>OW443313.2:22566250-23840625 GCA_937001585.2 Brachylomia viminalis | reverse complement strand
ATGCTGGCCCAGCTCCATAGGACAATCTAGTGTCTAGACAAAATCATACTTGTTGCTACTTTAATTGTACCTACAGTTTATTATTTGTATGACATTGATTAACATTCTGTGATTACTTTAACTATCACACACTGACATATTACTTGTCTAAATAATTTGGAAAATCGTATACTTTTAAAATGTTTGTAAATATGTGAGCACCATGTATCTATCACAAAATTAACTTATTTGTCATTGCTACATTTATTTAATTCTTTTTACTTATTATGGTATGGTAATTTTATTGTAGGTGCATCGTCTTCACATGTAAATGATAAATGATTTTATTTCTGTAAGTAGGTTTGTACAAACACTTTTACACGTCAATCATATTTTAAAAACTAGATGAGGTCGGCGTTTCCTATCTGACTACTCTGAGAAGAAAGGCCGAAACAAACTCAGAGGTCACAGTCTATTTAAGTCCAGACTTAATCTTGGTCAGATCACGTAAAGACCATGTAGATTGGTGCCTGAAACGGTCTTTTGAGGAAAAACCATACAGATTGAGCGGACCTGTCCAGTCAGTGCACGCATTTGTCAGTAACCATACTAATCATACGTAATGTGTAATTAGGTATACGTATATAATTATAATGTATACAAAATATTGTAACACATTTTAAAAGAGTAACGGTGGAGTTTCTTGCCCATTCTTCTCCATACGAAACTACCTATTGGAAGAGGCGACTAGAATCAATTCTATTTTAATGTAAATGTTGACGTTCAAAAGTGCCTTTTATGTGCCTACTTGAAATAATTGCTTTGACTTTGACATTCTTTGTTCTTTCATCCGGCAGTGAGATAAGCGCACGATATTGTTACCAAAGCGGGTAGACCCGGATGACGCTGGCACAGGAGCGTGGAAATTGGCACATGAGAAGAGAGGCATATGCTTAGCAGTGGGTAAAGTGGGGCTGTGGATGATGACAATGAAGGTATTCTTGAGTCCTGTTGAAACGTTTATCCGTTTTGGTGGCCTTGGCGTCCGCAAATTTACCAGTATTAGCTGTCCTCTGTAACCAGCACCGAAAAGTTGACTGAAACATTTTAGCTCCCTCCCTGGTTGACTCTGAAGTGCCGTGCTTGACTGATGCGGTGAACGCCTGGACAGCAGCTTGCTTGGATACAGATCGGCCCGTGAACCCATCTTCCCTGAGACAGTGGGATGAGCCGCTCTGCAGGTTGGTACGAAATAAACTTATCAATACGTCGTCCAATACTGCTGAGCGTGCCCTTCTTCTGGCCGTGGCAGAATGGGAGTCGGGCCTCTTGTTTCTGGCGCTACCGTCACCCAACATAGGCACTATGCTGGGAGACACCTCTTTCCGGATCGCTACTTGTGTGCGTCTGGGCGCTCCTTGTGGGGCTCCGCATTGCTGCCAGTGCGGTGAAGCTGTCGACTGCCTCGGACACCATGGTCTATCTTGAAGTAAGAGTGCAGGCCGGATAGCACGGAACCCAACGGTTTGGCAGGCGACGATGGGAAGAGACCAGACGGATTGACCATAATGCCCTGGAAGTTAGGCAAGCCATCGGTGTGGGATGCAACATACAATAAAATTGTATGTCGACACCCTCGCCATCGTCGTCGCCATCCCGTCTTCCTAGTACGGCGGGCTGTGCAGGGGCGGCTGCTGCAGGTGCAGAAAAACTCAAACGGCGAAAATATTTCATTTTTATTGGGAGTTGTATATTCCAGCCGTGTAGGGTTGCAACACTAGGGCCATGGGGTCCGAGTGCTCACTTGGTTTTTCGAGACATCGCCAAGCGGTTGGTCGACTCTCAATGTGACCAGAGGCCTGGGTGTTTGGCCAAAGAATCAGCATCGCCATACAACGTGGCAATGCTACCAGTCTTTTGGCCACTTTTCCTGTTGACAGCAATGCAGACGAATTTTTGATGCCCTATGATTCTTTCCTTCTTTTTTATATAGGTACATGTAAGTAGTAGGTGCATATTATAAATATTATTTTATGACTGTTATCATACATTATCTTTTTCGAGACAAATAAATATGTTTGATTCTATTACACGGCGTACATTTTTTTCGTAATAGTCTAGTGGATGGGAACTTGGGAACGTCTTTTAGTTCAATATGTAGGTAACTTGTTAAATAAATTAATCGATATTGGGTCATACATATTTCCGTTTCTTATAGATTAATTATGTGAGGAAAGGCTCTTGGTATGACGCGTGACGGGTACTAACAATAAATAACGCCTGTAATCCCTGAAGGGTTAGCCAGAGGTGTAGGTACCCACATCTCACCAGTTATACATATGTATTTAAGTCCCATAATGTAATAGGGGGCGGGCCTTTTGACATCAACCGGGCATAAATCCAGACTCCAGGCGGCTAGATAAGTTCCAGCTGGGAAATTCCAATAACACTTTGCCTGACCCGGAAGTCAAAAGCCAAACCCAGGAGCTCGTGCTCAGCAGTAGCGCTTGTGACAGCTAGACCAACGAGGCTCATTAAAATGACAATAGTCACCGTTCACAACACACACTTCCTACTTCGCCACTGTCTCGGACGGTACTTGCCAGTATACTATAGTAGTCTTTGGACGGTACTGACTACTGAGAGCTTCTGCGCTTACACACACATATTCACAACGTGGAAAAAGTACTCTGTGGCGTGGTTGTACACTTGGTAACCACAAGAAAAGCGCACGGATCGCTTCGTGAGACCAAAATACTATAGCACTATTGGGACTACAGGCTGAGCATAATAACTTCTGCACTTTAGTTGCACGGATGGCGGGTTCGATTCCCATAAGGAACATTAATTTTCTAAGTAGTTGCGTAAAGAGGACTTTCGTCATCATTCTAATTTTTATGCGGGTATTTAAATTCTATATTATAGCGGGTGCTTTTTGCATTGTCACTGCAGGCGATTTATTGAATTGTTTCATAAAAGTTTTTTACTACAACACTGCTAGAAATATTGGTATTGGCAACATTGCAAAATATCACAATCAATCAAATGAGTTTGTTCCAGTTCAAATCATAAACATAATTCTAAGCATGAATTTTTATGCATCTTACTCTAAAACTCAAAACTCGATACAACTTCCTCACGTCAAAGTTAAGCTTAAAATCTTACCACACTTTACGTTTAATATCGTGACCGCGCTGGTGAAAGCAGACCACAGAGTACATTTTTATACATGAAGCAGACCACAGAGTACATTTGAAGCAGACGAAGACGATTAGACGACGCGATTTATAGTTTGTTCGATTGCAAAATGTTTGAATAACAAATTCAAAAAAAGGCTGACTAGAAATCAGCGAAAATGTCAGCAAACGAACAGCCAGACCTTTTGTTTTTCGATACATTCTCCCACGACACCAGTGAGGTACAGAAAAACAACATTTTCGAGATGCAAACAGCGACTGTTTACCGTAATCTATGATAAGTTTATATATCTTTGAATTTCCTATTTCAGGAACTTAATTTAGACTTGGTGCAGTTTCCGAAGTCAGTTTATGTAAGGGAAATACGTATAATTCCATTGGGGGCGCGCGTGGAAGGCGACTTTCCCGGCGGTGTTCGACTAGGCGCTACGAATCCCACTAAGTTCCACATAGACTTCTTTGTGAACGACCTGAGCAAGCCTGGAGCATCCACGTTTGAGGCTCTTGGCAGCCTGGACTACTGTCAGAATGGACAGATACATATGGAGTGTGGCAACGGGCTGGATCAGCCAAGAATTCCCACTGATGGACTTGTTCTTAGAGGTTAGTTTGTGCTCTATAATTTGACAAACTTATTAATTTATGTATACCTGAAACACAAAAATATAAGAAAAGTGTGAGTACGACTTGCACACAAATAGTTCCGTACCACCATACAATATTTAACACAATTTGGTTTTATACATGTTTCCTGTTTGGGGACTGCTTTAATTCTTAACTTTATTTTAGTTTTATTATTTGTTGTTATTGTGGCAATAGAAATACAGACTGTTAAAATTTCAACTAACTACCAATTACGGTTCATGACATACAGCCTGCTGACAGACAGACGGACAGACAAACTGCAGAACAGCCTTAGTAACAGGGTTCCGTTGGCACCTTTTGGGGTATGGTACCCTAAAAAGAATAAGAGCACAAAACAACTGCTTATTACTTAAATTTTCTCCCAGAAAAGCTTTTGTTATCTGTTAAACGGCAATGTATTGATTTCTAATGAACATTTGAAATGTTTAAATTCTTGTTTCTCTTATTCTTAGTCATATAAGAATAAGAGTGCTCAATAATCCGCAAAATCCGCAATAATTTATATTAGCTGTTGATTAGTTAGTGGATAAATTTATTTATAAGCAAATAAATGCAAATGCAATCCTTTCTTAACATGACAGTAAATATTCTTCAAATTGCTATAGCCAACATTGTATAAAAACACTCCAATGATTATAAGGAATGGCTTGACATTGTCAGCAGATTCCTTTGGAACAAACTATGCTTTAAGTTTGTTCTTCAATTAATTATACTAGCTGTGGCCAGTGATGCCAACATTATACTATAGTAAGATGGAGTGTTCGATCCATTCACTTCACCTATTGCAAAATGGTTCTGAGCATCACGGTGTTTATATAAAATATAAAAATTATTTAAAATTATCATAACCTGATGACCATGAACAAGATACTTACAACCTATCTATGAATACTTTTTAAGCTGATAATAAACCTTTGATTAATAGTAATCCTCCTAACTGGTCAAAGAAATAAGACTTCTTAAGTTTTTTTTTTTTGTATATATAGCTTAAGTAAGATAATAATGTAACCTTTTTAATAAGTATTTATGAATACACATTTTCCTTGTAAGTCTTGCCTTGTAATTGCAGTCTCTACCTTAGCGGTGCTATGGAAAATATCCTTGTTTGTGTCTTGGGTATGAAAAACCCATAATTTATTTTAAGATCTGAATTCACATTAAACTTATTCTGAATTGATATATTTCCAGGTTGGTATACAACAATCACCCTGGCTGTCTATGGCAATCTGACTCAAGTGTTGTCAGAAACCCCAGTGGGTGCCAATCCTCCTCCAGTTGTCCAAAGACCTGTGGTGGCCCGGGAGGTCCCGCCGGCTCCCCCACCAGCGGTTCCTCCAAACCCTGAATGGACCCAAGAACCCGTGGTCCCAATACCTGCTTACACTGGCAACGTAGCCACAGCCAATCCTGATGCCTATGGGCCTGCCAACTATCCTGAGAACTATGATGGTCAGATGTATAGAGCTGACTACTATGATGCTGAGCAGCCCAAAGACCCTCGTACTTACCAGCATATTGAAGAAAGCACATGGGAGAAACGAGATATCAGCATCGAAAGGGAAGCGGATAGGTTGCGTCATAGTCCCCGGTCTATTGACCATGACAGGGACAGGGATAGGAGAGACGTGCGCAGTCGTAGACGGTCTCTCGACAGAGGACGGAGTCGCGAATCGTCCAGACTTCGAGACAGAAGCAGGGAAATCGACAGAATAGATAGACTTCGGTCTCGATCGAGGAGCCGCGATAGGGATTACGTGGTAAAAGGAGAATATCGTCCTCTAAGCCGTTCGAGGTCCCGCAGTATTGACCGACTGCGCGCGATATCTACGGATCGTGACCGTGACTGGGACAGAGGATCCTACAAAAAAGACGATTATCGTCGACACCGTGAACCATCGTACGACAGGTCCCGCGGCGGATCGTATGACAAAGAGGCCGGTTCGTACGAACGACGGTCACCATACGACAAGAGAGCTCCGTCATACGAAAGGAAAACTCCGTACGAGAAACGTTTGTCACCGTACGAGAAACGCGCATCGTCGTACGAAAGACGTGCGCCTTCTTATGAGAAGCAGTCTTCATATGATAGAAAGCGTCACTCACCTTACAGTCGCATTAGGGGATCTAGTTACAGCAGCCGGTCTCCTAGTCGCGATGACCCTAGGAAAAGGCCTAGGACTCCACCAGGTGAAAGCAGTCGAAGACCTTTGTCTCCTAGAGAAGTGGATGCATCAAGTCCTATTAACTCCATCAGGTCTGAGGAAGGTGGAGACTATGATAGAAGTGGGCAACAAATCCCTAGAGTTGACTTCTACCACCAGAGTTATCGCCACAAGACCTCAATTCGCAGTCCTTCCCAAGAAGCCGAAAATGCGGCCTATGTTGAACAACAACAACATACCAGTTTGGTAACTGTGCAAATAGTCGACAATGCGATCGCTAAGCCTATTGAGTCACCAAATAGGAACCCAGAAGAAGACAGGTCTATAGATGCTGAACAATTTGAACCTATTCTGTCTGACGAAGACATCTGCGACGATCTTGAAGGGCCAGCGTATATGGAGGTAGATTACGATGTGAACGATTACTGTGGCGTCGATGACATCATCAAATATTACAATCCTTTCAAGTGTGACTGGAGTAAATATGAACATGTCAACAAAATACATTTGTTAGGACCTAAAAGGGAAGGTGTCAAGGATGTTTTGAATGCTACATTTGATGAGCTGTGCGATGCTAGTCCGGAATTGTTCAAGATCTCGGAAATGGCGAAGACGAATAAGAAATTGGACCAAAAATACTTTGCGAATACTTTCACTCAAATCGACAACACTGCAAGAGAGGAATGGGTACACCAATGCGAACAACTTTACGTATCAATCACAACCCTATGCAAAAACACTGACATAATACTGAGAATCTTCAAGAATCCAAATAAAAATGAAACAACCGATGAATTTACTGAAATCTATCAGTTATTGATAACTTTTTGCAAGATCGGATCAAACTTTGAGTTTGCGTTAGCTCAGCAACAGCCAACATACAAGATAAGACATATGAAGTGCGGAATACGTCTCGCTGAAGCTCTAATGGGTCACAGGCATAACGGAGAGGTGACGAAAGTACTTGTAACATCTGGCATTGATATGTCCATGCTACTACTAGAAATGTATTCTAAGGAATACATGGCTTTGAGTATCCGTCTTATGATTTTAAAAGCTCTTAATGCAAGTCTATCTTCAAAGGAATCTATAGACCATTTCATGAAAGAAACTGTGTTCCCAAAGTTGGATAAGAATGATGATAGAAAGCCAAGGAATGGCTATCAAGTATTGATAACAATGATGCAAACAAATCCTCTCGCAAGACTAAAGTTTTCAATCAGTGCGTTGATTAAGAAACTGAATATCTATGAGCTGTTGAACAAAATGCATGATTTGGTGATTAACTTCAGTAAGTCTAGTAGTGACGATTCTGAACTTTCAGAAGCTGATGCTCATTTCATAGTGAATTCTCTGGAAGAGTTGTTGTATATGTATCGCTCACAGTGTTTCCATTCATCGCAACCACAGCGTTTTCTACCAGTGTCCGCTCAATTCGAAATAAACAAAGAATGCTCAAACGAAACCTTACTAGAATTCTTCAACATTCATCAAATTCTAGAAGTCTGCCTATACTTGTTGACTTGCCCTCAGACTTGCAATAACCTCGTGGTAGTCAGTCCCATTCACGACTTGATCTATGAGTTGATAAACTCTCAAAATGGTCTAAACTTCCTGTACGTGAATATGGAAATGAGTGGATTGCTCTTCAAGACTTTAACTCTGCCTTACAGCCAGCAAAATACTGAGGAGTTTCTCTATCCTCATGATTTAAGTAACTACAGTGATCTGCAAATTCTGGGTCTAGAATTGGCTTATAGATTGAAAGCTTTGTATTACTTGCAGTCGATCTGCGATCAGCAGGCGGGAAAGACTGATGAAAACGAACTTATTGATAGATTACAGTCCTTATACTGTCTCAGTTTCGGTAGCATCGGCAGAACCGCAGTACCAGATGTGGTTGTCATGGGAGACAACGCAGAATGTCTCATGGAAGTCTTTGAGAATGATTTGAGAGCGAAAACAAAAAACGACTCTCCCTTAAAACAAAAATCGCCAGCGAAAGGATATGCAATTGAGCTGATAGTTTCTGCAGTACGATTCGCAGCCAACGTTCCATTCTTGAAGAAATATGGACAGAGATTGATCAGTGTATCGATGGAACATGATAGATTTGAGCCAAGCGTATCCGGTGTGTTACAAGAAGTGATCCCGTACCTAAAGCCTGTCGAAAAACCGACAGTTTTGTTAGGAGAAGACATGGCGGAGTGTGTCGAAATATTAAAAGCTAGTTCAGAACATGCTCCGGACTTGCCAGGAGAACTAATGACATGTTTAAGGATTTTAAGACACTATTGCATATCAGACTATGAGAATAACGTGACCATTGCTTGCGAGTCAGCCACTGAAGAATACGTGGAACTCAAATATAAGTACAATGTGCTTCAATTGTTTTCGTTGGATGGTGTGGCGCATTTGGCAGGACTTCTAGACCGATTAGCCATACATTTTGACCAGCCAAGCATGCATACTTCGCTATTTGCATCAGTGAAAGGGTTACAACTTGCTCAAATGTTGCTACCGTGTCTCAGGTTGCTTGATGCAATGTTGGCTAGGGTAGTTCGCTGTAGAGGACCAAGATTCCGGGACTTGACCGCAGCTCCAGTTTTACTAAAGACTTACGGCATAGCTAAAGCATTCCCTGTAGGATCTGTTGGGTACAGGACTGCAGCAAAAGCAGCTGAAGCTTCTGTAAGAGCATTACTGGCGTACGCACAACCGATAGCTGATGACGCAAACGACGGTGACTCCATCCGTCGAGGACCTTGGACATCCCTCTGTTCGGAAGTGATATCGTACATAACCACAGCTCCGTACACTTTTGTTCCTGGTCTTTTAGTATTTTCGGAGTTATTACCTCTGCCACTACCGATGCAGACTAAAGCTCCGCCTACAGACCGCGAATTAGCTGATGCTTCCAATGAAAGACGTCTTTGGTCGGCACATCTTCATGCACTATCCAATGATTTGACAGACATGATACAAATAATCTGTATGTCAACCTATAGGCCCGTAGTTCATATGCTGCGTCGAGTTTGTGTGCAAATCGCAGATTTGGCTCCCAATACGGCTGCTACCGTCGCAAGAGCTGCTGTTGGGGCTGTGACTAGAGAATTGAAGCCTGGAGAACCAGCTACTGCTAGTATTGCTCGAGTTTTAGGCTTTTTGGCATGTTTAGTGTCCCATGCGCCAGTTAAATGCGCGGTCCTACACGCTATGAACAGCGGGGGACCTAGGGCGATCGATGTCCAAACTGCCCTCAGTTCTGTACTAGGTCTGGCTAACTCATCTAACGAACATGCCGCAGCACAAGAATACGCAGCACACGCTTTAGCAGCATTCTGTGATGCAGAAATAACCCTGACTCCTTTAAATGGAGCTTCAGATATAATTCTATCAAACTCTTTACCAAATAAAGATGCTTTGGCTGCATTTTTGGATGCTACAGCAGATTGCCTTGAGTCGACAACAAAAACCTGTTCTGTCGCTTCATCAATACTCAGAGCATACTTCGTGTTAACAGAACATGAATATGGTTTCCAGCAGTTCAGGAAATTCGTGTCCAAAAGACGAGAAAGTTTGGGCAAGTTCTTCAAATGGGCGTTAGAAGGTCAGGGCGAAGACAAGGCGGAATGCTTGAGCCTGTACATCGACCTGATCAGGATCCTCAAAATGGAGGAAGGCGAGGGTCCTGTAGGGCGGAAGACCATGCTGACGGTGGGAGAAATGGCTGACATGGTGGGGTTCTCTCCTACTGATGAAGAGCATCCTGTCTTGAAGTTGGATAAGATTTTGAGAGTGAGTATTTTCCTTTGTCATAAAAGCTTGTATTGTCATATTCGTTCTAACATAGCTCAATTTTGACACAGAATCAAAGCCTTGCCGATCAGATGTTGTTGTTGATGTTTTGTCTTTAAAATTCAGCTATGTTAATACAAATTCTGCCTGTTAACTCGACACAATTGTGTTTCGACATTTACAGAGCTAATGCATGTAAAGCTTGAGTTTCCTAAATAAGCTGGATGTATACAACGGACGTAAAATGACGGCTGTCATAAAAATCCGTTATTTCTGTTCACGACCGTAATGTCAAAAATATTATTGTGTCCATAAACTCTCACTATATAGACAGGTGGCTTTCTTTCATAAGAAACCCAAGCTTTACTGAAACCAATTAATTCCTGCTGCATGCTAATCAACACATTACCTGTAGGTAAATATTAAGAGTAGACTTTCCTTCCACAGCCAAGAGAACAGAACAGCAATTTTAATCACCGTTTTCAGGAACGAAACTCCGACGAAGATGCACTGGCCAACGCCAGCTTCTTGGCCAGCCACCTTCAGAAGCTGAAGGTCTTGGAGGAGCCCGCTACTCCTCCGGAAGTCCAGGAGTTAGTGCTGCCAGGGCCTGAGAGTCTGGTGGCACAGTTCCAGGCTAGGACGATATACGCTATAGGGGAGGCGAGTGATGAAAGGCTGACTTCCAGTTATTGGTTGAACGTGCCCGCTGCAGGCGGGGAAGATGATGTTAATGATAGTGAGCTGGTGAGTCTCGTTTGGTTTTTTCATTTGAAGATTCTTGATTGAAACTTAAAATGTTTGTAATTCATACTGATCTGCAATTTCTGAAGTTAACCCAGAGTTTTAGAAAATGTCGTTTGTAACTATGCATAATCATTTGCTTGTTTATAAATAAAACCAAAACATCGAAATTGATCGAGATCAGTAATATTCTATAAATTAATAATACATGAATATAATATATTTATTTTCGTAAACCCTGGTATACAAATAGGTATTACAATTTATGAGACGAACCAAGTTTTGCTTAAAATGAAAGCATGCAAACGTATCTTGTAAATGTCACCGTATGATTGTGAACACCGTTAATAATTTATAATCTATATCGCGAGATTGTAAACTGTCGATAAATCGTGAACTGTACCATAATGCTTAAAATATTACGTATTCATTTTCGATTGTTTATAATCAGATCCATGTCAAATCGTCAAATTGTGAACAAACCTGCACTTACTGACTGTACTGACCGTAAAATTGTGAACCGTCCCAGTCGGTATTGGCGGTAGCCGAATTGGTCGGAGTAACTATGCCAGGGTACCCTGATTAGAGGTATAGGGTTAGGTTAGAGCTGTGACCGACCGCGCGCGAGCCGAGCGAGCAAAGTCAGCGGTGCCGTGGTAGCGTCCAGCGAGCGCTACTTCAAAGTTTCTTGTAGTAACTTTTGGCTATTTAGTTTGAGCGCAAGGTGCGATCCATCGCATGCAAGTTTGATACCAGTTCACAATTTGTCGGTTTGCCATGGACAGATTATTAACTATCTAAAAAAACTTACTAAACTATGTAAAAAACTGTGGTTCTACGTAACTATTAGCTATTTATCTCTAGCTATTCTATACAACCATTCGACAGGCTTCCGAATCGAAAATGACATATTTTCCGTTACCCGATTTGCCTAGTTCCCGACAGCTAATAGCCGTCGGAAGAATACTCCGGCGCTTAGAGGACTCCCTCGATAACATTGATTAATGTTCCGTCTATGCTGCAGTCCCTGTACCAGATGGTTTGAATTGCGGTAAGACGAAAGCGCCAAGGTAGACCGCGCAATTCAAATTTAATCGGTCGAAGGACACCAAACAAGACACAATAGAAGTTTTATTGTTATTGTGGGACACTAAACGCCCCCCGAGTTTAGTGGCCTGCAAAGTTTTAATCATTCATGTCTCTAAGATAACCGCAATTTGTTAAAGTTTCGTCATAATCTCCAGGTGTCGTGCGACATAATGGAGATAGCCGCCGGCTACGTGTGCGGCGGCGGGGAGGCCGTGAGCAGCGCGGTGCGGCGCCTGGCCGGCTGCCTGCTCGCCGGCAGCGCGGAGCCCGCGCCCGTCGACGACAAGCGACCTGCGGGTAACACGTGTGACACGATGATAGCTGCCCAACACCTAGCTCGACTTAGACATTACCTGAAGATTACTTCACACAAACATCACCTACTCTTTTTGGAAAGGTTTCTCTGCAACTCATCCCGGGTTGCATCGACACTACTCTATCACCATCTCTCAACTATATCTCTAGCTATCAACTCTTTATATAAATCTGCTCCGAACAGCTGAACATTCCTTACAACAACAAAGCAGAATAGTTTCGTTTCAAGGATTAGCTGTGTTTTTTCATGCTTAACAACTTTTAACAGTTTTGATAGAAATTGTCAAACAAGGTGTGTGTATACTGTGCACGATTTTATTTACGACTTTTTCTGAGAAGCCAATCAAAATCAAAAGTCATTTATTCAAATTAGGCTGAGAATCAGCACTTTTTGAACGTCAAAATCACATAAGACAGTCCCCCCAAAACGCCCACCCTTCACCACTTCCTATGTGGGCCACACCAATGTGGCTATGTAGCCATATTGACAATTTAAAACAGAAACCTTCTCAGTTACAGTACCTACATAGTTAAAATTATCTCCCTGCGTTACATAACGCCGATAATTTTAACTATGTAGGTAGATTGGTTAGTTATTACGTCACAGGACCCTAAAGTAGGATCACTGACTAATTAAACTGCGTAATATTTAAGAAAAGTTTTTTTTTTGTTTTAATTTTCGCCTCATATTTGAATTGAACATTGATATTGCATACTACAAGTTCTCAATAACAAGCCCGCCCGTCCCCAGCGGCCCCGACGCGCACGCGCGCGGAGTGCTCGGACGCGTTCCGCTCGCGGCCGCCCAACACGTCGCGGCCGCCGTCGCTGCACGTGGACGACTTCACCGCGCTGCACCAGCCCTACACCGCCGCGCAGGTCACCAGGTAATGTGGGACCGTGAACGCTTGCTCCATTTTAGGTAGAAAGCTGCAAATTGAAACTTCCCAATGGCGATTCCAACGCGGTGTATTGGTACTTGGTACGGCTTTTTAACACGGTTTTATTAGCTTAACCGGTATCTATCTATGTAACGGGTTCTTTCAACGTAACTTTCACTAACTTCAAGACGACCGAATAACTTGATAATTTGCACACGCTTTTATATTAGCTTCACTTGTATGTATGTAAAAAATCTTGGAAGTAAATTTTAAGCCACTGCTAATTGTCATATAGAAATGAAACTTTGTATGTATTTATAAGTAGTTCGGATGACAATACAATAATTTGGAATCTTGGACTTGATCTGATGATGGAGCCAGGAGGTGGATAATGGAACTCTTCAGTGGATACTAGTAAACCCCTAGACTTTCGGGTCATGTGATTCGTTTTGATGAGCCCAATATATTGCACTTGTTGTCGAGGGTCTGTGATAGAGCCAATAGGTGATAGTGAAACTCTGCAGTGGCTACTAGTATACCGATAAAGTCATGACTTCGTTGACTTTAGAATTATCAACTATATGAAGAATATACTAGAAAATAATTATGTAGTTAAAAAACCAAAACACAAAAAATTATAAAATAATTAAATTGCCTTGTATTTTTTACGGTATAAGTACCTGTGCTGCTTTTCACTTCTTTTATACCCAATGATTAATTCAAAAATCTTTTTTATAAAAAAAAACAACCGACTTCCAAAATAACACTACATAGCCAAAAATTACTTTAATTTCGAAAGTCGGTGTCTTTGGTTTTGTATTTTCGTTTTTTGTCACCGATTTTACTACTGCCCCACAACAATTCGTACTTATACCACTACTTGCTATGTAATTTTGTATAAATCAAGCTTGGATACTATGTGCTACAACTAGCTTCCAGTCGCGAAAAAATACGCTACTAACTTTGGTAGAAAATGTGGGTGTACTGAATACATCTGCGTAACTCTTCCGTCTGTACAGGCGTGATGTTATGTTGTGTGATTGCGTAAACAGTGCATATTTATACGATAGCAGCAATCACGGTTGATATGCTGCCATTTTTTGAAGAGTTCCGTTGTCTGTCTCCCAAACTCATCATCAGATCTATATGAAATTTAAATGGGACCATTTCGGTATAAACCTCCTTCGAACAAAATAAGAATTTTGCAATTCCATCTACATATTACAAAGTTATGCACGAACATACATTAAAAAAAATATATATAAACATCCGAATTGATAACCTCCTCCTTTTTGAAGTCGGTTAAAAAAGCCAAGAGCGTTTTTTAGTTGTGTGTACTTTAAATTAATTTGTTTAAATTAATTAAAAGCGCTTACAATATTGTCTGAAGTGAAGTTTCAAACACTAGATAGGCTTAACTTTAACCTACACCTAGACAGAAAGATAAAGAATTGAATGCTGAACCGACCATTTAATAAACAATGTTTTGATATAAATTACAGTTACGGCCTTACTACACCGTATTGCGGCAGAATATGGTGTACATAATAAAGAGTATTCTATTCTATGTAATTTACTGGAGCCAGATGTTGAGGATAAAGACTTCTTCTTCCGTCCTATTATTATTCCTTCTTGTTCCTTCATCTTTATGACAGCTATGAAATTACGAAATACCAACTCAGTCGGATATGATAACGTAAGTATTAATATGATCAAACAAAATGTATTAACTTTAACGAAACCCTTGACTTATATAATTAATTTATCTTTTGAAAAGCTTACTCCCCGACAGTTTAAAATGGTCTGTTGTAAAACCCCTTCCCAAAAAAGGACCTGGTCTGCGCAAATAATTATAGACCAATTACTTTGGTTCCCATACTTTCAAAAATATTTGAGAAAGTAATGAACAAAAGACTTATAAATTTCTTGGAGAAACATAATGTATTATGTAGTCAACAGAACGGTTTCATTATCTTCAGCCACTCTTACCCTCCGCCGGATCTTATGAGAACCGTGGTTGTGCCTATAGTTAAAGGTAAAACTACCGACCGGCTGACTTAGGTGATAAAAGTAACTATAGGCCCATTTCTCTAGCTACAGTTAAAGCGAAGGTGTTCGACGGTTTGCTTAATACACAGTTAAGTAAATATATATCTCTGCACGATAATCAGTTTGGATTTAGACCCGGATTATGAACGGAAAGTGCCATACTGTGTATTAAGCATACCGCCAGATACTATAATGGTCGTAAAACCCCGGCTTCTGCGTGTTTTCTCGACTTGTCCAGGGCCTTTGATTTGGAGGCGTATGATTGCTTGTGGGAAAAACTTGAGAGTATCAACCTACCACCAGAACTTGTTATCATGTTCAAGCATTCATATACGCACCAAGTCAACAGCGTCAGATGGTCGGGGGCAATGTCGAAACCATATCGATTATAATGTGGTGTGAGGCAGGGCGGATTGACCTCACCTTCGTTATTCAACCTTTACATGGATGCGCTGATCGTCGCGCCGAGCAGTCAACACGTCGGCTGTCATGTAGAGGCCGTGTGTATCAAAAATTAAAGCTATGCAGACGACATGGTTCTGCTGAGCGCGTCGATTTGTGGCCTAAGGAGGTTGAATGCGACATGTCAGGATTACGCTGTTAAACATGGACTTGTTTATAATATTAAGAAAAGTCAGTAGATGGTCTTTGAGGCCGGTGGTGCTATTTGCCCCGACTAAGTACCACCTATATGTCTAAATAGTGTACCATTAGACAGGGTAAATCAGTTTAAATACCTAGGACCTATAGTCGCGGCTGACCTTAGGGATCATGTTGACTTGGAACGGGAGCGGAGGGCTTTATCTAAAAGAGCTAATATGCAGGCCCGCAGGTTCGCGCGTTGCTGGATGTCGTGAAAATAACTATTTTCCGAGCACATTGCACGCCCATGTGCACCTGTATCCAGTGGGCTGGGCTAATTACACGCAAAAGAGCTACAGCGCCCTCCGCATTCAATTTAACAACGCTTTCAGAGCGGTTTTGGGTCGGCCTCGCTACTGCAGCAGTTCAGGTATGTTCTCGTGGGCGCACAGGGACTGTTTTCATGCGACCATGCGGAAGCGCTGCGCATCTCTTGTGCGCAGAGTGCAGGCCAGCTCCAATACCGCTCTGAGCATGATGGCAAATAGGTTGGACTGCCCTTATGTGCGACACTGCTGTGACAGACAAGTTACATATAGTGTCGCTCGTAAGAGACTACTGTAGTGAATATGAATTAATTAAGACTGAATATGAATTTGAATTTTATTGATCTAATTTGTGTGGATGTTGTATTTATTCGTTTTTATCTATTGATGTGTGATTGTGTATTTATTATTAAATAATTTAAAGATGTTCTATAATATGGGTTATGTGGTACCTAAAATAAATTAAATTTATTTATTATTATGCAAAAATCTACAACTTTGGCATGTTTAAAACTAGTAAAACAAAATATGGATGTTAATAATAAAAAAGAAATCCCATTAGCAGTATTTTTGGATATGAGCAAGGTGTTTGATATGATATGTCATGAAACCTTATTGTGTAAACTTGAGCAATATGGCATACGAGGCGTTGCTTATAGTTGGCTCGAGAGCTACTTAAGAGGCCGACAACAATGCACGGAGATTAAAAAAATGTGTTTCGAAACTAATACCCAGAAAACCTTTAGGTCACCGTACTTAGCATGTGGTGTACCTCAGGGAAGTGTCTTTGGCGCCTTATTGTTTATAATATATATAAACGAACTGCCCAACTCCACGAACCAATATACTATATTCTCTGCAGATGATACTAGCGTGTTTCCTAGAAATAAATACAGACTAAATTTATTTAAATAATTCTTACGGCTAAAAAGCCAATTCAGATTTATTGGATTGAAAATAGTCACGCGCGGTTTTTTTTCCTCTATAATAACAAACTTTAGGAAGAAAATAAAAACTTAAGAAAAGGAAGCTAAAGAGTCAAACTATATCATATATATTTACTTTGTTGCACATCCGTCGTTTACCTGTACTTTATAGAGTTTGAAAATAGGCCATCGAGAACGGGAAAGCCCTTAAGAATAAAAAAAAATAAAAGAAAGCTACATAGCTGTGAGAAAATACTAATAATAATTTCATAATTTAAGTTTAGATTACAATGCAATCTATAAAATGCATACAATTCAATTCATTTAATACATACAATATATACCATACAATATACCATACAATAAACCATATAATATACCATACAATTAAAGTAGCAACAAGTTTTAATTTTGTCAAGACCCTAGATTGTCCTGTGGAGCTGGACCAGCATGTTTCCAAGCATTCTTATCTTGCATATAATTCTCTAATTTGTAATATGCTTGTTTACACAGTGAACTTTTTATATGAGTTTTAAATTTTCTTTAATTTAATTGCAATATATTACAAGGTATTTTGTTGTAGCATTTAACACAGTACCCCATAAAAGATGTATGTACTTTAGCTAATCTGAAAAATGGTTGATCTATTTTATCTTTATTTCTTGTATTAAAATTATGTCTATCACTTATTTTATTAAAAAGATGTAGATTTTTTCTTACGTACATAATATTTTCATAGATGAATTGGCAAGGTACCGTCATAATATTAATCCTTTTAAATAGTTCCCTGAGAGATTCGCGTTGACGTAGATTATAAATGGCTCTGACAGAACTTTACCACCATACCACTCTTACAAACTTCTTTCTTTTGTTTGCTAAGCTTTTTATCCCACAGTTTTCACGATGTTCCATGTATTTAACAAATAAGTGTGTGTCCACAGAGGCGGCATGCGACGCGGCATAGCGGTGGCGGACCGCGGAAGGTTCGCGTCGGCCGCGCCCATGCACGCGCACTACAGACATCTGTGAGTGTAGCCCTTTACTTACACTTGAAACAGAAATCACGTCAGCTTTTCACGATGCGAAGGTGTATTAAATGGTTATTTACTCATTTACCTACTAGGGAATGCAAAAGACAGTTTGCGCTACACATCCAAACTTCACCGATAGATGGCGTTATCTAGCTTATTTTACTTTCCACGCGACTTTCTCTCTGTCTGTCTATCTTTTTTATTTTTTAGGTTTTCTAAATCTACGTTTGCTTAATTCTTTTTTTTTATTAATGTCTGCCATACACTAGGAATTTCTCCTGTATTGTAGGTGCGCTTACAAATATTTAAACTCATATACTTACACAAACAGCCAGACCCGGAACGTCTATTTTTTTTCTACTTGTAGGTCATACAAATGTTACTTATTATTTTGTTGCACAAGTAAACGTCAAAATTATGTTATTAATCTCAATTTCTCAACCCTGTATTATGTTATTATCTCAATTTGTCAACCCTCTATTAACCGTGCATGAGTATTGAATAACATAACATTAGACCTTTATTACCAGATTTGTTCAAACTGGAATCGAACCCAGGGTGGTCTGGAAGTGTGGTTGATCTGTTTGATCTCGTTACAGCCGCGGGCGCGGTGCGTGGGAAATGGGAGCCTCGCACTTCGGACACTTTCCGCCAGCTTCACAGTACATGATGGGTATGTTGTGTTATTCCTGTTATCTGACTGACCTCGTCATACAGAACATGTATTTAATCGAACCCCATATAACTCCCATTTTGATTTCCTAAACATATTAATGGACTCTTAATATAAATGTACCTCTTTTTTTGGGTGACCAGTCAGTTCACCAAACATTAATTCAAAAATGTTTACTTGACAAGCAATGATTGGCCAAAACATTATTTATCATTTCATCATTCTACAACAACAAGTTTACCAAATATTTCACTTAGCAAAATAATTATCCGATAAACTTTTATTTAGTAACGTAATATTTGAGAAACAATTCATTATTTTTTAATTTTATTTCATAAACAACGTTTGGAATAACCGGTCTACAGCTTCAATGTGGCTGTCGGCTTGCACCAGGGGTCGGCTCTCAGCCCTTACCTCTTCCTGATGATAATGGACGCTCTGACGTCGGACATACAGGAAGAGGCTCCCTGGTGCATGATGTTTGCTGATGACATTGTGCTGATTGCCGAGAGCGGTCTAGAGGTCCAGAACAGATTGGAGGTGTGGTGGCAAATACTGGAGAATGTTGGCCTGAAACTTAGCAGAACCAAAACAGAGTACTTGTTTTGCGATTTTGGCGGTCTCTTCAGTCCTGTGCCTGTTACTCTTGCTGGAACGCCCATACCAATCTGTTCCGACTTCCGGTACCTCGGGTCGCTTATCCAAGGAGATGGCGATTTAGACCGGGACATAACACACCGGATCAACTCAGGATGGATGAAATGGCGACAGGTCACTGGAACAACTTGTGACCCACAGATGCCCCTCAAGTTAAAGGGGAAAATATACAAATCTGTGATTAGACCTGTCGTATTGTATGGATCGGAATGCTGGGCTGTGAAGAAGATGGATGAAAAACGATTACATGTAGCGGAGATGAGGATGTTGAGATGGATGTGTGGAGTGACAAGAATGGATAAAGTAAGGAATGAGTATATAAGAGGAAGTTTGAAAGTAGCGCCTGTGACAGAAAAAGTGAAAGGGAATCGACTGTCTTGGTATGGACATGTGTTGAGGAGGGATGACACTCATGTGACTAAGAGAGTGATGGGTATGAATGTAGATGGATGGAGAGGAAGAGGACGGCCAAAGAAAAGATGGATGGATTGTGTGAGAAATGATATGAGTGAAAAGGGAGTAGATGATGCCTTGACGTCTAACAGGGGAGAATGGAAGAAGAAAACGTGTTGCGCCGACCCCAAGTAAAATGGGATAAGGGCAGGAAGATGATGATGAAACAACGTTTGGAATAAAGACATTACACAAATTGACTTAATATATAACGTAATTTAAAGAGAATTAAACTCACATTAGCATAATTGCAAGTGTAGTAGTGTAGGTTCCTTTAAACCTTGCAGGCAGAAATAGGAGCCTCGCCCAGCGGGGCTCCGTCGACCTGCTGACGGAAACGCTCACCCTAGACGGTCGACGTCACGGGGAGTTAGGTTCGGATAGGTTTCTTTAAACCAATGACGAAATGATATTTAGTAGAAACGTGATTTATCATAATGAATCTAAATGAGAAATGAAAAATGTATTTAATAAATTATTAAATATCATCTGATGCATTTGTTAAATGAATTGTTTGCCAAATAAATGATTGTAAAACGAGTGTTTATACAATAAAACATTTGCGGAGTAAGTTGTTTTCGAAATAAATAGTATACGAAACGTTGGTTGTAAAATGAAAACTTGTCAATGGAGTTTTGGTGAAACTTTAGTGAACCCTTTTTTTGATACTCAAATAATTTATATGTTGGTGTCCTAAAAATACTAAATAGCCTAGTAACTGCATCCGACTTGGATCCCACCGGCGCTTGCCAGCCGCTGCCGCGCCATAGAGGAACAATTATATACACGGTGACATTTGAATCACAGTTTTGCTAGAACAAACGTTGTTCAGACCATGGTCTACAACCAGTCTATAGCATCCAATAGAAAAAAAAACGTCATTGGTTTTCTAAAAAAACACAAAAAAGGCAGTGTTATTTTATTAATGTCGGGATTATTGTTACGCCCTACAACACAGACACTGCGACTGCGACGCGCGGCGCTCGCGTCTAGAATGCAATATCGTTACCGTGATGAGTACTTTGATGTTACGGTTAATGTTTCAAACATTATTACGCGTTTGAGCAACATAAGACTAATTTGAGAACTCCTAGACTAGATTGTTTTATGCTGTAGAATGGTAGTAGACCATGGTCTAAACAACGTTTGTTCTAGCAAAACTGTGATTCAAATGTCACCGTGTATATTCCATACAGAACAGGGTGACAGTTGTGTACAACACCCCGTTTTGAAACGTGTTATTCAAAACTTTGAAGTTACCTTGTTTCTAGCCATGTCATCTATCACCAGATATCGAAATGGGTACAGTATATTTACCTAAACTTCGAGGAAGTAAGTAACATAGAGTGGATAATACCTCTAAAATCCCGGAATTATAAATATGACGATTAAGTCCCGGGATTTAAGAAATTGCAAATTATTTTGCAACAAACATTTAAAGTTACATACACAAACAGCCAGACCCGGAACAACTACTTGTAGGTCAAACAAATATTTGTTCCGTACGGAAATCGAACCCGCGACACGCAGCGCAGAAGTCAATCAGCAATCAGAAGTTAACCACTGCGCCAACCGTGCCGTCAAAATCGTTAAGTAAATAGAAATTAATAGTACGTACTTACGTCATTACTAAAAAAAAAAATTGGGTGATTTACGTCATTAGACATTACAAAATATACCATTAACAAGAAAAAACATAAAAAAGTAAATACATTACATAACAATAAGTAGGTATCATTCAAAATTCAATTTATTAAAAAAATAATATTATAATAGTGTCACAGATTAAAATAATATCAAAAATTCAAATCAAATATCTGATATAGTTTTCCCTGTTTACTATTTCTAACATTTTACAAGAAACTAATATGGTTGAGTCACCACATTTTGAATCAATGACATTACCAATAAATCAAAATCAAAAGTGTTGATGATTCTCAGAGTAATTTGAATAAATTATATTCAAATTATTCTGAGAATCAGCACTTTCGAGCGTCAAAATTACGTAAGTCAGTCCCCGGCACGCCCGCCACCACTTCCTAGTGCATTAGCTGGGAAAAGAACTGTCCAGCAGCACAGCTGTCTGTTCAGTCTTAGGTAGTCGGTGATGGAATAGCATGCCTTTGAACAAAGGTTGGATTTTACTTGAGCTTTTTAAAAACATTAAAAGGCAAATCTAGCAAAGAAGAGGGAAGTTTGTTAAAAGAGGTTATACGAAGCCAAAACAAATGAGTTTATTTATTTGGGACAAACAAACAGTAACACATTATATCTGCGCAAATAATATAAACAAAGATATTATATAAATGTGAAATTCACACCGTTATCCACAGCATATATATATACCTACAGTTATGAACCTTATGAAGCCGGTGAAAGGGAGCACGTAGTTTGTCCTTATTTCTAGTGTTAACTGCATTGTGAATATCACTGTTTTTAGTGTACAAGTGTATATTTTGCCTGATATATAGGATCAAATTTAACTAGCTAGCGAAACTCCGCAGACGTTTTTTATCGATATCTAAACACATAAAACAAAGAAAAAAACAAGATTTGATGTTTTTTTTCGGGGTTAATGACCACTGGTAGTATCGTGACTTGAAGTAGGTACTTAGTTGAGAAAATCTGTATTTTTTTTCAAAATCTGAATGCCGATTAAAATTTCTCAAAAAGTTATGGATAGTCTCCTAAGCCCGTTTTCCCGTTGCTACAACGATTAAGGTACCTACCTACCTTTACCGCTCTGTCTCAAAAATCCACCCTGTATATTCTACGTTACGCGTCTAGAATCAAGTGCTGAATTCATGATTTCAGTTTGCGCAGTTCCAGGCTTCAGTCGATGTCCCTGCCGCTGACGCCCTGTGTAATGTAAATAATAGTATAAGATGTTGTGTTGCCACCGTGAGAATATCAATATCTTTAAAAACAACTGTCAGAGAAAATCTGGCACCTAACTGGTAAATTGCCGAACAGCTCATGTTTGAAGGACAAATACATTTTGAATATCAGCGGCTTTGCCCCACAGCAGAATACCGTAGGTCGTAACGCTGTGAAAATTAAAATAGACTAGCCGATCTGTATCAATGTCAGTGTACTGTCTTACTTTCCTGACGGCGTAGGCGGCTGAACTGAGCCTCCCCGCTAGGCTTGATATAATATTTGGTCCCACTGAAGTTTGGCATCTACTGTTATGCCCAGAAAATCTGCCGAGTGTACAGTTTCAAGCATCTCTTTGTCTAAGAGGTCTGTCTGTTGGGTGCTAGATTTCTAACATTTGGTAAATGTAACTACATAGCGCCCTAAAAATCTGTGGTTTTGACAAGTGAAACCCAAAGCTAATTATCTCTGATAGCGTCATGAATAGTTTCATTTTGATTTAAAAAAATGAATCTAAATACTTTTTTCGTAGCAATGATCCATCCGGTGGAACAAACCTTTTTAAGCAATTGCATCAATTTTTGAAACAAATATATTTAAAGAATTTCTAGAGTTCGGTTACTTATTTAAGACCTGGTAAGTATGTAGTATTAAAAACTCTATAAAATCGAAGTAAACTTCTTGAGGTTGTTATCTAGTGCCCTGATGTCCTGCTCCTTTGATGTGCCGGTCAATGTTACCTTTCTGCGTCGCCTTTATTTGAGTTTCACATTTTGTACAGAATATAATATAATACCAGTCGCGTGATCGTAGTGAACTCTGGGTTATTCACAATCCAGCTTTGTTTTAATTCAGGTTTAATTCGATTATCCATGGCGAAAAATACCTACAATGGAATTACAACGACTAAATACTATTATTCATATCATTCATATATATACACTTGCGTGCAAAAAAACTGGCCCACCTATTTCAGAGACGATATCTCAAAAATGTTAATGTATGTTTTAATTATTTGATATTGTGTACAAGTAACTAACTATATATATACTTTGATAATAACAATATTCTTGACCAGATCGACTCAATTCTTCAGATGTCCTCATCGCTCAATGCTTGGAAAAACTGCGTGACTTTTTTTGGTCAGTGAAGTTGACAAACACTTAATTTTGTTTATTACTGATCGAATATTGAACATGTAACTTAAATTTGTAACCGACATAAAAAATACAATAGACTTTTTATTCGACCCGTATGTTTTTAAGTTCGCGATTTTTTCAAAAACGAATGAATCTTTTTTGATCATTTTCCACTGACTTAATCTAAATACATTTAGAAGGATTCTGGTATACAAAATATTAGGTTATTGTTAATTAAACTTATTGAAATAAGTTGTTTCAAATCGAAGAGAACGGAGTGGATCGATTTTTTTGCACGCAAGTGTAGATCAATCTTAATATATGAAAAGCAAAAGAGACACAAAAAACACAGACACAAAAAAAAATATTTGGCATACTTACAGGTTTTATTTACGACGTTAGCATCCACTCAGGAGAGGATGTAATTAGCACGATGTTAGCTATTATAAAAGGTTTTTGTAAATTCCACCCCTGGAAATTCTATTCCAAGATCAACTTTAGACTAGCACTGGTACCTATATTTATTATTTATCAATTTACGACAGAAGAAACAAACAATTATTAAATTAAACTACGAAAGAAAGATACCCCAATACTTAGAATAGAATAGAATACTCTTTATTATGTACACCATAAAAATTACATCAAATTAAAATAATTACTTAATAATTGGTACACTTGCGAATTCCAGTTAACATCAAAATCCAAACGAAATTAAATAATCGGTCTCCGTAACATACCTAAAAGCGAATAATTTTTGCTATGAACAAATCAATGTTGTAGGTAGGGATATAGGTACTATATAAAATGTTTCACATCTGAACGCATGCACTGAAGTGTACCATGTGCGGTTTCGTACTCGGGCCTGCGTTCAAGGGATCATAAAGTTTTGAGCGAACTGTATTTGAAACACGTTTTAATTTACCTAATATTCACTTAAACAAATAAGCACATAAAACAGCCAACTTAATTATATTTTACCTACGTAAAACATAAAAATTGAATTTGGCACAATTTTAGTACGGAACCCTAAACGTGGACACTCACGATATGGCAGGTCCATAAATTCAAGGTCGCTCAGCGAGCTATGGAACGAGCTATGCTTGAAGAATATAGATATAACCAAATAGAGAGAACCAAAGTTGTCGACATAGCTCACAAAATAAGCAAGCTGAAGTGGCAATGGGCCGACTATTATTAGCCGTAGAACCGATGACCGTTGGGGTAGACGTGTTCTTGAGTGGAGACCGTGAATCGGAAAACATAAGGTAGGACGCCCCCAGGCTAGGTGGAACGACGATATCTGAAGGGTGGTTGGTTAGCAGCTGGCTGAGAGTTGCTGAGAATCGAGCTAAATGGCATGCAATTGCAGAGGCTTATGTCTCGCAGTGGACTGCTGTAGACTGATGATGATGGCGACCCTAAGCAATGTAATATGATTCTTCAAATAAATAATTTGTAACTATTTATTATAAAGTCCAATAAATAATTAGTTTTTTTAAATCCCGGGATTAAAACGTCTTCATCATCATTCCGGGATTTTAGAGGAGGTATTATCCACTCTATGTTACTTACTCTCTCCAAGTTTAGGTAAATATACTACCTACTTGTTCCAACCTGTCTCGTATAACACAATCCAACTACCGCATCGTTTCTTCAGTCACATAACGTGTGTTGTTCCAGGAGGCATGGGCTGGGGCGCGGGCCGCATGCCGCGCGGGCCGCGACACCGCTCCTTCATGCGATGACGTGCGGCCGCCGCGACACCGCTCCTTCATGCGATGACGTGCGGCCGCCGCGACACCGCTCCTTCATGCGATGACGTGCGGCCGCCGCGACACCGCTCCTTCATGCGATGACGTGCGGCCGCCGCGACACCGCTCCTTCATGCGATGACGTGCGGCCGCCGCGACACCGCTCCTTCATGCGATGACGTGCGGCCGCCGCGACACCGCTCCTTCATGCGATGACGTGCGGCCGCCGCGACACCGCTCCTTCATGCGATGACGTGCGGCCGCCGCGACACCGCTCCTTCATGCGATGACGTGCGGCCGCCGCGACACCGCTCCTTCATGCGATGACGTGCGGCCGCCGCGACACCGCTCCTTCATGCGATGACGTGCGGCCGCCGCGACACCGCTCCTTCATGCGATGACGTGCGGCCGCCGCGACACCGCTCCTTCATGCGATGACGTGCGGCCGCCGCGACACCGCTCCTTCATGCGATGACGTGCGGCCGCCGCGACACCGCTCCTTCATGCGATGACGTGCGGCCGCCGCGACACCGCTCCTTCATGCGATGACGTGCGGCCGCCGCGACACCGCTCCTTCATGCGATGACGTGCGGCCGCCGCGACACCGCTCCTTCATGCGATGACGTGCGGCCGCCGCGACACCGCTCCTTCATGCGATGACGTGCGGCCGCCGCGACACCGCTCCTTCATGCGATGACGTGCGGCCGCCGCGACACCGCTCCTTCATGCGATGACGTGCGGCCGCCGCGACACCGCTCCTTCATGCGATGACGTGCGGCCGCCGCGACACCGCTCCTTCATGCGATGACGTGCGGCCGCCGCGACACCGCTCCTTCATGCGATGACGTGCGGCCGCCGCGACACCGCTCCTTCATGCGATGACGTGCGGCCGCCGCGACACCGCTCCTTCATGCGATGACGTGCGGCCGCCGCGACACCGCTCCTTCATGCGATGACGTGCGGCCGCCGCGCCACTCGCGCTACCCGAGACTAGTGCGCATGCACGAACGTACATACTGTAGACTTATACCTGGTTTCAAAAGAATGTGATGAAAATGTAAACAAATCGATAAAACGTGATGATGATTATAAAATGGGATGCCAATTTGTAGTGCCACTTACAAAGCGAGTACTTTGATTTGATCATTTGAATACTTAAACCCGAAATTATAATTTTAAACCACGTTAAAAATGTTTTTCATGTGACAATAAATTGATGTTAATTTTATAACCTCAATAAGTTGCGCAATAATGTTATTCAAACAATAATTGTAGGAATAATTGGTAAGACCGTAAGATATAAAGTTGAAACCCTCTTAATACTATTTACCTTTAGTGAGTAATTGCGTACCTAACAATTTTACCTGAAAAGGATCCGTTTACAATTTCATCACATACTTTTGGAACAGACCATACAAGACGATCTGAATCTGAAAGTACGCTACATCGAGTTAAAGAAAAAGTTCGACTTTGTAGAGCAATGTCTCTGCGACTCAAATAGCCATATTAACCTATTGAAGAATTGACCGCTTGGTTTTATATCATATCAGTTGCCAACTGCCGTGCCCCCAGCGCCCAGCTCTTACATCGACAAACAAATATCTGTAACAACATAGAGAGAGGGTCGCGCATAGAAATAAAAAACAAAAACGAATCCCATGTAGGTTTATGTGAAATAAAATATTTTTATTTGATTTGATTTTGAATAAAATTAATAAATAACATAGGTTCTCAGTGTATAAATACGACAGCGGCACGGGCACGAAAACATATGTCGTATTAATCCGACCGGGGCGGTCAATAGGCTAATGTGACAGTTTCTTTCTAAAACTCGATGCCCCGTGTATTTCCGCTTGCTTAGTGCCAAATACGCGTACTTACATGGCGCTGTTACAATCTTTTTACTCCAAAATTTTGTTGATAACAGTAACTCCGCGTCCTCTTCAAAACGATCGTCGCGTTCAGAAATCAGATGTCACTTTTTGTTCGGTGAACCTGAACGCGTAAACTCGCTGACAGAGGGCGCTTTCAGGTTAATAGGACGCGGCGTAAGTCTGCATGGTGTTCGTGCTAGGGATGCTAAAAATCATTATTATAAACTTTTAATAGGTACTATTTGATCGGCCACTGTGCAATTAAGGAACAAAACTGTATGGATCATACGAATTCGATGTATAATTTAAGTGCTGTTTCCCATAAAAATGTGCATTTAACAGACACTGATGATCGTTTCACTCATAAGAGCAATATTAGTATAGCGTCACTTACTACTAGCATTGTTATACATGAATATGGGTGTTGTGTATACATTATACTAGTATCGTTTAATTTTTGTCCTAACTGAATTAAGCATACAATTATATATTGAATCACCAACGTATATATTATACAATTACAGTGTTGTCGTTAAAAATGTAGCAATGTGTTTGTGATCTCTATTCGTGATGTCTCGTGACAGATTCGTCACGATTGTCGGAGTACCTAAGTCCTTAATGTATGTATTTAGGTGCAAAGTCAATAAATATTATTATTCTAGATTATGAGCTTGTTTTATTTGCGCCTCCGTGAAAAACACTCGAGATGTTGGGTGTGTTGTTAGAATCAGTCGTCGTCCCTGAGCAGGCGCCGCTGAGGTCCCGCAAGAGGGGGGGGAGGCAGTGGGACAGTGTATTTTATTTTATTTTGTTAGGGAAAACAAAAAATTGTACATTATATACCTATTACATCTAAGATTACATTGGAAGTGGGTTAATGTACAATCCACGACGTTTCCACAGATTACCTATGATAATGATACAGTGACAAAGACACATTATTCAAGTTACACAAGCACAAAGAAGAAGACAGGAAGAGAAATAAGAGGCTGTACCTACTTATTTTAATACTAAAACAAATTACGAAAACAAAGTAAAAGAAGATACACTAAACGTTACGCAAATGTAGACAATTCACTAAATATTTCTTAAATTTTAGGCGATCCAAAGCGAATACCTATATCCAAATTCATAAAATGTTCATTATAAATTTTAGCTAGTCTATGGAGAGGCGCCTGTTCACCTGCGTTGGTACGACAAGGTGTCGTGGCAAAAAGCGGATAAACGCGTGCCACCCGTCGAATAATTGTTCTGAGCACTACATAAAATATATTATTAACTAGGTCTGAGCAGTCAATCTTGTTTGTAACAGATCATGAAGCATCATGGTTTGAAGCAATAGTCGCCTTGATTCCAAGGTAAGAAGGTTAAACTTTTGTATGGACTGAGTGTATGAGATTCGTTCCAAATGACATCTAAACTGCATTGATCTTAAGAATTTGCGCTGAACTTTTTCTATAGCAAGATTGTATTTAGCATAATATGGATCCCATATCATGCAGGCGTACTCAATTTGTGGCCGAATTAAAGAGATGCTGGAAAGTGGCTGGTCGCTTAAAATCTACGGATGATCTCATTACAAGGTGATACAGTTGAAATGCCTTAGCAATAATCTTATGAATGTGTAGATTTAGGTGCAGTTTACAATCCAATATATATTATATTGGATTGTAAACCAAGTCACTAATTTGAGTCTCTCTTATAAGTAATTCATTGCTTATAGAATAATTAAAACTAACAATGTTTTTATTTTTGGTGAAATTCATAAACCTACACTTAGCTATATTTATTTAACACTTTAAGCACACAAATGTACAGAGGCGGACTTAATGCCATAGGCATTTTCTACCAGTCAACCTTTGGGTGATGCAGAGACAAACAGTGGCAGGTGCAAATTATAATGATATTTTAGGATTAAATAATTTTAAATAAAGACACGTATAAACTTATTTAGTCTATAAATACATTATAATACATATAACTAATTATATATAAATATAAGCACAAATAAATGTACATAAATACACGAGTAGGTATGTTAAAAACAAATAGGACAAACAATGAGAAAACATTACCGCTGTTATGATACTGCTAGCTTCTTACGAATGTGCTCGCGAACTTTAGTTCTAAAGGATAATCGGTTGGTTGCCATCCTGATTTCCTGGGGGAGTGCATTCCACAGAGAGATAGATTGAACAAAGAAGGAAGAGTGAATGAAGTCTGTGCGGTGAGTGGGACATTGAAGAAGACGATTGTGTGAAGAACGTATATTTCTATTGTGGTTGGCGCAAATGTACTGAAAGTGGGGGGCTAGATAACCAGGGGAAGAGGGAGAATCAAGAAATGAAAACAAGGTAGTCAGCGCCCTTTGCTCTCTGCGCTGGCGTATGGGCAACCACTTTAGAAGCGACCGATGCGCAGAGACGTGATCATATTTACGCAGATTAAAAACGAATCGAATGCAGTTATTCAGAAGACGGTCAAGTTTGTCGAGGAGATCTGCATTCAGGTCATAGTAGCACACATCACCATAATCGATGATAGGGAAAATTAAGGATTGCACAAGCATTGTCTTCGTACTTCATGGTAATAAATTTTTCAGTCTGTACAGAGCCCGCAGCGTGCCGGTAACCTTCTGGCTTACCCTAGCGACTTGAGTACGTCAGTTCCGGGTACTATCAATGTGCAAGCCTAGGTTCTTTACGTCAGTGCTAAAAGGAACGATCGTACCATTGAAGAGGACCGGTGGCAAGGTTGTACCATCCACCTTGCTAATACTACGAGAACTACCAATGATGATCGCCTGACACTTCGTAGGATTTACAGCTACACCAAATCTGTCAGCCCAGGTTTTTATGGCTATCAAGTTCCTATTTAATCTGCCGATAACGTCAGGCAATTCATCAACCCTCCCTTGACAGTACAACAGCAAGTCATCCGCATACAGATGATACGCACACTGAAGTTCGGAAGTTATAAGATTAATAAAAATAGAAAATAGAAGAGGAGAAAGTATACCGCCTAGAGGAACGCCAGCTTCCAAGTCACACCAGCAAGAAGAAGAATCCCCAACATGAACGGACTGCTGACGTCCCTGAAGGTAAGAGGAGAACCATTGCAGTGCTTCGGGAGAGACCATAACATATGACAGAATGGCTAACAGGATGTCGTGACTGACGGTATTAAAGGCATTCGAGAAATCAACCAACACTAGAGCAGTAACTTTGGTGTCTTCCAGTGCTGCCCTCATATTGCCAGTCACTTTAAGGAGCGCAGAGACAGTGCTGTGCCCAGGCCTAAACCCAGATTGAAAGGACTAATGATTGAGTTACGATGAACAAAGCTGGAGAACTGTTTGTGGACACAGGCCTCAAGCACTTTGGATAGGAAGGGAAGGATAGAAATTGGACGGAAGTCAGTAGGAAGAGAGGGATTAGAAACCTTAGGTAGTGGACGAACATAGGCTTTGCGCCATAGGGAATGGAATACTCCGGTGTATAAGGAAAAATTTATAATGTGGGTAATCGCGGGTAGGAGTTGATCCAGAATAGTTATGATCATACCACGGGTGAAATTGTCACATTAGTTAACCGATCCATGATAGAAACGGTGGAGAAATGCTGGTTGAGATCGTCTAAGTTAACTGAACTAGGAAGATCTAAATGACGCGATTTGCCGATACCAAGAGTTCCAAGAAATTTCCAAATATCGGCAGAAGAGGAAGAATTGATAGTGTCAAGAATGTGGCGGCGTTTAGCATTGCGTATCATCTGATTACATCTATTCCTTGCAGCCTTGAATAATGTCCAGTTCTCGTCAGTGCGATCCCTTTTAAATCTGCGGAATGCGCGGTCCCTACGTCGCATTGCCATCTTTATACCTCTAGTCATCCATGGTGCAGGTGGACGTTTTAACTTAACTTTTTTGACGGGAGCATGGATGTTATAAAGGTTGACTACAACATCATTTAAGATGGCAACCTTATCATCAACTGAAGCTGCTTCCGTCATAGGCTCCCAATCGACCACAGACGCATCTTCCTTGAGCTTCTCGGCATTCATCCGCGCAAAACAACGCCTGTACAGGATCTTGGGCTTAGGTTTTGGAGGTTTCAGGATATATGAAAGGAAAATCATGTCGTGATGAGAAAAGCCAGGGGCGTCATGTTGACCGTGGGAAGAAACGAGGGAAGGGTTCGAGGTAAGGATCAAGTCAAGCCAGGTGTCGTCGCCGACAGTGTTATGATGAGTAGGTTTGAGCGGCAACACGTGCAGACTAGCTGACTGGATAAGATGGAGGAGCTTACGGGATCGAGGGGAGTTGGGGGCAAGGAGGTTTGTGTTGAAATCACCCATGATGATGTGATGTGCATATTTCGAACCCAAAGATTCAAGCTATACTTAATTTTAATTTATTTATATCACAATAGTCAGATAATGTATTTAAATCTTGTTGTAGAAGATAACAATCATCGATCGTTACAATTTTCCTGTATAGGCTATGCGGCTAGGCTATTTCCAGTGTAGGCTAAATTTAAAAATATATATACGTGGACGTAACTGATATTTTATCAGATATAACACGAAAAGCAGTAACAGTAGCACGGTGTGTTGGGCCTCATCACCTAAATAGGGAAAAATACACAAAGAAAACAATGTTAGAAAATTTAGAAACAAATCAACTTTATTATCAAGATGAAAAAGATCAAATCATATATTATAATATATAATCTTAAGAACAGATATTATATAGACCGCGACAATCACCGTCCAGCACTAACATAACCCTTGCTTTATATACCTTACCGCAAAACAAAACAAACGTTCACTATACATACAAGTATATTATAATTTACATTATACATATCAAATTAAAACAACCTATTCATTTTCGCTTTTGAACTAAAGAGTAATGTTGTAAAATTTATAATTATAAGTATTATTAATACTCCACCGAGAATTTCCCATAGCGTTTCGTTTACTATAATTGTCTTTGTTTTTCATTTCTTATTTTGTTTTAATCATTAAACGGTAAAACATCTCACTAGCATAAGTTTATATTTACAAGCCCGCGGGCAGGCGGGCACAGTCAGTTCAGTATAAAAGTATCACTCGCGCATGGCAGCGGCGCCGCGCCGCACTACTAGTCTCCGGGGTGCTCGGGGCACGATCTGTTCACTTCGAACCATTGGTCTATACATCTGGAACAAAAAGGATACTTGTTATTATTTTACACTAAGAAAAAACGTTCTGGAAATCGGGAAAGGCTTCAAGATTTTTATTTTGAATAAAAGATAAGGCTTTTTTTGAACTTAAATATATTCTCTTCAGTAAAGAACCCTCTGTCGAAATAATATTATTGTTAAAACAATATTCCTTCTAATATAATATACTAACGGCATCTAATACTGACTAACGTTAACACTACTTTCAATGTACTCAACAGATGGCGTTTGCAGCCATAAATTCCTTACACTTCATACCCTCACGTACTCACCAACCATTTCAATAGCTGCACATCTGACATATGACCTACTATTTACAAACACAGGCTAGGTGGGGCACTAGTACTAGGGTAGTAGCATGGATCAGGTCAAACGCTCTCAACGAAAGTATCGGCCGACCTAGATCGCTGAGGGTTTTATCGGAAGCTTTGTCTAGGTACCGCTCTTTGAGGCCTGAAGGGGCAGCGATGTTGCTTATGGGGATTTTAGAGTATATTTCACGAGTATGGCAAATATAAAAAGAGGAAATGCGGGTGAGTTGTGAGGGACGAGTTTGTATGTTCTGAGAAGCACAAAAAAAGTTAAATAGAAGTAAGTTAGCTTTTTAATTATTTTAAGACTGTTAGTTTTTTGAATTATGTAAATATTATCTTGAAAATTTAAGTAAAGATGTAAAGTTTTGATTTAAAAAACCTAATAATAAAGAAAAATATAAACTAAAAAAAAAAAACTATTTAATCGCCAGATGTCAAAAGGCACTAAGAATTGTGTTGACAAGCTAGCATTACAAAAAGTTAACCATTCGATATCCGATCCGTTTACAAATTCAGTTGTTAGAACACAGAGCTTACTCAAGTAATTCTACAAAAACCATTTTACACGGACATTTATGAATTAATTTATGTATGAATACTCAACATGGCCGTCACAATAACGACGGTATGATAATATTGCAAGTTTAACTAGATAGCTCCATGTTTGATTCACTTCCCGGTAATCGCGGCGTTTCAATAAATAATCAATGTACACGACTATCTGTCGGTATCATCAGATAACGCCGCGCTATCGGCTAATTTATTGTGAAACTATCATTGTGTGTTATCTAGCCTTCGTATTACATGAAACTGAACAAGTTATTATGTATGTTCAAGCTAGAATTATTATAATAATATCTCTACTAGAGGTTTGCGCCCTTTTATCTTCCCGAAAATAAATAATTTCCTTATCTAATAATTTATTCGGCAGGAAGGCTGGTGATAATGTCAATTAGCGGTCTTTGAGTTCTGTGATTAGGTGCTCATTAAAATTATTAGATAATTACCGAGTATTGGTAAACAATATAAATTGATGGTCGTGAGTTAGGTCATTTAATCTCAGCCATTCTCTGGACTCTGGCATTCTATTGCTGATGGTGATGACTTATCGCGTGTCATCAGCAGAAATTAAGTGTTTGTATTACATAATTACTGCGCAAAATGCTGCGATTTGCGTTTCTAGAAATAATGTAGGTGAAGCAGATTTATTAAATCATTGTTGCTGAGTTGCTTCCGCTATTTCTATTACAAGATTATAGCAGGGTCTTCAAGTATTCTGAATGCATGCCCTAATACATACAATTACTGCACCATGTGGGCTTATAGGTATTTATTTTCTTTCTCGATTTTAGAAGTAGAGCCAGTGCCAAAACATGTAATACGGTATATATCTTAACACTTTTTTTGTTGTATCCCTATAGAAACACACAAGTTCCCAATAAAGTAGCCTGCCATGTTCACACAGTTCATAGTCACACACTTCTCTTATACAAAGTAACCTTCCACGTTTATAGCCATAGTCACACTTATCTTGCATAAAGTAGCCTGCCTTGTTCATAGCCGTAGTCACACACTTCTCTAACATAGAGTAGCCTGCCATGTTTATACAATTCATAGTCACACACTTCTCTAACATAAAGTAGCCTGCCATGTTTATACAATTCATAGTCACACACTTCTCTAACATAGAGTAGCCTGCCATGTTTATACAATTCATAGTCACACACTTCTCTAACATAAAGTAGCCTGCCATGTTTATACAATTCATAGTCACACACTTCTCTTATATAAAGTAGCCTGCCATGTTTATACAATTCATAGTCACACACTTCTCTAACATAAAGTAGCCTGCCATGTTTATACAATTCATAGTCACACACTTCTCTAACATAAAGTAGCCTGCCATGTTTATACAATTCATAGTCACACACTTCTCTAACATAAAGTAGCCTGCCATGTTTATACAATTCATAGGCACACACTTCTCTTATATAAAGTAACCTTCCACGTTTATAGCCATAGTCACACTTATCTTGCATAAAGTAGCCTGCCTTGTTCATAGCCGTAGTCACACACTTCTCTAACATAGAGTAGCCTGCCATGTTTATACAATTCATAGTCACACACTTCTCTAACATAAAGTAGCCTGCCATGTTTATACAATTCATAGTCACACACTTCTCTAACATAAAGTAGCCTGCCATGTTTATACAATTCATAGTCACACACATCTCTTACATAAAGTAGCCTGCCATGTTTATACAATTCATCGTCACACACATCTCTTACATAAAGTAGCCTGCCTTGTCCATAGCCATCGTCACACACATCTCTTACATAAAGTAGCCTGCCATGTTTATACAATTCATCGTCACACACATCTCTTACATAAAGTAGCCTGCCATGTTTATACAATTCATCGTCACACACATCTCTTACATAAAGTAGCCTGCCATGTTTATACAATTCATCGTCACACACATCTCTTACATAAAGTAGCCTGCCATGTTTATACAATTCATCGTCACACACATCTCTTACATAAAGTAGCCTGCCATGTTTATACAATTCATCGTCACACACATCTCTTACATAAAGTAGCCTGCCATGTTTATACAATTCATCGTCACACACATCTCTTACATAAAGTAGCCTGCCATGTTTATACAATTCATCGTCACACACATCTCTTACATAAAGTAGCCTGCCTTGTCCATAGCCACAGTCAAACACTTCTCTTACATAAAATGGAAACAAATATAATCACCACACTTTAAGCCGGGTTCAGACGTGTGTAATGTAATGTACCGTGTGATAATTCTACGTGTGGACGGCACTGCGAGCATTACATATAACACTCGGGCTGGCGCTCGCACTGATCCATCGGCTGTCGGTTTTTAGGACGAATACACAAGGCTCTCGCAGTCGAACACATACAGGATTACCGTTGAGTTTGTATGCGGTCCACGCTATTCGCATATTGCACACGTCAGGACCCGGCTTTAGGTGTTGGTGAACTGAACACTTGAACAGCGATTACACCGAAAAAGTACAGTAGAGCCATTGTACCCATTCTATTCTTAGATATTTCGATGGTTGTAAAGACAGGGCCTCGCTACAGGTATCCTGCATACTATGACAACGACAGAATTAAAATGTTATGCAGATTTATTTACTTTAAATTCGGCATAACATAATACATATGGGCTCAGCAGGGCCTCGCATCAGGTAACCTGTGCTACTAGTCTATAACCAAGATAGTAAGTAAACATTTTGCTCACCCCTTGTGGTAGATGCAAAGGCAGGGCAGGCGGGCTATGGTGTCTCCTGCCGAGAGCTCCTCAAGGCAGATCACACACTCGCCCTTCGAGTCACTCAGCACGTCCTCTGGAAACATACAATCGCATCATCAGACATGAACATACACAAAGACGCTGGAAATGGAATAAAGTATCTTAAATATTGAGCTTTTTAATCATGTCCAAGACAGAGGCGGCGTTGTACCTATTCTACGCTTTTTGTTAAGGTCTTCAAAGTGGCCCAATTTTAAGCCAGTCTAGTTTGTCTATGTTCATTGTATTGTTGGATATAGGAATTGAGCCAATCTAAATAGTGACTTTTAACAAGGGACCAATATCTAATTTAGTTAGAAATGAATAAACACAGATAACTTATTTTATAGTTACTCCAAATAATGAAACAGTTTTAAACTGAAATTATATTGAGACCAGCCTAACATATTTCCATAGTATTAATTAGTAAGGTTAGGTTTATTTTAAGCAGTCTCCATAATGTAATAAACTTCACTCGATAAGTTTGTCCTGACTTCACATTGGTGTAAACTAACACTTTCCACGACATTAAATCTTAAAAGTTTCAGTAAGTAGGTACACCAGTAATGTAATAAAATAGATTTTCTCCATCAACTTACAAGGAAAATAGTAATAATAGTAATGCAAAGACAAGCATAATTTCACTGCTTCTCTTGCCGGGTTCAACTTAAATGGTTAATGGGGTATTTTACTCAGACTCGTTGGTAATTACCGGGAAAGCCTCTGTCCTGGTCTAAACTGCTTATTTCCACTACTTCTTGGCGAGTCGCGTTGTGAATTATGTTCAGCTGCTTCTCAAATCTTGTTGGGAGTTACCGAGGTAATTTAACTTGATGGCTAATTAGTTCTAAAACAGGGAAGTAAGTAGGTGAAATGTAAAAGGCTTTGTGGAAACAGCAAAATAATTTACAATACCAGGCGCCTATCCTTTCTCTTACTCATACCAATGTGACAGTCTCCTTCTAAAGCTTCGATGTGTCTTTGAACTTTGCTAGATAGTAGGTAGGTAAGTTATTTTAGGAAATGCTTATCTGAATCCTGTATTGATTGAATATGGGAGAATATTGTCCACTGTTTTAACTATTTGTACAACATTTTGTTAAGAATCCAATGTAAGAATCATTAATTAATTAGTGGTTATCAAAATAGTCCAGTGATGTTTCTTGTAATGCTCGCACAGCTACTGCGAATTGAGCGTAAACATCGACTGTTTACGCTCAATTCGCAGAAGTTGAGTAAGCTATGCAAGTATGCACCAATTGACTCATTGTATTATAATTTTCCCTGTTTCAAAAATACCCTATAGCATGGAACTGCAACTGTACATTTTCAATCGGTTCCTTTACAACTGGAGGTCTTCTTGGCGTCGACACTACAGAAAAACCTGTCTGACATCCTTGGCTGGACATAGGTAGGCCTTTCCCAAACGGCATCGTCACAACGACCCATCCTATACTTCCCTCATCAAGCGCATCCCGAGTACTATCAAGTCCTCATCTGCCTGCCTTTTCCCAACTATGTGTTGGGATTGAACAATATTTTATGGAGCGACTGACTACCTGACCTGCACGACCCAGGTACTGGGTAACACGATACCGCTTAGCATGCCCCTGAAATACGGGGGTCACATTGAAAGTTTTTAGAATAAGTAGGCCAGTAAGAAAAGCAGCCGATGAAAATTTTATTTAAATTTCGAATAAGGAACTCTTTGGGAATCTGTAGATTTGTAATGAATTCATGTTATTTGATTTTACAAATTGACGGCAATTTAAAAAGTGTCTGTCGTGCGTCGAAATGTATTTGAGTAAAGAACATTTTCATTCAATTATTAAATTAATTAGGTACGACTTTCGTTGAGGTCTTACTCAATAACAATATTACGATAGACTTCGATTAGCATTTCATGCCGAAGCCCCATCCCGTGCCACTATTTACAACTGGTTTAATGTGTTTAAACGTGGTCGAAGCAAACTCACTGATGATTCGCGAGAAGGACGTCCTTCTACGGTGTCTACTGAAGATAACGTGAGTGCTGTGCGGCTAATGATAAAAGCTGATAGAAGGGTAACATATCAACACATTCGGGCAGCTTTAGGCATTGGTATGAGTCAAGTACAAAAAGTCTTACATGAATATTTAGGCGTCAGAAAGCTTTGTACTAGATGGATACCTCATAGTTTGACGGATGATCAAAAACGTCGTCGTTTGGATTGGTGTCGCTCAATGCTTGAAAAGTATGACGGAGGTGACTCGAATGCTGTTTATGACATCGTCACAGGTGATAAAAGCTGGATATATTGTTACGAACCCGAAACCAAAAGACAATCTGCGCAATGGATGTTTCCATTTGAAGATTTGCCGACAAAAGCAAAGAAGGGCAAAAGTCAAGGCAAAATGATGATTGCCTCATTCTTTGGACGGACGGGTCCTCGCAACAATTGTCCTAGAAGATAAAAAAAACTGTTACTGCAGATTGGTATGTCAGTCATTGTTTACCAGTTGACTTGGAAAATGTTAGAAAGCAGCGCCCAAGAAGCATTCTCTTCCATCACGACAACGCTCCAGCTCACTCTGCCAGACGGACTATCGAATAATATTTGTCCATCAAAAGTGTGGAGGTAGTAAGTCATCCTCCTTACAGTCCTGACCTGTGACTTTTATTTATTTCAAAAATAAAAGATAAACTTAGAGGAATTCGTTTTATGAACCCGGAAGATGCCGTGGCGGCGTTTGAAAAAGGCGTGGAATAAATCCCTAAAGAAGAGTGGGCTCACTGCTTCAGTCAATGGTTCTATCGCATGCAACGGTGCTTAGAAAGGAACGGAGACTACTTCGAAAAGCATTAAAAGTTTTAACAGGCTACACTACAGCAGGTTTTTACTTATATCATCCTGCCAGGGTTGCGGGAAAGTCCGAAAGGGTTACCGTGGCCCCTGGCACAGGCAACTGAAGGAACGCGGGTGGGTTTGAGTCAGTAAGAGTCTGACACGCCCTCCCGCTCCGCCCAGAGCGGTAGAAGTTATTTGATGATTTCTCAGCCTCAAAAAAAAAGGCTACATGATTCTGTTTTTTATTTTTTGAAAACTTCCAGTGTGTCCCACGTACTATCTAGTACCTACTTACCACTTCCTTATTTATAGATATTCACAATGCTTTGCGTTGCGACGCGCCCGCCCTAATCTGCGTTAGCCTTTACCCGACTGTGTGATAACAAAGCCAGGGTTATCAACAGATAATGAATAAAAGATTATTAATTTATTACTAACCATTATAGGAGAGTCTTGGCCTGGTGAGGCACATGACGAGATGGCACTCTATGTCGTCCGGCAACACGAACTTGCTGCATACCGGACATTTTATACCTGAAACACAAGGAAAATACATACAGGTTATTAATGTACATTCTGGATATTTACTTCTAGGGCTACAAATGGAATTCCAGTTGCTGCAGCGCTGCGGTATAAGTTGATCAAGAATGTTCTTATTGAATTTTATTGCTACGAGGCACAGTGATAAAATACTTCACCCCCGTGAGTTTTCGCTGTTTTGGGTAAAAACAGTATTTGATAGAAAAGGGGAACTATATTTTCTATCACCAAAATTTATATTTGTCATCAAGTTGTATCACCTAATAAATAGATCTATCGCCACGAAATATTTTCGTTCTCAGATAAACAAAAATTGTTCCCATGTTGATATCTCAGGATTTTAGGTGATTTATTGTGGAACTGATTTTGCATTGTTTGGTGACTACATTTTGGTGACAGATCTACTATTTGGAGGACAAACCCTATTATTTAAGAAACACAAAACTAATTAAATTGGTAATAGCTTAAATGATACCCGAGACAAATTACCAGGAGAAACTGGATGCAATCTGGACTTTAGGGCACCCCGACTCGGACAGGTTAGGTTAGAAGGGGATGGCGGGGTCGAGAGACCCCGCCATCCCCTTCGTGGTTATTTTTTTTTAAACCACCCAGAAGTAGGAGCCCCGCGAAGCGGGGCTCCGTCGACCAAGCCCTACCGTCGACATATTATGTATATCAATCGATCCGTGGTGAATAAGAAAACTACTACTATTGGTGATCTCTTTAAATTAGTTTGCTTAAATACTTATTAGGACACACCTATTATAATACATACAAAAACATTTATTTGGTACTAGACCTTATATCTCAGGATTTTAGGTGATTTATTGTGGAACTGATTTTGCATTGTTTGGTGACTACATTTTGGTGACAGATCTACTATTTGGAGGACAAACCCTATTATTTAAGAAACACAAAACTAATTAAATTGGTAATAGCTTAAATGATACCCATAGAAAAGTCAAAAGAAAAACAAGAGAAAAATTAAAAATGGAGTCCCCTGAATAGATTTAAAAATTACAAAATAGTACCTACTACTTATAAATAATTCGCAAGTTCGATGTTAGAAAGATTTAAGATAGTAATTACCTACCAACAGTTTTCAGAAAAGCTTTTACATAATGTAAAATGGACCAAGTGATGTTCCACCGATGATTAACGACAATATTGAGGTAAGTACCAGATAGTAATCATACTAAGTGTATTGATGTTGGAACAGACATTACTAAGCTAGCCCATAGCGTCGGACTTCAAAATTCAATTTCTAAATCAACAAAATAATACGATACGAACTTACGACCGGTAATAACAGAGTAACAATTAATTAATAAACGAATCCATCAGGTTTATTAAACGTGTGCATAAAATATTACGATGTAAACAGGTTTACTGAATAATAAACAACGTTTGTGTCAATACGTAAATTAATAATCAGTTGAGCTTACTTTACACGGAGTCTGTCTTAGTTCGTCAAACATGGCGGGGTCATATTAAATTCTGTGTGTCCCAGCATCAGGTAATCCGGTAAGAGTAACCCAATTTAACGCTTTATCGCGTGTACTTATGTACTTACCTGTGTACCGTAAGTACTTAGGTATAATGTGTTTCATAAATATTTTTTCGCTAACGAAGTAAACAGCTGAAGAAGGCATGATGATGTGTTTCAAAGATGCGAGTTTTGTTTAAACTTTGTGCAGTGGCAATTTATTGAATGGTAAGAAAGTTCTCGTGTGTTTTAGAAACGTCGAGTTCTGTACGGAGTTTTGTCTTAGAGGACAGTTTTTTTGCGGGTAAATCAAAAACAGAAAGAAACAAGAGCATTAAGGCATATAAGAATTGCAGATGGAATGCAATGAGCTGATCTGATTGCTTGATCTAATGCAGTGGATACCAAATTCTCCAGTATAATATTTGCATCAAGCTTCAACAGAATCGGTTCACAAGTGAACATTCAGTAGGTGAAACATTTATTTAACGCATATTTTTCTATAGATAAATGTTAAATGGGACCAACTTCGAGGTATATATACCTTTTCCAATAAAATAAGAATCACCAAAATCGGACTATTCTATAAAAAGTTTTGCGTGGTCATAAGTTAAAAAAAATAAGTACACGTCGATTTTTTTTTCGTCGATCAATAACATCGTTAAGTTTAATTCTCTTCGGACTGTCTGTGGTAGGAATCATAATTGAACCCAATAGTTGATCGTCAAATTATCCATATGAAGTCAAGTATAATATGACAGAGGCCACTGAGTATTGTCTATGCAATTAGGCGTAGTCGACAATAAAAGTAAGTACTTACAGTGACTGACAATAGTGACGATCGATACTTCCGACTGTGCTACGTGCGTCCTGTTCAAATCGATATTCTTTCGACAGGGGATTGATTGGATAGGTTCGAGTTTATATATAATGACGGGGACTGTCGGATGTTTGCTAGCTAAAAGGTTAGTCTTGATTCCCTATTCAGGGATTCAGGTATGTATTACAGTGGGCATAGAAATTATCGATGTCTCCATGAATGGAGACACAATGTAGGGTTATCCAGCGATCCCTGTTTGAGTATTTGAAACGAAGTGGTATGACGAGCTGTTCTCAATTATTTCAATCGAGAAAGAAGAGCCACTTATTTAAGGCGAAAGGATAGGCCAAACTACAAAATAGACCTCTCTTTGAAGGACTACTACTACTAGACGGATGGACCAAATATATAAAAAAAAAATACCTAATTCGCATAACATATTTGACTTTAAATTTTAAGTTTAATTTTTTTATTATTGTTTATACTTTTGTCGGAAAAAAATCGAATATATCCTCTTTAAATCTGCAATAATTTGCCTACTGCTTTCAAAGAACTGAAGCGATTTAAAAATTTTTTTCACACTATCATAGACAATTTATTGCTTTATTAAATTTAAGTTCAAAATTGTACAAAATTATTACTTATAGGTGCCGTTAAATCAATAATATCATAATACCGGCGCTGGTGCTCACTCAGACCCGAGGGCCAGTCTCACCCTAGCGTTTGCACGGGGAGGCTGTGTCGCATGTTAGCGCGCTCCGCTCTATAAACTTTACGTGAAAGAGTAAACAGTGCAGATAGTACGTTTGGTACAGTAGTACGGTTGAGCTATTCTTTTTCTATTTATTGATCGAAAACACTATCAAAGAAAAGCGAAAATTTATGAGTAATGAAAACGAAGAAAAATCTAGCCAGCCACAAAAAAAAAAACAAAAAACTATAGAAAAAGAAAATGAAGAAGTGAAGTCAAGATCCAACGAAAGTAATACAGAAGAAAAAGAAAATAGATGGAAATTAACTTATAATGATAGCAATACAGAAGAAAAAAGAAATGCAGATATTATATTAAAGTCAAACTCTAATGAAAGCAATACAGATGAAACTACGTATTTACAATCTACGTTTGTTAGGGAAATGCAATTTAACTAGTTTTGATTGGTTAATAACAATTTTTTTAAATGGTCCAAATAAAATGTTAAGTAAATATTATTTTGATATTTTCGTTTTTATGGTTTCGTAGCCAAATGACATAAACCATTTTTCTCCAAGTCAAGTCATTTGAAATATAGACACTTCCAGAGTGGTCAAATGTGCGCCACTCTAATTTTTAAAATAAGTGTAAAATAAAATATGTGCTGGTAGATCTCAATGAAAAATTTCAATGAAAATTGGTTTGAACGAGATGTAGTCATAAAGCCCGGTTTCCATCGCGAGCGGAACGGACCCATTATTGAATTCGTTAAAATCGCAAACGCAAACTGCATACTTGTATTTCCTTTGTTGGTGGAAGTTTAACGAAGTCATTAATGGGTCCGTTCCGCTCGCGATGGAAACTGGGCTTTAGTTTTCGAGATATAGCACATGTTCAAAAACCGCAAATATACATTTGTCATTCATACAAACACTATGGAAAACAAAGTTAAAAACAAAACTTTGCTTGTGTTAACAAGTACCAAACAGATAGTCGACGGTTATGACGTAGTAGTTGCTTAGTTATTCCTAAATTACTTTCAAATATTCTCATTAATGTCTAAATAATATTCTTAGTATTTATTTTCCCATAATAAGTCGCTTATTTGATTTTTATAACTATAATTTAGTTTTTCATATCATATTGAATAAATAACTGACAGTTGATTTGAATATGGCGGTTGATTGTATAAAAAGGGAGGCAAATCATTTTTAACGGGTATTATATTGTGAACTACTGATAAGGACGTTACTCTGCCCAAATATAGCCTGAGTGTGAATTATAGTTCGTGTTTAATTGCGTAGAACCTGCTACTGAGTAACACTTGCTACTACGGAACCCTTCATGGGGGAGTCCGACTCGCACTTGGACAGTTTTTTATTAGTCTAAGCACATTAATAAAAAGCGTTATTATTTCTTTTCACAAAAACAAATTGAAATTTTATGTATTTTGATTTACTCTAACTACAATAACTGTACTCGGTAAAGAATATTTTGTTCTCAAAACAAGCATTGCAAATGTTCTGAGTCTGCCTACATTCAATCGATTTATGATGATAAAAGGTAGTATTGTAGCGACAAAAATTCTTCGAACGCATCTGCGTCCGGTGATACTCTTTGACGGTCGGGGGATGAGCGGGCGCGCGGGGCGGTCAGCGCGCTGGCCGCTTGTTTCACGTTCAATGCTCAAGGACGTTGGGCTATCCTTTCGCCTTAATCCAAGGGTACATGTACATAGTTTGTGTATGTAATAGCATCCAGGAACCTCGTATTCTATCTACGATGACTACCTGAAGCTACACGTACGAACAGTGCAACATCACACACCTCATTAACAAAGCGATCGGGATTAGGTAATACGCGTGTACATTATGGTCTCACCTACACGTACGTGTCCAGCCATCAATGAAATGGAACGTGTTACATACGTACAGGCACACATTATTTTCACTTTTTATTTTGTTATTTGTATTTTGTGTTTCACGAACTGTGTCCAAATAAACGTTATTCTTTCTTTCTTTCTTTACGCGGCATGCGGGCTAGTTGGAGAATTCCATTCGAGTAAAACTCGAATAATATCACGCCATGCCTCTTGAAATCAATTGTCAGCGCTGGCGACGGAAGGTTTGCCAATCGTAAGATAAATTGCAATGGTGGATATCCCCAACGTACTCCAGCGTGGCTAGTTGCCAAGTAGGTATGCTGGTGGCAAAGTAAAATTATTGAATTTTTCATATACCTAGCTGTGATTTTAGTCTCTTCCCAAAAATAATGCCTATCTAGCATTATTCCACATGCAAATACTGCGTTCTTCAGGCATCTGAGGGTAACACGTCAATTAGCACGCGCGACCTAGCATAAACTCTCGATGTAGTCGCTGAAAAGTAAGATACAGAATACCAGCTGCCATACCATACTCTAGCAGGTCAATATTTAAAAAGAAAAAGTCTTCGATATCTTGAACAATCTTCTCAGGCAAGCAAGGCTTGCAACAATTCTCAATCTTCTCAATCTTTCACTTCTTCGGATGGATATTGCTCTAGCTGTGCTCGCAATAGTACGTAAGTATCTACGATTGAGTTAGTATGCACTAGCTATATGCTCCAATATTACCTACCGTTCAGTGATTGTATACGTTGGGACAAATGTACCTTCTGCAATTATTTGTGTTATGTCGAGCCCCATCTGTGAGAGCACTAGACCGTGGGTAATAGTACTTGCTATGATGTTGCTGGGCAACGGTTAGAGGGGATTTGTTTTATTTTATTACAAGCCATGCGCCCGATGAGAATTCCCATCGGCAAAAATTAAGAACTTCCATAGAATCTTACAAACTTCCACTTTTTCGATATTTCAAATATTTTCTGTCATACAAACCTTGTCGTGACAATTACAAATAGAACAAAAAAAGAATTAGCCAAATAGGTGCAGCTGCATTGAAGCGATGCGCGGACAAAAATGTTTGGCAATTGGTTTTTTTTTATATAGATTATGAGGTGAATATATACCATAGTATACAGCGTGACGCGTTTACATGGTGATGAATATGACTAAAAGTCTTAAGTTGTCACGGTGTCCGTTTGCGAAACCATCAAGTAAGGAAGTAACATCAAAATATTCCAAAATTATAAGGCTCAAACAAAGCCTTACTATGCCATTCCCTCTCAGATGGTCGTCACAACACTCACCGCGCCGCGCCGGAGCGAGCGCCGCACGTCGCACGTCGCGAGTCCGGTCACGCGCGCGCCGCCCGCCGCACCCACCGGCACATACCTACGTGCTTCTAGTGAGCATCGGCATTGAAAACATGTTTACTATGCTCAATTGCTGTTTTTATAATAAATAAATCCAAGTTTTTTGTTAGGAGGTATATTTTTTGTCAATTTCAAAGTGTACACGAATTTATAAGATGTTTTGTATCACTTAATATTAAGTTACCTCAATTAAACATAGTTAGGTACTTAAATCCAGCTCAATCTGGACAGTCAGCCTCACTAACAAACCTTGCTGACTGAGCTGATGAATATTTGGGAGTTCCACAGAATTATTATACATATGTAACAAAAACCCTGTTGTTCCTTTTACCTACGTTTTAAGAATCGGTCTAAATACGTAATAAAGCAAGTCATTTATAAAAAACTGTTCAAAAAAATTATTAAAATAAATATTTAATAATTAATATTTGTAATGTTTAACTGATTTCTTACCTCTGCAATTCTGCATGAAGCGATGACGCGAACCAGAAAAAAATAGAACGTTCCCGCCCACTCTTTGATCTGTGCCGCCGGCCGGTACACCGGCGCCACTTACCTACATATTTTGCTACAAAAGTTCGTGACCTTGTCAGCTGTTGTTTTTCACTTTAACGAATGAATGTTTGAAAATGTTGGTTTACACGGTATTTTGCACAATTGATAATTGTTAAAACTACATTTAACACTTCACTACATTAAAAAAAAACAAAGTCGCCGCGTCTGTCACATAAAACCTTATGTTTATTTGAATGCATTAATTTATTATGATGTCTATTTGACGACTCGGAGATGCTCTTCGATATGACCACCTTTGTTGCAACGCCTACGTACGCTCCGCAGAACGGAGGTATCGGACTTGATGTGGTCAAATGCTGCTACTATCTGTGAACGCATTTCGAACTCCGTATCGCACGTGTTTTTGAACAGCTGTTGCTTTACACTGCCCCAGAGGAAAGAATCTAAAGGCGTCAGATCAGTGATCTTGCAAGTCCAACATTTGCTCCTCGGTGTCAATGTCTCCAGTCCTCGGTCTGCCTCTTCCTGCGTCAGCTCGATGTTGCTCTCGTCCGGGCACACTTTCGGTATTGTACGTACGTGCAAACGTTAGAATGCAATCACCGATGGTAATGGTAGACTCGCTAAACGTTCTTGGTAGAGTCTGCGTGCTCATCAGCATATTCAAATATTCTACGTTAGAATAGGACATGGTAAACGTAAACAAATCACAAGTCACTCACTACGTAGGTCAACAATAACATCCGTTCAAAACTAGGTTGCGCGGGAGACTAAAGGATAAATGAAGTGATTCGCCGGGCGGCGCCGGCGGGTGGCGGGGTCGCGGGGTAGGTAGGTAGGCACGCACGTGCGCCGCGGTAGCTTTTGGCGGCATCTTCTATCGGTTCAAAGAAAGTCGCCGAACTCGTAGGCTATTTAGCGAAACAAAGATGTACTTGTAAAATCAGATACTCTAAACATTTTTTTGAATGTGCCGATTTTAATAGTTATTTGGTATTGACCTCTCGACTGGCCAATGCTCATTTTTTTTAAATTATAATTTCATCAATGTTGTTCTTGTAGGTAAATGTATACGTCCCTAAAAGGAACAACAGGGTTTTTGTTACATATTGTATTATTTAACAAAACTGTTACTTATATAAAATAACGCGTATAATTCGTTTTGTTTTGAAAATCAAGCAAGACACGACTTTGGCTTACAACCATATGTGGCGGTCACATTGTATTGTATACAGCATTGTAGCAGTACATAACGCTTGGTTACTCTGTTATACAGCACCGACACAAGAACCCATCTAATTGGTTTCATTATATTAACTTTGGCACACTACAAAGAAGAAATACTTACTGACCCTTTTACCACGAGCGAGAAGATTAAATTGGCTGTAGAGATAGATCTTTTAAGAAGTGGTGTAGTCTTGAGTCTTGTTCTCTGTTTACATCTTCAGTCATTCTTTTTTCACAGTAATTTTACCGCTGATCTGACGACCTTTTTGCGATGAGAATAAAAACCACTGTGATTTTGACAGTGATGCAAAATCAGAGATAAAAAGCTATGAAAGTACTGTAGACAAGAATATACTGTGGTCTACAGGTGAATCGAGTCTACAGGTTATAAAAAAATGACAGCAAAAATTGTTTCAATCTATACTAAAATTATAAATAGGTAAAATTGGTTTGTTTGTAAGTTTGTATGTAGGGGGTAATCTCTGGTACTCCCAGTCGGGTTTGAAAAATTATCTTTGCCTTCGATAGCCAAACTCTTGAGGAAGGCTATAAGCTATTTAACATCACGCTAGGACTCTTAGGAGCCGAGCAAAAATAAAATAGGCAGAAAGAACGATAAGCAAAAACAAAGTTATAGCGTGGGCAGGCGATGCGATGGGACGCGGTGGGTCGAGGTTACAAGGAATTTCATGCGGACGAAGTCGCGGCCACAAGATAGTAGGGAATATTTGAATAATCAATCCTATCTCCGTTTCATAAACCTACTTTATCCACAGCTTCGTGAAAATTGTGAAATAATCATACCTCCCACCCCTCTTCCTTCACTAGCAAACATTGGGTACTAAACCCCTAATCCTATATCTGCCGAATAAAAACAAACCAAGTGACCCGTTTACAACACACGTCAGCTGACCACTGTACAGGTAGATACAGAAGTTCCACAAGCTACATGGCATGGAGAAAAATATTATGGCGCGTTTATTTCGACGTGGAAGCATTCGTGCGGCCTCTGTAATCTAACCAGGATCCTTGACAATTCAAATGTGCCTGCCAATTGGTTTAATTGTAATAAATGCTGTGAATTGAGTGAGGAGCAGTGATGTCCCAGTTGTAACAGCTGCGACTTACGAGTTGTAGGTCGTAGGTTTGAACCCAGTCAGGCGCTTTACTTTGTGTAATTTATTTTATCACCCCTGCTCTCAAAACCATGAAAGAAAAAATCGTGTGGAAACTGGCATATCCTAGAACCAAAAATTCGAAGATATGTGACGTCTACCAACCCGCACTGGGCCCGCGTGGTGGATTATGGCCCACTGGCCTCTCCGTGGGAGGTCCCACGGAGAGGAGGCCTGTGTCCCAGCAGTGGGAACATCATATAGGCTGATTATGCTTATGTTGTGAGTTTGAGTTAGTCCGCACCTACTCTAGCTGAGTGAGTGTTTTCTCTGATTGTTTGTTCCGGTACGCCTTCTGTTAGTTCGTATATCGTGGTGTGAGCCTGGCTCGTCCGTAGTGCACACACGTACGGCTGAGAGTGACGGCTGACGGCCGCCGCCGCCGGCTCATTGTGCCGGTTTCGGCGGTCGGCCCGCCCGGACTAACGACCGGCTACTGGCGCGCCATCCTCTTCAATTGATCATTGTTCTCCGGGTTCTGTGATCAACTCTATTTGTACTACTAAATGCGCTGTCAAAGTTTGTGTGACTAATGTTGGTGCGTTAGTAAGGTTGTCATTGGAACTTTTGGCAAAACATTTGGTGAATCCATGGAGAAAATAGGATAATTTGCCGATAATGCGACATTTTAACTAAAGAAACTAGTATTGAAATAGATTATCATCTGTCTGGGTCGCCCTAAAGTCGGTTAAATCTCTTAACAATAGCTTAAAAGGTTTCGGTTCGACTCAATATATTAAACGATTTTCTGAGCGAAATTGCGGCCGACCGTTAAAGTGTAACAAAATAGTAACTTAAATATTTTTTTGTTAAAAGAGATCCGTAGGTAAACGAGGCAGCGTTTACAGCAACAATACCAATACTCGAACTGTATAGCAAAGAACATATAGAGCGTTGATTCTATCCAACGACGAGGATGTCGGTAACACATGGACATGTTGAACAGTGACAAGACAAACAGAAATGGAAGAATTAGGAAACATCGTTTAGGGAATGACGGCTATGGTTTCAACTACATGTGACAGTGGTTCTGTAGTAGAATGTGGTTTAAAACAAGAAGAAATAAAGATTTGCTAGGGATCCATCAAAAATTAATCTCAAGGTACTCAAATCTGTTACATAAGTCACCTCACAACATCTCCATAAATTGTTCATTGTTCCCAATACTTGAAGGTGTATCCCCTGTCGTCAACTCCTAAACACTGAACACCTGATGCCTCGATACCTAAAATAAATAACTTCACGGCACATAAATTGCTTTCGCAATGTTTGCGTAACACAGCGCTGAAATATATTACACTCGGAACACATCAGTAGCAAGTTGCGCGAACAAACGATCCACAAATAGTGTTAAGTTTAATACAAACAAAAACCTACGCTTTTCTAATGGATATTGGGACACATGATGCTAAATTCGGGTATGGATTGTCATTTTATCAATATTTTGACGAGGAAATGGGTAGAAACAAATGTAAGACAAAAATCATTGAAGTACCCGACTTTTATTTTATTGCGGTATCAGTAAATAATAGTAATTTGTTTTAAAACTAACTATTTAGTAGATTAGGAACTAAGTGGTACATATTGAAGGCAATAACTGCAGACGTGTGAATAGTCGTATGTTTGGCCTTGTTACATAATTTTATTAAGATTTCAGGTAATCTTGAATTCATGTTCTAACGAACATAAAATCTAGTTTATGGAATAACTTCAGCCTTCAATAACTTATCCAACTGACGCAAATGCAATAAAAACGTATTCAGAGTCTTAAATTAATACGAGAGATGATAACTATCTAATGAGGTTTCGTTTTGACTCTTAGTTTAAATATCCTGGATGGAATGAGTGAATGAACCAAACATATGAATCAACAAATAAATCACTCCACACACGCCTGGTTATTCATTTAACACCAGACCTGCGTGGTATTAAATACTTAGCCAATGACGCTGAAAACAAAACACGTAATTCCAAACAAGATACTTTCAAAGTCAAGGGCTATTTCCGATTTTAGCAGAGCTAGCCGCTGATCTCACGCACCCTATATATCTTTTTGCACTTATCTAGCTGGGAATATTTTGTTCCAGGTCCCCAGTACTCTTAACATTGATGTTGCTGATCATCATACCCTCGAGTACTGGCTACATAGACTGTAGGATATCCTGCAGAAGGTGCCACGAGAACACGGAGCATCCAGCGGTACTGGAAGTGTACTGCGCTATGTGTGAGGAGTGCAAGCAGAGGCGACGAGAAAGGTATTTTTATTTCATCTTGAACTTTAGGAATTGGTCTCGATTCTTGAGACTTCTTTTCATATAATACGTATTATTTGGAAATGGCAGAGAACTGTCATTGGGGTCTTAATTCTTTCAGGTGCCTCTTGATAGTATAACACTGTATAACTCTTGATATTAAAGGATCCTGGGACGGACTACAAAGGGAAAGGGAAAGGTAAAGCCAACATTAAAATCTTTGGTGAGAATGAGGGACGGCGTAGAAGCCAGTACTGATTCCGAAGCGCTGATAATAAGACCGCACGAATCGATACAACAAGCGGAACAGGATTCGCAGCAGCAATACCAGGGACAGCCACAACAGCAGTTGGAGCCACAGCAGCCGTTAGAGCCAAAGCAACCCTTGGAGCCACAGCAGCCACCGCAGGAGCCGCCGGAACCACAACAGCCTCAGCTGACATATGCGTCACATAAAGCAGTACGAGGTTCGTAAGGAAACTGTAGGAATTGACTCTGTCAGAATGAAGTCTGCCAAAAACATGTTCTGAAAATGCTGGGACTCAGATCAGTTTTTTACATGAACATGCCCTAATTATGCCCTATAGATATATATATATAATAACCATATATATATATATATATAGGTATGGACGCCAGTCTCTCACAAAGGATCCGAGGTTCGTATGGAAACTGTAGGAATGGACTCTGTCAGAATGAAGTCTGCCAAAAACATGTTCTGAAAATGCTGGGACTCAGATCAGTTTTTTACATGAACATGCCCTAATTATGCCCTATAGATATATATATAATAACCATATAAATATATATATATAGGTATGGACGCCAGTCTTTCACAAAGGATCATATTTTATGCATTTTTGTCAAAACTATATAATTCTTGTCTCTATGGTTGTAACTATGTGAACCTTTGTGAAGAGAAAAAAATAAAGATTATGATTAAATAACTAATTTCATTGTTAATTAACTTTTACTTGTGTCCTTTGGTTAATAACAGTTTTCTAATACTGTCTGGTATTAGGGATGGCGTACCCGCCCGGTTGTCCGACGCCGCCGATATGCTCGGACTCTGAGTTCGAGCCGGAAATGCCGCTCATGTTTACGGACGCGTACACGGTCATCACGACCTCCACCACCACCACGACGACCACGACGACCACAACGCAGGCGCCGCCGTGCCCGCCCGTGCGAACGTGCAAGAAAAAGAAAAATAACATACAGCATCCATGCATGAATCCGTGCATGGTTCCTCCGGCCATGTGTCCGTGTCCCATGTACCCCCCGCCGCCCCAACACGGGCCGGGGTACCTGCACCCGCAGCGACCGGTGCCGGGTATGTACGTTTGGCCGCCTGGTGCAGTTCCTCCGACGAACTCACACTGGTCAGTTATGCAGTCGCAGACGAACCAGCCATATGACGAACAGATGCAACCACCGAGGATTGTGGTGTTCCAACCTGACCCGACACCACCACAGGAGCTTATGATGTTCCCGCAGATCAACCAACCGAGTACCATGAATGAAGATTTTCATTACGTATTTATTGGACTGCCGAAGAATACTATATGAGAGAGCTATTTGACGTTCATTTCAAACTGTGTTTGGTAATGTCGCATGTGATGGATGCTTTACTTTTTTTTAAATTAGTAAGTACCTATATTAAAGCAATGTTTGTCGATGTTGATTTTTAATGAGAGTGTTTGTAATACTTTTTGTTACCCTAGATTTCTATGTTGTAATAAAAAGTACCTAGTTTTTTTGTTTCGTTTATTTACCTGATATTCGTAGGTGTAGGCTTGGCTGGCTGTGATCGATTTTATCGATTACTAGAAAACCTTCACGTTCATATAGTTGCTTAACCTTTTACGTTTGCTAAGCTCGATGTATTGAATAACGTGGAATCAGTGCACTATCACTGTGGTAGGTACTGAGTACTGTCACTACGTATTACTTCAGATACATTAATGTTTGCCCACCAATATAATAATGTGGAAATAGAGACAAGTCTCATCTCGGAATTTGTCTCTTGGAAATCGACATACATCAAGCTAATTAAAAACACGGGGAAAGACATAGCCTAACATTCTAGTAAAATATACAACAGCAAACGGAACATACGATATAATTTAAAGACCAATAGCACCGTTGTCCATATCATACAATTAATATAACCGTAAGAATACCTTTCACCACAAACTAGGTAAGTCCTGGCCTGACGACCGCCTTCATTGAACAACCTTACATCAATCGCGCATACATCGATAATTCATTTTCGGATTCTTGTTCCTTCTGTATTTTTCTGCATAGCGTAGGTACGTATGCACGTAACGTAAGAATTACGTCAAAGATAGTATTTTGGCCCCGAGTCCGTGACCCGTACAAAGATAACTTTAACTTTATATCAAATGTGTATAAAAATTGATTTTGTTAATTAATGAGTTTACTGCGTAATATCCCGTTTAGGTTGTGATTTGGTCTACGTCATTGTGATTTGGTTGAGTGGAGCGAAACTGGTTATTTGAACGGTTCCGACTGTCAAAGGATTGTTTAGATCGAGTTGTAAATTATGTGGTAATCATTAAAACCAATAATGATACTGTAACTGCTGTTCCGATACCTATATGTAAGCAAACGTTTGATACGAGGTTATTCTACTAATGACTGATTCTAATTTACCAGTTGTTGTCGACTATAGATAACAACGTCATGGGTCGAGAATATTCTTAAGCTGCACTGGGCGTTTCAATGAGACCTCACCAGTATATTTCCATAGCAACCACCTTGAAGCGGCAACACGACGCTCTGTATGCACACAGAGCGTCGTGCGTGCCGCTTCAAGATGGTTCTGTGAAGTTTATGCTGACGCCAGCTATGTCACCGATAGCGATTAATAGGACACTCCAACATTGAGGCTATATAACACGATTGTGCCGAAATATCTGGTGCTATCTGAAATTTAATTTCACAGAAAAATCGATCCTGAACCACTTGACACGGTTAGCTGGTGCAGCCGGGCGGCAGATCTACAGGTCTGATCACTTGTTGAGTGTCCGACAGCGATCGGTGTCGCCGACGTCATCTGTGTGTCGCGAGAGTGATCGGACAAGGAGGGTGTCGGCTTTGATATGTATAGGCCAGCATGTCGTAGATAGTTTCGGAATGTTAGTTTCTCATTGATTTGACTAGAGATTTCATACCATCTGCGCAAACTTCAGCAATTCCAAATTACTTTGTACTTTTAGGTATTATGATTATAAATAACCAACAGCTGTCATATCTGCTGTTACTCGTAGATGACGAGTGTAGGGGCAGTGAAGTCAATCAATAAAATGAATTAATTTTAGTGTCTATCGAATCATTCTTATTGTGTCTAGTACATTGAATACGATAAAAGATAAATAAAAGAAAAAAAAGATAAATAAGATAAATTTATGTTATTTGACATTCTAATTTTGGTTCTTGACATTCGAATTGTAATAATAATATTGTTAATTGTAATGACATGTCAAATATTCTAATGATAATAGTGTATTTTCTTTTGTTACACATATTTAATTTTTTTATTTTATTAATTTGATGATTTAAATAATAATTCAAAAATTAAAAATTGATATACTTAATTGTGATAAGAATGATATAAATAATCTAATCTAATTTTGCATGCCGATTGGTAAAATGTGGCTGAGCTATAATTATGTACTTAATCTTAAGACCTGTATGTAAAACCCATATTTGCGAAATAAAATACTATTACTATTACTATTACTATTAGACGCACAGTAAAAATCATTAGATATGCACTTAAATTCATTGTTTATTTTAGAATTTAGATATTAATGAGGATATTTACGGATATTATTTGGTCAAATGATTAAAAACCACACCAGCTATTATTATCGTTTACAATGTTTGTTTTCCTGTAGGTAGACACAAAGTAGTTGACCCAACCAGACAGTCAAATTATATTATATAATAGAACAGAAATACAGTTTAATAGCAATAATAATGAACGTAAACGAAGCAAAAGGATCGCAGCAGGCGGTGTTCTGTAATTTCTGCCGGCCCCCATGGGAAGATGGCGTGTGTTTATATATATATATGTATGTGTAATATATTATGACACATACATACATACGCTCACGCCCGCCATCTGTTCCTCCTTCTTACCAATAATACAATTACTGAGGTAAAAATATGCTTATAAAGGGATGGGATAAATTTATCAATGCTAGAGAAAAAGGCTCCGCTACACACAAAATGCTCTCATAACAAAGCAGGCTACTTCATCAATAAAATCATAACGTGCTCTAACCATCGAGCACACCACACTGTAATCGACGAACAAAAGCTTTATAGGCATCAATAAAAAGTTATGCCTTCGAAGCTGTTCGTGAGTGAAGGCAGTAAGGCGCCACCAGCTGGCACAGCGCACAACGGAGCCGGTCTCGGTACCCTCGCACATTACTCCCTACTCTTGTTTCGTCTAAGTTCTATCAATAACTTTGGTGTATTTATGGCCTTGTATACGAAACCCTTTAAAAGATCACAATATTGAAGCGCTCAACAAAATATTTTTTAGTCGTTACCAAATAAAATAAATTGGTTCCAATTAAATTAGTTTGGGTTAGGTTATTTTTTTTTAAGTAACCTTTCCTAAACTTGGTAATGTACTTACCTGTTCGTCTGAATATGTTACTACACCAAAAGGCATCCTTTTAAAAAATAAAGTAAGTCTTTCGTAATCTAACAAATGTAGTTGTTTGACAGGACGACAGGCGATCTAATTTAACACCTAATCCGAAGGACCGATCTTGTAGACGCGGCTATCAGGACTCAGGAGTCAGCACCAAAAGATCAAAGTCGATAAGGGACGTAGAGTGATTGGCTCTAGCTCTAGCTAACAGCTCTGCACATTATACGATCACGCATTCAAGGTAATAGAAGATAATCAAACAGAAGTCCCGCTAGAATGTAAACCAATCAATCAAAAATTAATAAATGTACTCAATTAATCAAATAAAAAAACCAGAATACGTAGAACAAAAAACAAACAAACAACGAACGTTTTATTTTAACAAAAAAAAAGACTATCAATTCGCAGTAACTTTACTGAAACAAATTGATATATTCCTATGTTTATTCAAACGTAGGTACCTATCCTAGTACATAACAAACAAAGTTTTTTATGACTTTCTCCATTATTGTTTTATTTCGATCGATATTTGTGTGTACAGAGCCACTGATTTATCAAACCGGGTGATCAAATTATGAACTAACGTGTACAGTGTCTGGCCGAAAATATAGGACACGTTTTTAGTTCACTTTCTGACATTCATATAACTTTGTGAGAGTCTCAATATACACACTGATATGTAATATGTCTCATTCTACACACTGATAAGATAATTAATACGAGTATTATTACCCCCAGGTTACTGTATTTGAAACAATGCTGATAACACAAGATTATGCTTCTGCCATCCGGTGAGAAAGATATAATAATATGTTCTACTTTGTCTCGTCAGCTTGAACGGTGTAAAGTGGCAGTACGCACACTATCCACTTCCCATGGGTCATCGGTGAGTGGTCAATGATGGACAACGCTTCATAAGCATCATCTTTCATCAAGGTCAAAGAAAGCTGTTCATTAGACTCGTAGACGAGCATGTCCTTGTTGGCCGTTGAAATAATCAGTCTTGGTCATACTGGCGAGGTAAACGTAGCCTCGTCACGTTCCAATGAACAATAAAGTTACAACAAGGATCTTTGTGTAAACACGCCTTAACAAGGGGCTTAAACCATATAATTATTTTTCGTAAAGGATTTTGTTGTTCACCCCAAAATATTCTGAATACGCAATGTGTCAACATTACAGGAACTTCCTTCAAGTATTTTTATTGCAAAATGAGTATTAGCCTTTTTATTGCTTCTGTTGTTTTCGTTTACGTCTTAAACAATGAAATGTTTTAGAAGCAAGAGAGGCAGACAAAAACACCATAAAATGCATACCGTATAAAATCCTCCTGGGTGGGCGCCGGATCTGAGACCCGTAGGCGGAGTCCTGCTCAGCATCAGGCACACAGGTTCCTATTATAATACCCATCGCCACCATGCCACTAGTCCGCACACACATCAGAAACCTCACTATCACCTTATAGTACACATTACACTCGAGGACAAAAAAAATGTCACCCAACACATAATTTCAATAAGTCATCACATAATAATTAAGTACGTTAAAGTTTTTTTTATAGAAAATTGGATACTAGAACGTGCGTTCGTCGTCAGAGTTGGAATATAACTGGCTGTGGTTTGTAACCGGTGCGCTAGGTACGAGGTTCTCGTCACATTTGGCACGCAACTCGTGACGTCACCAACGGCCAGCGCGCGTCACTTGCACAGGACTGCTTGGACAATCCTGCCTTGAGCGTGCAAATAAGGCTATATTAATAGACCCAGTATATGTACATGCGGAAAAACTGCCTGACGTTGGATTTTCTTTGCGGTAACAAAATGGTCCATATTTCACGACTTGGCATGACTATTTCTGGTTTTACATAGTTCTTTACTTGTGCTGTACGTCAAAATGTTAATAGACTTACTTATACACGATTTTGTTCGAAATTGGATTTAATTAAATCTTTATTGCTATTACTATTCATATATTCAGAACTAATAAAGCCAAACTAATTAATAGAACCGTCGGATCATGTATGCGGCAACATGATATGTCACTCACGCACATGTATGACAAAGTCCTGACGGCAAGTTAATGAAATGAAAGTGTCCCTGACTCTACTAATAAGATTGATAAGCGAATAAGGCTGGTGCGGACGAAAATAGAAACGGATTTCAGTAATTTGATTTGTGACGTAGAAACTTATGGAAACGGCCACCGAATACTGAAAGAATCAAGTTAAATATATACATGTGATTGTATGGTTTGATGTTTCTGTGTAGGATGCTTTCAATTTGGATGATAGAATAATAATTGTGATGTGTACTTTCCTTATTATCCGGATATTGGATTGATTACACTACAATTAACGTTGATGGTTGGATAATACGTACTTAGTCAAACGATTGCCTACCTCGATTCCGTCTTGTGTCCTGGATAAGAAGTAGCGGCTTGCCGGTTTCAGAAAAAAAGGTATCAATGTAATTAGGTATAGTTCGTGGTATGGTAATGTTACTTATTTCAAGCCACCGTTCCATAACTTGTGCAAATAAGATGTGACACTAAACCGAGTCTAATCATTTGACTCTACTTATTTCTTGACTTCAAACCGTTGCATAATACGTAATAACGTTTCGTATTTTTTTTTAACCTGTGTTTTAAAACTTTGCAACAGCTGAATTAATGAAAAAAATATGGTAATAGTAAAAATATGAAATCAAAATTGCAGTAATTGTAGATGACAATTTGTTGTATAACTAAATAGTCACATATGACGTTGAAGAGGCAAAACTCGATGAAAGCCGTTGTTATACAAACAACTCCAACAAGGAAAGGTTAGGTGTGAAGGCATTGCGTGCAGCTAATGTCTGGTAGCGACCCGGCACAGATCTGATACCGTTGTTACTTAAACCAACTAGCTATTCAACTCATCTTTTTGAAGGTAGAAACTTGAATGCCATTCAACTTTTCTATACAGAAAAGTATAATTATTTTATTTTATGAATACCTACATGTTGACAAACTCGCATGCCTGTGACCTCACTGAATGATGAAACAAAACAGTCTGCACTAGTTACATGCTGAATACCTCTGTTGGACAATAAAACTTGAATTGAATGCCAGCCGAAATACTGACAATGTATGAAACCATACGAGAAGAGTTTGAGTTTAAAAAAAACAGTTATGGAACAGAAACAAACCAACAAAGACAAAAACATCTAAACCAACAGCCGCATAGCCACCGTTAGCATCCGTTATTAAATATTTCTATATAAATATGTATTAGAAATACAAAACTAACCTCTAATGACTTACCACTCCTGTCTACGCCAGAAACAGGATCACTCTAAATAAAGAATACTAGCCCTCGACTACAAGCTGCGCTTGTTACCCGCTATCAATTTGAGTACATAATGGTTACCCTAAAGGGACCGCTGTCATTTGCGGAGCCGTGAATGAGGATACGTCGACACGCAACGCCACAAAGCCCAGCTTTTCACGGAGAAACTAGAAATAAATTATATACTTCGAGAACAATCTAATATCTTAGCTCTTAGTTCTGAAGCAATACTAATAACATTTAGGTACTTTATTTTGGCCCCCAGTGTATTCGTCCTTTCAGCTACAATAATTATTATTTATTTTTATTACCTTAATAGCCAGAGTTCTGTATATCTTTCTTGATACTTTCAGATGGAAATAGCTTTAATAAAACTCGGCAAACATACGCACTAAAACTCATTTTGATCGGTTTTATCAGAATAACAGCCTACGAATGTGGAATAGTTCAATCGGAACCAAATCTGCGATCTCTATAAAAGAGAAAAGCCTTTCAAATAATCTATTAAAAGACGGTACGATGATAAAAGCAATCATTCCCGATTGCGTAATTTTGGTTATAAATCTTCCGTATCACATTTCAATTACATTTTCATCCTTTAGCAAACGTTATTCACCGTTATTCATTCGGAAAGCTGAATTGTGTAACAAATAAAGACCATAAATAAAACGTATACAAAGATTAAATGTATTCGTACATCGATTTTCATTGGCCCCAAGTGTACGTGGAAAGATTAATACGGAACCATCGGTGGAATGACGGGACTGTCACGGCGAAGTAGAAACGATCCATTTGACTTGCGGAACCCTAAAAGGGACAAATTACTACAATCTGTAGAAGTGAATCAAAGTGAGGCGGGTTGTCTCTTTTCGGTAAAGTTTCTTTATTTTTCCAAGAAAGTAATATAATATGTGGGTATGTAAGATATGTTAGGAGGCACGAGGCAGAAGTTAGACGTCTTGTGAGGATAAGTAATCACTTGTGGCACGCTAGTGGCGCGGGCATGTCACTATGACTACAAGTTCTAATTCGAGGAGAACAGTAACATTACTAGGATTACTTTACTTTAAAAAATATAAACACTAAGCGCAACGTTACATGCTTGTAGTCAGACTTCAAATGACAAATTTTAAATTACATGTTTTATAAAATAATTACAATCTTACTTAGATTAATATAATAACTAAGTTGTCAATTAAAAGCCCTCTTCCTCTCTCCTACCTTTGCTGTGCCCGACAGGGTCCACAATGATCATTTTTGTAAACCTACCACCTAAGTACACATGTGGAAGCAATAAATATATTGAGTAAGGATATCTCCAATGTAAGCGACAGTCACGTTACAGCCAATATCCGCTCTCGATATATTCACTTGTAAAATTTTATGGAAACTAAATTTGAATTGTATCAATAGTCGATAAAGTGAATGCTCGCATTGTTTCTCGAAGCGAGAACTTATCGATAGCGAAGGCAATAACGCATGGAGCTTTATTATGTGTCGTTGACTCTGTGTCATGAATAACTTCAATAAGGTGATTAGATGGCTTTGTAGCTACTGCTAGACAATTATCTGAAACGACCCACAAAGAAGCCAAGTGTACCACAGCATGGCGTTGACGTCACGACAAATTGCCAGCCATTATCGCAATGGAGTTTATTAATATCTGTAGTGCTGAGCGCATCATGGGAAATTGTACATCTTTTAGATTTTGTAGCAAAAAGTGGCTGATTTATGATTAATAAATGGAAACTGTCATGACTAAGCACGGAATTACCAAGAATCAAAGTAGACACTGGAAAGGACAAATGAAACGGATGATAAGGGGGATATTGAATCATATCATATACTCAGTCCTAATACTAGATACTGATAAATTTACCTCTTGACAATTTAAGAATTCAGTTAAAATCTTAATTGGGTCTACAAAGAAAAAGAAACGACCTACATGAATACCGACAAAGTCACACAAAGATATAGTTCCATTCTTAGCATTTTCCTCATTGATTACGTATTCATAAGGTCTTGCAGCAAAACTCAACGGCTACGCGAATAGAAAGTCAGAACCGAACTAACAGAACAGAGCAATAACACAACATTTTCTGAAGTAGTGTTAGGTAAAAGCAACATCAGCTTCTAAAATACATTTCAACATCAAAATAAACAGTTTCGCAAGTTTAGATAAACAATTGTAAGAGACCATGACGTAGATAATGTCAATGAACGAAGATCGGCCCATTTACATAGTGACAGCGATGTGTCATTTTGCACACACACTCCTGCACGTAAGGATGTGTGTGCAAAAGACATGCGTACGAGTCATTCTCGTCTTAATATAGACCGACCTTAAGGGCGCTGAACTAGACTTGGAAGGTTTTCGCATAATGAAGCATAGCTATTGAAACATAAATATTGAAAGAAATAGCGAAACAACAAAATGAGACTAAATGCTACATTTTCATCTGTACCTAAGTAAATAAATAGATATTTTTCTAGAGCCTTTTGAAAATATTCGTTCACTAATATTCGCATTAATTTTAGTAAAAAATATTAAAGTAAAACAAGGCTAAAAATATGAATATTAATTATAATCAACAAAGAAGTGAAGGAAGAATGTTTGTTAAAAGCATTTTAATTATAGGTAATTTTAATTAAAGGAAATATAACGAGGCCTAAAACCAGACTTACAAGTTAACACTGAAAGCATGTGTGAAACACTTACAGGAAATAAAAAAAAAATTACTTGTGATTATCCTAACGAAAAAAAAATTACCCTGAACGTACACGCATAAGTCAAATTAGAAACAAGTAAATACCGAGTTCATACAACTCGATATATTTCGGGAAGTCGGAAGTCATTACCACTTAACTATGACCTGAATCTCGTCAATTTGGATATTTACCGTCGTGTTTTTCTCGCATATTTGTAACCAGCATTTGGGTTTAAAATATTTTAGCTTAGAGATAAAAACCCGGATCATTAAAACTGAAATATTATTTCTATAATTTGCCTACACGTTGAGTACGCTGTAGCAAGTTTGTGACCAGTAAGCCTTACCACTTTAAAAACCCCAAATCTTTCAACTTCTGTGTAACCCGTCCTCTAACTACGTAAACCCATTGATCAGAAGGAAAAGTACAAAAGTCTTATAACTCACGGCCGGTATTGATCAGCGGTTATTGCAATAAAGACGTAGTGCGGTAGTGGAGGGACCCAACGGTCCGGGCAGGCAGCTCGTGCAGGCGGGTCGCGAGTCAATCGCTCCAATTAAAACATTTCAGACATCAATGCCTCCGTTTATATTATTTAAAATTATGGAAATGTAAAGCGAGTCGCTGATTTAAGGCTTGTTGAGGTTTGGGGTGACGAACCGAAAGATGAGGATGAGTAATGAAATAAGAGAAAATAATATTGGTGCGGTCGTGAACTCGTGGATAAGGGACAAGTAAAGCACATTTCTATTAGTCTTCAAGCCTGGCTGTTAAAACTAAGATAAAAACAAGAGTAGTTGAACTAAACTCCAAATTGAAATAACCATCTTCCAAAACCACTTAATTCCGAAATCCGTCACAAGCGGCAATTCGTCAAGTAGAAGTGTAAATTGTGCGACATTAAAACATGACACACGCCAGTTATTAAGTCGACGTAATTGAAACACATCGGAGCACTCGCTAATGCGACAAGGAGAATCCCGCAAAACGCTCGTACGAGCGACTTCATTTCACCGGCTTAACCAGTGGCGCCTCGCTTCGCTTCATATTATGTCATATTTCACAAAAGTTTTCACCATTTACACGTCAAATATAATTTGATGGGACCGCTTTTTGAATACTCCTGTGGTTTTATTATATTTCAACGTTATAAGCTTGTCTGATAATGAAAGTTTCATTCCAGTGGTTTATTTCATTTGGGTTTTATTTCTGGCTTCATACTAATCGGATCAATTGGTTTTGTACTTGTACCTACAATGCGTCGGGCAAGTACTATGTACTTCAAACGACTTATTGATTTCTCGGGCACGAACAATTAAAAGAAAAATAAACTGCATCAGCTATTTCTATTTTCATGTTAAGAGAAATAGGTTGGAGTAAAGTTGGAGCTCAATTTTATGCTCGACTAGAATCTTCAAACGCTATCGAAGCGCACGTTGCTATCTCACTTCACATTAGTTCAGCTTGAGGTTTACCCGTAAAGGAAGAAACGTACGCTGCGGTAAAAATATTCTCGATGCTTTATCAAAAGTCGGTGAAGGAAAGTCAGCGCACACTCTGCAGGAGATTCGGAAATAGCGGGACTTGCGAGATATTGGAAAAGTTGTGGTTGATATTTTTTTTATTTAAAACAATTTTCGTTAGAAGGTAGAGGTACATTGAGATGTCAGGTTAATTTGAGAATCGGTAGCTATTAAATTGGGAGTAAACTAAATAAATCTTGAAAAGTTTTCAGTAAGTATCTACTATTTACAAAAAAGCGTAGTAGTATGAAAACAACAATGAATAAACCTAGTAAATTTCCCCCGATAAATAAGCAAGACGTGGCCGCAACTGATAGGTCCGCGCTGTCAATATATCGTGGCGTTTCCCCTACATAGTTGGATTAGTTTTCTTCCAGAACCCCTCCTGGTATTAATGCGTCACGGGCTGGTAAACCTCCATTCTCGTTGACGGTATCAGTTCAGGGCAAGAATTTGGAGTTCATACCAGGACCAGCTCTATTTTTAGAAATTGTAAATACTGTTTGTTATACCTCAATAAATTCCTTTGTGGCAAAAGCTCTAAACAAAACAAAACTGTTTCTGGGCTGAAGTTATTTTCAACCGAAGTAACCGTAAGTAGAGAACAAAGAAGGTACCTACATTTCCAGAAACAAAAAAAGTTGCAAAGATATGAGTAATGTTCTATAACTGTAAACCAGTAAAAATTCCTTGACTTCGTATTACGGGTATAGAATTATTGCAATTAGCTAGATAAGTTAGTTATGGACAAAATATTAACAATGGCGCCTGCGAGTTATAGCATAGCAAACTTTATTATGAGTGTTCTGCCGATGTACCATTGTTCTTTTATATGTTCAAGAAGATGAGATAAAAACCTGTAAAATAAACCGGGAAGACGACATACGACAACGGTGATATACTTTGAGTGAAAGAATTTACACAAAGCTTTACCTACACATTTCTTTGCAAGTCACGTTTAACAAAATTCCGGTACTTTACAAAAATGTAGATAAACATTATGGAAGTCTTGCGGAAATTCACAAAGCTCTCAAAAGTCATGGGTGAGATGGGAACAATCAGCATAATTAATTCGCTTTTGTGGATTATTTCACCTGTTTATTTTAAATGTTCTTTATCCATTTGAACCTTTGGCTAGGAGAGCAGGTACTGGAAAGTGACACCTTATTGGTTTTGTAAAAGGTTAAGAGTATCCTGAAGTTTGGCGCTGGATTTCCCGGACGGCCAGAAAGTATGATTGTGTTTTCCCGACGAAAGAAATCACGTTTTATTCCGGAATTGGATTACCAAAGGATCGTCATTTGTCGGGTCTGGGACTTAACACCGTCATTGACAAACGTTGAGCTGAAGATGGCGTCAAAATTACACCCTTGAATTTTCAAAGGGATCATAGATGAGATATTTATGGTATTTATAGTAAAGACAACTTTATTTCCAGTAACATTGGGTGCAAAAACAAGGTTAATGTAAATTCCTTGCAATAATAAAGGTCTCCAGTTCGAATGTACAACGTAGGTCAGAACAACAGAATTTTAACAATGTCACCGAGGCCAGCGCCAACAATGTGGAGTTTTAAAAATTGAATTACTATAACAAAAGCTGAAAGTAGAACGCTTCCATTAAAATGAGATAAACAAAATACACTATTGTTCTGTTCTGTTAATAATATTCCAAAAATATGTTTCACATTATCTTATCAGCTTTAATCCAAGAATCCTAGACCAGATGCAGCTGAATTAATTTTTCCCATGTGCCAGTGGGAACACCAATAACACCAACGCGAGCAGTATTATCTAAGCCGCTGTATATAGCCAGCTACGAAATCATCAGGTAGTATCGGTAATCGTAGTCGTCGACGATCGATACAAACAAATTACGATACACGGCCATATATTTATAGTGACATGCTGTACGTGTGTGCGTACATCAACAAGGGTTCAATGATATTAGAAATGGAACCAAGGTCGCACGCGCTCCTGAAAATTTACAAAGCAAGTTTTGACTTAAACTCAAAGCATTTATTTCAATTAAACCAATAACAGGCACTTTTGAATTGTTATGGAGTCGGTCAGTCAGAAAGACGAAGCTAGTTGCCCATTCCAAAGCGTAGTAGGTTCCTATGGCGAAGACAGAGACAGGCAAGAAACTCCATGGACACTCGTTTCAAATCAAAATATTGTGACTGAATATTTAGCTTTCTCTTCGTCTGCAATGCATTTTATTTGTTCAAGTAAGTTTCCGGTGTTTACACAAACAGACTGCGGCTAGGGAAATCTCAGACGGAGCTTCAGCTTAGCTTAAGTAATCAGAGTAGGTTCTGAATGGAAAGCTTAAGACTCACAGACAGAGCACCCGAGAGAGAACTATTCTAGAATAATACCGAGAATAAAAATCAAGGATATCTTGTAAAGCGAATTGATATTGAAGTAGAGACGCTGACTCTCTGTAAAAATGCTTGGAAAATATTGCAACAGGCACAAAACGATCGCAAATTACTCGTACATTTAGAAGATATCGATTTCTGCAATTTAGTTTTGTAAGATTGGCCACCTATTCACAAATAAATGAAATTCGACGAAGCCTGGCATGTAAATTGTATTTTCTGTGTGGTAAGCAGCTTGCATAGGTTCACTGTTCAGTTATATTACCAATATTGGCATCAAATCGTGTTGATTTGGTATAGTATTTTATTCGATAGGCTGTACTTATATCTCTAATAATTTAATTATTGACACGGTTTGGGAACAAACCTTTTAGGATAATCCCCATTCTATGAACACTTAAAACATTACCATTGCTAGTATGCACAGAACCTACCTACAGGTCTGTCTACTTTTTTGTGCTAAAATATTTTTTTTGTGACTTCAACATTCGTTTATAGAGAAAATGTCGCATCTTACGCACACGAATGACAAGGTTGATACGTTCCTCTTACTTTGCGCCTCAGTTTTAATATTTTTCTTCTTCGTCTTATTATAAGAGTATGATGTCTTCCATCTACAGGTTTAATAGCAAAACATAAAAAAAACTTTTTCAGGAAAACAATTTAAGAATAATGTTAGTGTTTCTTAAGTTAGAATAACTAACGAACGAACCAACTTAAGACTAACCTTTAGTTATCTTATTCATATCATAAGACCTGTTTATTCCGGCGCTAACCTTGAGGTTTTTTGTTCCAAAGTAACTTAGCATTGGTTAGGTAGCATTGGCACCTTAATGTTAAATACCTACATATTAGGTATTTAACATTTAAATTAAAAACAAAAATATAACTGTAAATCATAAAATTCTTTAATATTTTCAATTATCAAGTCATTCTTTATTTAAGCTTAGCTGTCGTCCCGAAAAAATAACGTCTGTTCTTTTTTTGGATTTCTTTTGATTAAAAACACCCTCACGGTGCTCACAAACAATAAAGCTCATTTTAAGTGTATGAATTACTTTTGGTCCAATAACTAAACCCGAAACAACGAAGGTTTTCATTTTCATCGGTTTAGCATGTCATTTATTCAAACGAAAACAAAAAGTAATATTTTCATAACGAACACTATTCAACTATTTACATCAATCTATGGAAACTCATAAAAAAGGGTCTCTCTATCTCTCCCTTATTTTTAATATTTCAGAGCGGTGTGTGGTGATAAAAGGCGGAAACTATCCGGCGCCGGATGCGGTCCTGCCCGCCCGCGCCCCGCCCGCCCGTCTTTACCGGAAGCGGAAATAAAGACACCAAGTGACACCTTCGGGCAACGACCTACGTTCGACAACACTCGTGTATATGCGTACTACTCACTTGTTACTTCAAGTTGGAACTGGCATGTTTATTTTTTCCAGCTTTTTTTATGACTTTTGTGAAAGGGGAAGCCTTGTTATACAGTGGACAGTTTTTCTATCTGTGACGAGTATTTATTCTGCCACAATCATTAAACTGTTCTGTTTTCTGATAATTCCTTTGTTCCCAAAAACTTTAGGCGAAAATGTAGGTACTGTCACATCCATGCAACGACTGTAAGAATAGTTCCCATAAAAGAGACATCGAACTCAATAATATCTTTTCCAAAATTCAATGCTGGACACAGGCCTTCCCAGAAATCAGGGTAATGGCCGCCAGGCGACCTCCTCGTAGTTTATTTTAATTTGCCCGTGGGGAGGTTTCACTTAAGAGGTAACTTCACAGTTGCTTAATAGAAAACGTATCTCTTAAGGACTACGGAAGCTAACCCATCTGGACATGTTAAAAGAATGCCGTGTTCAAAGATCTGACGTGTACACACGCAAAAAAATTACAAAGTTTTAGTGAGAACAAAGAAATTAAATACAAAAAAAGGGACGGGCTGACCTATTTCATTAAATGAAATATAATCTAGTTTCCTAGAAGTTGGTGACATAAAAATTCTGGGACAAACTGTAGTATCTGTACAGACCAGACAGTCCAATTCCTCTCCTAATGTGCAGGAGGGCTCACTGTGTTGGTCGACTGGTCTGATAGGCCTAAAAATCTGGTATCTAATATCCTTGCAAGCTAGTATGCTAGCAAACTTGGATAGTTTTGGTTGCAGCACTTATAGCCATGGGTTCTATGACGTGTCATATAACATGATCTATAGGAGCATAATTTATTGCTTCGCTATGAAGTGCGTTTGCCTATTAACAATTTACATAATTTTTTTAAGGTTGTCTGAAGGAGATCGTTGATTATGATTAAGCTGCATATTGTATCATGTTTAAATATTAATTTCTAGCTTTAATTCCACCTATAATAGGTCTGTAGACAATGGATGAAGATAATGATAGCTCTGAATAAAAATTATAAGAGTCCATTTTCCCCATTCAGGAAAAAAATTTGCAAAATGTTATGCGCATCTTTTGAAGGCACGCACACAAAAATAAATATTTGACGGTTTCCAAAGAGCAACAATCGGATCTTTTATACATCAATAAAGCGCCATGGAGTGAATATCGAACATTTTACTGCAAACAAACGTCTCAGAGAGGACGCCTTGAGGAAATGTCTGCAATAACACGACCAAACGAAATATTATTCGCTATATTTTCATACGCCCCACTTAAGATACTTTTAAAGAAAATGCCACTTATACAATACTCCATTGTGGGGCTTTAATTAAATATCATTGTGTTTCTTATGGTATACCTTAAGGTCACGCCGAGGCTTAGCATTATTTTGTGTAATTACGCTGTGATGCGGGTAATACTCTGATTAAATAAACTCAATCACGCCAAGTCGTGAAATCCTTGACTTTACGAAGACGTAGGGATGGCATCAATCAGGGCATTAAACAGACTACCTTGATACTAAGTACATCGTCGGGCAAAAATTAGCCAAAACTTGTTCACAACTCGTCCAGTGGAAACCTAGTGTCATTGTTTTGTTTCCATGCCGTTGTTAATCAAAGTCACATTAGTAGCATCTCAACTTAATAATACCTTTTACAATCTAATGTAGTGATTAATTATAGTACCTTTATACCTGACACTTAACTGTTTAACGATTCATGAAACCACAGTCAATTTAATTATGTGAATAATAAAAGGCGACACCCACTCAGTGTTTATTATAGAATAATCAGAGAATCGCGATTCGGGATTATTTGGGTATCATAACAACATCAGTTATTAAAGATGTTTGAATATCGGAGCAAATGGAGCAAAGAGCGCGGCGACGCGACCGGCCGCGACTTGCGCCCGTCGGCGACTGGCGCGACTGCCGCCCGTACCGCCTGACCCCTCGAGCAGGGACCAGAAAATATGGAAAACTGTGGAAAACCCAGGAAACAAGGTACGAGGGTGTATTTATAAAAACGAGTTTAAGGATAAAATGTAGGAGGCGAAACAAGACGCGTTTTACTCTTCGAATACTATTTAATTAAAACAAAGGTGCAGTTAGCGAGGATTTACAGAATAAAGACCGTGGAGGATTTATCTTCCTTCAAATCAACTAGTTTGTTACATTTTGCTTGTTGGCTTGGCAATGGGTCCAAAACAATATTACTTTTAATGACTAATATCTAGAGCAATTCTGTTTTTCCTTTTACAAATGTCTGTTGGATGCGCATTTAAGGCTTTTATCTCGACTACGGAGAAAGGTTCAAGAATACATCTCACAGACATAAACTACACAATGTTTGCGCCACTCAGCGATATTTCTCCGCGGGAGCTTTTCTTGGAACACTTGTAATAGCTACCATATAAAGTTAGGCGTCTCTACATCTTAGAAGCGGTTTTAAGCTATTAAACATTCTTTGGTATAATATTCTGGTAAAATTATCGTTGTTTATAATTACTAATAACGGTCTGAATCTGTAAATAAACACAGGCTTTGAGCTTTCGTATTTCTGAGTAATCCAAATCGGAATGATCTTCAGAAGTCTGGAAGACGTTCCTTTCCAGACATATACAATACTTGAAGATATTCTGACATTCGGTGACGTGCTTTGCATTTGTAACAACCCTGACAGACATTGAACCGACAAGGAATTTACCTTAACTGACACCCCTGTGAGCCTGTAGAGAATACTAGTACACTTATAGCGGAATAATGTTTGAGATCCACACCAAGTTAATACCAGGTAGAATATTATGTACTTATCTGCAAATACAATTACACCTTCTCTCACCAAGATATGGTCGAATCGGTCACATTTGCGGCTGCGATTTTATCGATAACTTGCAAAACACGGCAGCACCAATACGTGGTTTCGTTCTCCAATTTACATTTACAACAAGCCGTGGTTGCTATAGCAGTTATGTGGTATAATGTGAGAGCTATAATCCGGTTCGGTTCGACATGTCTGCAAACAAATTGGTTTGTTTGCGAACAGAACAACACGCCGAGTGTCGATGCGGTGACGTCATTGCACATATCTACACACCACTATGGGGATAGGGTTGTCAAGCTTTACATAGAGCCAATTCAGAGCCCTGCTCAGGATATAGCCAATAGTGGGATACATATCGGTTGATTCCAGCCAAAAACAAAAGATTTCAACCCTTAGAGTTAAGTATGGTAAAAGCTTACATATAGTGCAGAATTCTTGCATTGCAGATACTCGTACAACTTAAAAACGCAGTTACGTTGAAAGTAATACCCTACGTATGTCCTGCTTGATTACTGTCTAATGTCCTAAAATTAGGCCTTTTCTACATTGATAGGTATATAGCAGCCCTATCCTGGGATGGATGCAAATATTTACTTTACCATCACATCTCAGTACCATTAGCGAGACCAGACATAATTATTGGGCAAATACAAAGTTAGCTGAAGCTGTTACTCTTCTGGCATGTACCTACGCACGGTTATGTAAGATTACTGTTCAATGTCGTGCTAAGCTCAACGAAGTAGTTGATGAAGCTTGTGGACAAATAGTAGACTAAGCAACGTATCAGTAATATAATAATCACTGGACAATCATTATGGTAGCACCTTCCTTCTAAATTCAGAAATAATTCGCAACTAATGTATTGGTTAACATGGTTATGTTATGTTGGTTAGTAACCAAAGAAGTTGTTATATATGAGTAAGATATAGTGCCGACATAAATCAAATGGTATACTCTTAGAGGGATGTGGATATCAACCATAACTAAGAATATACTAAGATAGTCCAAAAATAACAACAAGGCCCAAACTTTTAATAACTGCGTATCAAAGGGTAGTAGGTACATAAAACAGTGTAAGCCGTAAGTCAACAAAGGCTAACAACAAAAAGGCAACATACTTAATTCTTTAACTATAAAGAGAGTTTTAAACTTTTTTAATAAGACCGCCGAATGACAGCGAGGCTCCGGCCAAAAAGTTTGATTATTTACAGATTTCCAAACGGACGGGCAAGCTCGTACATCCTGAGAGGCCGCGGAGAGACAAACAAGTGGAAAACTTAAAAATAATGCGCTGGAGTGAGGGTAGGATGATTAACTGGCCCTATTAATGGAGTTCCGTCCCCTGATTCAATTATGGCCTGTTCGGTAATGGCTTTTATTTTTCTCCAATTTTCGCGGAGTTTTGACGTTGTTTTACGATGGATTGGTTCAAATTATAGTGGCTTTTAATATAGCTAGGGCGAGCGGAGAGGATGTCGAGTTACTAATTAACTTCTTCGCCGATTTTGTGCGAATAGTTTTCATCTGAATGGTCGTAAATGATTTATTATTTTTAAACTTCTAGGCTACTGTTTACCAGGTCAGAAGTCAGCATATAGGAACCCGTCACCCAATATAAAGTGTACACAAAGTAGCAGGTTGTATTCGGGGCATGTACGGAACTGTGAAAGGGCACGATCAATACACATTGCTGTTTCCTGTGCAATATTTCAGTCTGCACATTCCGCGTGCATTGTAAGGTAATTTCCTTTTCACATCTGTGTTATGACGTTTGATTCACCATTGTGAGTGAGCGAACTGAGCAGTATTTTCAACTTTCTCATAGCTGAAATCGAACACACACTGAGAACAGCGAACATCTAAAAAATATTTGATATAATGAGGTCAGTGGCACTTCAGAATACAAAATGGGATCGACTTTACAGAATGCAACTCGAATGCAAAGTCTAAAAACTTTTATTAATTCATATTTGCGTAGCGTAAAGATACCTGATAAGTTCTACAACTATAAAAAGAATCTCCACACACTAATCCTACACGTTCCATAACTGGCAACACCATCGGCCTTGTCCATGATTTATCAGGCTTCCACGCGTCAGGTGGTGCGATTATCAAACTTAATTGCGAGGAAGACTCCATTGGCCTGTCACCATGATGAATGGCCGGCGTCCACCTGGATGTAATCAACTAGAATAACTGACGCAGATCTCTCTGGTTCCACGTGTACTGACAAGTTCTGTAATGGGGGATGTGTGCTTGTGTCCGCGTGAGGTTTAATTAATGGGCTTTTGCTTATGATAAGAAGGATTTTTGCCAGGAGTTTCTGACTGAAGAAATACTATCGATGACTCGATTAGGTTAAAAGCAAGCAACCTGCTTTCTGTAGTAAAGGTTGCGTGTTCGATTGACGCATGAGAATTACTTTTTGTATCAAATAGAACAGCCACGTGAGCTCATTGTAATGTCTTTATTATAGTTACAAACTTAGGACTGAAACTGTGTCAGACTGATGATGTGACAGTCAATGACAGGTTGTCACTGACAACCATTTAAAAGTCATAGCAGACCGCTATAATATATCTAATGGACACATTATTGTCAAGTTACTGCTAACAGCTACTTCAACTTTTCCGTGCGTCATTAATCTAATTTTTGAAGGCACGTGAGTTCACTTGACTGACGTTATGTCAATTTAAAAGAAGAATAGAAGAGTTGACAGTTATGTGAACTGTCAACTACTTTAAATTGTGAACTCGTAACTGTCCACTTCAAACTAAGATCTAGCTTCCATATCCAAACTGACAATTAAGAGCTAGGAGCTGTATTTAAAAAATTGAAGGTAATAAGTAATAACCGCCACATCACGTTACGTGATAACGTCACACATCAGGTCAGAGTTGGGAATGCAATAAGCGCGGCTAGGACTGGCACAGCGAGCCGGCATCCCGCCAAACTGTCGCAGGCACTTGCCAACCGCGCCGAGTTCGATACCCTGCTGGGTTTGAGGGGTGCTACGTGCCTTAGTTTCGGGCTTGTATCGTTGAACATTAAACTGCGAGACTGATGTATGGGCTGTACGGATAAGTTTTAAACTCTTTGCATGTTCAAGCTAGTTCATATCAAGCTTAGGACGTTATGCAGACAGCATCTTTAATGGCATCTTCATTTGCCCGAATAGCTTGTATACGTAACTAAAGTAAGCTGCATCAATACCAGGAAGCTATTACGGCACTGTTACTGGATAAATTCCACAGATTTAAATCGTTAGATATGCTCTCACCGTACTTAGTCGCACAAAAAAGTGTTCATACTGGGAAGAGTGAGCTCACACAATAAAAATGTCGGTTCTATGACCATCAAGCCAAGTCACTGCGTCATTGTGTGAGTCAAAGGTGTCAAAATAAAACAAACGCCATCATCATCTTTTTTCCGTTGAGGCAGTGTCGCGGTGGGGCGAATCTAACAATTTAAATATTTGATAATTTTCATAATTTCTGGAAATAGTTTCTCTTGAAAGTTCCCTTGTAGATCTACAAAGATGTCGTAGCAAGCTTTAATTTGTCAATAAAGGCAGTTGTAAGGAACTCACATAATGAAGATGAATCGTCTGCAGAACAGCTTTATTACGCAGAAGTTGTTGCAACTGCTTGAGATATGGAAGTCGTTAAACTAATCGCATCGTTAGTTACTTACGCTTCTTGTGTTCAACTTTGTAATGTGAGATGCCTTACCTGTAACAAAAAATAATTCAAATGAGTATAAATCTACTTAATTCTTAGTACGTAAAATGGAATGATATAACTATGAAAATAATTAAGGAAACTTATGTAAATACACACATCAAAAGTGTCTAGGGATCAACATATATTTTTGCAATAACTTTTCTCCTGATTGATATTAATTAAAATTTTCTTTAAGGATTCATAAAATAAAGTGTTTTCGTTTGTCACAGTAACGATAAACCAAGTCACCTTTGCATTAATAAAGAAATTTGCCATTTTCCTAATAAAGGGATTTTTGACATTTGAACCACTAACACAAAAGTTCGAAAAAAAGACTGAAATAACAGTTTTCTTTAAAATTTTATTGGGTAACTTAAACAATTAATAATCCGTGTTTCTACCGCGAACACTAACAACACAAGAACATCGGTTTGGCATACTCAAAATGAGTTCATCCAAATCACGCTGTGGAATGGCCGCCCATGTTCGTTGCAACAACAAAAAAAGGTCTTCTTGCAACTGGATACCCTCCATATTCGGCAGAGCTCTTCTCTGTAGCATATCCCATGCATGCTCAATCGGGTTCAAGTCTGGCGACTGAGCAGGCCAGGGCAGGACATTGATGTTAGCTGCGGCGAGAGTCTGTCTTACAACTCTTGCGGTGTGCGGTCGTGCATTATCATGCATTAACTGAAATAAGGGACCGATTTGCACTTGTAGAGCAACGATGACGTCTGATACAATCGTCTCAGCATAAATTTGAGCGTTGAGGTTGCCTCTGATCCAAATCAACTCAGTTCTTCCGCCGATCCAAATACCCGCCCATACCATGATGGTTCCACCACTATAAGGATGGACTTCCCGGCAGGATTTTAATCGCTGTTGGCGTCCAGGGGTTCTCCAGTGTCGTATACGTCTTGTATCCGGTCTCATACCAAAACGAGACTCATCAGAAAAGCACACGAAACGCCATTGTTCTTCTGCCCAATTTCTGTGTTCAAGAGCCCATTGATATCGAATCCTACGATTGTGCATTGCTATAGGTGGTACCCGTAGCGGTCTTCGGGAATGAAGGTTCACTTCATGCAAGCGGTTTCTGACTGTTTGGTCGCTAATTAAGTTCCCTGAAGAGTGATGAAGCCTCACGGCTAACATCATGGCGGTTATTGTTGGAGCTCTTCGAGTTAAGATTTGAATGTATCGGTCTTGTCTCCGTGTGGTGCAGCGATACCGTCCTCCATGGCGCTCAGCCACGGTACCAGTGCTTCGGTAACGTGTCCAAAGTCGACTGATAACACTCTGACTTGTATTCAGAGCTAAAGCCACAGTACGTTGCCGGGAACCAGCTTCTATCATTCCCACGGCTCTGAGCATTTCTTCCCTGCTTAAATGACGTCGCCGCTCCATAATAACGTTGGTTTTAATCAGTAGTAGGGAAACAGTAGCACTAATAATGTCTTCAATGCGTTGTATGTTTTTATAGGGAAAATATTGACAGCTGATTTTCATCTTTTACTCGAATTTGATTCACAGTTCCTGATTCAAATTATGAAATGCACCAAAAAGGATCCATATAAATTTATAAAATCATAAATTTATTATAAAGCCACATCTTAATCTCAAGAAATCCGCATAAAAATGCTTGATCCCTAGACACTTTTGATGTGTGTAACTGTTATCTTTAGTTTTACATAAATAAATAATGGAATCCTAATTTATTTACCTTATGGAGTAAAGCTTAAATTAATGGAGATTCTAAGAATACTATTATAATAATAATGTTGACGTTCAAAAGTGCCTAATTGAAATAAATGCTTTGACTTGACTTGAATAAAAAAATCGTTTATTTCGACCAACACAGAAGCATAGGCAAAAGAATTACAAAAAAACAAAAAACACCTAAAATAATAAAATTAAAATAAACCATAAACATAATTACATACTTCGATTGCCCAATATGTGAACCATACAGCAATGGTTCAGGTACTGACAATCGAACCTCTGCGCGAATGCCCTCAGGATGCCGCTGGAGCTAGCCCAAACCCTGCACACCAGGGATGTGCATCGTTTTCGCATAGTAGAATAAAAACCGTCTACTTGCGACTCGGTGAACATACCTGATGCGCTACAGATCGGGGCAGCCCCATCAGCACCCTGAATACATTACTATATAGCAGACGCAAGGCGCGCCTGCCCGCGCGTGTAGGCGACCCACAGGCTGCTCGTGTACAAAGATCTACAATATGCTCTGAACAATGTTGTTTTCACTTCAGTAGTACAACGAGCAAACCCGCGGGCCATCATATTCGCCCTTACAGACGACGCCCTGCGTTCTCGCTCTGTCTGCATCATCTTTCACTGTAGTAAAACATAACATAAATTGTCTAGTTTTCTTGTAGATAAATAAGTACGTCTTTATTATATGATAAAATTAATGTACGCCATTATCTGCAGGACCATTTGTTCCTTTTGGTTGTAAAACAACATAATATTATTATATGCTGTATGTAACTGCCTTGTTGGTCTAGTAATCGCAAGCGCTACTGCTAAGCATGAGGTCTTAGGTTCGAGTCCGAGGTCGGGCAATGTGCCATTGGAGTAACGATGGAGTTTCTTGCCCATTCTTCTCCTTACGAAACTACCTTTTGGAAGAGGCGACTAGAACCAATTCTATTTAAATGTAAATGTTGACGTTCATAAATGCTTTGACTTTGGGTTTTCCAGCAGGAATTTTTCAGTAGCAGCCAGATGTGCCCGGTTGATGGCAATAGGCTCGCCCCCTATTATGGGACTTACTGGCGAAATGTGGGTGTAGGTACTATGTAGACACACCTCTGCCTCACTCTTCGGGGTTTACAGGCGTGATGTTATGTTACGTGTATATTTGTTACGCCAATACCCTGATTCAAAATGAGTACTGACGGAACTAGGACCAGAGTTTGGCCCCTATTATAACATCAGATTACCTAGTCCTCCAACTTAGGGTCTCAAGCGAGGAACTTCGGCTCCAAGTTTGGAACCTAGGTCGGAGGTGTGAGGAACTGTATGCTAATGTGGACTACATTACCTTTAGTTACACGTTCCTGTAACTTAATATTTAAACTAATTTAAGTAGGTTTAAGGTAATAAATATTATGAGAGGTACCTATAGTGCAAGGAAACCTTTAGTCTTTTTGGTGCGGTAATAACGCATATTTTCTTAATAAATCAAATAAGTTCAGAGTTAAAATTCAGAAGTACACAATTTTTTTACGTTTTTCTAAATATCGAAATGGAAAAGGAGCGTTTTACAAAAGTGTCTTTGTGTCGTGAGTATGATGCTAGGTTGAAGAAAATAGAGTACTAAACGTACGTAGAGTATTAGAAATTAGGACTAGCTGAAAAGAAAATTTAGTTTTTCATTTCAAATTTCCTGAACATGGAAAATTATTTAGCTAAGTATATTCATATCGTTATAACTACATCGATATCGTCATCTGCCTAGCCATTTCACAACTATGTTGGGGGCGGCTTGCAGTCTAACCGGGTGTAGCTGAATACCGGTATTTTACATGGAACGACTGCCTATCTGACCTCAGCAACCCAGTCACTGGGTAAGGCGATACCTCTTGGTAAGACTGGTTGTCAGACTTTCGGGCTTTTGACGACCCGTAACGGCTGTCAAAGCCGAAGAAGACAAGCCGCAGCCGGGACCTACGACTTAACGTGCTTTCGGAGCCACGGGTCACCCATCCAAGGATCGACCGCAGCAGGCGTAGCTTAACCTGATCGATCGACCCGTGCGGCTGTTATTACTTAGCCACGAGCCCCTCACTACGACGCTAACTAACGTAAGTTATGTTTCACAAGTAAATTACATGTTATTATTATGTAAGAAGCCGCAACCTCGTCGTCAACTATCTATGTACTACGGCGGCATTGGGTTCTTATGCTTACGCGCGCTGTAGGTAGGTCGTCAATACTTAATAGACAAATGGGAAGGCTAATCTTTATCTATTTACTTACATACTTTTGGTTATAGAGCTTCAGTTACTATCAGTAAACTAATCAAACAGTTTAGGCAACAGCCGACTGCGGCAATACAAAGACAGGGTTATGTTTTTGGTTATACAGCTTCAGTTACTATGAGTAAACTAATCAAACAGTTTGGGGTCGTGTGGGGTTCTTTACCAAATCTGAGATTAAACAAAAATAATTGCCACCATCTGTATCAGACTGCTTGAAAAGGGAGATTTTTTTGAACTTTTTAGGTGCAGTCGGGTTTTTTTTAAATGTTCTCCGACATTTTACTAGTCAAGAAAATTTGTTGGTTGGTTTGTTAAATCTTAACCAGCTACTGACGGATACGCCCATCGGGCTAAAAATAACGTTGCAAACGTGATGACTTACTCATTGGGAGTTATATACGGGAGCGGCATTAAGACCTAAGCACACGAGGTGATATTAGCAGGTGTGGCCTGTGATCGACTCGACGAGGGACGGACCGCTTATTTTAAAGGCCACAGAGATGATTATTCACTGTAAATCTTTAAAAGCAGAGTCTCAGCTCTTACTTTTCCACGGAACCCTGTTTTGATTGGTCTAAACTAGTCTTCGTGCTAAAATGCCGTGATGAACACAACTATGTTCAGTCTCATCAGCCTCCGTTCCATATCCCAATTTATTTTGTGTAGGTAAGTACCTACTGCAATCTCTATTAGCGGTTATCTCAGTAGTCTACCACTTTTTAGCTATATCATCTTGCACACAATCCATTAGAAATTCAGCCTATGCATTCAAAATTAATGTAGACGTAAAATCGCCAATCACAAAATGTAAAAGTATCGTTCGTGTCTCAAGCCTTATTTGAGCAGGAGCGGCCATACCACATTGTGTGCGAACGCGATGCATTTGTGCGGTGACGTCAGAGCTATCGGTTTGCGGCCAGTGGACGTAGATCCACACCTACTGGTGGCGACTCGATCGGGTCGATGGCTTACTGAACCGGGCAAAAAATTTAGTGCATCAGATTATTCTTGCACACTTAGGTACTCGTACATTCATCAAAGTCTTTTGTGTGTAACGGTTTCGCTTTTGCATTCGCTTGTACGGTTATCATAGATCATACTTTCAAAGACCGAAGACTCAATCTCAATGACATAACTTTATCGGTTTTTGCAGAAAAATATTTAGAGTACCTATATGAAATTTGGTCCTTAGAGGCTTTTTGCCACGCAAGATTGCGAGAAGAGACCTAAAAGTTTATAAAACAGAAATCCATTTATTAAAAAAGAAACTGTAGTAGGTACCTACGGTACCGTAGGTCACACTGAACGTTTTCAGAATAGGCCAGTAAGAAAAGCACCCGATGAAAAATGTATCGAATTATAAACTCTTTGGGAATCTGTAGGTGTGTAATGAAATCATAATAATTATGTATTTTTTTTTTTACAAATTGGCGGCAATTTAAGGAATGTCTGTCGTGCGTCGAAATGGATTTGTCTAGAGAAAATTGGATTATCATTTCATGACGAAGCCTAATTCCGTATTGTAATTGGTATGAGTCAAGTACAATAAGTCTTACATGAACATTTAGGCGTCAAAAAGCTTTGTACTAGATGAAAACCTCATAATTTGACAGAAGATCAAAAACGGAGTCGTTTGGATTGGTGCCGCTCAATGCTTGAAAGTTGAAAAGTATGACGGAGGTGACTCGAATGCTGTATATGACATCGTCACAGGTGATCAAAGCTGGATATATTGTTGCGAACCCGAAACCAAAAGACAATCTGCGCAATGGATGTTTCATTCGAAGATTTGCCGACAAAAGTTAAGAAGGGCATAAGTCAAGGGAAAAAATGATTGCCATTCTTTGGACAGACGGGTAATTTCGCAACAATTATCCTAGAAGATAAAAAAAACTGTTACTGCAGATTGTTATGTCAGTCATTGTTTACCAGTTGTCTTGGAAAATGATAGACAGCAGCGCCCAAGAAGCAGGATCCTCCTCCACCACGACAACGCTCCAGCTCACTCCGCCAGACGGACTATCGAATATTTGCCTATGAAAGGGTGGGGTTAGTAAATCATCCTCCTGACAGTCCTGACCTGGTACTTTGTGACTTTTATTTATTTCCAAAAATAAAAGATAAACTTAGAGGAATTCGTTTTATGAACCCTGAAGACGCCGTGGCGGCTTTTGAAAAAGGCGTGGAAGTAATCCCTAAAGAAGAGTGGGCCCACTGCTTCAGTCAATGGTTCCATCGCATGCGACAGTGCTCAGAAAGGAACAGATACATCTTCGAAAAGCAATAAAAATATTAACAGGCTTCTACATCATTCCGTTTTTTATTTTCTAAAAACTTTAAGTGTGTCCCACGTATATTGTTATTGCACTGTCCTTCAACAGCTGCTTAGCATATCTGTGTCACAATTCCTTCAACACTTGATTACCACCCACCATACATTAATCAAGGTTAGCAAACAAAGTTAGGCTAAGAACACATTGTATGCTCTTTACACCACACATACGTCCTTATAGCTACGTTAGACGAGTGTTTTATACAAAGTGAGGGGCTGTGTGACTGTGGCAGTGTTCCCGCTCAGCTCGCTCGGCGGTCTCGGAAAGCGCTACGGTGTATGGGTATACACCGTACTCATCCGACCAAATGCACGCAACGCTGTGTTACAACTCTTTTTGTCTTGCAGATCGTACGTTCGCTTACAAATTAAATTTGCCATATTTTTTTTCTCGCGATACTTATTAAAATACTTAGACAGTTTTCTTTTCTCTTTTACAAATATGCTATTGGAAGTTATTTTGTGTTTATCAATTTAACACAACTTAATTTTATTCGTCCTATAAAAACAGGTTTTATAAATAATTGCTACAGATTCTCTCATTTTTGGAAACTAAAACCAAATGTACTGGGTCAATTTATTTATTCGTCCGAAACAACTAGCAAATTGAATTGGAGATATATTGTGTAAATTCAAAGCGCAATTTCAAGGGTCGCGAATCAAATAAAAATATTATTAACTATAAGATACTTTTTCAATAATATCTACTTTGTTTCAAAGTGTATTTATTTGGTGACCTGTGTCTCAAATAAATAAGATTATTCTTCTATCCTAACCTTTTTCCAAATCATATATGCTATGAAGGGGACTGGAACATTCTGATAGCTGAATAAGCCAATATTAAATGATCATTATTACAGAGTCGTTACTTCATTAAGATAATAATAAGTAATGACGTTTATCTCCTCCTAAGTCTTCAATGATTAGTTTGAGTTGTCTTCCAACGGAAAATAACTATCTGTTGCGTGTGGTTATATTGTCAAGTGCCTAGTGGTTGTTGCTATCTATCATTCACTAAATTATTCTGTTGCCGATTGATAAAAGCATAATATTAGCCCAGGTTGCAATGTTCTGGTTTAAGAAATGGGGTCCAAATTTATATTTAATATTGATATTTCTCTCCTTTTCAACAAAGGAAACTTCTCAAGAGTTTTGAGTGACTTTGTTGCAAGAAGTTTTCATTTTGTTCATAAAATGTGTGCATTTTTATGAACAAGCCAAAGTCTGTGAACATTTTATTCGCATTTTCTTCAAAACAACTATTCAAACCATTCACATAACATGACCTACTTGCCGAAACACACCGTTACACCAGTTTTCGCGATTTGTGGGAATGTTTCTATTATACAAGCAATTAAGGAGAATCGCGTATCAGTCTCACATGATTCCATTTATATGACCGTAAGATATATAAATGCAAACATGTTTAATATTTCATAATCTAAGTCGTTTAGCAGGATTGAGATAACTGTCTTGTTATCTGATCTAGTAATCATAGGAAAACCCGTTTTATTTCATATTCATTTTCTTACCAAATCGTTTAGCTCAGACACGAGATATACGGAAGTAACACTCTAGAATTTGCATAAACCGAACAAGTAAAAATATCCTCCTAGTATTACCCAGAAACTGGGTTGTGGAGGTAAGATAGGCAGTCGCTTCATGTAAAATACTGGTATTCAGCTGCATCCGGTTGGACTGGAAGCCGACCCCAACATAGCTGGGAAAGATGATGATGATGAGATGGCAGCGCATCTGCGGTACTTCTTGTATTGCAGATTAGCATCGGCGACTGCTTGCCATCAGTTAGGTTTTATTTGTTAGGTTAACTCATTTAATTGTTAATTTTGAATTTGTTATTTCTTATTGTTATTCCTTCCTTATTGTAAATATATCTTCATATATTGTTTAACTGTGCATTAACTCGGATTTATGTCTGTAATGTCGTGCATGTTATTGTATGTTTTTATTTTCTTCAAATAAATTTGTAATAAGTAGGTACTAACTTGTATCAATCGCATAAACAACTTTAATTTTTTTTGGAGAAATCACATGAACTTTATTAATACTGAAGCTGAAGTTCAGAGTGTTCAGCCAAAGCCTTACTTACATAACTCCACACTCTGATTGTACTGCAGAGTGCAGAGGTATCGTAACGAGGTGCACTTACATAACAATTCACTGCGACCTCAGTGCATACTGACAGCAACGAATAACGTCTTTAAAACGATTTTACTTTCTTTTAAAAGTGGCCTTTTAGCTTCTAAGTTGGACAATGTTGGTGTAAATTGAAAAAGGTCGAATTTCAACTATTTAATATAGCAAAAAAAAAAAAACAATATTGATTTACTTTGTTATCTTAGTGCTCGTACACACGAGCGGCAGGCGTCAACGGCGGCAGAGGCAACTGCAGCCGCCGACAGGCGTCGACGGCCGTCGTCGAAGCGTCGGCGGCTGCAGTTGCCTCTGCCGTTGACGCGTACCGCTCATGTGTATGAGCACTAAGCGCCGTTTGCACCACGAATGACTAAAAATCGTTCCGTTTCTATCAATCGTTTGAAGATGACAGAGATAGAATGTTTTAAATAAATTTAGCGCTAAACGCATTTAGTGATTTGTGGTGCAGGTGGGCCTAAGACTTTAATTGTACCGTACCATTCAAGACGACTGAATTGGAGTCTTATAGCATCATAACAGCTGCAAAACGCTAGAAGACATTGTTAAACAGGGATATTAAACCATGGATAAGTTACATGTTAACCGATTTTATTGACCCGACGAGCTGACTACGAACTTACGTAATTTATGCTCCCCTGCAAACTCACGTATTCAGCGAAAAATACCGTAAATCTGTAGTGTCTAAAGCTTTCCACTATTTTCTACTTTTTAGAGGAAAAAGTTGGAACAATGTTTGTTCTGTATGTATTACAAGCTTCACTGCTTTTTGGAACATGTGTGCTTTCGAGTTGTAATTCGGACATATCACGAGTGCTCCGATGCAAGTGAGCAAAGAAGAGATTCTGCTCCTTTGAGACTCAGCGCCATTATGTGAGATTACTGAAAGCAAGGTATTTGATGGTACCGACGCAACTGTAGTGTGCTCAATCGAGAAGAGTGCTCTGGGAAATTGGTCTAAGCGGCCATTTGTTACAAACGATATTTAATAAAAACAGATTCAAAGAATCACTACAAATCCATATAATTATGCTAAGCCCAGCTACGAGGGGGCGTCTTTAAGTTCGCGGAATGGGGGGAGGGGATAACCATAGGTCATTATCGGGATGGCCACAACTTCAGCCACTCAAGAGTGTTCTCGCACGTTTCTGGACCTCTGTAACGAAGATAAGGATGGACTATTAAGTCGAATTGTTACTGGAGATGAAACTTGGGTTCATCATTATGAACCTGAGTCGAAACAAGACTCTATGCAGTGGCACAAAAAAGGCACACCACCACCCAAGAAGTTTAAAGTGTCACAATCGGCTGGAAAAATCATGGCAACAGTGTTTTGGGATTCAGAAGGGATCCTGTTGACCGATTATAAAGATAAAGGCGTTTCTATAACCGGAGAATACTATGCTTCTATCCTCGAGAGGTTGAAAGAAAGCATTAAAGAAAAAAGGAGGGGTAAATTGACCAAAGGTGTCCTTCTTCTTCACGACAACGCGCCTGTTCACAAGAGCCGTGTTGCGTTCGCTGCCCTGCATAAGGTGGGCTTCGATATTTTAGACCATCCACCCTACAGCCCAGACCTGGCTCCCAGTGATTATTACCTCTTCCCAAAACTAAAAAAAGAACTTCGTGGGAAGAAATTTTCAACTGATGAAGAATGCGGATTCAGCTTATTTTTCAAAGCATTTTTTTATGAAGGTATACATAAGCTAATTGAAAGATCTGAAAAATGTATAAGGGTCTGCCCTGCATAAGGTGGGCTTCGATATTTTAGACCATCCACCCTACAGCCCAGACCTGGCTCCCAGTGATTATTACCTCTTCCCAAAACTAAAAAAAGAACTTCGTGGGAAGAAATTTTCAACTGATGAAGAATGCGGATTCAGCTTATTTTTCAAAGCATTTTTTTATGAAGGTATACATAAGCTAATTGAAAGATCTGAAAAATGTATAAGGGTAGCAGGTGAATATATTGAAAAAGAAAAACAATTTAGTATTTTTATTTTCACTTCTCACCCTCCATTCCGCGAACTTAAAAACGCCCCCTCGTATGAAAAGCACTTGAAACACTGTCCATTTTCCGTTCTCTCTGAAACCCCATCAAAAACTGCATATTTCATAGAACCAACGCTTTTTGCACGTAAATAAAAACATAAATGTAGCCACATGTTCGCGCAGACTAACAACGTGGTAATAGTGCGGAGCATACAGCCGTATATTTGAGTGGTTCATTTTTCTGTCCGCCAGTGCATCCGGGTCTGTTATCTCTAGGGCTGGCTCTGAGTGAAAACAGGGTAACAACTGTCAGTAAAGACTCTGAAGGCAGTGTTGTATTTGTATGTGTTATCGCGACCATAATGGCGTGTAAAATATTTCTTCTTAAATAAATCCATAATTCTTGGGCGTGTAATGGTCTATTTGCGATTCTTACGGGTTGTATTTGTGTTTATAAATCATACATGTAACAAAAATGTTCGTAACATTTTGAAAGCACACTCATGCTTAACCTGAAGTGTTACATTACCCAGAATTCGGGTAAAACTTTGTTGCTGAATAATATTTAACTAACGACGACGGTCCGTCTGTACTCTTCAACCTAAATTGCTCTATTCATTACAAAAGGTACTTAGATTAGCTCCGTTTCACAGTACATAGCCTTCTGAGATGTATCCGCCATAGAGATGGCTGTATAAAATGTTCAAGAAACACCCAGAAAACGACATACACACATCAAAAGTGTCTAGGGATCAAGCATTTTGATGCGGATTTCTTGAGATTAAGATGTGGCTTTGTAATAAATTTATGATTTTATAAATTTATATGGATCCTTTTTGGTGCATTTCATAATTTGAATCAGGAACTGTGAATCAAATTCGAGTAAAAGATGAAAATCAGCTGTCAATATTTTCCCTATAAAAACATACAACGCATTGAAGACATTATTAGTGCTACTGTTTCCCTACTACTGATTAAAACCAACGTTATTATGGAGCGGCGACGTCATTTAAGCAGGGAAGAAATGCTCAGAGCCGTGGGAATGATAGAAGCTGGTTCCCGGCAACGTACTGTGGCTTTAGCTCTGAATACAAGTCAGAGTGTTATCAGTCGACTTTGGACACGTTACCGAAGCACTGGTACCGTGGCTGAGCGCCATGGAGGACGGTATCGCTGCACCACACGGAGACAAGACCGATACATTCAAATCTTAACTCGAAGAGCTCCAACAATAACCGCCATGATGTTAGCCGTGAGGCTTCATCACTCTTCAGGGAACTTAATTAGCGACCAAACAGTCAGAAACCGCTTGCATGAAGTGAACCTTCATTCCCGAAGACCGCTACGGGTACCACCTATAGCAATGCACAATCGTAGGATTCGATATCAATGGGCTCTTGAACACAGAAATTGGGCAGAAGAACAATGGCGTTTCGTGTGCTTTTCTGATGAGTCTCGTTTTGGTATGAGACCGGATACAAGACGTATACGACACTGGAGAACCCCTGGACGCCAACAGCGATTAAAATCCTGCCAGGAAGTCCATCCTTATAGTGGTGGAACCATCATGGTATGGGCGGGTATTTGGATCGGCGGAAGAACTGAGTTGATTTGGATCAGAGGCAACCTCAACGCTCAAATTTATGCTGAGACGATTGTATCAGACGTCGTCGTTCCTCTACAAGTGCAAATCGGTCCCTTATTTCAGTTAATGCATGATAATTCACGACCGCACACCGCAAGAGTTGTAAGACAGACTCTCGCCGCAGCTAACATCAATGTCCTGCCCTGGCCTGCTCAGTCGCCAGACTTGAACCCGATTGAGCATGCATGGGATATGCTACAGAGAAGAGCTCTGCCGAATATGGAGGGTATCCAGTCGCAAGAAGACCTTTTTTTGTTGTTGCAACGAACATGGGCGGCCATTCCACAGCGTGATTTGGATGAACTCATTTTGAGTATGCCAAACCGATGTTCTTGTGTTGTTAGTGTTCGCGGTAGAAACACGGATTATTAATTGTTTAAGTTACCCAATAAAATTTTAAAGAAAACTGTTATTTCAGTCTTTTTTTCGAACTTTTGTGTTAGTGGTTCAAATGTCAAAAATCCCTTTATTAGGAAAATGGCAAATTTCTTTATTAATGCAAAGGTGACTTAGTTTATCGTTACTGTGACAAACGAAAACACTTTATTTTATGAATCCTTAAAGAAAATTTTAATTAATATCAATCAGGAGAAAAGTTATTGCAAAAATATATGTTGATCCCTAGACACTTTTGATGTGTGTACATAGATCTATTTTTATCGATATCGGACATTCTGCAATAATAAACAAAAAACCACTTAAACGCGAATACGAAAGGTCAGAATTTCAGAAGGCCAGGAACAATCCAAAGGCCTTCTGGAAATGTATTAAGAAAATATCTTAGTTGGATAAGGGGAAAACATCGCCTTCCAAGTTGTTAAAGTGCGGTGACGGTCCCACCCTCTCTGTCAATATGATAAACATCGCCTTCCAAGTTGTTAAAGTGCGGTGACGGTCCCACCCTCTCTGTCAATATGATAAACATCGCCTTCCAAGTTGTTAAAGTGCGGTGACGGTCCCACCCTCTCTGTCAGTATGATAAACCACTAATTTGCAAATGTGGGTAGTAATCTCGCATCTATGGTTTCTCAGTCTTCACCACAAAATAGCAGTACATCAGAAATTTACTCATCACCACTAGTAGCAAGCTCATTCTAATTGCCCCTTTGGAGTCGATGGTCTTGCATGACGTGGATGACGCCGAAGTTGAAAGCATTATTATTAATCTTATAGATAAATGTCGGTTTTGGCGAAATCCAACTACTTATTAAGGCCACAAAAAAACAACTATCGTTCTCCTTGTCCACATGTTTAACATGTGCCTATCGTCTGGTGTTATTCCGGGTGTTTTCAAACTGTTATATCCGCCCTTACAACTATCTTAAAAACCTTCGAAAAAATTATGAACGTGAGACTTAGTGAATTTTCTAGCTAAATTCAATATCCGGCCGACAATCAATACGGCTTCAGAGCTGGGAAATTCACAGAAGACGCTACCCTGGAACTGTCAAACGTAATAGTTGAACACCTAAACAATAAGCAAATCTGTCGTGTCTTTCTGGACCTATCGAAGGCTTTCGATACCGTTTCTGTCCCCAAATTAATTAACAAGATGGAAAAAATGGCATTCGTGGCATTGCCCTCGATATCTTTCGTAGCTACCCGACGGGGCGTAAACAGGTTGCAAAAATCAAAACATTTTGGTGTTCTATAGGGGTAGTGTCCTAGGACCAACCCACTTTCTTATCTATGTCAATGAGCTGTCTCAGTTATCTCTTCCCAACACAAATATTATTACATAATTATGCGAACGACACAGGTCTTATAACCCATGGTAAGGACTAGCCTGGACTCGTGAGCAGGCCGAAGCTGCTTTGAGGTTAGTCATGATATGGTTAACCTCGAATCTGCTCACGCTCAATATCTCAAAGACCAAGCTCATCCCCTTTACCCCGGGAACCCGCTCAATCAATTCTCGGTAACTGCATAACTACATGAGAGGGGACCCACAAGACAACCACGTTGCGTTTAGAGAAGACACAGAGAGCAGTGCTAAGTTTTTGCGAAGAAACCTACTGCATTTCCGACTAGTGAATTATATTAATTTTGTAGGGTTCTTGTAGTAAGGCAGCTTTTCGTTCTACAAACAGCGCTTAAGAAACACCACCTTTTGCTGTACGACTCTCAGTACCTTTGCAATCTTTCACGCACACATACTCACACACACACGCATCGTCACTTCCATTCTAGATTATACAAACTAACATTACACATACAAACTTTTTTATAAGTCTTAATTTTTAATAAGACTCCGGCTCCCTAAAAATGTGAAAGTCTGGAACAAATGTATTCCATGTATTTTGTGTTGAGCGTTGATAGCCGCTCCACAGTACTTTACTCTTGCAGCTATCTTCGTGTCTTAGTTAAATACCTAAATTGTTCCTAATAAACTTACATTATTTATTATTTAGTCTTCCAGGCTGAATAATAATAATAATGGCCGCATCGTTGGACGGGCACTCGCAAAAAGCAATGGAATACAAAGTGAATCAGATGTTCTGTTGCGAGGCTGCTAATTCATCTAATCTGAAATTGCTGAATAAAGCTTAGTAAATTCGCTGATACTGCTGGAGGCTTAGCATCAGATAAGGTAATGGAATTATTCTTCAGTAAATGATTTTTCGCAAAGAATATGAAATAGTGTGTTTATCCAGCTTTCGTTTTTATGAGCCGTCTTAAGAAGTTGTGTTATTATGGTGAACTGGCATAAAACGGGCAGAGACTAGCAACCAAGCAAGGCCACCGGCAAAAAAATGTATCCCTCAAAAATAAAGTGACATCGTCGCCAACCCTACGCGTGCCGCTCTAACCTCGAATTATGCAAGTGCACTGTAGTGCAGTTTAGTTATACCAGCGTAGTATAGCAACTTCACCTGGCGTCGCTCGCGATCGATACGTCGCGACGACCGGGAAGTGCGCCCGTCTGGGGTTGGACTAACTTTTAGTTTCTTTGTCTGCTGTTATATGAATTTACGTGATGTTTTTGTTATGACGGCGGGGAAGAAAGGGTTACGTGAATACTGATGATTTCGCACACCCATCAGGTCCATTTTTCGGACCCCAATATACCTTAGGTTATGATAGAATGTTGGACAAAATTTAATCCGTCGCAGTGAACGTTTTACGAAGACTACAAACTTAGAAATAATGCAGAGAATACATATTTACTTAATGTTAACGCTTGACAAAGTTTTCATTCAAAGAACAGACTCTAATTTTACTACAACACATTCCACCACAAGTTATAATGTGTGCCCATCAATTGTCACTACAAGAGTCATCTATTGCCCCCATAACACTGACGCCATCAAAGTCACGAGGTGTGAACGATCTCGATCAATTTGTCCACCGCGGGCTAACAGGCGCTCGTGAATCGATTACATCATCGAGCAGCATACATCGAGAAGTTAATCGATTTACATACGAGTAGGAATCGTTTTGTTCTGTCGCGATTCGAGAGGTGTTCGATTTGAAGTTGTGTGCTTGCACGTATTAGTTTGTTTTGGATTTCATTGGACTTTAATATAAACAAGAGGGTATTTGTTATGTCGGGTTGAATTCTGTATATTCCGTCATCAGTTGATAGTTTTCGATGCTGTAGGGATTCCAAATAGAAAATTCATGAAAATCATTGGGTTTTTGGTTATTGTTTAAATTAACTATACTAGTTCCGATAAATGATAAATGATTTTATTTCTGTAAGTAGGTTTGTACAAACACTTTTACACGTCAATCATATTTTAAAAACTAGATGAGGTCGGCGTTTCCTATCTGACTACTCTGAGAAGAAAGGCCGAAACAAACTCAGAGGTCACTGTCTCTTTTAAAGTCCAGACATAATCTTGGTCAGATCATGTGAAGACCATGTAGATTGGTGTCTGAAACGGTCTTTTGAGGAAAAACCATACAGATTGAGCGGATCTGTTCAGTCAGTGCACGCATTTGTCAGTAATCTTGCCGCTCAACTGAGAACTTAAGGAGCACAACGATTCGACGAACAATACCAAAGAAAGGACATTTGGGTAGGCCGCATAAGTTACTCAAGCTGCCAGATCGTGAAACTAACTAAGAAATAAAATAAAAAAAGTAATAAACCACATAATCTTCACATTCACAATAATGAAAAAAATATAATACTTTACAAAGTAAAAACTCATGTCATTGTATGTAAAATTCATCAATGTCAATGTGTATATAAAAGTTCGAACATAATCTTTGAGGACCATGAAGATTAGTATCTGAAATGGTCTTCTGAGGAAAGAACCACGCAGATTAAGAGGACCTGTCCAGGCAGTGCAGTGATAGCTGGTTATTGCCTCACCCATAAGCATTAAAACAACTAATACAGGGTGAAAAACAATCAGCAGAAAATTCAACAATCAACTGATCGACCTCACTCTTTTCCATTAAACTCTAGATACTTACCGTCCACAATAAATGCAGTCTAAATAAAATCCTGTCCAACGTGCTATTAGGTATGATCATCAAATTGAGCGCGCTGATCTGCGCGTGATCAGTTTGAACCGCAGCCAATCGTGGTCAAGGTCCTGCGATCAGACGACTGTTCCGTTAGGTGGAGCAGTTACTTGTGTTATATGACTGCTATTGTACTTATTAGTTAAAAGGAAATCTACAGTTTTGTGAACGTATTGTTGGATTTACATTTGCAATTTGTTTAAGAGAAAAACAGACATATGTGTTCCCAAAACACAAATTCATTGTTCAAAATCTGGTCCTGGTCATTTCTGACCACCAATAGGAGAATAGAATAGAAAACTCTTTATGATGTACACCATTATGGATTACAAATATAAATGTAGAAATTTTACATAGGGTGACACAATACAGGGACATTTGAAGGTGAAGAAATTACCATTAAGATTATTAGGACGTTGTGTCGTGATCACGCAGATTTTGGGAGAGTCCGTTGTTTTGCCCGTCACTAGGCTACGATTAACAAAGCCGTGAGAATTGGGCTCAAATAGAGTATTTGTCTTAATAAGAAGACCAAGCAGGTCAACAACCCAATCAAAACAAAAGACAAACCAATAATCAGATACTTGACTCACCAAATAAGGAGTTAACTTAAAAAGGAGAAGCAGCCAGTTATAATAAGTCATATAAGTGTCAAAAACGTGGTAATCATTGACTGATTCACAGTGGAATGGGGTGACCGTGTTTGAACAATATTCGGACAATAACATGACAACTGAAATCTGCGCTGGCGCACCGTTAACGAAATGTGTGCGAAAATTATCACGTTACACTTGTATGAGTAACGTTGGGTTTGTGGTGAAGATTATAAAATTCGGATTAATATTTTTTACTCATGTGTGGTTACCGCAGAAGGAACTGCGCCAAACATAAAATTATACGTATTTTGTGACGAGTAAGTAGTATGTAGAATGCAGAAGAAAGATATATTCAGAAGCAGACACTACTGCGAAGCGACTGCTACGTGAACTTCAGCCTTCACACACAATGAGCAAAACTTAAATTAAGTATAGAAGCGATGATTTAAAAAAAAAAAATTGTCCCAGAATGAGTAAAACGTCTACCTGAGAAAACCAAGACCATCTTTTTCAATTTAGCAATTTCTCCACGCAATAACCCAAATTTTAGCACGCGTGACTGTTTTCTAGGATAAAGGTACGATAAATAACCCGGAGACAAACCAATTCCCCATTTAATAGGTAAAGGGACCAGAAACACAAAAGCCTAGACTAGATTGTGTGAGGTTTTGTGACAAAAGATAAATCAAAAAGAAAATGTACTTACATTAAAATGTATTGTGACCCGAAGGACCAACTGGCCTACCTTAATCATAGGCATGATTGACTTACTATAAAGAAAATTGTCTAAGGAAATCTAAACTCCGCGACCTAAAATCATCCAGACGCAGTGAGTACTAAATCTTCCAATCGCAATGAGTACCAAATTTACCAGATGCAGTGAGAATCAAATCTTCCAGACGCAATGAGTACCAAATCTTCCAAACGCAGTGAGTACCAAATCTGTGACTAATTGTATGCGTCTGGTGTGAGTGAGGCCTTTGCGTCACGATCACTGTGAGTCACGGTCTGATATTACACTCGAGCCCCCGGCATCTGCTGCCCCCCACCGAAACGAGGCGTGAAGCAAACGATGATGAATGATTTAATAAATTCGCAACAGTCGTATAAATCACTCGCACTAAAGACTTAGAAGTACACGGGTGAGGATGACACGCAGAACTGCCACGGTTATTAAAGTTAATGCAATTATTATTGTTTTGCGTCATCGTTACGAAAGAAGGACGTCAAACTACGAGGTTAAAGCGGTTATTGGGACTTAAATTTTATTGCTCGAATTTTGCTGATAGCTACGTGGTTTAAACAGGATTCATAAAAATGCAGTTTTAAGATGCAGTAATATACGAATCTTAATTTAGATAACGTAAGATGACAAATTGAATAATCTTATTTACTGACACTGACACAAAATGTAAATTACTAGAGTGAACATCAAAGATATATTTTTATTGAATTGTAAATCTGCAGACACGTTGTTATTCTATGGTCCGTTTATGACGGAATAACAATTATAAGTTAATTAATTTCCACATCAAGATCCAATCATATCCAGCTATAAATAATTATAAATAGTCATTAGGGTCAGTGGTTTAAAACCACTAACGACGTAATTAATTCATGATATAAATTGATTATGCAGACAGATGAACGCGTGGGACACGGGTTTGTGGTGCAGGTCGAAATGGGACCCCGTGTGTTTTCAACAAGTAAGACGCCAAACAAACAAGAATATGAGAATACATTGAATTATTTATTTCTTCGTTTTTCCTTCATTTTATTTGTAAAATATTTTTAGGCTCGGATGACGGATTAATCGGCTTTTGTGAACATTTTTATTTTCGTTACAATTTAATTGAAGCGATTTTCTTATGACTTTGTATACATGGGCACCGGACGGCATGCCTGGGGGGCTCGTGGCTAAGTGATAACAGCCGCACGGGTCGGCCAAAGGTTAAGCTACTATTGCCGCGGTCGGATCGTGGCAGGGTGACCATCCATAGCATATCCCGACTTCTCCGTGCCTCGACTATCATATTAAGCCGTTAGTCCCGGCTGGCTTTCGTAGATCTTTAGCAGTCGTTACGGGTACTCAGAAGCCCAAAAATCTGACAACCAGTCTTACCGAGGGGTATCGTGGTACCCAGTAACTGAGTTGTAGAGGTCAGATTTATAAGCAGTCGCTCCATATAAAATACTGGTATTCAGCTGCATCTGGTTAGACTGGAAGCCTACCGCAACATAGTTGTGAAAAGGCTAGGCAGGTTTATTGAGTGGAGTGCATGTTTATAGATTCCTGGTAGATTACCAGGTAAATATTAACCAATGTAACCGAATATAAATTACAATGACGCGTCATGTTTGCCTTATGAATGAATTCATGTATTAATTAGCAATTTAAATGCGGTGACATACGGCGACCTAATTATTAAAATGTACCGAACAAACAATTAAACAGAATAACGTACTCGTATGTGTTCCACAAGTGTTCTTGCTACATGTTTACCTGACTTTGGAAGATTTTTGAACATTTGGATTTCATGTAGAGTTCGTTGTACATATCTGAATTACACGTGGGCTCTTTAGATTCTTATTCTAAATTATTCTGTATCTAGGTCCGTGTTATGCTGTCCACTTTGTTTGGTCTCCATATAGGCATCATTGGCTCTTCCATATATTCGCGTGCAAAATACGTTCTACAGTAGGTATCATTAGTAATGTTGATTGACTAGGAACTCTATTAGTTTTATAGCTTCAATATAGAAATCAGATGATCGCAACCCTCCCTTCCAAGTTGTGCCACAGTACTCAATATTCCATCATAACCATATTAATATTATTCATGCTCTTAGTAAGAGCAAGTTTAGTATTACCTTTTTAGTACAAAGAACAACCTCTTTCCCTGTTGAACTTTACTACAGTTTCAGTATCCTAGAAAACTGAGTAACGTAAGTGCCTCATACGAATATGAACTTTAAATATACAAGGTTAATGTTAATTTTCGTAAGAACTAATTGCTCACATTCGCTTATACGAATATGCATATTAGGTACACATATGAATAAGGTTCATATTCCTATCAAAACCAAAATCAAAAGTCATTTATTCAAACTAGGCTGAGAATCAGCACTTATTGAACGTCAAGATTACATGACAGTCCCCCAAAACGCCCGCCCTTCATCACTAGTGCTTTAGCTGGGAAGAAGAAGTGGCGCAACCAACTCCCCAGCAGCCCAGGAGTCTGTTCAGTTAGAAGAATTGGAATCTATACAGTAGTAAGTAATTAACATTCCGAAACACAAAACATTAAATAAAATCATTTGCCATTGTCAGCTAGCAAACAACAATAACCAACAAAAACATTGAAAACTAAACTCAAGCAGAAATGAATAAGAAAATCGTAAACAGAACTGAATACCTGAATAAAACCCTCCAGGCATACTTAGAGGACGTGCCCGCTTACATTTTCCTATGAAACGCTTACTTAGCAAAGTCCAAGCGCAGCTTGTGAATCTTCCTTATGTGACCGAAAAAACTAATAATGAATAATAAAAAATAAATAAATAACAAATAATAGTGCCTAACTTTTTCTTAAGCTCGATAAGCCATATTTACGACCAGTTATTTAAAAAGATTATTTACCCCGATCTAACAATGTATTGCATTTATCTCCATAGCTCCAGGAAGCGGGCAATGTCTTGTATCTGGTAAAATAAACGCAGTTCGGTACGTTTCACAGTTCGCTGGGCCAACAGCCGCGACAATGACATTGTATCGAAAACCAGGAAAATAAATTGTATACGAAAAGCTAAAGGCGCGGCAAGACATTTTTTAGGTAAGTAATTGACAATAGCGCATCTCTGCAACAAATAACGTTTAAAACAGCGATACGTTTATGTTAATAACTAAATCCACTAAAATAAGAGTTATTTTGCAGTTTTAATTCAATTAAAAAATGTATGCACGGCTCAGTGGAATAATTTTTAGGTATTTCTTTGTTAGTTGATTGAATTCCCTTCATTATCATTACATAAAATTTGATAGTGTATGCTCAAAATTTTGAGAATTATGCGATGGAAAATGTTTTTTTGAGCTTTGTTTTACGATAGTTTTATCATGACACTATTTTTTAAATGTAATGTTTTTAAATGAGTTCTTTGAACATTTGACAATACACAAAATGTTTCTAGCTTGTAATATGTGCCAATACGCCTAACTGTGCGACAAAAAACTGAGGGTTTTCGGTGTCCTACGTTTGGGCGGCGCCTTAAAAGCCGCAAGGTTCGGGTAATATGTACGTCATATCAATTATCAAGGGCACCTACTTAAGTGCACTGACGTAGGAAAATCTTAAGTGCACTAAAGTAAAAAGTTCCTACAGTTATAATATTTATTTAACAAACGTCACTTTAAGAACGTAATGAAAACCTGTTCCGTTTTCTTGGATATTTTTCATTTAAATGACAAGACGTTTTTTACTACGGTAGAGCATTGGTAAAAGATTCGAATTTTTTTAAAGATATAAAAAAAACGTCACATAACTATTATATCTAGAACCTAGATAGAAACGTAAAAAAAAGTAGAACAAAGGATACATTCATTTTATAGTTAGTTAATCTATAACAGTCACTTATTAAATGATATTTTAAGTGGAATCGTACCAAATTACCTATGACTTTAACAAAAAGTTAAGTACGTATAAAAATTGTGAGGGTACATCGTTAAAAGCGGCGTGGCGAGGGCAGACTATGTTAGATAAGGTCATTAATATTAGCGACTCGTTCGAGAGCGGTCGTGTCTAGGGCATGCTGCCGAGCGGATTAACATTCACAAAAAACTTTCAGAATACTAATAACAACTAAACAAGCTTAGTTACTTCATATTTAGTGAACAGTACCATACTTGTTCAAATTATTTATTTTAAAGGATTACTAATGTAAAATAGCTTAATTCACGTGACTTTTTATTAATTTATTATATTTTGCTTACTATTTTACTTTTAATCTTTGCTATAAGGAAACTTATTAGGTAACTTATTTTTTACTTATACAATGACACTAATATTTACTGTATAAAGTATTATATTACTTTTAATTATTGTGAATGTGAGCACTATGTGTGTTTTTTGTTCCAGTTTTAATCATGTTCTGGCAGTTTGAGTAGCTGATGCGGCCTACCCAAATGTCCTTTCTTTGGTATTGTTCGTCGAATCGTTGAGCTCCTTAAGTTCTGAGTTGAGCTGCACGGTTACTGACAATCGCGTGCATTGACTGGACAGGTCCACTCAATCTGTGTGGTTCTTTCCTCAAAAGACCATTTCAGACACCGATCTACATAGCCTTCACATGATCTGACTAAGATTTTGTCTGGATTTTAAAAGATACTGTGACCTCTGAGTTTGTTTCGGCCTTTCTTCTCAGAGTAGTCAGATAGGAAATGCCGACCTCATCTAGTTTTTAAAATACGATTGACGTGTAAAAGTGTTTGTTCAAACCAACCTAAAGAAATAAAATCATTTATCATTTCATTAGTCGTGTAGCTGGCACGACAGTTATTCAAATTTAACTGGCCCAAGACTTCGCCACTTACACGGCTTTCATTTATTTAATGAAGAATGCGTTAGGTACTAGCATACATATACATCATGTAACATAATTAACGAAAGACTTCATTCTTATAGTATTGAGTTAAAAGCATAATACAATGACCAAAACATGTTTTTCAAAGCTCATTCAAAAGCTCATGTCAAAGCTAATTATTATTATTAAGAAAATTGTGTAGACCCTACCATTACTTTATGCATTTAAAATGGAGTCTCATTGCCTTGAAATAAGATTAAATTTTCTTTGGCTCAATCGGCGGTCAGTATTGCAAAATACATAAAATATAAAAAAAATACCTAGATTAATAGTTACTGAAATCGATTCAGTAGTCAATTGTGAGCAAATTACTTTCGGGACTTGCGTTTATTCTGTTACACCTTGTATAAAAATGGTCGAAGTTTACGTTACTTCTTGATAACGATAAGTAGGTACGTAGCAGATTTTACTTCCAGATAAATTTGGAGGAACAGTCATCGGTGTTATTATCAGATAAGTCAAAACGATTAATCCAGTATCAGTCAGTCACTAAGCCTAAAAATATTGATACGTTTACAATATTATCTTACCCATTTTCATTATCATTATCCATTTTCACTAACATTAACTATTTTAAATCTTTATTTTCCCCATATATCCTAAACTATTAGCCACAGATATTGGGAAATTTTATAGCTATTTTCTGATTGATTACAAAGATTTACAGTCGCAATAGAGGCCTCAAACTATTGAAACAGAATTGCAATGTCAATTATGCTGCAGGCGAAAGATTTCATGGTCTCTCCTTCTGTGTTTGAGCAGAGGCTTTTGCCTCCACAGAGCGATTTGACTTTGGGTCTAAGACGAAGTCAATGCCAGTCAAAATGTATGCCGAAACATAGTTTCAAGAGGCGTCGTGGTACTTTAATAATCTCAGATGAAAATCTCATAAATTGCACGATTATATTCAAACTAGAGTGTGCTACCGTATGGTAGCACACTCTAGTTTGAGTATAATCGTGTGTCAAATAAATGAGTAAACCTTTCAACACATTACAGGTATCTGTAATGTGTTGAAAGGTTTACTCAATTATTGTGCTTAGTAATTGCCGTAATTGGTATTAGACTATAGAAGTATCGAACTATTGTGTATTGTTTCGGTAAATATACAGTTTTTTTTTTGGCAGCAGTAGTGAACATTTCAGCTTTGTTATTTATTTATTCAGCTTTTAGCTTTTTTATGTGAATTGTGTAACCAAATTGCATTTTTGGATATTGTTTATGCGTGGTTTTATAAGGTATCGTGGTGATGTTATAAAAAGGTTTAAGTATTGTAGTCAGTCATGCAATTGTGTAGATATTTAATACATTTGAACCTTTTTTTTAAGCTATATAAAAAAGTTCTTAATTTTCGGATAGTATTATACAACACTGTGCTCTGCATGTGGAAAATTATTAAATCAATTAGTGAGATGATTCGTGGTTAAATCCTTTAATTGAAAATTATATTGCATTGCAGTTGTTGAAAACAATCTGTAAATTACCACAGCGACGCACTTTTCTAAAATTATCCTATTGATATTAAGAATTAATTAGTTATTTACAACACACTCCATCAAACGGAAAGTGGAAATCTTTCAAACCGAACTTACGTAGGATAACAAGATAAATATTACATATCCTCATTTCATCATGACCAGTGTTGATTAAAACATAACATAAGTTCCTAATGAAGTTTATTTATTTAATTTTCATTTATTTATCCAATAACAATTTCCATTGTGTCTGAATTTTTACAAAGGTACATAAGCGAATACTTAAATAATAACAATTAAAAACACAATTACATTTCTTCAACATAATCTCATTTCCTACCTACATTAATATTATTCATACAAGTTCAGAGAAAAATAAATAAATTAATAAATGTCACTAACAACTACCTAATAATTTCATTTAATTACCAATTTCATTTAATTTGTCAATAACATTAAAATCTACACATGTCTCTATTATCACCAGTATTCAATGTCACAATTAAATTCGTTGATGTCAGCATTTCTAAAATGTTATGTTCAGTAGAATGTTATGTTCATAATAATGTAGTAATGGTCCAGTAATGGTGGTAATGTAGTATTTGCACAGTTGCTAACAAACATCACGCACCAAAATACGAACTGAAACGAAAAACACTGCAATCAGTTGTTGTCAAGACAACAGTGAAACGTAAGAAGGAAATGATAACAGATGCGAGTACATACGAGTGCATGATAAAGATTACATCAAATGATGATTACGTCACACAATCATACAAACAAACAAACCACATTGCAAATAGTACCGAAGGGCCATTTGAAACAAAGGATCAAACTCACGGTGACATAATTATCCCAAGCACACATGCTGGTTTGACGCCGCAATAGACAACATTGCAGCTTTTGCAGTTTGAAATAGAAAACAATTGAATTGCGTATTCAGTTCCTAACATTTGCTATAGTGATATAAGTACTCGTACAAGCAAAACGCAAATCTTTCGTTATCTCATCAGCCTCATATCCCAATTTACTTGGGGTCGGCACGGCATGTCTTCTCCTTCCATACATATCTGTTGCCCGCCATCTCTAAAGTCAACCCCTTTGTAGCCATATCATTTTTCATACAATACATTCATCGCTTCTTCGGTCCTCCCCTACATTCATACTCAAAACCTTCTTTAAAACATGTTCCTCAATCCTCGGCATCACATGCTCATGCCATGACAACGGATTACCAAACTTCTCGGTCACCGGCGCCAAATTCAAACTTCCCCTTACATTCTCATTTCTGTAACTTGTAATATTAAATGTTTGTTTATCTGCATTATTTATATCTCTTTGCTTTTGTTTGATGCAATCTAAAGGTTGGTATTCAGTAGCTTTAAATTAATTAATTTTATCTTTGTATGTATAGAATAGACTATACAACTCTATACCTTCCTGTCGAATATGCAAATATTTTAAGTTTATCTTCCTAATAAGTAATATTAATGGATCATTTTTATCAGCTGTACAAATATAGATTTTCCGGTGTATGTTGATTTTCATCGCTGGGGTGTAGTGTATCACCTGTAGGTATTAATTACAAAGTATGTTTATAATAAAATGTAACTGCTTTAATCTTTGTGATTATGGAAGGACAGAAACATATGAGATCATCATTGCTTTGTGTGGGACTCTGGTTTACTAACATTAGTCATCATCGTGAGGCATTTTTATTTAAGTCTAGCATATCTGCTATCTCTATTTTACTTCTTTCCTATAGCTTTAGTACACCCGCTTTTAAATTAGAGTTGACTCCACAACCACTAAAGTCTCTCTCTAGCTTTAGTGGTTGTAGAGTCAACTCTAATGTTATTTCATTATCATAATCATTTGGTCCTGCAGGAACGTCCAATATTTTAAGAGGTTTAATAAAAATAAGTAATTTTTAATAATCATACACGATTGTCATAATATAATAATATGAGACAACATCCACACAAGGTCTTCAGGTCCTGAACTAGGCAGAGCCTGTACTACGGTAACCTGATGATTGATATACATACTTATATATATATATACACACCCAGACACAGGTCAAACAGACATGTTCATGCACGCAAATGTTTGACTTGTCCGGGGATCAAACCCGGGACCAGCGGCTCAGAAGGCGCTACCAACTGCGCCAACCGGTCAGTCTACAGTCAGTTATCTTTGAATACATTCATATTCTGTGAATATCACTTCAATCAACGTTTTCTACGATTCTTTTGTGTCTTTATTTATATTGTCATCGTCATAATGTTATGATATAAATTTCTTCATCGTTACTTTCGTATCCACGTGTTTACTACTCACATAAGTACTCACTTCAATGATTTGTTGTCATAACTTACCTGCAAACAAAAAATAAATATTATTAGTATATTGGACAAATAAAATATTCTGGAAGATAATCAATAAAAAAAAAACATTATAAAACTATAAAAACAACAACAAAGAGTTTTGGACCCCCCCCCCCCCCCCTCCCCTATTGAATAGCGACCTTAGTGTGAACAAGAGATGTAAATTGTATGAGTTACTAACGCAATTACAATCGTAATTTATATAGTTGTATAAAAAAGTAACTTTAATATAATTATGTTACAATACGGTCAGGGACTGTATGGTCCCTGACCGTATTGTAACGTATATTATATGGAGATATAATAGTATGAACACGACCACATAATTACTTTAAAATGGCGATAAAGCTAAGTTTAGCCATAAAAATAAGTATTATAAAGATCATACTAACAGCAAATTGTATATTATACCAGTGAATTAGTATATTTTCACCGAAACCAGACTTTTGGATCACAGGGACTCAATTATTGTTCACACCATGACTCCGATTGCAGCCTCATTGCACAAAAACCTTATCCATGGCAGGTTTTCACCAAATTCGAAATAAAAACCTTCACCAGTACGTTAACCATACTAAAGTTCAAAGAGTTCTTGAACCTGAATCGAACCGATGAAAAACTATTGAAAAATCAACTCGTAGATAATTGCTTCACTAGGCATCCACTGAACTAAGTCTGGCCGAAGTCTGGGGAAAATCGAAAATACACTCTATAAACTGAAAAGTTATGATGGATTCATTTTAGAGCCGTTTTTTAATTTAAATGCCTTACATTTTCTTTCTTCGTAAGATGCTAATCCTTATGATCGATGTTATATTGCTCTTGATCAGCAGGGTTAAAATAGCCTTTTATGCATATTTGATCCAATATCATCATCTCTTCGTGTCCATTCAACAGTGTAAAACAATTTCGAACTTTAGTCTATGTTCACTGCTACTTACACAATGTGTGGTCTATTTGTCATGTTAATTAATTTGAAACATGTTACTACATATCATAGCTTTTCATCTAACTGTCTGGATAGCTCGATACTTGTAAGCAGGTGTGCTTGTGTATCTAGCTCTCTCTAGAGAACCGTATCACCGCCAGCTTAGTACGTAGGTGTGTGTACGAGAAAATTCACGAGATTAAATGGATTTCGGGTCTAGAATTTACTGGAAGATGCTGGTGTAGCATTAGGATATTTCATTTGGTTATTTAGTAGATTATGATGGAAACCTTTATAGGAGTGGGTTTTTTTTCCATGATAAATGATTTTATTTCTGTAAGTAGGTTTGTACAAACACATTTACACGTCAATCATATTTTAATAGATGAGGTCGGCGCTTCCTATCGGACTACTCTGAAAAGAAAGATCAAAACAAACTCAGAGGTCACAGTCTCTTTTAAAGTCCAGACATAATCTTGGTCAGATCATGTGAAAACCATGTATATTGGTGTCTGTAATGGCCTTTTGAAGAAAAAACACACAGATTGAGTGGACCTGTCCAGTCAGTGCACGCATGTGTCAGTAATCGTGCAGCTCAACTCAGAGGTTAATTAAGGAGCTCAACGATTCGACGATAAATACCAAAGAAAGGACATTTGGGTAAGCTGCATAAATTACTCAAGCTGCCAGATCATGATTAAAACTGAAACAATGACCCACATAGTCCTCACATACACAATAATTAAAATAATAATATTATACTTCACAAAGTAAGTATTCATGTCATTGTGTATATAAAAATTATCAAATGTCAAATAGTAGGCACAAAAAAAAACAAAATCAATATGCAAAAAAAACATGGAGCAATTCAATCCCAAGCCTTTTTGCCTCAATATAATCTTTCACAGTATAAAAGGCTTAGGTAGGTTGAGAATAAATATCCATTTGTCAATAATGACCATGGTGATGTAAACTAAATAAGAACTTAAGTTCTTATTTGATTCAGTCAATTTCATATCTTTCACTTAATGACCTCTTATAGACCGAAGAGAAGAGTATATTTTTCTACCTAACCATATCACTAACGTATTGCAATCTGTAATGTCCATAATTTATTAGCGAATGTTCCTCTACCCGATATCACAGCTGCAATAACAGTAGCCATACTAGTTTAAGTACGAGCTAATAACGAAACTGTTGCTACGACAAGTTTAATTTCAACAGCAAACTAGTTTCAAACAAATGCTGCATTCATTTTTTCTGTCACAATCAAGAACCTTCAGAAAATAATTCGTTATTTTTCTAGGACATTTCTAGTAATTTTAGATCAAGGACTAAGTGCTGAGACTAACGATGGAAACTCTAAAATGGATTACCTAGACCGCTTGGTCTATAGGTAATAGGTATAATCAAAAGGACGCCTAATGAATGGTAGCATAAAATACGACTTGTGTAATTAACGAGGTGGTTTGTTATACAGAATTGGATAATCTGGAAGATTTTTTTTGGCAAAGCCTTTCTAAAACATGAGCAAGTCCTTGGTGGTATAAATGTAATGATCAATACTGAAGTAAATATTTTATTCAATAACAAAACAATTGCCGATCTCTCACTATCTTTAACAAAATCAATATCAAATTGAAACAAGTTACTAACTATAGACCAGTATCCATTGAATTTCTCGGCTGGCAAGTCTGTCAGTCATAAATCCAGATTTAAGCTCGCACTATTGCAGTAAGCCCTCTCCTACCTCGCACACACCCTAGCCAATGGTTCTGTCTGTACATAACTCTTCAAAAGATAAACGGAATATAATTAAGATCAAAGAACTGGTTACACAAAGCAGTCCCAAAGGAGATGCTAAGAAGTGCAATTAATTCTCAACAACTTGCAAGTTTGTTATATCTTAAGGATAGTAAAGATGGTGAAGTTATAGATGTTCTGATTTTCAGCACACTTGATGTTGCAATATTGATCATTTCTTTGCTTTTTTTTCTTTTTTTTTTTTTGCTTTAGGCTTATAGCATGACTCTATTTGGGACAAAAACTTGAGACTGAACTTCAGAAATATCACTACAAATGCATGCAACTTGAAAATTCTGGCACTGAAAAGAGCTGCTCGTCAGTGTTGGTAACACATTACATTACATAACTTTCTGTTTAGAAAGTTTCAATCCGACCAGTAATAATAATAATAAGACCTATGATTCCAAGATCATGAAGAACTTTATGAGTGAGGATTTTAACAAATCTTTGGGATTCAATAATGATAATGAAAAATTAACTCTGATCTCAAATCAATGCAAAAGGAAAAGCACTTGAGAGAGAGAGAACTGTGTTATATTCTGGCTTGAAGACTACGCTTTTCCGCACCATGTGAAATATATCCAGACAATTATTAGTTCAATTACCAAACATTGCAGGCAACTTAAAAACCATGAAAATACACTAATAACGTTAAAACACAAAGGGGCGGCACAAAGCATGATCAATAAACGATTGTGCAATCATAGCGCAGTTAGTTGCGCAACCATGACGCTCGTTGTACTAGGAGCTCATGTCAACGCGGTGATATCACGCAGATTATCTTCGTGCACGGTAATTTGCGATCATCAAGGTAAACTAGTGTGAATGTCGTGAAAAATTCATAATTGTGAAAAAAAACATCACGCAAATCCTGCATCGCGCAAGCAGAGTTTACCGCGCGACTAGCATATATAATACTTCCCTACATCAATCGTCGAGCAGTTGCCCACCAGACACGACACCCGTCTGGTCGGAGGATTCTCCCTTTTCTATGGAGGTATGAGAGAACTTTACACCCCGTTTCTCGTACCTCTATACCACAAACGACTACAGATGTGGGTTCAAGATGTATATGTTTATGAAGTCTTTGGAAAACCCTTTTATCTGTTTTTTTATGATATACTATTTGTGTGGTATATTGCTTGTGGCTTCCAAATATTAATATGCTCAAAACTTCACTGGTATGTATCGAGTTGTCAAAATACTTAATATCGTCAACTGTGCATTGTAGCATGTCCCAGAAAGGTGTGGCCATATTTAAGGGTGTGGTACACAGACCATCAAACTGAACAACTTTCTCCATGGGACCAACATCGTGATCGCGAAAAAAATACCAACAGTCCCATACAAAACTTCAATACCTACTCGACCCAAATGTATGGGACGGCTGATTATTTTTTCGCGATGTTGGTCCCACGGAGAAAGTGGTTCCGTTTGATGGTCCATACCCTGTACCCCACCTTTCTGATACATGCTGTTTAGAGTAGGTATCTGCCTGCCGTAGTTTCCAGTTGAATTTTGAAATGAGTGAATAACAGTATCAAGTCGTTAACCGATCTACCGCAACCGATCACACAACACACTGTTCTGCCAACTAACGATCCATAATAATACGCACGGAAGTGTACCGCCAGGTTGCCAAAAACCTGGCAATTGCTACTGTATAGCACTGTCCTACTGGCTACGTTTCCGGTTTAAAAGCGTCATTGGGACGAAAATTCCGCGGTTCGACGACCGACCTACAATCAGTGTGATTACCTGTAACTATACATGTCACTGAAATACTAGTGACGTGCGTAGTACATATATAGGGTTATTTGTAATATGTCGGCAATCCATTAAGGGGATGTAGGGGAGGTAATTTGCAACGAAATGACTCCTTATGACCCCTATGCAAATTTCAAACATTTCCGTATAATATGACATATATATATAAAAATAAATATAATAATGTGTATATGAAATATTATATTTTTTGGCGGTATACAACGTAGAAAATTTATTTTAAAAAAATGCATGTTTTTATTATTATTATTATCTGCTTCTACAGTAGGGCCTCGTTAATCCGGACTCCCGCTTGTTCGGTGATCGCTGTAATCCGGACGGCCGGCCGGCCAATGGGGTTCGCGGGGAGGTGGGTGTAGGTGCGGGCTGCCATGAGCCGAGCCAACCCGTCGTCAGTCTTTTGTTCATCGCCATCCGTCTAGTGTCAATTTAGCGCACTCGCTAACATCATGGCGCCGCCACGTAAACATTAAACATTAACATTAAAAGGCAAATTGCAGATTATAGAAATAATAATAATAATAATATGAGACAACATCCACACAAGGTCTTCAGGTCCCGAACTAGGCAGTGCCTGTACTACGGTAACCTGATGACTGATATACATACTTATATACATATATACACCCAGACACAGGTCAAACAGACATGTTCATGCACACAAATGTTTGACTTGTCCGGGGATCGAACCCGGGACCAGCGGCTCAGAAGGCAGGGTCGCTACCAACTGCGCCAACTGGTCAGTCAGAAATGTTAGATAAAGGTGACAGCTACCCTATCATTGCTCGGAAATTCGGTATAGGCAGGTCAACTGTAGGCGAATTCTCAAGAAGAATTAACTAACGTTTTATTTTAACTTACTGTTTTTCTTACATGGTTGTAATTTTAAACATTAACATTTTTGTCTTTATGCTTTAATTTAAAAATTTATTAAAGAAACTAAGGTTAAATATGTGTGTTTTATTACTTACCATTAAATATGGCATACTATAATACGGACGATAATCCGCAAAGGGTCTTGTTTTTGCCTCTCCGGATTAACGAGGCCCTACTTGTACTTCAATACACAATAATTAACCATATTATTATAATGACAATTATCTTTAATATTCTTTAAATCAGAGCACACTATTTTCACCGTTTTTAGCAGGTTATTTGACAAAAATGGTAGATTTCTGCAAAAAAAACATGGATACACTTTATCTACAGAACATTCTAAAAATATGTACCACTTCTCAGCTATCCAACGAGATACAATAAGATACCAGATATCTTCAAAAATACACGGTGACATTTGAATCACAGTTTTGCTACAACAAACGTTGTTTAGACCATGGTCTACTACTATTCTACAGCATCAAATATTATGTTATTAAAACAAACTAATCTAGGAGTTCTCAAATTAGTCAAACGTGTAATAATGTTTGAAACATTAACCGTAACATCAAAGTACTCATCACGGTAACGATATTGCATTCAAGACGCGAGCGCCGCGCGTCGCAGCCTCAGTGTCTGTGTTGTAGGGCGTAACGATAATCCCGACATTTTAACATTGCCTTTTTGTGTTTTTTTCGAAAACCAATGACGTTTTTTTTTCTATTGGATGCTATAGACTGGTTGTAGACCATGGTCTGAACAACGTTTGTTCTAGCAAAACTGTGATTCAAATGTCACCGTGTATATAAAATGTCAAATTACTGAGAAATGGGTGATATTTGCATAGGGGTCGGTCATAAGGGGTAATTTGGTTGCTAATGACCTCCCCTACATCCCCATAATGGATTGTCGGCAGATTCTCTTAAACTGCGTGGTTCTTTCCTCAGAAGACCATTTCAGCATTTGACCAATCTACATGATCCTCAAAGATTATGTCCGAACTTTTATTTACACATTCACATTGATTAATTTTATAAGTACATACAATTACATGAGTATTTACTTTGTAAAGTATTATATTATTTTAATTATTGTGAAGGTGAAGATAGTACTTAGTTCATTATTTTTTTTTGTTTTCTCAGTTAGTTTTAATCACGATCTGGCAGCTTGAGTCATTTATGCGGCCTACCCAAATGTCCTTTCTTTGGTATTGTTCGTCAAATCGTTGAGCTCCTTAAGTTCTGAGTTGAGCTGCACGGTTACTGATAAATGCGTGCACTGACTGGACAGGTCCACTCAATCTGTATGGTTTTTCCTCAAAAGACCGTTTCATACACCAATCTACATGGTCTTCACATGAACTGACCAAGATTATGTCTGGACTTTAAAAGAGACTGTGACCTCTGAGTTTTGTTTCAGCCTTTCTTCTCGGAGTAGTCGGATAGGAAACGCCGACCTCATCTAGTTTTCAAAATATGATTGACGTGTAAAAGTGTTTGTACAAACCTACTTAAATCATTATTTCATTAATAAGAAATAAAATCATTTATCATTACAAATAACCCTGTATATCGACGCTAGTGACAATGTTAATGAACCGCAATTTGACAATTGTAGAAATTGGGTTGTGTAGTCTGTTTTCGACGCAGAAATACATATACGTGTTTTTCTCTTTCGATTCAAGGTGATGCGTACTGTCTCAACAAAATCCCAGTCGTGAATTGGATGACGAAGAAGGAAACTTGGTTAAGGTCACCAGTAGACATCGATAAATGAGCCTGATCATTTCATCTCACCACAGAAAACGTTCTGGTTCCATTTCCCGTATTTCCGGTTCGTTCAGTGCGCTGCTTCTTTTCCCACAAGGGAAAACAAAAGCGTAAACACAGATAGGAATCTGTGAGAAACACTAGTAAGTCTTCGTGCATTACTCACGTCCCTTGGGGCTCAGCCATATATTACGTCGCGTCTGCGTCGCGCAAACTGTTTCACCGATCGCTCACGTCACTCTTTCGCATTAGATGGAACGTCGCATATCAAAATGTCACAACTTCCACTCCCTCCTTGTTTATACGACACGTAATTAATTTATGTAGTAGACCAATATTTGCCATAATCCGATAAGCACAGTCTCGAGGGGTTTAAGATCAAGACGCTGATATTATGAGGTGTTATCAACGTGCGTTTAATCTTAGAGGGGTAAGTATTAATTAATGTTAGTACTTATATCCTGTCTACCACCATCCTAATGATAGATGAAGCTGACAGTGATTGTCAGCCTTCAGTCACATTTCAAAACACGAATAAAAAACCCTTTCCACGGCAGAAATAGCGACAATAATTTATAGCGAAACGTCCTTTAAGTAATTTCGCATAGTTTTCACCACATCATTAGGGATGGCGCATCCTCATAATCACAACGCCAAGGTGTACAGCCAGTGTTGCCGTATCATTAGTGAGGCAAACTGAAGCATAGCAAAAGATCCGGTCGTTAGGCGAAACTGCCAAGTGTAACCTTGATATCGTGATTTTCAAATCGTCAGATTAATTACTACGTGTAGTGCATATCGCTGATGATATGCGATCGAAAGATCGATAGGGGGATTTGGAGATTCGTGTGAAAAATGAATATGAGCACCAAAACCATTCATATTCATTCATACAATTTTACCGATTAATTTAAGTAATATTGGAAGGAATCAGTGCATAAATCTGGAAAATAGATACATACCCTAGCCAAAATCATTGTGTAACAAAATAACCGATACACCAATTGACCGACAACCTTAATTCCGTATCAGACACACAGTACCTATCATTTCTGTACTAGGACATGTATTTTTATGCAAAGTGCTTAACGTTATCCCACTTGACTTTCAAAACTGCCACTATCCGATAATGATAACGAAACAAAACAAATACCACGTAGACTTATCTGATGTGATGACCATCAAATTGTTCAAGAGTAAAGTAAAACAAATGCAATCCGCCATATTTGTGTGCTCAAACAAGTTGGAGCAGCGTCAACGGACTGCCAAGGTAGCGCCATTACGGGACATCGAACTAGCTTATCTCGTTGAACAGCCTTATATGTATTGAGTTATCTGTTTACGTACATTTAAAGTTATTTAAATTGTGTATTTGTTTTGCTGGTTGCTGCTTCCTGAATGTGGCTGCGTGTGTAACGAGTAACGACCAATTTGTTAATTAAACAAACCGGGGAGTAGGGGATAGTTGATTGGAGATAGGGGTAGCAATTTATGGGGTTCATAGTTTTATGCTTTTGGGCATGCACCATTGTGTTCTATGTAAAATGAATTTGAAAATAAACTTGTGTCCAATGAAGTCAAGAAATCGCAAATAAGAAAAATGCAAGTCAATTACTCAATGAATAGAAATGGAATCCAGTGTCGGTGAGACTTCACAATTTATTTTAATCCATCTCAACATTGAAGCCAATCAATAAGCCATCACTCAACAGGCTTAAAATACAATTTCTATCTTACATTTACAGACAAAATTAACGCTGGAAGACTTTCTAAAAGTATGAGCGAGAGCACTGGTTGCGTAAGTACATGATCCTTTCTAACATATATTATGTGAAAGTGCTGGATGCTGGTCAGTTGCTCAGGCATCTGCTGCTGGAGACCATTCAAGGTAACAATCATGGCGCTGACACAAGAGGATAAAAACTGGATTCGATTGATTTATGACTATAGAATAAATCGACAAGATAAATAAAGTTTTATTATAGAAGAAGCCTCAGAAGACCTTCACAGAATCACTATCGAATAGAAAAATATAATATCCATGGAAAGCGAAAGGCAATGAGTTATTGGAGAATTCAAATTGAACATTTTGGGCGTTGGGCTAATTCAAAACATTTTAGCAAGTCCTAGATCGGTGATTGCAAAGAGGTTGTGTGGCCTGGTGAACATGCTTGCCTAGCCAATGATTATATTTCTGTCACATACATAGTACGTAGTTACCTGAATTAAAGATAAATTGTTGATAAGGTAGGATGGGATTGGCATACCCGTATGGATAAAAACCCCTTTTTATAATAAAGAAGAAAAATAAAAATGAGTTATTCATTATAGTTACCACAAAATGTATTGGAAGACATCAAAGGCAAAAATGTAAACGTTATCGAAAGAATGAATATCAATTCCAATTCACTTACATAACCTCTAAAAACTAAAGAAACAATCAGACAAGAGGCTTTACAAAAAATATTAAAGGCTTCATATTTGTCTGACTTAGGGGATCAGACAGGCGGGTTTTATTACATCGGGCTCAAGTCAATTACATCGGTAATATCTCGTCTGGGACAGTTAGTTGGACTAATTAGATAAACAGTGATAAATAAGTGGTTATAAAAGTGTCAACTAGTCAATAAATTATTAAAATCTTAAATATCAGTTCGAAATCCTGACGGCCTACTATTTCATTGGCTCACCATATTTGGCAAACGGATTGATGATTAAAATGCAGTGCGCACCGAGGCTGATAGGAGAATGCTGAATGCCATTTAGAATATTTCAATTTGTCTTTCAAGACATACACGAAAGGAGAAGAAAGTGAAAATCTTCTACTTTGCTTTAAACCACATTTCAACAGTAGAATATTTCTTGACACAAATGAGGAGAAAGCAGACTCGTCACTATGAACCCTGTGAGGTTGTTATGACAACAGAAGAGAGAAAGAATATTCATAGATTTGAAAGCCTTTTTAACACGCTTTTATTAGCTTCACTTGTAACTAACAAACAATGTAAAAATGTAACAAACAATGTACCGAAGTGAAACTTTGTATGTTTTCGGATGACAAAACTATAATTTGGTATCTTGGAGTTGATCTGCTGATGGAGCCAGGATGTAGATAGTGGAACTCTTCAGTGGCTACTAGTAAACCCTCGATTTTGGGCTCATATGATTCACTTTGATATGCCCAATAGATTACATTTGGTATCGACGGTCTGATAATGGAGCCAGGAGGTGGATAGTTTAAGTCTTCAGTGGCTACTAGTAAACCCCTCGAATTTGGGTTCAGATGATTCGTTTTGACGAGTCCAATACAATGGGCTTAGGCAACGAGGTCTGATGATGGAGCCAGGAGGTGGATAGTACAACTCTTCAGTGGTAACTAATAAGTACTTCGACTTTTGGGTCATTCGATTTGTTTTGATGAGTCCAATAGATTGCACTCGGTGTTGGTTGACGGTCTGCTGAAGGAGCCAGGAAGTGGATAGTGGAACTCTTCAGTGGCTACTAGTAAACCGCTCAAGTCATAACTTCGTTGACTTTAGACTTTTTAACTAAATGAAGAATATACTAGATTAAAACGTAAAAATAAAATAAGTAGTTTAAAAAAAATTAAGTAAGTACATGTACATTTTATTTTCAAACAAAGGACAATCAGGGAAAAAACTTTCTTAATCCCAAACAAAAGAAACTACGCAATTCAATAAAGTGTGTTAGTGAGGTCATAGCCCCAGATTTCGGTATTTCACTATCTATCATACTATCGCGATAACATATCAATAGCAGGAATAACAACACCTCCCTTATCAAAGACTTGTTTTCTGTTCCGTCTCTTGATAAAATTGTTTGTCTATTTGCATATTCTTAGCAGGTTTTTGTAAGAATTTTGACGATAAAAGATAAAGGGAATGCCACCCACACTGTGCGATGAAAGTATCGAAAAATGTGGCGTCACCAGTGTCAAAGTCATGGCTGTGAAGTCATCGATAGTCTTTAATCCAGTTTTAGTTTAGCACTGGGTCACGAAGTCATGACTAATTCAGTAGGTAGTTGTTACCAGTATAACGTCTTGGAATCTTAGAATGTATCTAGCAAAGCCTAAACTTTAAGCAGCTATTGTATAGATAACTTTAGCTTGAACTTGCCGATCTTATGCAACTTACACGGTTGGCATTGAATACCACGATTCTATCACGATTATGTTCTTAGTCTTGATCAGCTATTAGCTTCGAGTCTCACTGGATGCTACTAAATATCAGTCGCCTACGTCACCGTTTCATCATCACCGACGTGATAAAACCAAAGCCAAAACAAACTCGACCTGAGGATCTAATGACGTGAAGGACGAATGTCTAGACTTTTCGACAACTGGCTCGGGTTACCTTAACTAGTTAGCAATCTAGGGTAACATTGAATGTTTACTTAAAGAACACGTCACATATTTATTTATCAATCAGCTGTATTATAACTTAATACATCATTTTAATCTGGATATTGTACCGGATACGAAACGGATACAAAGTATTAATTCTATCAAGATTTTGATAATTATTAAGCTGACTAAGGTAGCTAACAATTTTTAACACTTATAGGTACAGTCAGCGTCACGATGTGAGTACCCCCCTTCAAAGTTAATTTTAATACAACTGGGGTACCCAATTGATGCAGGATGCAGCCCACCGTACCTACCTACTATGTGAAGTGAACAGAGATATAATAGCCAATGAAATACGTGTTTCATAAGGGTAGAAAGCAATAGCTTTATGAAGAAACTGCTAAGATTTGTACCCGTCGCCCATCTGTGTCGCTTTCTCCACGTGTTCCCAGCTTCCATTCAAGTGCAGATACACTCGTGCAGTATTGTCGACGGCCGGCTGTTCGTTCCCAATAGACGCTTCAGCTTCAACCTGCTAGGCACCACTTACTTTACTTCCCGTATTCACTCTCCTTTTCATATCCGCTACAATTTAAAGCTTAATTGCAATCATTACGGCCTCTCTATATACATAATTAAGTATGTAATGTATGAGTGTTAAATAATGTAGAGTTCTAGGTTTGTTATTTTATAGATTAATGTTTCAGTTGGTAATATAGGACTGAGGCTCGTCATAGTCGGTTCGCTGACCGCTTATAAAGGCCATGTCTCACCAAGATGACGTTACTTAGCCAGGAGGCGTAACGAGTAACCGCAAAACCAAATACTCTAGCAGAGGAGACCTGAGACGGACATTCCAGATTTAGGACATCTGTGAGCCGGTTAAAACTCCCAGAAATCAGCTCAATTCCACCATTTGAAGTTGTGAAACGTTGTCCGACACCCACGTTTGAAAATCGTACAAATAAATCGAATGCTCAGTGCAAACTGGATTATTCGCGAGTGGCCAAACTAAGTGCGAACCGCACTTAACCGGTATCTGAATTGAATACGTACCGCCGCCATTTTGTGTCATGTGTGATTTGAGTGGAACTGTTTATTACTCCGAATTACATCCCGAACGGAGTTCAAGGGAGTTGAAAGACTGCACAGAAATACAACAGAAAAAAGGCAACATTCAGCTTCTGTTGAAAATCAAAATCTACAAGACAAGAAGTCCGAAGAAAACAATCCCTGAACGTACTTGTACTTGCCAATTACTTACTAGCAGACTAGGGGGAGAATATATAGCCAAAAATAACCTTTTTGCTTTTTGTGATTAGATTGAAATTAATTGATTTAACGATGTTATGAAAACCTTGAACGCAACCAAAGACACATAAAAAATATGCATATTTTCATCAAAATTCATCTTCCTAAAACCCAAAATAATAATCTCAAATGGCCTTCTGGCTTCTGGTTTGCCAGTCACCACTCGCTCTGAATTCTAATTTTACTTCAGTAGCAACGTGAAAATTAAATAGCGACCAAAATGTAAACAATCTACACATTGAATACTTGGATATAGCCTCAAAGCATGGTATTTCATTGCTACTGTAACCTTGTGTACCACTTGAAAATCCTAATGAAGTTACTTAGGGAATTCCAATCGTGGTATGGTTAGCGATTACTTTCAGGACTTTGTTCTGGAAATCTGGATTTCACCCGATACTTTCTGGAAAGTTAAAAATTTTCTTTAAATTCTTTGCCTTCAAACTTCTTTCCGTACAAAACCTCGAAAATTCGTATCGTAAATTAAAACCGAATAGTGTTTGTTTGCGGGCGAGCGGTTCTCCTTGAGCTGCGCCGACGCCGGTCGACCTCAACCACACTTCAGTACACAACGCGCGAATTGAACCTTTTTATTGTGTTGTCATCGCGCCCAGTGATTCAGACTGAGATATTATTTGGAGTGGAGAGAATGATCAAACAAGTGTCTTTATAATGAAGTATCTTCGTAGTAATTTAAATGAAGATCATAAAACTACTCGACAAATTACAAAATCTATTTACAACGCTAAGGAGTAATGTCGCAGCTTGCGTCACTGTCGTTCATTGCCATTCAGTGATCTGTCGGTGAGTGCGTCTAGTCACAAGTTACAAGGCAATGTTTCAAATGGTACAAGAAATAATCGATTATCAGTACAGCACGCTTGGAGTAAGCCAGAACATGAACCTTTTCCATTATTCTTAAGAGAGAAAACAAAGGTCGAATTAAGAGGAAAATCAACCGGATCGAGCAAAGTATTCAATGTACTTCATACATACGTAGAAGACGATACATTATGAGAGACATCGTTGAACGAACTTTGCCATGCTTGAAGGAGCTATGTAAGATATTGGAAAAGATCTAAACGTTCAACTACTCATATGCAAATGATACTGATTCAGCACTAATTAAAGCACGTCATCATCCAAACTAATTTGCGCTTGCACTTTTAATTAATCTCCCCAGTTACCCTATGGCTGCCACAACAAACATGTCAAGTGAATGGCAGTTAAAAATATATGTGCGCCTGCGACGCGTCGCCGCGTCGGTCGGTACGCCTCGCATCCGGCGCGCGCGCTGATTCAGCGCTGAACAAAGAATATAAACAAGCTGGTTGATACATTGTGTTGCTTTTTGTACCTTATTAAGGCGGTAGAAGACAAATTATGTTAGCGATTTACGGCTGAGTAAAATAAAATATGCTGTCATATGTTTGAAAGTTAAAAGCTACTTACTAGAAGGAGGAAACGCGGGTTCGCAAGAAATGGGAGGACTCGAGAGAGGCCTTACCCAGGAGTGGAACAGTACAGAACAGTCTAGAAACAAAAAGCTACAGGAACATCATTTATAATATAGACAACGAGCAACAGAAACAGAATCCTACATTGAACTAGACCATAATTTTTCTCATAAAAATAGCAGAATTTTGCAATTATTTAAAATTCAGAGCCATAAATGCAAAATGCAAAGAGCACTACGCTCTTTCACTTTCATATTTCAGTACTTTTGCATAACACAATCAGTTCTACTATTCACTGTATACCGTCCGGATAAATATTAAAACCAACACAGAACGTAGCATCAAAGTACTGGCACATAATCATAGCTACTATGATGTTAATGAATGCTTGATAAACACAATCATAGCGGTAATAATTGCGCAGTTATCCGATTATACTCAAGGTGACAGGTGGCGCTAATTGCAATCATTACATAAGCTACAGCTAATACATAGTTTTGATTATTAGTTATTACATAGACTAAAAAGATGATCCCTTCTTAAATCTAAGATATACAATCAAATCGGAAAGACAATGGAAGTTACGCACACTTTTACTTCCAAGTAATTTAGAATTGAGTACAGCTTTCGATAGTGTTATTCATTGAATTTTTATATACCTACTAGTAATCAACGGGATTGTTGAATCAAGTACTTTTGCCAGTTGCATATATACCAGGACACTGGGTAACGTGGACCTCGATATCGTTTAGAAGGTCCATGTTTAGCAGTGGCTCGATGACCATCAAGAAAATGTCGTGGCTCTGAGGTTGGATAACGCAAATACTCAAATGATTTTCATATGGTTTACCGATCCCAGTGTATTGGGACGTAGGAGGCCTCAGCTAGTCACATAAATAACAATAAGATGACTATGATACCGTCAACAGAGAGAGAGAGACAAGGGACACAAATACTAAGCAAACTAATAATATATCGTGGAACATTCTACTGTACCGTCTTTATATGGTCTATTTACACCTTGATTAGTAAAGTGATAAGCAAGTTAAAATTAGAAGCATTGATCACTTAACAAGTGCTCAGTACACTGGCTTTATGTGTGTTGCTATATGTACTTACTTATCGCCCTTACTAACCGTGCTACCCGCCTTGAGACGGTCTTTAGTGTGATGATTTTTTATCATAACACAACGAAACAAGAGTTTGAGATATGCATTAATTTTCACCTCCCGTGCGTCATTTGTACCCAAGGTTTCAATTTTAATATCAGTCCACTTGCAAGCTAAGGACCTTATAAGTTTCCTTGTAATCCATTAAGTATATCTTATTATATTTATATATCTCCTCTTTGTGTATAGTCATAGCCATCTACGTCAAATCGAAACAGGTTTGTTACATACATAGTCTATATGTTTTGTATGTGTTGGGCCCGGTCACCTTAGTTTTTGGGGCAGACCACGTGAGCTGAAGTAGCTTCTATCTGTCTGGTTTTATGAGTATCAGGCGGTTTTTGCCCTATATTATTTTTAGAATTTTTATTTGCCTTTCAATTTAAAGTATCAATTGAATATGCCAATAGGATGATTCACAGATTGTCGAAATAAATAATAATAATAATCCTTTAGTTCCGGCAACTAAGGCCCATAAAACACAATACATATAAGTATAAGTATACAATACAAGTACCTATAAGTAATACAATAAATATAAGTAACAATAACTATAAACTAATACATATCTAAAAGTAAAGACTACTGCACACGAAGTGACGGCGGCGGCGCGGCGGCGTCGAGTTACACTGCGACGCGGCGACGTGTCGCGTAGCCGGCCGCGGAAACGCCGATACAGCACACCTTTCGGCCAAAACTCTTTCTTGAGGAAGGTCATCAAAGAGTGAGTAGGAACGCGCTCCACGAAATGATATAAAATTATATTTGGCTTGATTTTATATGAAATAATAGTTTTAGATCGAACAAGATGGTGCAGGCTGTCGTTCAATGGGTGAGATCACCCATTAGCTACTTTATACACGACTATATCATGAGAAGTAGAAGATATTTAATAAAATGAGAAAACGTTCTATAATATGTTAATAAATTGAACTACCTACATAGTATAGTAACGTAAAGTTATAAAGTAACAAACTATCCAGAATACAATTAATTGTTTATAAATAGCTTAATAAACCTGTTCAAATAAAAAACATATCCTTCCGTTATACGTTTTTAACGAGCAAGGTCGATACATAAGGAACCAACAACAAGCATGAGTACATACCTACATAGTGTAGTATTAGTAATACTACATGTTACATATTTAATATGCATCCTTCCTTTTTTGAAAACATGCAACCTCATTTATTGTCACTCCCGCTTAACCAGAAATATTTTTTTTTAATTTTTTCAAATAAGGATTTTTGTTTGACGTCTGATCTGATGAGAAAAAAAACGATTGGCATTGAAGGAAGATTCGTCACTGCCCACGGGCCAAAAATTAATATTTGATTGCTTTGGAATTATTACGTTATAATATTCATATACATAATATATCCCTTATTAAAATAGAGAAGTTGGAGTTATTTTGGATCTGGAGCGTATCGCTCCAATAGTCGGCGAGTCGTGACTTCAGGGATAACCAAGAGTTAAGTTTTACCTTGTCCTTTTTTATGGTATGGGTCAGAAGATTCATCAATCCGACTCGATTTGTTTCTGCTCCACAAACTTTTACCATTTTACTGGCGGAGGCTGGTAACCTCGCGGAGTCGCAGTAGAAGGCGATTATTTTTTGAGAGGAGATTTGCCAAACCTGAGGTCGTGAGTGATCATCAGCGCGACAGGGCTGATACGGGGTCGCGAGAGACAAAATTGTCGCTTTTGATGTCAGAGGACCTCAATGTGACAACTGGAAAACTTGCCGGCTATATTTGATTTGAACCAGTCGCGTTGGAGCTTCCGGAAGACGGTTTGGTGGAAATTTGGTGTATTTTAATAAAAAAAACTTAGTTCCTAATTAATTAATTAATATTATCTTGCGTTTCAAAATAATTTCTACCAGTTAGTGATATTTTTTTGTTGTAATATGTAATTCTTTTCTTATAACAGAATACAGCAGGTTCGATACCTTTTTTATTTTAAAAAATCAGCCTAATTTCAGTTAGAGTAAAATTTTGGTTGCAACCACAGTTACAAACTCTTTTTTATCCAATTAATTCTAGATTTCTTAAGGTACGAAATCCTTCAGTATTTTCATTCATAATACTTGTTAAACCTACCGAAGCCCGTTGGGTAATGTGACGAAATTCCTATTTTGTATTTTCTATTTTTTTATAATATATATATTTTTGTTTTTATATTCGGTCTTTAAGATAAAATTATACGTATTCAGTGGCTGAAGAAAAAAAGTGTGTTTTCCTTTCTTTTACGCTACAATAGGTACAAGAATTATTCGTTATTTTCCTGCTGTAGGTACAGGAAAAAACCTTAATTCGAATTATTTATGACAATTTGATATGTAAAAAATCGATTAAGGTTACATACCTATTAGTCGGGTAAAAACTAGGGTATCATTTTATTATGAGATACAGACATCAAGACTGCCTGTTTTGTATTTGACGAAAACTTTAATTATCTAGAAATACAATGCCTTGAAATTCAAATACATCACACAAAGATGTCACATTAACTGACACTCCTTAACTTAAGAGCCTTAATATGATGACCGTAGTAAAAGAACAACAATCAACTGAAAAGTTTTGAATAAAAAAAATAAACCATCACAATGAAAACCTGTTTCAACCTCAACCACTTACGAACACTTGCAGAAGTCACCGCAAATACCAAAACTACATTCAGTTTTCGAAAACGACAGGATCCAATCGCATACAGAACCGTACCTTACACAATCATAACAGAAAGTGAACAATTACACGAAACCAAAGTGAATGCAATCATTAGAAGAAAGTGACCACAGGCACCACTGGCTCCACCCACAGGCTAGCAACGGGAAAAGTAATCGTGCAGCAATAAAACGGCAAGTAAACCGGTTTTCTACCCGGTCCGGTAAATAGTCGTAAGTCGACTGATCACAGATTATATTGTGAAACGAATGAACTGGTCAATCGGTATTAAATCAGTTTTTTTTGTCTCTCTAAACTTACAAATATCCTTACAGGCTAGACCCAATACGATATTGTAGCACACTTAAAATTTAACTTAGTTGGATCAAATTATTGTTGAATTGTACAATATTTAAGTACCACCGCAGGCGCAGATAATCTCGGTGACGGAGCCGGGTCATTATGAATATCTGACGTTTTCAAGGTAAGTGTTAGTATTGGTAGGTATTATGGAAATTTTGGCAATGAAATAGTAACGGTTTGGATGCAAATATTAATAAAATTCACCGACAATATTAGTTACTACATAGGTTTAGAATAATAACTAAAATTATGGAAGAATTCACTCATTCAAGCTGAGAGTCTGAGATACGGATGATATATTTGCACTTGCTTGGCGAGGGGATACTACAGAAACTAAGGTTAACCTCATATACCAAGCCTTTTCCCAACTAGGTTAGGGTCGGCTTCCAGTCTAACCTGATGCAGCGGAATACCAGTATTTTACATGGAGCGACTACTACTACCATCTGACCTCCACAACCCAGTTACTGGGTAACACGATACCCCTTCGGCAAGACTGCTTGTCAGACTTTCAGACTCCTGACTACTAACACAAACTAAGGTTATAACTTCTCTTATCACAAGACCTGACACGTTTAACACTTCTTTTTGACCTCTTACAAGATACGTTGTCTTATCATAACAATTTTCTATTCTGAATAGATTTGAGTTCATCGCCTTCAAAAATCATTCAATGACACTGGTATGTTCTATGCTTTGTTTTCTAATATTTCTAAGGTGCAAAGGATTCTTCTCAATATCATAGAGATGAAACCACGAAAGAGTGCAATAAACTTATATAAACGTTAAAATCGATGAATAATTCAGCATCGTGCATCTGTTCTGATCTTGAGGAATGTCATGTTCATAAGCGAATGCCTTCGTTTTGTATATTTTTATATTCTGACTTTTGAGTTGGTTTCAGTCGAGTATTTCTGAGCAATAAAACATTACATTTGGACCAATTAACACAGCTAGACTAATATAAGCTTAAACGTTATTTGAACTCCAACACTCTGGTTTGATAAAATACATTTTTGTTGCATGATTTGATATCGATAACCGCCAGGTCTTTGCAGTTTCGCTGATTCATTTAATTTATTTTATTTCATTTTTATAACTAAAGGCTTGCCAAGGAAATACATCACAGCACTAACCGACAAGGTTTGTAGTAAATAGATCTCGCATATATCTAAATTAAAGGAAAGTGCGGCAATGTTAAATATCGTAACTATACTTACTTACTTATTAATTATTATATTTGGCCCTATAGAAATAGAGAAAGTGACTAGACAGAAGACGAAAGTCTTAATTTAAAAACTTAAGCAAGTATTGAAAGTATAAAAACTATAATATCCAAGTTTGGTACTTTTATATTAATGAATGTAAACTAGTTTTTAATTAAAACAAATGCATACCGTGACCATTTGATCCAAATATTACTCATTCCAAGGTTCCAATGCCTTGAAGAAATGTAAAACATTTTACTTATACTTAATTAAATAACATGGTTTTCGCCTATTTAGTTTACTTTTAATCAACCAACTCCATAATATAATTAAGCATAATTATGATAAAAACGTGCCACTTCACAAACATCCCAAAATAATAATATCGTCCTTAGTTTGTTATCATAATATTGTTATTCAAAGTGATTATATACCAGTATTATTATTATATTAACGGTTCGTTTCGGGAAACTAAGTAAATAAGACCGTTATTTCAACGCTTAATGTATTTTAACCACTGGGCCTGTATTTACATACAAATACAAAATGTAAATTATTTTCTATTATCAAAATATGTTAATTATTTAGAAGAATTAATTAGCTCATTTTGATGAAGTTCACAATCGACAAACAAACATTTTGGACATTTTGTTAATTATATTGACTTCCAGGAACACCTCAAAATTATCTATTTTCAAAAAAACTTGGCGATATCTTCTTGATTTCATAACAGACGATAAGAAATGCATACTCGTACATCATGAGTAGGTACAATGAAAGTGTCACAAACATTCGAGTCTTATCATTTACAACGAAGGAAAAACAACTTTATTACGCGGAGATAAGATACGGGGGAGCGCAAAAAATTTGTTGTTTTTGTTCACACGATAAGAACAACACGCAGTCATACTAACATTCGTCTGAGGAGACAACAAGTACGTAATTATGGTCCTTAAGTGTTCATTAAGATATTGATAGTTAATGGTTATTTTATTACAAATATCATTTTCCGTCGTTTCTCGTTCAGAGAGAGTAAAATATATTGAATGAATCAAACGAATCACCAAAGCATAGATCATAAGACTATAATAGGTATCACACTAACATCAGAGCATTATCCAAAATGAGCCAGTCATCGATACATAAACCACATCAATATCCGTCTAGTTCTGTCTCTCCAAACGTAAACAAGAACCACGCTTTTATTGGCAACTAGCTTCTGTCCGCAGCTTCGCCCGCGCTGCTGTCGTAAATCATCCCAGCCCCCAGGGGAACGTGCTACCCGGGTAAATAGTATCCTATCATCCAAATCCAATCAACCGTTAAAGCGCGAAAGGTAACATAGAGACAGACAGACAGATAGTTACTTTCAATTTTATAATATTAGTATGTATTTTGAATTTACTGGTTAATTTGACAATGATGATGAAACATGGAGAAGCAGGACTCAGCAAAACTGCTGTTAAACTGAAGAACGCACCTAAGACCGAACGTACATAACTGAATTAGCTTAGGACATAGTGTATGATGCCACTAAAGAATGAGCTATGACCTGCTACAAGTCGCGGGAAGTGATTGACACGTCACTTCTTAAAATAACATTACTAATGGTGATAGTATTGTGTGAAATACCCTCAGGAGCTGATGCAATCGTCTGAGACGTCACACCGGTTCTTTCCTAAGATGTTATCACTTATGAGTTAATAGTCTAGCCTAGACGTATCGTCTATGGAATTCCCCTTATCGCATTTTTCGATTGCCAAGTCAATTGAAAAATGCCTCTTGAAATTCTTGCATAATTTATGAATAAATAATCATTACTTAACATAATTGTTTGTATTTTCAACTAACAAGGTTTTATTTGGTCTTAAATATCATCAACAAACGCAGTGATTTTTAAAATAATTAATTCGCAGTATAATCTATTTAATACATCTGGAGAAGAATAACAAAAAATGTGAGTAATGAAAAATATAATGGGAAGTTGACGCCGAGTTCTTAACCATTTCAGCTTCACTACGGAACACCACCGACATTAAATGGATTCATCTAGACATTAATAACTGTTAAAGTATTTTTCTTATTAAACGAGTCGCCACAGAGTTTTATGAATAAATGTTACTGTTATTAAAAACGATGAATAACTTAAAAGTTATATGGAAGAATATGGTGAAGGTGCTGCGTATGACTCGGAACAGTTAACATCGAGTAGGAGTAGGACTGTAGGACCGAAATATAGCGCTGTGTTTGTTTTACTTCAATTTCAGTGTGAGAAATTTGTGGAAACAAATCATAACGGCAATGCTTCACATACATTATACATAAACGTTACAGAGAAAGTATCTGTTTGTCCACCGAATAACAGACTCATTGGCTTCTGGCAACTTTCTCGACGTAAGTTTACTTTGTTTTTTATTTAAACTATACACCATTTTAAATTTTTTCGGAGCTCCCTCAAGAAATCTCAGTCCGACAAGACTACATGTATTGTTTAACGTAAATATTGGAAAACATTTGTGAACCTCGATCTTTATCAATAACATCCGTAATAATTTCCCACATAATATTATGACACACATACACATCTACATTTAGTTGTCTTTCATTATTTTAATTTGTCGCTACATAAAAAGATTGGGTAGTTTAAAATACATTTACTAGTCACATTACAGACTCATTCGCCACTTATTAAGAGTAATCTAGTCTTAAAAACGAGATAAGAACATGAAGAAAACAAAGAAATAGATTCACAAGATGACAACACTGGAGACAATAGACATGATATATATCAAGCTAAGATGAGTTCTTGTAGTAAGTATATTTAGCAGGCATATTTAGCAGGCAGGCACAATGTAAAAGCTAGTCTTTGAAATGACTGATCTCCATCAATTGAGAACCTCAGAGATATTGAGTCCTGTCTTTAATTAGGATATTGAACTGTCTATGATCAAAAAAGTTTGTCTTCATCCAATAACTCTGATTAATTCGAGCGTCCAACTCGCGGACGCAATTAGGGAAACCGCAAAGGTACTTGTGTAGATATAATTACAGAACGGCATTAGATGCATTATGTGGGTGTTCGATGGAAATAATAATGATCGCATTTTGATTGTGAAGACGAGTGGTCCATATACTTGACTGAAATTGAGAGACTGTCATTTACCCAAATATGAGAGTAGACCCGAGAGCCAATCCTCAGCTTTGAGTTGATTTGGATAAAGTGGGTTCCTTTGGCGTATTCTGATGTGCAATGCATAGCCTGGACAGAACGTTGCCAGTATGATGCCTATAATAACATGCATGACAGTGCTCGGCCCACCGTCAGCGGAGTCCAACAATAACAAATAAGACAATTGACATACCTATTTCTTTTCTGGTATAATGCCTCTGCTCATCATTGTGAGAATTCGTCGTTCCGAACGCCTGACCCATCTTTATATCACAGCACTGAGATCACAAATTGAAAATAACCAAAAACAATGACAATCAGCTGATTACACCGAACGTAATAATGTGTTTGTACGCATGCGCGGGCTCATATCACGGGAGACGTGCGCGCCCCGCGGCGTCTCATACAACACTGGAGTTTTGTGCAAAGCCTCGCGGCGTGCAAGCGAGACAGGTTACCTGTGACCGATAAGCTCCTCGTTGACCTACATACAACCGACATACGAGAGAAAGAGACAGAACTAGTTAAAATTGCACAGATGCAGGCAGACACGGTCTGTTTACATTCTGGGAAAGCGCAAAATGGCTACCGGCTGAACGTCTCAATTCTCAGACAAGTTGCAAAAACAATCTAACACTGTGTATTCTGCTTAGTCTCATCAACATCGCAGTAGTTCTAAGCAAAAAATAAGGATCGGCGGTTTGCTTTTCCTGAAAACAAGTACAGTAGAAAAGCAAGCCAGCTGGGAAAACTCGGGAGAAAACTTTTCTTGTTAAAAAGTTTTTGTAGTTCGCGATCCTTCAAACAACTTGCAGCTTGAAATTCATTTCGTTCACAAGAAAAGAGTGCTAAGACAACTGACACAAATAATAAAATAATCAGACTCTTGTCAAAACCGTTTAAATTGAAACACCACAAATAACCGACCGTAAACAATCTATCGAGCTACTGTATCTAATTATAATAGCCAATTAGACTTGAGGTCAGCACTTCAGCAGTGAGTTCAGATTTGACTTGGCTTCGAATTTCATAAACTTAATGATAAAGTGCATTTTGCGCGGAATTGCTTTCAGGAGACAATCGGAAGAAGCCTTCGCTTGGTAGTACACGTCCCAGCCAGAGGACAGATTACCTGAAGAAGTTAGATGGATGCTTGTATTAGAAAGCAAAGAACCAGGTGTTGTGGCAGAAACATGTAAGAAGAGATACGTTTGCCAGGACCTATTACCATTTCAGCTGAAGGACGTCGACTGCTGGGCATTCTCCTCCAAGCGACGCCACATTAATCGGTTCTGTGTTTCTTCCTTCCAGTGGAGTGGCGACCGCGTACCAGAAGACTCAGCGTTGGCAGGCCTCCCACAAGGTGCGCCGATAACCTGGTGAAGGTCGTGGAAATCCGCTGGAAGCCAGGATCATCATCCAGATTATTATTGAGAAGGTAAAAGGGTCTACAAAAATGTTATGTCATTAGGAACGTCGACAAGAGTCAAAAATCTTTAAGTCCACTGTCTCAGTGCCCTTGACATGTTTACAATGACGTCAAAATTTAACAATGCCAGTAAGTATATCGAAATGTATTGTGGCAATAATGAATTGAATTGGGTTAAAAATACAATAGTTGTGAGAAAAAGGTATGAGCAATGAATGACTTAATTGTGATCTCATTTAAATATTTTATTCTTAAATTCTCTAAGAGTGTTTATAAAATAAGAAAAAACGCAATAAATTATTGAAAATAGAATTGCAAGATACAGTAGTGATTGAGGCAACGTTCATCAAGGTGTGTGTACAACGTAGGGCTGCCTGAACTCGTTCATTGAGAACAGTACATTTCGTTTACTGAAGGATTAATAGATCTTAGTAGAAACAGCCCATGAAGACAATAAATCTGTATACTCCTCAGAAATCCTCAGTAACTCTTATCCTTAGAAAGCACGAAGGCCATTTACCTCCTATCCCAAATAAACGCACGTACCTTCCACCTAGTATCCAACACAATACTTCCTTCGCTAAACATCAATATTATATACTAAGTACTCATAATATATCTATACAAACATTAACAAACAACTCAATATTCAAAAGTCACATGCACTAAAATCCTTACCTATCTTGTGTAATACGCACACACACCACTCACACACACACAAACACACAACACACTTATACATACAGTTACATTCTTTATATACCATACAGTAGAATGACACAGTCCACTTTAGATAAGTTTAGATACCTACGTGGTTTTGTTGATAATTGTAAACCTTGACCATAAACTGCCTCTTAAAATACAGATATAACCTAGCGTAAGAGGTAGAGTATTATTCTTGTACAGAATTTGCAACATACCTAAACTATAAATATATTTTTAAACCAAATATCAACTGTAATATCAAACTCTGTTCTGTTCATAGACAGCTATGTAGCACACAGCCCAATGTTGTATTTTAGAGACAAACAGAAATCAAGACTAGTGTACCATAGGGCTAATTATTGACGTCATCAACCTGATGGCAGACCCATAGTCGCAGAGCAGCAGGTCGCAGGTCGCAGGTCACCGCAGTTGCCGATGCAAGCCATTCCCAAAACAAACACGGTGAAGTGCTGGATCGCGTTACTGGTGCTATTGAACCGATTGTGGAGAGAGGCAGCTGTGACGCTGCTGCGGTTGCGCTACATTCTGGAAATGTTGAATGTTTCGGCAAAGTGGTGTTGATTTTATCAATAAGAAATAGTGGTGAAGTGAGTATTTAGAGGGTGTTCAACTGTGAAAGTTTACAGGCTGGTAATGTTGACCATGGGTGGTCAGTTATATTTCTTGGCACAATAACATGAGCATGTAGCGGGATTTAGCACTTACTTTTTGTTTACAGCTCTGGAATGACAAACTGGCCACCGCAGGGCCGTGGTGAGCTTGGTAGTAACAGCAGTTTCCGAAATATATGTAAAATAATTATAATAATATAATATAGTTGTCCTCTATAGTTTAGTGTACAGTAAGCTATTGAACGATTCAAGGAGCTAGTTTTATAATATACTAATCTTTTTAATCTAATCTAAAGCTTTCTTAAAATTGTAAAAATAAAATAACTTTAAAAAAAGTAACTTTAGTATCGAGAAAATATATTTGAGAATTCCCTTTTAAGACTGTAACACGCCATGGCGGCGCGTGTCACCAAGATCTTATCCAGAAAACAGCTAGTATTGTCTACTGATAAAGATAACTACACTTCTGGTTATAAAATCCAGTTAAATCCAGTAACAACAAATTGTAGAACCAAGTCCGTTTCCTAGTATTAATAGTAATTTGCCTAGATTTTCCGCAGTGAACATGAACAAGGGACAAAGACACTTGCGACATACCCTACGTACAGAGCTGATAAGGGCGGCCCTGAGAGGATACATGTGCTACTAGTACTACGTACGTATTGCGCAGTTTTTCACATACCCACGACATCGATATTAATATGAAAGCATTTGCATAAATGCATAAAGCATCTTTGAAGTTATTCCAACAAAACAATATCGGTTGAGGAAATCGACTCATATTTCTAAGAATTCAAAGAGTTGCTTTGGATGGAGTGTTTAAGGTTTAAGGGCTATATTTGGGTACCTTATTTATGCAAATAAATGAATAATGATTATTAATTTTGATTTTGACAATCTCTGGGGAATAGGAAAGATTGTTATTCCTGAGCAGTCATTGTTATTATACAGTTATAGTTTCTATCGGTGGGTGTTGGATAAAGTGGACTTGCTGTATTTTACTGTCCTATATCACCAAGGTAAACATGCATCTGTCGTAAAAAAAAATAAGACAAAACATTGAGCAAAGCCGATAACTTCTCATAATTGTCCTAAATACTTATGTAAAAAAAGTATTGTTTTTGTAATACTGGTTATTGTATAATTATGCGTTTGTTAGGGTTGTCATTGTCATCACTTCTAGTGCGTGTCGTAAGTGACGCAGTAGCATCTGCTTCCAATTCAGTAGCGTCATTTAAGTAACAGCTATCAGCTACCAAACTTGGATGGCTGTTTGTTTGTCTTGTGTGCGATACCAATGTTCTGAATAAAAATCTAAATGATATACCGTGTAATGCCAAATTACCACAGGTAGACTAGTGAGCAATGACTACAGCTACCGAGAGAGAATAGAACAATACTAACCATCTAATCAAAGAAACAGGGCTACGAGAAACACGTATTTGGGATCATTCATATAACTATAAACCTAGAAATGACAATTGCACCATAGGCAAGCATGTTTGTGATTTTACAATATTCTAGTTAAAGTTGAGCAACCATAACCTTTACAGGCTTCGAATATTTACCTCACACTAAGTAACATTCATTTGAGGCCGAATCGTTTGGTAGATAACTACATACAGAAATAAGCTGTCCTTCAAATATTGTTCAGTCAAGTGTGACCTACCATTCATGCCAAACCCTACCTTCTGACTTGAGTCTTTAAAGCCAGAGTCGTGTACAGCCTTCCAGTCTATACATGGCATTTGAAACCGTATTAAAGTCGGTAAGTATTAATGCCTTGTATCATTAATCCTCTTGGAAGAAAACCTTTTATATTAGTTGCTTGTCATCTGACGCATACTGAAAGAGCCAACTGAAAGTTAATCATAGCTTAGACTGAGGCGGAGAACGTGTATACATGAGGGTATAGAATATAATACAATACTATAATTGGTATACAACTTGTATTAGCAACATTATAATATGCAGAATGAGAAATCCTTGAAACAGGATTGCAGGATCGAAACTGAAGGTCATAGTGGGCGAGACAGTGACAATATTTACACAGATGCATTAGTGATACACATAATGTAATGGACTACCCATTGTACTAATCTCTGTCAATGGCGTAATGATGACGTCATCATTACGTTATTAGAAAGATTAAAAGCCTGTGTGAAAAAATCCGGTGGACGTCAAAGCTGATGGGATCGCTAGCTATCACAACATGGCAATTTCCTCATACAGTCACCCCTATGAATGTCAAACGTGGTTTAAATTATCACACAGGTGCTAACTTTACCCCAGTCGTCAGTTTACCCTTTAAAGACCATAATGATTAAAGTACCTACATATATTTTATCTCACAAGGACCGCTCCACGCTTGAATGTCATCCACCTCGATTTCAGCTCTCTCTCTCTTTGTTCTAAAGTGGAGTGAGTAAGCGTTCGTGGAATACGAGTACCTACATTACCTACTGAGAGACTAATGACATCCTTCTTGCAAACCTAGCAGGCTCTAGCATGATAAAATGTAAGACATATTGTGTCACGGAATTAATCTCAAATTCGTATGGGAAATTTGAGAATGCCTGTGACATATCTCACGGAAAGTTTCTTAATACATTGTCTTGTCATGAAAGATGATACAACTGGTCATTATCCAAATATTTGATATCAGGAGTGGTGAGTAACGACTTCTAAGCAGATGATACAGTTAGTTTATGATTAATTTTAAGACAGGAAGCCTGTACTTAGGTGCTGATGTAACTAAGGTTGTCCAAGATGATAACGCGTAAGAGTCTTTCTTTAATGGATGTTTAGCTTGGTATGCCCTGACACACCCCAATACCTTGAACACAGTAAAAATGCGTTTGGCATAGACTTACACGACATACAAAGATTCGAACCATAAAATCAGTATCTACAATAGTTTGGTTGATCTTAGCCAAAAAGCTAAATAATATCCTTATTGAATCCTCCGATTCGTCTGTCAGTTTCAAGAACATGGATAACTTACTTTGCTTTCACATTTTTCTGATGTCTCAGTTTTTCTTCCGGTTAACCTGAACGGAAATTAAATTATGAACTTCGTACAAACTACAGTTACTGGCACTTCTGGGAAGCAAACATCGCAGGCACTTACTAAGCGTGTTTTTCGTTCAAACCGCAAACATGTTCACGATTTGTTTTCTTAATTACTATACACTCAATTGTCGACTTTATGTTGTTCTGTTTGATATTATTCGAGCCAGTGGCGATGTTACCGATAATAACAAGTCTTACCTGAAACAAATAGAAAAAACAATTTAGAAAACGTGATAACTGATAGATAGATCAATGTCAAACAATATTTTGTTAGAAAGAGAACATTGAGTTCTATGTATAAAATAAACATATTAAGTACTCTTATTATATGAAACGTACACAATGGAAATAATTCTAGTAAATAACATAGCATTTAACAACATAGCTAAATAATTTCAATCGTTCTCGTTCCACATCGTTGCGAGCGCCTGAACATTTAGTCATAGCAACGACTTAGAAATTGTTGCTGTTACTTTTGTTGTAGGCGCTTTTATAACATATTGCGGGTTTATTAAACGCACAACAACGATAATAAAGGTGATGTTTTTGTATTATTTTACTCAGTTTCCCTTTATCTACAAATTAATTCAAACGTTTCATTGTTTTATAATATTCCTTTGAACAAAACAAATTACAATAATTACATTAAAAGATTCCCCATAGATAACTTTCAAATGTCATTGCACTCATTACGTAGAACTTCAAAGGTTTAATTGAGCGGTGGTCTACAATGAAACACGGTGAAAATAGTTGATTGTTATTTGAGGCACCATCTAGCGGTCAATGCAAGAACTCATCATTTCAACTTGTTTTTATTTTTATTCCTACTTTCTGTTTAACTTGCGGCTCCTCGTTGATGGATTGGGAGCATGGCGTTTAGTCAGGAGTGGGACACAACAGGCTATTCGCAGGCAGTTCTAACGACACGGATGTAAGGAAAAAACTGCGTATCGCAATATTTCGTGGCTACTTTCCTTACCTTCCCCACCTTGGATCCGGTGTGAATATATTTTCACTTTTACCCGACTGGCCTTCCGAATAAATCTCGCTAAAAGGGGTGCATGAACTCATTAATCTCCTGTTTACCATTCTATATCGCTTCGAGTGCTCTATGTACCGCACGGAGCTAACTAACTGCCGAGCTAATTCTGTTGCTTGACGTAGACGATACTAGATGTAGCCATAGTTATACAACATGGCTGTTGGAACATATTCGAGATATTACGTTTATTATAGGACCCCCAGCAAAAAAGAGAATCTTCGCAATTCGTTAATAAACATGGTAATAAAAGAACTAGGAACACTGCTACCAGAGCTTAGTAAATCTAGTAATCTTCCCCCTCGGCATAAATGACGAACTTCCATACAAACTTTCATCCCCTCCCCTTTAAAAGAAATCCTTTCTTAGTGCTCACCCTGCCTACTGCGGTTTCGGCTATACGTTGACTGATTATTAAGTAAATGCTAAAAAAATATTTTGTTATATCTACCATTGGACGAAAAAGCAGTATCTAGGTCCAGTTTATGCCATCACAAATTGGCCTCGATATCTAGTAGTGTACTCCAATTCAGGATCCTAAGCAGTCTTTACTTACTCCTCATTCGTATGAAGAGATTTAATCAGCTGGCTGCCTCACTAAACAAAATTACTATTCCCGCTATGTAGCTCACAGAATGTGCATATCTGAGAAGTTTACACGTACAGGCTATAACTGACATATATTTCAGACCTAATTTACATGCTGCACTGCAGTATTTAATTAATGAAACATCCGCCAGGAGTAATTAAAGCGGCAGTGCCTATCTCGAGCGGTGTTGAGTTAATTCTTAAACAACCGCCAGGAGTAATCAAAGCGGCAGTGCCTATCTCGAGCGGTGTTGAGTTTATTCTTAAACAACCGCCAGGAGTAATCAAAGCGGCAGTGCCTATCTCGAGCGGTGTTGAGTTATTCTTAGAAAAGCTACTCGGGAATTTTACTCCGGATATGAAAAACATTCCTTTACATTTTTAATACTAAATCAGTTCGTAAAAAATGTTGTTATGTAAGAGACTAGTTGACTGTAAAGTATTGGTGTTTTGTCAGCAATTTAGTTTGGGACTCAACTGAATATAATCCAATAGGGAATAGTCCCAATGACAGCTGAAATCAAAATGCATAAGGAATATTGCGTAGCCGTAGAGTATAGTAGGTATACTAGTCGTCACCATGTTACCTAGCTGATCAAGCTTGGAACAAGAATTGGTGATCATCGATTGTTGATGAGCCGCAAGAAGGCGCTTTTACCAATGGTACGATCAGGCCACACATCAGTAACAACATTTGCACTACTAAAATCGCCCTTTCAGCTACGACATAAAGGAGCTATCATTGTCAAATTGTTACCGCTGTGGACTGTACATATGTACTTCCTTAATTGCCATAAAATGGCAGAGGTGGCGAGGGTTAATAGTGGAAGTGATTTAATATTTGCGAAAAACCATAGATATGGTAGATTGTACACTATTTATTACATGTTACATGAAAGTTATTTTCATGTATTGTTTTAACTTTTTTATTATTGTTAGTTAGCTGTATGTCAATGACACCCTATTTGACGTCAGGCAGAGGAATGAAGACGCGTTAAATAAAAATGAAATATGGCTGAGATTTTAAAATTAATGACTTCCACAAATCAAAGTTGTTTTCTTGATAGCCACGAGGATAGAACAAGCTTTTGATATTGCTAAGTAGACTGATCATCTCTCTTGTGGATAAAATGAAGATTAAATAGGTTGTAATGAAAAGTGTTATAAATATTCTTGAAATAGAATTCCTGAGATAACTTTCATAGAATGAATCTGTAGTCGTATGACAAGAGCTATTATACAAAGAGCTGTCCTATTTGAGACAAAATGATAACGATTCTACTAAGTTCTGTATCGGGTCTTCTCATAAGTTATCCTATAGAACTATTCATCAAGTTTAATATTAAATTTCAATCGGCAATACTTAATATTTCATATTATAAGTGGAAACTTGTAATTGTACTAAAAACTGTAACCATTATTATGTAAGTTTTTCTAATAAAATGAAATAAAATAACTTACGTCGAGTTGGGTGTTGCTATTATTTTCTTCGTCTTATTGCTGTTTTTCATATCGAGTAAAGGAAACACGAAACGTTTCCAAAGAGGGCGTCTCATTCAAGCTGAAGCAGTTTTGAAATGGTGTTTTGATTCACCCTATCAATTTAAACATGAATTCGGGATGGTATTGAATTCGGTTATCAGAATTTTCCTTTTATTTGATAACAGTGAAAGCATGGGAAAAGCCAAGATTGGGAACAGATACAATACAAAGCTGACTGATAAGTTTTCCTGTCTATGTTACTATTGATACCGATTACTGATTAGTGATGACTAGTGATAACGAGAAATTGGTTTAATAATGTCTGTTTGACCTGTGTCTGGGTGTGTATATGTATATAAGTATGTATATCAGTCATCAGGTTACCGTAGTACAGGTTCTACCTAGTTCGGGACCTGAAGACCTTGTGTGAATGTTGTCCCATATTATTATATTATTATTTCCTTTATTTCATTTACATACATATCAATTACATTTCTAAATATTTTTATAAATAAAAAAATACCAAAAACATTTAAAAATATAAAAAATAGTAGCCCACCGGTATCGGGAACAGGGTCCAAGCTACCGGCGGTCAGGGCTCCAGAGAGAGAAACTTCCTAACAATGCGGGCCGTGTCCAGAAGTACCGCTTTCTGAATCAAGCCCTTGATCCAGCTGCCTAACGAGAGCCTCCTTAGGTGTTGGTCGAGGCTCTTGGGTATTAGCCCATTGGCTGTCACGACTATCGGCACAATGACCGCTGAGCCCACATCCCAAATGTCGACAACCTCGTGAGCCAAGTCAAGATACTTGATTTGTTTATCTTTCTCGGCTTTCACGAGGTTCTCATCATGCGGGATGGTTATGTCAACAATCATTGCGCGTCGCTCCAATCGATCCACCACCACTATATCAGGCTTATTGGCAACAATAGTCCTGTTAGTGATGATGGATCGATCCCAGTACAATGTGATATTACCATTTTCGAGAACTGGGTCGGGCACATACCTGTAGTACGGTACCTCCGATTCCACAAGGTTGTATTTCAGAGCAAGCTGCTGATGGATTATCCTGGCTACAAGGTTGTGTCTATGCAAGTACTCTCCGTTAGCTAGACGAGAACAACCGGAGATGATATGCCTGATTGATTCTCCCGGCCGGTGGCATGCCCGACAGATGTCAACTGTGCCGTCTTTCACATTATTATATATTTCATATTATTATTATTATTAATTAGGAAATTAATGAAGAACAGAAAGTTACAGTAGCTATTGCTCCTTATGCAATAATGATAAAAGATTTACAAAGAACTAAGTGTATAAGTAACAATATTAAGTTCATTTTAATTGGATAACGAAAACTAAAGCTATTCCAAAAGCTATCTACCACAAACGTGGGACTAGCTTTCTACAAAAATATTATGATGATGATTTATAGCCTACATTATAGGGGAGGCCTATACCCAGTGGGCGATTCGGGCTAGGCTGTAGAAGGCGCGCGTCGAATGCCTATAAACGCTGGTAACGAAACCATAGCGACTTCTAATTCGACGCCAACGCCATCTAGTTGCAACATGAACACTCAATAAAATTTTCTTTAGAGAAAATTCAATTGGAAGTTTCAACGACAAGTATAGGAATTTAGACGCAGATGTTTTAAAGACGTTCGTTTAGATAAGAATATTTTAATATATATTTAGTTCAGATGATAGTTAGAACTTATAATTTATTAACATACATAAATTCACTAGACATAAGCAAAAGAGACGCAATTTTACAGTGAGAATAAATCTTCTAATTGAGAGTGATTCCGAGACAAAGAATTGAACAAATGCACATTATAAAGACAAACGTAAGCGACGCAAGTATATCGTTATTGGTTCATTGACATAAAGCCGGTTTATTGAGCATTCCATTATAATAAATTATGCATACATATAGAAACCTAAAGTATAGACATTTCATGTATGACATAGAGTCGTAGAGGCTAAAAGTAGGAAAGCAGTGTTTTTCCGCCTAGTTACACTGTCACACAATTCGAAATACAAGCAATGGGGTAAATTGGAGTAAACTCTGAGGTAATTTAGCTTTAGCATCCTCAGGACAGTCGTGATGGGCCGGCGATTAAGGCCTCGCCTCTCATGCACGAAGTTGAGAGTCAAATCCGGGTATGTACCAGTGTGACTTTTTCAATTCATATGTGCTTTCTGAGTTCATCTTGGACATTATTGACTTCATGAGGAAACATGGACTTATATGTATAGTTACTATAAGTCTGAAATCGCCAACCCATCTTGAGAAAGCGTGGTGATCAATGCTCGTGCCTTCTCTGTTTGAGCCTTTGCCCTCCCTGCAACGGGAGTGGAGTTGGTATCATCCTCAAGACGCTGGTCTTGAGGATGATACCAACTCAGCCTCGCAGATAACGAACAAGGCAATAGTTTATTTCTCTCCGATTGCAATGACAACAGTTTTCAGAATATTGCAGGGTGATGGCACCCACTAAGCTTTCTCTAGTATTGTACATTGTAAGTATCTAATAATAACTGTACTGTTATACTTATAACTAAACAAATAAATCCAACTCTTAGCAGACGTGAACAGAGTTTCAAGGAGGAAAAGTTTAAAGACGATTGAGTGGAAGCCATTTGTTATTACGAAGCTGAAAGCTTTTGGACTAGTCAGTAAAGTGTAGTAAACTGATTTAAATTTAGACAAATGTCAGTTATTTTGACAGATGATGAAAATCTTGGAATTAAGCAGAACGCAAGTTTGAGTTAAAATATTATACTGAGATTCAAATAATTTAACCACTTTCTGGTAACATCAATATATAGAATCGCTAGCAACGTGTTTATTTTTCAAATACCATGCATTGCCACAGACTTCAAACCTACATAATGAGCAGGCCACTGATGGCGACACATCTCACAAAATACCTTAATTACTTTACTCCTGAACTAATGAACATAACATAAAAGTTGAAGTAACACGCCTGTAATCCCCAAAGGGTCAGGCACAGGTGTAACCCATAGTACACTCACATTTCGCCAGTTATATTTAAGTTCACGTAATATTATAGTGGGCGAGCCTATTGCCATCAACCGGGCACAAACCAGACTCCTGGCTGCGGACTGCTGTCTAATGAAAGTTAGTTTAAATCTATTACCAATCGCATTGTTTGCGTTTTCGTCGCTCGTCGCGTCATCGAACAAAGAGTTGCATGCGGCTATAAATAACCCTCCCCGTTGTCATCACACGGCCACTGACCAGGCCTTGGGGTATTTGTGGCCTACGACTGTCATGGTGGATGGCGGGCCACTTGGGAACTTCGCGGGTGATTATAGCAAATTATTCGTTGATTTATTGTTATTGTTATGGCCTCTGTTGGTAGGATCGTCCTTTGAAGGATTAATGAGTTAAGGCATCGTTGAATCTGTAGTTGTTGACTTAATTATATAGAAGCCTGTTTTTAGCACTGGATGAAAAGTCAGAACAAGGTCTGTGGAATGTGGCATTTCAAAGTAATCGTTTAATAGTATAGTTGAGATGAGCTAGATGTTGCACCACTACCGTACGCACTGGCTAAATATCACAGCACAAGTCAAAAATTCTTTCGATTGAAGGGTTAAAAAAAAGCCATGCTTTAATGGAGGACTGGTAGATCTTATAAGTTATATCAAGGAGTGGTGGCTATTCATGTAACAGATTAATGAGAACTGAATCATCAGACAAAAGGCCAACGACCTGCCAACGTTCTCCATGACCATGTATATTGGTGAACTTGACCCAACTAGATGGTTTATGTAGTATTCATTCTTCAGAACATTATAATGAAAGTAGATGCCGATTCAAAGTACGCTTTTGCTTGTTTCCATGAAAAAGGGAGTGAATTAAAATTAGTTCGGGATAATCGGATTGAGGTTGGTAACATTTTAGATAGATGGGTAATGAATAAATCTCACCTGGTTTAGAGAGAATATTCTTTAGATAAGAAGATTAAAGGCATGAAGAGGAACGTAGAATACCTAACTCCTAGAAGCTGAAGAGGGGCCCAAGTTATTTACCTAGACGATGCTACATAATACCCATGGAAGTCACAGGTCGACGCTTTATGAGTGACGAACATTTTAAGGTGTATAACATCAGGCAATGTTGTTCACTTTTATTAAAACTCGTTTGGTCAAAATAAACGAAGTAAATGACCTGAACCTAATGTTCGACTGTTGTCAATGAAACCTGGGGCTCTACTCTCTAAGCACGGAATCCTTGGTTTCGGCCGAAGTTACGGGCGTTTCGTAGGCCGTATCACCTACGTAGTACGTACATAAGATTAGTTCGGGGCCCAATCTAAGAATGAATGGCAACACGACATGACAGATATCCTTACTCCCAACGTGTTTTTGCCCGTCCGAAAATTTAATTAATCGTGTGTAGGGTTAACTCCGAAGAATCGAACTAATTTCGTATCTTCGTTGACGCACTTAGAGATTAGCCCCGCTGCTTATTATTCTAACGCATAAAACACACAAATTCAGTTAGCGATTACGACTATCATAGACGTGACATGAATTGTAAACAATGTTTTAATAACTTATTCAAGCTGTGAATGTATCACATCTTGAATAAGTTATTAAAACATTTTACGAGTGTAATGGGTTACCGATAAAAGATTCGTTTTATAATGGTACAAATACTCAATGGGTAGAAGGAAGGACAAAATTGACGTCAGTGGCTTGGCGGTAACAAGCCCGAAGGGTGACCTGCTTTTCCTAAGACCATGACCGGTTTCTGTGTGAAACTATGCCTTAATGCCTTTGCCAACTAATATGACTGTATTGCCTTATAAGCTGTAGCTGTAGCCAACATGAGGTTCTAACTGAATTTCCAACTAGAAAAGAAGTTCATTCCCGAAATCAGGTTTCAGAAAGACTCGAGGGAATATTCTTAAATACCGGTCATCGAATTGTTTAAGTGCTGAAGAACCCTTCTGTCCAATCATTGGAGAAAACAAGCGTGATGGTAACATAAAGTATGAAATAAAACGAGCAACAAACTCCCTTTTATTCCTGCATTAACAAGAAAACCAATCGAATTACTCAAATCATAAAATAAAAAAGTAAGTATGTTATTTTTCTTCCCCCTCATACGATAAACAGAACAATAACATTAGAAGACGCCGTTTATTCCGCACGACGCGCGACGTGTCCTTGTATCCGCGGGGTGCGGGAGCGGGTGTAATGCGAACAAATCAAATGTAGCGTTCGACTAAATTCATATTTGCATTGCAAAGCGGTCGGAACGGTACAACTCGGGTAAAATGTGTTACAACTTACAAATGGAGAAACAAAGGATTGTAATTTCCGAGATGCTCGAGTAGAGTTAGTATCTTCTTCAAGTAACAAAGAGTAGGTATACGAATTTTGTGTGGGTTGCTGAGAAACACATTGATTTAAACAGAATCTCAAATTGTTGCTTCAGAACAATAACTTTGTTTTTATGTTTTCCGTAGATCTTCCACCACGAAATCACTTTCGCAAAAAATTGCAAGCGACCAAATTATCATCATAACAGCTACACAACTGGATAACATTGCAAGCATGCATGCTTGCAATATCGTGCACGACATATAAACTGTTTCTAACTGCTTCTACGTGTTATGATATTCGGTCTCGTGTTTCGCAAAATTAAATTATTTTGCACAGCAGAACAGAGTTACTGAAGCCTGAAGAAACTGTGATGAAACTTAATTTTTATGAATTTCCTACGAATAAAGTTGGCAAACGCTCAACAAACGATTACTGTGGTAAAGAAGAAGCTTTACTAGATACTACTTTAGATAACGCTGGGATCGGATCAAACATTTCGGACCGGATTTATCATTAAGAAAACTGACTAATATACCTACTACGTCAAACCGAGTGAGGTCAGCGGCGAAAAAAAAAACTAATAAAGCTTCGCGCAGAAATCGAGTTGAATTCAAAACAGTTGAAAACGTGGCAAAAATACAGAACATGCAGATAATATAAACATAATAGACCTATAAATCAATTGAGAATATTTAAGTTCGGAGAAACATGCAGATTTGATGTTCAAACATATAGTTTTTATGGATTATTTTAAATTCGGGTCAGGCAGGATGTCCACAAAGACCATAATTTTTTTCAAGTAGATATATTCATGCGCAAATTGGACTATTGAGCCTGTTCATATAGCCCTACCGTTTGACACCATTCAATTGTACTCACAAGTCACAACACGGGAAGTCCTAACTAGTGACCGCTATTTTAAGACCCTGTTATTATGACGTTCGTGGAAGCAGGAGGCTAGTCGTTGGCATAGCAACCCATTATTTATGCGCTGGTTACTATAACTTGTACAAACCAAGCTTGCAGTTTGCAGTACAGCACCCACTTCAATGAAACGCTGACGTTCACTTCCAATATTGACAGTATCAAAAATAGTATCACTTAAAATTAAAGAAAAGAAAAATTGCTAACTCGAGCAACTTCTACGTATCTACAATATTATCTGCGTAAAATTGGCGTCGTGTTTAAATAACTCCGCCGTCACAAGGTCACTGCTTACCGAGTCTGACCGAAGATTGATTCTAAACAAAACAAATGAATTAACGGAATCATTAATTACGTACTATCTTTACATGGAAAGTTGTGGAAGTTATTCAAAGTGCTGGTGTATGTTTTTGTTTTATTCAGGTAGTCAGAACACCGAAAGATTAGAATAAAAGGAAACATGGGAAGTTTGTGCTTTTGAAGAGATTTCTAGTTACTTTAGAGTACAATTTTCAATGGTTTTTCTAAGGATTCCTAAACTGCTTATTTATGGAAATTAGGGGAAACTTCTACAGGGATACTTCTACGGAAAAAGTAAATAGCTACCGACATAAGAACTTCATTTTCTCTTTTAATCTCCATCAATAAAGACTAACCGACATATGAATGAAAATAAAAACGATCTTTAGTCATATTTTTTTATGCTCTCACGGCAATTTTTATAAGTAAAACCTGGTCATCAGCCAGGAAAACTATTTTTGTGAACCCAATGTCGTAAGTCACCTGTAGAAGGGTCAACATACTGAAAACTACCATACCTTGACCGAGTTCCGAGAGAAACGATCGGTATTACAAGAACTCAAGATAAAACTGCTGATGTGACAAATATTTTCTTAAATAAACAGCAACAACCAAACGCTAGAATATCTATGAATTCAGGTAGATATAGCAGAATATATGTAGCAAGTAAACAAAAGGAAACGTAGAGAGTAAACAGTCATATTAGAGTATGTATACAACATGTATTTTTTATATCTCATAACTCTATTGTAAAAAATATACACAAAGCACTAGAATATGTGGTACAAAAATGCAGTCTCGAATACTATCAATTTAAGTTACAGTGATAAATATGAGTACCTACTTAAGTAATTAATTTTCATTCAAACCAATAATTCATATTTAAAGCTAAGAAAATGCGACGTTGTCATATTCCACGTTAGGGTGTTTTACATTAATAATTGTGACTTTGTCGAATTATTTTGTATGAAAAATGAAAACAAAAATATATATAATTGAAAAATAATTCATATGCCAGTAGGTTCCATGTTATAAAGATAAATGTTTTTATTGTTTCTCATACTATTGATCTGCAGCACAAAATTGAGGCAGCCGATACTCCATTTAGACATGCATTAGAGGCATTAGACTGAAGTTAAAAAGGGTTATTTTTCATGCACACTTTGTAACAAAAGTACAATAAACTGGTTATAGTTACGATTGACGCCGAATTTATTAAAATCTATTTAAATACCAGCTGTTACACATAATTGTAATCATTTTAACCATTTATCTTATGAAATTAAGTGGCTTTCATTTAGACATATTATTTAATTCCAATTTCAAATTACAGTGTCAATGTTAAAAACCCTAAAGAAGCAGGGTGAACAATACCAGGCACGTTTTTCGTTGCACTATAATTCTACCAAATTAAAATGTTTTACCTAATCTCTTTATGAGCTGTGTCAGCCGGGTGTATCTAATTATACCGGTTTATGTCGTCGGTGAAATTGGCGTAAATAATGTTCTGTGATTGTCATTAATATCAGTCACTTGTGGATACTTCTGAATACTACGCTTTGTTTTTTGTTATTGCCGATTTAGTTGTTATTGTTTTGTTATCGTTATTAATGTTGTTATTGGGTTGTTTGTACAAAACGTTACGTTTTGTTGCGCTATGGGTGATCCTGGTGCGCGCCCAAGTGCCTTACCACATACAAGTTTTGAGGCTGACCAAAACCAACGGCGAAAAAAACGTGGCGCAAAAATTGACCCACGACATAATAATATCTCCCAAGAAAAAGAGAATGAAACAAAGTTCATGCTGTGGAAAATCAAACTTTAATATATTTTTTTAAACAATTTAAGGGTGTCCTGGTCTGCAGGTACCCCTCTTTATAACATTGAGATGATGAAGAAAACCGCAGAAATTGCCGGCAAGGATGATTCATAAAATGATTACTAGAAAAATATTTGAAAGTAACATGCATTGTGATAAAACATAGGTACATACATACTTATATTTTATTGACTGTCCTCACTATTAACAAATGAACACCCCATTGTCACTGACTATTAATGAAGTAATATTATTGTATTACAAACCAACACATGCAAAGCGAACTATTAAAGTTATAAATGTTGTTGTTACTATATTGTATGTGAAATTATATAGGAGGTACAGATTAATTGGCTTGTATTCATTTTATTTCACAGGATCAACTGAAGGGTTTTTAGCGGACGCTGCGATAATATTTTCATGATGCATAGAAAGGTGATGGAGATTACCACTCCGAAATGGATGTCTGTAACGTTGAAAAGTGATACAAGTAAATTTTAACCGAATCTAAGTGTGGCGCTGTAATTGTCATCGATAATGCGCCATATACATATACTCAAGGAAACTGGAGAAGCTGCCAACTACAGCTACACTAATGGTATACAGGAGTAGTTAAAAAGCAAAAATATTCCTTTTGAGGAAAAAGACCTCAGGGCAACTTTATTAGAAAATGTAAAAAAAAAAAAACATTCATACCAAAAGTTAGTTGTAGATGAGATGGCTGGAGAGAAGGGTAATCCAGTATTGTGCCTCCCACCTTACAACTGCGAGCTCAACCCTATATAATTAATTTGGGCTTAAATGAAGAGGTATGTGGCCACAAGCTCTGAATAATATTACGCCAGAACGATGGCAGTCTTGCGGTGCTCATGCAATTAAAGAAGAGGAAAGGTTTTGCCAACTTGATGGCATAATCGATGATGTGGTAGAAATTATTATGAACGTCGGTGAAACTTCTCCATCTTCATCATCTGCTGATAGTGACTGTTGATGAAGACGAAGCAGAGAACGAAGAACGGGACGGAACGGTCGAGAAGAAGATGACGAGTTGAGGTTGAGTTTGTGTGTTGTAAATAAAATATTGTTAAAAAATTACTTTTATTTCATAATTAAACTTAAATCATCATGTGATCGGTTGTTTCATTCATTCTCTTTGTTGTAAGTTTGTAATGTGTGATGAAGATGTTAATATAAAGCATAATACAATTTAAAAACATACTTAGGTATTTCGTTTATTTAAGTATTTAGAAAACTGTCTTAGATCTATTTATTAAAGTAATGTTAAAACAACTTTAATTGTAATTAAAATGGTTATAACTTAACTTTAAAATAAAATGTTTTGCACTCCTGCTTCTACGAGCCTCTTATTTCTAATGCTATTATAAATGGACTATAGGTAAGTTGTAAGGATACTTGTGATGGGGTTACCTCGCAACTTCCCATGGTTACTATCTACAATGTTGAGACTTAATAAAAAAAAACAAAAGAAAAGAATAAGCTTAGTTTCTAGGATGTTATAAAATTATTGTTTTAGCATGTTCAGGTATGTGTAGTGTTTGTTTGTGTGTGTGTATGTGTGTGGGGGGTGGATGTGAGGATGTGTATGGGTGCGAGTAAGTGTATTTGTGTGTTAATGATGGATTGACTGATGTATGTTCTGATTGGGTACAGGTTATTCATTAGCATTTTCTGGTTAATATAAATTCAATTTCGTCGTATGTTTGTGATTTTAACCATTTTGTTATAGTATTTTTACATTCGTACCGCAGCATGGGGTAAATATTTAAATTGAGGTTTAATTTATTACCTATAAATGTAAGTTGATTGAGTATTATACTGCCGCTTCGCGAAAACCAATGAGTGGAATGGGCCACAACATCTTTACGTTTTTTATCGAGATTTGATGGATCAAATGAGAGGGTCTTGTGCAAATTTACGGTTACATTAATTTTTTATAGTATAATTTCTTAACAGTGAGCCGATTACTAATCTTGTAAAGGTTGTCTGTAGGATATCGAAAGGGTTTAAAATACATTACTTTGATGAGAGACCTTTGAGCCCTTTCTAGGTCTAGAAATTTGGTGTTGGTGGGCCCTCCCCAGATCGGTATACAGTACATGATGACCGATTGTGCCAGAGGAGTATAGATTTTATTAAGTAGCAACGGTAACATTGGCATAACATGCCGCAACGTTTTAAAAGTCCATATAAGTTTTCTGACCCTGGCCATGGTATTTTCGATACGGGTGTGCCAGGACAATCTTTGGTCAACTGGTATACCAAGATATTTAGTTAATCTTACTTGCTGTATACTTTGACAATTGCAAGGACACTGGGAGTTTGCACACTCATGGATCACAATCCCAAAATCAGCACCTGGTTGTGTCCTCAGATTTGGAGTAAAGCAGATGAAGTTTGTTTCGATACGTTGACGGTTAAAAGATTAGCATTTAACCAACTTGCTATTACCGCTAATTCACGTTCAGCAGCAGCACGCACGGTATCCCAAGAGTCACCGGCGACAACTACTGCCGTGTCATCTGCATATGAAAATACTCGTCCGCCACTGTTCCCGATATTACACAACTCATTTATACATATAAATCAGGAACAGCGTCGGGGCGAGCACACTTACCTGCGGTGGTACTCCAAAACATAAAATTTGTTTCATCACTGGTTAAGTTTCCAACTCTAACCTTTTGTTTTCGGTTAAATAGGTAAAAAGATAGAAGAGAGCCTCTTATGTCGATTGTTTCAAGTCTGTGGAGAAGGATGGGGACAGAAACGGTGTCAAATGCTTTTTTAGGTCTAAAAATACTGTAAGGCATTTCAGTCCTTTATCTAAATAATAGACTATATCGCCAGTTAATGCCTTAACAGCGTATTGTGTAGATAGACCCCTTCTGAACCCATATTGTGAGGAAGATAAAATATTATGTTTTTTTAAGATAACTAATTAGTATGTTATTTAGGATTTTTTCTATAATTTTTGCGATGCATGATATAACGGATATAGGGCGGTAGTTATTGACATCGTTCCGGTCCCCCTTTATGTACAGGCGTAACCATAGGTCGCTTAAAAGCAGCTGGAAAAAAAAAACTCAAAAAAATTGTAGGTATGGCCGTCCCAGCCAGGTGAGCTTTCAGAATCGAGACCCATGAGTATGCCATCCACTTCCTGCGGGTCAGTGCCAAGCAGTACGAATGATGTTGTATGCTGTTCACTCCCTAGGTATGAAGAGCAAGGATTAGAGAGATTAGATTTTTATATTATCTCTTCCGCTAATGTTTTACCAATAGTAAAGAAAAACTGATTAATACAGTTTAAAGAATCGAATGATACGGTCTCATTCATACCCTAGAGTTATGGGATATAAAAAAACACGTTGTATAGTCAATACTAGCTTATGAATAAACAAACAGGGATCTGTCTGGTATTTGGCAGCATCCAATCTCGGAAAAGGAGACTTTACGAGAGTCGGTGCACTCGTAAAATGGCATCTTAGTCTAGTTGCTTCAGAACAATATTAATGAAACTGAAGAGTGGATCTGAAAACCTGTGGTGAATCATAAAGCAGATATTTGAGCAATTGGAACGAATGTTACAGTTGAATTATTTTTTATATTTTTTATTATCTACTATAAATTTAGGGGCTTTTGGTCACAACACGACCATGCCAGCCCATTATAACCTAATTCAATAAAAGCTTTACACTATTCAGATTTCAAAATCTTCAATTTTAAATTTGAATTAGATGAAGAATCAAACGTGTTCTTGGAAAATGTAGCGATTTACCAAGATATTCATTGTGGAACATTTAACTCAAATCGTCTGCACAGAGATGGAAACAGAACAAATATCTGCGGAATATATTATGTCAAGCTCGAAAATGGAGAAAACTGACGCTAACCATCCGTTCTTCCAGGCTACCAGAGTAACGTTTCTATCAAACAAAGGAGCCAAACGCCCACAAATCGTTTGCCAATTTCTTGGAACAAACGACCAAATTAATTCCTTGGTTAGCATGAGTGTCCCATACAACAAAGAAGGCAATAAAATCAGTGACACAACGAAAAACAAACGAGAAGTGTTGAAATCCGTTGAGATTAATGACTCCCTGTGAAAACATAATGAAAAGTTACAACGCAAACAACTTGCCAAAATCCTGGCAAGTTTTCTAGAAATTATTTCCAATAGGAAAGTTAACATTTTTGAATGAACTAGAATGTATCTCTGACTCGATTTCATTATTACCGATGTTTATAGAATAATCATAAGGTTTTAGTTTTTAAGCTCATTAGCCGCTTGTGTGGCTTCGGCGTGCGTAATCAGGATTCCTGCGGTTTGCCTTTTCAACGTAACTCGCAAAAGACAAATAAGAGTGAAAATAACGAAAAATTGTTCTATCTTGACCACTTCATAGTTATGAAAAGTAATTTTAGTTTTAGTAGATACCTAGCTGGTTATTTTCTAGAGACTTTTTTAGATACATACATGTCTCAATGAAAGCGCATGACACAAGACAAGACAGTGATATGATAAATATATTTTACAGGCTAAAACAACCATTAAATTTTACGAGCCTATCCTTAACAGATTGAATCAAACTCCATCTGACAATGGGAGACTTTTGAACAGATTAATGATAGATTCTACATCTACTAGTAGTAGGTAGATGTAGAATCTATCATTAATCTGTCACGGTGGCCAGCAGCGAAGCAATGTTGCCAAAACTTATCGTCAAGAACCCTGGACAAACTGGCACGATCCGGAAACTATCACTTTGATGGATGCTATTCATTATTGGTGCATAATGTTACAAGAGAGAAAAAGGTGAAAGCTGTTAAGTTATCAAATCAGTCAGGATTTATTATTTTTAAATCTGAGAGTTCAGCTGTGACAAAGAATGTTCTTAGTGGCGTATAGATGTAGCTAGGGAATGCAATCCCGATCTCGCGAGATCTCGAGCTATTTTACGAGATAAATCCCGAACCATAAATTGGACAAGATCTCGCGAGATTGACGATATTGAGCGGCAGGAGTCAGCTACGCATTCCACGTGGATTCGGCGCGAATTGAATTTGAATAGAATTTACGTGCTGCTGCTGCAAAAGCCAACACGACTGTTCAAGAGGAATTAGAAGAGGCTCGCATGTGAACGTCCTTTTTTGCGTGTTTCTACGACTACTGACCAAGTTGACCGGTGCCAACCAGTGTGGAGTCTGAGAGGGCATATTAAGGTGCTGGGTACCTAGCAACTGAGATAAGATGCCGTTTGTCGGACAGCACCATCAGTACTCTTTGGTTTTTTAAGGAGCTATTTCCAAAATCACCTCTAGAGCTAGACTTACATATAAATGATAGATTATAAAGTATAAACATTATTTTAAAATTAATGTTACGCCTTACTTAAACACACAACACGCAGCATATGCAGTTTTCATCGCGTTTTAGTTTTCTGAATAAATACAATAGAGCTTTTTCAAAAAATACCCGAGATCTCGCGAGATCGAAATTTCTAGTCTCGCGAGATCTCGATCTTGCGATCTCGGTTCGAGATTGCATTCCCTAGATGTAGCTAAAGCTGATTCGTTTGCTTGTATAGGCAAGTACACATGTAAAGACTGATTATATCTCCTTGATATAGGTAAGTCTTTATTTCCTCTGAATCATAGGGAGCGATTATCAGTGTCTTTATAGGATTTAGTTTTATGTCATCATCCCATCCATCGATTTTAAACATGAGAGTTGTAATGATTCAGATGTTTAACATCTGAATTGGTACAATTTGAAGAGAGACTGAGAGATCATCTCCTTTATTGGATATAACCATAATCCACAAAATTCCCTTGCCGTAAAAACTCATTTATGTTGATCAAAATGATGGCAACAGCATCATACAGAAATGCGATTTTTTATGATCTGGAAACTGTTCATGTAAACAAAACATATTTGGAAAATTAAGTGTTGCTTCTTTCATAAAAGTAACATAGGCATAAAAGTAAGCTGGAACATATTCGTCCCACACGTAACTTAATTCTCTTCGCATATAACTTTGTTTATACCTACGACGCACAGTCACAGGTTCCATATCTAAGAAACATCTCGTAAACTTTTACAGCTCCTACGCTTTCTGTCTCAACCATTTACTACTATTATAACTAAAACACAATGAGCGTGATTTCTGTTGTGCATGTTTTAAAAACTTCAAGTGAAACCCGGACACATTGCTGTACATTAGCCTCGTAAATTATAATCATCAGAACCCAAATACCCTAGAATAAACCACTTAAAATCACGAATCTTGTGCAATAAAAATATAGTTAAATCCCAGACACTTGTAAATTGCAAGCGTTGACAAATGACAAGAGACGGAAATATCTTAAGAAAAACTGCGTAATGCAGCTGCTTTATCTTGAGACTATGTAGCTGGTGTCATTTGCCATCCATCAGGTAAGGGTGTGGGTGTACAGATCATCTCTATTGCGGCAAATGAGTCCCTGACTACAATTATCTTGTCATACGGACAAATACTGCAATAGACGACAAATCCTTTGAATATAACCTAAAGCTCCACTTTCACATAATAAGCATAAGCACTAGAAGTAGTAATAACAGTCAACTATGGAAAGTCAGTCTTTAGGGCGTTGCTAGACGTGTGTCAACGACCCGCAGGCGATTGAGAACAGTGCCAATTTTAACTAGCGTTCCTTCATTATGTGCATCAAAATACATAGTGAATTCAAATGTTACTGCGCCATCAACCTGAAGCTTTCCAACGCTGTGCTTAGGCCTCATCATATCATCGTCAGTAGGAATGATTTTAGTTTCCTCTCTCATAATCAACTATCGACAAAATAAAGCCTATATTTACACTTTATCCAGTTCACAGCATGCATTCATCCGGCCATTCTGTGCGGCAAGCATGGCCGGTGTTGGAAACAATGCGGTGCAGTAAAAATAGCGAGTTAGCCCCAATACACAAGGCCGCATGCGCTTTATTTAAGCTGTAAAGTGACACGCAAGAAAAAAACAAAAAAATAATGACGGCAGAAAGTTTATGTTCGAAGTTTAAAAGTCTGGCATGAATTCAAGGATCTGTGTGGTCATTAGATACTACTTTACATTGTCGTCGTATTTATATTCTAAAAGGCAAACGAAGTTATAGGGAGAATAGATACGGTCAAACCTGGAATTCATTTGTTTCACAAACATAGGCAGATACGGTCAAGAATATTAAACAACAGTAGGTAAGCATTTGCGTATGATACTAACTAAACGCAGTGTTGTCTGCAGAATCACATGAAGAAAACTAAAGGCTACAAAGGCAATGTAAATATCATCATAAACTTTCAAATTATTCTTTTCATTATTTCTACAAACCCGCATTATTGGATTTATCACTCAAACATAGACAAAGTCAATCCGCAACATTTTTACAGCGACATAAATCAGTTTTAGAACAAGATTCGAAGTCGAACAGTCCTAGTCAATTCAAAGGTCGAGGTCAAGGGCGCTGGGGATTACGAGTGTCAAGGTCACGTATGAAAAATATAAGGGCTTATTTAACACCCACGTATTTGATCTGCTATGTTTATTTGTGAGGCGTTGTATGGGTGCCCTGTATAGGCTTTTTTTCCTTTATGAGTTTTGTGAGGATCCGATTTTTGGATTTGGGAAACTGCAAGGTAGGTTATTAACGTATTCACTTATTAACTTATTAAAATATTTACACTGTTATTAAAATATTTTTTGGACGAAGAAAACTAGCATTTTAATAAAGGCCAGTCAATGTTTAAGATTTATTCGGGTTTTCTAAAGTTCTCGACATGTGATTGTAGCGGTATCTACATCGCCACATGCGAGCTGCGCGTCATACTGACGTCACGCAAATCGTGTATCGCGCAAGCAGAGTTTATCGCGCGACCAGGATTTATTAATACAACTTCCCGACATCAATCGTCGGGCAGTTGCCCACCAGACACGACATCCGTCTGGTTGGAGGATCCTCCCTTTACCAGAAGGTAAGAGTGAACTTTACACCCTGTTCCTCGTACCTCCACATTGGTGACCCCGACGTGATGAACAACATCAACAACAACAATCAACAGCAACAATCACCAAAGACTACCAACAATCAACAAAAAAAAAACAACAACAACTCGGCCCACTATCGACTTTCGGTGTACGGAGGGGAGTAATGTAGCGGTATCTACATCGCAACATGCGAGCTGCGCGTTAAAATGACGACACTACCCCATAACACTTCATAAAAAAACCATAAGTACCAAAGTAACACGAAGAGTTCTAATTTTATGTCAATAGATGGCGCTATTACAAATAAGACGTAACACGAAGGTCCTAACTCGCGCAAGCAAAGTTTGCATACTCAGTCTGTTTGTTTTAAACAAGTTACGTGATTGTAATGCAAACTATATCAAACCCAAGGATGTAGGGTTCTTTTCTATTAATTATTTATAACCACAAGTACCGAAATAACACGAATAGTTCTAATTATATGTCAATAGATGGCGCTATTACAAACAAGACGTAACACGAAGGTCCTAACTCGCGCAAGCAAAGTTTGTATACTCAGTCTGTTTGTTTTAAACAAGTTACGAGATTTTAATCCAATTTATATTGTAGCGGTATCTACATCGCACCATGCAAACTACGTCACACTGACGCGGACGTCACGCTAAATCCTGCATCGCGGAAACAGAGTTTACCGCGCAACTAGCATGTACAACGTGTAACATAATTAACGCAAGACCTCATACACCCCAATTAGAGTATTGAGTTAAAAGCATTATACAATGGCCAATACCATTTTTTTTAAAGGTAACTATTATTATTAAGAAAATCGTGTTGACCCTAGCATTACTTAATGCATTTAAAATTTAGTCTTATTGCCTTGCAATAAGATTTTTGGGTCCATTGGCGGTCAGTATTGCAAAATACATAAAATTAAAAAAAAACCTATATTAATAGTTACTGAAATCGATTCAGTAGTCAATTATGAGATAAGTACTTTCAGGACTTGCGTTTATTCTGTTACACGTTGTATACAACGTCCCGACAACAATCGTTGGGCAGTTGGCCACCAGACACAAGACGCGTCTGGTCGGAGGATCCTCCCTTTTCTATGGAGGTGTGAGTGAACTTCAAACCCAAGGATGTAGGGTTGTTTTCTATTAATTATTAAATTATTTATAGCTAAAGCGTTTGCATGCGCCGGGCATGCGCCTGATTACTCGAAATAAGGGCGATATTTGCATATGCGTGTCTACGTGGGTCTCAAGTTTGTTCGATTTGTTAGTATTTATAGTTTAACGGTTCTGCTGGGTTGATGTAACTTGTAATTACGGACTTATGTTGGAAATGCTTATTGAATTTATGCGGACTTTGGCCTACTTTTAAGTTGAGCTGGTTTTGGTTACAGTACTTTCCTGGCTTCTAGTATTTCAAAAAGGTAGAGACATCAAAGGTCTTTGGTATTCGTTCCACGTTAAGATATGTGTTCAATAACTAAACATTTTTGATGAGTTAGTGCAAACACACACGACCAAGATATTAAACTAAGATTATTTTTCCTATTCGAGAATCCTCTATCAATAGTACTTCCCACATATCAGCTCAAAGTATCCAAAGACAAACACTCCACATATTGTTATCGGCTAGTCGTTTATGATTCAGAGGTCCGCAGCAATTTGAGGCTATTACAAGCGCCCACGCAGCCTCTTTATGGTTATTGACTCTACGAGACTCCAGCATTGAGGTTTAAGAACCAAAAAGTGCTTTTGAATCTTCGCTATTGTATAAACCGTTTTTAGGAAACTCCGCCAAATTGGCCACGATTCACTTAATCTGCGTTTTCCAAGTTCATGGGTATGAGGTGTAAGGTCACAGATATTCGCTTCCAAAAAAAAAGGAACATGTACAAAGACTAGGTAATCTTGGGGTAGAACAGTCTGCTCAGTACCCCACCACCACCACCACACCACTGGCTCCTCCACGTGTTAAAATTAATACAAGTTTTTGCAAAACAATCTGGAGGGAGTAAACATCTGGATAAATTGTAGATGTGATTTAAATGTTTTTAACATAACATTCATAACACTCTACACATATTAAATTAAAGTAATATGGTACTAGAATGTATTTCGGAACTATCGTCAAACGAACGTTCTGGCAGTAGACCACGATATTAATGATATTATAACCAGTTTCCATTCATGTCAATTTTAATTTTCACAAACATCCTTAGTTCTTAATTTAAGACAAGGATGCCCCTTGTCTTAAATTAAGAACTTTATTTCTAATTGCTAATATTGTCCCAGAACAGGAACAGGAACAACAATAAAGCTTTTATGTGTGGTAGGAATCATGATATTGATATTGTATTTAGCTGGAATCGGCGCACAAATCGTTTGTCATGTTTATATTTAACATAATCCCTCTTGGCTTATCTATGATGCCTCTTACAACATCTTCTTCGACTGATGGGTCAACGTCATTTGTGTCGGTAACCAAAACAAAAACCTGAACCTATCATCGAGATCTTTTAAACTCCAAACTCTGACAAAAATTGCGTAACATCGTACTTCAAAATATACGGCCTACTTCTCCCGACCTTCATACTATAAAATACATAAAAAAAAAGATTATCAACGTTTTAATCTGAACTATTTGAGTCTAAAATAATGATGGCGTACTCCGGCAATTAAACACATAAATCAAGCAAAGAGTAGATAATAATTACTGTTCGAGACGTTTTTATATAAATCGCCGCGAATCCGGCGGCGTTTGCGTCAAGTAATAAATTGCATTTTGGCTTTACACCAAAACATGGTGTAAGTGATGTGTCTAACTCTATTAACGGATTGATACGAGACGAGTTACTCGATTCTAACTTTTAAGCCGGCAGTAGTTTTCCATAAAAACTTGGAATAAGAGAGAAACAATATAGTGCAAGGCACACAAAAGACAGACTCATTTTTGTCACGAGCAGGTCAAGTAGATACATAGTTACCGAGAACAAAATTATGTATATTGATGAAATAAGACATGACTTCCAAGTATCTCAAAGGTCTTGTAACCCTGGATCTTGATCCAAATCAAAACAACATCTCCCAGCACTTGACAATTCGAAACAACATTCTGTACAACTTAAACGTGCTATAGGATACAGCGTGGCAGGAACATCGTCGCGCAATCAGTTACCGTGGATTCAGTACATGAATCTGAACCGCCCAGAGTTGAAATTTTTGTCACTTATTAAAAAGAAAAATGCTGTTTTATACATTTTGACCGATGCGAGTTGACGACCTACGATAACTTGCCCGATAGAAAATATTTATAAATTAGAGTATATTTATTTATTTATGTTAATACATGGAGGACTTACAGTACAGCTAATAAAACAGACAAAAAGGGAACCATAACTATTTGTGTATCTTTTGCATGCCTACATTGTAAAATATGGCTGAACTTGTTATAAATTTTGTTATCCTTCATACCCATATTTGCAAAATAAAATTATCTTTATTAAGGCAAGTCACATCGATCAACAGACGTGAATGTGTTAAAAAAAAATATCTTTATTTCAGACCTAAGCAGTCCATACGTAGTTAGTGGTTAGTAACAAACTGTGCTTACATGCTATGTTATTGTTGTTAGTACTTAATTCTATTTAACATAAACCTATACCTAATTCTACCCAGTGCCTTTGGATGGGGCAGTCCACTCTGCTAACAATCATTTTCAGGATGCCGTTCCGAGTGCTACGCAAACGTTGCAGTAGGGAAGCCGCTTTCTTACGCATGATGGCGTGAAAGCCATCCGTACGTGCTTCAGCAAACATTCCCGACGCATTGCAGTGCGTCGGGAATGTTTGCTGATGACGTCGGGAATGATGCTGTCGCGGCAACCGCAACAGCATCCTGAAGGCATTGTTGTATTGCACGCGCAGGACGTTGTAGGCTCGGCTCGTATATGACACCCATAGGCCGCTCGTGTAGAAGGACTGACAGAACGCTTTAAATAAACTGACTTTGACGTCTGCCGTGCAGCGAGCAAACCTACGGGCGAGCATATTGCTCCTCACCGCCAACGACCTGCGCTCGCGTTCTATGTCCCCATCATCACGTAGGTCACTGGTGACAACATGACCCAAGTATTTAAATTGAGTTACCACATTCAGTTCAACGCCGTTGAGATATACTGGAGGTACACGACGGGGCTGTTGTTTAGGTGCCGTAAACACTAGCACCTCACTTTTTTTTTTATTGTATTTAAGGCCGTGCACCTCCGCATACGTCTCGCAGATCGTGAGAAGCTTCCTCAGTCCACTCATCGAGGGACTGAGCAACACCATGTCGTCCGCGTAATTTATGTTATTGACACATATACCGTCTATATGACAGCCGATGAGCCGACATGTGTGCTGCTCAGTCGCTCGATGAGCTCATTTACATATAAATTAAACAACAGGGGGGAACTTAACCCCCCCTGCCTTACACCGCATTCCATTCGATACTCATCCGACAGAGTACCGACCCATCTCACCCGATTTGTCTGGTGAGCATACCAGTACCGGAGAAGCGCTGTGTACTCCACCGGCACACCCGTGCCCCTCAACTTGTCCCATAGCACATCATAGGAGACAAGGTCGAAAGCTTTCGACAGGTCAAGGAAACACGCGTATACTGGCGTCCTCCATGGACGGTGCTTGCATGGATGGTGTGCTTCAGGCCGAGAATCTAGCACTCTCGGTGGACACGCCCGCCTTGAATCCGAACTGATCTGGTCTGTCTTGATCTGAACTTTAACATGTTCTGAGAGGCAGCCCTTCATCAGAGCGTCAAGCACCTTAGCCATGGTGGTAGCTAGTGAGATGGGTCGATAGTTGTTATATCGGATGTGTCACCAGTTTTGTTTTTAACTATAGGGACCACAATCGTCCGCATAAGTGGTTCCGGTAAATAGGAATGACCAAGGCACAAAGTGAAAAACAGTGACAAACTCGATGCATCCAGCAATCGATATTATCTTACACGTGCTGAAAGCAGCCAGATTCCTTGCATGCGCCATTCTATTGTAAAGATTAATTACCTTTAGGTACTCAAAAATGCTTGTAATGTGGTCATTATTTTGACCACCTTCTTTGAGCAAAGCGACCTTTTCGCGCTACTTGAATAGGCGCCAGCAAAGTTCTATGGAATTTCATTACTGGTGAATTTTACCCACCACCAATTTCCTTTGAAAATCCATTATTGTCGAGTTTTGTTTCAAAAATAGGCAGGTGCAAAAAGATTTTATTCAGAATTTAGCTGTATAGGTACAGGGCAGGACAATCATAATTTGCCAAATTAAAAAAAAAAAAGTGCGGGGTAGAAACAAAAGCATTTATCCATAAAGGAGAATGACAACCAATGGGCCCCTTAGTTTCGGTGCCGTGTCAAGACTATTTACTTCTCAAAAATTAAGTCGTATTTTTACATGTTCAAGTTTTTTTTATCAATATTTCGTTTACCCTAGCATTGGAAAACATAATTAATATTTATTCTATTGAATATATATCAGTTCCGCCATTAAAACTTAACCTGAATGTTGCCAGACGACAGACTATGTCAATTAAATAATTGTAATCGATTGGAAATATCGATATTTTACTAATCCACCGACTATAATGACTGGAGATAGACTACAGTAGCTTTTCACACGTCCTAATCTAGCTAACACGTAACTGAGTTGGCGCGAAGTAGACGACGGGGGGGTCAAATAAAGAAATTAAAAGTTACACTACACTACAGTTTCTTTAAAAAATAAAAGTTAGTACCACAGACATTATTGTGGTTAGTACTCAGGTTAGTACCTCCCGTACCCTAAATAGCGCTTGTAACCTATCTTTTTAATTATGTAAATAATATTATTTATAACAAATCGATTTGGTAAATCGATTACCAAAATATTAACATGGTCACACGTAGACAAATCTATCTCATATCTGTCAAATCATTGCGTCAATCAAATTGCTGCGTGCCGTTTATTTTGCGTCGAGTTGTATTAATTTCTGCGTATTTCCTTCTGTTCGTTACAATTTGAAGCTGTCCAGTTGAGCGTTTGCGTTCCTCCAGTGGATTTGTTTTGAGATATTGGACTCTTGTTGTAGTGACAAGTGAGCACATTGACTCTTATTTGGTATAAGTGAGCCTTGGACAGCTGTTTTACTCCTGCAAAATGTCTACACCTGGTAGACGTTCTTCTGAGATCCTCGGTAACACACAACTACACCGGTAAGTTTATAATGTGTCATTTTCAAGACTTATAGGTACGAACATTTAGGATGCCTATGTTTGGTCAATCAAGGGGTCAACTGTAAATCTCTATTATTTCCGCTATAACAGAAATTAACCTTTTGAGGCAGTTTAAGGTGATCTGTGAGAAAACCTAGACCATTGTAATGAGCACATGAATAATTAATGTACATCTATCTATTTAGGAATTCACTGATTTATTTTTGCTATCATTCCAGTTATCCTGATGACATCTTGAATGTTTTGTATTACTACAAAACCGGACATCATCAACCACAACTCTATCCCTCGTATCCCCTGCTCTTGGACACCTCAACATATGTTTTGCGTGTGCCATATCGATTGCAAGTCGCAGAACTCGTATGGTTTGTCAAGACTGCCCTCAAAGAAACATTATACTAAGATGGATACCCGCTCATCATGTAAGTGTTTTAATTGTGGCAGAATAACTATGTTTGAACTAATTGAACAAAAATAAATAGTATAAATACAATATTATATTTTTAGGTCTTGCATTTGGAACGAGTTTGTCCTGCTTGTTGGGAGGCTGCATCGAGAGAAATACAGAGCCAGGCGGTTGGTGGCGTTAGCAGACCCACCGTGGAATCTGCGCCAGTGACTGATAACATGGACGATAACATCCCAGATGCTGTGATTTCTGTACCACCTCCACTACCGGACTCCACTTCCGGTTGTGAATTTATTCACGGGGAACATATAAATGGAAGACGTACGATTTTTCAAAGCATAAACAGCAGTGCTCCCGTCTAAATAACTTTTCAAGATTATCATTAATCGAGTTATAAGATTTGCTTTAGGATCTTACCAATTAAAACTGGCAAGATAGTATGGGGAGCATGTGCGGGCGAATGGTACCTACAGTGTTGAAATATGCAATGAATTAATAGAAGAAGATTTGACCTTAATATTTCATGTCATAACAACTAGTTAGGGCCATAATTAAATCGAGACATGTAAGTAACAGGATTTATTACACATATTTATTGATAAGTAGAGAGCAACATATGACAAATTGTTTAGTGATTATTATTGTAGTTGCTTAGTTGCAAATCGTACAGTAGGGTGCTGCGCTCATACCTATGACCGTATTGTGGTAATTAAGCTGGGGTCGTTTTAATGATATAAGCGCGCCAGCGCAATTTCTAGACCTATATTCCTTGAAGAATAAATATTTTACCCACTATTTATTGTTGTTTTTTTTTTTAATTAAGTAAGCAGCCTTAGAGCAGCTTAACTTAACTTGGGATGGTACTGATCCGTGCGTTTGTTGTAACTTAGCCATGAGCTCCTCTAACCTAAGGCGTTAGTTGTAGGTAAGTATTTATTTTTAACAACAGTACCTAGTTGTGAGGGCACAGCCTACTTAACGCTGACTGCCGGCACGGCACGGCAAGGGATATTTGTAAGCGCAAGTACTTAACCTAAATAATATCTGGGAAGAGAAGAAGTTATGTAGTATTTTCTTAATTCAGGAATCAATGTTAATACTTAAACAAAATTATTATTTTAATTTCAAATATGTTTAGAACAAAAAAAATACTTGTTTTGTCACCTCACTTCCGGAATCCAAAAACATACGATTTCTCTTAAACTAGGGTGAAAATTTGAAAATCGATTTCAGGATATGAAAAGGTAATTCTAAGTCTACAAAATAAAGTTAAAATCACAGTGACACACGAAGTTTTTTAGGGGCCCAAAAGTCTTAACAAAATTATATTAAAAAAAAAAATTGTAAAAATGAACTCTTCAAGCGAGGAATCCTCCAATTCAATGTATTTAACACCGCCGGAAATTCAAAAGGAAGCGAAATTAGTGATTGAAAATTTATATGAGATTCAAAGATTTTAGATGAAATTTAGATGTCAAAGGAAAAATACAAACTTGCCTACTTGGGAAAAGTTTGCGCAATGGAAAATCGACAGAAAATCAAGTCTTTATCGGAAAACGTTTTTCTAGCTTATGTTAACGACCTTTTAAAGAAAATGAAGCCCTCATGTCTCTGGAATACGTACTCCATGCTGAAGTGCACGGTTTTGATGAAGCACAATTTGAACATGATTTGACTATCACAACCTGACGGGTATGCCGAAAAGACATTCAGATGGATATAAGTGTAAAAAATCAAGTCTTGACAGGACAAAATGTGGAAAAGTTTATAAATGAAGCCCCCGACTTGTACTTGGCGGTGAAAGTAAGTGTTCTACAAGACGAGTGAATACTTTACCTAAAAAAATACCAACAAATGATGTTTTTTGTTGCAGGTGGTTTTTACTTTCGGCAGTTACTGTGCATGTAGATGTATCGAACTTGCAAATATCACTGTAAATGATATAGAAACTCACAACAATGTCATGACGATTACTCATTCGTCATCGTACGTATGTAGATCGAACCTCCGTCGTCCGTGACACCTCATTTGCAGTGGTACAAAACTATCAAGCACTTCTTACCGATGGATGTAAAAACAGACAGATTTTTTAATTATATGTAGAAACAGCAATTGCACAAAACAAGTAATGGGAAGGCACAAAATTGCAGAAATGTCCAAACTGATTGCGACATACTTAAACTTGCTCAATCCAGAGCAATTTACAGGTCGTTGTTTCATTCTGCTTGCTGATACTGGGGCCAACTTAATAACACTCGAACGGCATGGCGGATGGAAATCTCACAGAGTGGCCGAAAGTTACATAGAAGAATAAGTTGAAAATAAAAGTAAGATCACAAATCGAATCCGCAAAAATGTGAACTTGAAACCAACAACGTCTCACCAAGATGCTTCCACATCTGCACAAGAGCTTCTTGAATCATCAACCGCTGGAGAGATGGCAATCCGTGATGAAGAAATGGTCTAACAATCAAACACCATACTAGGATTATCACAAACTATACATGTATAGTTTGACTGACCGGTTGGCGCAGTTGGTAGCGATCCTGCCTTCTGAGCCGCTGGTCCCGGGTTCGATCCCCGGACAAGTCAAACATTTGTGTGCATGAACATGTCTGTTTGACCTGTGTCTGGGTGTGTATATGTATATAAGTATGTATATCAGTCATCAGGTTACCGTAGTACAGGCTCTGCCTAGTTCGGGACCTGAAGACCTTGTGTGGATGTTGTCTCATATTATTATTATTATTGGTAAACATGTACTGTTTCTTAGCTCAAGGCTAGTTTTAGCTACATCAACGGGCCAATATAGCCAGGTCAATGTAGCGTGTGTGTGAGTGATGTTGAATTAATGTTATGAGGGGAGATGTTATCTTCCTCAATTTGCAAGAACTTTCTCACTATTCTGCATGTATTTAGTATTGCGGCTTTTTGAAGTGCTATGTAGGTTGAGTCTTTCAGATCTATTAATTTGAGGCTATGGTGGAGGTGGTTGGGTATGACACCTGTAGTCGAGACAACAACGGGTACTACATACACTTTTTCTTGACTCCAAATTCTGATCACTTCCTCTTTTAGTTCCGCGTATTTACTAATTTTTTCACCAATTGTTTTTAGTAAATTGTGCGTATTAGGAACAGCAATATCTATAAGGTGTGTGACTTTATTAATTTTATCTATTAGGATTATATCTGGTCTATTGTAGTGAATAGTCCTATCGGTGAGAACAGCGCGGTCGTAAAAGAGTCTGTGTGTGTTATTCTCCAGAAATGTTTTTGGTTGGTATTTGTAATATGGAGTGTTTGTATCCTGAATGAGCTTATGTTTGAGTGCCAGTTTTTGGTGTATGATATTTGCTAACTGATTGTGTCTGTGAGTGTAATCCGTTTGTGTGAGTGTTGTGCATGCCCCTGTGATGTGTTGTATTGTCTCTGGCTGGTTGTGACATTTGCGGCATTTATCGTTTGCTAGTGTGGGATCTTTTATTATATATTTCCTGTAATTTTTGGTATTTACGATCTGGTCTTGTATTGCAATTATAAATCCCTCGGTTTCCGGGAATAAAGTTCCTATTTTAAGCCATTTTTTTGATGCTAGGGTGTCTATATGTGACTGTTCAAGATCATGGGGATGCCGCCCGTGCAAAACTTTTTTCTTCCAATCTTCTAGCTTTTCCTTTTGTGGGTCTTCGTTGCTAATTTGTTCAATATAAGTTGGTTCATTTAGGTTCAGTGGAGTAAAATTCGTATCGTAATTATTTATGGTTTTATGGATGCTACTTGTGTGTGATTTAGAGTGGAAGAATGTTTTTAGTTTTGTTATTTGTTTCTGCCAAAGGTGATGGACCTCAATGAGGCCTCTCCCTCCATGTTGTCGTTTGATGGTCATCTTTCTATTGCAGATTTAGGGTGTAGGTTATTGTGTTTAGTGAGTGTGGTGCGTGTCGATCTCTCTATTTGTTGGATGTCTGTTTTTGACCATTTGATAACTCCAAACGAGTATGTTAGGATTGGAATCGCGTAGGTGTTTAATGCTTTTATTAAATGTTTGCCGGAGAGTTGAGTTTTACATACTGCGATCACTCTTCTCTTGTATTCTGAGTTCAATATGTCTTTAATAGCTGTGTGGTCTATTCCTTTTAATTGTTTGTATCCTAAGTACTTATATATGTCTGTTGGTTCTAAAGCTGTAATTGCGTCTGTGTCATTGATAGAATAATCGCCCGGTTTTATTTTGCCTCTTATTATGTGAACTGTTTTGCATTTATCTAGACCAAATTGCATGTTAATGTTTTGACTAAATTCTGTTGTGGTATCTATTAACTTTTTCATGTCTTTTTCAGACCTTGCATATAGTTTTATGTCGTCCATATAAATCAAATGTGAGATAACAGGTTCTTCAGTGGAATTTTTAAAGGAATATCCGGCCTGGCAGCGATGAAGTAAATGGGATAATGGATTTAGTGCGAGACAAAACCATAGTGGGCTTAGTGAATCTCCCTGATAAATACCCTTCTTTATGAATATTTGTCGAGTTGTGATAGCATTTTGTCTGTAATTTAACTGCAGTGTTGTTTTCCAGTAGGACATGATATTTTGTAAAAAATCTATTAATTTTGAGTTTATTTTATAGATTTGTAAGATTTTAATCAGCCAAGAGTGTGGAATACTATCGAATGCTTTTTTATAATCTATGTATGTGCAATGTAGGTTTCTATTTTTTATGGCGGCATGTTTGTGGATTACTGAATCTATAACTAGTTGTTCCTTGCACCCCATATGGCCCCGTCTGCATCCTTTCTGTTCTTCTGCTATAATGTTATTATGTTCAATGTGTTTATTTATTTTTGTTGTGATTGCAGATGTTAGGATCTTATATATTGTAGGAAGGCATGTAATGGGTCTGTATTGAGAAGGCTGTGGTGAGTATTGAGTTTTTGGCAACATGTACGTTATTCCTGTCGCAATAAAATCAGGAATATTTTGTTTACCTAAGATAAATTCCGTTAAATTTCTGGCTAAGACTTTATGTATTGACACTAATTTTTTATACCAATAATTATGGATTTTATCAACGCCAGGTGATTTCCAGTTATGTAGTTTTGCCGTAGTACTATTTATATCAGATTCAGTTACTTCAATGAATTCCATTTCTTCCAGTGAACTCCATTTGGTTTCTTCATCTGATATCCAATCAGCTGTTTCCATATGTTGCACCTGCTCTTCCCATATGCCAGCCCAGAAAGCTTCTAATTGTTCTGTTGTTGGCAGTTCTATATTATTTTCGGTTGTCGGTGTGTCGGTGTCAGTTTTTGTTTTTTGTAATTTTCTGTAAAAGCTTTTTTCGTTTGTAGCAAACAAAGAGTTATCATGTTTACGTTCCTGTGCTTTCTTGTATCTTCTCAACCTGTGTACTTTTACGGCTAATTTCTGTTTTATTGTGTCTAAAAATTCTTCCGGTCTGCTGTTGTCTTTTTCGTGTCTTGTATGGGTTTTCATATTTTTAAATATTGCTTCAACTCTCTTAACTACTTTGTTTGATCTATTGTTTTTTATATATTGTGTTAATCTACCACAGTCTGCTCTGAGTTTTTCTATATCTTTTTCAAGTCTTAGCTGCCATGCAGGTTTGTTAATATTTGCTTGCCTTGGATTGCCTCTATAATCTGTGATTTTATAATTAAGTTCTTCGGAAATAACTAATGCTGTGCAATATATAAGAGTGTGTACGTCTATAAGTTTAGTTTCTTCGTTAATATATTGAATAAGGATATTTTGATTAAATATATGAACGAGCTGAGCCAGTTTTGGCGAGTACCTAAGTTTAGGCAGTTTTGGTCGAGCTGTCGGGTCCATCCCGGAGTATTGAGTGAGAGCTGTTTTAAATTTGTCATGTATTTCTTCGATACGTGTATCTGCGGGTGGATTATGGTCTACATTTGCTAAAACTTCAATGTCATTTTCTAACATGATTGTCAAATTTTCTGTTTGTGTGGATGTATGAGTTATTTGTGAGTATGCCTGTGACTGGTAGTATGGTTGAGATTGTGTGAGACGTTCTGATTGAGCGTACAATTGTGTTTGTTCTTGTTGAATGATTTCGATAGTGCGTTGTGTTAATGGGATATTGCTAGTGTCTTCATTATTTTCTGACTCTATCTGTAATTGTGCGCGCACTTCTACTTTTAACCGATCTATTTCTTCTTGTGATAACAGCTTATTCCTGACAATAGCTCTCCTTTGATCTGAGATCCTTTGTTCAGACACGGTAATCTCTGGATATTGGCGTGTAAAAAGTTCATGCAATTGCTGTCTGTATGTGGTCATATCTGTCTCTAATTTCGTGATGTATAGGTAAGTTCGCATGATAAATGTGTTCACTTCTTTGCTCCATTTCATACGAACTCTTGCTTTTCCAGCCTTGGTGGACGCGGGTAAGAAGGTGGATACCCCCCGCGCAGCACTCAAGATTGAAGTGGGTGGGACTGTGTTAGAACTTATAATAGGACGTAATGATGGTATGGGTGACGATGGTATGGATGGTGATGAACGTCTAGAAGGTGTGTATGAGACTGTGCTCGGGCTAAACGGTTCTACAGGGGTGTCTGTCCTGTCCGTCAGTCTGTCACCATCGTCACTGAGTTCGGCTGTAGCATCTTTGTTGGTGGGAGCCCGCCTGCTCAACTCCTCACCACTGACGGATCGCATGCTGTGACACCCAGCGTCAGCTCCAGGCGCGCCCCGGCGATCACCCCCGGGCAGCGGTCCTATACGTTTTCTCTTTGAACGAGTCTCCATGTTGAGTGGGTTTCCAGAGCCACGTTAGCCACGCCAGTAATTTCTCATTCGTGTGTCCGCCCCCCACGTGATTAGATGGTCGATCAGGACGTGTGGTTGTTTAGGGGGCTTATTATTATTATTATTATAGTTTGTGATAATCCTAGTATGGTGTTTTATATGTATAGTATCCTAGTATGGTGGTTTATATTATGTATAATATAAACCCTGGAAAGGCGGTCCTGAATTTTAGTAACTGTACTTTTAACAATTCTTACTTTACTAAGCTGGTTTTATTTCAATTACTCGCATGGTTTGAGTAAAGCACTATACAAGCCTTGGTCCGCAATGACTGCGTTGCTGGCCACGCTATGATGGCATCGAGCTTAGCTTAGCTACTTATTTATTTATTTAATTATTATTTATTTATTAATAAAGGTACACCAACAGCTTCTGTATACAAAATATCAAATAAGAGTAGATAATAGTTGAGGGCTTATACAGTTGCCAATAATAGGTGAACCACCATTCTCTTTTTTTCATAATCTTTTTTTTAATTTCATCAACATTCTCATTCAGCTACGCTCTCGGCCTTCAAGCTTGGTCATCACATCATTGCAGCCCTTGCTGTACCGCGCTATAAATTTATTATTTAGTCCAGCATGTCCATCAAGACCTGCTGCTGTGTTGACCTGGAGCTGCGATACGCTGCGCTTTCAGCCATCATCAGCGCTGCCAGAAAACGCAGTCATTACAGACCGCGGCAGTAATGTACTATTTATTACCTGAAAATCTTGGTAGCTAGTATCTTATTTGACTTTTCGTTGCATTAGATATCCTATGGGTTGGTTGGACTTTCATAAATACCAAAACTGTACACTTGCAACTCATGGGCCACAAAATGCAATGAATGATAATAACAATTACAGGATCTGGTGGCAGCAAATTCAATAATCCATTCAATTTCGACTTTGATCTTAATCAGAGAACATCGGAGTTAGAAAATACAATCATGGATGTAATAGAACTGAAAATTATAATCGGAACACATATCAAAAACTTTGAGGAAAAAAACACAGCTGATGACGTCAAACCACTATATAGACCAGCCCAGTGACGTCAAGGAAGCAATGTGTTTCCATTGATGTTATCGTTTCATCAAGATACCGAGAAAAACCCGTAGTTAAGTTGTTTAGAACCAAAAGCTCAGGGACACGTGGTCGCATAAAGGATTCGGTACAAAGAGAATGACGCGTAATTATAATTATGAGAACGACATCCTCATTATCTGGGATTAGTGGCACTAAGCGAGATCAAACGAATCTGTGCCTTGCACCAGGATCATAACAGGCTTGGTTTATTCGCAATAGTTAACTATTCTGTCGACAAACACAAGACAGCCACTCACACAATTGGCCAGATCCAATTTTGTACATGTTTTGTAGAAAATAATGTTCTGATATTACCAATCACTTTTCGTCGGAGGATCCATTACAAGGAACAGAGGAAACGAAGTTACGTATTTTGGAGATTGAAATGTTTTTCCCGTCGAATATTTTTTTTCCAGATGTTCCCTATTATTGAGTAATACCTGGAATATATTTTTGTGGAAGATCTAAATTATTTTGAACTCGGTAATGATTCTGCAAACGCAATCGAGATGATTTCTCCAGAACGCATAACATAAGTCAGTTTTTAAATGAGCTTGTGCATTGAAAAGTCCACAATTATTATTGCAAAGATCGAGATAAAAATGAGCTTTCTGTGAAAAAGCTGTAAATTAATGTTGACTTTTACAAGACTGTAAGATGGTGCGAGCCTATGTCATTGCCAAGGCGACGTTTTCTCCTGATATAAGGGCCTTTGTACACTGGCGATTAACGCCGGCGCCGTAACAACAAATGATGAAACGTAAATGTTCGCGCACGTTGTTGTAAGGTCTTAATTGCTGGCGATTATATTATTTAACATAGGATGCCATCAGACAAGAATGTTGATTTATTTCTTACTATTACTTATGTCAAACCAATTTATTAATACGCCTAAAAAAACACCTCAGCAACAATAAAATCGGTTACAAAAGCTTCTTCAAACAAACTGCTTTCGCACACTAGTTGGATCAAAGCTTAAAGATATGAATCTGCAAGCTCGGAGAGACATCAAAGATTTGGCGTAATTTCACATTTTGTGGCGATAAGAGACAAATTATCTTACCTATTTAATTGTTGACTGGAGATGCTGTGTCTGCGACTCGTGATTTTATTTATGTTATGATATACAGACATAGCATGGTGACCTGATGGTTTATAGCCTACGTGAGTTTACCTAACTTCGTGCAAAAAATAAACAGGTAGTTTTGTTGTTCTTGCTAAATTATACCAAGTGTGTGCCATATAGCTGCATGTGGTAAATTATGTTTCAAACATGATTTATTATTTAACAGGCCCAACTTGGGAAATATCGTTTTTCAAAACGGATGTGATGCGAACCTTTTTTTTACAAGTGTTTGAAACTCTTACTATAGAATATAGAAAGATCTGATAAATTACTCTTATTATAAAAAGAACTACTCATTTTAAAAACATAAATGTTTAGAATTACTTTTCTAACCGCTTCCAATCCCTAGCGTTACAAAGACACATGAATCATTAAAACAATGGGTAACGAAATCGAAGTAATAAAAATACCAGCACGCGTAGCATGAACACCATAGAAACGGGTTATGTCGACGGAAGAATAGACAAAATGACAGACTGTAGTTTTGTTTTTTTTTAAATGTCAACAATTTGTCATTTAGACTATACTTCCGTCGACAAAACCCATTCCTATGGTGGTCATGCTGCGCGTGCAGCGCCCACAGCAATAGCAGTAAGCAATACAAAGGGGTTGCTTTAAGCTAAACAACTAGGTTTCTAACCAGCTCTCATGTAATAGAGCGGTTAACGAGACGAGCTAAAAATACGCGCGCGACACGACAGCTCGGCCTTCGTGGCATTTTTTATATAAACCGGTATTGTAACTCGATTGAACGAAGAAATTCCGTCAATTTCGTTAATACTTTAAGAAATATCATGATCCCTCCGTCAAGGCATTTTGCAAAGTACAAGATTATCCTTATCGAGTTTTATGATCTCTTCATGCAAAATTGAGTCATGGAAACCCTGAGGTCACCTGAGACCTGTTTTATTTGGTGAAATAAGCAGATATTGATTTCGCATAAAAAATCAAGTACCCACTTCCTTTTTAGGCTGACAAATTGTGCGAGCCTTAATAAACTTGTTTTACCATCAGACAATCTGAATGTGAAAAAAATTAAAACAAAAATGTTCTCTGCATAAATAAGTAAAATCTGCCCGAAGCGTAAAAAATATTCAGGAAATCTACCGTAGATTCATAAATATACCTAGAAGCTCACACGCACAGCTCACGTAAAGCACATGTAAAGGACTAATAAATTATTGCGAATAATCGGAATATAAACACCATCGCTAAACGGAGCCAATCTGGAGTATTTCCAAGCGATTGAGGAAGGAGAGAATTACTGATGATACCGGCGAAAACTGACAAAGAGATCATAAAAAGGAGAACAAGCAGTTTAGACAATCAATGATGCAAAGAATCTTAGACGTCGGCAAAAATATTGTCATTTTGAAATTAATGACAATATTTTTGCCGACGTCTAAGATCTCAAGGCTAAAAGGAGTAGCTACTAGGCAATCCTTCCCACGCACAACTCACTTTTCGACATCTTTCTCCGAAATCAGACTTCAAAAACGAAATCCTGCATCCCGGAAGCCTCAAGAACTCAAGACCAATGAACCTGATCACTTATTACGCAAAGAAACACGTGACGAATCTAAATGCAGAACTTTTAATTCCTGGCGAATGCACAGGCTGAGTTCAGAGACCGACTCGGGAGTCGGGGACACTGAGTTAAATCCCGTCGTGATAAACACAGCACCTGGCGGGGATCCAACGGGAATCCAACCGCACCCACTGGGGATCGTGACCACAATAAAATACTAGTCTATTGTTTTTATAGATTCTAATGGAATTGAGATGTTTAGGTTGATGTATAACTCGGTGTCCGCGATATTGCTATATTTGGCATTGATTTGCATCATCATTGCATAATTATATACTATAGATAGAAAAAGAAATATTTTGAAAGCAACCATTTTTAAGCTTATTTAAATGACAGGACCACAGGTCCAAAATTGATAAAATGAAGTAGGTCTACCTTGTGTGTATAACCAACTAGAAACAAGACAGACCTTGTTTCAAACAACGCATTAAAAAAGAAAAGTACCAACATATTCGATGTCTACGCATTCACAACATCAAAACACATCCCAGGAAACGAAATGCGCATAGTGTTAGTGAACTTGATTGTTAATTTTGGACATCCGGAGAAAAATCTGATAAAATTAGCCCGCGTTCCTTTATGATGTTCTTTAAATAGCTTTTCACAAATATTTTTCCCGGTACAAAGTTGAGTCTGTGGTATTTTTGAAACAACTCTAGATGTTGATGCTTTTTGTTTACAGGGCACACTGTTTTTTTTTTTGGGACCACTAAACCTGAAAAGATATGAAGTAATTTTCATTTCTGGAAAATATATCTGAGGGACTGATTTTCTTAGAATATTGATTTTATTTTATTACTTATGCATCTTAAGTTTCTATAACACTCAATGTAAGTTTTCAGCAAAATCGACATGTGCCAATAGCAGCACAGTGAGATGCGCGTACGCACTATTTAAAGCGGATGTAGGGCAAGTCAGTGGGGCGGCCGAGTCCAGGCTAGTGCCAAATATTGGCCAGGTGGCAACCGCACGCGGTTAGTGGCTATTTTAGATCTTACTACAGCGTTTGGGCGGGGAATTCGTTTTAGAACGAAATTATATGAATGGGTCAATATTTTGGGCTTTACGTACTCTAATTCAAATGGTCCCTTTTATTGATATAGTTTGCTTTCGCTATCTTCTCGCCAAAATCTATCCATCTTTTCCTCTCCACTAATGCTTTATGAACAAATTGGAACTTTTCGCCTCTGCAGTCTGAATGAAGCGAAATTTAATTGTTCCCCTGCATTCATAAATCAATTCATGCATAGTCTAAAGCTATGTCTGACCTAGTTTTATTGTTAGCGCTTATAGGACATCGCTGGTACTAACTGTGCTAGTATTTGGAACGCACGGATGTTTAACTTACGCTCACTAATAACGTTTGTAGTAAAAATACATGTTGGAGTAGCTTTTCACTTTTTGATGGGAATTGACCCAATCAGATTTTATGGCGACGAAAAATACTAGACTCAAGTGAAATAACTCAACAGAGTTAAAAACTTAAGAATTAAAAGAGTAGATATAGGTGTGAATGCTGTCACTTATAATGAATACTTTTATATCTTCAAAACTAATTAACCAATTAGGCAAAACATGCGCTAAATAGACTTGAATTAGCTCCAGACACGAGACACCGTAACAAGTAACAACACAATCAGTTAGCACCTGAACACGAACGCCACAGCTAATTAGACACAATCTCGTGCGGTTAGCAGTTCCGACACACTGATTCACTTTGTACACTTAATTCGACGCTAATTTGGCAATTTTCTGGTAAAGAAACGAATATTTTTTCCAAATAATGGCAACATGCAAAAAAATATTTTATTGCTGCTTATTTTTTTACTTGTCTCTGAATGGTGGGGAAGAGCAAGCGGAGGTCGTCCTTTGTTTTTTGCTATCAGTACCTACTACAGCCGCATCCGGTAAAAAAAAGCATATACGCGCAATCCACTTAACTCTGGAATGATAATGATAGATTTTCCATTCAATAGGTGCCTTAGTGGATGACAAACGCTTTGTATCTAAACAAACGATCCCTGCAAGATCCCGCAAGAGATTTCTCTGCAAGAATATTACTTTGTTAGAAGCAAGAAGATTGTAACAAAAGAACGGGAGCCGCAGTCCGTAGGTAACATGAGAGGCATCTTATGACACTCTCGGGATCAATAGGGGGTGGTACCTATTCATAGTCAGCACGTGTGTGTTTAGGCGGATAACATTTTGCCTCCGTCTTATTTCCCGGTGCACGGCAGTTCAAAATGATCTCTTAGTTTTTCTTTCTTGTGAAGGAACAACTTGTTTAGTATTGAGTAAGATTTATTGCTTAGATCAATATTTGATCAACGGTGTCCAGCAACACTCTGACCTCTGATGTGGAACTATTCTTAATGCAATGCCTTGGACAGAAAGATAAACCATTAGTTATCGGTATACCCATTACATTCGAAAACTGAAGCAGGGTAGAGAGTTGGTTAAAGTGGTGTGAAACTCCACTAGGTTGCAGAATACCCTACATGGTTGGAGCAAGACTGAGCCGATAAATTTCATACTTAATACATTTTATGGATTTATGTGGACCAGTATAAATGACGTACTACCAAATGATGCTATTTCCCTCAAGGGCACAAACTTCGAAAGCTCGTAGCAGATAAACGACGTCCCAGGACCCAGGTGCAGCCACGTGGATGACATTACATTTGTAGTTTATGTGCTGCAATGATGCATAAACAGCTTCTGAAGTTATAGCCTCAATTTACCTGTACACGTTTATGACATACGTCAGTTTAATGGGAGACTTCAGTAAATACTGATAAACAAATAGCGATTTTGACGAGCGAACGAGTTTTATTATCTAGATAATTATGTGTGGTGAGGGTGCTGAGTGTGAGTACTCGAAGATTTGGAAAATTGGGTTTAGAATTTAGAGATATTTAATTGATCGTCTGGAAACGTATGATACACGCTTTTTAAACTAAATGAGCCAATTTTTATTAGGGTTTATATAAACTTGCCTCGTTACCTCAACAGTATGTTTCCGGTTACTACGTAGGTCACACTAAGTTTTGCGTAACTTAAAAAAACCACATGTTATAACCAAAATACTATGTTTATTGCTTTTCTAAACACTCTCCTTTACATTTTAAACATTTTTTCAAGCGATCGAACCATTTTTTAAAACAGGAGGACCACAGATCTGACGGCATGTTTTCTACGTGTTGATTGAACGCTATCACTGCCTCTTCGGAGTTGGTAAAAGTGAAACCTCTCATCAAATTGATTTTGGGGAAAATACAGAAATCACAGGGTGCTAGGTCGGGGCTATGCGCAGGATGGGTGACGAGTTGTACTTTTTCGGAAGCTAAAAATGACTTTGTTTTGTTGGCCGTGTGTGAAGAAGCGTTGTCATGATGTAGGGGAACGCGGCTTTTGGGTCGTCTTTCGCGAACTTTTTCTAACACCCTGGGTAAACAAATGGTAGAATACCACTCGGCATTAACACTATTTTGATCTTCAAGTGGAATTGTACAGATGGGACCCGTAGCTGAGAAAAAAAACGCGATCATTTTTTTACCAACGTTTCTCACTTGCCTTACTTTTGTTGGCCTGTTCTCATTTTCAAACACCCATTCACAAGATTGCTGTTTTTTTTCGGTTTCGAAACAATAAATCCACCTTTCGTCTCCTGTGACAATGTCATAAACAGCATTAGAATGTCCGTAGTCGTACTTCAGTAACATCTGTGAGCACCATTCCACGCGAGCCCGCTTCTGCTCCGCTGTCAGTTCATGAGGGATCGAACGACAACAAAGTTTCCGAACTTTCAATTTCTTCGTGTAAAATTTTCTGAATTTGGCTCAAACCAATCCCCAATAGTCCTCGAATTGTCTCATAGGTAATCCGCGGGTTTTCTTCAATTAGCCGCTTAACAGTAGCCACATTATTTTCGTTGACGGCAGTTGAAGGCCGCCCTTCACGAATTTCGTCATGTAAAGAAACTCGACCTCTCTCAAATTCAGCAAACCATCGCCTCACGTATATATTTTACATCATTTTTTTTTAACATTCTGACCTTTTCTCTCTGATTGTCGCAGTAACTAAGCTAGGGTAGCCCGACCAAACGGGTTAGGTTAGTTTAGAACTGTGACCACCCACGCGAGGCACGGTTCGATTAAATACATGCAATTAGAATGTGATAGCAAAATTTTATTTTCTGTGGAGACCCAATTCGTAGGTCTTGATTTAAGTATTCTAGCACTGCGTATATGTATAAGCTTTGGGTTCCGACTCTGAACCGTGGAATGTCATCTTGTGGGTAGTTAAAAGTGAAATCGTCCACCAGCAATGCCAGCAGTTTTCCTGTTTTCTTCCTGAAACTGGGTTCATGAGGTCAATGTCTCAATTTCGTTAGTCTGACAACTACAACATATGGCCAAGAGCTGATTGATTGACAGGCTGTTTTTTCTATCAGAGTTTTCATTCGTATAATTTTCTTCTTCTTTAATATTTAAATATCTGAAAGTGCGTCATTTCCTAACAGAATTGGTGTCGCGTAAACATTATGATAGCGGATAGGATAATAAAATAGAACACTATTGAGGCAACTTCCGCGGGTAAACTGCTACATTTCCACTAGGGAAGCGACCTTGCGGAGCGCGGATATGGACCGACTCACGGATACAGATACGAGAATTGTGGCGGCAAGCGATTACGATGTTTGCGAGCTGTGAATGTTACGGGGTTTTCAAAGCTCTTTTAACACACACTTTTCAATTCTTTATTCACAAAATATTTAGGTAAGAAGATTCCAAAGTTCTTGTACTACGATGATTTAGCAATTCGGTATAGTAGGTACTCGCAAGTTGTTTCCACAACGCAAAGCAAAGTTTAAAATAAATCGCAGTAGTAATTTATAGTGACAGGTTGTTAGGCTATCCACAATAACCTAGTTCCTACAGCTGATTCGTGAAACTTGCTCGGGAATAACAAACACCAGATACACTATCTTACTTCCAAAACAGTGTGGAAAAAATATATAAAAACTAAACATTATTGTGAACAAGAATAAAACGCAAAAACTCAGTCGTGATGGTGCAAAAACATTGTTATGATAACACGGTAACCTAAAAGACCTTTATAGCAGCAGATAGTTTTACAAGAAATATGCGTATTGGTATTGCTAAAACATATTCTTTGTTTAAAAATTGCAGCTTACTAAACTAACAGCAGAATAATAATATGTATGTCCCATTTCAAAAACTAATTCTAAATTCAAACTTGCGGATATGTAGCTGTTTACAAGTGTGGTAACAGCACTAGTTTCGTCTAAATCGTAAATATTCAAAATAATATCTTAGCGGACTGACTATGACGCGCTATTTGATTCAGCAGACGCTACTCAAATGTCAGACTTATTTAAAGTCTGGACGCCTGTCACCTACAGCGCGTTTACATGTAGCCTGACTATACATAGTTGGGCTGACAATATATTTTAATGGAAAACATAATTATTTAAATGATCCGTATCAGAGGCTGTCACGTAAATCTCTTGTTGTTTGCAAACGTTTATGAATAGTAGTTTAAATATTCATAGACAGTACCTACGGTTTAATTTAAAGGTTTATGAATGAACTGATCCGTCAGTTTCCTTTCAAGTTATTATGTAATGGAGTCAAAACTTACTATTATTCTGCATATTTTCCGACAGCTACCGATATAAAACTTCGCATACAAAACCTATGTAATTTAAAACAGGATCGTTCAAAGCTCATTCAGCTCACGGCGCGGGCATCAGGTCACTCCTAGAACTTCATTATGCAAAAAAGGTAAAAGTAAAACACGCTTAAATTACAGCTCATAAAACGTAGAACAAAAATATTTAGTCAAAGGTACGCTTTGCCTGAGTTCATTCGTAACCTGCCTACCTGAAAATGCAGACAGAGGGTAATGTAGTGTTAGAAAAAAATACTAAACAAGGCTGTTTAATAAAAAGCTGAATTACCTAACCTTAGTCCTTTAGGGAGATGTTTCTAAGTTCATTTAATTTAAGGGTGTGTTTTTTGCGATATGAAATACGGAGTTACGACTTACAGCTATAAAAGGACCTAGGAGTCAGTGTGCTTTAGCAAAAAGCTTTTATAGGTACGTCGTAATTACACTAATTATTCCAATTCAGAAACGAATTCAACAACTGTCAAAATTGATGCTGATATATTTGCTTCTCTTTCAGTCAAACCAACCGATAATACTTTTCAGCACTACAAAAGTTCAGCGAACTTGTTAATGCCGAAAAAGACGTGTCAAAAAGAGTATGTATTGTTCGCTAAACGATTAGCAAACTGAACAATTATCTTCTTTCTTTTCAATGACAATTATTCGTGGCTAGCTCGAAAGCTCTAGGTCGCCTAGTCTAGTGCTTGTCAGATCAAGTAGCTCTCCGCTCTCAATATTCCTTCCCCACTGTCTGACACAATTATGTCAAAGTATACTTGTCACAGAATTCGGGCAAACTCCACTATTTATAGGACATGTTACAACTGTATGATTTATTAACTAACCATCAGGATCCAGTTAGCTGTTAGGTAATGTTGGACTTTGTTTCTTATCTAAGTTATTTCTTTCATAAAATATTTTAAGTCTACCTAGACAAAAGTTAATAAAAGTTGGAACAAAAAATCTAGACACAATATTAGTTGAAGCACTTCAGAAGCTCTGATTAAACGATAATATTAAAAGCTCTAAACAAAGTTATCAAAATTTTATCTGAATCACGAAAACTTTGCTTCAGTCAGGAAAATCCATGTTATCAAAGAGGAAAACCATTACAATAAAGGGCGGGAAAAAAAATATAGTTGAACTGGGCAATCACAACGAATAAATATAGTTGAACTGGGCAATCACAACGAACATACCTCACATAAGGCAAATGAACAAAGAGACTACGACCAGCCATCACTCTGCCGATACTTTATGTATATGCGAGTAAAATGTACACGAAAATATATTTTAGTTTTCCGAATCACAACAGAATGGGTATTAGTTGCACACACGTTAGTAACACACGCACCTTGCGCTGTGCCGGCGTTTTCATACTTCGATTTGAGCTTAGCGGCAGTCGCACGCGCATCCGACCTGACGGTGTCGGTCGCTGACGAGGTAGTAGTGGTGGTGGTTCTGAACGACAGGGTCGTGGAGAACGACGACGAGAAGGAGGATCCAAGCCCAAGGCCGAGGGTGGTGCGGTAGCGACGTCTGTACATAGTGGTGGCGATGTGAACGCTGCGGTAGTCCGAACGCGACTGAACGACGAAAGCGCGTGCGCCCCAACCCGGAAAAGCGGCCGCGATTTATTATAGTACGAGAAAGTCGCTCCCAGACGCGTAGACGCACGGGAGTTAATACTGATGTTGCTGTCACGTCGTGGGGTAGGCAGAAATAGCGCGGTGATAGCAATAACAAGACAAGTGATGCCCCTGCCCGTAGCAATGTTCATAATGGCTGAGGTGAACAAACTATTTGAATAATTTTGCGCCAAACATGCCAGAAATATCTCGCGTGGTGTCGCAAAAATACCCCCGCGTGGATTTTTATCGACATTGTATTGAAATCGCGATCCTGAAGGCAAACGTTCCGCCTCTGAGCCATTTAGGACATTACTGAAAGGGATTTTGCCTAAAAATGAATAGGCCAAAGAAAAAGGAGGATAATGGGCGACACCAATTTAATTAGATTTTCAACCTACAAAACAGGCAAATATTATCCTTATTTGATTAGTGATTTTACCAAATGGGATTTACATGACATATATTTCTTTAAGGTGCTCCCTCACCTAGAGCGTTCGCGTGTAATGTAACATTTCAGATTCGATTTTGAGTATTTAGTTGATTCCACAATGTCAGACGAAGCGGTCGTTGTGCTGAGCGCGGCAATATTAAAACGACAATGTAATTCACGAAAAAAAAAACAGAAGAAACGATATTGGTGGTATGAATTATTTCAAAACCAATGTAATGCTCGAATCTTTAACATTACAGATTGCGTCCTGTAGTGCTCGGTTCTCCTCCCTCACTGATGCAATGCTCGACTCTGTAACGTTACATTATAGGCGAATGCTCAAAGTGAGGAGCACCTTTAGATAAACTGAATAAACAAGTTAATGACTAATGAATATTGAAACCAGACAATAAATGCAAGTCAGCACTCTGGAGACAACCATATTCATTATTAAGTACCTAGACTAGAGGTTTTAGTGCAGGCTAATTCAAATTCAAAGCCTTTAATTCAGACATGAGTCCATAGAGTTAGTATTACAAAATTACTTAAAGACCACTAGTCTTTAAGTAATTTAGTAATCCAAATAAGGGACCTCAACTGGTGTGGATCTTTATCCAGTGGCGCAGCAGAGGGGAGTCCCACCGGTCTCGGAACACGCTCAGGAGACTATTAGTGGCGGTGCGCAACCGGCCGGCCATGGATGCGATCCTTTTTCTTCTAATGGCGTAAAAATCATCACAGCATACCGGACGCACGACAACGCCACGACAGCCCCAACAGTATCCTGAACGCGTTATTGTATTGGACACGCAGTTCGCTGTATGTCTTTTGCGTAAAACTGGCCTAAAGACTGCACGTGTAAAAAGACTGGCAGAAAGCTTTAAAAAGCGTTACCTTTACTTGATTTGTACAATGTGCAAATCTTCGAACCAGCATGTTACATCGAACAGCCAGCGACCTGCGCTCCCTCTCTATGTCTATATTGTACCTATAAGATCATCAGTGACCCAGTGACCCAAGTATTTAAACTTAGCCACCCATGTTCAAGAAGCGCCACAGAGCGAAACACTGGGGACATCCGAATAGTTTATGTCACGCGCTTTACATCACAATTTCGCTCTTCGTGACATTGTACTTGAGCCAATGGGCCACTGCATATAGGACTCACAAATCGCCACAAGCGTCCTCAAAGCGCCGATTGATGGGCTCAGCAGAACCATATCATCGGCATAACTAATATTATTCATACAAACGCCGTCAATATGACATCCAACTCTGGTGCTGCTGAGTTCACCGGCCGGTTTATGTATAAGTTGAACAGTCGGGGTGAACTTAATGCCCCCTGTCTCACCCCGCACTCCAGCCCATACACATCCGATTGAGCCTCAGCCCATCTAACACTATTCCTCTGGTTTTAGTACCAGTAGCGAAACAAGGATGTAATTGCATTTGTTGGTATAGTCTCACTCTGCAATTTGTCCCATAGTACCGCGTAAGACACAAAGTCGAACGCCTTCGACAGGTCCAAAAAAACAAGCAAAAACAGGTGTTTTTCTGGAGGTATAATATTGAACAGTTTGCTCGAGGCACAGGATGGCACTCTCCGTGGATAGACCGGGCTTGAAGCCAAATTGCGCGAAGTAAAATTTATTAATGATAGGAGATTTTAATTGTTTCGTAAAGCCGAGTTTCACGTGTAAATAGATAATTTATTTATACGTGAAACTATCAATGAATAGCTAAGTTTGCGCAACTAGTTTCGTAATGTAAATCCAGCTTAATTAAAGACACATTTGCAAAGCTAATATTTATTTTAAATACTTTTCTTTTTTAAAAACTGATTCGATTATTTGTTTATATAATTTAAATGTAAATTTATTATAATTTATGTTATTTATTAAAATATTTAAATATTATAATAAATAATTTAATTAATTTAATTAATATTGGCCGAATCAGCGGAGAACCTCAAAAGGCACAAATATAGTTCCCTTGATAGTGGATACATATTTGAGCCATTTGGGGTTGAGACGCTGGGTCCGTGGGGACCGGGAGCACATAAAATTTTCAAAGATCTTTCGGCACGCCTGATCGAAGCTACACGTGACCAAAATGCTGGCCTGTATTTTGCACAAAGATTAAGCATTGCCATCCAGCGTGGCAATGCTGCCAGCATTTTGGGTACGTTGCCAACTGGTAGCGGTTTCTTAGATTAAGGTAAGTAATACATAAGTTTAGTTTCTGTTATTTGATATTTAGTATACATAAACTGTAACAACTATGTAACTATATTCTGACAAATAAAATGTCATAAATATTTAAAAATGTATAAGTATTTAAAATGTAATAAAGGAAATACCTAATTATAAGATTAAAAATAAATAACAGCATGTATTTTTTTTTATGTTGCCCCACACTAGGAATTTCTCCTGTATTGTGGGTTACAAACATTTAAACTCACATACACAAACAAATATTAACACTTAAAGATACACCATAATCATGTTAAGTGCTGAATATTTTAATTGCATTAACATGTTATAGGTTTTCATCACACAAGGCATATAACAACCAAATGCCATGAGTAGACAATAAACTCACAATTAATGCTCGCTCCATTCAATACTATTAGGTAACAATTCTTAAAGAGATGCTTTATAAACTAATCACAATACATTATTATTTCTAATAGATTCCAAGGTCTATGTTAATAGGAAACAAAAGTCAAGTAATCTATACATATATAATAATGCTGAGCGTTTGTTTATTTTTTTTTGAACACGCTTTTCTCTGAACCAAAACAAAAGTTTTTGCATTTCATAACCCAATTCTCGAGGAAGGACGGCTAGTTAACATCACAATACGACCCTTAGGAGCCGAGTAAAAACAAAAAAGTAGTCTGAAAGAACGCTAAGTATAAACGAAGTAATAGCACAAGCAAGTAATTCCACATGGGCAAAGTCGGCAGAAGCATTATGAGCTGAAACTATTGCAGTGTGCATGCTTTATCAATCTAAATTCAGATGATTTGATTAAATTATGTTGAATTATAACTTAATATTATTATAATATATAATTGCATGAAGCAAACTTAATTACTTAGCATTAATTTTTGTTTTCAAAAGTTACTTGAAACTAAAGAAAGGAAAATGTATCATGAAAAATGTTGCTTGTTGATGATAAAGTTCTAATTGTTTTTCAATGGGAATCAAATAATGTTGGAACTTATGTAGGTACAGTCAGGAAAAAATATTGGACTAAGAATAAATAAATAATTTGAAGGTATTTCAAGAAAGATAATAATGTGTGTCTACATAATTATCTTCAATGTAGTTTATTTTTATACAACTTTTTTATATTATGTGCAAAATGTTGTTGCTTATACATTTATACACCCTTTTTAGTTTTAAGTTCTAGACTATAACATTGTAATGTGTAACCATTTATTTTCCCATACTTCCAAAGATTTCAATTGTACAAAGAACAGTTATTACTAGACAGAAATAGACCTTATCTATTACAGAGAACTTGTTAATAAGCTGATCAAACAATAATCAACTCATGAAAACATATCATTTATCTCACAAACATGCCACTTGACTGGTTCAAAACAGTTCAATTTGAAACATTACTTGATACTGCTGCCATATCTCACAATGTATTCAATGCAAGCACTTTGTTTGCTACACCTACTTGTGGACATAATACAACTAATTAGTAGAGATTGTGTTCATAACCATTGTTATTTTTTAAAGCAGTAATTACCTTGCAAAATAAAAATACTGATGATTACCTAAGAGCAGATAAGACTGGCTGAGTACACATTGAGTAGTGGTTGAGTGGAAAATATTTGTTGAGGGTACTCACCATTTATGGACCAGATGTGTGAAGGAAGTGAGTGCGCGGCGTAGACCCGGCCGAGCGCCAGCGACGTGCCTGGCACCGGGCCCGCTTCCTCGTTGGAACTGGAGTCCGTGTCGGGGCTGGCGGCCGCCGACGCCTCGTAACTCTGCGAGTTGGGCGGGATCGCGATCGCCTCGTGAGACGCGTGCAGGTCCGGCACCGATGACAGAGACCTCGCGCGCTGGCGGTCGTTCGTCACCTGTATCCCCGGTATCGCCCTCAGCAGGCTGAACCCCGCGTTGCCCACCACCTCCGAGCTGGAGCTCGTGGAGAATGTCCTCGTGCGCGGACTCTGCCCCCCGTTCGCGGTACTCGCCTTTGCGCCCATCGCGACTCCGTTACGCAAAATTCACACCTGTCACGCACTAAAACAGAGAATTACGAGTTCACGACCACACGCGGGAACTCACCACCGCGCCGGTGGAAGACATCGTACGACACACAAAAAACGGATAACTTTTTGCTAAAAAAAAACACTGTACCGACAAACACAAGTATGTTGCGAAATTGTAAACAGCCTTTGCATGTGCCCTGCTGCAAAATTTTGACAGATGTATCTTTTTTTTTATCAAGTGAAGTTAGAACGGTTGTTTGCGATATGCGCAACCTTCGTTCAAAAACAAGTTTGTATGTTTGTCTGCTCTGCTGCTCTAAGAATCTTTTAATTAATATTCTTTGATTGTGTTATTCAAAATAACCAATTATTAGCATAAAATGCATAAATACTTGCACATAATGAATAAAATTATTAAAAACTTCCAACAGAACAGATTTAGAGTTGCTCTAAGAGCTGCTCGTCGTCATTTCGTTCAACAATTAAAAAGCTAGGTTCATACTTCATTGATTTATTTTATTTTATTCTTGTAAAGTTCAATATTTTATGGGACAAGAGAAGCTGTATCGGATAAAAATAAATATAATATCGCCACCGCCGCCGCCACCGTATCTCTATGTCGACGTCGTGGTGGGGCTTACGTGCTCCTGAACAATAGATCTTTACCGGTAGAGTTTACTTAGCCGAAACGAATCTACGGTGAGGAGCCTGACCAAGAGAGATACAAAAACCCGCAGGGAAGCATGTGGCGAGCTGTTGGGCAGTAGCGACCCCACGGACCCTATTTCCCGGGAGAAGTCTTGTTCCTCACCTCTGGCTTGCCTTTAATGGCCGGCTGGAGTGAACAATGACGAGGAACTGAGCTCCCACCTCTTTCTTGCCTTTATTGGACGGCTTGAGAGAAAATTCGTAAGAATAAACGTGCTCGGAGGAATGAAGTATTCCAGTAAGATGCTAGTAGGGATCTCGACCGTACCTGCGGGATTGTCCTGATAGCCGTGGAATACCTCTCCACTCCTCATAAGCACCTCATAACATGTTGCTCCCTTGTCGCTACGTCACTACGTGCTAGCGACCGTTTTCGGGGACCCATTATTGAGTGTGCAAGTCACGCCCTGCTATTTTATCTGTGTATTTTATATAAAACATTGATCAGGCAGGGGCCATGGTCATTCCATAGTCCTAGATAACCAGTCCACTTAGGCTTCCCAAATCCACAGTCCCTTAGCTTTGTTTCTATATCCTACAATAGTACTATACCAACCGGGGGATGTCCTTGGGTGCACTTGCGTAGTTCGAACAGGGATAATCGTCGGTTGGTGCCTCATTTCATTAAAAACGTTTATCAGGCCTCTGCGAGTTGGCTTCGGCCCCTCGCACGCATTCCAAACGTCCCGAACGCCAGGTCTCCTAGAAATGTCAAGTCAATATAATAATAAAAATAAGTTTATTGTAAAAAGAGAAACACATAAAAGTTAGTCATACACTAAACATGCTTTGTATGTACAGACGCCAGCAGGTCAAGCTACCCGAAACTGTCAAATTTTCCCAATCAACCTTGAACCTTAATGCTTTAGCGATAAAGTTGAAAATCTATTAAAGAAATTTGACAGATTGTAGTAGCTTGATGTGCTGGCGTCTCTACATACACACAAGTGGATGTTAAAAGCGCACTTGAATAGCTAGCTCCTGAACGAAGTAAAAATATACTTGTATCTCAGGAGCCCAAGCTGTTTCTTTTAAAACGTTGTATAATTCAATAGACTTTCAATCTATAAACGAAGTTTGAATTTACATAAAGGCTCCACCATGCTTCAACATTTCGATTCGACCCGTGTACATAAATATATTATATTTTTACTCGCAAATATAAAGTTGATAATTATGACAATTTGATCTCTTTTCAACAATTTCTAACAGGTGTTATAGTTGGTAGAATTCTTAATTATTTTAAAATCGGGATATATTAAAAAGTAGGTAAAGACACATCATAATAATAGGATATGTTGGGCTTCCAATTGCTTGAGCTTGCGTCGACTGATTTTTAAATCTGCTATCACTTTTTCTTTCCTCTAATATCCTGATATCAGTTATAAATCAGGATTCAATGCATATTTGACACAATCGACACCCTTCTGATCGTTTGATCACGAGTTCGTACATAGGAACAATATTCACGTGAACTTCCGATGTTCGCGCAGTCACTTTCTATTAGAACAACATCTCCGGTTTCGTAACTCAGATAATTTTTAAAACTAAAGCCATTTGCAGCCTTCCGTTTAATTTATAATTTTTACGGTTACACTTGCATCTGAGCTAGCTAATGAACCACAATAAAGTATTTAGAAAAATACATTGCACCAAGGAACCCTAACCTGACATGTCATCGCTTTGCCTCGTCCACATTGTCAGTGTCAAACAATAAAGCATTCCTAATATTCCGGTACTTGCTTGTAATAAAGCATGCGTTGTGCAGTTTTCTCTTTCTGTCAAATAAAAAGACAATTTAGCTGTCTCGCTTGCACAACCGTTAATGCTGACAAGTGACACTTAAAAATCTTGTTGTCCAATTGTCGAGATAGTGATCGATGACGAACTAAAAGAAGTGTGTTATTTCTATTTTAGTTAAAAAATAGGTAATATTTATATCATATAGCGAAGTAATTAGCAATTAAACAAAGATGAATAATCCAGGAGTCAATTCGGCGACGGTAAGTACATTATTTATCTAATTTCAACTACATTCGACCATGTTTGGAAGCAGCGATTGATTTTAGTTTTCATAACATTCCCCTAATTGACAAGACCATTATCATCGACCGTATAAATAAATCATAGCCCGTTACTGATATTAAGTCCTAAGCTGTTTTGATTTGCGAGTAATTAAATGTAGAGAGAAGTTAATTTGGAACTCTATAGTGAATGCTATATATCCTATAGTAATGGATAGCGTTGTTGATTTGCTTTGCACGGCTTGAGCTGATGTAGTGTTGTTACCGCGCTACTTACAGCCAGGTGTGCCGCAGGTGCCGTTGCTCGATGACGACACCCTCGCCTTCGGTGAAGAGGATAACGCCACCAAACAGTTTGTGTAAGTGTCACTGTACTATACCAGCTGTTAAATGACGTGTAAAATATTTTAGAGGAACATTGTGGCTTACAGTTTCAGAAACAATAATAACATTCCTACAATGATCATTTTTAGGTACTCTGTTATGCAGGTTTCAGCAAAATCAAAGTTTCAAAGGCTGGACAGGAATTTTAAACCGAAAATTAGTCCTTGCAAATAAACAAGAAATACCCTTTTACTAATTCTGCTATCCCCTTCACCAACCAACAAAATGTTTACTATTCCTACTGTTTATTCTGACTTCTATAACAACATTGGTACTATTGTTGTCGCATATCTAAAAAACAAGGCAAGATTCCACTATGTTGTATAAAAAAAGTTTAAATACTTAAACCTTGTTTAAATATCCCAAAAAATTGCGAAGCTGTATGCATTCTAGACAGAGACAGCACTATTAGCATCTGAGGTCACAACACAAGAATTCCATAGTAACTTTGCACCATTCAGTACAATAATTATTTTGCATAGCAAGGATAGAAGAATAATTCTAAAAGCGTGTAACTTGTAAATTTTTCTACAGATTTTATAATTTTTTCACGAATCGTCTTTTTTAGTAACATCTTTAATTTTTTTTTTTTTTTAAACGCTTTGCCCCATATTAGGAATTTCTCCTGTATCGTGGGTGCGTTTACAAACATTTAAACTCACATACACAAACAGCCAGACCCGGAACAAGTATTTGCAGGTCATACAAATATTTGTTCCGTGCGGGGATTGAACCCGCGACATGTAACGCAGCACTCAATTGCTTAACCACTGTGCCAACCGTGCCGTCACTAATAAATAATCGTCATTAATATTATGTATATTTTTTATAGTAGTCAAATACCATATTATAACCATATCAAACAATTTGCAGGCACCCATACATAGTGTTCTTCCACCTAGTATTCCGGTGTTCAGCCATCGTGGTATACATGCTGTGTGGGTGGTTCTCCGACTCCTTCATAGCTAGCTTTGTGCTTGTTATCCTACTGCTGTCCGCTGACTTCTGGACTGTCAAGAATATTAGTGGTATGTACTGAAATGGTCATTATAAAAAACATAATTATAAATAATAACCCTACTTTGAAGTTGGGTATTTAGCACTGTTGCAACTGTTTTGAAAGTTTATTTTGAACAAGCCATGTGCCGATAGGATCCTCATTGCCAAAAATTATAGAAATTCCATATAGACTTTCGTCACGTACTTCCCCTTTAGGGGCTGAATTTTCATGTTCACTTTTGTTATAAATGATTTTATTTCTGTAAGTAGGTTTGTACAAACACTTTTACACGTCAATCATATTTTAAAAAACTGGATGAGGTCGGCGTTTAAAAACTAGATGTCGAGGTCGGGCGGCGCCGGCGTATAGGGAACTGTTGGGCAACATTTCATGCCTGTAGAGCCAGCAGTTTGGGTTGTGCGTCTGTCAGTGAATTTAAGATTTTTCTTAAGTAGGTATGTACACCAACATCATAAACGGCACGGTTGGCGCAGTGGTTAAGCGATTGACTACTGCGTTGCGTGTCGCGCCTTCAATTCCCGCACGGAACAAATATTTGTATGACCTACAAGTAGTTGTTCCGGCTCTGGTTGTTTGTGTCTGTGACTTTAAATGTTTGTAAACGCACCCACAATACAGGAGAAATTCCTAGTGTGGGGCAAAAAAAAAAAAAAAACTTTACCCATTAACTGGGAAAAAAGTTGAATTTTTGTATTGTACAGACGCCAGCAGGTCAAGCTACCCGAAACTGTCAAATTTTCCCAATCAACCTTGAACCTTAATGCTTTAGCGATAAAGTTGAAAATCTATTAAAGAAATTTGACAGATTGTAGTAGCTTGATGTGCTGGCGTCTGTACATGGTCTGTCTACATTAACAGAAAAATACATTTCAGTTCTGCAGTCTGCCTGTCAAAGCCATTAGGTAACCCAAACTGCTAGTTGTAGAGGTCACCTACTAGTAACAAATTGAGAAATAATGTTCAATATTACCTCTGTGTAAATTGCCAAAATGAATTTAAACAATTTTTTTTTATTTACTTTATCTGATGAAAAAATTGGAGTCAATCAACTTTATGCTTCCTGGTGGTTGAAACATAATAATATTGAATATAAATGCCCGGTTCAGTTACAAGCATTACATGTTGTGTCTTATTAGCAGATTTCTAAATTGTTGATGGATGAATTTTACAAGGGTTTTTAGAGTTCCATAGTCAACAAGGAAGACCTATAATAGTTTCGCCATGTCTGTCCGTTCGTCTGTCCGCAGCTTAGCTCAGAGACTCGGTAGTACTAGAAAGCTGTAATCTGGCATAGATATACCTACATGTTAGTTACGCCGCCAGTGGTAAAATAAAATCTTGAAAATAATTTATTTTTAAGTCCTCTTCTGCAAGTAAAGTGGGGATGTATTTTTTTCTCGTCTACCCGATGGTGGGGGTTGCCGTTGGATGGGTCTTTCAAAAATATTTCTGGTTTGTGTAAACAATTTTTCGATGAAGCGATCCGTTTGTGAAATATGTATTAAGCTTTATTAATGTGTAAATGGTGGTTTTTGGATATGTGAAAAATTCACGATGGTAGTATAATATGTAGCGAAGTTAACAGGAAAATGATCACAGCTAAGTAGGCTTTACAAGTTAACGAGTAATAGTGGACCAACTTTCATTTGTAGCTGGAACGTATGAGAACACGGAGAACATGTTTTCAACTACAATGTTAAGTTTTTTCGTGGGAGAAATTCATCCCAACGGCGGAAGCGGAACCCTTCATTGTGCGTGGTCCGACATGCACTTGGCCGGTTTTTGTATTTATGACAATTATTCCAGGTCGTCTTCTAGTTGGGTTGCGATGGTGGAACTACGTCGACGATGACGGCAAGTCGCACTGGGTGTTTGAGACCAAACAGGTAAATGTGAGTGTTGTGCTTGCTTTTACACCTTTACTATAGGATAGATATAAACTAAACAAATGTTGTATCATTTATATCTAACAAAATATCCGATTAAGCCAAACACGATATCACGAACTCTGAAATACACAAGGGGTTAACAATGGATACCGTCAGGGGCAAGATAAAAAATATCTCAAAAAGATAGCAGGAAAAACTGGAAAGGCACCCCAACGATCTAGCGGTCGCACTGAAAACAAAGACATCGTGTAGTCCAGTCCACCTGTGGGGACATAAGCACGAATACGGAGTAGATGGCTCGCTGGGATCACGCTCTTCCCGCAAATGTTTACCTCCAATTCTCCGGTAAAGCAGATTGTTGCAAAAAAATATGCCTCATAAATGCTGACTGGATAGGAATAGGAACAATGTACACGAAGTAACTTTGTAGTAATAAATCATTATACTGTTTCCAGAATCGCGTGAACCAGAACGAGAGCCGTCTGTTCTGGATGGGTTTGATCCTGTGCCCGGCCATCTGGTCAACATTCTTCATCTTCTGCCTATTTGGACTCAAATTCAAATGGATGGTATGTTATGATGTGATAAAAAATCACAAAATTGCGACACGTTTAACCAATACCTCTGTATATTTTCTCCAGAGGTTTATCTAGTCCATGAGTGGCTCGTCGGTATTTTCCCACTCCATTAGAATTTCTTGTCAGGAAAACTAGTTAGAAAAGCGAATATCTAAAGAAAATGTGAGCCTAAAATATTTTTTTTAAATGTGAACACATAATGACTCATATGACCGACACTGTCCTCTGGCCATAAAAATGTTTTGTCGGGACACATTTACAACCTCAGGATGTAACATCGCACATTCGTAAAAAATGGTTCTAAGCACCATTGTAGAGAAGTGTCATAATCAGATAAGGAATATATGACATGGTTTACCTATTAACATTTATAATGAACTGTAGTGATTAAATAACTGTTATCATTGGGCTCAAACCTACAAATTACCAAGTATCTTTCAAACACAATCATGAATTTTTACCTATCTGCCAGACTAAATAATATCTTAAATATGGAAAACACAAAATTACTAAACCATTATCATGGAAGGATGTTCTACAGCGATCCTTATTATAGTAGTCAAGCGATATTAATCGATAAAATCCCTACATACATAACTATTTTTCGGCAGTTACGACGACACACAACACACGAAACATAATTCAATTAAAATGATTCCGTACTCCCCAGCTGCTAGTCCTCATTGCACTAACCCTGACGGGCGCCAACCTGTACGGCTACATCAAGTGCAAGTTCGGGGCCAAGGAGAACCTCAAGTCTGCCACCACCGAGTTCGTGAAGAAGCAGCTGTTCCAGAACGCAACCACCTTCATGTTCACACAGCCGGCTCCTCCCACTACTGGGAATACGGGAGTCGTGTAAATTATTTTACTTTTTAATAAGCCTGTATACAATGATTCGAAGACTTTGGAAATTTGTGAAGTTGAGTTCAGTTTATGGACAAGATTCATAATACAATATAGAATACAACAGCTGCATAAATACAGCTGCACCGTAAGCAGCTGTGGTGCACATCAAGAAATGGTCAAGTTGTTTTTAATCTTCTGCCATATTAATACTATTTGACCATTTCGGCCCGAAGTAGTTAATGCGAAAAAAATTCGTTATATTTTTTTCATTCCTTTATAACTTCTAATTTATCATAAAAATCATTATCATATTCAGTCTATCTAGCATGCTGTTCACACGATTTCGATATTGCATAAACATTGTGTGTTTACAATTAATTTGGCACAAGATGGAAGCTCTGCATGTAATCCTAAACTTAAATAACTAAACAAATGCTGTATGAAGCGTGTTTCACTCATCTCTGCGTTTCGACAATAAACAGTTGTATGCAGGCCTTAATAATTGAATTTATTGTTTAAATTACTATGTGATGTAGTTTTCATAATGAGTATCTCGGGAGTTCCTTGTTTGTACTTTATTTATTTGTAGTAGTTAGTACTTCTGTCCAAGTAAATTAAGCCACATATATTATAACATAAATATTATATCAGCTATGGCCTGTTTCGCTGGGCAAACTCCGGTTAACTTATCTGGCAGATGAATTGATGCTAGGTAAAGGTCCATTTACTAAATTTATCTGGTAGATAATGCCTATCTGGAAATTGTGAAGCAGGCCTTTTGTTGTTTCGAATAAAACAAATATGGATTACGTGTTTATATGATGTGATTTTAGTCAGTTGCTTGTCAGTCGATCGTGGTGTTTACATATTTATTTATATTTTAACGTGATTACTAATTTCTAGAGCTTCTTGTTTTAGTCTTAACATTAGCTTCAAGTAACAGCGATGGTGCAATCATCTGTTTCAAGGGTGGTTTAAAAAACTGGTGAACCATAGAAGTATGACAATGAACACTCCATTTACTTCCTATTCTGTGATTCAAAACATACCTATAGCTGTCACAAGCATCTTTTGGCGCGCGGCCAAAATGGGAACTAAAGCCGCCATCTTGTATTTTTCAATACATTTCATAAAACATTACCTAATGCACAAAAATGTTCAAAAGTTTATCGCCCCCTGGTAACGTCTTTGAGCGTCAAAAGATCCCTGTAGCAGTGTATGTATGCTACGAGTATTTTACGCTGTATTGAATTAAAGGCATCTGTAATCACTAACCATTATCGCGTGTATCAAATATCTTTCACTGTAAGCATTGTAAGTTTTATTATAAAATACAAATGGCCTGCTAAAGTTTGACAAGACGAAGACATGATTTAAATTTTATTGTGTTTTGTGTCGAATGCATACAAACCGCATTTAAAAGTAAAATATGAGCGATAATCAATACTCATAAATTTCAAATAGCTTGATTAATTTTTGATAGCACTGCTGCATTCAAGCGATTTCCATGTGAAATGTTCTCTAAGAAGCAGAATTTATATTATGTAAATCACACTTAGATTGTTCTTTGTAGGGTTAAAGAAAAACATCCGCTTACTTTCTGCTCCCCAATGTTCTACACAGTTTTATATGATATTCAGAAATTCTTTTAATATTTTTTAGAATCGCTCGAAAATTGTTTTTAATTAGACATGCTGAACAACAATTTTACATGGAATGTCTGACTGTACATTGTTGAAAACCCGATAGTTTTATAATATTGTATATAATTATTTTAAGATAATCAATAAATTATATAAATACTTATACAATTTATTTTATTTATGTTTTTTTTTTTTGGTAAAATAATGAAATAAGGCTACAGAAGAATAACTTACTGAAGAAGCATACAAATAAGCCGTAATAAGTAATAAAAACATTTCCAATTAATATAAATTAGTCAAATACATTGTCATATTTAAATTAAACAAAGTTAGTCATCAACAATACAATAGCCACTAAACAGTGGATACTTACTGATGATGACGCATATAATGACTGTCTGGGTAAAATATGCCCTTTACAATTTTTTATATTAGAAACTTACTATTAGAAACTATATTAGAAACACAGAGTGATAAATTACAACATTTTCTCGGCTATTTAGAATATATTGCTCAGTATTCAATAAAACATACAACAAAAATATTGCTCCAGGTGAGGCTCGAACTCACAACCCCGGCATTACTCACACAAGCACTGTCTTATAAGTACCGTGCGCTAACCAATTGCGCCACTGGAGCTATGAAGAAACAGGCGAAAAACCGGATCTGTATTTACATGACCACCAAAGTCAAGCGACGTCCCTTTATGTGATTATCAAACGTCAAATCAGTCGTACCTATACTTTTCGTAGCACTTGTTCTATCTGAAAATGGTAGTATAATTCCCTTAAAGTTAAAACAAATAATCCTAACATCCATTTAGCAGTAAAAATAAAGTAAAATATTTTGACAATTGCAAAATTCATTCGAAAAATATATAAACAAAATGGAAACGTCATCTGGTTTGTTGTGATAAGTTGAAGTGTATTTCCATGGATAATCTCATAACAATCACGTTATTCAGGCTGCTTTAAGGGTGATAAGTTGCTGAGTGTTTTATTGAGCTGTAGTTCGTGCTGTGTTCTATCTAATGGTCCGACAAAATGAATTGGTTCGACACGTCAGGCTTCACGAGCCTCGCTAAGAACGCGCTGAAGGAAGCACAGAAGACTATAGACAAAGCGCTGGACATCCAGGACGAGAGCGGGGAGGAGCCGGAGGAAGAGACGACCCCGCAGACCAGCGCCAAGTCGTCCCCCGGACACAGTAACACGTCACTCAAAGACAACTCTGATTTCTTTTCCTCCTGGGGTCTGACCGTCAGCGCGGAGAGTGAACAGGATGCTCCTATCAAAGATCAGCCTGTCGTCACCGAGAGTCCGTCCAAGTCCACGTCGCAGAGCATCTGGGGCTCGTTCGCGGGCTCATTCTTTGAGCAACCTAAAGAAGACGACCCTACAATCGTCAGACCACCGAAAGCTAAGTCTATGAATGTTCTTTCTGGTACTAAATATGGCAGTCACGATGACTTGTTCTCCAAAAGTCAGCTAATCATGTCAGACACTGACACATTAGATCACAGAATCACAAAATCTTTGAAAGATGAACTCCCAAAAGTTGAAGAGAGACGTGATTCAGCAAAGTCACAGAGATTGTCTTTTGTGTCAAGTAGAAATAGTTCTGATTCAGTAGAAGTGTTATCTCAGAGCTTAAAGACAACTCCTGACTCTGAGGTGTCAGTTCATTCCTTATCACACAGCAGTAGTACGGGCCAGAAGAACAACTCAGAATCAGTAGAAATATTACCCGATAGTCTGGTAAGTCCTAGTTCTATTGAGTGCCTTGGTTTTGATAGTTACTCCAGTGGTAAAAATAGCAACTCATCTTCCATCTGCCTGTCCCCTGGAGAACTCAGCGATAAGAAGTCCACTCCCATTGGTGATAAGACTGAGAAAGCAGAAACTGCTGACAGTGTCAGTTTAGTTGCAGATGATGATGAAGATACTATGTCATACAACTCCATATCTGAATGTACAGCACCCACTGTGTTGGACACTGATGACAAATCTGCAAGCCCCTTTCCCAAGCTAGTCAAAGTAGACACAGCAAGAAAAGTGATGGACAAAGAGTTCATGCATTTGGAGCAAGCCATCCTGCCACAGAGGATGCAAATGAGTGAGAACTCTTCAAATGATGGCTCTTGGTCTGACAGGACTCTAAATGCTGACAATGACAGTATTAACCTAGACATAACTGCAGAAGAACAGAAGAAGGAACAAGAAGATGTTCTTATTGATAAATTGAGTGACTCATCATCATTCTACAATGTCAATGTTTCTAATGACATGCTGAGATCTGAAAGTTCTGCTTTCGTCAATGTTGAAAAGCAGCAATGCAATGCATCTAGTAGTAGCTCTTCACAGAAAGATGGCAGTGTTAAAGAAAGGACATCCCCAATAAGTTCTGATAGTAAAAGTGACTTAGTCAAGATAGGGTCAGACCGGACTTCTGGTCACACATCTGGGGATGACATAGAAACAGCTACTTCTTCAGATATTGAAATAATTCCTAGTCCTAATGGTGATGGTCATGGGTTTAGAAATAGTCCTGCTAAGTATGCTTTTAAGCAGTCAAAGTTTGATGGCACAACATCCCCTAACCTAGTGGACTTGGTACTGGGGAAGTCTTTAGCAACAAAGATAAGGGGGCACAACCGGGAGTTATCAGAAGCATCAGTGCAGAGTAACACCAGTGATGAGAGTCAGGGTTCAGAGAATGAGAGGTTGATGAGAAGGTTGTGTGAAATGGCAGAGCTTTTGGAAGCAAGAGAGAACAGATTGTTGGAAATTAGCAGAAGTAATGCAGACCTGGCTGAGAATAATGCAGACTTGAAGAGCCAGGTTGATTCATTGATGTCCAAGCATGAGGGCAGCGATATTAACACAATCACAGAAGATTACACACAGAGGATGTCGGCACTAGAGAAGAAGTTTCAGCAGGCGATCAGAGAAAAGGTATGACTGATGTTCTAATATTAAAATTTTTAAAATAACCTTCATTTAGAAGTTGACTTCTAAATGACCTTGAATGATGTTGAATAAAAAAAAAACAATTTTATTATGCGAACCCTGTCAGTAATGTATTTTTTCCTATTATTGAGCTAACCGTTTCAAGAAATTTAAAAATCACACCTAAAATCTAAAATTAATCTTCATAAAAATTATAATTTCATTTTATGATAATACAATATTTTCATTAAGTAAATCATAGGCAAAATAAACTATATTTTCGAGACTGCAAAAGTGATGAAACTATTAACAGGTGTTGTGACTGACCCGAATGGTTCGGTGCCACAAAAACTGTACTTTTGTAGTCACATAGATAAGAAATTGCCAAGGTATTAATTTCATGTTTACAAACCAAACTTTTACAGTTAACAAAAGAATTAGCTATAAAGGTAAAAAATGTATAATATTCATATTTCCACTGGAATGGTGTTAATTACTTGATTGACTGACTGCAAAGTTTCAGTGACTTCAAAAAATTTTTTCCTACCTCATAGGATCAGCTAAGAAAGCAACTAGATACCTTCAAATCCGAGTCTTCTTCCCGCAAGAACTCCTCAGAACTAGAGAATGCTCTCAAAGAGAAGGACGAGGTAATCGCCCAGTTGCAGGAGGAAGGCGAGAAGCTGGCTCGACAGCAGCTGCAGCAGTCCAACATTATCAAGAAGTTGAGGAGCAAAGACAAGGACAATGAACAGGTCATTAAGGGCTTGAGGTGAGGCAGCCACGTCTGGTTCTAAAGATGCGCTTGCACACACACACACACACACACACGCACATTTAACATGTTCAGACAACACAAATAACACAACCTAAGTATTGGTATGCTAGGCCATAGCGAAACATGTAAGACCATAATTTTATTAATAATACTTACGTTAATTTACAATATTTTAAAGCAAATAAAAATAAAATATTCTATTCTCTAAACAGGCAATTAATTGCGCATTTCATAGATTAGCAATATTGCGGTTAACTCTGAATAATCGGAAATACTGACCAATTGCCGTAAGGCAATACCAATATTGTATAGGAATTACCAAGAATTGCGCAATAATAGTTGCCCGTGTAAATGCATGATAAAAATTAGCCTCGCGCTTGTGTTCTTAAAGGGGTAGGCAGAGGTGTTAAGTACACTAAGATTGGAGTGGCTGTAAACAAACTAAAAAAAAACCCGTCTGCGGTAAAAAACTTAAAAGTTAAATAAAACTGAGTTTTTTTTAAGTTTGAAAATACAAAATCGGAATGGGTCCCGGCTGCTTCCTACTTTTATTTAATTTAAAATGGGCTTGTTTTTATGTTTTCAGTTTTTTTGTACTTAAGATTTTTACCGCAGTCGGGGGTTTTTTTATTACTTTTTTTCACCTTTTTGTTTAGATAATTTATTATACATATTTTTTAATTTTATTGTACTTACGTGTTTTTACGATCTGTCGCTTGGACTTACTTTTAACCATTTTTTTTTTAATGGATACATAAATTTTTGCCTGCTATTTATGAAACCCTTTATTTTGATACCCCACTCCAAAGGATTTGAAAAAAAATTGTTTGAAGACACAATATTGCGCCAAAAATCGGCCATTAAATATTATATTTTTCAATTTTAATATACCCAGTGTCACTCTCACAATTAAGACGAATCTAACGGCACCTCTCAAGCTGTAATCGATCAAGCCGTTTAGGCTACATATAGAGCGTGCCAAAGTAATATACCTACATACATACACTCGAAAAACATAACCCTACTTCTGGCGCAGTCGGGTAAAAATTGGGATTAATTAAATAATTGGTAAAAGAAGAAACAAGAGTTTTTTGGCAATAGTTATCGTGTCTCCTTTTGACATAGCATTCACCAGGAAAAATATTTGGCGTAGGTATCACTAAAAGTTTTTAAATATTTTTCCAGGGATAAAATAGCAGAGCAAACAACAGAACTGGACAGACTGAAGCGATCTATAGCCGCTAAGGAGGAGCTGGAAGTTAGCCAGATTGAAGCAGTGTACCGGCTCACCACTTCTAATAAGAAACTAGAGACTGAACTTATGGAGGTATGTACAGCAAATACCAACTTATACGTTATTCTGTCAAATTGTGCTTTTACTATTCTATTCTATTCTATTTTTATGGTTCTGGCTCCATCGGTAACGTTCGATGATTTTGCCAATGTCAAGGTATGTATGAGAAAGTAATGATCGTAAACTGTTACACAACTATTGATCAGTGTTTGTAGCGTTGGCATCCATGGATCCCCATGCTAAAAAGGGACAAAACATTTTTGGTTAATACATGTAAGACGTCACAAAATAAATGTTAGAACATTCAGTAGGTATAATATAAATAAATAGAAACATCTACTATAACTGGATTTTATTAATGCTAATGAATTTATAAAGGATTTTAACTGCAGGGGTATGGGCTAAAGATAATAGGAAAGGAATATTAATTGGGCGGGGGACATCAGAAGGAAGTATGTCGTAAAGGGGAGTGGTTAAACGAGGACAGGAAAAAAACAAGTGTTCCAGAGTGCTCTCATCCAGGCCGCATTCACACAAAGAAGAGTCCCTCACGCGTATTTTGGCCAAAAAAACTGGTGTACAAACGAACCCAAGTCGGAGTCTAATTATGACAGAGGTGGCTATTTTACTAGAATATTTTAGTTTGCTGAACCAACATTTAGATGGAATGAATGGTTGGATAGAGCCATAAAATTTTCCCTTCAATGTTCGAGTTTTTTGCCAATGATCATTCCAATTCTTCATCATCTCGGGTTTAACAAGACAGCGCAGATCACGGGGATAACAAGACGTATGAGTTTCAATCCCATTCCGAATAGCCAGCTTGGCAATTGAATCCGCATTCTCATTACCAACAATTCCAGAGTGGCTGGGTATCCAAGCCAGTGCAATCTCTATGCCTAAGCAGTGGCATCTATACAGGAGTTGTTTTAACTTTAGGATAAGGGGAAAATTGTGACGAGAGCGAAAAGGCGATTTTATTAAATCCTGTAGGCAGCTAAGAGAATCCGAGAGGATGAGGCTTTTGTTGAGTCCATGTGATTCAATGTAAGAGACTGCTTCGAATAGAGCTATTGCTTCCCCTGTGTAAATAGTGCAAAAAGAAGGACTACGAAAATTAAGAATAATTTTGTATTTTGGGATCCACACAGCTGATCCGACATTACTATTATCGGACAACTTAGAAGCATCTGTAAATATCGTCAACCAATCGTGCCAGTCCTCTGCCAGAATCCTATTGAGTTTGACATTAGCGACAGGGTCATGTTTGGGTATACCAAAGTTAAAAATAATTTTTGGTTGATAGAGCAAGGAATCAAAATTTACTTCAAATATGGGGTTTTTATTTAACTGAATTATGGAAATGTGCAGATTATTGAATTTACTGAAGCTGTTGACGAGGAGTGGAGGGTCTTTATGAGCCCAATAGCGAGATGTCGGGATTAAGTGAAAAAGTGTACGAAGAAGAGGGAGAAGAGGATGACAATTATTCTGCATGACTTTATAAAAAAATCTGTCACAGAGATATTGCCTACGTAAGTGAAGTGGTGGCTCTAAACATTCTACCTGAAGGGCATTAATAGGTGAGCATTTCATAGCACCCGTGATAATGCGCAAGCATTTGGATTGGATCCTTTCCAGTTTGGCCAGGGCTATTTTGTTACATGGTTCTAACAGAAAGGTTCCATAGTCAAAGTGACTACGAACTATGGCGTTATATAGGATTTTCTGGGAAGTTGGGTGAGCCCCCCAGCGAACTCCAGAAAGGGCACGTAAGACATTAATGCCTCTTTCGCATTTCTTTGAGATGTAATCCAGATGATAGAGCCCAGATAATTTTGAGTCAAGAATGAGGCCAAGGAATTTTACTTTGTCACGGATCAAAATGGGTTCATTTTCAACATAAAGGTTAATAAGGGGAATATTACGTTTGCGAGAAAAGACAACTGCATTGCATTTGGAGACTGATAAACTCAAGCCGTGATCGGTCAGCCACTGGTTTAAGTAGTAAAGGGCTGAATTTAAGCGAGATGAGGCATCTGAAAGGGAAGCTGAACTGAAGTAGAGAGCAATGTCATCGGCATATTGTAGGATTTTGCAGAAACAACTCACTGAAGACTCCAAGTCATGTGTGTATATATTATAAAGGATGGGGCTTAAGACCGACCCCTGGGGTAGACCCTTCCACACTATACGGGATGGGGAAAGGAAGTTTTGATGACGGACAGAAATAGAACGGGACATAAGGAGACTACAAATGATGTTGACCATCCTCACAGGGATACTCAGCTGTAGCAGCTTTTGCCTGAGTATAGGAAGTTGGACATTATCATAGGCTGAAGCTATGTCTAGGAAAACACCGAGAACACTTTCATTATGGGAAAAGGCAATACGAACATCAGACATGAAAACACTTAGGCTATCTAAGGTTCCCATACCTCTTCGAAAACCGAACTGAGAACTGGATAAGATGCCTTTAGTTTCTAAGATCCATTCAAGTCGGTTCTTGATGAGATTCTCCATAATTTTAGACAAGACAGAAGAGAGGGCGATAGGACGGTAGGAAGTAGAGTCTTTTGGGTCTTTCCCTGGTTTCAAAATTGGGATGATTATTTGGGATTTCCATGACTCTGGAACTTTGCCACTAACGAAAAAGGAATTGATTAGGTTCAGAAAGATTAGTTTACAGTTAGAAGAAGATTTGGAAATAAAGGAGTAGGGTATTCCGTCGACCCCCGGAGCAGAATCCCGGAGGTGGTCCAAGGAACAAATAAGTTCTGAGTAAGAGAAAAGGTCATCAAATCTATTAGAGGAATTGGGAGGAGGAGGATCTACAGTGGGAAGGCATTCGAAGCTAGGAACAAAGGGGGGGGGGGCTAATTTGGATATGAATTCTTCCAACCAGGTACTGTGGTCATTGGTAGAAATATCGGGAGACTGGCTGTCACAAGCTCTGCGATAGATTTTAATTTTTTTCCATACAAGGGAAACAGGAGAACGTGGAGACAGTGACTCGCAAAACTTGAGCCAGCCACTTCTTTTCTTTCTTGCCAATAACCTACAAATAGTTGCAGAGGTCTTTTTAAAATTTAAATAGTTGGGCATATTCATGCTAGAGGAAAAGGAGTTTTCAGCTTCTTTACGTTTGCGGACGCCATCAGTGCATTCAGCATCCCACCAAGGTGGAGAAGGTATAAGGTGACGGGCAGAGTTTTTTAAGGGGATTGAAGAATTGGCCGCTCTCAACAGACACTCAACAAAATTACTGTAGTGAATAAGGGAGTTGGATGAATTTATTTGGGGCAAATTTTGAAGTTCTGCGTCCAAATTGGTCGAGAACTTAGACCAGTCGGCTTGAGGTAGGCGATATTTTTGTAGGGGTTGGGTGGGAGGAGAACGTGGATGAGTACTTGGAAAAGAAATTAGGATAGGAAAATGATCACTACCATATGAATTAGGGAGCACAGTCCAGGAAAGAGTTGATACTAAGGAAGGGGAAGAGAAAGTAAGGTCAGGAACACTAATATTTTGGTTAGGTGAAACCCGACGGGTAGCAGATCCATCATTAAGAACACAAAGGTTGCAATCATCTAAAAGTTCAAGCAAAAAGCTGGAGGAGGGGTCATTACAGTGAGAGCCCCAAAGGGTGTGACGGCAATTAAAATCACCTAACACAATCAAAGGGCCAGGAATAGAAGAAAGGATAGAGTTAAATTCAGACAAAATATTAGCATTGGGATGGGGAATGTAGGCAGATACAAAGGATATGTCCATGGCTCTAATGGCCACTACATTTAGACCAGGATCGTGATGGGAAAGAGGAATCTGGGAATAAGTGATAGATCTGCTAACCAATAGGGCGCAACCCGCCCATCCATCATCTCTGTCGTCCCGAAGACATGAATAACCAGGAACCCTAAAGAGAGATCCAGGCTTGAGCCACGTCTCCGACACAGCAAAGACAACGGGTTTATGTCTATTTAAAAGATAGATTAAATCGTGTTTTTTCCTGCGAATGGATCTACAATTCCACTGAAGGATTTCTTCCATTTTGTCGAGTCCAGGATTCAAGGAGTTGTTATACTAATACAACGACATTGTCCGGTATTGCGTCACTAAATTTAGACAACATGTTTATAAGGGAGCAAGCCAGGAGCTCAATCAAATTGTCATTAGGAGTGGGAAGGGGAGTAGTTTCAACATAAGGGGAATTCAGGGCACAGCCATTAGGCTGAGAGGAATTAGGGGTATAGACCATCGACTTATGGGCTTGGGTATCATATGACTTGCCCAATTCTGGCCTAGGTTTTGGAGAACGATAAACAGTCTTGGTATAGGAGGTTTTAACGGGGGATGCATATGGAGAAGAAGTAGGAGTGTTAAGAGGGGACGAGAAGAGAAGTGGTTCAGAAGGATAAGCTTGAGGTAGTTTAGATTGGGAAGGACCTGCTGTAACCTTAGAGTAAGGCAATTTACGGGGACGGGGAAACCTTACTGAAGCCTCACGGTAGCTTAAGTTTTCCTGAGACATTACCATTTTAATAGACTTCTGTCTTGAGTGTTCAGGGCACTTATTATCCGTGGCCTTATGGCTCCCACCATCACACAAAAGACAAGAGACCTGTAAGTCGGGAACATTACAGCTATCTCCGGGATGAGGTTGAGTGCAACGGTAACAGCGGGGCTGAGATCTACACTGAGTGCTTATATGGCCAAATCTTAAGCAATTGCGGCATTGTATGGTTGGAAGTTGATAAATGGATACAGGAAGAGAGACATTGTAACAGAAGACTTTCTCTGGTAGAATTTGACCAGAGAAAGTAAGCACCACAGTCGATGATGGGGACCAAGTTACGGAATCCTCTTTTTTGTTTTTAAAATTAAGCCTTCTAGCCCTAATGACTTCTCCACAATTGCGAGGGGTTTCAATACCAAGGACTAGCTCCTCTAGTGTCCAGTCAGTAGGAATATCCCTAACAACTCCCATACGACTTATATGAAAGCGCGGGATAGCTGCTGAATATTTATTTTCTATCAGTATTGGATTGCTGACAAAATTATTGGCATCATTGTATGTGATGAAATCGATTGATATCCTGTTACGGCCCAAAGACTTGACACTGCCTTGGACAACACCTTTAAAACCCTTACTGAAAACAAATTGGGCAAACTTAAGGGAATTTAAAGTTAGGCCTTGTTTAGGGTCTGTTTCCATCCTAGATACAAATACGGTGAAGGGAGCTCTGTCACTCTCATTATAGAGGATTTTGCAGTCGTTCTCAAATCCTGGCTTGGTAAAAACGGACTGAATTGAGTCAGACGGCGGCTTGTTTCTTTTCGCGTCAACAGAAATCTCAGGACCTCCGGGACGCTTTCTAACCTCGGATCTTACGCGATCAGAGTTTTGGGAACACTCCACAACATCCATAATATCTGGAGGAGTCCCTCCACCCCCATCCGGGGGTTCCTCGGCACTCATTTTCTTAGAAAATGAGTGCCAAAAAGCTTAAAAATACAAACCTTATTCCCAAACCAAACACACACAAAACTATCACAACACTACCTAACCCTACAAACAGATTTTGTTATCAAAATAAATTGTGAGGTTAAGAAACGCGTGCTTAATCTCACCAAGACAATAGCAAAATCCTGTGCTTTTACTATGGAGTCTTATTACCTAAACTCAAGCGGCCTTATTACAAAACAAGGTTTTTCTTTTGACATGGTTTAAACCATCGAGCCTGTTTTTGAAATAAGAACATAACTGAAATCGAAATACAGTTCCTTTTACAAAACTGTCAACTTAGTCCGGTCTTAGATTGTCAATTTTGTATTAAGAACTTTACTAAAGTCGGCATAAAGTTCCAAATACAAAAACTAAATCGAATGTGTAGGTTGGGGCTAAAGTTAGATCGTGTTTTGTAATAAGACGGAAGCAGTCTCATTACGAAACGAGTTCTAGCATAAGACCTTTATTACCTTAAGAACTTTATTCCAACTAAGTTAAAGTACTACTAAGCTCTATTTATTCCAACGCATTTGTATGATAGAGAATTGAAGTGAATTTCGTCTTTCAAAGAATATGCGTACATAATTACAGAAATGAGATAGTAAATAAATTGTAGTAATTTTTGTCTTTGCCATTGTATGCCAAGATAATTAAGTAAATAAATTAGGAGATAATCAGGGAAAAGTTGTAAAATGTCCATTGTAGTTAGATGTGTTTATTTTATGTTTTGCTTATCGCGGCGAGAGTTCTTATCAGTTGTGTAGCGCGACACTCATGCGCACCACACAATCGAAATTCAATGTTGTTGTTCACGTTGTTGGAGGGTTTTTCTCTGTTAGGAATTGAAACAAATCGGTACGTCAGATGCCAGCCCCATGAGGCATTTGCCTCATTCATATAGTTGGAGACCTTTTCTGGAAGTAAACTTTGATAGTTGAGTTGACAAAATTGATAGAAAGGGTTCCTTAATGACTCTACCTTCTTCACCGTTCTATGCAGTTTTAATTAAATACAAATCATCATTTTAATTTCATTTCTTTTTTTTTTAATTGCTTTAATCCTTAGAAAAACCGACCATGTGCGAGTCCGGCTCACACATGGTCGGTTTTTGGAATTGGATGGAATGACAAAAAGATGGCTTCTCTCCCTGTCATACAACGACACTGAGGAAATAGTGAGTTAACACCAAATTCTACAAGCAAGTCATTCACACAATCACTCAGGTCCTACTTCCTAAAACCCTCGCCTACAACTCTCACTGTAACACTACTTAGAATGATTTTATGTTGTTCAATGAATTTTTAATTTTAATTTTATCTTGATATATCACTACCCTTATCTAATTAAGTATTCTGTCCGTTTTCAAACATCCTGAAATTAAATTTAAGTTAACGCAAACATGTCTCGAATTAAATTTAAGATAACGCAACTCAGGCCCCCAAGATACAGGCGCTGCTAGTTTGGGGACCACTGTTCAAAGAACTTTGTTATATAATATTCTAGTTACAGTCAGGATAAAATATTATTATTATTGAAATTTATTTTCTTACAATGGACCAATAAATAATTCTAAACATTTAAAGGACCATGCTTAGATGGTTTGGTCCAGGTTTGGTCATGTAGCGAGGATGAATGAAAGGTGAGTAACAAAAGGTATTTACCCTAGAAGGATATAGATAGTGATCTTATTGGTGATGATCGTCAGAAAAGTCAGGTGCGTAGTAGGTACTCGTTACTGCGTGTACGGCCAGGATGCGTAAACTAAACGAAGCAAAAGGAGCATGTGTGTGTCTGTGAAAAGGAGGATGGTAGAAATGGCGTTCCATAGTTATTGCCCACCCTACGGGAAAAAGTCGTGAGCGACATGTACCTAGGTATGCATGTTAATAATAATTTATTTATCATTTTAACAGACAAAAAGCCAGTTAGACGATACGACACATAAACTCGAAGGTAGCCGCGCTTCCTTAGAAGGGGCTCGTCGGGAACTGACCGACCTTCAACGAACCAGCGCTGACCTGGCGCGACGGAGTGCCAACCATGAGCAGGCGCAGGACAACCAGAGGCGGGCTGACGAGGAGGTGCAGAGGTTGAGGGCGGAACTGCAGCAGCTTAGGGTTGAGATGGTCAATGGTAAGTAATAAAATATATTTATTTTGTAATCGTCATCCATATCCCGACTCCACCCACTTCTGGGTGTAGGCCACGCACGCTTCTGTGACAGCCTCATCCAGCTCATCTCGCCGCCGGAAGCCAAACATTACATCTCATTCTGATTTCACATTTCAATTTTCAAACGTTTCAGCAGTGGTCAAAACACAATCGAAAAACCACTGAAACCTTTGCAAATAAATGGAATTAGGGCCCAGTTATTGGACGCCACTTGGTCACAGCCTTACTTCTTCTGTCATCACACCTTGCTTGACCTGTGGATTAAAAACATGCTGCTGTCATTTTTCAGAGGAAAAAAAATGGGTAGCGCGCGAGGAAGCTCTACGTCGTGAGCTTTACGAAGCTCGCGAAGCTTGCTCCGCGCTAGAGAGCAGCGAGAGCGCCGGCGCAGCGGGCGACGGCGGCGCGGCGACTGTGTTGGCGCAGCTGGCGCAGCTGCAGCGCGCCGCGCTCGAGCGCGAGCGGGCGCATGCGCAGGCGCTCAGGCAGGGGGCGGGCCGGCTGGGTGGGTACAGGCGACTGTGTTGGCGCAGCTGGCGCAGCTGCAGCGCGCCGCGCTCGAGCGCGAGCGGGCGCATGCGCAGGCGCTCAGGCAGGGGGCGGGCCGGCTGGGTGGGTACAGGCGACTGTGTTGGCGCAGCTGGCGCAGCTGCAGCGCGCCGCGCTCGAGCGCGAGCGGGCGCATGCGCAGGCGCTCAGGCAGGGGGCGGGCCGGCTGGGTGGGTACAGGCGACTGTGTTGGCGCAGCTGGCGCAGCTGCAGCGCGCCGCGCTCGAGCGCGAGCGGGCGCATGCGCAGGCGCTCAGGCAGGGGGCGGGCCGGCTGGGTGGGTACAGGCGACTGTGTTGGCGCAGCTGGCGCAGCTGCAGCGCGCCGCGCTCGAGCGCGAGCGGGCGCATGCGCAGGCGCTCAGGCAGGGGGCGGGCCGGCTGGGTGGGTACAGGCGACTGTGTTGGCGCAGCTGGCGCAGCTGCAGCGCGCCGCGCTCGAGCGCGAGCGGGCGCATGCGCAGGCGCTCAGGCAGGGGGCGGGCCGGCTGGGTGGGTACAGGCGACTGTGTTGGCGCAGCTGGCGCAGCTGCAGCGCGCCGCGCTCGAGCGCGAGCGGGCGCATGCGCAGGCGCTCAGGCAGGGGGCGGGCCGGCTGGGTGGGTACAGGCGACTGTGTTGGCGCAGCTGGCGCAGCTGCAGCGCGCCGCGCTCGAGCGCGAGCGGGCGCATGCGCAGGCGCTCAGGCAGGGGGCGGGCCGGCTGGGTGGGTACAGGCGACTGTGTTGGCGCAGCTGGCGCAGCTGCAGCGCGCCGCGCTCGAGCGCGAGCGGGCGCATGCGCAGGCGCTCAGGCAGGGGGCGGGCCGGCTGGGTGGGTACAGGCGACTGTGTTGGCGCAGCTGGCGCAGCTGCAGCGCGCCGCGCTCGAGCGCGAGCGGGCGCATGCGCAGGCGCTCAGGCAGGGGGCGGGCCGGCTGGGTGGGTACAGGCGACTGTGTTGGCGCAGCTGGCGCAGCTGCAGCGCGCCGCGCTCGAGCGCGAGCGGGCGCATGCGCAGGCGCTCAGGCAGGGGGCGGGCCGGCTGGGTGGGTACAGGCGACTGTGTTGGCGCAGCTGGCGCAGCTGCAGCGCGCCGCGCTCGAGCGCGAGCGGGCGCATGCGCAGGCGCTCAGGCAGGGGGCGGGCCGGCTGGGTGGGTACAGGCGACTGTGTTGGCGCAGCTGGCGCAGCTGCAGCGCGCCGCGCTCGAGCGCGAGCGGGCGCATGCGCAGGCGCTCAGGCAGGGGGCGGGCCGGCTGGGTGGGTACAGGCGACTGTGTTGGCGCAGCTGGCGCAGCTGCAGCGCGCCGCGCTCGAGCGCGAGCGGGCGCATGCGCAGGCGCTCAGGCAGGGGGCGGGCCGGCTGGGTGGGTACAGGCGACTGTGTTGGCGCAGCTGGCGCAGCTGCAGCGCGCCGCGCTCGAGCGCGAGCGGGCGCATGCGCAGGCGCTCAGGCAGGGGGCGGGCCGGCTGGGTGGGTACAGGCGACTGTGTTGGCGCAGCTGGCGCAGCTGCAGCGCGCCGCGCTCGAGCGCGAGCGGGCGCATGCGCAGGCGCTCAGGCAGGGGGCGGGCCGGCTGGGTGGGTACAGGCGACTGTGTTGGCGCAGCTGGCGCAGCTGCAGCGCGCCGCGCTCGAGCGCGAGCGGGCGCATGCGCAGGCGCTCAGGCAGGGGGCGGGCCGGCTGGGTGGGTACAGGCGACTGTGTTGGCGCAGCTGGCGCAGCTGCAGCGCGCCGCGCTCGAGCGCGAGCGGGCGCATGCGCAGGCGCTCAGGCAGGGGGCGGGCCGGCTGGGTGGGTACAGGCGACTGTGTTGGCGCAGCTGGCGCAGCTGCAGCGCGCCGCGCTCGAGCGCGAGCGGGCGCATGCGCAGGCGCTCAGGCAGGGGGCGGGCCGGCTGGGTGGGTACAGGCGACTGTGTTGGCGCAGCTGGCGCAGCTGCAGCGCGCCGCGCTCGAGCGCGAGCGGGCGCATGCGCAGGCGCTCAGGCAGGGGGCGGGCCGGCTGGGTGGGTACAGGCGACTGTGTTGGCGCAGCTGGCGCAGCTGCAGCGCGCCGCGCTCGAGCGCGAGCGGGCGCATGCGCAGGCGCTCAGGCAGGGGGCGGGCCGGCTGGGTGGGTACAGGCGACTGTGTTGGCGCAGCTGGCGCAGCTGCAGCGCGCCGCGCTCGAGCGCGAGCGGGCGCATGCGCAGGCGCTCAGGCAGGGGGCGGGCCGGCTGGGTGGGTACAGGCGACTGTGTTGGCGCAGCTGGCGCAGCTGCAGCGCGCCGCGCTCGAGCGCGAGCGGGCGCATGCGCAGGCGCTCAGGCAGGGGGCGGGCCGGCTGGGTGGGTACAGGCGACTGTGTTGGCGCAGCTGGCGCAGCTGCAGCGCGCCGCGCTCGAGCGCGAGCGGGCGCATGCGCAGGCGCTCAGGCAGGGGGCGGGCCGGCTGGGTGGGTACAGGCGACTGTGTTGGCGCAGCTGGCGCAGCTGCAGCGCGCCGCGCTCGAGCGCGAGCGGGCGCATGCGCAGGCGCTCAGGCAGGGGGCGGGCCGGCTGGGTGGGTACAGGCGACTGTGTTGGCGCAGCTGGCGCAGCTGCAGCGCGCCGCGCTCGAGCGCGAGCGGGCGCATGCGCAGGCGCTCAGGCAGGGGGCGGGCCGGCTGGGTGGGTACAGGCGACTGTGTTGGCGCAGCTGGCGCAGCTGCAGCGCGCCGCGCTCGAGCGCGAGCGGGCGCATGCGCAGGCGCTCAGGCAGGGGGCGGGCCGGCTGGGTGGGTACAGGCGACTGTGTTGGCGCAGCTGGCGCAGCTGCAGCGCGCCGCGCTCGAGCGCGAGCGGGCGCATGCGCAGGCGCTCAGGCAGGGGGCGGGCCGGCTGGGTGGGTACAGGCGACTGTGTTGGCGCAGCTGGCGCAGCTGCAGCGCGCCGCGCTCGAGCGCGAGCGGGCGCATGCGCAGGCGCTCAGGCAGGGGGCGGGCCGGCTGGGTGGGTACAGGCGACTGTGTTGGCGCAGCTGGCGCAGCTGCAGCGCGCCGCGCTCGAGCGCGAGCGGGCGCATGCGCAGGCGCTCAGGCAGGGGGCGGGCCGGCTGGGTGGGTACAGGCGACTGTGTTGGCGCAGCTGGCGCAGCTGCAGCGCGCCGCGCTCGAGCGCGAGCGGGCGCATGCGCAGGCGCTCAGGCAGGGGGCGGGCCGGCTGGGTGGGTACAGGCGACTGTGTTGGCGCAGCTGGCGCAGCTGCAGCGCGCCGCGCTCGAGCGCGAGCGGGCGCATGCGCAGGCGCTCAGGCAGGGGGCGGGCCGGCTGGGTGGGTACAGGCGACTGTGTTGGCGCAGCTGGCGCAGCTGCAGCGCGCCGCGCTCGAGCGCGAGCGGGCGCATGCGCAGGCGCTCAGGCAGGGGGCGGGCCGGCTGGGTGGGTACAGGCGACTGTGTTGGCGCAGCTGGCGCAGCTGCAGCGCGCCGCGCTCGAGCGCGAGCGGGCGCATGCGCAGGCGCTCAGGCAGGGGGCGGGCCGGCTGGGTGGGTACAGGCGACTGTGTTGGCGCAGCTGGCGCAGCTGCAGCGCGCCGCGCTCGAGCGCGAGCGGGCGCATGCGCAGGCGCTCAGGCAGGGGGCGGGCCGGCTGGGTGGGTACAGGCGACTGTGTTGGCGCAGCTGGCGCAGCTGCAGCGCGCCGCGCTCGAGCGCGAGCGGGCGCATGCGCAGGCGCTCAGGCAGGGGGCGGGCCGGCTGGGTGGGTACAGGCGACTGTGTTGGCGCAGCTGGCGCAGCTGCAGCGCGCCGCGCTCGAGCGCGAGCGGGCGCATGCGCAGGCGCTCAGGCAGGGGGCGGGCCGGCTGGGTGGGTACAGGCGACTGTGTTGGCGCAGCTGGCGCAGCTGCAGCGCGCCGCGCTCGAGCGCGAGCGGGCGCATGCGCAGGCGCTCAGGCAGGGGGCGGGCCGGCTGGGTGGGTACAGGCGACTGTGTTGGCGCAGCTGGCGCAGCTGCAGCGCGCCGCGCTCGAGCGCGAGCGGGCGCATGCGCAGGCGCTCAGGCAGGGGGCGGGCCGGCTGGGTGGGTACAGGCGACTGTGTTGGCGCAGCTGGCGCAGCTGCAGCGCGCCGCGCTCGAGCGCGAGCGGGCGCATGCGCAGGCGCTCAGGCAGGGGGCGGGCCGGCTGGGTGGGTACAGGCGACTGTGTTGGCGCAGCTGGCGCAGCTGCAGCGCGCCGCGCTCGAGCGCGAGCGGGCGCATGCGCAGGCGCTCAGGCAGGGGGCGGGCCGGCTGGGTGGGTACAGGCGACTGTGTTGGCGCAGCTGGCGCAGCTGCAGCGCGCCGCGCTCGAGCGCGAGCGGGCGCATGCGCAGGCGCTCAGGCAGGGGGCGGGCCGGCTGGGTGGGTACAGGCGACTGTGTTGGCGCAGCTGGCGCAGCTGCAGCGCGCCGCGCTCGAGCGCGAGCGGGCGCATGCGCAGGCGCTCGGGCAGGGGGCGGGCCGGCTGGGTGGGTACAGGCGACTGTGTTGGCGCAGCTGGCGCAGCTGCAGCGCGCCGCGCTCGAGCGCGAGCGGGCGCATGCGCAGGCGCTCAGGCAGGGGGCGGGCCGGCTGGGTGGGTACAGGCGACTGTGTTGGCGCAGCTGGCGCAGCTGCAGCGCGCCGCGCTCGAGCGCGAGCGGGCGCATGCGCAGGCGCTCGGGCAGGGGGCGGGCCGGCTGGGTGGGTACAGGCGACTGTGTTGGCGCAGCTGGCGCAGCTGCAGCGCGCCGCGCTCGAGCGCGAGCGGGCGCATGCGCAGGCGCTCGGGCAGGGGGCGGGCCGGCTGGGTGGGTACAGGCGACTGTGTTGGCGCAGCTGGCGCAGCTGCAGCGCGCCGCGCTCGAGCGCGAGCGGGCGCATGCGCAGGCGCTCAGGGCAGGGGGCGGGCCGGCTGGGTGGGTACAGGCGACTGTGTTGGCGCAGCTGGCGCAGCTGCAGCGCGCCGCGCTCGAGCGCGAGCGGGCGCATGCGCAGGCGCTCGGGCAGGGGGCGGGCCGGCTGGGTGGGTACAGGCGACTGTGTTGGCGCAGCTGGCGCAGCTGCAGCGCGCCGCGCTCGAGCGCGAGCGGGCGCATGCGCAGGCGCTCGGGCAGGGGGCGGGCCGGCTGGGTGGGTACAGGCGACTGTGTTGGCGCAGCTGGCGCAGCTGCAGCGCGCCGCGCTCGAGCGCGAGCGGGCGCATGCGCAGGCGCTCGGGCAGGGGGCGGGCCGGCTGGGTGGGTACAGGCGACTGTGTTGGCGCAGCTGGCGCAGCTGCAGCGCGCCGCGCTCGAGCGCGAGCGGGCGCATGCGCAGGCGCTCAGGCAGGGGGCGGGCCGGCTGGGTGGGTACAGGCGACTGTGTTGGCGCAGCTGGCGCAGCTGCAGCGCGCCGCGCTCGAGCGCGAGCGGGCGCATGCGCAGGCGCTCAGGCAGGGGGCGGGCCGGCTGGGTGGGTACAGGCGACTGTGTTGGCGCAGCTGGCGCAGCTGCAGCGCGCCGCGCTCGAGCGCGAGCGGGCGCATGCGCAGGCGCTCAGGCAGGGGGCGGGCCGGCTGGGTGGGTACAGGCGACTGTGTTGGCGCAGCTGGCGCAGCTGCAGCGCGCCGCGCTCGAGCGCGAGCGGGCGCATGCGCAGGCGCTCAGGCAGGGGGCGGGCCGGCTGGGTGGGTACAGGCGACTGTGTTGGCGCAGCTGGCGCAGCTGCAGCGCGCCGCGCTCGAGCGCGAGCGGGCGCATGCGCAGGCGCTCAGGCAGGGGGCGGGCCGGCTGGGTGGGTACAGGCGACTGTGTTGGCGCAGCTGGCGCAGCTGCAGCGCGCCGCGCTCGAGCGCGAGCGGGCGCATGCGCAGGCGCTCAGGCAGGGGGCGGGCCGGCTGGGTGGGTACAGGCGACTGTGTTGGCGCAGCTGGCGCAGCTGCAGCGCGCCGCGCTCGAGCGCGAGCGGGCGCATGCGCAGGCGCTCAGGCAGGGGGCGGGCCGGCTGGGTGGGTACAGGCGACTGTGTTGGCGCAGCTGGCGCAGCTGCAGCGCGCCGCGCTCGAGCGCGAGCGGGCGCATGCGCAGGCGCTCAGGCAGGGGGCGGGCCGGCTGGGTGGGTACAGGCGACTGTGTTGGCGCAGCTGGCGCAGCTGCAGCGCGCCGCGCTCGAGCGCGAGCGGGCGCATGCGCAGGCGCTCGGGCAGGGGGCGGGCCGGCTGGGTGGGTACAGGCGACTGTGTTGGCGCAGCTGGCGCAGCTGCAGCGCGCCGCGCTCGAGCGCGAGCGGGCGCATGCGCAGGCGCTCAGGCAGGGGGCGGGCCGGCTGGGTGGGTACAGGCGACTGTGTTGGCGCAGCTGGCGCAGCTGCAGCGCGCCGCGCTCGAGCGCGAGCGGGCGCATGCGCAGGCGCTCGGGCAGGGGGCGGGCCGGCTGGGTGGGTACAGGCAAAGGCGTATTCGTGGGTGTCACTTTCATAGTTTGGGAGCGTGCTGATGCCGACAATAAAGTCAAATAAAAAAATATAACTAATGATAATATCTCGTTGAAAATGTAGTAAGTTAGGTCATTTGTTTTAGTTTAATTACCTAGAAGCTAATAACAATAACTAAAATACCTTTTTTTAGTCCGTGTTTTCCTACTTGCTCTCATTAAACACAAAGTAAATATGATTTTATTTAGTATTTATTAAAATTTGATGTTGCATTTTTTGTCATTATTTGGCGATTTTTTTTGCACATATCGAGTATTTATGATGCATGTTTCGACCATTTTAAGTCGCATAATCCCGTCTCTATTAATAATAAATCTGTCCACAGCCGAAGTAGAACGCTCATTAGCATCCGCGGTAGAACGCGAGCGCGTGTCCCGCGAGGAGTGCACCTCCCTGCAGGGGCGGCTCCACGACGTGGACGCCTTGCTGCAGGCCAGCAGGCGCCAGGTGCAGAGCATGTCTCAGAGGGGCGACGACCATGTGAGGACCATACAGCGTTTAGAAGATGAACTGGCGATGTAAGTAAAGCTCAATTTTTTTATTTATTTGGCTGCGCGACTACTGAGAAGACAGTGGTGCCGATTCTCTTGTACACCGAACTAAACTATCACTAAAATTTCTTATTTTTGGTTAAAAGAATCTTAAAAGCTATTCTGCAAACAAGTTTCTCTAATCAAATGCTCATTCATTTTAACACCAATAAAATCTTACACGATCAACAGTATGGTTTCACCAAGAGACGTTGTACGACTGACGCCGCCGCCGGTGTCACCTTATTAAAACACATATTTACGGTGTGGGAAGAGGCCCAAGACGCCATAGGAATCTTTTGTGACCTCTCCTAGGCATTTGATTGCGTCGATCACGAAACCTTGCTCTTGAAACTTAAGCATTATGGACTTGGAATACTTGCGCTCAGTCTAGTAAAATCTTATTTAAATGGTAGGCAGCAGCAGGTTCAAATAAATTGTGTCAATTCACTCGGTTTAAAAATAGAAATGGGAGTTCCACAAGGCTCGATATTGGCTCCTTTCCTGTTTTTAGTGTATATTAATGATCTACTTCATTTATTTAAAAAAATCAACCAACCGACAAACTGTTATGCAGTTTGGCAGACTTTATGTTTGTTATTGTTTACAAATTTTTAATAAATAAAAAATTTAAAAAATAAATGATGTTATTTGCTGACGATACTTCTTTAATTCTTAAGGTAGAAAGAGGTGCTACAAATTTTGACGACGTTAATAACGCTCTATTGGAGGTCCAAAATTGGTTCACTGCTAATAATTTAGTATTAAATGGAGAAAAAAACTAAGTGCATAAGATTTTCTTTACCAAATGTCAAAAGTAGTGATTGTGAGATAGTATTGAATCATGAGAATGGAATAGAATAGAATAGGTCTTTATTTGCTAAGAATGTAGGTAAAAATAAGTTGTGAAATTATACACGGTCAATTTTAGGTCGTTCTGGAACCGAAAGCAATATACTCGATCATCGAACTCGAAACGATTGGGACTATTATTTTCAATAAGTTACAATAAAACAAAATCACGAAAAATCTAATTTATTGTTTTTTTTGTGTAAAAGTGATAACTCGAAGTAACGCTTCCTTCCGATCAATGTATATGTGTGTAAAACGTATCGACGAACGGCAACACTTGCGAACGGTACCCATTGAAAAATTCATTCATCGATCAGACAGAATTATCCGTAAGCCACGCCTCCGGCTCCTTACGAGTCTAGCCGACAGCCCGCCGTTACTATTTTCTTATTCCTTCCTAGTATTGTCTCGCGTTTCGTTGTTTTAGGTCACGCACACGCAACCTAATTACGCGCCAAAAATTAGTCGGCAAGTCGGCAATACGTGTACTCCAACTTGGAGTTTTGGGCAATGGTGGATTTTTATGTGATGGCGAACCATAACTTGGAAGAGGCCAGACGTTTGTATGCTCAGCCGGAACACCTGAACTCACTGCGCGCACTTGGAATCACCGACCCTCAAGTTCCCTTCACCTCCACCATCCTGGCTGTAACCCAGCTCCTCCCCTCCCCAGTTTCGAGCGCCCACACACGCGCAGGGCTGCGGTAGACTACCATACTCGGCGGAATTGGAGGAAGACATACTGGAATACTTCGAACGCGACCCACGTCGTAGTACCATAATGGCGGCCAGGCGATTCAATGTTAGCCAATATTATGTATCTCTCTGGCATATTTACGCGGTCCGTTCTATCAGCATGATGGATGCCCTGCTCATTATGCTCCTTCAGTGCGTGCGTATTTAAACAGTGTGTTTGTTGAGCAGTGGATAGGTCGTGGTGGCCCCGTGGCTTGGCCCGCAAGGAGCTCTGACTTAACACCACTGGATTTTTATTTGTGGTTTGAGATAAAAATACTAGTTTCTTCCGATTAGCGTACTACTCGAGATGACTTAAGAAGTGCGACAGTAGACGCTTTTAATATTGTGAAAAGTGAAGTGAATAAAAGAGTACCTACAAGTAAGTAAGTACTACGCAACATGTACTTACTTATTACTGACGCGACGGTCCTAAGCCCGTAGAAATTATGAAGGGAAAATTAGAGTTATTTAACTGTTATGTAGATAAACGCAATTTAAATCAAATAATGGTTATGAATGCGGAATCAAACGATTTATTATTGTTGCGGGTACTAAGGTATCTACAGCAACAAAGTGCAAGTAGGTACCTGATGTCCGCGACTGGTGACTGAACACCACAGTGAAAGGTGGACTTCGTGTTCATTGTGTACCTACATACATCAAAACAATATCTTTTGACCGTAGGAGGACAAGGAGGTTCCTCAATAATATCCTTGCTAGCAAATTTCTAGTATTAATGTACCTACTGAAAAAAAAAAACTTTTTATTACATTAAAATTGCTGCTTGCCATTTGGACGTACCGCGGATTTAAACTTATTTATACTCTAAACATATGGCCGTAGTACTATGTCTATTTTATCTATGCGTAGGTAGGTACCTAGTTCACAGAGGTCGCCGATCGCCGCTAACACGCAATAGATAAAATAGGTACACAAATAAAAATACGAAAAGCGAATTCAGACTTTATTTCTTAACCTTAAACGGTAACAAATAGAAATTTCACCAAACTAGGTACAAGGTAACGTAGGTACGCAGTTTACTAAAATAATTCTGAGAAGCCACAGAATTGATGCACAACCGAATTCAGCGGTTAACTTTATAAAAATAAGGTCTTAATTCGGTCCAATATTTTCATAGAAAAGGGCACCACCAACTTATAATGAACTCACTTTGACAGACAAAACAATTCATTTTTTCAGTTTGAATTGCCTGCCTTTGTAGAAGCCACCGCACCGCGGCCGCAAGCAAACATTGTCGCATAAGGATATAATATTTTTTCCACAAATCCTTCGATAATTCTAAAGTTTTTTATTTTCGCTGAGTGGATAAGTTTAGTGAATTCATTGCTATGTACAAAAATGCTAACAGTTTAGAGTTATGCAATAGGTATTAAGTAGGTATTTCCTATTATTTCGTGTTATAACAATATTAGAAAATTTTAATTAAAGTACTATACTGGTTCTTTTAGTCCTAAAGGATATAAATAAGTGAAAATGCTAACATATAGGTACTGTGGAACAATAGAAATCTGAAAATGTCCCGTAACTCATTCAATAAAAAAAATAAGTTTTCCAAACCGTTTCTTATATACTTAAAGGGATTAGTTATACCTTAGAACAAAAGTTCTATCAACTAAGTAATATGGCTGCACAAGTAATTTTATTTTTACTTTGCGATTAGCGAATTGTTGAATTTAAGTTTATACACTCGAGAGCAATGAATCCGGGTCACTTAAAGAATGTTAAAAATCTCGGAAACTAAAAATGATAGGTTAATGCAATAAATTGTATTTAATAGACAATGTAATACTCCTTAAATGAAAGTAAAAAAAAATACATTTTATTAACACAAAATTACATAAAGAAAAAAACTGCTGATCTCTCCTTAAAACAAAAATAGGAAACATGAAATTTTTGAACTTTATTACGATTTTCTTGAATTTTAATACTTCGTATTGCCTCCTCGTGCTTCCATTACTGCGTTTACGCGGTTTGGCATGCTGTACACCAAGTTCCTTATACGATTTTGGGGAATATTCTCCCATTCCTCTGTGAGAGCAATTTTGAGCTCACGAAGCGTGATTGGGGGAGGGTTTCGTTGTTTTACGCATCTGCCTAGCTCGTCCCAAGCATGCTCGATCGGGTTGATATCCGGGCTGCGCGCTGGCCACTCCATACGAGTAATGTTCATCTCTTGAAGGTAGTCATTCACAATCCTACCTGTATGAGGTCGGGCATTGTCATGCATAAATATAGCATCCTCACCTAAATTGACCATAAATGGACCAACGTGATCATTGAGGATTTCTTCCACATATCTTACGCTAGTTAAAGAGCCGTTTTCTATGATCACCAGCTCTTTGCGACTTTCAGAAGAAATTCCGGCCCACACAAGTACAGACCCACCACCGTAGGCTACTTTTTCTTCGATGCATGCTTGCTTGAATCTTTCCCCTGGTCTTCGATACACTCTGTGTCTTCCATCGTGCTTGTAGAGCATAAATTTTGATTCGTCGGAGAACATAACTTTTGACCAATCTTCAATACTCCAATTTACGTGGCTCTGGGCATATCTTAGTCTTGAAATACGATGCCCACGCTCCAGTTTAGGGCCGTTTGCAGGTCTAAGGGGTTTTAAGTTAGATTCAGCAAGCCGACGTCTTACTGTCCATGCACTTGGGTTACTTCCTCCGAGGCGTCGAAACTGATTGGTGAGTTCAGTTCCTGTGAGAAAGCGATTTCGAAGCATGGTGTTCACCAAGTATCGGTCTTCTCGTGCTGTGGTACACCTGGTTCTGCCCGTTCCTGGTCTGCGTAGGTTAGAACCAGTTTCTTCGTAACGTCGGAGAACTCTTTGTACTGTTGACAGCGACACACCGACAGTCCTGGCTGTATCGCGCTGACTCCGGCCGGTTTCCAGAATTGTAAGTATTCTGGTGCATTCTTCAGGCGTAAGCGACATAATTTCAGCTTGAATAATGAATATAGAGCACTATCAACATGGTTTATGTACCCACATAAATGACAGATTACAAACAAAAGCAAAACCAAATGCTGTAATTTCGTAGTTCCATCTTCGAAAGTGGCCCTTTTTCAAATTTGATTTTTTTATGATATAACTTTACAATAAGTAAGAAGTTTTAATACCTTCATTTAAGGAGTATTACATTGTCTATTAAATACAATTTATTGCATTAACCTAGCATTTTCAGTTTCCGAGATTTTTAGGATTCTTTAAGTGACCCGGATTCATTGCTCTCGAGTGTAATTTTGCGCCTACACATTCGTAATAATAAACTCTGCTACCATACAAAAGTTTCAACATATACTCGTACATGCTATGCCTTTTGTTTAATAAATAAAATACAATTTGGATATTGGGGCGCGGTGTAGGTACGCGGCAATTCGTGCAGCACGCGCCACGGCGCGCGCGGCGGTGCGCTAACACTCCGAACCACTCGCTGCAAACGTATCTACCTATTGAATGAGGCGCGAAATCATTTCATTACTGTCACATCTCACAAATCACAATGCGAAGCCGAGGCGTTTCTCTAGTTGAAAACACTAAATGAAGTCCAAATGTTTAAGACCACTGCCTTATTGCCAGTTGCATAAAAATAATTTGCACGATTTTATTTCAAACAGTTATATTTTATTCTTGGATCGTAGTTTATGTCACTTTAAAGTTGAAAATTGTGTACAATATTGTATTTTAACTGTTTAAGATATGCCTACAATTTTAGCACTATGTTATAGTACCTTTCGGCAAACTGCACAATTGAGGTTATTATTTAAAATTGGCAACACTTTTGTTTACATTTTAGATCTCGAATTTGATTTCTGGGTTTAGGTTATGTCACTTTAGTAAATATTAGAATGGGAAACGTAGTTTGACAGGAATAAACTACATTTAGGTGATTTTTAGCCTACTTTAGAGAATTTTGTGACAAGAGAATCGGCACCATTGTCATGTTTTTCACGCGTAGGTTATGTATATATGTGGGATTCTTGATAGGATAGGATAAAGACTGACTGGATGGATTTTGATACATTAGGTGTCCATCAACTCAAAAATAAAAAAAACCCGACGGCAACTAGAAAGTTGAAAACAAGTTTTTTAAAGGGTTATTGGATGGCAAGATCAACAACGGCCCACCTGGTTGTAATTGGTTAATACTCAATACTCAAACTTTATTTGCATTCCACAATGTGTACTTAGGTGGTAAATTAAAAATGAGATCATTATGGACCCTGTCGGGCACAGCAAAAGACAAAGATATAGTAGGAGAGAAGAAGCTTTAAAAATCGAAAAAAGAAAAAAAAAAGAAATGAAAAATAATAATATATATAAAATAAATCCAATAATACCACAGAACAGATAAAGAGGTTAGAAGGGCCTTGTGGGCGGGGCAGGCACGCCGCACTTATGAGCAAACGCTCAAAAGTCAACCGAAATTTGTTTCACGGGCTAACAGTCGCGCTCATATTGTGACAACGTACGACGCTCCGTGAAAAACAAAGAATTATGCCGTCTTGCGCTATTATAACGTGTCGGAAAAGAAGACAGGTGTGTAGTGTAGCCCGGGAAGGGATTTCTTTTCACCGGTAAGTCCAAAAACCTTAAAATACAAGTGATATTTGTAATTATTACTATAGTATTATGTAGTTTGTAGATAAAAACGATACAATCGCAACAGTAGTTGCAAAATTATACATTGCTTGCAATGCATGGGTAGCATCTTGTACTAGATCAGTGATCGCGCAATGTATTGCGTTCACTGCGAACGTCGCGTACGCCTAGCCAAAGCTGAAATTCGGCGAAATCCATGCTTATCGATAGTGTTGTACCAAGTTGTAAATAATGTCGATATTAAGTATGTGTGTTTGATACAGCTGATTATTATCAGTAATATTATAATTAAAATAACTTTGATAACTGTCACCAATTATTGTTTATAGTGCGTTTTTAATTTAGTTTCTGAGTAGGTTTTCAATCTCCGGAATATTAACAAACATATGTTGACAGCAAAGATTTTGCGCAGCTTCGTCTGAACTGAATTATTTAGCAACATTAGTAATCATCAGGTTGGATTATATCCTACTGCAAACCATGTTACAGACCTAACTAAGGCTATTATTGGAAAATATATTAATTTAAGATTGCACTTTATTTTGAAAAAATCGAATTTAAAAGATAGCAAAGCGCATGTTACTTAATAAATTCGTATTATTTCAGGGACAATAATAAAATCAGCATTTAAATTGAGTTTAAATTATTGTTCAATTTTAAAATATTCTAGTATTTTTTAAGTGAAAACTTCTTTAGGCGCGTTGAGCACTTTTTTTGGTGAACAAAATCATGGAGCTCGCGTCATCGTCACCGAACGCTTTCCATGAGCTATATGTATACTATGTATATATGTGTACTTTTTGGGTGAACAAAAAGCGTGAAACTCGCGTCATTGTCACCGCACGCTTCCCATGAGCTATATGTATACTGTGTATATATGTACATAGATATATCTCCTTGCGTTATACATTATATATATATATGTATATACATATATAAATAAATTAGCAAAAAACCAAAGAAAATTTGAATTTCGCGGCTATGTTAGATGTTCCCCCTTAATTTGACAGTATTAAGGAAAAATTTAAATCTTCATTAAAAGAGGTGAAAGACACAATTAAAGGACTAGAAATAGGGACCAATTAGTTCAACCAGGTTTCAGACTGGCTAAAGTATGTAGATTCATCCTTCATGGGGTACTGTTTAAAATGTTACAATAAAATACCTCCCCACATATTCCAACTGAATGAAACGAAATTTAAATCTTGTCTAAAACGCACACTATACAGCCAAGCATATTATAAGTTGGGGGATTATATCGCTGACAAAAATGCTTGGCTCAGCGCTGGTCCTGCTCTACAAGAGCGCCTAAACGAATCGATTAGCATTCGAAAATATTGTGAGCTGATGAAGGTTGTACATTCTATCTTTGCATTGTATAAATTCAATTTCTTAGTATTGTATAATTGCATAGCACGTGTGAGCACTATGTACCTACTATAAAACTTACTGGGTTCGTCTTTCATTGACTTGAATGTGGCACAGGTAATTTCTTAGCTGCCACGGCTTATTTGAATTGCTGAATGGTTTTTATCTTTTTATTACGGACACTTTTAACGTGCACGTCTTTCTACATCGTTCTCACATGTATTATTTCAACATGAATGATGTAACCACTTTTTTGTAACAATATTTCGATTTAAAAGAGTGTCCATGGAGTGTCTTGCCCGTTCTTCTCCATAGGTACCTACTACGCTTTGGAATGGGCAACTAGCTTCATCTTTCTGACTGACCGAACCCTTGACAATTCCAAAGTGCCTGTAGTTGGTTTATTTGAAATAAATGCTTTGAGTTTGAATTATTTATATGTATTTAGGAAGTCTACACTAATTGTCCCCCTCTTCCCGGAAATATAGAGAAAAATTGCTAACTTATAAATTACAGTAATTTTATCGATATAAGTAATCGACCTTTTGGTCGCCGTAACATGCGTGAGAAATAAATTACCTTTTGCGCGTGAGTGAGTGTACGTCAAACGCAGTGTTTGTATTAGTGTGACAACCAATAGCAAACTCACTATCTAAGTGCGTGTGGTTTATTTGTGTGTGTAATACGCGTACGTATTGGTCTCTTGCTTGTAGTGGAGTTAAGGAGTGGGAGACAAGCGGCGACACGCGTTCTAATACAAATCAGGAACTATTTCCTTTCTAACCTGTTTTATCTGTTCTGTGAATAATACCATAATAAGAATTCTTTATAAATACACATAGAAATTTTTATACATTATTAAATTATATTTTATCGTTTAAATATTCATTAATGTTATAATAGCATTTTTCTGTTAAAAATTGTTTTAGTTTTTTTATAAACATGTTTAATTTTTCTTCTTTTTTTATTATTTCAGGTAGTTTATTATATATTTTTATAGACATTACATAGGGGCTTGTTGAGTGTATTTTTAGTCGAGATTGCGGAATGTTTAATCTTGATTTGTGTCGGAATGTGAAACGTGATTGTATATCTTCGCGCTTTGTGTAAAACTCTTGATATTTATGAACAAATTTGCAGGTTTCTAATATGTATATACTGGGGAGTGATAAGATATTATAATTTTGGAAGTGAGGTTTGCAGCTGTCGGTTTGATTAATATTTGCCAGAATTCTAACAATTTTTTTTTTGAGGGATAAATAGTGAGGGTGCTTCTGTGCTATTTCCCCAAAGGGTAACACCATAGCTTAGCCATGCATAAGCATTTGCATAGTAGGTTGTGAGCGCTGTTTGAAGATTGGTGGTTTTCTTTATTTCACGTAGAGCATATGAAAAACTAGAAATTTTTGATCTACGTTTTTGTATGTGGGATTTCCAATTTATATGAGTATCCAAGTTGAGACCAAGTAGCGTAAATTCTTTAACAGTTTCTATTTTTTGGTTATTAAAAGTAAAATCAGTATTTAATGGTGTTTTTAGGTGGGGATGAAAGGTTATAAGTTTAGTTTTGGAATAATTTATTTTGAGGTTGTGTGCGTTCATCCAAGTGATGGTTTTAGTGAGGATTGAATTTAGTTCTTCGTTTAGATTTAAATTGTTTTTACATGAGACTAATAGAGAAATGTCATCCGCAAATAAAACACATGGCCCTTCTATGATTTTGGGTAAGTCGTTGATATAGATTAGAAACAAGAGACATCCTATTACGCTTTCCATAACTGTATTTAGGAAGTTATAAATGGCCATATTTATACTTTTGCTTTGTCTAAAACCAAATTGTTCTTTCGCACAGAGATTGTGCTTTTCTAAGAGTTGGTAAATTCTGCCGTGTATGACCTTCTCAAAGACTTTTGATGTAAGTATTGGGTATCAAGGATCATCATAACATATCATCATATCATCGATAACAGGTCATGCAACACGGATCACCTTTTTTTTAAAATAATGGCTTGATTATTGTCAATTTTAATTTGTCAGGAAATATGCAAGGGCACATAAAGTAAAAACCGGTATCCTAATAAAACCACCTCTTGCCATGTATTCCATTATACCAGTCATACAGGACAAGTTTAAGAGTTCATCAAAATCAAAAATCATTTCTTCAAACTAGGCTGAGAATCAGCACTTTTTGAACGTCAAAATAACATAAGACAGTCCCCCCAAAACGCCCACCCTTCACCACTTCCTAGTGCTTTAGCTGGGAAGAAGAAGTGGCGGAACAAACTCCCCAGCAGCACTGCTGTCTGTTTAGTTAGAAGAACTGGATTCTTTAGTTAACATTACGAAACACAAAAATATTAAAATTATTTGTCATATGTCAGCTAGCACACGCCAATATTTATAACTATACTCAAGCAGAAATTATAATAAAAATCTTTGAACTTAGTAGTAGCTAAAATAGATTTAGAAAACGTTAAGGATTTATTTACGTCAGCAAGAGATAATTCAACACTACCATGACGGCAAAACGAATCACCGAGGAACTACCGAATGTCATTTAGCCCTCGCGAGAAAGTATTACTGGCCCAAAATGAAAGACCAAATAACCAAATTCGTCAACGAATGCATTATTTGCGGGCAAGCTATACGCTTGGGGTATTGAAGCACTAATTGATTTGCTGATAGATCGAACTTTTTCTATTTCTTTTGACGTTAGCAACATCTATGGACATCTGCAATTATTACAGGCATCGCAGATGTCTGGTCATCCTAGAGACAATGCTGAAATAGGTCCAACGATTTTCTCTATCGAGGAAGCATGGCGAAGCAAAATAAATATCCGTAAAAAAAAATTGGGTTAAGATATTTGGCTACTTGATCGAATCTTCAGATACAACCAGGTGTAAGGCGCTGCCCAACTTTCGTGCATTTTCTAGGGATTATCGATGGTTCCTACTTTTTACCTAGAACCTTACAATATATAAATACCTGTTTCATCACCTCCCGACCTGGCAGATAACTTCATATAAATGATGTTCTGTTTGTACTTCATCTTGTAGATAGTAACTACCATCGACATTATAAAGTGGCCCTTTAACAAGTAATTTTTCCACTTTACAGTAAGACTCAAGAACTAGAGACACTCCGAGTTGAACATAAGAGTAGTTTGTTGGAGCTGCAGGAGCGACTGAGCGATGTTGAGCAACAGTTGAGCGCCGAGAAGAGTGCGCTCGACACCGAGAAGAAGAGGAATGTTATATTACAGGTATTTATTAGCAACTAATGAAGTTATACCTCATGTTAAAATTACAACTGCAATTTACTGCAGAGTTATTGGTATAAAATATTTTTGTAAAAGATCAGCAACTTTAAATAATGGTTTCGCTTTGACGAGAACCGCATTCGTGGTCTGTCCATCTTGTATCACCTCTGATTAAGATCAAGTTTAGTAACAATAATAAAAGGCTGTATTTACATCGTCAGTACATTGTCCTTCCAGGAGCAGGTGTCGACCCGCGGCGACGAGTCCCCGCCGCAGTCGGTGGGCTCCGACTCGCTGTCGGCGTCGCTGTGGCACTCCGTACGTACACGTACTTACCTATTTATTGATGGCAAGCCTCTTGCTCGAAGGGATTTCCCAATCGGCAAAAATAACGAACTTCCCTACAAAGTTTCAGCTACCGATAACGGGGTTATATAGTTTTCAAAAACCCTCTCTTAGTACTAACTTTCGTTAAATAAGGAACTATTGTGCAACATTGAATGCCTTAAACCCAGCGGGTGAGGCTGTGTTAATTATCAGGGGATGAATTAATGATTTATTTTATTAATAAAATGAATCATTAATTTTGGTGCGGCTTCCTCGTTTTTGTAGTGCTTCGGGCATGTTTGCCGATGCGAGGGTGAATGACTTTTATGTTATATGCGCAAAAAGTCAGTCTCCCTAATTCGCTGAATTCGAGGGAGTGGCAACGGAATCCTGAGGATGATTGCGGATCTACCAGTATCGCCAGTTGTGGAAAGGCTCATCAGGCTACTCGTGTTTTGATGAATTTAATGTTTATTTAATTTTAATATATATATTTTTTTTGTTTCAATGTAACTTGTGTAATATATAATGTGTGATTCGTGACAAATGGATTAAATTTTGGACAAGATAGTAAAGAGAGCTTGTCCAGTGTGTAAACTGGTGTGTTCTCCTATAAAAAAAATACAAGTAAAACGAATAAAAGAATTTCGGGCGCCATGGAGATTGCACACTATGTTTTAATTCCGGATAACTTACCTTCGTAGAGTCAGACCTTTAATCTGCCGGAGGTAGCTGTAATGTAAGATAATTAAAACAAAGGAAATAACCTTGTTAATGTCTCATTTAATTGCCAGTAGCTTCCAAGTAAGTAAAACTATGACTAATGAAGATATTAAATTACTATTATTATTATTATGATTGTGGCTATTGTTATTATTATTGCATCTTGTGATATTAAATAAAAGGAAAAAAAAATGATTAATTAAACCTCCATGGACGGCGTCCAAACGTACACCCCGTCAGCCTGACCTCTCAGAATAGCAAAAAAAGTAGAAAAAGAAAAGGAAAAAGGAACAGGAAAAGAACGCCGTATCCCAGCGTCCTTTCCAACAAAAATTACATTGCCTCAGCGCACCCAAAATCCATGTGGGCGACAATCGCTATGGCAATTTCATAATATATGTAGGCCAAATAAATTGAGGGTCGTTGCCTCGACATCACTCAGAGGGTGTAACATCAATCAATAGGCCAAGGTAAGGGCTGGATGCCGCCGGATTCAGAAAAAATATATCAGAGCATCCTGTCTAGTCAAGAAAAAATCACAAAGTGCCAGATGTCACATCGACAGCTCGTTGACTCGGCGCGCCACAGACACCCAATGACAGCTAAAGTGACGATCCGAAATTTACTAATTGATGAGAAGCATGTGACGATGTTTAAAACTCGTCACACTTGACATAATTTATTTCAATTTAATTTATTTATTATTTTATTTATTTATTTATTTACGTACACACGCTACCATTACAGTGTCCCAATTCGGTAGTGTAGTTAAATTACAATTCATGCAATAATTTATAACCTAATATTAATATACATGCCGTACAATATTTACAAATTAAAAACATAACACGTGTAACGTTACCCTTGCGAACTCGCTCAGTGAACATGCGAAGAGATCTATTCTGTCGGCAACCAAATTTAGTGTGCGCATTGTTCGCGTCAGGGGGACGTTGTCCAACAGGTTAGTTCGCGTCAGGGGGACATTGTCCAACAGGTTAGTTCGCGTCAGGGGGACGTTGTCCAACAGGTTAGTTCGCGTCAGGGGGACGTTGTCCAACAGGTTAGTTCGCGTCAGGGGGACGTTGTCCAACAGGTTAGTTCGCGTCAGGGGGACGTTGTCCAACAGGTTAGTTCGCGTCAGGGGGACGTTGTCCAACAGGTTAGTTCGCGTCAGGGGGACGTTGTCCAACAGGTTAGTTCGCGTCAGGGGGACGTTGTCCAACAGGTTAGTTCGCGTCAGGGGGACGTTGTCCAACAGGTTAGTTCGCGTCAGGGGGACGTTGTCCAACAGGTTAGTTCGCGTCAGGGGGACGTTGTCCAACAGGTTAGTTCGCGTCAGGGGGACGTTGTCCAACAGGTTAGTTCGCGTCAGGGGGACGTTGTCCAACAGGTTAGTTCGCGTCAGGGGGACGTTGTCCAACAGGTTAGTTCGCGTCAGGGGGACGTTGTCCAACAGGTTAGTTCGCGTCAGGGGGACGTTGTCCAACAGGTTAGTTCGCGTCAGGGGGTCGTTGTCCAACAGGTTAGTTCGCGTCAGGGGGACGTTGTCCAACAGGTTAGTTCGCGTCAGGGGGACGTTGTCCAACAGGTTAGTTCGCGTCAGGGGGACGTTGTCCAACAGGTTAGTTCGCGTCAGGGGGACGTTGTCCAACAGGTTAGTTCGCGTCAGGGGGACGTTGTCCAACAGGTTAGTTCGCGTCAGGGGGACGTTGTCCAACAGGTTAGTTCGCCCGTGCGGCACCGCGAACAAGTTGGGCCGGCGTCGGCGCTGCACGTACCCACGTTTATTAGTTATTTCCTTTAGTTAATCTTTGCAATTTCAATTTAATTTATTCAATTCAATTTTATTTTATTTTCAATCAAGTTATTTTAAGTACCCTACATAAATTGGTACTAATTTTGCCGTAAGATAATTAACTTGTTACTAACGAAATGTAGACATTACCTAGTCTGAAATAAACAATTTTTTTTTAAATTTAATTATTTATTATACCTACCTCTCGTGTTCACTGTACTCACCTAGCTCATACAACCTGTTGCAGGAAGAAGGCCGCGCGACACCCACAGCATCCTCAGCCATGTGTGTGGAAGAAACTCTCGCGCAACTCACGAGACGAGACGGAGAACTGCGAGCGTTAGCTCTGCACAGAGACGCCTTGCTCGGCGAAAGGACCGCGCTGTCGCACCATCTGGCGAGGTTACAGGCCGCGCTAGACGAGATGCAGGTGAGTTATGACGTTAGCTCTGCACAGAGACGCCTTGCTCGGCGAGAGGACCGCGCTGTCGCACCATCTGGCGAGGTTACAGGCCGCGCTAGACGAGATGCAGGTGAGTTATGACGTTAGCTCTGCACAGAGACGCCTTGCTCGGCGAAAGGACCGCGCTGTCGCACCATCTGGCGAGGTTACAGGCCGCGCTAGACGAGATGCAGGTGAGTTATGACGTTAGCTCTGCACAGAGACGCCTTGCTCGGCGAAAGGACCGCGCTGTCGCACCATCTGGCGAGGTTACAGGCCGCGCTAGACGAGATGCAGGTGAGTTATGACGTTAGCTCTGCACAGAGACGCCTTGCTCGGCGAGAGGACCGCGCTGTCGCACCATCTGGCGAGGTTACAGGCCGCGCTAGACGAGATGCAGGTGAGTTATGACGTTAGCTCTGCACAGAGACGCCTTGCTCGGCGAGAGGACCGCGCTGTCGCACCATCTGGCGAGGTTACAGGCCGCGCTAGACGAGATGCAGGTGAGTTATGACGTTAGCTCTGCACAGAGACGCCTTGCTCGGCGAGAGGACCGCGCTGTCGCACCATCTGGCGAGGTTACAGGCCGCGCTAGACGAGATGCAGGTGAGTTATGACGTTAGCTCTGCACAGAGACGCCTTGCTCGGCGAAAGGACCGCGCTGTCGCACCATCTGGCGAGGTTACAGGCCGCGCTAGACGAGATGCAGGTGAGTTATGACGTTAGCTCTGCACAGAGACGCCTTGCTCGGCGAGAGGACCGCGCTGTCGCACCATCTGGCGAGGTTACAGGCCGCGCTAGACGAGATGCAGGTGAGTTATGACGTTAGCTCTGCACAGAGACGCCTTGCTCGGCGAAAGGACCGCGCTGTCGCACCATCTGGCGAGGTTACAGGCCGCGCTAGACGAGATGCAGGTGAGTTATGACGTTAGCTCTGCACAGAGACGCCTTGCTCGGCGAAAGGACCGCGCTGTCGCACCATCTGGCGAGGTTACAGGCCGCGCTAGACGAGATGCAGGTGAGTTATGACGTTAGCTCTGCACAGAGACGCCTTGCTCGGCGAGAGGACCGCGCTGTCGCACCATCTGGCGAGGTTACAGGCCGCGCTAGACGAGATGCAGGTGAGTTATGACGTTGTTTAATCCAACACAAAAAACCAATTTTAGTGTTTTCCTAAATTAAACTCGTAATTAACGCCTCGGGTCATTTTACTCTACTTCTCCCTTCCATAATCGGCAGAAAGGAGGATGCTACTACCGTAACACATTCTCTAATCTCCTTTTTTGGTTCCCAAGTAACACAGCCAATGCTTTTATGCCAATCTATTGTGACGTATAGCATTGCATGTTGGGGTGGCGCTGCTAAGATGACAATGAAGCACCTAGAAACAGCCCACAGAGCTATATTGAGGGTAGCCACATTTAACCCAATAATGTACCCAACAACAACCCTCTACGAAAATTGGAGGGTCCTTAACGTTAGACAACACTTTGTCTTGCAGACCATTCTTCTACAACACCGACTAACGCATTTTGTTACAGTCTCGAAACGTCGGAAAGATATGGTCTGCACTATTCCACCACCGTACTATAAATTCGCCAAACGATTCTTTTTTTACTTTGGTCCATATCTGTATAACAAACTTAACGCAAACTTATCTATTTATAGTCTACCATATTCCAAAATATGCAAAACTGTTGTCCGTTCTTTTCTTCTTTCAAAAAACCTATGACGAGACTGAGGATCTTTTAAGATCAATCTCATAACTTCTTGTTTTTGGCACATCATAACCGTTTAATAACCCAATAGTAATTTCATAAACACACACACACTCACACATGCACATATATACCCGCACTCACGAACAGCAAACACACACACACACGCAGTATTCAAACATCATACACTCTCACATACTCAATCACGTCTTACATAAAACTATCAAATTTTTACTGTTACTTTTATACTTATTTTTTATTTATTTTTTCTTTTAACCTTGAATTTGTAACTACCTTCGGTATTAATTTTATATAGCTTTCTAGTAAACAACGCAGATAATAATGTACCTATGTAAGTTAATTAATGACTTGAGTTTTCGAGACAACACATAGCACTATTCTTAAGATTTTTATCTAGGGAGGCAAACTGTCTCTCCTTAATACAGGTTGCTCAGCTACCTAGCTAGGAGAACAGTAGTTCACTCCGTACAAATATTTGTTAGTTTAAGTACTACGCTTACTTAGTTATTTAACTCTAATATGTACGAACTACAAATACCCTATATGCAATAAATATATTACTTACTTACTTACAGTATGCTGCAGTATGCTGCTAAGACATATTGAGTTTATAAAGGGAGATGAGAGTTTTATAAAATGTTTTGTAGAGCGTCGTCTCTGTTAATCTGTCAATATATATGCAACACTTTCTAACACTCAATGTATGTCAAATATGAATATTTTTACTTGAAAAAGTTACATAAATTCGTTCCGTGCAGTCAATTCGTGACTATCATGCGCTTGCGCAGGATGACGCCACACACAAACCAAATCCTGTTTGAGAAATTATTACAAACATAATTGGTCTATAGCAGGCTCGACCTGTACAACGTTAGTACAACAGTAAACTTGTAAACGTGTCGTAGTAGAACTTGCAGAAATATTAAACATCACTAACCATTGCATTATTAGTTTCTTTACGATTAAAATCTCGTACAACCTAGTTCTTTTGACGAATACGTTATATTCATATTCATGATAAAAATCTTATCATCTACTTTCAGACGGTACAAGAGCAATACGACGCCCTCCTCCAAATGTATGGCGAGAAAGAGGAGCAGATGGCAGAGTTACGCCTGGACCTGCAGGACGTCACGCAGCTGTACAAGGCACAGTTGGACGAGCTCATCGCGCTCAAGCAAGCTGCTAAACGATAGCACACGTCCTGCCCAAACCTGTGCTAGAAACAAGGGAGTCATACCAGCTACTAGGACCTCAAACTGGCTCAAATTCATTAAGGGACGTAAAGAAAAGCCTCAAACAAGGCCGCCAAGCGCTACTTGCAAGATGCACCAGTTACGAGGACCTCAAATAGGCTCAATAGGAAACGATAAGCCTCCAAACACTAATGGGATTGATGTAACTGGTCTTATATTATCAACGGGTATTGTAAGGTTACTAATAGGGCGGGTGTGGTCATCGATCGGCTGTTGATAAAGTTAGAGAAGCCCACAGTCTTCTGTTTAACAAAAACTTCGAAACTTAAAAGTCAACGTTATTTATTTGGCAAAAACACGGTGCATAATAAGGGAGACTTAAATCCAAGGGATGAATTAATTTCACTTCTATCTTCCCGACTATTGACCTCGTCCCCCTAAATGGTAATGGGGAAAGCCTTTCTTAGCTTTTTACTTTTGAGAAAAAGAAACGCGAACGAAAATAAAATCTCGTGTCTCACGAACTAAGTGAATTCTACGTAATAAGTGGTGGCTAATGGGTTGAGGACATACCATACAGGTTTAACTATATCCCAGGGATTATTTATATTGTTGAACCACCCATATTTTGTGATTTGCTATAGCTTGTTTGACACACATTACGGACATTACAAGTTTCAGCATGTTCCAATCAAATCCGAAGCTTTAGCTTAGACTTCGTAACAACTCTACGTACTTAATACGAAGTCTAAGCTATGGGGAATTGCTTCCAGAACATTGCGTGCTAATACTGGATGCACTGAGAAATGGCTTGTATTAACAACACAAGCGATTATTACGAATACTAAGGTCAAGATTTATAATTATCGTTCCATACAAGATTGATCGTTTGCCGCCGCGCCAGTTAGTCCGGCAAGCATACGGCATATTAATAAGCAATGACCGGCAAAGCTGTGTACATAAGTCTTCAAGATCTAATTACAAACATAATCAGCTTTGTAAGTTGAATAACAATCTTCGTTCGCCGAGGACTGGAAGCGTCGATGGTGTAATTTGTATATCAGTGCATTTTATCGAGGTTGCTATTCGTTGGCGACCGGTGATCATTATCATGGGCAGCTGTTCTAACAAGATTTAGACGAAAGTATTTCAATCTCTAATAATTTAATTTAAACGTGGCGCTAAAGTTTATTGCCTGCCTTATCTGACTAAATAAGTTAGAGTAATAATGGTAGACTATTATAGGTGGCGCTATGTTGGATAGGCCGGTGGCTAGGTTTCTATATAATAAATTATGTATAGAAGTAACTAAATCGCGCTCGCGATATTTTCTAGAGATATTGTTTGCTTCCGTCTTGATAATATTATATTTGCCAAACGTTGAACGTTCCTTTTTTAAATCGATCTTGTCATATTATTATAATTGTCACCTAAATGCTCTTTATGAAATATTATAAAATAAAATAATTATTATTATTGAAATTGTATAAGATGAGTTTATTATTGCACATAGATGTAATTATTATTGTGTACAGGTTTCAAATTCTTCGTGACATGTTGGACTGTGTTGTACGGCTACGGGGACATGCAGTTAGGAAGACAAACAAAGATATCAGAAAGTTGTCGTAATTCATAATGATTTTGTGAGTCTACTTTTCTAGTTTTCTGCGGCTCAAGAATACTCGTACAAGAACTCATTAGAATCTTCCAATATTCAAAAGGGCTTTTAAAAAAATCTCTTAAAAAACAATTATTTATATTTAAAGTCGCTATAATATAAATGACTCGACAATTGTTTGTGTTCCTACATCGAGCGTGTATTTTGTGTTTATTAAAGAAGTGTTGAAGTGATTTCACAAATGATTGTTGATTGTGATTGTGCACGAGTAGATTGTGTGCCGTGCTCGGTGCTTCATGTGATATGCGTGGGAGTGGTACTGAGTATTCTTTTAATTCATAGCTATCGGGGATCAAGGGCGTGTTTATGGATGTATTCTGTGGAACGTGAAGTACAGCAGACAGACGTTTGGAAAGGGACTAATGCAGGACGTTAACATCCTAGCCGAACTACCACCTTGGTTCATCAAATCAGTAAGTTAACCTTTTGGTTGGACCTACATTTAGTCAGGCGTACAGGATAATAGTTTGTAACTGTCAGCTGTATTTCACGTAAACTTTAATATTTTAGTAAACTTACTGTATTGCGCATTACCCATCTTATGATGACCTGAACCTGTTGGTTCAAATTATTACAATATTTAAGTTTCTTCCGTTTTCATCCCACATGTGATTATTGTTATGTAAATAAATATAAACTGCCAATTATTAGACTGCGTTTGATTTATCATTTCGATTAAAATTATGTCCAAGAGAAGAAGCTCATTTTAGAAACCTCATAATCGTAAGAGGAGGACTATGTCTATAATATTAGTTTAGATTATGGTTGATTTACCAATGTAAAATATTTGGGTAAAAATCAAACATTTTGTTTCTTAAAAACCTACGTGCCCATACTTATGAATAGCCAGAAGCTAGTCGCATGGTTCCAATTGGTCGTTTCCTTTAACAAATAACTAGCTTCCGTCCGCGGCTTCTCACGCGTGGTATGTCAAAGCCTATATTCTCCCTCAGGGTTCAAAGTATCCCCATAGCAAATTTCATCAAAATCGGGCCAGCCGTTTTGGAGATTAGTCGGAACAAACGGCAAACAGACAAAAAAAAAATTTTTTTTGTACCGTATATACTTACAATCAATTTTATTTTATTTGTTTATAATGATTAATGACTAAATAAAATAAAAATTAAGTAGGCTCAGTTCGAGTGCACGCCATTTGTTTTCGTGAAAACGTTTGGTCACAACTGTAACCTAACCTTACCTAGTGAGAGGAGTTCCCTAAACAATGCTTAGTCAGTGTTAGCACTTTGCCAGTCACATTCACGCCAAGCTAAGCTGACTTTAACTATGGGATTTTCTAACTCAGCCAAGTGTTGCGAGCACAGTTTTGTGACAAGCAAGCCCACAAAATACACGACTGAGCAGAGTGCGCTTATTCAAGCAATGAGCGAGCGTAGCGAGCCTACAAGCGACATGACTGAACAGCGCGATTATCCAAGCAATGAGCGAGCGAAGCGAGCCCCCCACAAGACAAGCGAGTGCAACGCAAGTATATTGTTTAATCGAGCGTCCGTAGAGAACCCATCTTCGCCATAAACTCGGCTTTCACCCCAGAAGAGCGAGGCTTCTATACAAGACAAGCCAGTGGAGGACGATTACTCTCGATATAAGCGAGTGAAGCGAGCTCGGCTGCTACTCATCTATCCGAGAAGGGGTTCCGCGACGTCAAGATGAAAATGCTATACTGGGCGTTCACTAGAGCCCACCTGCAGTCTGTAATAAGATTAGATTCTCTTTCAAAGAAAAGACTTCATCGGACGAAGAAGATGACCCACCAGTACCATCGAGATTGGAGTCACCTAACGATTGGCACGCACCACCCGTCGTCGGCTCTGGTTTAAAACTAAATAAAAGCGATGGATGAGGTATATGGCGGAACGAGCAGCGCCAGAAGATGCCTGTTCACTCTTGCTTTTACGGGTTATATTATACGTGGAAGGGAACACACACGCTGACAGAGAGTTCCACACGTAATCATTGAGGCATACAGCGTGTATCAGAAAGGTGTTGACAGACCAGCAAACTGAACAACTTTCTCCATAGGACCAACATCGTAATCCCGAAAAAAATATCAGCTGGACCTTACAAAAAACTTCGATGGCTACTCGACCCAAATGTATGGCACGGCTGATTATTGACGTGATAACGTCTTATAAAATCGATGAACACCGGCTGCATGCACGAAAAAGTGTAACGTTCCGTAACGTTTCTTGTCAAAATCGCACTTATCGATGTTAAGACTGACGCCGTAGGTATTTAGGCGTTCGAGTAGGTACTAGTTCTAAGTGGCGGCGGCAGCGGTGTTCTTCCTTATTTCTCGAGTGTACGAGCAGATCGTCGACGAAACAGAATACGTTGTCGTCTAATCCTCGTAAAACCTCGTGCGTGAAACGTTGAAAAGTTTGACCGGAATTTCTTAAACCGAACCGAACGTCATGCAGGTAAATTCGAAAAGTCCGAAAGGTGTTATTATTGCTGTTTTTTGAGCATCTTGTTTTGCGATAGGTATCCAGAAATATGCCATTTTCAAATCGAGTTTCGAGAATATTTTCTTGCCGTGGAGTTGGTATGTGAAATCTTGGATTCGTGGAATGGGGTATCGGTCGGGAACGGTGACGGCGTTGAGTCTTCTTTAATCGCCACATTCTCGAAGTGATCCGTCTTTTTTCTTCATGATGTGAAGTGTACTCGCCCACGGACAGTTGGACGGCTTGCATATTTCCATCTCGATCATGCGCTCGAATTCGAGTTTTGTGTGTCTGCCTTATATTTGTCAGGCGGTAGAGGGCGCGGCCGTGAGTAGATCGGCGGCCCAGTTGTCTCGATGTGACGTGTGACGTCATGCTTGGCTGGTGAATGTGTGACAGTACTGTGTCACTACACCGTCAAGGATGTCTGGTACACCGGTGTACCGGCAACTCCAGCTGATTTTATACTTTATTTCAAATATTTTGACGTGATAACGTCTTATAAATCGATGAACACCGGCTGCATGCACGAAAAAGTGTAACGCTCCGTCTGAGCCTGAACGTGCAAGCGAGAGCGCGGAACAAGCGAAAGAGTGGCACGATCAGCCCTTTCCCTTTCGTTAGCGTTAGCTTGTGTCACATTTATCTCTCTTCTCGCGTGACGTCAGAGCTAGTATTCCGAATAGTAGTGCTACTGGAACGCCGCGTTATCACGTAAAACTATCGTCCGTAAACGCGATTTTAACGCGATTACGATGTTAGTCGTTTGATGGTCTTGACCACACCCTTAAATTTGACCACACCTTTCTGATACATGATGTATACTAAAAATATAAATAAAAATATTATCTATGTTTTAAATGTAATTATATGGAACTTTTTGATACTTAAAAACCTTTTTGACTTTTTTTAATTGAGAATATGTACAAGCATATACCTATTGCAAACGTGGTCAGTTGAGCGGTTAATAATTTTTATCTGTGATCAAAGATCTAGAATGTTTATTTTATGAATTTTTATCTTAGAAATATTATTATTATAATAAATCATATTCAATTATAATAGTTAATTTATACACCTATAAGTAGCTTTCATTCTTCTGATTGATTGTAGTAAGATTGTCAATTTAAATAAGTTTTCAAATATTTTACGATAATAGAAATTGCGAATCTAATATGATTTCCGGCTGGATTGGTGGATTTTTCAAATGGGTTCGCGCGCGCGGTTCTTTTTGGCGCATGTCTGTTCGTGTCGTGATTCCGATAATTATCTGTGTTTGTGTGTTGTCCGATTGCTTTTTTTTGCAAATATTTGTGAGTGTACATCCAGTAGGTTCATTTTCCACTTCTGAACACCATTCAGTTACAATAATGAAGATAATAAAGTAAGAAGAAATACTCTAAATCATGATCAAGCAAACGCTCGCTTCACGAAGATAACGCGGACCGGTGCAGCTCGGCAGAAACTTCGGAAATACACCTACAGGTACCTATGTTATTTATATCATAAATCATTTTGCAAAATAAAACCGCGCTGAAACTTAACTTCTACTAACTTTCAATACCCATGTTTGCACAACCGCGAGGGCTCAGTCTTCAAGGTTATTTATTACCACGTTGGAAACAATAGTACATTGTTACTCTAAGGGTGAAAATAACCGAGACGGGGTTTATAGTTCGAGGGACTGAATAAGTCCACACAGTAGGCACAGTGTTTACCTCAGGGGTACATTTGACTGAGAGTTTAAAGGTTTGCAAATTCTCAATATAATATGGCTTACACACCGTGTGTACGTACGTGTTTTACAAAACAATATATAATAAATAAGTAACACTTTTGTGCGAGACTGCTGTAAAAAGCGAAATGTTGTACTACAAATTTAAGAAGGTTGGACAATGTACTGTGCGGCCGCTTTTATGTAGTCATTTGAATTTGTTCGGTTAAGTGTGTGATTTATTTTCCAATTGTCTTTTTCTTATATCTGAGTAATTAGAAGGATTTTTCAGCTGAAACTTTAAGGGTAAACAATTTAATATGGGTACTAATTATTAGTAGAATCATAATTACCGTCACTTAATAGTAACTCATGTATTGGAGCGTTACATTATATCGTAGCCAGATTTTAATATTAAAATGGATTATCTCTTTATGGAATTGGAATAGAAACATTTAATTTCACATGATGCATAGAGTTCATAAAAGGTACAAACCACCATAATTGGTAAGCTTCTAGGGCTTCACAATGAAGCGCAAGGATCGACTTTAGGGTTTTTGAAAAACAATGCCTAATTTTCCGACGACGTCAAAGAAAAAATAAAATTGCACAAATTAAGACCCATCGTAGTAAAAAAAATCGTAGTTGTATGTCATGTTGTTTAAGAGATACAGCATTTTGCTAAACGTTACTCCAGCGGCATCTTGAATAACTGAAACCTCAAGACGCACAAGTTTTAGTTTTTGGGCACATTTATGCACAAATTATATCTATCTATGTAGCTAGTTTGCTGGGGTAACGTTACTCCAGCGGCATCTGTTTTTCGTGAATATCTTCGGATCGGCTGGACGCACAAATTATAAATTTCAGGCACATTTACACGACACGAGGTACTAATTATCTGTCAAGTCGAAATCCTGAAAAGCGACAACATTTCGCTGGCGTAACGCACACCTTCAAACACGGCCTACAAGTTTTGCGTAGGTACTAGGTACACCTTAACAGTAATTAAATTCGTATCTGAGAATTAAAGGACAAAGTGATTAGACTCTATCCAGCAGTGGACTGCGATAGTGTGTTTTGTTGTTGCATTAGATAGTAAGCTAACTTGCTAGGGTAACCCCCACAAGAGGAAGTCACTAGTGGAAGATCGCGGGAATCCGCTGACTGTGGGTGGCGCAGGACCGGTCGTTGTGGCATTGCTTCGGGGGAGGCCCACTTCCATCCGTGGACGCGTCTTATGATATTTGTGAGTATTTAGGGGATGAACAGGGTGGAAAGTTCCTCCATTAAAAAGGGAGGATCCGCCGACCAGACAGACGGCTGTTGTGTCTAGTCGTCTGCTACTACAGTATCTTTATCTCCCGACGCGACGCGACGCGCGCTTTATTTGTGGTTACCAAGTGTACAAACACGCTGTGAATGAGTCTGTAAGCGCAGGAGCTCTCGGTACCGTCCGGAGACAATGGCGAAGAACAAGATTGTCAGAAGTGTGTGTTATGTGCTGACGCTACTCGTTCTCACGCACAAATTGACAGCGTGTTTGTATAGTTAGTTACCACAAGTAAAGGGCGCGTCGAGACGTGAGCTAAAAAGAATCTACCTGATGGTTAACCTGACCTATGCACACGGCGTATTTTTCGGTGTCTGCGCGCTGCAAACGCCACTAGTGCTAAAGTTTAGAGGCAAAGCGCCCATATAAACAACCGTCGTGTGCATAGGCCCATCGGTTTTTAGTTTTGTGGAAAGAACCCATTCTTGTTTCATAGTTTGCTGACCTTTACACACAGCTTTTACATTATGTTTAGGTGGATAAGGGATTGTTTGAAATAAAACATCAGCTGATCTACATACACCATTTATTTTAATACGAAGCGATACAGTCACACAGTCAGTGGATGCATAGTAACGATTTAGACCAAACACTACCGTTACAGGAAAATACATTCAATGAGGGTGACTAAATGCGTTAGTTTACAGACAACGCTTGGGTACACAACATTCATCGTATTTAACATCCAATATTATTTCTATGAGCTATTATTTTCTATGAAACAGCAGTCGCTGGGAACTATTAGTTTGCCGCCACATTTTATATAATATTAACTCCTTATCTATTGGGCCGTATAGTACAATATACGGCATCTCCTTTAAATAGTCCGCTTTTGGAGTGATGCTAATGTCTTGGGGAGGGTAGCCTAACGCGTAATTAAACCTAGCAAGCCTCGACTAATGAGGCACAATTATCTATAGTTCGTGGCTCTCTTGGGAGTCTGCGCGGCTCAAAAGGTTCAAAGTGATCTAAATCTGGATAGTAACGATATTAAAAGGATCGAATGCATCCACGTGACAAGCACACTACGTCCTAGAGACGTGCGAACACGCGCACTACGTCCTAGGGACGTGCGAAGGTGCGCACTCTCATACGCGCGCGTGATCGTTACATAATGCGGTACGCGATATATAATATTATATGTTATACTATGTACTCATCCCTGTAAAAGGATTGTGGAGGGACATTTTTCGGACAAGTTTGTAACACCATGAATTTCAGGGAACAGATTTTTTTTACGATAACGGTCGGCATTTGGAAAACAGTCAGTATTTATAATTTTTAAATGTCTAGGATAATACTTTCTTTATATTTTGGAAATGTTTTTTTTTTATTGTGTTCAGAAAGGAGGACCTACAGACTACAGAGAATAGTAACATTTTATGTTCAATCTGTTCTAAGTAAATTCAGATTTTAATCACCGCCGAAGAACGTCCACAGTTATTATTTCACATATGAGATGTTAATAAACCGAAATAGTTTAATATATCAAAGTTCTCTAATGCTAGATAGAATGAGGGACTTAACTTATAAGACGTACGGAATGGCCGTTAATTGCGCAAATAATAAAATAAAATGAGGCACTCTTCTTGGACATTACTTTTGACATTAAATTGTATAGTCAACCTTGTAATTGCTTTTACCACCATTGACTAAAACTCCCAGTAAATTGATATTAAATACAATATTGTGGTTTTTAATTTATAACTTTGACGGCGTGGGCCGTTCCGTACCAATATGTGTCGTCCCTTAGCTGGTTTGTATGTAAGGCCCCACCTACACAGGCGAATATACAACGTGTAACATAATTAACGCAAGACCTCATACACCCCAATTAGAGTATTGAGTTAAAAGCATTATACAATTTTTATTAAGAAAATCGTGTTGAGATTAGCATTACTTTATACATTTAAAATTGAGTCTTATTGCCATGAAATAAGATAAAATTTTCTTTGGCTCAATCGGCGGTCTGTATTGCAAAATACACATAAAAAAACCTATTTTAATAGTTACTGAAATGGATTCAGTCGTCAATTATGAGCAAACTACTTTCAGGACTTGCCTTTATTCTGTTACACCTTGTATAGTAATAGTTGCGCTACCAGCTCATCTCTACCGCACTACGTCGAGTGGCAGTATACAAGGGTGAAGCCAGGCTAGCGTAATTTGAGTCGCTCAAAATGAGTCGCGAAGTAACGTTAGACACAATTTGATCATTTTGCGAGGACATATTTTTGCTTCAAGTGTGACACAAACCGCAGTGTGATGTTAAACCAAATACAACGTAATGTCGGCGACTCAGTTTGAGGGGAGTAAATAACGCTGAGCTACGCTTGTCTGGCCCCGCCCTAAGTGTGTCTTCGCACTGAGCGTAGACCCAGCGTAGACGTTGACACCGGGTAGACGTCACGTAGATGATGCGTACATACATACTGCAGTATAGTATACGTCTCGTATCAGCGTAAGCGTCGGTATTACACAAAATCTACGCTATGTATACGCTCAACAAAAGCCTACACTGGACCGACGCTAGGTGCGAAGGCACCTTATAACGTTACGATTCCTTCGCGTATTGCGACGTGCACGCTAGGTGTCAGTGACAGAAAGAGTGATCGTCGCGTAGATAATATGTTGGCATTCCACTTGGCGTATTCGCGCAAATATTCGTGTTATTTCTTAACGAAATAAAAAAAATATCAAAAATAGGGTTTATAAAAAAAAAAATGTATATTTAAGATGGGTTTGTTCTTGACTCTAGTCTAGGTCAGTGGTGACAGTGACCGAGGTATAAGCAAGTAACTTGAATATTTTGAGAAATACGCAAAGTGAAGTATTAGACCAAACAACCCACAACGCATAGTCGACGTCGCCGGCGTATCGTTACGAGTCGCGACTACCAGTGTAGGTGGCCCTACTTATTCATTTTTGTTTGAACAAACTTTAAGACTTTTAGCGAAAGCTTTACAGGAAATGAGTACAAAAAAATTAATGCCTACATTAAGATACATTTATGTTAGAATATATCGAAGTTTAGTTATAAATGTATGTGCTACATGAAAACGTATATGCTGAGAGCTACAGAGTAGCGTGCAGAATTTAAACTATGTATTCAGTTTTCTATGTTAATGGCCTATTAAATGGAATATAAATCTAGCTATTATAATAACCAATGGATATATTGTGAAACTGTTACAATATTATTGTTCAATGGAACTGTGATTCTATACTGCGGTGCAGTGCACGGCATCAGATAAAATGACATTCGGATTACATCTAGAGAATAAGTCAGTATATCGATTCTGCACAGTTCGTGTCGTTATTATTAGTACTTATATTTTTTTGGATTTTTATAAGTTTTTATATAAAAAATTATCATAGATGAGATACAAATAAATTTTGTACGTCAAAGATGTCACATATTATAAATATGTATAACTTCGTCGCCTCGACTTCAAGATGTTTATCGTAATGAACACAGTAATCGCACGGATTCAAAAAGAACATTTAATTAAGTTTACTTGAAAATAACACCAGGTAGGTATTTTATTTTGTGTAACAATTATTTGTCTGTAAATATATACTACATACGTTTATAGGCTGCGTCATATTTCTGATACAATACAATAATACGTCGACACAGAGCGCGACACATGCAGTGACACGCGAGTCACGATTAGTTCTAGATAGCGCCACCAGTCTGCACTCATCGTGTCAGACAGGTCTTAAAACTACGCCGAATATATAGTTGTAGTACGAGCAGAGACTCGACGCCCCACTCGGCCTCGGGGCGTCGGTGCGACAGTTGGTCAGGGTGCGACGCTCTGCGGCTCGCTGGCCTGAGCCGGAGCGCTTCTACAGAAACCGTAATCTAACCCTAATGCTCGGCCCGCAGCGAGCGACGTCACTGACGCGCTGCGCTACATACGAACACGAACAAAAAAGATAAAACTAGTAAAAAAACGTGGTACCGAAAGTGAGGTTTAAACGAATCGTTTCGCGGTGCGGCAGCGCTGCGGTCGCGGGCGTGCCGGGCGCGGGTCGCTGTCGCGGTCGCGGGCGGGTCGCGCGGGTCGCGCGGGTCGCGTGCGGGTCGCGTGCGGGTCGCGTGCGGGTCGCGTGCGGGTCGCGTGCGGGTCGGCTCCAGTCCGCAGCGCGCGGGCCGGGCGGCGCAGGCGCGGCGGACGCAGGCGGGGACCTCAGACCCACGCCATCCAGCCCTCGTACATCATGCACAGGTTCCCGGAGCAAACAGCTTCCTTGATCATGTGGTCCACCTGTGCACGCGACACCAATATTACTCACTCGTCTATCGAAGCTCGCACTATAGGCTACTGCTACCTCTGAGGGGTGATTCGTTAAGATGGATCACTATGTGAAATACTGAACTTTAAGAAAAGACGTCGTCGATTTCAAGGATTTTAGAGTTCAACTGCCCTCAGAGTACTTACTTGGTCGTGCAGCGCATATCGCCGCGTGGTCTGCGAGTCGTCGCGTCCCTCCAACTTCAGCCGCACGCGCTTCCACACGCCCGCACCCACGGCGTTGCGCTCTCCTCCTGCAATAACAAAATTGATTTATTTATCCCTCATCTTACATCTTTGATCTGGTTTTTTTTTACATAATACGATAGTATACTAATTTAATTAACTCTATTTTGACAATAATTTAATTTTGTTTATTTTATTTATTCACGAACACAAATTATAATTACAGGATATCCCAAGGGTTCTTAACTATGAACAAATTATTACATAATAGTTTTAGGGTTATTCTTGCGAATTCAAAGAACAGCCGGTCTATTCTGTAAAGATCTCACCGAGAAAACATAGGTGAAGTGAGCTTGGAGCTCTCATTCCACCTGCTGCTAATGATTGACACTATTGATAGATAGCCCCCTTCAGGCTCACTTCACATAAGTTTTAACGGTGAGATTTCCACAGAATAGACCGGATGTAGTGCTATTCTGTAAAAGTCTCACCGTGAAAACTTGGGTGAAGTGTGCCTGAAGGGGCTATCTATCAATAGTGTCAATCACTAAAGTTGTAAAAAAATAAAAGGCCCGTTTTGACATTTGAGAAAGACCCTAGAATGTAACTAGGAACAAAACTGAAAGAAACAATAAAATAATAATTAATTACATAAAGTGTTTTAAAAAAATACATAATTTTTTTTGGCGCGTTAAATAATATGTTGGAATATATTGTGAGTATTCTTTTTGCGCTTACTTTATAGTAGCATGCAATTTCAAAGTTTTTTTTCTATTTATTTAAAATGGGTTTGCTCTTGACTCTAGTCTAGGTCAGTGGTGACACGAGACAGAGTCGACGATGTAGTGAGCTCACACAGAAGAAGCCTATTCACTCTCACTTTGAAGAGATTAGGGTACACTCTCCGAAGTACAATCTATAGAAGACCGACAAGCAGGCGAACTTGCGGCGATGAGCCAAGCTGTGAAGCTTGAACAACGTACTCAATGTTACAAAATGATAACTCTGCGCAACCGTCGACTGGTAAATGATCTCATGTTCTTTTTCAAATTAGTTAACAATAGATTGGACTGCGATAAATTAACTGAACAAATTGGACTAAAAGTCCCCCATAATTTACCCAGATTTCCCATTACCCACTTATTCTACACTAAAGCATCCAACACAAATATAGGAGTAAACTCACCTCTCAATAGGCTCAGTCGTGAGATGAATTCTTATATAAAATCCTCTCTAGATGTTGACATATATCATGACTCAATAACACACTTTAAGACCCAAATTTTGATGTCCCTATGCAGATCTATATCCCCTATCCAGATGCACGCAACTGACACAACCTAAAGATTGATTGTCTTGTAATAATATGTAGGTATTTCTTGCAACCTCTGCAATCTTATAATTTATGTATTTTTTATATTTCTATTTATATAGTTGTTACCACTTAATTTTTATGCATTTCGTTTTTACCTTAGGCTATCACTGTATTTGAGAATGTTGGTTCACCTCTTATTGGCAACTGTATAGGCCCTCAACTATTATCTACTGTTATTTGATATTTTGTATACAGAAGCTGTTGGTGTACCTTTATGAATAAATAAATAAATAAAGCTTGGCATCCACCAGTTTTACGTCACCAATGAGCCTCTTGGCTCTGCGTTCCGCCGAGTCAAGCGCGGCAAGTCGGTACTTTGCTGAGCCATCCCAAAGCTGGCTGCAATACTCCATGCAGGATCGGACTTGCGCTTTGTAAAGGGTCAAAAGTTGTCCAGATGTAAAGTATCGCTTCACTCTATTTAGGATGCTCAGTTTTTTAGCCGCTGTTAGGGCTTTGTACTCGATGGTGGCACCGAAGTTGAGACCTGATGTCAACTCCATGCCTAGGAGCTCGAGCCGATCAGTTACAGGAACAGATGTACCCCGAAAAGAAGGAGTTGGGTCGAAACGACTCCTTTTAGCGGTATAAAGACACGCCTGTGTTTTGGTGGCGTTAAAAGAGGCCAGATTGTCATCACCCCACTGGGAGACAAGTCTTAAGGTCAAATCAGTACGTTCTACCATGGCCTCTCAAGGAACGAACCTCGGCCCCGCTGGTTTTTGCGCTGGACAAGTATCTCTCTGAAACATTACTGTCATATGCGTATCCAACAATACCAGACTGAAGTAGGTCATTGATGTGCAGCAGGAAAAGAGTTGCAGGGAGAACAGACCCCTGAGGAACTCCGGCATCAATAGCCATAAGTTCAGAGGAGCAACGGTCAACGACTACTCTGCTTGTCCGTTCACTAAGGAAGTCTGATATCCAGCTACAAAAATCAGCTGGGATGCCATAAGCAGGAAGTTTGCTGAGAAGACCAGCGTGCCAGACCCTGTCGAAGGCCTTCGAGATATCAAGCGATACAGCAAGTGCTTCGCCGTGTTTCTCGATGGCCTCGCCCCAGCAGTGCGTGACATACACAAGAAGATCGCTAGTTGACCGTCCCCGGCGAAAGCCATATTGACGGTCACTGAGGAGATCATTGTCTTCAAGTTAGGTCAGCAACATACTGTTCAGTACCCTTTCCATAACCTTACATAGAATGGAGGTAATGAAGATTGGACGGTAATGGGCAGGGTCTGCACGGTCGCCCTTTTTGGGCGCTGGTTGCACATTTGCAAGCTTCCAGGATTTTGGCACCGTTTTTTTATCAAGAGAGAGGCGGAATAAGCGTGTCAACACAGGAGACAATTCAGGCGCACATTGCCTCAATACTCTCGCTGGAATGCCGTCAGGCCCACTGGCCTTGTTCACGTCTAGACTGCACAATACTCTTCGGACCTCTACGAGTATAATGTGAACTGCGATCTCTGGCATCGAGGAGACACATTGAGGTACAGTAGGCGGTTGCTTGGGGCCAGCGTCCAGAATTGCTTGCAAAGAGATATGCAAATAAATTTGCTTTCTCACCATTGGAGGTAAATTAGGACGACAGAAATTCGTTTCAGCTGCTTTAGACAGGGACCAGAACTGTTTACTACCCGGAGGGTGTGATGCCAGTTTGGCCCCAATTTGGTCCGACATGGTCAAAACTTGCCCCACGTAAAACCCGCTTGCAGAGCTTGGCGGCAGAATGAAAGGCTCTTTTACTCTTTTTCCTCGCGCGAACCCTACGTGCTCTAACTTTACGGTCGCGGCCTTGACCCAGGCTTGGTAAGCGGAACGGGAGAGGGAGATCTCGACTCCCTTCCCCGGCCGCAGAAGGCGCACCGGGCGCAGGAGAAGAGCGGACAACGCCCTTTTCCGGCCCCCATGAATGGGTCCAGGGGCGTGGGACTTGGGGAAGTCCCCGCCCCCTATTTGATGGACCCGAGGCGGAGGCGCGCGCGGGTGTCGGCGTGCGCCTCTGAGGCGATGCACGGGGTAGTTAAACACCTCACTACCCCGTGCAAGAGACAAGGCCCGGACAGACCGGGCCAGCACTAGTGTGGGGCTGCGGAAGAATTTGGATTCCCGCGGCCCCGCGCGCACGTGCGTGGAGACACCGGGGTGGTTTTAGCCGGTAAGAGTCCGGCACGCCCCTCCACCTTTTCCCCAGGCGGGGAGGTAGTCCATGAGGACTTCCCCCCGTAAAAAAAAAAAAAAAAGGCTTGGTAAGCAGACTCTTTTCGGGCCTCAGCGTGGGCGCATTCTGCATTATACCAAGGCCGGGATTTGTGACCGAGCGAGATGTCGGGAGAATAGAATAAAATACTCTATCCCCTGCCGAATCACGACCGCAACCACGTCAGCACAGCACGAGGGGTCAACCGAGGAGAAGCACACATGCCGCCAAGGATAAGACGCAAAAAAGTGCCGCATCTCATCCCAGTCTGCTGACTCGTAACGCCATACTCACTTCGTGCCTCTGGGAATCTCATCTGGAGGAGAGCAGGTCGATATGGATTTCACCAGACAGTGGTCAGACGTTCCCAGCGGGGCTGATACCGAAACTGAATGACTGTCCGGATCAGGTCCAAGCAATTGGGTGTATGGCCGTCAACATGCGGTACCCGCGTTGCCACATTCACCATCTGGGTAAGATCTAGCGTTAAAGCAAACTTGCGCGCCTCCAACCCGGCATGGTCAGTCTTGTGCTACGGGAACAACCACTCTTTATGGTGGGCGTTGAAGTCTCCCAGAAAAATTTGCGAGCGAAATGTATTACGAAACGTCTCAAAAACAGTTACGTTCTGTCTTTTTGTTTAAATACTGTTGTAACCAATTAATTACTGAATTTCACTAGCATCATTCGATTTTAATAGTAATTAAATATTGTGTAGTGATCTTTACTGAAAGAATGAGCTTGGTGCTCAAAGCCCTAAATAAAATTTTGAATTAGCGACACTGTATTCTATAAAATGGCTTGTCTCTGACCAAGCGGCACGTGACTTAGCGTCCACGCGCGCACTGCGCAGTCTTTCGTTCGCTATCTTGTGAAGTTGACTGTGCGCTCGTTTATGTTTGATATTTTTTTCCCGACTCAGCTTTGCTTTGGACTATTTCTGTTTACTATCACGTTGACCTTGGCTCTTTTATTTTGGACAATGATTTAAAGATAGTGATTTGGACTCGATTTTGGTGTTTGTTGTTATATCGTACGAACTGTTTCAACAAATGTGTCGAAAAGAGGATGTATCTACAATCAACAGCCAGTCACCAGTCAGCCAGAAGTTAAGCGAATACTTCGAACGCGAATCAGTTAATGGTGGACCTTTATTGCCCGTATCGCAAGTGCAAGATCGTGCCGCAGAAGCACTTGGAATCGGCAAAAAAAACTATTCGTACCATCTTGAAGGAAAAGTATGGGCCTTCCGGTACTGAAGAAAATGTATTACGTACGCCTAAAATAATAATAATATGAGACAACATCCACACAAGGTCTTCAGGTCCCGAACTAGGCAGAGCCTGTACTACGGTAACCTGATGACTGATATACATACTTATATACATATACACACCCAGACACAGAAAAGAGAAAGAAAAGCAAGCATGTAACAGGTATTGACACATTTGACGCAGACGCTATTCGAAATCACGTGTGTGCTTATTACACAACAAATGAATACCAAACTGTGAGTAAATTGCTGATATCACTACGAGAGTGTGGCCTGTTTAGTGGCAGTTCCACGTATTTAATAACAATTATGAAGAAAATTGGATTCAAATACCAGAAAACCGTCAAGAGGAAAATTATGATGGAACAATATGATTTAATTTTGCTCAGAGTACCATTTTTGAGGGCGATGAACAAAATCACAAATTTGGACAATGTTATATTTATCGATGAGACTTGGCTGAACTCGAATCATACCGTGTCACAGTCGTGGACGGACACAAGGCATCTTGTTCAAAAGTGCCAATGGGAAAAGGTGGACGTCTAATAATCTGCCACGCCGAATCAGCCGCGGGAGGTTTTGTGAATCATGCCTTACTCGCATTCGAGTCTAAAAGTACAAAAGAATATCACGAAGAAATGGACGCAAATAAATTCACAGAGTGGTTTATTAACTTGTTAACAAACCTCCCCAAACAGTGCATAATCATTATGGACAATGCATCGTACCATTCAGTTCAAATAGATAAAGCACCTACTCAAGCAAACAAAAAGGCTGATTTAGTGGCAAGGCTACAAAGACAAGGCGTTGAAGCTGACATGAAATTGTTGAAAGCTGAATTGCTGGAACTGGTAAAAGAAAATAAACCTGCGAAACTAAAATATAAATTGATGAATTGGCACTTCAGCACGGACACAAAGTGATAAGAACGCCGCCGTACAATGGTACTGACAATTGTCAGTACAATGCTATTGAGTTGATCTGGGCTCAAGTCAAAGAAAGAAAGAAAAATAGATTTATTTGTCACAGAAACAAAGGATAGGTACGCAGCTCGCCACAATACAAAGCCGCCATTATCCACTAAGAAAATGATGACATTGCTGAAAGAAGCTTGCCTGAGCTTGCTTGAGAAGAAGCCAAAATGACTAAAGAAGACTGGGCAAAAGTGGTAATAATACTAAAAAACTCGAAAAATAATAAAGAAAGATTTTGACAGAGACGTCAATACTGATAATAGAATTGAAAATGAAATAATTATATTTACAGGTGACGATAGCTCAACTGACGATTTTGACTCATCATCCGAAGAAAATGATTGAAAGAATATTCAATCACTTTCGCTTTTTCTTGATTTTTTGTGATTGAGTAAATGTTGTTGTAACTAAAAATATTAAATTGAAGACAAATTGACCTTTCGTACCACGGTATCATTTCAAAATACCTACAATATTAAAGTTTAAGTTAAATTTACTAATCAGAACTTTAATCCAATTCTCTTTACAATACATAATCAAATCGATCAAATACTCATACAAACTTGAATCGATTTATCGTGAGTATCGAGTACCGAGTCGTATGGTTACTTCATTAGTTACGTTGCGATGACAAATGTCAAAACGGGTCTTTTATTTTTTTACAACTTTAACATAATATTTCAACGAACTTTGAAAATTAAATGCTGTGTGACCGGAGCTCCGCTGGATTGTTGCGAATCTTGGAAGAGGCCCATGTGTAGCACAGCACCAGCACAGCACCTTCGGCCTTTCGGCTGGATTGATGAACATTCTAAAGGTTGTAGTGTAACTCACCGTGTCTGTTATTGGCATTGGACTTGCCCGCGGTGATGGCGGACTGGCGCGTCAGTTTCCGCCCGCTCGCGTCGGTCGGCCAGTTGTTGTATAGTCTAGAAACATACAAATATTAGTTGCTACTCGTGTATCATCAATTCATTGTTATTTTGTAAGAGGTTATCTCTGGTAGTAGCTACTGTTCCGAATTACACACATTATTTCACTGAAAATATGTTATCGAAAGCTCGCTATCGCAGAGTGTCATAGAATATGTTTTATGGTATAGTTGACCTCCAAGCAAACGGAAGTTGCGCGCAGGAACTAGTACTTACTTGATGAAGTTCAAATAAATAATATTGTAACCCAAACATTCATAGGAACTGTTAATTACATTTGGTTACTCGTAAATCTTTGGTACTTCTAGCGGAGCACGTCTTTAGGCTACAATGATGATGATGACTTAAAAATCAATGTAGAATACAGAACGCTAAAGTAGATAGTTGAGTAAGTGGCAATGAAAGTTAATTATCAAAAGGAAATAAATTAAGATTATTGTCAATTAGTGATTTGCGCCTGCGTCGCACGGTTGTACGATTGGTCATGGTGAATAATTATGTTCATTTAATATTTATGTATTATACATATAAACTTTAAATATTTTTTTTAAATGATAGTGAAAACTGCATCAAAATCTATTGCGTACTTTATAAAAACAACGCGGTCACACAGATAGACACGAAAAGTGGTTTTAATGTATAGATATCATTGTTCATTGAAAATTAACGTAGAATAAAGAACGCTAAAGTAGATATTTAATTGAGATAATGATGTAAATAATTAATTACGATTCTGAGTTATAATTTAGGACAAGTCACTTTTGTAAACACGTAAAACATGTGTAAACACGTGTTTACACTAAGGTATAACATATGCATTGTGTATGTCGTGTCTATTAGATTCATTTATTATTTACATCGAAAAGAATTTGTAAATACAAGTCGTATACAAACTTGTGAATAACTTAAAAATGTCAGCTAGGTGAGCAGAATAGTAAATAATAATGTCTGTAGCAAAGCCAATACGTGTGTGATATGATGCTTCAAACACAATATGTTTGTGAACAGCTTTTTTTTACAAAATTTGTCGAGACCCAGAGCCAGTATCACCACTCGTATGTCGGTGTGAGCGCGGGCTAGGAAAGTGAGATGACGGTGAGCAGGTCGCGACTCACAGTTGCAGCTCGTCGTGGTGCGCGGCCAGCTGCGCCAGCAGGGCGTCGGCGGCGTCGCGCGCGGCCGCTGCGCACGCGCCCGCGCCCGCCCCCGCGCCCGCGCCCGCACCTGCGCCCGCACCCGCGCCCGCACCTGCGCACGCGCACGCCGCGTCCAGCTCGCGCGCCGCCGCCAGCGCCGCCGCGTGCGCGCCCAGCAGCTTGTCGCGCGCCAGGAAGGCGGCGGCCGGGTTGTTGCCCTGGGGAGCGGCGGGTACGTCGTTACGTAATTCCTTGCAGCACGTATACCGTGCGCGGCCTATGTACCGCGTTTCTCTCATTTTATTTATGGATTAATGCTTAAACACTCTTCGAGTAGCCAGTCGAATCTGTAACGATCTCACCGTGAAATCTTAAGTGAAGTGAGCGTAGAGTGAGCTGTCAGTGTAGTCCCTCTAATGATAGGAATTGACCAAGCATTACTTGCATTTACAATCATAATCAAGATTTTAGTAACATTTTTTATGCAAATTCTCTTGATCATTCTATATTATTTCAATCTAGTACTTAAAGTGTTTAAAAAAAAACAACATTGAGTTTCTAACTGAATTTCTGTATTGCTATTTTATTTGAAAACCCCGAAAATAGTTATAACTAGCCACTTAACTACGTACTAGCTTTGAGTTAATATAAAATAATCAATAGAACTTGAATAAAACATATTATTAAACTCTCGATAAGGATTATAAATGTAACGTTGGTCAATCCCTAACATCATTGGGATGACACTGACAGCTCATTCCACGCAAGTATTCACGGTGAAATTTTTACAAAATCGACTGGCTGATGTTAGGAATTGACACTATCGACAGCTCACTTCAAGCTCACTTCGCCTAAGTTTTCACGGTGAGATTGTTACGGAATAACTCGGCTAACCAGTGATCTTCGGCATACGTGCACCGTGGCGCTCATTTCTTGATGAACTTGTCGGTACTGGTTCACAACGGTGCGTCCTGTCATCACCACGATCACAACGAAAATCAATGAAGGTATTTGCAAACATCACGGACATATATTGTCGTTCAAAGCGTTACTTTAGTCGTACCTTCATAATAGCCCATGCCATGGTAAGTTTCAGCGAGATGAACTCAAAACACGTCACACCTATATTTTAAACCTAGCTGCCTAGAGTGCGCCAGCCACTATTAACATTCAAATAATGGCTATACTATTATGTCCTGCTGCCTACCTCGTTGACAGTTTGTAACGTCTGTAGCGACGATCTCACGTCCTGCAGCAAGTGCTGCCTGTTAGCGTCAGGCACGGCAGCGCGCTCGGCCGCGACCTTCAGCGCGTCGGTCGCCGCGCGCACGCGGGCCTTGCGGGACACGGAGTCCGCGCTGAGAGACGCTATCATCTCACGAAGCAGGGCTGACACGTTGTCCACCTGGAACAACAGTATTATGAATTAATATAACCCACGTCAACTCCAATGGGTGGATTTGTAGGTATAGTGCGTTTCATCAAAGAAGTCCCTTCGCTGTAATGTTGGTAGCGCTTAAATGAGTGCTGCCAGGCTGTGAAAATTATATTACCCAATAAATCAGTATAAATATTGAAAACGAAAATTTATTTTGGTTGTTCTTTTTGTTTGGTCACCTTTCAACAAAGGTCTATAGAAAAATATACCTTACGTGTAAAGATAAGTATTCATAAAATTAAACTCTTAATATAACCATAATAATTATTTATTTGCGAAACTTCTTAATAAGCTGTAATGATTAACAACAAAATTACTTTTTAAAATAACTGTGCCCCTCCAAAGGACCTACACCCGATATAGCACTATCTCCAGGGTCAGTATCGTCTGAAGTATCTCCTATTGTATATCTAGTCATCTCCTACGTCTATTATAAATCGATCTATTTTGTTATCAACAGTTACTCCATTGTTGAAGTACTTATCTTCTATGGTTTCTACGTGGCTGCATTCTTTTATCCACTCTAATGGCGTGCTATTGCAAATTGCCTCTTCAGTTATTTTTACAATATTTTTTGCTTCCTGACCCACGTTTTTTTCAGCAATCCGCCTTTACAAAAGACTCCATATGAGTTCGATTGGATTCAGGTCACAATGATAAGGAGGAAGTCTTACAACTTTATGACCGTGTTCTTTTAACAATGAATCGACTTCGTAGATAGGTGGTTCTTTATGGTCTTTAATTATTTTAAAAGGTGTAGGTAGGCACCTACGGGGTAGCAGCGGGGACTAGGGAGCATCTAGTTCTGGCAATGGCAACCCTATTTTATGGCGGCGACGCGAAGTCTCACACATTCTAATGGAATTATTGGCGCTTTGTTACGTTTTTCACTCTCACAAAACGTTTTGACTTTCAACACCAACCCTCTTTCGCCACTTTTAAGTGTCTTCGGCGTGATTAAAACCGTAAAACAACTATAAATCTTGGAAAAACTCAACAAAGCCTACGATGCGTCTAGCGTTTGACGTTCTTGACAGTCAGGTGTGCCAATATAACGGCGGAGGGAATTCTTTCGTGAAACGCACAATACATCAATATTTTGTAAAACCTACTGTATTTATAACCAAAACCGGCAAAGTGCGTGTCGGACCGTGCACGATGAGGGGTTCCATAGTGCGAAAGGAATTTATCCCAAGAAAACCATTATCTTTGTAGTTGAAAATATGTTCTCCCAAACATCAATAAACGTCACAGTCAATTCTCCAACTGCAAATCGCAAAAAAAGTGATAAAGCTGCAACTTGATACTTGCGTTCCTGAGAAAAAGGGTCCTCGACAGACGGACGGACAACGAAGTGATCCTATAAGAGTTCAGTTTTTTCCTGTTTGAGGTACGGAACGCAAAAAATCATACTAATATATAATTCGATTTGATTGAATACTAAAAAGTAACAAAAGTGCTGATTATTAATAGCCTTGACTTATGAGATATCCCGATCAAACCAGCCTTCTAGTAGGTGAAAAAACGGCATTGAATTCGATGCATCTTTTTAAGAACTACGTTTATGCGACAAACAGAAACGCGACCTATAAGACAATGAAATTAAGTTTAATGATTAAGAAAATTACTCACCCATTGTGTATCAATGTTTCCTTCAGGATGTAACATCTCCATAAGCGATTCTTCGACTGGCGATACTTTCAGAGAATACTTCTGTGCTAGTGTGCACGCCTGTAGGTTATTACAGAATATTAAATAGATGTTTGTTGACAAATTAATTAACATGTAGAGTTACGAGGAGCAGGGTGTAAAGGTCACTCACACCTCCATAGAAAAGGGAGGATCTTCGGACCAGACGGGTGTCGTGACTCGTGTCTGGTGGGCACCTGCCCAACGATTGATGTCTGGTTGTTGTATGTATGCTAGTCGCGCGGTAAACTCTGCTTGCGCGATGCAGGATTTTCGTGACGTTAGTGTGATATACGGTTCGCATGTGGCGATGTAGATACCGCTACAAACATTATGATGCGCAGGCCAGCGCGGCTCGAGTGTGCGAGTGTGCAGTAACATTACCTTCTCCCAGTGGTGCAGCGCAGTGTGCAGCGCGTGGTGGTGCCTGGCGCGCGTGCTGGCGGCGCGCGCATGCGCAGCGAGCGCGACGCCGGCGCAGGCCAGCGCGGCTCGAGTGTGCGAGTGTGCAGTAACATTACCTTCTCCCAGTGGTGCAGCGCAGTGTGCAGCGCGTGGTGGTGCCTGGCGCGCGTGCTGGCGGCGCGCGCATGCGCAGCGAGCGCGACGCCGGCGCAGGCCAGCGCGGCTGCGCGCGAGGCGGCCGCTGCGCCTGCGCGCGCAAGCCCCGCCCCCACGCCGGCCAGCGCGGGGTTCGCGCCGGCGCCCCACTTCACTCTGTAACGGACGACATCGCATATTACTAAAAAAAAACATCACAAGGAAACCAGCCTAACCTATAGCAAACACTTAACTAGTCCATATCGACTGACTTGACGAGATGTTGCTAATTAGTAGGTGTAGCAAGTTTATTTATGGAAAAATCAGTTATCTGTGTCGGTGTATCTATTTTACTATGTGTACATAAATAAGAAAATAATACATTTATAATAGTTATTTGTGCAACTGTTGTATAATAAGGGGTATTAAGGGGCGTGCACTGTCTGGACAGGTCCACTCAATCTGTGTGGTTCTTTTCTCAAAAGTCCATTTCAGACACCAATCTGCATGGTCCTCAATGATTATGTCCGGATTTTTATACATATACACATTGACATTATTATAATTATTAATTTTATATACATAAACTATGACAAGAGAATTTACTTTGTAAAGTATTATGCTATTATTTTAACTATTGTGAATGTGAGAACTATGTTGGTCATTGCTTTTTTTTTGTATTTTTACTCTTAGTGTAATCATGATCTGGCAGTTTGAGTAACTTGTGCGGCCTACTCAAATGTCCTTTCTTTGGTATTGTTCGTCGAATCGTTGAGCTCCTTAACCCTTTATGGCGCAAGAACGTATTTTTGTATTTTATCATTTACAATAGGTTTAGACGAGCTATCTAACGATGGGAAAAATAATGAAAAAAAAAATATGTAAGAAAAAGTATTTATTAAAAAAAAAAAACATGGTGTTGCAGATGTGCATCATGGCATTAAAACATATTGAATGTTACGAAACGTGAAATGATCGAAAACAGTTGTTATTTTTGTTAAAACACAAGGCTATGCCGCACTTTTCACATTCTGTTTGGGCTGTTCCAGTACAACCTGGATATTTGCACCTAAGCCGTTTGTCAGTCCAAACAGGCCAGTGCCCTAACTGGTCCAATCTGACGTCTTTAGGCGGGATATGCTGACAAGGCCCTTTCTTCTTTTTATCCTGGATGAGTGCTTCTATGTCGCTAGTGCGCTTCAGCCGGTTCACCCTTTTATATTTGACTAAAGTCTCAGCAATTTCTAGTCGGAAATCAGCGGAATTTAGCACCCTGTCAGTATTTGCCGTGTCGGCATGAATTCTTCTATATAGCAGCCAAGAATTACACATAGTCATGTCAAGAAAATGGTAAAAGAGTCGCATAAACCAACGTTTGCTTCGAAGTCTAATTTTATAATGACCCATCACGCTGTCCATCAGGTCTACGCCCCCCATGTGGCGATTGTATTCTGCGACAATAAAGGGCCGTTCCACAGTGATGTATGTCTTTTGAGACTTGTCGAATCTACTAACGACAGATGTGGGATTTTTGCCAGCAAAGTTGGATACTAGGTGCACAATTTTATTATCTCTCCATGCCACCAAGGATATGTCAATACCGTTATAGCTTGCGACCTGTTCGACTGTTGTGCCTCTAGGTTGCTTTTTCAGTTGTTTTTCTTCTGGGAGTTTGCAGTTAGAGATGCGGTTTCTCCTAACGGTGCCCAAAGCTAAAATACCACGGCGTGATAAGAACTCAATCAAGGGTAAAGATGTATAGTAGTTGTCAAAAAACAGTCTATAGTTTTGGTTGGTAGGAATCTCTCTGGCAAGTCGGACCACTACATTCGATGAGGCACCTAATTGAGGCTCGCCATCTGCGCATATATTCTCCTGGCCACTGTAAACCTCAAACTTGTAACCATATCCACTCACACCACAAATCACGAACAGTTTGAAACCCCACTTGTGGGGTTTGTCTGGCAAATATTGCCTTAGAGCACTTCGTGCTTTGGTTGAACACATTTGTTCATCAACAGACAAATGTTGTTCAAAGGGCACTTTTGCAAAGTTATGGTTCAGTTTTTCAATTATCGGTCTGATTTTATACAGTCGATCAGAATTTGGCTGACCATATGGTATCATTTTAGAGTTATCATTAAAATGTAGTGTTTCTCTCAGCAACTCAAACCGTTTTAGAGTCATGGTCTCGCGAATGTGGTTATAGCCAAACTTTTCTGACCAATACATTCGCACATTAGGGAGATGAATTATGGACATGAAGTAAATAATTCCAATGAACTGTCTCATTTCCTGGCTTGTAACATTGATAGGTCTACTGGCATCTTTTTGCACCCTGTATAGGTTTGTTTCGTCTCTTATGAGATTCACAATATCGTCAGTGAATAAATAAGAAAATACCTGATAAGGCGTCTGCAATTCTAGTGCTTCATTTCGTAACTTGGAAGATCCCCGGAACCTCATCTGGTCTTCGTTCAACTCTAAGTTTTTAGTTTTCCATATGGTATTTGTCTTAGGAACACGTGTGCTTCGTAAAATGGGTTCGGAACTGGTACTGGGTACTGGAAAAGTAGGCGGTGTCTCACATGGATGAACCGTAGTGCTGGTATTGGTCTCAGAGATCGGTGGCAACATGTCATTGTCCTGATCTTCTGGGTTTATTACTTCGGGTTCCTCATCCGAGTCTTGACGTAAATACGGATCATTCAGTTCCAATATGTACGATGGATCAGCTACATCATCGTCGTCTGAGTAGTCTAAGCCATCCTCACTATCTTCGCATTGGCCTAAAAGATTTTCCAGTTCCTCAGTCGACAAATGCGGAAGCCTAGAACTTGAACGTGGAAGCCTCGAACTCATATTGAGCCTAGAATAAAAAAATATACGTAATAGATAAAAAGTTATAAAATATAACAGTTTAGCGCAGTGATGCATTACTGCATCAAAACAAAACTCGAACGGATCTCTGTAAATACAATATAAAACATTTGAATTACATCTAATCAGTGAAAATCAATATCTTACCGTTACTCCACAGCAATTTCACGTCGATATTTTCAGTATAACTATTTAAAAAAAGCAATTGTAATCGCGCGCGAACTACACAAACCGGTTCTGACGGGTTCGTCACATCGAGTGGCCATAAAATACAAATAACGCCATCTAGCGGTAAAGGTGGTAGCTAATTCGATAGAATAGTTCGCTGCAGATATGCATTGCTGCGCTAAAAGGTATTAGATTCGTTTCTTTAAACGAATTTGTTAGTTCGAATGGTATGATGCAGAACTGCAATTCAGCGCCATAAAGGGTTAAGTTCTGAGTTGAGCTGCACGATTGCTGACAATTGCGTGCACTGACTGGACAGGTCCACTCAATCTGTGTGGTTCTTTCCTCAAAAGACCATTTCAGACACCGATCTACATAGCCTTCACATGATCTGACCAAAATTCTGTCTGGACTTTAAAAGAGACTGTGACCTCTGAGTTTGTTTCGGCCTTTCTTCTCAGAGTAGTCAGATAGGAAACGCCGACCTCATCTAGTTTAAAAAAAAAATATGATTGACGTGTAAAAGTGTTTGTAAAAACCTACTTACAGAAATAAAATAATTTATCATTAAAACACAATTGTGGGTTTATCAAATTATCACACAAGGCGAAGCCGAGTGTGATAATAGTATCACATGAGTGTTTTCATACCTAATTATGTACAGTTGCATACAAGACTTTATCTACACCCATGATATAAATCCTCTATAATCCACATTCGTATTTTAATACCCCTTATTATACAACAGTTGCATAAATAACTATTATATTTTTCCGAACAGAACATTCTCATGGTTAATCTTTAGAAAAGGTAATTTTTTTTTTAAATTTCGTGCATGGCCTTCACGAGCTCTTATAACGGTTTGGATACGTCAGCGCCAATTTTAACTCCCCAACATTCTTAGAAGCTGTATTCCTTTCTCGTGCTGCATCCAATCATGTCCTTAATGTTCTATTGAATTCATGTCTAGCGATCGTGCTGGCCATTTGTCAAGTCCATTTGGGCTATTCCGACGTCATTTTGGTAATCACGCACCACGTCCGCAATGTGAGACCTTGTGTTATCGTGCATAAACACAAAACCTGGGCCATGAATAGAGCTAAAGGCATCACAAGGGATTCCAAGATAGATGAGATGAGTAGCATAATTAATATTCATAGCATAGCATAATCAGCCTCTAATGTTCCCACTGCCGGGACACAAGCATCCTCTCTGAGAGGGAGTGGGCCGTAATCCACCACGCGGGCCCAGTGCAGGTTGGTAAATGTCACATGTAAAGTTTATATCACATATATGTATATTTTTTTAAAGTGAAGCCGCGGCCGTGATCTCTAGGCCACCACTGCTCTTTAATTAATTTGAACATCATCAATTTCGGATGTCGTATGTCGTAATTTTCGGGTCCTCTGGGGACCCACTACCGAGCCGGTAGAGGTTCGGGTCCTTCCGGGGGCGCTTTCGAACCATACGGTGAAATACACATCCACAAAAACGTACTGAACCTGCCAGTGGCGAAGGGTGAAATATTGAGAGAGGTAAGCCAGAAAACTTAACCTTGAAAAGCATGTTTCCTCACAAAGCAAATAATCTGTCAAGCAGCAATCTAAAGCTATTAGACCCGCCATCCTACTGACCTGCTACTTTGTAAATCTACTTACTCTAAATTAGTAATTTCAACTTATTACACTATCTACTTACCGCAAATACCTAATTTCAACGTACGTCTATGTAACTGCTTTCACTACACACAACAACAACACAAATAAACACAGTTCAACTAAAAAAATACACAAATCATTATTTTATACCAAGCAATAAATTCTAAAATAGCTAACTATTAAATTCAAATATAAATTCAATCAACAACGCATGCAAGCTATGGTCGTTTTTTTTTTTTTTTTTAATCTTTATTTAAAGTGCTTTGTCGTAGATCGACAATGTCGCTCTATACGTACTCATATACATAAACAAGAACAGACAAAAGCTATGGTCGTTTTAATGTAATGTAATTACGTCAAATTGTCTGTCAACATAAAATGTCATCAAACATTCGTCCTATTCGATACGAAATTCAACGACGGATAACAACCCATCCCGCTCGCGCGCACATATTTCCTATATACATCTCGCTCGATTATCCGAGTAAGACGCTCAGAGTCGGCTTACTTTAGTTCTAATATGGCGGGCTGGGTAGTGACCTTCAAGTGACGTCATGACGTTCTTTTGCTAAGAGATTTTATCGGCGAATAAGCCGATCGCTCCTGCGGTTTACTTTATAGCAATATGTTGTAAAAGAGCAAATTTTGTTGATTTAATGTCCATCAGTGTAGGCGTTTTGTAATTTTTATCTACTTTTAAAAGTACTGATTGTGCCATTGAGAGAGTGGTTGTGTTCCAAACTTCTGAAGGGAAGCCGGTGGGAATGGGCTTATAAGGAGGCTGCGGCGCTGGAACCTGCGTAGTGAATTACAGCCCATTTCCAATTACAAGTGAGAATGCCTACATTCCAATAATTGTTGTGTACAGTGTATATGAAGTTAATATGTTAAGTATTTTTTTAAACCAACTTACAGAAACAAATAACATATTATTTACACATCAGAAATAAATAATGTTGATGAGATAGGGTTTTCATGTCTCTACTATACTACTAAGAACTACTACTTCTATACTCTGAGAAGAATAAACGAAACAAACTCAAGTTAAGTTTGAGTTATATTCGCAGGATAAGATTTCCTCAAGTTTACTCGAATCTGCCCTTAGTTATTTACAGTCAGCTTGATTTTATGTAATTAATTTAACTTAGGTACGTCTTTAGGTAAACGGTGTACAATAAACTAAATATGTACATACCTCTGATGAGCTGAGGTCAGTAAGGCATGCGCTTTGTTAGCGGCGGCGGTGAGGCGTTCTACCGCGGCGGTCAGTTCTCGGGAGCGACGCGCTAATGCTGTGCTGGTCTCTTGGTTGCTGCCCAGTACCTGGATCAAAACATAAGTGTTATTTAGGCAAAATTACAACTATTCGCCGTTTTTACTGACACTAGGCGACACTGGTATCAGCGCTGAGTGCGCCCATATTCAGGCATTCATTTAGCTGTCGTGTAGTGTTAGCAAAAACAGGTTCAAGTCTAATAATCTTTGTGGTAACACTAGTAACATCAGTATTATAAGGTGTCACTGTCGTATATTGTTATTTATTTATGTATTCACTCTAAACATACAAAATCCTTACAGGCTAGACCCAATGCAATATTTTAGTACAAGAAACATTAAAATATTATGTTTTAAATTGAAATGTTGTATGTGCAGTAACACAAAGCTACACATTGGCCAAGCTAGATAAAGCAATACAAGCACTGAGGAACGTCGTAGATGAGCTGTTTTTGCGCGTTAAGGGGGCGGAAAAGGTTGAGTTTTTGGAGCATTTCATATGGTTTCTAAAGGTTTCTTCTTCAAGGTAAACAAAATTAGCAAAAAATTGTTCCAGTAATAAGGTTCGTGTAGTTCGAACAGAAAAAGATGTAGAAAGAATTAGCGAGCATTTATCATGAACAGTAAGGCTCAAGGGTTAAACAAGCGCATAGTAACCTCAGCATGTAGATGCGCGTGCGCGGCGTGCAGCAGGCGCGCGCGATGCGCGACGGCGGCGCGGCGCGTGTGCTCGGCTCGCGCGCGCGCCGCGCCCTGCACGCGCGCGCGCGACGTCTGCAGCGCGCGCGCCAGCGACGCGCCGCGTGAGGTGCGAGCGGCCGGCGCGACCGGCCCACCCGGGCCCCGGCGCCGCGCCTTCTCGCACAGCGACTCCAGGGGCACGCTCCAGGATGCGCCTGGGGGACGCGCCGAGTATTACTATCGGATGGTGCGCTCGGGGTCAATTTCACTGAGAATTGTTTACTTCCTCCGATACTAATCGATGCCTAAGTATGAATACATTATTTACCTATTTACCTTCTGACCCGACAGATGTTGTTCCGTCTAGAGATCTTGAGTTCATATAAAGATCTCAGCTTTTTTTTCGTAAGAACCTTCATCGGAGTATAACAACAATTAAAATAAAAGCCAAGTCAGTCCAGCCGTTCTCAAATAATGCGCTTACGAAAGGACAATTTAATTCTGAATATATAGATTAATAAACAGATAGTACAAAAACAGACTGGACCTTGACCCTCAAACGAGACATTAGCCTGTTGTGACGTTGCAAAAATCTATAATTAAAGCAACTAGTAGCGACGCCTTTTCTGGGTCTAGTTTTGTGGGGGTTTTGGTAAAATGCGAACTAATTACATGTTTAATAGTTATTTGAAATAAATAAACATATATTATGGACATAATTTCCCACATTCTATTAACAACGAGGCTTATGAGGCTTTTGACAACGTTGGATGTGTATACTTGTCTCTTTTTTATTATTTTTTTTTTATTTGTAATGTGCGTTTTGTTTGTGCAGAATAAACATTTTTTCTTTCTTTCTTTTCTTTCTATTAATAAAAATGTCTAAATTCGAAATGACTACTAGATAAGAATTCTATTAAGTCTGTGGAAAGGGATTTCCCAAGGACATGGATTGATGGTTATATGTCAAAACAGGTGACGGTTTTTTCCCCTCATGGCGTGACAACGAGGAACACGTTTTGCGAAAGGGACCAATTGGATAATCAGACTGTGTCCAAATAACCCGATGGGTTTTCTATGAGTCCAATCAAACCCGATCCTTGTGAGTATTGAACCATTTTCTTTGTTCTCCTTTTATAACCAGTTGTGAGTTTTGACACAAGGATATTGTTTCAGGTCTGGCTGATTATGCTAGCCTCTCTCTTGTAATAGTTCTGATGCGAGGTTAAGACGTGATGCCTTGGTGTAACCCTGTGGTCAGATGATATGGAATTGATCCGGGTGCGGGCCATTTAGAGGTTTACCCTTGAAGTGTGGCCATCTGTTAGTGAAGAAGGCCTTACTTAACCGTTAGATGGTAAATGAGGAAAGCTCGCCGCTCCAGGTAACAATAGCGTCACCGTCTATACCCGTAGGCCGCGTTTATGCGTGTGAACACAGGTATTTATCCTGTGTTTAAAGCCAAGGGTCCTGGTTCCGTCATTTCAAAGGAATATACTGAGAGAACACTGAGTTTCAACTGAATTGTCATAACGACGCACGACGAACTATGAGAGAGTCGGGCCTATTGTAAGAACTAGGTAGTAAGACCAGTTGTTATAAATTATTGTGTCTCGGGTTGCTTTGCAATAAGCTATATATTTTCCCTTTATGAGCACAACCATAATAAGTCGATACCTATCAGATTCAGCTAGAGCTAGATAAAGCAGTTCACCTCACGGACTTACTAAAGCGACTCTTGAGTTATTGAAAAAATCTGCATCTTTTTAATAAAATAAGTGATATACATAATTTTAATACTTACTAGAAATAAAGATAAAATAGATCAACCATTTTTCAGATTAACTAAAGTACATACATCTTTTATGGGGTACTGTGATAAATGCTACAACAAAATACCTTGTCATATTCAATGAATTAAAATTTAAAACTCATGTTAAAAGTTCTCTTTGTAAACAAGCTTATTACAAATTAGAGGATTATATCCAAGATAAGAATGCTTGGAAACATGCTGGTCCAGCTCCATAGGACAATCTAGGGTCTAGACAAAATCATACTTGTTGCTACTTTAATTGTATAGTTTATTATTTTTATGACATTTACATTTTGTGATTACTTTAAATCACACACTGGCATATTACTTGTTTAAATAATTTGGAAAATCAACCTGGAAAAAATTACTTATTTGTCATTGCTACGTTTTTTTATTATTTTTACCTATTGTGGTAGGGTAATTTTGTTATTGGTGCATAAGTCTTCATATATAATTATACATATAATTTATTAATGTATACAAAATATTGAAACACATTTTAAAAGAGTAACGGTGGACTTTCTTGCCCATTCTTCTCCATACGAAACTACCTTTTGGAAGGGGCGACTAGAATCAATTCTATTTTAATGTAAATGTTGATGTTCAAAAGTGCCTTTTATGTGCCTATTTGAAATGAATGGTTATACTTTGACTTTGTTTTAGTCTCGATACAACTAGGAACTGAGACCTAGTTTTCTCGGAGTGAACACCTAAGTGTGTGGGAAGGGTTTGGTTAGTGGCTCGCCACAATTGATGTTTTGTACCTTAATTTTCTGTGTATTATAATACATTTTGTATTGTGTTAGAAGGTACTTGTTTAATTGAATCATTCCCGTACAGCTTATAACCTATAAATTTACTTTAGCACCATGGTAAGTAGTATAATACCATATTGAAACCATCAACATCTTGTTACAAAAGATACTACATATAAACTGCAAAAAACCGGGTTACACTGTATCTTGGCGGTCGGAACTAATATCTTTTGGATCCAACTACAACATTTGCAGTTATAATCTTGACACACAAACAAATCTTCGAGTTTGTCTTCTGCTTATCTATCAATTTTTTGTTTAGCATGAATACCTATTGCTATTTGTAATTAGTTTATACAGTCACTTGCCAATAAATGCTATTGGTCTTCCAGTTGAAAATAAATAAATAATTAGCCTCACCAATCTCCTTCTGTTCAACTTCAGCGTGTAAGTCAAGTCTTGCTCGACGTAACAGTAAGCACAGCACGCTGGCGAGCGCCTTGGAGTGCACGCCCAGCACGCAGCGTAACACGTACTCAGCTGTGAACCTGCAACACAAAAAAAAAACATATACAGTACCCGGGAGGATCGACTTGAATGAATGAACTGTTTTATTTGCTACTATAGAGGTTATTACAGGCTTTTGAGCTTATATGAGTCAATATGGCACATTGAAGACACTATCACAAAGGTATTATGACGACGATCTAAAGTCTAAATTTTCCTCAACTCAATTTGCCATCCACCACGTACAGCTGATGAAGATTGTAAAAACTATCTTTGCATTGTATAAATTCAATCTCTTAGTATTGCATAGCACATGTGTGAGCACTTTGTACCTACTATAAAGCTTACTGGGTTCGTCTTTCATTGACTTGAATGTGCCCTGGCGGGTGAGAGTATGTCATGCTCAAATGTATCGCTGGTGGTGGCGTGTGTATTGGATCATTAAGTTCCCTTAAAAATGGTTGAGCTGAATGGTGCTGATCCATACGTCATGTTCGCGAACGGGCGCCGTCAGTGGGCAATGGTCATCTCTCAGCTGCCACGGCTTATTTTAATTCCTGTTTTTTTTTATTTTTATTACGGACGTTATTAACGTGCACGTCTTTCTACATCGTTCTCACATGAATGATGTAACCACTTTTTTTGTAACAATATTTTGATTTAAAAGAGTGTTCATGGCGTTCCTTGCCCATTCTTCTTTGAATTGTCAAGGGGTCGCTTGACAATTCAAAAGTGCCTGTAATTGGTTTATTTGAAATAAATGTATTGATTTTGAGTTGAGTGACATAAGGCAAGTGTGAGTGAGTATACAGATAGTAAGAAAACTATGATACGTGGCTAAAATAACGTCTGGTACCGAATCTTCCACCTAACGCTGTGGTTGTGCTTGATAATGCGTCATACCACAATGTTCAAAATGACAGAATCTAAATACTAATTTAAAAAAAATAGAAACGCAGAGATGGTTGACAGAAATAAAGTGCTTTTCCAGTTCCGATAGGTGCAAACATATTAGGTTGGGGAAAAAGTCTTTTCGCATTATAGTATGTATGAACTTGTAATAAAATCTCTTTGGCTATACTATTTGTATCTGGCTGGTTTTGGTATCATTGAAAGTTTAAATTTTAAAGAACATAATTCCAAATTCAAATTAGGAAAATGTGTGATTTTCATTTGTTTTTCGTACCGTCAAGATGAGTGAATCTAATGAAGAAATTCGATACATTTTAAAATTTTACTACAAAAAAGGTAAAAATGCAACGCAAGCCGCGAAAAAAAATTGTGATGTTTATGGACCTAGTGCAGTGTCTGTGAGAGTACTACGAATTTGGTTTAAGCGTTTTCAATCCGGAAATTTTGATGTCAAAGATGCACGTCGCTCTGGTCGCTCTATTACAGATAAAATGGATGCCATTTTTGAAAAAGTGGAGCAAGATATGACTGACTGACTGACTCATTGACATGCCGTTTCTCGATGTGGGTGGGAGATGGGTTAGGGGTTTGTTTTGGGGAAATGTGTGGCAACACCGGGCGAGTAGAGGAAAATTATAGCGATGACGTCATATCCAAGATGGCGGCCATGCGATTTCCGATCTCGGTAGGGAAAAGACTTGGAAAGATTTTGATCCATAGATCCTATAGAGGATTGAGAATGATTTAAAAAAAAAAGTTGAAAAAAAAAAAACAAAATGGCGGCCGTGCTACGGGGTATTGAAATTTGCGACTTTTTTCGTTAGAATTTGACCAATTACTTTATTCTACGAATTTAAAAAGTCACTCACTTTGTCTATGCTCGATTGTAGGTAACTTCAATGACATTTAGGAAAAATTATGACATTGCAAAAATCCAAGATGGCGGACGCTGTGGCGGTCATTTTGTAAAAATGTGGAATTTACGTTTTTTTTCAAACTCATTTTTCGGGTAGTTGGCAACATCGGACGGGTTCGAGTTGTACTGGGCGGTCGTGTGTTTTGTAAAGGAGTGTTGCCTGGTGCGAAATTTTTCCCCATATTTAGGGTAATTTCCCAGATTTTCCCCAAAAACATGAAAAGTAGAAATAGCGACATTTTGAATAGAGACTTTGACTATCTGGCAACATTGGGGTCCCCCGAATGACATTTGACCATTTTCGTCCGTTTTAATTGGTCACCCCAAGAAAAATTTTATATTTTCATTTTTGGGACTTTATCACTTTGCCGAATTACTTTGTTCTACCAAACTTTAAATCTGGCAACACCGAGTACAGTAATCGATGGCGTATATCCTTGAGATTTCAGGAAAATTCTGACATTTCAGAAAAACAAGATGGCGGACGGTGTGGCGGCCATTTTGTGAAAATGACAAAAAATCGCAATTTTCGAATGGATAAATGGGACAGTTGGCAACCCCCGACTGGATTGTATTGTATGAACCGGTTGTTTACTCGGTTGAGGAGTGTGGCCTGGTGAAGAAAATTTCCCTACTTTTGGGGTACTTTTTGAGATTTTCCCCGAAAACGTGAAAAGTAGAAATAGCGACATTTTTAATGGGGACTTTGCGTAACCGGCAAGAATGGGGTGTCCTAAATCACATTTGACCATTTTCATTACTTTCAGCTGGCCACCCCGCGAGCCATTGGGGTTTGAAATTTTGGGTCAGACCCGACTTTGGCGAATCAGTAGTTACGATTACGACGTAGCTGAAGAACTGGGAATTGACCACAAGACAGTTTTGGCGCATTTGAAAAAAAACTGGGTACACAAAAAGCTCGATATTTGGGTACCTCACGAGTTCACTGAAAGAAAATTAATGAACCGTGTACTCATTTGTGATTCTTTATTACGACGTAATGAAACCGAAACATTTTTGAAGAAGCTGATAACTGGTGATGAAAAGTGGATCACGTACGACAAGAACGTGCGAAAAAGGTCGTGGTCAAAAGCCGGTCAGGCTTCACAGACTGTGGCGAAACCCGGGTTAACTCTCAACAAGGTGATGCTGTGTGTGTGGTGGGATTGGAAGGGCATTATTCATTATGAGCTGTTACCACCAGGCAGGACCATCGATTCTGAACTTTACTGCGAAAACCTGATGAGACTATAGCAAGAAGTTGAGAGAAAGCGGCCGGAATTAATCAACAGAAGGGGTGTGGTTTTTCATCATGATAACGCTACACCTCACACATCTTTAGCCACTCAACAAAAATTAAGAGAGTTTGGCTGGGAGGTGTTAATGCATCCGCCGTATAGTCCTGACCTTGCACCTTCAGATTTCCACCGGTTTCAGTCTCTTCAGAATTCTTTAGGCAGTGTCAGGTTAACATCACGAGAGGACTGCCAAAACCTCTTGTCGCGGTATTTTGATCAGAAGTCCCAAAATTTCTATAGCAGTGGGATCATGTCCCTACCTACTAGATGGCAAAAAGTTATCGAACAAAATGGTACCTACATACTTTAGTTAAATGTAAATAAACTATTTAAAAAAATGTTTCGAATTTTCTTAAAAAATGCGAAGATCTACTTTTTCCCCAACCTATTAGATAAGGAATAGTGTAAGGTTATCAAAAGAGATTAAGTATCTGCAATAACCATCGATCAATAATAAAGTTCCTTAATAGTGATCGATGGCAATAACTTGTTTACATTGTTATTGTAGTGGCCTACATACAGCATCAACATCCGACCACGGCGGCGCACTGCGGACTGCGTGTGACTGATAGTACGTTGTTATTGTAGTGGCCTACATACAGCATCAACATCCGACCACGGCGGCGCACTGGGGACTGCGTGTGACTGATAGTACGTTGTTATTGTAGTGGCCTACATACAGCATCAACATCCGACCACGGCGGCGCACTGCGGACTGCGTGTGACTGATAGTACGTTGTTATTGTAGTGGCCTACATACAGCATCAACATCCGACCACGGCGGCGCACTGGGGACTGCGTGTGACTGATAGTACGTTGTTATTGTAGTGGCCTACATACAGCATCAACATCCGACCACGGCGGCGCACTGCGGACTGCGTGTGACTGATAGTACGTTGTTATTGTAGTGGCCTACATACAGCATCAACATCCGACCACGGCGGCGCACTGGGGACTGCGTGTGACTGATAGTACGTTGTTATTGTAGTGGCCTACATACAGCATCAACATCCGACCACGGCGGCGCACTGCGGACTGCGTGTGACTGATAGTACGTTGTTATTGTAGTGGCCTACATACAGCATCAACATCCGACCACGGCGGCGCACTGGGGACTGCGTGTGACTGATAGTACGTTGTTATTGTAGTGGCCTACATACAGCATCAACATCCGACCACGGCGGCGCACTGGGGACTGCGTGTGACTGATAGTACGTTGTTATTGTAGTGGCCTACATACAGCATCAACATCCGACCACGGCGGCGCACTGGGGACTGCGTGTGACTGATAGTACGTTGTTATTGTAGTGGCCTACATACAGCATCAACATCCGACCACGGCGGCGCACTGCGGACTGCGTGTGACTGATAGTACGTTGTTATTGTAGTGGCCTACATACAGCATCAACATCCGACCACGGCGGCGCACTGGGGACTGCGTGTGACTGATAGTACGTTGTTATTGTAGTGGCCTACATACAGCATCAACATCCGACCACGGCGGCGCACTGGGGACTGCGTGTGACTGATAGTACGTTGTTATTGTAGTGGCCTACATACAGCATCAACATCCGACCACGGCGGCGCACTGCGGACTGCGTGTGACTGATAGTACGTTGCTCCAACTGCGCCGAGTTAGTGACTGCAGGCGACGCTCGCGCTTATATATGGAGACGCATTCAAGTGCCGTGGACCGAAATACGAAAGGCGCACGTCTCTTCTTATTGGTCCATTATAAATGAGGTGTCTAGTAAGCATACCACTATGTACAAAATCTAAAGCGCTATATACCTTAGCAAAATATAGAAATATCATGGTATCATTATAAACGAGTTTCATTCCATTTCCAAGAAGTACGAAGTTTCCCTAAATTGTTAATCAAAAGTTATAGGTTATGTTTACGCCTCAATATATTTAAGATTGTATTTATGGCTAAAATCACGTACATAATGTGTTACCTTGTACCTTTCACTCCTTTTACTTCAGTGGACGTAAAATTTGGATCCGAAAGCAAATAAGACGACATCATGATTGGATCTATTCTCGGCAGATTATCCGATTGTGCTTTTACAAAACCATTTCAGTCATTGTCTTATATGATTTCTAACCTCACTAGTATACAAAAATTACACTTAAACAATAAATGAATTCACAACACACACGTTATTACCATATTTTCGTTTTGTTTTATCCAATGGTGTTGCGTTTTACAAATTTGAATTTCCCTCGCATAATTTGCACTTTTATTTATTAATTTTAAGTAATTAAAAATATATTAATTATTAAAATGATGATTTAGTTCAAATGTCGGGTCAATAATGATTTGAAATAAAAATATTTGAACCAAATTTAAATAGCATGCATAAATTCCCTATTGAAAATTGCTGTTTCGATAGTGTGTCAGTGTCAAATGGACACAACTCGTTCTCTCTTACCGCCTCACAGGCTTGCAGAGCGCGGCGTCGTCGAACAGCGCGGGCGGGCCGCTGCCCTTGAAGGCGCATGCGCTCTGCGCGCACATCGCGAACACCTCGGCCATGGTCTGCACGCGGCGCACCAGGAAGATGTCTTCTAGCACTCCGCGCAGCAGGGGGCTCTGTAGTGCCGCCTGGGACACACGAAATGGTTTATTAATATTGAAATGAAATTCAAAAAACATCGTGAGGAAACCTGGAATAATAATTAATATAAGTTTGAAATGGCCAAACCGCCTTGAGCGCATGTGGTGATCAATGCTCATGTCTTCTCTGTATGAGAAGAGTGCTTTGCAATGCAGTGGGATAGTAATAGGCTGACATTGTTATTGAAATAGGCACTATCAACTGCACGTCAGTAGCGATAGGAATTTTAAGGCAGAAGCCTTCACCAATGGTAGGTACGTCTTTTGCAACACACTTAAAAAAACCCGCCATATAAAGTAAATAAATATGACAACACACTCACCGACATATGCATAGACTCGCTAATATGATCGATTTTCCTCCACGCTGGTGGTATAGGTATGGCCAAGTGATCAGCCAGTTCTCTTGCCCGCAGCTCCACGGCCGCGAACAGTCCGTTGAAGCCCATGAGCAGCATGCGACCGGCGGACTGGCCCTCGGCGTCGGCTGTGGGGGCGGACAGTAGGGTTTCGTAGCGGGACCGGACCTCCGCGGCTAGGAGGGGGGCGGTGCTTGCTGGGGACTGGACGGAAAGAGTATTGTTATGAACATGTCACTAGTCCGATTACAAAACGTGAACAATAAATCAGGATTCTCTATTGTGTTCCCTAACTTTTTTATCCATAATCTAGTGTCATATTTTTTTTTCTCCTAATCATCATTTTTGTCGAATGATAACTTGCCCGAACTTAATGTCACAGAATATCACATGCCATAAAATTGAAATCCCTAAATACAATAATTATGCCCTAAAAGACAATGCCAGGAATAGGCTCGAATCATCTAGCGTCCGACAGACTTTCTACAATAATGATATTCATAACAAAAAACGGTAAGAATTGGTATAATTCTTACCGTTTTTTGTTATAAATAAAATCTGTAGAATTTAAATAATTATTCAATTGATCAATACATTTCATAGGTACAATTTCAATTAGAAATAAATAAATATCGTCTGACATTGCACACAGCACCATCTAGTTCCAAGTTAAGCACTTATTGCTTGTGTTATGGATACCAGATGGTTGATACACTACTTAAATACATTTTTTTTTTTCGTAAATACATACATATTATAAATATACATCCATAATATTTATAGAAATGTTGCCAGTATTAAAATAAAATAATATCGATACAAAGTTGCACTTGCAAATCGATATTATTACAATTATATATTATTATTATTACAAGTTGTAATAATAATATTATATAATTGTAATAATATCGATTTGCAAGTGCAACTTTCAAGACTTGTTGTAATTTACAACAAGTCTTGAATTCTTGGTTATCATCAAAAGCGAAGAAGTGTTCCCGTGTTATTTTTTGAGTTTTGTGTTGTTTATTGCCGTGTTCCGGACTCCGATTTTTCTACCACTTACGACGCTGACGTACTGAACCTGTATTACTTGCTGACCCAGCTCGCCCAAGCGACCATCTGAACCTGCCTACTAAATTGTTAAAATGTATACATGTGGTTTTTTTTAATATATTCGAAAATAATGTAGGTTTGTTATATTTTTACTATAAAAACATAATATCTATATGTGAGGATTATGTGCCAAAAGTCAATAATTTAATTAATTATTTAATAGTTTATGTCATGTTATCGTTAAAATGAGAAGTATTAAGTGGTTACCTTTAAAGAACTATAACTTTTTTTTGTGTACTTCTAATAGAAAATTAATTAAACTATCAAATTCTGTAATTATTTTCCTTTTTTATGATATATAGTTCATCTTTGTCGGTTCTGGCCGAGTCTTGTAGGAAACCTTGGCATTCCCCTTTGTTTGTTATAAATATTAAAATCAATAACATACAAAAACATAGAAATATATATATATAAATAAAAGGTAGATATTTATGTAAAATTATGATACGAAAGAATTCCAGCTCAAACAGACCTGCCTGTTAAATACAAAAAGTTGAAGCAGCATACAAACTTGTAGGGTTTGAGCAACGTTGGATTATGTATACTTCAACATTACTAAAATCATACAGAGGCATTGTGCTGCTAAACTGCTTCGGATAAAGGGGCCTTAAAACGTATAAAATATTTGATTTGAATGCAGAGCACATCATTTTGGATTAGCTATAACGCTTCTTCGTTTAGGATAAACAGTCACATATTTCAATAATTTTATTACAGATAAAAATATAAAGTACAACTCACCTCCATATCCATAATCAAATATCTTAGATGCAGTTCCAACTGCGTCAGTAACTCGTTAAGAGGCACCGGCGAGTTCATGATCACTGCATTCAGCTCGCTGATCATCAGCAGCACCGACGTGTCCTCAGAGTGCACTTTCTTCAACGCCTCTGGTAGTATGATTGTGCTAAAGTTGTAGTTCAGCTGCACCAGGTCGGCGAGCAAGAGGTTCGCGTTCCTGACGCATTCCACTGCGACTGGCATAGCTGCATCTTCGGCCGATGCTGATTGTAGAGGCAGTAATGACAGCAGCTCAACTGCTTGCATAGATAATGCACTCATATCATCCAAGAACCATTCTCCTTCACGAGATGTAAGGTCGACAAGACAGTCTCCAGCGCTTTGGGCTCCATTTTCCAACATCAAGTAACGTCTGTTCAAGTTGCAGAGCATGCCAACGACGACACACTCTAAAACTGCTCCCGCGCCATCTTCAGTCCTCACCCAGTTACTGATGTTCGTCTTGGCGTCGCGGTACGCATCTTGAGCTACGGCTAAGGCATCTGGACCACCTTCCAACTGTAGTCTATCAATAGCCTTGGTCAAATTAGCGTTCGCTTCAACATACATGTTTTGCAAACGGTAGTTGTAGTTTATGATCTGTTGTGAAGTGTCTCCTTTGTTGTTGTCAGCGTTGATGAGAGCAGTCACTTGGTTGGACACGTCGCGGCACACTTCGGGCGACTTGCTATCTAGCGCTGCAGCTAAGAATTTTCTAAACATAACCACACGATGGTACTCTGTGTGGCTCTGAGGGTAGTACTGAGACACTGCCACGTATTGTGAGAGGAGCTCTAAGCAGGATCTGACGAGGTGGTGCGTCTGCTTCATGCTCTGATACAATTCCGTTTCGGCTTGCTCACATTGCGATAACATGGCGCCCTGTCCAGCATTGGTAAGGAACTCTTTAATATGTTCGAATATCGGTTGCTCCTCCTCGTCGTTACCGGAGAACTCTTGCACCCACGTCATGAGTTGTGGGCCGTTAATAGCTTCTGTCGTGTTCGCGAAGTTTTCGATCTGACTGTCGAAGTCTTTAAGTATCTTCACTAACGCCTTCATGGAGTCCTCAACGGCGTTCTTCGCTTGTTTGTACGACGTGTACTTCTGCGAGATGGCGTATAACGGATGGTTGTTCAGATTGGGTCCGTAAGCTTCTATTTCCTTGATCAGGGCCATCTGTTGGTGACAGTCCTGCAGTCTCGCCTCCACCGACTTCAATTCCTCGTTCTCTTTAAGCCAGTTTTCCGCACACTGCTTGATGTCCGGCAGCACGGCCAAAAATTGTTCTCTGAAACAAATATTCGGCGATAAATAAACACTTCACGTTATGAATTTTTAACGAGGCATCCATTTAACGCGTGGAATAAATTATTCAGAGGGAGCAGGAAGCGCGTTATATTGACGTATCTTTTAGTTGGAAGATTAACTTTGAACATGAACACAAATTGACATGAAACAGTCGGCGTACATGACAGGTGGAATTTGTGAAATGATTGTTATTAAAGAGAAAACGACGCTATAAAGCCTTAACAACAAGACATATACTAGGGTTGGGTGTTTCTCTGTAACGATCTCCGTAACGCAATAGATGTAATCTTGTGTTGATAAATAGTCCCGCGAGAATTTCTATGAACATGAAGTATTTGTCTATATGTAAAGACTAAATCGTACAAGGTCGAATCCGTTCATCAAGGGTGCTAAGTAATTAAGCTACCCACAAATGGGCACATTAGGAACTGCAAAGCGCTTTCGATCCAACAATTTGATGAAACGTTAACGACAAAACTTTAAATAGGTGTGATTTTGTATCTATGGTAGTAGGGAAGCCCGAAGGGTTTTTGAGCAAGCATATGCAGGGCGAAATGTTGATAGCTGAGTAGGTGCGGCATGACGATAGAACACCAACATGTTTAAGCATTTACTTTAAACAAATTTACTAATATTTTACAAAATAAAATGATACTCGCTGAATGGATAGGTAACCTCTTCTTTTTTTTGAAGTTGGTGAATACCCATATTTCCAGGCGTATTTGAAAAATTCTTGAATTGGCCTTTAATAGTTACATACAATAAACAACCACCAAGCTGTCTTTATCGACACCCAAACCGCATTATTTAGACAGCTCAGTGAGCTATTAATAATAATATTCATTCATCATTAACATTGTTCTGATATACAAATATTGGTCAGTGACTGTATCGGCCGACCTCGATAATATTTAACGTGTTGGGCTAATAGAAGCTTTCAATTCTCTGTTGAGTAATACACTTGAAAACTGACTTCAGAAATAGGGATGGGAGAAATATCGATATTCATAATTTTAAAGAAAAAATCTTAAAATAAGAATAAATAAATAATAATAGAATTTGATTGGAATAAAAATAAATACAACAAAAATACGTAAAGTTGAGATTTACAGCTTAGTAAAGACAAGCAACAACTCTCTCTACACCTAAGCAAGACTTAATGTTCATCTGTAACAATAAACAAATCATCCGCCGATAATACTTTTCAGACTACATTTACTATTGTTTCATTGTTTCGCGAAAACACTAAATTAGTAGACAGAACTCTCTTCTCAGCAAAATACTTATACCTTTACCTGCGGATCCAGTCACCAGCGTGATTCATAGATATCCTTATCACCCATCCCTATTGCTGATATAAATAGACGCATGGTAAGAGCTTCCATCGCGCCATCGCGTCAGATAATGTGCATTATTTATTGAGAACGTAAATGTGAGCGAGATGAGCGTCGTATATCGTGGCGTAACAAAGCAACGTGGCGGCGACGCAGCTCGTTTACTACACGTATTGCTGTTACATGGAATAGACTGTATCTTCGTATTGTGAGGAGTTTACTAGACGATGCTCAAGTGGGAACATATTCGTCGTTTCGAGTCAATTGTGGCAATTCTTGAACCTATGTATCTAAAATAGTACATGTTTTCAAATAATGATTGGACAGTCAAGTCAATACCTTTGCAATTAAATATATTTGTATGTCACGACACTGATGGAACAGTGAAGGAAATCATCCACCGGAGTCTGTCTGAAATCGCTCCGCACGCACTGAGCTAGCGTGATATTTATTATTCTCTCTCATGTGATAAAAGGTTTTGTTCTGCATGCTGCAGTTCAATATTATCAGGTCGGATTAGAATAGTGTGATAAACAGCTAAACAACAAGACTCGCAAAACAATACTAACGTGACTTCAGTGAAGTGATGCTTCAACTCCTGCGCCCTGACGGCCATCATGTCCAGGGCTGCGCGCACGTCCCTCGCGGTGCAGCGGCGCTTGCCCCCGGAGCCGGCGGCGCCGCCCCATTCCACCAGCGGGTCGTAGACGAAGGCTTCAAGAAGCGTGAGGAGAGTCTCGCGACCACGACGCATCGTGCGCAGGACGTGCTCGCATGCGAGGCGGAAGATACCCTGCGGAAGAGAAGACATTATTAATTATGAAATCATTTATTTCAGTATAATTTACATTCCCTATTACTTATAATTATATTAGTAAATTATTGTTGTGTTATTTAACATTAAAAAGGGCATCTCAAGATTTTTGGACGGTATATAACTGGCAGTATAAACGTAATCAAGTTTAGCCAGACAATGAAGTTTATACATTACAGATAATAAGTACCTAGTATTGCAAGTCTATGGCAATAAACGAGAGCACGCATTCTTCTTTTTGTACTTGTTTCTTAAACTAAGGTAAATTCGGCCAACAACACTAGTTTATAGCATGCACAATGACAGGCTGCCGCAATACCGTATTTTCATACACTTTTAACTTCTCACGTTGTTCGATGATTTTGTGCCACATAAGTTGCTACAAAGCCTGTTCTTGTCGATACAATCCAGGTTCATATTAACGCCGCAGTTGGTAATAATTCGCGGCGGAAATAAGCCGCGCCAGATTGTTAGCCCACGGCCGCCTAGTTTGACCCAATTCACTCGTTGACTCTTAGCTGAGACCTAAATAACTAATAAACTACACTTTCAAGCCATTGAATATCAGCTTAATAGGGTATACAAAGCAATTAACTGCTTTAATAGAGCGGATAATTTGTAAACAGCAATGTAAAATATGCACGCATTTTGTATTTCAAAACTACAGAATCAAAGTGTTTACTCGCTCAAGAAATTACAGGATGAAGGTTCTGTTTCAGGAACAAACCTTAATTACGTCACACATTATAACCCATTTCAACCCCAGCTTAGAGCAACTAACATGAATATTGGCGGCAACTTGTACCGCCTCACGCGTATAACATTATGGATATGAGCCGCCACGAGCCTCAGTGTAGCAGCTTGTTATGAGTTCGCGCCTTGTACTACCGATAATAACTTGCCTGTGTATAAGGTAATGAGTAGGAGTTATACTGAAGGTCGACCACGGAATTGTAGGCGTTTAGATAAGAAATTGTACAATGTGCAGGGGTATATAATTAAAAGTGGTTACAAAATAAGGAAGAAAATGTCAACAGCTCAAAATAACATAAAATGTACATGAAACGTTTAAATCCACTAGGCTGTGGTACTAAGGCTATCTGCTTTTCTAACAATACTCTAGCAATACAAACAATTATAAATCGCTCTCAAAAATCTTGGCAGACATTGGTATTAGTGCTACTGGGCTGTAATTAGTAACGCTAACACTATCACCTTTTTTAGAAAGGCAAACAGATTAGTCATCACAATATTTGACTTTGAAGTATAGAGGAGTGTTTTAGAGAGGCTTGTGGCGGCTACGTAATAACAGCCGCACGGGTTGATGGATCAGATTTAGCTTCGCTTGCCACGGTTCGTCCGTGGATGGGTGACCATCTTTACATACCAAAACCCCTCCGAGCCTCGGAAAGCACGTTAAGCCTCTGGCACCGTTGACATTCGTTACAGGTCGCCAGAAGTCCGAAAGTCTGACAACCAGTCTTACCAAGGCGTATCGTATTACCCAGTAGCTGGGTTTTGGAGGTCAGATAGGCAGTCGCACCATGTAAAATACTCGTATCCAGCTGAATCCGGCTATACTGGTAGCCGACCCCAACATAGCGGGGAAAAGTCAGGCAGATTGTTGACGAAGAGTGTTTATTTATGATATTATCTATTGTCTCATGAATCCGTTATTCGCTTCAAAGCATTGAATGATGATTAACTAAGTTACGCCAAGTAATTTTGAATTTAAAAATGTTATTTTAATATATCTAAACTAACTATCTGATTGTGACTGATATTTAATGTATAAACGTGTAGTTTAAAAATCATTGATTCAATAATTATAATTGTAACTAAAATATTTGCACGCCATGAGATATAGCAGACATGTCGTGAGCCACTCTTATTTAAGATCGTGTATGCGTGTATTATTTTAATTCTGTATGTATACACATGTCTGAGCAAATAAAATTTCTTATGTTATTGTGTTGTTATTATTCTTAAAAAAAACTGCTTTCACTCACTAACCTCAATTGTAGCATTGCTTGTCCCTTAACTATTAAATCTGTAACCTCTTAACTAACATTTATTACACTGTAGTGTTTCATATTATAAGTCAAGCACAAAGACGTGTGGCAGGAAATATTCCGGGTTGAGCTCACAAAGGCGCCGGGCCGCTCATTTCGCTCCAAATACGTTGGAGCAGCTCAACCTTTACCTGCTGAATATTTCAACGAGACCTAGTTTACATTTTGTCCCGGAGAAGTGATCGGTTTTGTTTATATATTAGTGTGTGAAAGTATTTCTGAGAAGGGCTGAGTTGATTTAATTTTGTATGTATGTCTATATCCGATAAGGACTATTTGATTGATTGAGAAAAACTTTGGGAGACTATTTTTGGAAAGTTGATTTAGGATATTCACATAATAGGTTGCTTCAAATACTTTAAGGTGCTTCTGCTGATATATAGTTTATATATTCTTACATATTGTATTCGTAACTGTTCATAAAAATATTAAAAGAAATAGCTCTCAACTGCTTTAAGAATGTCAACTTTATTCTCATAAACCTACGATTCTCTAGCACCCAACTACAACAACTGTCAAGACCAATCCCAAGACATTTTAATCCCGTCCCTCTCACATAACAACTAACCATACATTATTAAAAGAGAATGGTCCACAGGCTCCCCGAGGCCATGCACAGACACATTCGTTCCCACACGACGCGACGTCTAGCGCCAATTGAAAAATTCCGCCGTATGTCGCCCACAATACAACTTTAGTGCACTGGGGAGTTACACACGGCAAGAGATAGGTTGAAAAAATAAGATTAAGCATTTATTTCAATTAATTCACATAAGGGCTCTTAAATTGAATTACTAAGTCCTGGTCCCATCGGCTAAAATTACGAACTTCCATACGTACAAAGTGAAAGTCGAAGCATTTATTTCAAATAGGCACATAAAAGGCACTTTTGAATGTCAACATTTACATTAAAATCGAATTGATTCTAGTCGCATCTTCCAGAACATTGCATCGCATCGTTTCTTTTTTTTTTAGTTTCGTATAAAGAAGAATGGGCAATAAACTCCACCGTCACTCTTTTAAAATGTTTTACAATATTTTGTATACATTATACATATGTGAAGACAATGCACTTAGAATAAAATTATTATACCACATAAGTTAGAATAATTAAAATTGATTATTACAAACTTTCATTTTCCATTTATGTCCCTTAGCGGATGAATTTTCAAAAATGCTCATTATCGTTATTAACTGTTATGCAATTTTCAAAATGCTCATTATCGTTATTATGTGCTAAGCAATTTTCAAAAATCCTCATTATCGTTATTAACTGTTATGCAATTTTCAAAAATCCTCATTATCGTTATTAACTGTGATGCAATTTTCAAAAATCCTCATTATCGTTATAAACTGTGATGCAATTTTCAAAAATCCTCATTATCGTTAATCGTTTTAACTGTTACGCAATTCTTCTAGACCCAGCGGTTTAGGCTGTGCTTTGTCTGTTTTGAATTTAAGATTTCTCGTAAGTAGCTTTAGTTTTGTTTTTACGATTCGTCATCGAATTGATTGCATGTGAAATATTTTTTTGTTGTAATCTACTCAGAATAACAATAAAAAAAAGATAAAAAGGCAATTCATAAAAGTAGTTCATTTAAGCTGACTGGATACTTATCTGTTTTGTGGACTGTATAATTGTACACTGTACACACGTGTTCACGTACTGCGTGGAACTTGGAAGCATCGTGTTCTTTGTTTTAGTATAAACAAATAATATAAATAACAATGATAGCTTAAGCGAGTTCTTTCAAAACGAGGAAATAAGTAAGAGTTATCATCTCCTGAACAGATGTTATCGGATGCCAATGGACATACAATATAAACGTTAGAATACGAGGATAGTGGTGACATAATCTCAGAACGGTTTCTTCAGCAGATAATTCTTCATCCATTCTTGTAAACCGCACAAAGTATTACGTTTTAAGAGGGCTATCACAATTTTTCTTGTATTTGAGTGTTTGAAGAGTCTCACACTCAAATACAAGAAAAAATGTGATATTTATTTTCAAGTGTTGCCAGCACTTTAATAACATTATTAGGAATAAACTATTCTAAACGGAATCGATAATCAAATTAAATTACTTTTAACTATTACATTATTATAAAATATATTATGTCTATTCAAAAATATAACAAAACGCGATTAAAATTATAAGAAGTACGAGTTACGACTTAAGTTATTAATAAATTCACTTAGGGTCATATTGATATTATTGTAATCAATTTGCAAGTGCAACTTTGTATCGATATTATTTTATGTCGGTGTTGGCAACATTTCTAATTGAAATTGTAGCTATGAAGAGTATTGATCAATTGAATAACTATATAAAATGACTTTTCAACGGTGTACTTCTACAGATTTTATGTATATGTTATAATTCTTACTGTTTTCTGTTAAGAATTATCATTATTGTAGAAAGTCTGTCGGACGCTACATGATTCGAGCCGATTCCTGGCATTGTCTTTTATAGTACTTTTATCTTTAGAATACTTTGGTGTAAGTTAACAGTTTTAATATAAATCGTGGTCCAGCCACTGATATTGCACCAGACATGTTTTTGTCGAAGCTCCACAGTCAAGGTGATCGCCATCCAGGGACTGGATTATCCCCAGACCGCGGGAAAGATACGAGAATATTTAATTTATTGCCAATAACTTGACACACAAGCTTTTGTTATCGACACATTAAGCTATTTGTTTGTAACTGAATAAAGCAACGTTTTTCAAACATATTTGTATTTAATATTACTTTTGCTATTATAATAATGTTCAATTAAAATAATCAAATTAAAAGAAAGTATTAACATTTTTTAGAGGCACATTAAAAAAAAATTAAGTATAGACATCTTATTCCGAAAAATTTAAAACAAAATTACGTGGCTTCAATCAAGTTATTTCGATTTACGATAGCAGTTTTGCTTCAAAGCAAATTTTGCTTTATCTAAAACATTTACAACATACATTCACTACAACAGTACGTATTGTGGAAGTTAGTATCCTGTGCCGTAAGTGCAAGTTGAATACATTATGTGTGATCTAATGCTACCGGGTTACTTAGCCCGGGCCTACTCATACTATGAAAGATATTATGGATAGAACAAAAATAAAAATTCAGTATACTAAAAACTTGCAAATCCCAATAAAAGTTTATGGAAATGTAACGTACAAAGAAAATATGTAGAAATACAATACAGTAGTAAATTGAATCCAACTAACAAACACGAACACCTAACGATTGCAACATGATAACTCGTAGCCGCGTAGCAGGGCTACAAGTTACGGCGTAGCAGCGTAGCGGCGTAGCCTCGTAGAAATATGACTCGTATATTTGAAACTAAATAGGTATTCCGAATATTACTGCAATAGACTTGCTAGGTCCGAATGAAACAAAGTATTTAGACTGGAAGGCAATACACTTGAGGATAAGATAATACACATTATTCTAAGATAACATACAATGTTTTATATTTCCCTTTTGCGTTCCGAGGGCCAAAAGGCCTATATAATATAGTAAATGTTAATCTAAATCCTAGGCGTCTCGTATTCTATGTTCTAGGTCGATAGGCCATCGGTAATACATGTTGAGTGCTCTCACCGTCGCGTTCTCGTATCTGAGCCTTGTTTCACTACTGACTACTACTTCTACTTTTATCTATAGCTTACGTTTGAACTCAAACTCAAACTCAAAGCATTTATTTCAAATAAACCAATTACAGGCACTTTTGAATTGTCAAGGGGTCGGTCAGTCAGAAAGATGAAGCTAGTTGCCCATTCCAAAGCGTAGTAGGTACCTATGGAGAAGAACGGGCAAGAAACTCCACGGACACTCTTTTAAATTATATTGTTACATAAATATTAGTTACATCATTAATATTAAATATAGGTATAATTATATTATGTGAGAACGATGTAAATAAGACGTTCACGTTGAGTGTCCAGTGTACAGCAAATATAAATTCAAACAAAACAATCCATAATAAAATAATTAAAATAAGCCGTGGCGGCTAAGAGATGACCAGTCCCAACTGACAGCGGCCGGCGGCGGCGCCCGTTCACGAACATGACGCATGGATCAGCACCATTCAGCAATAACTATTACAGTCACTCGGTAATATTAAATCGTTCATTAATTGTAATAAGTAACCCCTGACCGGAGGAGGCACTTGTGGGACTTGTGTAAGCTGTACAATTATAATAATGTTGTAACATTATCGACACTTGTTCATAACTGTTACGGGCTCGTAGTTAACTGAATTATGAAGTTCAGTAGACCGTATACAGGGTGGTTTGTTAGGTTAAGGCAAACTTTGAAGGGCAGGTAAGGGGCTAGGTCAAATAGCTTACCTACTTCAAAATAACATTATTTTGCCATATCTGCTGTGTGAACTGTGGCTATGGTTTTATTTTTTCTTTTATTGAATTGTTTCTGTTCGATTATTATTTGACATATGATTAAACTTTTGTTTATTTCTATTATTTTTGGTTAATTGACATATTTGTATTTTTTCATATTTTTGACTTGTAGTACCTACCTAAATGGAATAATGTTTATTTTGGTGACTTGTTAGAATCCTTTACCAAAAAACTATGACTATCCAAGTCAATACATTTTTCAAATATGAATTGACAATAGTTTCAGTTAAAACATAAAGTATATGAAATATCCACTCTTTCTAACACCCGTATGTAGGTAACGATGATGTTCTATGTACTTTATTGCGTAATTAATATTTATGTCGATGGCCATTACACCTACGTGTGACCTTTATCCTGTATACATAATTGTGCATAACATAATATGTTTTATTTAATATTCATATTTAGGTATACAGCTTCCCGAGAGGCCGGAGACCTCACCTGAATAAATAAATTAGCGATGAACAGACTATTACAAGCTTGTCTAGTAAGAGTACGTGGTAATGGAGCAATTTCATAACTTAGGCCAGTATTCTAGGAGGTCGTTAAGTTATGAATCGCTGTTTAAGTTAGATTTGCCTACTATACTACTAATTTTGATTTAAAATCTAATTTCAGTTCGTGATGGACTTTTAAGATTACGGCTTGCTTGATAGACACATATTTGAGTCATATTAATTTATCAGTATGATTTTGTATATTCTTCTTCTTTGCGAGCTATCCGCGGAGCATGCAATCAACCGTTACAGTGCTTCTATAACACGATTGCCAGTGTTTTTCTTGACTTCTATAATATTCTGAAACAGGAAACAAAAGACTTCTCGAGCGACTTTCAAAGAGCTTCCCGATCAGCGTTACCTAACATTCGACCAAGGACATACAGTACGCGCGGCGCGCGGCGTCGCAGTGACGTCGTCCGGCTCCAAATACCAGTTTCTTCTTACGGATACCGGACCTACGCACCCAGTACTTACACATTCATGATAAAAGTGAGAGACTTAAGAGGTTTATTTTTTCGCTTTGCTGAGATGAGGGTCTCTTCTACACTGAGAAATGTCGTAATAAAGTTTACTGGCTTAATTTATTTTGAACTAGACATGATGATGGAAAGTCTAGTTTCAAAAATGTATATTTTATTTTAAGGTCAAGGTGGTATTTGTGGTATTACTTAACTGACGTCTACCACTCCGAGTGGAAGGCAAGTTTTAGAGTAATCTAGATTATCACAGAATACAGAAAATAAACCTCACTTCCAGAAAACTACGGGTCCGTAGCGGTAAATGACATTTCGTAAGACCGTGAACATTTTAAAACAATGTCCGACAATGCGAAGACGCCAAATACTAATGCACTGACAAGTTTACTCGCTAAAATGTAGTTCACTAGAATTTCTCTTCACTGAAATTCTTTGAATTAACTTTCTGGGCTTGTAAGGTTAATATTTGAGGCGTGGAAACGCAGCTTAATAATTAACAACGGCGAGGAGAATGAGGCGCAGAGAGTTTGTGCTATATGTGGAAGTTTATTTGTGCTACCATTGTTTAAGATATTGTTGTGTTAGTGCCTGCTTATGTGTTTAAGAGCGGCACGTATCAAACTGTTACGAGCCTAAAGAGATGAGCAGTGAGATATTTTATCACATAAATACCCTCCGGATCAACTGGACAGATTCGCAACTGGACAGATTCTCAGCTGGACAGTTTCGCAGCTGGACAGATTAGCAACTGGACAGAGTATAGTCGTGAAAAATAAGTTTATAAACTATGAAACAGGTATTACATTTAGAAAGTGTTTATTCAAGCAAATTCTATAAACACAGAGCCACGACCATAGAGTAAGACCTGTCTTACAATCTTGTATTGAGAATTTGTTTTAAGGTAATATTAAACAAAATCTTCCATTTGCAACTTCTGATTACAGGGAGAAAACTAATATTGATATAGTTTTAACGACCGTAAGCGTTCTAAGCATGTCAATACAGATTTTTTTTCGTTAACCGACCGGGTGACCGTGTCGAATCAAAAGTTGCTTTGGCCGCGCGACGTTTTGTTTCCTCACAGTGATAGTAACTTCTATTTATTTTGGTATCACTGATTTTCGATTCATTTTATAATAACTGTAGAAACAAAAACATTGATGGTTGATGGTGGTAAAAAAATCTGTCCAGCTGATCCGGAGGGGTAGGTATATTTTTTTGGAGGTAAGTATGTTGTTTTTTTTGGAAAAAGATTTTTATTCTTCACTTTTTAGCTATGGTGCCTACGCCACACCAATTCGAAAACGGTCGTCTTACACGTCCACGTCCCTGTGATGGCGGTTTTTTTTATTAAAAATAAAATATTGTTGATTTTTTTTAAACCGCTCAACCGATTTCTATAAAATTTAAATGGTTGTATACCCTTGGAAACAAATAAAGAATTTTCCAAATCGGTTCAGGCGCCTACGAGTAATCGCTGAACATACATAAACAAAATTGTGAGCCGTCACGGGACGCCTTTTTTTTTTGGGTGGGAAATCATCAAATAACTTCTCCCGCTCTGGGTGGAGCGGGAGAGCGTGTCAGACACTTACTGACTAAAACCCACCCGTGTTCCTTCAGTTGCCTGTGCCAGTGGCCACGGTAACCCTTTCGGACTTTCCCGCAACCCTGGCAGGCATCGGCCCTAGCGGACCCCGTCGTCCTCGCGCACATATGGGAGAGGCGCGAGGAGGCGAAACCCGGGGCGTAACTCCGCTGCCGTGAGAAATCACGGCACAGCGGACAATGCATAAAAGAACAGATTACGACAGGAACTACTATGGCATAATGTGAAAATAAAATATTACGATTTTTTTCCAGAAAATGATAAATGATAATGATAAATGATAAATGATTTTATTTCTGTAAGTAGGTTTTTACAAACACTTTTACACGTCAATCATATTTTTTTTAAACTAGATGAGGTCGGCGTTTCCTATCTGACTACTCTGAGAAGAAAGGCCGAAACAAACTCAGAGGTCACAGTCTCTTTTAAAGTCCAGACAGAATCTTGGTCAGATCATGTGAAGGCTATGTAGATCGGTGTCTGAAATGGTCTTTTGAGGAAAGAACCCCACAGATTGAGTGGACCTGTCCAGTCAGTGCACGCAATTGTCAGCAATCGTGCAGCTCAACTCAGAACTTAAGGAGAACAATACCAAAGAAAGGACATTTGAGTAGGCCGCACAAGTTACTCAAACTGCCAGATCATGATTACACTAAGAGTAAAAATACAAAAAAAAAAAGCAATGACCAACATAGTTCTCACATTCACAATAGTTAAAATAATAGCATAATACTTTACAAAGTAAATACTCTTGTCATAGTATATGTATATAAAATTCATTAATGTCAATGTGTATATAAACTCCGGACATAATCATTGAGGACCATGCAGATTGGTGTCTGAAATGGACTTTTGAGAAAAGAACCACACAGATTGAGTGGACCTGTCCAGACAGTGCACGCATTTGTCAGTAACCGTGCAGCTCGACTCAGAACTTAAGGAGCTCAACGATTCGACGAACAATACCAAAGAAAGGACATTTGGGTAGGCCACATAAACTACTCAAACTGCCAGAACATGATTAAAACTGGAATAATAACCCACATAGTCCTCACATTCACAACAATTAAAATAATATAATACTTTATACAGTAAATATTCATGTCATTGTATATGTAAAAAATTATAGATACTTATAGCAAAGATTAAAAGTACAATAGTTAGCAAAAAAAAACAATAAAATAAATCAACATTCCCTGTGTAAATTTATTGGAACAGCTCACTCCCAAGCCTTTTTGTCCTCAATAAAGTATTTGACAGTATAATAGGCTTTCTGGCATAGTTTCCTTTTTATAAAAGATTTGAATTTATTAAGGCTTAGTTCTTGAATGTGGCTAGGCAGTTTATTATAAAAATGTATACATTGACATCTAAACGAGCCACCTATTTTCTTGAGCCTGGTTGTAGGAACAACCAATTTGTGTTTGTTCCTAGTATTTATACTATGGATATCACTGTATTTTTTAAACAGATTAATATTTTTATGTGCATACAAAAGATTTTCATAAATATACTGAGAAGGCACAGTCATTATATTAATCTCTTTAAATTTTTCTCTGAGGGAGTGTCTGGGACTTAATTTATAAATTGAACGAATTGCCCTTTTTTGTAAAACAAAAATCGTCTGAATATCGGCGGCATTTCCCCACAGCAGAATACCGTACGACATTACACTATGAAAATAACTAAAGTATACTAAACGGGCTGTCTCTAAATCTGTTAAACCACGAATTTTTCTAACAGCGTATGCTGCAGAGCTAAGCTTTTTTGACATTTTATCTATATGGGGGCCCCATTGCAGCTTGGCGTCTAAAGTTATGCCTAAGAATACTGTGGTATTTTCGGGTTTCAACTCTTCCCCCTTTATGAGAACACTTGTTTCTACCTGTCTAACATGTGGTAACGTAAACTTAATACATTTAGTTTTTTTCTCGTTAAGAAGAAGGTTATTAACGTTAAACCAGTTAACTACTTTTGCGAGGGCGCTATTTACATTGTCAGTAACCAGCTGCTGACGTTTGAGTTTAAATAAAAGTGAAGTGTCGTCTGCAAACAGCACTATATCATGTTTATCCTTTATGAGGTAAGGCAAGTCATTTATATAAATAAGAAATAAAAATGGACCTAGAATTGAGCCTTGAGGGACCCCCATTCTTACTACCGATCCGGGAGATCTTTTCCCGTTAACATCAACTCTCTGAATCCTATCACTTAAATAAGAAGTAAGAAGATCCAGAGAGGCGTTCCGGATTCCGTAGTGGTGCAGTTTCCTGATTAATGTTTCATGAAGAACACAATCGAATGCCTTGGACAAATCGCAAAAGATGCCCAACGCATCGCATTTGTCCTCCCATGCATTATATACATGCCCTAGAAGTTCAACTCCGGCATCGGTTTTCGGCATTGTCTATACAACATTTATTTTAATGAAAATAAATGTTATATAAACAATCATCAATTCATTTCTTCATTTACTATACTATTTTGTATAATAAATAAGTATGAAAGAATGGTTTTCGATGTTTCACATGTGCCAGGCGTCCCGCGACGGCTCAATTTTTTTTCACTACGTCCGTATTCCCAACTCATCCACTTTAATGTCATGGACTTGTACACGTTCTGTCCAGTTGCTAATCTGTACAGCTGTGAAACTGTCCAACTGAGAATCTGTCCAGTTGCGAATCTGTTCAGTTGCTCCGGAAGATATAAATATTTTTTTTTATCCTATCATATTTGTGTAATGTTGAAACTAAAACTTGGCAGAATCTTAACAAACGACTCAAAATTCTTGAAATGATTCTAAAAAGCGATGTATTCATGAAATTCTTTAGGTACTTGTTGTAATTTTTCAAATCCCAAATCCTGTTACACATCTTCGTAACTCGATATCCGTGTTCGTAACACTCTCCTCAGTATTTAGTAAGGTTCGTCTGAGTGCGTCGTGTGTACATTTATAGAGCTAATTACAGGTCAAAGGTGCGGCGGCCATGTTTTATTCGCGCGGCGGCGTCTTTTGTAAGAACTGTTTGCGCAGCCTTTGAGGACAGACCCGCCTGATCATCTATTAGCATGTGGTTATGATATTGTGGTTGGAATGTGGAATCAGACTTGGTGAGATTGATTAACTAGAAGTGATCCGGGTTATGGTTAGAATTAACGATATCTACCAGCGCGCAGCGTCAACCACAAATAGTCAATCAGAGCGTTGAAATTTCGTCAGTCTGTGGCCTGTGGTACCTCTACCTATAGGTAACTGAGAGCGGAATTCGCGCAGCAGGACTACTTTTTTTTTTGTTTACTATATAAAACCAATTACTCCTTTTTCACACGTTATCCACTTCGACTAGCAAAATTGTGTTTGTCAGAATCGATTCGCACAATGAATCGATTCTGACAAACACAATTTTGCTGGTCTTGTAGAATTGATTAGGAATTAACAAAAAAATCAATCAATTCATCTAGCTGTTGACCCACACGAGTTAATCCATCACTCCCAGAGATGTCGCTGGTGGATCGTAAGCTCCAGTCAAGTGTGAGTCGGTAAGCAGTTGGCGCTAGTTTTTAACTCGGGAGTTCAGGGTGCGACACTTCATTAAAACTTGGGCGCGCGCTCAAAAATATATCACCCGGAGATATTGCCCCAATTCCGGCCAGCGCTGATGAATTGCGCGTTCTTAGCTATAGAAGAATTATGTTGTAATTTGGTGTGATTTATTTGGTGAACTTTAGTCTGCATTTAGAAGAATTTTAATTTTTAAGTGTACTTTAACAATAAACTTTAAATACCTATTTTATTTTTAAGAAATTATTTTAAAGCAATGGTGTGATTCAAGGCAGGTTTTTACAAAAGTCATTACCCGATACGACGCATTTAGTTGCGTAACTTATTTTATTTGTGGCACTTGTAAATGTGGACTTATCTTTTCAATTCTTAGATTTTCGATTCTCTGATCTAACCAGTGGAAAACGTTCGGTGAAATAGAAATGCCAAACTTTCACACTCTTTTAAGAAAACCGAGCATTACGTGGGCTCCAAAGGCTTGCATTATTGCAAATAATCGCGATCTGTTTAAAATAATCTTGGATAAAATCGCGGCGAGAAACAGGTACTCGTACATAAATATCCCAAGCTTCGATGCTTGACAATTTTAAATTCACGTTCGTATATGGCGTGTTTAAAAACAATATCAAGGAATAACAATATACGGAGTGCCCACGCTGTTACCGTTCAACGGTTCATAAGGGTTTTGAAATAATAATGAGTAGTACTACTACCTAGTAAAGTTTATCGAAAGGGGCAGAGGTCGCCCCGTGACCCGATGCGATATTCTTACTATCTTCTAGTCACCCAGTCTAATAATCACATATAAATTTGTCGTGAATTATGAATAAAACGTAGATTTATGCAGATTAATTCCAATAGAGATATTTTTCTTCATTAATAGAAAATGTGGGTGATTAGGAGTAATACATAAAGCGTCGATTCCTTTCTTTGCGAAAGGTTTTTACTTAAAAGTTTAGAAACTTGATTGTTTTACGCAGGTACGTTACGTTCAAGGTTTATTTCTTTCATTATGCTTGTCACTCTTGTATCTTAAAAGGTCACTGAGTCCTGAAACGCTACATAACATAGCCATTCTATTTGTAAACCTAAACCTAAATGAATTAATTAAAAGCACTATATTGATAAAACTATTTCAGCTGACATGAACTACTACCAATTTGTCACTAAATACTGTCAAGTTACGTATTACTATCAGATTTTTCCGAACACACAAACACGTGTACAGCTAGCCATGCCTCCAGCCTACATGGAGCGGGTTATCAACACAACTCGATCGATGTGTGATGTAATGTCACGTGTGCTCAAGGACTTTGTCTCGGGAACTATACATGGCAAGTTATATTGCCTGACGAAGAGTTATTGTTTCTGTCAGGACTAATAACGCCGTCGAACAGACGCATTTGTAGATACTAAACAGAACGCATATTAAAAAAAAATGGACTGAGCCTGTATATTTTCTAATTATTTTCTAGTGAAAGTATATCTTACTTTGCACTCGATAGCAAAGCTGACTTATTATCATCTCCAAAGCCACAAAAATAAGTCATAATAAAGCTTTATTTGTCGCTGACAAGCCAAATAATATGAAACCTTAAAATATTGTAGATAATATTTATCTCGAATGCATTCTTTGGCGTTTATCGCTCGATCAGCATATCTGTCAGGTCTGAAAGCGATTCAATTATCAAAAGAAATATAACGCCTATTTAGATTCAAAGTAAACTAAAGATTTCTATTTGATTGGAAATTAATTCAATGATAATAACAGTCGTTACAATTTCAATCTAATAGCGTCTTCGTGTAAAATTGATTTGATTAGTATTAAAGATTGTTGCTTTGATTTTTTTTTAAATAAAAATGTTAAAGAACCAGGGTTCTTATTTATTTGACTATGCAATGTTAGTAACTTTTTACATATTAAATATTCGCTCCTTGGGTTTTCTAACACTATTACAAAAACGTAAAAGGATAAGTCGATTCATTCGACGTTACATACAACCAGTTAGTTGCGTTACGTATTAAATAAATAACTGGTTTGAAGACACTTTGACTTGTTAAAAGCATATTTTCACATCACATTAGGAGCACTCACAGCAAAAAGTTAGTGTCAGAAAATATTCAAATCACAAATGATTAGAATCCGTTCTTCAAATAAATAATTGATGTCTGGGCACATAAACAAAATTGGAGATTTGCGTCGTTTTGATATAAATACTTGCGACACATCTCATTTGGTTATTCCCGCGATATATAGCTTTTTATTTCTTTAGTAAAACAAACTTGGGGAATGATAAAATGTAAAGGATTTAAAATATTAATTAGTTTTATTTTAAACTGTCAACTCAGTCTATCGCATTCAATGTGCCACCTACTGGGCTCAATCTCTATAAAAACATGAAAGAAGAGTACCATCGACACCAAAAGAAGAAGATCGCATTACATCGCTAAACAAAGTTCTAGGTGAACTAGGTGTTCCAGGAACGAAATGTATATTTATGCAAATTCGCCAAATATGCTCCAATTTTCATGACGATAATTAAAGTATACTGGGGTGAAAACCTATTTCGACAACTTTTATTAGACAGATTGACATAAAAGCGGCAGCTTTCACAAATATTAAAGCAATTTCGGCATTGTATGACGCTGTAATAAGGAGTCAGTTGGAGGGTAATGCGGCAGTGTGGGCTCCACATGAGACTAAATATAGTCTCATGTTAGAGCGCATACAGAATAAATATACGTGATACATATACCTAAGGCGGTATGGAGTATATCCATGTTACCCCTTGATGTATCCAACCTTGTTTGTGTTAGGCATGGTGGGATACAACAAGTTGGAAACAAGGAGGGATCTGGCGCTGGCATCGTATATCCTTGGAGTGTTCCGGGGTAACATAATAGGTGCTACAAGGGATAGGCTTGTGTGTGCCAGATGGGTACCGTGCAGCGCCGACGACGGCCCAACTTGATCGCGGTGCCGCGCGGTCGAACTAAACTGTTAGACAACGTACCGCTGACACGAAAAATGCGCACACTAAAAGACAATGCCGGGAATAGGCTCGAATCATCTAGCGTCCGACAGACTTTCTACAATCATGATAATTCATAACAGAAAACAGTAAGAATTATACCATATAAATAAAATCTGTAGAAGTACACCGTTGAAAAGTCATTTTAAATAATTATTAATTCGATCAATACATTTCATAGCTACAATTTCAATTAGAAATGTTGCCAATACCAAAATAAAATAATATCGATACAAAGTTGCCCTTGCAAATCGATTACAATATTATCAGTATGAAGATAAGTGAATTTATTACTAAAATAAGTCTTATCTCGTACTTCTTATAATTATAATCGCGTTTAGTTTTATTTTTGAATATACATAATTTTATAATAATGTAATAGTAAAAAGTAATTTAATTTGATTATCGATTCCGTTTAGAACAGTTTATTCCTAATAATGTGATTATAGTGCTGGCAACACTTTGCTCGCTTAGTATTAAAGTGAACGAACAAAAAAAACTAGGTTATTGGCAAATCGCAAAAAAACGTTTTGCAATTAGGACTTCGGCTGTTTATTTGGACATAAATGTTTTGATGCATAATTAACTTAAATTAACTTTTTACGAGTTACTTAGAGTATGTCACAGATGGCGTTGAACTAAAGATGCCAGTGTATCTAAATCATCTAGGACTGAATTTGATTTCGACTTGCTGTTTAAGTAATTGTATTTGTTATTGTTAAAAAGTTTGATTTTACTTCTCCCGTGTGTTATCATCACGAGCGACGAAGTGTTCCCGTGTTATTTTTTGAGTTTTGTGTTGTTTATTGCCGTGTTCCGGACTCCGATTTTTCTACCACTTACGACGCTGGCGTACTGAACCTGTATTACTTGCTGACCCGGCTCGCTCAAGCGACCATCTGAACCTGCCTACTAAATTGTTAAAATGTATACATGTGGTTTTTTTTCATACATTCGAAAATAATGTAGGTTTGTTATATTTTTACTATAAAACGTATCTATATGTGAGGATTATGTGCCAAAAGGCATTAATTTAATTCATTATTTAATAGTTTATGTAATGTTATCGTTAAAATGTGAAGTATGATGTGGTCAACTTTAAAGAACTATAACTTTTTTTGGTGTACTTCTAATAGAAAACTAATTATACTATCAAATTCTGTAAGTATTTTCCTTTTTTATGATATATAGCTCATTTTTGTCGGTTCTGGCCGAGTCTTGTAGGAAACCTTGGCATTCCCCTTTGGTTGCCGATAGAATGGACCTTTTCTCATGTTCACTGAGCGAGTTCGCAAAGGTAAACGGTACACGTGTTATGTTTTTAAATTGTAAATCTTGTTTGGCACGGATATTAATATGTTGTATATTATTTCTAGAATTGTTAATTAACTATACTACCGAATTGGGAGACTGTAATGGTAGCGTATATATGTAAATAAATAAAAAATAAAACATCAACATGATAAAAGCAGACACTCATAACAAACGTTAAATATACGAATAGCGACTACCTTCTCAGTACTCCCACGTATACGTTCAGGCTGTATATTGAGCATGTCAGTCAGGAGTCACGCGACGTGCTGCAAGGAACTTTACTTATAACAATAAGTAAAGTTCCTTGCAGCACGTCGCGTCGCCGTGGTCAAGTCCCACAAATCAAAGTCAAAGCATTTATTTCAAATAGGCACATAAACGGCACTTTTGAACGTCAACATTTACATTTAAATAGAATTGATTCTAGTCGCCCCTTCCAAAAGGTAGTTTCGTATGGAGAAGAATGGGCATGAAACTCCATCGTTACTCTTTTAAAATGTGTTACAATACTTTGTATACATTAATTATATAATTATATGTGAAGACGATGCACCTATAATAAAAATTACCCTACCACAATAGGTAAAATCTTCATTATAAGTGACAGCCAATACCATCGACACTCTGCTAGCTGACGTCATCGATTTTTTGCCAGTTGGTATCAGTAATAAAAATTTCAGGCTATAACTGTCGATTTTAAAACAGCAAAAACCTAGTTGCTTCATCAAAAGCAAATTAGATTAGTCGATCCTTTGAGCGAGCAATACATGTCAGTACCACGTGGCTACACGCTACGAGTGTACACTGCTACGGCGTAGCGCGTAGGCACCGTAGACTGGTTACGGAATTATGTTAGATCTCTTTTAGAATGCATAATGCCTTAGCCTTTGAGTTAAACTACATTTTTATATGAATTTGTGATCACGGATCCGAGATTCGTTTTGATGTTACAGTGTGAAACATAGTTTAATATTTCAATGAGTTGTAGCAACTGACATTGATTGTTTGGAGTACATTAATTTGTTTGTAACAATATTAACGGGAAGGGCAGACGATATCTGAATTCTGCCTCAGTTACAGGCCAATGTCTACAACGTGACAACCATTCATCTAAATTGGTTCTTAGATTTGGTGTCTATTGTGAGCCCGGACCATTGTGATCTGATGACATATCCTCACAAACACACGATCCGCTTTACCGATACGATCTGGCATTAATCAGATTATGTCAAACGGTTTTATATGCAGACGAGGCTGTGTGAAAAGGATCCGTTCAGTAGAGGCATCTATCTGGCTCATTATAAGCGTCTTTGTGCGACACACGAGCTGCCGCCGAGCCGCTGATAACACTAATATGTCTCAATGCCGAGGATATTAGGAATCCTCGTGGTATGGAGATTCAGGAGATAGGCGAAGCCTTGATGGTTTATGTATAGAGCTCAGAACTAGATGCCTGATTGGAACAGACCCCGTTAGCAAATACTATAGTACATACAATATACAGCACACAAAACAAACAATAGGTACAGGTACTAGATCTGTTGCTATGCTCGATCTAACATCGCTAAACAAGAAATAGTTTCCAATAGCATTGTTTCGTGTAACAGTCGAGGTGACTATTCTTCACGTAACTAGTAGACAGAACTATCGATTCAGTGAGGCCTTCAAACGGGAGTACCTCTACGACAATAAATGATAAATGATTTTATTTCTGTAAGTAGGTTTGTTACAAACACTTTTACACGTCAATCATATTTTAAAAACTAGATGAGGTCGGCGTTTCATAACTGACTACTCTGAGAAGAAAGGCCGAAACAAACTCAGAGGTCACAGTCTCTTTTAAAGTCCAAAAATAATCTTGGTCAGATCATGTGAAGACCATGTAGATTGGTGTCTGAAACGGTCTTTTGAGGAAAAACCATACAGATTGAGCGGACCTGTCCAGTCAGTGCACGCATTTGTCAGTAATATGTTATTGTAATTTGTAAGTAATATGAAACAATCTAGGCACAAATTAAGAAACCATTGGATATAGTGATTTCTATGCTATGTTTAAGTTATGTCGACCTACAAACGAGAATGTGCTTGTTTGTATATAAAGGCATATAAAGTGGGCTAACACAATAGGCGGCTTTAGGTCCTCTAAGTGTGTAAGCTTTAAACTTTCTGGGTCAACGCCGCTTTTGATTTATTTCACTGCCCCCGAGCTGTGTGTTGGCCGGTTGGACGGTTGTTCTGCCTGTTATCATTAACTACTGTATGGGTAGTTATTTGATGTTTGAGTGTAGCTTTGTGTTGCTTCTATTAAAGAATATACCACATGCCTTGAAAATGCACCAAAGAATCAGTATATCAACATGTGGGGATTATCACCATCCCGCAAAGCATTTAAATAATATGAGACAACATACACAGAAGGTCTTCAGGTCCCGAACTAGGTAGAACCTGTACTACGGTAACCTGATGACTGATATACATATACACACCCAGACGCAGGTCAAACATACATGTTCATGCACACAGATAATTTATAACCTGCATTAACACATAGGGTACCTTTAGTCCCGGTGGTATGTTCCCGTCAGGTATTTTCAGAAGTCAACGCGGGCCAAAGCTAGTAAAATATATAAAACTTAAATTATTTTCTAAAAAGTAGTAGAAACTTCAACACAATACCTTATACTTATACAAAATACTCCACACAATAACATCCTACCTTTAAATCAATATTATAACATAAAATAAATAACAGTGTCCTTGCGAATTCACTCAAATGACACGTTATGTTGCAAGAAGCGTGGTCACTGGTTAAGTAATAGTTTCTTTACTATTTAACACATACCGTTTGTTGAGTAGGTGTAGCTAGGTATTGTGGTCGTCCATCCGCGAGGAAAGAGAAATGTAACATCCGACATTATTCTTGTGTTTGTTTGTCCAACTGAGTAATTCCTTGATGAATGAACGACGGAAAATATTGGATTCTTGCTAGTTCCGTCACGTGAATGATGGGTCCCGCATATTGATTACTTGGTAGACTTCTTGAATATGGTGAAGACATCCTAACACACGTTATAAAATAAGTATTATTATAAAACTTTTTAGAAAACAGAAATGATTAGAAACTGGATTTCACATAGAGAATTATTAGTCAGAGAGCCCTTTCAACAAATCGAACTCAGTGTTAAAATTCCACTTAAACAGTACAGCAACCACACACCAATCTGTGTAATTAATTGTATTTATCGGTTTGTTATTCACGGCCGTGTCTCGTTTCCAATCGAGTTGCTGCGAATGAAAATACTCGTAATATTAGATTTCCATATTTTCCGATAGTGCTTAAGTACCGTCAAACGGGGTGAATAGGGACGCAGGGGTGAATAGAGACGAAACTTTAGAAGGGATTTTAACCTTGAAATAATATAGTTTATTCCAAAAAGGACTCTTAATGTGTTTATTGTAATATAATTAACGATTAAGTGCTCTTGTTGGGGTCAAACTAAATTATTTCAAGGTTAAAATCCCCTTTAAAGTTTCGTTTCTATTCACCCCTGCATCCCTATTAACCCCGTTTGACATAAGTGGAATCTGGGAACTGAAAGCTTCGATATGAATTTATTTTGCTTTACAAAATGGCTACCATAATTTTAAATGTCGCAATGGTTACTATTGCTGATTTAAACTCTTTTGTTTGCTAAGGTTTAGCTTTTGGAAGTTCCTTATTAATTATATCATCACTCGGACTTACTCGGACAAACGAGTAAGTTGTGGTAAGACGCAGCATACTAACAAAATACTCGGTGCTTATAGTTCCGTGCAATTCGCCACTAAACGACGTTTTGCAGCATGTACCTAACTTTGCATAAAGGATGTGGCAATACATTTCTGTACATCAAATAGTACCGCACCGCACGCGTGGGCTTGAATGAAACATGATGAAGTCATTCGTGCGATCTTGATCGCTTCTGGTGTTAACTCTCATGCTTTATGTAAAACAAAATACCATTAACGACCTACAAATTATCACTTATTACCAAAAGGTTGTAAGATTAAATATTTAACATTTGTTCAACAGACTTGTTAAGTGAGTGCAACAAAGAGTTTAACAAAAATAAAATACCGAGAACCTTTAATGGGCTTGTCGGACTATAATATTAATGAAATAAAAAGTATAACAGAGCCATAGCGAGTGCTCCAACAAGTTCAGTGTTCGCATCAACTGCAGTAAGTGGCGCCACAGTCGCTGCTAGTGAACACATGGCACGGAGGATTAATCTTACGTAACAGCTACTGCACCGGGTATAGCGACGTGGAGTTAATTGTGATCTATATTAGGTACAAGTGTAGGATGTCTGAAGTGCAACTTTGTAAGTGCAGAACTGATGTGGTGAACTTGTTGTTATACATTAAAGCATATAGAAGTCTAAAAAAGATTCACTTACGTAAGTTAGGTAAATTACCACACAGAATTGGATAATGGCGGTAAATAAATCGTTAGCTCATAAATCCCACTTTTGAAAGAACGAAATGTGCGAATGGGAGAATTATTACGTTAAGCTTCGACAAGAAATAATTCATGTACTTAAAATGAAAATAAATTGTATAAAGGGTACAAAGGCTCTTTGCTTGTTCAGCAAAGACTATAAAGACACAATTGTGTATCCACGCCATTCACCCCAACACGATCCTTCTAGTAATGTTATCTGTAGGATCTATCAGAGAGAATCCAACAACTTGATGATTTGCTGCACAAATATTATTATATTATCAGGGAAATATATTCAAAAGTTGTTCGAGTAATTTGGACCTGAAAGGCCATTCCCGTATTGTTAAGAACGCTCGCATTCTAATCTCATTCTCAACCGTCAAACATTTTTGACAAGTTTTTGACATTGATTGTCGCCGAGGTGACATTGCGACTTGAATTTGAAAATTTTTTAAGTACACGAATTGGCTTTCTGAATTTCAACTTCATGAATTTATAACTTGACATTTGTAAGCGGTTCATGCATCACGCAATAACATGAAAATGTCAAGAAGGGAGATCTTTACTTTATTTCCTTTCCTGATTTGTGAAATAGAATGCATATTGAAATCACATCCTTTTTCACTATTGTGAATGTGAGAACTATGTTGGTCATTGCTTTTTTTTTATGTATTTTTACTCTTAGTGTAATCATGATCTGGCAGTTTGAGTAACTTGTGCGGCCTACTCAAATGTCCTTTCTTTGGTATTGTTCGTCGAATCGTTGAGCTCCTTAAGTTCTGAGTTGAGCTGCACGGTTGCTGACAATTGCGTGCACTGACTGGACAGGTCCACTCAATCTGTGTGGTTCTTTCCTCAAAAGACCATTTCAGACACCGATCTACATAGCCTTCACATGATCTGACCAAGATTCTGTCTGGACTTTAAAAGAGACTGTGACCTCTGAGTTTGTTTTGGCCTTTCTTCTCAGAGTAGTCAGATAGGAAAAGCCGACCTCATCTAGTTAAAAAAAAAATATGATTGACGTGTAAAAGTGTTTGTAAAAACCTACTTACCTAAATTAAATCATTTATCATTTTACTGGGTACAAACTTTAGCTTTATGTCCCATTCTAAAAATAAATCAACATAATTGCAGCACGTATAGCACATCTTTAGTTTCAAGTTTCTTCAAGGTAAAGCTACAATAATTGCTTATAGTTTCACTCACGAATAGCTGTTCTGTGCATCTGCCCGATGCTTGGTTGCCGGAAAATTTACAAACTTAAAAACTTCTACACGTTTCAAATTTACAAGTTTATATTTAGTATAACTTAGGAGGAAGGTGAAACTGTTAATGTATTGCTGTATATTAATAGTCTAGTAACAAGCTAATTAGGAATTTAGAACAGTATGAGGAATATTATATTAAATGACATCCAATTACGGCATACTGGAACATTCCAGGTTTATTTTAATCACAGATTGTACGGCGGTATCACACAAATGTTGTTAATTCATGCCAAAGAGAACAGATCGCATCACTTTTCTTGATTCTAAAGAAGCCACAGGCTATAAAATCCTGAAGAAATTAGCAATTACTCATTATGAAAAGACGTCTCGGTACAATCTGTAACACATCAAAGAAGGCAATTATCGACGCAACAAAACATTTGAGCGACATGGCGGCACAACAATGTACAATAGATACCAGGTGTTCCGTTCAATTGTCCTGTATTCGCGGGATCTTTCTAAATATTATATTAAATACGTCCTTTCAGAGAATGATGTTGAAGGAATCAAAAGCAAGGATGTTTAGTGTGTGTAGGCGTAATGATAACGAATATCAATAGGAAAAACAGAAAGTAGGTAAGTAAAATACGCTTCTTCTACTGTCGTCTCTCCAATTACTGGAAGTTGGTCGTCAACCGAATATTTTTCCTTGTTTTGCGAGGTGGAAAGTTACGATTAAACTACGGCCATCTTTGAGAATGAATTAAAGATGTTTTCATGAGAATTTGAAACCAATAACTTTGAAAACAGACCAAAATCATCGTAAGACAGAAATAGGAAGTCCTACAAAAAATCATATTATTCATATTAAAAGCCATTCAATCATCTCATAACCCCTCCTACCTGATTACCCCCGTATTCTCAAGAACCTCGCGACTGCGACTTCGAGATTACATCATATTCCAACTATTATGCATACTCTGCCGACCCCCTTCCAATCTCGTCCTACGAACACGTAGGGTATTGAATATCGAGTTCCATGGGGCTGGGGGGCTGGAAGTCTGGAACGTACCTACCTTACAAGTGTTTATAGCTACTTACAGCTTTTATATTCCTTGTCTTGTTTATCTCGTCAAGGGCTCTGAGGACTCTGAATGGCAGTAAATAGTGTGACAGTCGAAAAAACACCTGAATAAAACTTCTTTTTAGAGTTCCGTTCGTCCGAAAAAGCGGAACCCTTATAGGATCAATCGTGTGTCTATCTGTCCGTCTGTCACAGCCAATTTGCTCCGAATCTACTGGACTGTGAGTTGAAATTTGGTACATATATGAATTTCTGTGACCCATACACGGACGTGTAACGTAAATAAATTCATTTTGAATACGGGGTTCACTTTTGGGGGACAAAATAGAAAATTAAAAACAAAAGTTTTGCAAACTATACCGTGTGGCATATGAAATTAAATGAAAGGGCTTGTTGTGTGGGTCTCAAATATATTTAAATATAATTTTTAAATAAACAGTTTTGAATTTATTTAAGAAAATCTATGTAAATTGACCATGTCCCTATATGTCCCTAATTGACCGACCCCCCGAAACTACTGACCCTAAAATTTTGAAATAAAATACAGAAATTAGTTCTTTGTTTACAGATTACAGCAAAACCTTTAAGAAGTCTATTGTCTTAAAATAACATGGTAAATCTTTTAATATTGTGCGTACACACTTACAATTGCCGTTTGAATGTATGGGAGAACATGTTTTTAAACTACAATGTCAAGTTTCTTCTTGGTATCTGGTACCCCGCCAACACTAGCCAAAAACAAAAAACAGGGGCACTACCTACCTTTTCTCAAAGCGATTCGTCGTATTTTCATACGCTCATACCTTTGGCCACGATAATGCTAGAAAGCTCAAATTCTCAGCTAAATGTCAAAAAAGCTTTGCTCTGCAGCATACGCTGTTAGAAAAATTCGTGGTTTAACTGATTTAGAGACAACCCGTTTAGTATACTTTAGTTATTTTCATAGTGTAATGTCGTACGGTATTCTGCTGTGGGGGAAATGCCGTCGATATTCAGACGATTTTTGTTTTACAAAAAAGGGCAATTCGATTGCCTTAAAGCCTATTATACTGTCAAATACTTTATTGAGGACAAAAAGGCTTGGGAGTGAACTGTTCCAATAAATTTACACAGGGAATGTTGATTTATTTTATTGGTTTTTGCTAACTATTGTACTTTTAACCTTTGCTATAAGTTACCTACCTATACCTTTTTACACATACAATGACATGAATATTTACGGTATAAAGTATTATATTATTTAAATTATTGTGAATGTGAGGACTATGTGAGTCATTGTTCCAGTTTTAATCATGGTCTGGCAGTTTGAGTAGTTTATGCGGCCTACCCAAATGTCCTTTCTTTGGTCGTCGAATCGTTGAGCTCCTTAAGTTCTGAGTCGAGCTGCACGGTTACTGACAAATGCGTGCACTGACTGAACATGTCCACTCAATCTGTGTGGTTATTTCCTCAAAGTCAAAGCATTTATTTCAAATAGGCACATAAAAGGCACACCTCAAAAGTCCATTTCAGACACCAATCTGCATGGTCCTCAAAGATTATGTCCGGATTTTTATATACACTTTGACATTGATGAATTTTATATATAATATGACATGAGTATTTACTTTATTTTTATTTTATTTATCATGGGACAACAAACAGCTACAATATAAAAACATTACAAATAATTATATAGGCTCATAAGTAGTATTAGCAATATTGCAGCCCACTACATTATCCGCATGTTAACAAAATTAAAATAAGGTAAAAAGTGCCACTAGATTAGCATTACTCAGATAACTAATATAAAAAAATATATTATTGAAATACAATACAATTAATTAATTCTATAAAAAAAAAATATTGATAGATTATAAAATAAAAGGATTGACAGTACAATACAATTCATTAACAAAAATAATTAAAACGGTTTAGATAAATTTTGAATAAAGGACTCACACTATTTCTTATTATCATTGGATAAGATTTTAATAACATTGGACTTAAATTTCAATTTGGAACATACAAAAATAAAAACAATACAAACATACAAACTTTGTAAAGTATTATAATATTATTGTAACTATTGTGAATGTGATAACTATGAACTATGAGCCTTCACATGATCTGACCAAGATTCTGTCTGGACTTTAAAAGAGACTGTGACCTCTGAGTTTGTTTCGGCATTTCTTCTCAGAGTAGTCAGATAGGTAACGCCGACCTCATCTAGTTTAAAAAAAATATGATTGACGTGTAAAAGTGTTTGTACAAACATACTTACAGAAATAAAATCATTTATCAAGATAAAATGAAGTTAGCAGACTTAAAAAGTTAACAGATCTAATGTACAGCCGAACCCCTAACTCTACTAAACTTACATCTTCGTTCCATTGAACTATTGCATGACACACAATTGCTTACCGTAAGCCCATAGGAGTGCCTGTGCGACGGCCGCCAAACGGCCAAGAAATACATTTTGACAAAGATAAAATAATAATAAATAATTTATTGACACCAAAAATATTAACATTTTAACAATCATATTGCGTAAAAAGAAATTTGGAGGCAATAATGAAAATAATACAACATGTTAGTATCTGTAGCCGAACTAGGTGAAAAACCTGTATCTCGGCATACAGGTAAGATAAGATGTAAGGTTTGTAGAGTGAAGCCTTGTAGAGTTAGGGTCCTGGCTCTACATTAAATCTGATAACTTTAGGATAGAATAGAATAATAATTTATTCGCATAGAAAGTAAGTACAAATAAAAATCTGATGTTTTATAATAAGAGATCCTTATACATTCTACCTTAAATTAGGCATGCAAACCTTTAGTATAAGTGTACACTTTTTAAAAGCCAAAGCGTTATGTAAGTCCTGGCAACCTACTTTACATGAAATGTTTTTGGTGGGTAACATATTCATCGTACGGAACCGTGTTCACGCGAGTTCAACTCGCACTTGTCTGGTTTTTTTCGGCCTTGGTTTTGTTTAACATTTTTCTACAAAGAATTTAGTAATCTTGGGTTAACTTTACTATTAAGAATGAAAGTAACTTATTAATATTCTATGGTTTTAATTAATTCTGTCAGTAAACTTGTGCCTACGCCCTTTTTTTTTAAATATTATACTACTGCTATCAAAATACTAACTATCGACATGAAGGTAACTTTTTATTAAGAAATGAACTCCTTTTCGTCGTCGCTATCATTTTTAGTAAAATATTAGGGTATGTTTTCAGTACAACTGTATTTTCACGGAACGCCTGACGGCCTGACCCACGCAATCCAATTATTGGAAAATATATAAATAGGTAACCTAAGGTTTACTATCCAAAAGTAATCAAGAGTAACTCTAGGGTCCTCGTGTACCTCCAACGAAGTAGATACAATCCTTGACCACAGCAAATGAAAGAGCAAGCGAGGCAACTTTTTATTTAAGTTAATGACATATTTTTTCTACAGCGGCCGGTAAATAGAGAGCGGACTTAGTTAATTGGACACCATTAGGGACATTTGACCTGTGGACAGGGCTACCAAGTGTATATTGTGAAACTGGAAGCTTCGAAACACAAGGTGTGTTAACAAGCCCATTACCGTGCCATAAGTTAGATATGTGTTTGAGTTTGGCGGGAAAACTTTATTTAAGAATAGGCAAAAATAATTGTATTGATTCACTGAAAGACAGCAATCAAGTACCATAATTATAATTTTATGTGTTAGAATGCAAGATCTTCTTTCGAAGGTGTGACGAGGTCTATGATCAACAGTGGACCTCTCGATCGAAGAGTGACAGCCCTACCCGAAGAAGTCCACAGCGACTTAATGACCGACGAGGTAATTAAAAGTTTGTAATGTACACTTTAAGGGTATGTTGCGTCTTTAGGGTCCATTCGAAGTCAAGGAAATTGGCGATTTGTTAAGTTTTTATACGAATATTTGATGCATGTTAAATTATATTATTTCGTTCTATACAACGATAAATTCGTTCAAAAACACACGTCAAAATTCGTTGTAAAAAAAGTAGTTGTTCCAGGTCTGGCTGTTTGTGTATGTGAGTTTAAATGTTTGTAAACGCACCCACGATACAGGAGAAATTCCTAGTGTGGGGCAACGTTTTTTTTAAAGAAAAGAAAAGTATGTTTTTAAAACTAGATGAGTTCGGTTTTTCCTGACTACTTTAAGATGAAAGACTGCAACAAACTCAGAGGACACAGTCTCTTAAAGTCCCGTCATATTGTTAGTCAGGCCATATGAGGACTATGCAGATTAGTGTTGAGATGGTCTTCTGAGAGTGGACCGGTCCAGTCAGTGCACACATTTCTCATTAATGGTGTAGTTGTTTACTATACAGTTATTGCTGGGCTGTTCGTAAATTGTGGCTGATTAATTATTCTACGTCATGGACCAAGGAGCTATCCTTTTATAAGGACTGCATAGCTCAACATACTACGAGGGGGCGTTTTTAAGGTCGCGGAATGGAGGGTGAGAAGTGAAAATAAAAATAGTAAATTATTTTTCTTTTTTAATATATTCACCTGCTACCCTTATACATTTTTCAGATCTTTCAATTAGCTTATGTATACCTTCATAAAAAAATGCTTTGTCTGTCCGAAAAATAAGCTGAAACCGCGTCCTTCACTTCTTAATCAGTTGAAAATTTCTTCCCACGAAGTTGTTTTTTCAGTTTTCGGAAGAGGTAATAATCACTGGGAGCCAGGGCTGGGCTGTAGGGTGGATGGTCTAAAATATCGAAGCCCACCTTATGCAGGGCAGCCAACGCAACACGGCTCTTGTAAACAGGCGCGTTGTCGTGATGAAGAAGGACACCTTTAGTCAATTTACCCCTCCTTTTTTCTTTAATGCTTTCTTTCAACCTCTCGAGGATAGAAGCATAGTATTCTCCCGTTATAGAAACGCCTTTATCTTTATAATCGGTCAACAGGATCCCTTCTGAATCCCAAAACACTGTTGCCATGATTTTTCCAGCCGATTGTGACACTTTAATCTTCTTGGGTGGTGGTGTGCCTTTTTTGTGCCACTGCATAGAGTCTTGTTTCGACTCAGGTTGATATTGATGAACCCAAGTTTCATATCCAGTAACAATTTGACTTATTAGTCCATTCTTATCTTCGTTACAGAGGTCCAAAAACGTGCGAGAACACTCCACGCGGTGTTGTTTTTGAGGCGGCGTGAGCATTCTTGGCACCCATCTTGCACTGACCTTTGTCATGCCAAGATGATCGTGTAGAATTTTGAAAATTGTCGTATCCGATACTCCAACCATTTCTGCAAGCTGTTTCTTCTTTAAAAAAGTAGAAAAAATAATATTGGAAGATGGCAGACATCTTCCAATATTATTTTTTCGACTTTTTTAATGATTTCCGGAGTAGTCACCTCGATCGACCGTCCGGGCCGTGTTCAAGTGAGGTCCTGCCTTGTTTAAAGAGACTGTGCCACTTGTAAACCATGGTTTTACCCGGGCAAGAGTCCCCGTAAACGGATTCCATCTCTTCCAGTATATTTTGAACTGACATTCCTTGCTTGGTAAGGAACTTTATTACGGCACGGTACTCGATTTTTTTCCATAATTCACACTGTCTTCCCAATTGAGTTGTTTGCTTGTCGATAGTTCAAAGACCAATGATCCAATTAAGATAAAACCTGGTATTTATACTAATATTGAGTGGCTGAAGTTGTGGCCATCCCGATAATGACCTATTGTTATCCCCTCCCCCCAATCCGCGAACTTAAAAACGCCCCCTCGTACATGCAGATCAATATCAATATTTCACATAGTGATTGCCATCTGACATCCGCGTTCAATCATTGCGCGAGATCACATACTGCATATCTTTACAACCGTTATTGATGCCTTTTGAACATTTTGGTACCGTAAAGGTTATGACATCAGTACTGGTGTCATAAAAGAGTTGGATAGAGGCCATTTTACGGTTACATTCTTCTTTGAACCGCTTTTGAATAACTTTCACAGAGATATCACCTGCTCGGGTTGAATCAAACTACTAAACTATGTAATAAAGGTGTCATAAATATGTGACTCTTTACAAAAACATTGAACGTAATTGTGCTAGATTTAAAGTACAGCAAAATATCAATAAAAACATTATTAACAACCAACAACTAAGCAATCTGAAAGCTGACATTTTTAAAGAATTCAGAATTCTTCAAGGATTATTTGTTCCATTATTAAATGGCTATTGCAGTGTTTTGTCTTCGTACTTGGTCCTAGGTTACAGACCCGCGGCTATATAATTCACTCCATAAAAAAAACATTAAAATGATACGATAGCGAAACAGATATTAGATTCATTTTACAGATACGATCTTTCGGAAATGATGGCCCGTTTCAATATCCTGGCGCAGGTACGTATCGCCAAAAAATACGATACGTACAGAATGTCGGCTCCTTTCAACGAGAAAAACAGCAGCATGCACACAGACAAGTACGTACGACGACGTCAAAGACAAAAAAAATTAAAACGGACGTTTTGTGAATCAGACATTCTGCAAATCAAAATTATTTTTCAATCGGATGTTTTGCGAATCCTCGGTCCTTGGTCCTCACATGATCTGACCAAAATTATGCCTGGACTTTGAAAGAGACTGTGACCTCTGAGTTTGTTTCGGTGGTTCTTCTCAGAGTAATCGAATAGGAAAAGGCCTCACCTGCTTTTTTAAATACACTTGCGTGCAAAAAAACTGGCCCACCTCATGTTCTCTATTTGAGACAAGATATTCTCAAAAATGTTAATGTATATTTTAATTATTTGGTACCGTGTAAAGGTGGGTAAGATAAAGTTTATTTACATATACCATATACTTTGATAAAAACAATATTCTTGATCACATCGACTCAATTCTTCAGATTTCGTCATCATTCACTAATGCTGGGAAAAACTGCGTGACTCTTTTTGTCAGTGATGTTGATAAAAACTTAATTTTGTTTATTTATTACTGATCGATTATTTGATCACGTAATTTTAATATTTAACCGACTTACAAAAAAGGTTTTTATTCGACCCGTATGTTTTTAAGTTCGCGATTTATCAAAAACGAATGAATCTGTTTTGAACATTTTTTCACAGACGTAGGTAATCTACATACATTTAGGGAGATTTTAGTACACAAAATATTAGGTTATTGTTAATTAAAGTTGTTGAATTATCTTGTTTCAAATCGAAGAGAACAGAGTAGATCGATTTTTTTGCACGCAAGTGTATGTTTGACGTGTAAAAGTGTTTGTACAAACTTACTTACAGAAATACAATCATTTATCAATCGGACGTTCTGCGCCAAGCACATCTCAAAGTACGCAATCGCTGTACGTAGACGCTTGTCTATGTGCACGTGAGTTCTCGCTCTTTGCATGGAGCCGACCTTGTGTACCTATTCTGTGCTGTCGCTTATTTAGCTCACTGCGCTCAATTGTACGGCAGCACGTTGTTATAAATAAGCTGAAATTAACACGGTGAAAAAATTGGTGGTAAATGTTAGGCGTTCAAAAGTGCCTTATAAGTGCCTATTTGCAATAAATGATTTGTCTTTTGACTTTGACTTTGGTGGAGAAATTTCCCCACCGTGTTAATTAATCCACTAATATTGTTTCTTAAATAACTATTTATGGCTGCGTTACGTGAGTTTGTTGTTGATGTGTGTCACGTTTACTGCTCAACAACATTTTATATGATCGTGTATATAGAATGTGGGTATCGTTGCAATTGAGTTTCATTATTTATGAAGTTATTAGCTGGAAATACGGAAATTAAGGGACATAACCTTATTAAAATAAAAAAGTTTTAAATCAGATCATATTCTTTTTTAAACAACGGCTTTAAAAAAAGTGACCATCTGAGTCAAACCACGAAACTCTTCTAACATAGACCATAAATACTAAATAATTAAATCATTCAAATAGATGAAGACCTCTAACGTCTCGATATTAATATTGTATCAATCAATTAACACTTTCTCTGATCAAGCAATACTTGTCGCAAGAGGGGCGCGACTCGTAATTGATTTTTAATTCGATTGTCTGAACAAAGCGCGGACACTTGAATATCGAACGAAAGCATAGATTAATCGAACAATTTTATCGCAAGTATTATAACATGGGTAGTATTTAAACGCAAATCAAAAAAAATCTTTGTATCCCAAAGTAATTTGAATTCCAATCAAAATTACTGATGGCACAGCAAAATACTCAACCTCTTTTTTTTAATCTGTCCTAATCTGGCAGAAAAAAAAAAACCTAACCTAACGCTCTGTTTAATTTGCTGTGCAGTCAGTATTTATGATATGATTGTAGTATTTTTGTACCTAAAGGAATTTATTTGTCTCGCATTAGAGGAATAATGTAATGTAGTGTTGATGTATATTTTCAAATTATCTGCCTGTAGGTACTAGTTTTGTTAAACAATTACTTTATTTGTAGTGAAATAATTTACTGGATGTAAAAATTATATAAATGATGGAAATAAATTGGTAGGTGATTATTTATTTGATGTGCAATTAATAATATCCCTTAGAAAATAAGATTGAGACTAGTTTAAAGAGGATTTAGAAAGAGCTACTAATAAGCCGCTGAGTTTATAAAAAACAAACAAGAGCGCTAAGGATGAAGTAGCTACCCAGCAGATAGACAGCGAATTGTTCGAAAAGTTTGAGAATATGTGAAGTCATCCGATTAGCATTCGCGTAATAATGAAAACAGTGTCGGGCACCAGGAGTTGTATATACTCGTTACAACACGTTAGTTGCGTAAGATATAAAAAAAAACAATCATAGGAATGTCTTTTTTTATAACGCGCTAACCGTAAGACAATTGGTTCAGTCTTGTATTGAGACTATTGTTGAGACGGCTTCTAAACCGCCGCCGCCGCGCCGGTCACGCAAGATTATCTTCCCCAACACTCCATTTCTTTATCACTACATGCATGACGGCAGCTTATCTCAAAACTCCTGCACTTATTCTATATTGTGTATTTATACAAGTGTCTTTTATTAAACTCACTAGTTATACAAAAATGCCAAGCTTTAGTCTGATCGTTAAGACACGCCTATTTAGCCGATCTATAACGTCGCGACGCGCTCTGTTTAAATTGTTTATATTTTGCTATTTTGGGTTTTGCTAGTCGCACAAAGTAATAGATAAGTTTTCAGGAAAGCTAATATATGTCATAACTTGCAGTGCCCGCGGTTTTGCCCTTGTTGTTAAGATTTTGATGTAATGGGATGCCAAATAAAACATGTTCTTCACAAATACCAAGCCAAGTAAGTATATGTCGTTAAGAAATAAAGAGAATCACTTATTTACACGGATCTATTGAATATTTATGAAAGTTTACCAGCCAATAAACGGAAACCCATTTAATCTTTCTCATTTGTGGATTCGTGTGTGATGAATCGGTGACAACTAAAAAAACTTACCTATTCTATTTGTCTGTCTAGCTGATGGTGATTAGAAAATTAGCCACTGGGAACATAACATTCTTCTTCCCAGCTAAAGCACTAGGAAGTGGTGAAGGGCGGGCGTTTTGGGGGGACTGTCTTATGTGATTTTAAGGTTCAAAAAGTGCTGTTTCTCAGCCTAATTTGAATAAATGACTTTTGATTTTGATCTAAATGGGTGGCCAAACCATACATTTGCCGACACTTTTGCTATTGATGGTAATAACAAGGTAGCAATTTGTCGAGAAAGGTCACAGAACATACACAACAATTTCAACGACTTGACAAATTGAAGTGGACCGCGACATGTCAAGGACTAATTGAACAAATACAATAAAATTGTTAACGTTTTTACTATGTTGACCATGTTGTGTATGGTATGCATCGGCTTTGGTATTTTGAAGAGCACTTTGATCGTCTTGAGATCATTTAAATTACCATGTCTACTGATTCCGCAGACTTATTTTTTTCGTTATATCTAGCATACAGCGTTTGCCTTAAATTTGGTGTGTAAAGAAAATATAGCATGCGCTGATTCCAAAACCATTTTAAGCTTTTAGATTGCCTAACTTGCATACGTTTGAAAAAAATTGGCAGATTGGGAATACTAGAGGTGTCTCCGCCCATGATAAAAACATCAAGTCAACTTTAGGGATCACCATTATTATAATGCAGTCATGCGCACAATTCGGTCTTTGAATCGATTCAAATCAACGTTGAAAATCAATTCACACATAATTATTATAATCTAAATCCCGAAGCCTGAACGATCGTTCACCAATATAACGATAGTTTAAAGAAAATCCATTCTCTATAAACAACAATCATTATAAAATCATTCGAACTACTTCATAACTACTAATGGTGTCGGAAACTTGCAAATGTAACTGCTACTTGTTGATTGGCTTGTTATTAGTTTAGAAATAAATCATTCACAGTCATGCACCAAACGGTAGATAGTAGGTACATACTTAGGTACCTACTATCCGTCTTTACTCAACAATACTACTAAACTAGCATTTCTAACGAATAGTAAGGACAGATTAGTACGACAAAATTAGTAACTATAATCGATTAACTGTAATCGAGTTACTAATTTTATAATTGATCAGTTTATGATAATAAGTAGGTAAATGTTCGATTATATCGATCATTCCCACCTCAAATTTTAGAAGAGTTTAGTTAAATACACTGGAAAATAAATAAATAATTTGCTGGGTCCGTCGACCAACTGCCATGATTGAAATTTCTGATTTCAAGCAAAAAAACGTGCGATTGTTATTATTGTGTTATACATGGCAAAGATATCGAATCGAACTCTTCAGCTTACTTTTCGAAGTAGAATATATTTAAACTTAATGACTGGTTGGAAAACCAAAATATTGAAATTAGTTGCTTAAACTAACTAAATCTAAAAATTACAAATTTTTTAAATAACTTTAGGTACATACCGAATTGGATAATATATTATGGACGATATTATTTCTGTTACAAATAAAACTGTGTTATAGAATCATAATTATCACAAATATAACTCGACATGACAAATTCCCGTAACCAAAACTCCCATGTAAATAAATACAACTATAAAACATTACACACATAAATTACAACTACCCGCCAAAGCGCAGTGACCGACAAAAAGGTCAAGAGACCCACGTCGGGTGCCACCTGCACACACGCGCCACCTTATTACTGCCACCTAAGGTCCGCAACACAGCACACAACTCTTTACGCACATAATATTCACAAAATGATAGCTACCCGCCAAGGCGCAGTGAGTGGCAAAAAGATCAACAGTCCCACGTTGGGCGCCACTTGTGCACACGCGATACCTAACGACTTCCGTCCAAAGCTCCACCATCGAAACTTCTGTGTTAATAAAATACATAACACACACAATATTATACTTACAAAATGAGAATTGTTCCAAAGCGCAGAAGAGGCAAAAGTTCAAGATACCGACACCTTTGCGCACACGCTTCGCCAGCGACAAGCTCCGCAACACAGGACACAATACTTTAAACACATAATACTCACAAAATGACAAGTACCTACTAAGTGTGAGCCGCGAAAGAGGTCAAGAGACCCACGTTGGGCGCCACTTGCGCACACGCGTCGCATAACAACTGTGTCTTAAGCTCCGCCACACAGCACACAACACTTTTATTAGCTAAATAAAACTTTATTATCCATACTGTTGGGGAAATTGGAAGACGTTTTAATGTAGAATAACGTGCGCGCCTCGTTCTCAGCATAGAAATATGTACTAGTAAGATTGAAACTAATGTTTTACACTTTAGATTTTAGGTTGCTTTACTTATGATCAATACCCAAAATAAAATCCTCAGTGGGATATCTGTTACAGAGTAACAGGTAATGTAGTTCAAACAAGTTTCTTAATTTACATATACAGTATATATAATATAATATACAGTAAAAAGACCCCTAGCGTAGACGATTTTCGTCGGTTATAAAAATAGTAGATTGTTGCATCGAGCGCAAAGTGAGCTATTAATGCACGAGTGTTATGTTGGTGCCCGAACACAGGCGAGGGCATAACACGAGTGCATTAATTACTCACTTTAACAAGGTGCTTTATCTACTTTTCTTTCAACTACCAATCTACCTGCCGTGATAAAATATACCTACTCAAAGTAAAAACTCAAGATAATGAAAACAGAGTTTTGTTTGTTCATCTTCTCCTTAAGCATTTAAAACTTACAATAATGATTAAATGTGCAGTTAATAAAAGTGAAATTTGCACTTTTACTTGGAACATTTATTCTAGAATTCATATCGCTATCGCTGTAACTTTTCTTGCTAAATATGAAGTATCAAAGTTTTACAATGGTACAAAATGCGCGTCATTTGTTTTTTTTCTTTCACCAAGACGGTTTTATTCAGCCGATTTTTATTTTCAGCCAGTATCTTTTTGATCTAATGCATACATTTTTTTAATACAGTTGCTCAAAAAGTGGTGTATTGCAGTAACGTATAGCGTTCGGGATGTGGGCTATTACATAATAGTGCTTTTTTTTTACCTTTCCCGAACTCGTGCGTATCTTTCCCAACTGTCAAAATAAAGTCTATTAGAAAGAAAAACCAACCATGAAGTTTTTACTAAAGAGTTTTTGTGATTCATACAAATACGTATATTTCTAAAAAGAAGCACCTAATTTATTTCAATATCAGATTTAATGATTTAATTGAATGAGTTAGGTTAGGTTTCATTTCATTTCATCTCATTAAATTTCATTTTCATTTCATATCAATAAAAAAAAATATACTGAAGACTAAGCTGTATGGATAGTTCCCTTTGCCTACCAAAATGGGTGAAGAAAAAAAAACTCTGCTTATATTCTACGGTTGGCGCCATTTTTATTGTGTTTTTATTATTTTATTAAATTGCTTAATTTTTTCGCAACTGTATTAAAAATAGTCGTTCAGTACACCTGCGGAACCGTCATTGCAACTTGTTCCGACTGTCAACTCTCGCCTTCGGCTGCGCCTCGGCTCGGGTAGACATTTGTCGGAACTCTTTGCAATGACAGCCTTTCCGCACTTGTAATGAAATATACTATATTATTATATTAAACTTAATGAGAGACATTAAACACCTGTGTTAAATTTATATCTAAACAAAAAATAAAAAAACAGTGCATTAATGAAAAACTGTGCAACCATGAGATTTTAGAGAAAAAATATTTACTGTTCCATACATTTTGACCGCGTAGGTATTGCACTTTTCTATGAAACGAAGAAAAAAAAAACTTTTCTATGAGGGTCTAGAATCAGCTGAGTTCATGGTTATAGTTTGCGCACTGGTAATATTTTTTCCTGTATTACAGAACAATAGGTCGTTTTCAGTACCAACACAAAATACTGAAACTGTTTCACATAAGTCAATTATGTCGATATATTCCTTCCTTACATACAGGCCTTCTCACCCAAAATGTTTTAAGTTAAACATTCGAAACTTTTCGTCTACCGTCAAAAAACTTGAAAGTATTTACGTTTACCCTTATTTGCAGTAGCTTGCAACATTTGACGTTGGCTTGCAAGTACAGGGCATATATTATGATATGGTTACACACATTAGTAATGGCTGAGCTGCGTGGAGCGACGGATAACGTAAAGTCACGAGTACATTATTCAACCTGTTATGCACTATGTATTCTGGTTTAAAAGTTGGAACTAAGTGACAGCACTGTTACAAGCAGTTGGGAAACATGATGTAGTGGAGATTAATGTTTTTGTGTTCGAAGGATGAGATCAGCTGACTTTATGGATGAATCTAGACGACGAAGAGCTTTTGTGGTCAACTGTGTCGTTTCGAACGATGTCAGATGAAACAGTGAAGATTATAGGGCGGACATGGAATGAGAAAATGTTGTGGAAATGTTGCCGTCACTATTAATGGCATTATGATATTTTTAGTAACCGTATGGTTTGAAAAACTCCATAGATTAGTGATGGTGAGGAAGTTAAATAAAACAACCAGAAACCTTCAATTATCTATGAATTTAAAACCTAAAGAAAATATTCTCATACATTCTGCCATCGAAACACTCGAGTGCTGGTTTTATTCTCTATTTGTGAATCATAAATGTAGCTTGATTAAAATTAACATGGAGAGTATTTCGGGTAAGCCGGCTATGATGAATTACATCAAATAATCTCGGGCTTAGCTCCATGATAATGATACGTTTTAATGTGCGAATATGTTTATCTTGATCTTGATTATGTATGGTAATCTCTTGTCGTCTATTATCAAAATATACATAATAACTCACCCTCCATCTAGTATTAATATACACATTTCATCCGTGTGTCAAAATGTTGATGTTCTTTGAAATTCATACATTTCGACAACATTATATTGTGTTTTATTTATAATCATGACAGCTAGAGCAGATTTTAAACATGAGATTTAGTTTCGCGAATTGATTGTATCTGTTCTTCAAAAAATAACCGCATGTTCTACCTTCGTTAAGCCCATTTCCAGACTATTTCCCATGAAATACAGGCCTCCCAGACACAGCAATGAGTATTTCTGTCACTTCAGAGTCCAGCTGGAAGTCTGCACCGCACACCCGATCGATCACAACCAATATCCGAAACACATTCGAACACATAGCGGAACTGTAGGCCTGAATTAATTCAATATAGCCAGTCCCACACACGGCATATTGATGAAACGAGTTTTTGAGCTGTAATACTGTTTATCATGTAAAGGTAATATAATATTCCGTTTTAGAAATGTATAGGTCCAGCACTTTGATTGATGATTAAAATATTCTCCTTCATATTTAGATCGGTTTATGCTTGCTTAACGAATTTGCTTAAAGTTAAAACATGCAAATTCTAAATTCTCAATGCGACCCTATAGCACCTATAAAATATGTAAAATGTATTGAATCAACAATTTATTTGCGAGAAAAGTAACCCTATTTAGAGTACCACAACAATAGTTGGGCAAAGTTGTGATGATTGTTTACAGCACCGAGGGACGGCCGTGGTTCGTATTATCGACTTGATTCAGCCATAACTGGAGAGTTATGTCTCATTTAAATATTTTTTGTCGTTGTAAAGAATCGTATTTTCTTTTATAATTTGATATTTAGGAACGGAATTCCAACAAAGCTGTATTAAAATTAACATTGCCAGACAAAGGCAATGTGAACAAAGACCGTGTTAGGCGGAGTTTAAACATTAAATACACGAGAAGAAACATCTTTAAGACCAAGCCCGCCGTCGAGCAACTTAGCGCACAATGAAGATAATTGCATATTCTTGTTGCACACATGTGTACAAAGCTGAAAAAGAAAATGTCGTCGGTTCCCCCTCGTTATTTCTCTGCTTTGTCGCGCTGCACAGACTGAATAATGCATACCGCTTGCAAGCCCACGTGTTCGACAATTGCCGCGCCGACAGCATGTGAAAACGCAAGTACGATTACTGTTGCGTTTGGCATTTGATTGCAACTTGTTTTTAAGTATTTTGGGGGACTGGAACCTTGTATCCGGAGAGGACCAATCACAAGTTTGAAAGGCTGAGACCTAAAATTTTCATGAAACGGTTTCACCCAGTATTTTCAAGGTAGTTGTGTTGATGACTGTATTAATTGCTTTTCTATTCTTGTAGCAATATACGCCCCTATTGCCACAGAGACCTGCCTTAAGAGCCTACGCGTCTGATGCATTACCTGCCTAAGGGCATCCGATGGGATTCAGTGATTGAGTTACGGGTGCAGAGTGACCGTGTTACCCTATAACCCCATTGCATGGACCACGGCATGAGAGCTTCTCAGATTAATTACGGGATATCTCGCTTCAATGACTCAATCAATCAACCATGCCTACCACAGTATCCGACTGAACACTCACTCACAAAACTTGTTGTGCAGCAAATAAACGAAATAAGTTGATTATCATCGAACTCATTAGTAATTCAACACCATTTCGCATTATTAACGTTTTCATAAACACATTATTAGGTATCTGTGTATTTGGCACGAGATTTCATAAAATTATCAATTTCCAAATTGCTTTAAGTGTTCATTGTCGGATTGGCAAATAGTCAACATGTAAACATTTGTGTTGGCGTGTACTAACAATCTTCACATGATCTGACCAAGATTATGTCTGGACTTTAAAAGAGACTGTGACCTCTGAGTTTGTTTCGGCCATTCTTTTCAGAGTAGTCCGATAGGAAACGCCGACCTCATCTAGCTTTGAAAATATGATTGACGTGTAATAGTGTTTGTACAAACCTACTTACAGAAAAAAAAATCATTTATCATTTAATCTGTCACTATGGTGTGATAGCAATAGTAACTAGTTTATTGTAGAAAGAACAACGTTATTTTTTTGCATTATACGTAGGTGTATTTAATATTCTAGTTTAAGACGTCACACAACCAAATTCTTCTCTTCTTGTTCTCACACACTATTGTCTACATTTCTTTTTCCTATCTCCTTTCGCGGGTCTGCTAGAAGAAATTTCTTAAGAAATAAGCAGTACCTTTGTACTCAATTCTAATATGTCGTATCTGAATCTGTTTTATTTATTATTTATTTATTTATAACTTTTCGCACAAAAGGTACAAAGGCGGACTTAATGCTTTAGGCATTCTCTACCAGTCAACCAAGGGTGGTGAAGAGATTAGATGGCAGGTGCTTTAATTGAAAGGAAAGTAACGCATTGATTTTGAGCGATGTTTAACAATGATAAAAAAATCAAACTATCAAAATAACGTACACAAATACATAAATAAGTCCTATACACATACATACTATTTACTATACTATATACTTACATAAATATATATATATATACAAATTCCAGGAAGAGAGATGTTGAGATGACTCTATTTGTTTCGAAAATAACTCTGCAATTTCCGCTTAAATGCATACCGACTGGTAGCCGTCCTGATATCAAGAGGAAGCGCATTCCAAAGAAGAATGGACTGAATATGAAAGGAAGAATGAACAAAGTCAGAAGTATGAGAAGGACAGAGTAGAAGAAGATTGTTAGAAGAACGTAGATTCTTAGCGTGAGAAGAACATATTTTACTGTGTGAACATAAATAATAAAATAAATAAATAAAAGGTAATGCCTCAACAAGTTATTTTCTGGCTCAAGAAGTTAGGCGACTGAGGGCGACTGACAATGAGTCCCTTTGGCGTTGTTACACACGACGGTAATAAGATACAGGTACTTTTGGACTATAAGTAAGTAAGTAAGTAAGTAAGTAAGTAAATCATTTATTTGCGTAAAACATGGTATACATTGATGTTAATATTAATACAGTAGCTCAACATGTTTCGCTAAGATATAACATAGCATGCAAAAATGTATATTTCGACAAAAGGAATCAACATCTCACATCCATAAAATCTTTTAAACTGTAAAAATTACATTCAATAAGCCACTTGTGTAATTCTGTCTTAAATTTTCTCGAGTTCAATATTTTAAAGCGACTTGGTATTTTGTTAAGCTGTTTTGGTTGTTGTATAAGCTGTAGAAGCAAGAACGTACATGTTTTGTGGGGATGTCGTTTACTTTCATAGCGAAAATTTGGATCTTCTTTCTAGGTATCGGTACAAACACAACAAAACACTGCAACTTATCATCCTTACCTAGTTGCTAATCCACCAATTCTCACTAAGCGTTTCCAAATGTCTTTAGTTATGCGTACAGCAAAAGAGTGGAACTCTCTACCTGCGTCTGTGTTTCCGAACGCTTACAACCCTAATCTCTTAAAAGTGAGAGTGAACAGGCTTCTTCTGGGTAAGCTCACTCCATCGTCGACTCTTTCTTTGTCACCACTGACCTAGACTAGAGTCAAGAGCAAACCCATCTTTAATAAAATGAAAGTTGTGTAGCTACCAGAAATAATGTATGTGCACCTACGTACACATACACAATTTCTGGTTGGCATACACCCAGCAACAGTGAGAACCCAAGAACAAACCAGCAAACGTTACCAAGTCGCGTGTAACCTACTTTAGTTAATTTTATAAATATAATGAACACTCGAATAAACCGCTTACAGTCCCATTAAAATATAATTAGTTTCAATTTAAAGAAAATTGTATAATTGAAAAATAAAGAACGACTGTACCTTCTCACTATTGCTTTTAGCAGCTATATTCATGTAAATCTAGATCTTCTTAATTAATAAGCTAGATAAAGCTTCTGACGGTGAGAATAGTTTTGAACAAAATTAGCTTATTCCTTTTCAGTAATTTACAGACTGAAACATAGGCATTGATGGTTAAACTTTATACTTTAGAGCTGTCATACTAGTTTAGGCTCATACGACAGCGAGTTTTAAGATGATCTGACGTTATGTCTAAACTTATTTCAAAGTTTATGTTTCATTAATTTGACAGTTTTGATTTTCTTTCGCCACTTTCACGTATATCAGCGACACCCAGATACGGTAGCATTAGTTTGAACTAATTGGTGCCCTCAAAATCAGAGCCACCATAACAGGTATTGTCTTAAGACCTCAATCCGACATTTCCCGTTTATCTAATGTACCATAACCGGTGTAATCTCGAACAAATCACAGTCAAACATGTCATCCCATTGGCTTCCCTCCCATTTATTATTCCAGGTTGGCTCGACAGTCTCAATACTCTTAAATCCCAAAACGTTTCAGTACACTCGATTGAACGTACGGAACCATTACACGAAACATCGAAGGGGGAATTGTCACAACACAGATAGGTGTAGAAGCACCACTATTGCACACGAAAACAAGCCCACGCAAGTCTTGTATATACAACAAAATGAGACATCAAAATGTCACAAAAGTGCGATTAATCTGCAACCTCCCTATTCTAGGACAGTTTCATATTACTTTCTTTATTGACTGAATGAGTTTCTGGTGTAATTTCGGAGAGGCTTTGTGCAGTGAACCGAAATAGACTGTTTATTTGTTATATGTAGATAGCGACTAAGCCTTTTGTTCTTATAAGTGGAACTTCTGCAATTCTCTCCCATGTAGTATTATGCAATGGTCAGTAGTTAATGTCTGGAAGCAATTACTGTTTCGGGGGTTTGCCCTCCCGTGACCGAGGATGAAAAATGTACTGAACCCAATGGAAATCTAGTCAATTTTGGTAATCGGTGTGTGTTCTTTAGCAAGGAAATAGTAGTGAAATTCTAACCAGGGTCATGGATTTAACCTCTAAGGTCAGTTTAACAGTGACTAGTTGTTCACACATGAACATTATGTAACTTCATGGTGCTTTCCTTATTAGAAGTATCAGCAACGTGATCAAGCAGATAAGCTGATTCGAATTCTAGGAAGAATTCACAGCTGGTGTAGCACACAAAGTTGTAAAAAAAGTATAATTTTCAAAGTGAGAATTTTGTTTTTAAATACGGTTTAAGAAAATTTATCGCTCAAAAAGAATACAATTATTCACTCCTATGAGGAAAGACATAATAATTAAGATAATTAAATAAATTACAAATTAAACCGTAACTAAGCTATTATTTATGAGTAATAGATCTTCATAATCAAAATGCCAAGTTTTCAATGACTATGGGATTGCGTGATTGATTACGATAGCAGTTCCACTGCCTACTAGTTGTCAGTTCTGGTGCGGGTCAAGGTCGCAACGCGGCACGTGCCGCTGGGCACTGGACAACTATAGCTACGTATTCAGAACAGGAGGACATTTTTAGCGAAGGGGACTAAAGGTTTATTAGAAAATGTAGACCAAAAAGTTGTAGGAGAAATAAATAAAGGTGGATGCCAAGCGGTTGCAAGGAACAAAAGTAAGATCTCCAAAAAATTCACAAAAAAGCGTCTCCGCTTTCATCGTAGCAAGGTTCTTAATGAGGGACTACGGATTCAAAAGAAAGGTGCTGTAAAATGTATTGCATTGCAGCACGAAAATAAAAGTTGTCCGGAAGGACTACTTCACATCCGGAGTTATGCAAATAACAGGGAACTTGCAGTGAAATAGAAAATACCAGTATTGTTGAATTTGAGAAAAAAAATTACACTACTCCATACAAGTTTAGACGTGATTAAAAAGTTGACTACTAAAATTACATCAAATTACGTCAGGTGCTGACTAATTTGACAGGACTAAACTAATATTTATCTTCTGTCCTTTTCTTAATGAAATAGAAAGAAAAAGATGCACACAACCTAAATTTTGTTTAGTTTGTGAACAAGGGAATCGGCACCATTGATTAATTTGACAGGACTAAACTAAAATTTATCTTCTGTCTTTTTCTTAATGAAATAGAAATAAAAAGATGCACTGAACTTAAATTTGGTTTAGTTTGTAAACAAGGGAATCGGCACTAATATCTGGTTAATATCGATTTCGGAATAACCTTGATCCACTTGTTTGGAGATTTTTTCTACTATAATAAGCAACTCGGTAGCTGTTCTGAGTGAATTTTAACAAATAACGCATGAACGAAGAGAACTCTGTCTTACAACATAAATGCCCGGGGGTAAGCAAAAGTCGTGCTTATCACGGCGCGCCGAACTTAACTGAGAGCAAAGTTCTACACGGCACACTTCAAAGTTTATCCTTATGTCTGGAAAAAAATGGTGGCGGAATCCGTTTTGTGTTGAAGATTTTTAAAGCAGCGTGTGCAAGAAGGTACCGTTGAGATTAAATGCCGGATATTCGCCCTCATCGGATTTATTCATGGAGAAAATTGCCGAAACTACACATTGATATATTGCCTGTCCATTAGTACTTAATCGCTCACTCGAGCTATTTATTGTGAATGACAAATTAATATTAATAGGCTTTATTCGGACTGAATGTTAAATAAATACAAATTTTATTTTGATGGAGAATATTAAACGAATATTTCATGTGCGGATTAAACAAACAGCATGTGGATGATGAGATCATAATGTTGTATGATTACAACACAATGAAAATGTTGATTGTTAATGTTTAAATATGAAAATCAAAAAGCTTTATTTACAGTAAGATATTTTGTTCAACAACGGAAAGGTCAGAAAAGATCGTCAATCTGGCTTCAATACGTCATTTCATTATCAGAACACAATTAATTTTGAAACACTTTACCTGTGTGAAAACTGTACTAAGCCAATGTTTGCTTCAATAGGAGAGGCTACCATCTATCTACCTATAAATCGGCAATAACCGTCATGCTCTATGAATAAAGTGGCGCTACCGAGTGCACCCCTAGGGGCCTGGGGCATACATACCGAGGCATATCCAATTTGCCATCGTTATTTTACCGGTAACTCCATTTGTTCCACTCCAATAATTTTTATATTAAAATACGCAATCACTGATCACTGATATTTATCGGGAATCCGGTCAATGTGAGGGGAAAACAAACGATTATAACAACCGAATGGCGGAATAAATAAGACGTAATATACCGGGAAACCTGGAAAAGACATGGTGACACAAAAGAGGCAGAAAAAGAAGGTTGACAACTTCAAGCACAAATGGACTAAAGAGGAAGATTTGATTAGATTTAGCCGTGCCGCGTGGTGTATTAGCATATCCTAAGAAATGTCGATGAGCTCAAAAGCTTTCAGAAACCAAATCAAATCACTACTTGTATATCTAAGTTTTTGACACAATTTGCTTCTTCTGACTGTTTATCGTCTTTCGGCCATATTGTTTAAAGTTTAGTGTTTCTTGGGAGTATGCCTTCGACCACTTTTCTTAAATACCACAATCGGGTGGGACGTTATTATGATCGATTCGACGATACATTAACCGCTAATGTGCTCGTCGTAGGACATGACACGGGCTGTCGCGCGGAGCGATAGTTCGGCGATATGGCGCCGCGTCTTAGCAGACCTGTTTCCGTACACAATATTATGAATAAATACGTGTGCTTTTCTTTAAACGACGTTTTCATAAAGTATTTAGGTATAGGTTATACTTACGGCGAATTTCACCAATGAAACTGAACGTGATCAGCACATCACACCACGTCCAAGAGCTGTCAGTTTCAATATTCCACAACAGTGATGACACTGAGAGCTCGCGAACGTGATCAGTACATCACACCACGTTCAAGAGCTGTCAGTTTCAATATTCAACAACAGTGATGATACTGAGAGCTCGCGAACGTGATCAGTACATCACTCCACGTTCAAGAGCTGTCAGTTTCAATATTCAACAATAGTGATGATACTGAGAGCTCGCGAACGTGATCAGTACATCACACCACGTTCAAGAGCTGTCAGTTTCAATATTCAACAACAGTGATGATACTGAGAGCTCGCGAACGCGGTTTAGATGTGATGGTCGCCAGTTCGCCACCAAACGCCTACAGTGAGTTACTGCCACCACCGAGCGTTTGGTGCTCAATTTATTTGTGAAAGGGGCAGCAGTGATCAAGGTGACGAAAATACTGGATGCACGGGAGGTAAGAACACGCATATCAAAAGACGCACTATTCCGCGCCCGACCTTCAGATGCGCCTTGCAGGTCGCATCTTAGAAACATCCTTAAGTCCCCTCCCCACTCCACCGACTTTTACTCCTACTCCTTCACTGTGCACGCGGTGCGGTTGTGGAATTCACTTCCGCCTGACATTAGGGACTGCCAAACTGTTGCAGTTTTTAAAAGAAGAGTGAAAGAACACTATCTTTCCACTTCGTCATAGTTGCGTATATATTAATATTCTAGTGTTATTTATTTTAGAAGTATGTTTGTATGTATGTATGTATATTCTCATATTATTTGTTTTATTTTATTAAGTGAATTGTTTTTGATTTTATGTATTTTATTTTCTCTTTACTCTTACACACGCTGTCTACATCTCTAAATCTACTATCCTATCGCAGGTATGCTGGAAGAGATTTCATTAGAAATAAGCATCACCTTTGTACCTATTTTTCTGTTATTTTCTTCTTGTCTGTTTATATAAGTGTGTACATAAATGGTTAAATAAATAAATAAATATTCTCGAGAAAAAAAAACAGTGTGATATAAATGCAGCTTCTAGATGTTTTGCTTATAGCAGTGTATAGGGTATATGGCAGTGTATTTTGTGTATAATGAGGGCCGCATTGCAGAAGAATGGAAATATTGATGTGTGTATGGCGAAAATAAGTGGAAACAATGCATTAGTTGCGGCTATACTGTGAATTTGACGTCAGTCTTTATAAATGTCAAATAAATAACTCAGTATTCAGTCAACCACATAAACACAAACAATCCCGAAATAATACGAGTACACAGCTATTAATCGTTATCAGAACACGTACTCGCAGAGTCGTAATAAAACAAGCTAGTTGACACAGTACACTTAATACCAAGACAGAACAATCGAATGAAGAATAGAGCATTGAACAGAACACGAGGAATCGCGTCGAAAGTGCGTTAGGCGCACAACTTCGGTCACGGACCGCTTTCAAAGCCGTCATTAGCGTCATAGTGCAGGCAAACGGTGACACGCTGGCTTGTAAGGAAAGTGTTGACAATGCCGCCGAGCACGGCGGCTGCAGGAGGCGGCATTGTCAACGGAATGAAGTAACAATGAAAACTAATGTTTGTGATGTAAACATCTACTGGGAGCAAACGGCAAGTTCCAATTAAGTTAATAATAGTTTTAATTGTAGTTCAAATATAAACGGAGCATAGTTACTGGCGAACTTCTAACTTCCGCCTGGAGTTAGGCTGACACGGAAAATGTTCGTTTTCAGAACATAATGGAGGATTCATTTTTCTACGAGTAATTTAAACCATATTTTTTCCATCTATTGCTTTGTTGAGGTCCGACTCTTTGAAGAGTATTGCGCAGGAGAAGAGTTTATTCCTTCAAAATATGCTAAGTATCCATCTTTGACCAAATCACTGTCTTCTGATAGGCAGAGGATACTTTAAATTCGCAAATTTTTTTTTTCTCAGTGGAATCAAGCTTTTGGAACTACCACTTTGATCCAAATTATAATCATTACATAGGTACCAGTCAATCAAGAACCTTCAAAATCCCGCATCTCTCCTGAACTAGATGAGCATAGAAATCGCTCAATATGAATAATTTGGGCTGATTGTCTCTCGCCCGGTTACCGGTATGCAGTTAATTTTGCTGCCAAAGCAATGAAGGCTGAACAGTTCTCATAGTCAGCACAAGTAGTATTTTATGGTTACGTTAGTTTAGATTCAAATTCAAATGGTCCAATATATCGTGAATAAATTGTTCGACAATTTTGTTAGCAAACGTTTGTAGTATTGCCAGCCTTTATTAAGTAAAAACTTAAGCCCATTGAAAAGACATTAAAAACTTAACCTAACATTTCATTTTAATGACATTGACATTGGACATCACAACAATTTATTAAAATTACGGACAGTTTTGAAATCTCATTTCTAAAGTCACATAAACATTAAAGACAACACAACACACACACACACACACACACAACACACACACACACACACAACACACACACACACACTAACACACTAACACAGACACTAGCCTGATATATTCAAGTCACCATACATCCAAACAGCCTATATAAGTATCACTCGCGAGTATTCGGTCTCATTAGCGACCACTCGACCCGCTTGCGGCCGCCACTTGCAGCCGGTCGATTGTCTTCGAACTGCTCAGTGCGCTAATTCACGTAACTAAAGAACTTCAGTTGCAGTGCAGTTGTAGTTCAGTTTCGATCAAAAGGCTTATTCCACTATTCCCTCCTTAAAGAATCCCCCTCAGGGGGGAAAACTGGACCCTAATGTAAAAAGAATCCAGAAAGTCCCCTTATCATTTTGAGTTATTCCACTTTCCCCCCTGAGAGAATCTGCCTCAAGGGGGAAAACTGGACCCTAATGTAAAAAGAATCCAGAAAGTCCCCTTATCATTTTGAGTTATTCCACTTTTCCCCCTGAGAGAATCTGCCTCAAGGGGAAAAACTGGACCCTAATATAAAAAGAATTCAGAAAGCCCCCTTATCATTTTGGATTATTCCACTTTTCCCCCTTATATTAGTTTTGATTTCTACGCTCTTAAAGTAAAAAACAAAATAGTGATTAGGTACAATGTAATAAAGAAAAAACGACAATATTATACATACCTACTCATTAATCTGTCTTTTTTTCACAGAATTATGTTTCGATTTCTACGCTCTTAAACTTAAAAATAGTGATTAGATACAATGTAATTAACAAAAACACGACTATATAATCATTAATCAGTCTCTTTTTTGGAAATTTGCAGAAAGTAAAAATGTAGTACAAAGATAAAGAGAAAAATAATATAAAAACAATCACTCGTAAACGACAACACGGTTATTTCTTTTTACACAAAAAAAAAATAGAATAGGTACTTAAAAAAAAAACATTATTATACGTATAAAAATAAAAATAAACGATGTAAGTAACACTAAACCAAAAATACTAACAATTCAAAGTAAAAATAAATCATAAGGGTAGGTAATCCACCGAGAGTAAAACAATCACAAACGTGTACAAGTAATGTAGTGCAATAACAATAAAAAATATTAACAATTCAAAGTATCTCAATCTCCAAACCAAGTTTCACAACAATCGATTAAGCCATTGTCGCGGCAGCGTGAAGAGATATCAAATCAAATAAACGCAGTTTCGCCTTTAATAATTTATTATAGTTAGAATCCTTGCTAATATTATAAATGCGAAAGTAAGTTTTTTGTTACACTTTCACGCTAAAACGGCTGAACGGACTTAGATAAAATTTGGCACATGGGTAGACCATGACCTGGATTAGGATATAGAATACTTTATCCCGATATTCCTACGGGATCGAGCGATACTGCGAGTGTAACCGTGGAGCGCAACTAGTTCTTAATAAATAAACTGCAACAACATGTCTGCCTATTTAAAGTATTTAAACTCGAATAACATTAAACAATTCAGTATACATTTCATATTAGCTTGCTCCTATTAGTGTTTGAATGGTTAAAAATTATTCCCAAGCTCGCTTCGCTCGCTCCTGCATTCTAGGTTGTCTAAGTAAAATATCTGCCGGCGCCCGCGGTAAATATTTTAGCAACCAGCAACGGCGAACAAATCGGCGCCTAGCGCGCCGGTAGCAGAAGCACTCCTTAAATTTTAAGAACCTCAGTGGGGATTTCAGTTTCGTCTATCCTACATAAAGTAATCTTACTTCAAAGTTTCAAACACATAAAATCGGTTATAAAAAAAAAAAAACAAAATAAAAATATCTATGGGGCCTAGGTCAAATCATTTGGGCTAGGTATATAGCAGACGATCCCACCTATCTGCCATTTTCGTATGTTCAACGTTCTGTCGAACACCTGTATATACTGTTAACTATACTCAGTACATAAACAAAGAAATTACAACGGTAAGTAATTGAATTTGTTTTTAAGAGACTCGCCATGACCCATTTTATAGATCGCGCGGACTGCCCACTTTTGTAAAATGAAAATTGAATCTACGTCAGCTGGCGATCCCCACACAAGAACGCCATCAGATATAATACTGTGGAAATAAGCAAAGTATACTAACCTACCTGTGGCTATATCAGTATCAGGAAACTGTCTTATTTTTCTTAGTGCATATGCAGCTGAACTTAATCTACCTGAAAGAGCTCTAATGTGAGTGTCTTATTGCAATTTAGAACATAAATTAATTCCTAGAAATACAGTTTCCGTAATAGCGTCTAGTTTCTTGCCATCAAGTTTTAAATTTAGACCCACTTGGGGTTACTATGGGTAGTGAGAACTTAAGACATTTAGTTTTGTTCGCATTAAGTAAAAGATTATTAGCTGCGAACCATTTCGAAAGAACAGCCGTACTATCGTTGACATGTAAGACATCCGTATCTTTTCTATCTATTTTGAAAATAAGAGGACTGTCATCAGCAAATAAAATTATATCCGATATGTTAGCCATCATGTAAGGAAGGTCATTAATATAAACTAGAAATAGGAAACGACCGAAAATTTTACCTTGAGTGAGGCACGCCCATCTTAACTAAGGACCCCGAGGATATCGCCCCGTTATCGTTTACTTTTTGCTGCCTGTTTGATAGATAGGAGAGAACAAAATCAGCAGCTTGTCCACGAATTCCGTAGTGGTGTAATTTACAGATCAGTGTATTCACGCAATCAAACGCATTTGAAAGGTCACAGAAAATGCCAATTGCATCCTGGGAATTCTCCCAGGATTCCAAAATGTAACTGATGCGGTTTACTCCCGCATCAGTCGTCAACCTACCTTTCGTGAAACCAAACTGGCGACTATGTAAAATCCCATTTGAGTGAAAATGTGACAACATCTGGTCTAGCATGATTTTTTCATAGATTTTACTCAATAAGTCAATACTGGTAGCACATATATCCTAACTAATATTATAAATGCGAAAGTAAGTTTGTTTGTTTGTTACCTTTTCACGCCTAAACCATTGAAACTATCATCCTTAAATTTTGCATATACGTTGTCAGGTGTAAAGAAATAGGGTACCTTTCATCCCGAAAAGTACTGTTCCCGAGGAAAACAACGATACCGTTCTTATGATAATAGATGGCACGCACGATGTTAAGAGTTTATTTTTTTTATAACTGATACATTTTGTGAGTCTAAGAGTGTCGATAGACCGGTTTTTCATCCTCCTAACTGAACGACAGTAAGTTTGTTTTCTTGATACCTTTTCATTTCACGCCCTAATCCGCTGAACCGATCATCATGACATGACTTCAGTTTCCAATAAAACTAAGTTTTGCTATTACAATTAATAAAGCACAATGGCAAACATTGCAAGGGGTGCATTTGGAAAAGCCATGCTTTTCCCATGGCCAGCTATATGTAGCATGTTCACGTGTATCCAATGCCCAGAATTGATACGTATTAGCGCCAAATAGAAGGACATACAACATTGTGTATAGGAGCATCCTAGAATTATGTTCCGTTCTGAGCCCATCATGATTGCAACGGCCAAACAACAAGCAGAGTACAACCCGAATTAATTGTGCAATTCTAAATTAACGCGAGCGAAGCCTCGGGCACAAGCGATTACGATTTCTTCAGCGATTGCCGTTGACAAATATATGTCTTTTAAGCAACTATTATGTCCAACAACATTGAAACTTGTTCCCGATAGATAGAACAGCGGTATAATGTTGGTGCCATCATGTTCAAACTATCAACTTTTCTGACAACTGTGGAATAAAAGTGAAAGTTTTACAAACAAATATAATCTGATCGGACTATTCTTTAGTTCCAAACTTGGCGAAGCGTTTATTTTCAGTTTCTTTTATTTTCATATAACGAGTTTGGAGCACTCTCCGATTGGTGTCTTTGGTTGAAATATTTGAAAGACGGATCAAGACTTTAGTTTTTTGGAGTTTGATTTGTTATTATAACTGAAGAGACGAAGTAATGAAAAATTTATTGGAAACATTGACATGCCAGTTTTTGGCTTTGGACTATAATAAATTAAAGTCTTCACCATTCATATTGTGACATAGTAGCAACGGTTGAAAAATTATAGTCCTGCAATGCTATAACAACACAATTTGCTATGTGGTCATGTTAAAATGGCATTAATGATAAATTAATCAGCCGTAAGCTTGGTTATGGACAAAGTTTTTGAAAGCTTCCTCTCTCCTACAATTTCTTTAAAAAAAAATTTTTACTTTGCCCGACAAGGTCCATAATGATGTCCTCGCGTACATATGGGAGTGGCGCGAGGAGGCGAAACGCCGGGGCGTAACTTCGCTGCCGCGAGAGATCACGGCACAGCGGACAGAGCTCCGGCGGGAACTCAGGGCGGCATGGAGAGTGCGACTGTTACAACCCAGTGCTGGGCACGCCACAATTGCGGCGATAAGTGCCCTCTTTGAGGAGTGGCTAGAGAGGCGCCACGGCGTCCTCACCTTCCGCCTGACGCAGGTCCTCACCGGACACGGTTGTTTCGGGAGGTTCCTGTTCCGGATAAGGCGGGAGGAAGCGCCCGAGTGTCACCATTGTGTGGATCGATCGCCCGGAGGACACGGTGGAGGTCTGCCCGGCTTGAGCGGAGTACCACCGTGCCCTCGTGGAGGCGATTGGCGGTGGCAATCTCTCGCGTCCGACCCTGGTCCAGGCCATGGTACGGAGCGAGAGGGCTTGGGAAACCGTCACCTCCTGTGAAGCAGGTGGAACGCGTGAGGGAGAGGCAAAATTCACGCCTTCGCGCCCCTAGCCGCCGCAGGAGACGCCCTGGGAGTCGGGGGAACTTTTACTTATTGAGGGTTAGGAGAATTTTAATCTGTAACAGTAATCTCACTCTAATTCTGAAAACATTCTTGAAGATGACAGCATTTTTACAGAGTAATTCATAATTCAGACGCTCTTTCTACCAAAGCTGTCTTTAGGGACGAAATACTTTTGAAATGACTTAAGCGCCCCGTCTTCATGGGAAACAAAAGTTGCACAACACTGTTCCAACATGTGTTTGTGCTGCGGGAAACATACTGGCCACCATGATTACCACCTGGGCTTGGGCCTTGGGCCTTGGGCTTTTGACCCATGAAAAAATTATTTAATAATGTTCCCACTATTAAACATCTCAGCTTCAGCCTCAGCACTTCGTCAAGCCTATGTTATAACACCAGTGGTCAACGAATACGGATTACTCCATATTACATCTTCAGACCCTAGGGACCTAACTCCGTCTTAATAATGCACGCCTAATTTACATGTGGACCTTCAGACTGAATGCTAGAGGTTCCTCAGGGTAAAGGAAGTGACCGATGTAATTCCCTTACGTCATTTGTTTAGGGATTTATTAATTAGCATAATTTGGGGAAGCCTGATTGTGTAGGTGTTGAGGAACTTTACCATATTTTTGTGAAGACTTATTTCTTATATGATCAACCACTTTATTTTATTTTGTACAACACAGGAATTACAGAATTCGACAGGAAATGTAGGGCAATAGAAAAAAAACTCTGTGCTACATGTAGCCAAAAATGGGACGATTCCAGCACAAACTCCGATACTAAAACGTTGCAGCACTGATATTGATAGAAGATGGCCATAGCCAAAAATAGAACCCAACACAATAATCTAATCCAAACTACCCTCCACACGTAACGTAAATACTTAGTTCACAATAACAAATTAGGTAGTTGCCCTTGTAGCGTAAACACGACGACTCATGCATAATTCAGTGTCTGAAGAAGAGTGATTCGTGGCGTGCTTATCAGCAAATGTCTTTATTTATGTATGAGGTTGATGTGTGTATGTTGATGATATGTTTAGCGCCTATTATGATCGATTGAGCGGTAATGTGAGAGGCTTATGTTGGAGAGTAATTTGCCGTTATAATCCTCTGCTGCTCTCAATTGTGTTTGAAATTGTGAATGCGAATCGGGTTCAATTTGGCGTACAAAAAGTTAATGTATTTATTTGCTTTATTTCCAAAATTTTATTTAATTATTTTTGAATTAGTCTTCCTGTACATGACGCCGGAGCCGCACTGGCGTCGGAACGCATGTTTGTGTATGCGAATGACAATCGCGATGCGCCGCACCAGCGCCGCGCTGCCGGAGTCGCGTGTACACCACATTGATGACGAGTTTGAAATAGTAAAGCAACGATCACAGTTCAGTAAAGCATTGCCAGCGAAACTGTTAAGACTTTACAGAGGTTTTTACACTCATTCTAAGATATTCTAATAATTTTGATTCATTATTTATTGCTTTTTCAAAAAGCACGTGATGTTCACATTTGTCTTATCCGCGGGCTAAAACGGATTGTACCCATTTGTTACTGTCTGCGTGACAGAAGTAACACAATGCGGTGTTCATTCGTATACACAAACATGTAAGTACAGGAAGCCTTACTGTTAATGATAATAAAAATAAGTGGAGAGACTCTAGTAAAACTAAAAGAAAAGCCCAAAAAGACATTTTAAATGTCATTAACAAAAACTAGAACCCGATTCTAAAAGCAGTTTCAACTCAAGTTTAAAGATATTTATTCTCAAAAAAGACACAGTCACTTACTGAGAACAATGCTCAAAATAAATAATAGATGTAAAGTTCGTCACAGACGTCACGGTAACAATATGATACACCCATCCAATGCACTCATGTTTTAGGAAGGCTGTTATTTGTGATTACATATTCAGCTAATTGAGTTTTGAATGTATTGAATGAGGGTAACTTCCTTATACATGAGGGTATTTGGTTATATAATTCTCTATAACTCAAAAGTTAACATCTGTTTGCCAAACTTGGTTCTCATCTCCGGTAAAATCAGAAAACTAGCTCGGCGACTGCTACGTTGCGTTACTTGTTTTACTTTAGTAAACGATAAATTAGTCTGTATACTTTTGTTGAGTGCCTTACGAATAAAAATACATGTATTGTAGATATATAACTGTCTAACGTTCATTGTTTTGGTTTATTCATAAATTTTGCATGTTGATGTTAAATAGGGGTAGTTAAAGATCATTTTTATTATTTTGTTTTGTGCAACTTGGAGACTAGCTTGCTTCGTCTTGGTCGCACTGCCCCAGATTTCAACCAGATATAGTAGGTGTGTTCGTGTGTGTGTGGTTTTACTAACGCGTTAGGTATAGATGGTGTGACGCAGTTTATGTGGAAAACATCTAACTATGTTTCGGAGGGATCCAGTTTCAACTTAAAACTGGAATACGGTCCCAAAGTAAATACTAGTGTAATATAGGAAGGAGCACAAAAGCTCGTGTATCTGGTGTTTGCAGCCCGCCAGCCAATCCAGAGGTATCATCGTTTCCACATCAATGGAGCCTTCTCCCACTCCCAATAGATCCAAGACTTAGTGGATCTCGTTTAACTTTCTATTGGATGCTATTGTTGGCTTTTATCGTTTTATTATAAGTTTAAAATCACTTCTATGAAAAGGCAGATAATAAGTTGCCTAATTTGTCAAAACGGACGAAAAAAAATACAAAACTCTTAAGAATTAAAATATGATTTGGTGGGAACATTTAGATGACGTTATTGCATGTTTTTTATTACCAGCTATTGGCATACCAATTTCCAAAGATTGACCATGTCTGTAGACCAGTTATCAACCGTATCCGCATTCCATACAAAGCATTCATCGTGAAAACATCTTTATTACTGCTATTTGACCTAATAGGATTTCAGATAATATTCAGTAATAAAATGTTAACGAGAAGAATTATGTTTTCAATATACAACCCGATGAGCCGTTACGGAACAATAAAATACATTTAAATGTTGCTTTAACTAAAATACGCTTACCGACTGTTGTTGTATTAGATTTCTTATATGGTAGTGTTTGAAACAGGATAGAAATACTTGGTCACTTACCTGGAAAAAAAACAATTTTCGTTAATGTTAACCCATCAAACACAGTTAAAGCAGAAACAAAAATCTTAAACAATAATAATCCCAACCATCTCACAGCAGTACAGTCACGAGTACAAAATTGTATACACTCAGCAAATATCAAAAGCGATTTTCATGTGGAATAACTGTTGTAACTTTTAGATACGACGTATTTTATAAAATGATGGGTCCTAAAATGCTAAATTCGTAACAATATAAAATTACAATCAATACAGTAGAAGAAAATCACTTATAAAAGTTATTAAGTGTAAACATATTGGAGCTCGTGACTGTACACTGTCTTAAAAAAACAAACAATCGTAGCTTCCAAACAAACCTTACTTATAATTACCATGCAAAACAGGGAAAACAATCAACCCGCATAAACAGACGGAACTACCCACATGTAATATTCACACGCGTAGACAAAAATAGTTAGTTTATGTATACGAAAATACTCGTTTGGTTAAACAAATAAGCTGGTTGCATCATTGTTATTCACACGCCCGGGTGCCGCCGGGGCTACTATTAAAAACAAGTTACCACTATTTACAACCCGCTGCAAACTGTAGGAAAAACTTTTACGACTTTTTGAAAAGAGTTTAAAAATACTGCGTACAAAAATCAATATTTTCTAAAGTTCGACATGTGCAAGCTTTTGTTACACTTAAAAAGCTTTCAAGAATATTGCATAGCAATTGGAGTTTATTTTCTAATCCAATAAAGTGTTGTTTAATATGACAAAATGATTAATGTGAGTAAGTACTTACATTGATTTATGAACCGAAAAGACAGAATAATGGAAAATACACAAAAAGCTGCCGTCGTAAAAATTGATGTAGTAAAACCCATCAATATCTGTAAAAACTGAATACAAAAATACTAGGTTATATTTCACTTTTTATGTACAACGAATGTGCACATATATATAAACCCGCATCATTATGTATCGCCACGGTTGTTTCCCTCGACCGTTTCAGGCTTAAAATTTTAAGCGATACCCAGTACCAACGTATACGAGCCATAATGCTGCTGTAGATATTATAGCCTAATTGGTGCTTACGTGCACCACGGTAAAAGTTATTGGCAACAAATACCAAACAAATATTAATTTGGATTTTAAAGAATAACAAAAGAATAGAGTAGGCGTTAGATTTGGCTGACAAGCTAAGTCATAAGAGAAAAATATAAACATTAATTAGGCACATAAAACGATCCCCTAATAATTATTAATTTTATCTGAAAGATATTGTTTTATCGATGTACCTCTCCTACACTACCTACGAGTTTACGAGACCCTTAGTTCCAGACAGCGTTATCCACTTTCAACAATAAGACGTAACTTTAACTAACAATGACAAGTAATGCCGCTTATGTTCTGCGACTTCTTACTTATAGGATACTAAATGCGATCACAAACTTGAGTCAATGGGAGAAATGAGTCGCAAGTTTTCATCATAAATCTGTCGACATCACGGCTGGAGTTGAACGCGTGTTTAAAATTTCAACTGCAACGCAATTGACACTCAAGACATTCACATCACGTAAGTTTTACTGTCCACCGGCGCTTCTGGGACTTCTAATTCAAATCAACCAAAGTGCTGGGGACCATGTAGTACGAAATAGATTTCCGAACCTCCAGGGCCCCGTTGGTGAACGAGACCGGAGAATCGAACGAGATATTGCAATGAAATGCAACGCAATAATAAAAGAAGAGTCCGAAAGTATGAAATACATTTGATGGCGCCAGACGTGGGACTCAAAACGTGTCTACGAGCGACATCGTGGATGAAAATAAATTTGAATTGAACGCAACAATTTTTAGAATATTCGCTTTAATAAATCCGAAATGTAAATAAAATAAATTTTAATTCAAATAAATATTTATATTTTTTGAAACTTGAAAAGCGCTTTCCACTTGCTTTTATTAACCACTACATCAAAATCAAAAAATGAAGTGGTCCTATGTGGAGAGTGGAGAAACATAATTAGGTGCTAAGTTATCTTTGAAGACACTGCCAGCAAAGTGTCAAAGTATTATTGCTCCACTAACTTGGCTTGTCATCTCTGACATTGAAATATTTCAAACGGCTCTTTCATTCATTCAAAACAAGTGGAAACATGGAAAGCAATAACCATTTATTTTGGCGCCCAACGTGGGGCCCGGCGCAAATGAAACTGCTACATACAAATGTTACGTATACCTGTATAGAGATAACGCGACGCCCCTGAATATGTAAATGCGTGTATTGTGCCTACTCTGGGAGCCTACTTGAAATGATTACTTGCATAATATCTGTTATTGTTGCCCGTATTTCGTCTAAATTATGTTGGATGTAGTTAATTTAAGTTCGGAACGATAGTGGTGCTTAATTAAAACTTGGGTTGTTACAGTTATAACTATTCATGAGTAAATTAAATAAACAGCATATGCATTTAAAAAAAAATGCTAACTACTGCTGACGTACTGACTGGAAGCCACACCGTTTTTTTTCATATTGGAAATTTAATTCAGTATGAAATAAAAAAGAATACTGAAAAAATGATATCAAAAAGTAAATTTTGGGATAATGCCCAAAACGTTTTAACCAACCCGTCACTCTACAATTTAATTGCCTTTCAAGCTCAACTCAAATATTCCGTTCACTAAAAGCACGATTATAGCATTCGCCGCAAATTGGGAGAGAAAATTAAACGAGCTTTTTATTAAAATAATGAGAACATAAACTGTCACGTTTACGAAACAAAATACTTGGTTTTAAGCGCGTTTGAAAACCATAATGAGCATTTAAACACGGGTTAAGGGACTCCATTCGTTTACAGAATTAATTAAGTAAATTATGAAGCTAATTTAATACACCCACTTACGAGTGTGTGGGCTAATAAGATTGGAAAACAGCTAGAGTAATAAGGAGATGTAGAACAGTAAGTCTGCCTATCTTTAAAGCAGTTGAACACAGAAATAAAAACGGGGAAGAAAAATTCAATCTTTCAAAACATTCAAATAAGGATCAAAATTAAATGCTTAAATTTGTACCAAATATTTTATAAGCTCCAGATTGGAACACTAAACTAGTAAATATATTTACGTACCCAAAATTTTGATAAACACATAACGTAAAGTTAGATTGTACTGCGGACATAAAGCTCGAATGTACCAAGAAAGATAAATATGTGCTGAAATGATTTTCGTAAGCCTGTGTCTGTTTAGGACGCCACACAAAGGGGATAGTACCAGCTTCTCAGCAAATAACGCTCCTCCATAAAATTATAAGCCATAAAGAGTGTCACATGACATAATTTATCAATACGTTTATTTAAACTAGACTGCCAAAACGTTTTATAGTCGTAGATAGATGAGATGCCCAACATACCATTTCGTATTACGAAATGGGAGACCCAGATTCGTGATCCGTGTACCAATATGCATAAATGTAAGTAGCTATTCAGTTGGATCGACATTCGTCGCATTACAATGACGTAGGTATAGGTCGAAGTGTAAATGAAGACTGGGTCATTTCGAAAAATGTGCCACGTATCTCAGGATTTACAGTATAATCTGACGAATGACCTAGTTGAAGCCGCACAGTAAGAAGATTGAATATAGGGCTAGTAACATTTAAACAACTGACTCGCTGAATATTATGTGATTGAGCACACGTAATCCAAAAGAAAAGTTAATGTCAGTTACTAAAAGTTGAGCCAAACATTCTGCACTCCTTGTGTAAGTAATCAGGAACAAGAAATATGTAGTCCGTGTGACGGGCTCCCACAAGACTGACGAAGTTAAGCGACTCGATATGGATCCAAACACTTCGGGTACTACGGCTCAGAAACAATTACCGTGATTAACTTGGATGTTATTTTTTCATTTGGCCGAACTTAAACCTTCGAGGATTGAACTTTGTAGTACCCAGTTCATGGGGTGAGATGTTAAGCAAGATGCATAAAATTATAAAATAAGCTTTACACAATAAAGATCATTAAACCACTAAGCAGTTACATTTAATTTTCCAGTTATCGACATTCCACACAAAAAACCATTGCATCATCTAGCTAGCCTTTCCTCCAGCAGGCAAGACTGGACATTGCATCGCTCTCTCTGAGAATAATAAAGTCGAGGCAGCCCGGTCCTAACATTATCTCCCATACATTTTCCAGTGTTTGAGGACAAACATTTATTTGCGTATAAATCTCGGGCAGGAGAATACGACAGGACAACAGTGTGCAATAATCGTGTTCCGGAGGACGTACACTTTGATCTGGGTACCGGGATTGTGTGACCGGTAGCTACGAGTAGCGGGACTATCCCGATTTTCGGACATTTAAATCACATACATTTACACATATAAAGATATATGGTGATTCGGGAACGAAACATATTTGTTGCTGCTAAACAAAGAGGGTAGTGTGAAAACTTGCGAAAACTCGCCAACTATGCTAAATAGCCTAGTTATTTTAGCCTGGGCCACTTCGTTCTCTAATCTAACGAAGAAAACATATGCAAACATCATTTTTAAATGTGACACAGAATTTTAAAATGCTTTTACTGTTCGTGGAAGCTTAGTACAGAGTGAATGCATTTGAGTCATAACGTGTCCGAGATGATGTGTGACAGTAGCTATCGATGTGTCCACATCATTACACGCGTTTGGTACCTGTTAGTCCTATAGAGTCAGATTTACCTTGGTCATTTGATGCCGGACTCAATTCAGGAAGAAATCCTTTATGATAATCCTTTATCCTATATGCTCAGTTTATGAAAAGGACCAGAAACAAACTATCGTGATCAAAATATAAATGATTGCTTGTTCATCTCTGCCTCCTTCGGGAGCACGGACGTGACTTAGATATGTGATACTTTTACATATCAAAGAGGTAAGTTCTCCTATTTTATCTGTCCGTTCGTATATTTAGAGCCCAGAGCGGGAGAAGATATTTGACGATTGCCCACACAAAAAAAAAAAAGGGGGTCTGCAATCACGTGCTGAAGTCATGGTTACAAGTTGCAAGTCGATGAACCTGCCACCCTGTATGTACCTGGTTACCAGCTGGGTGTCACTGCATTACATTGTTCCTCAGTTTGTAGTTTCAATTCTAACATAGAGGACATACCTCACCCAAAGACAACTATAATTACTAAGTCCTTTTAAGTATACCTACTCATATTCAACTTACATAATACCTACTTTTTAAATAAAACATAACATCTCAAATACATAGTTTTGCGTTATCTGTTAGTTACCTGTCTTTTGGCAAACATTCTAAAAGGATGATTCATTGTAATTATCATCACTTAGGTGTTTTAAAATAGTCGTCATCCAAATTAAATAGAAACTTGTCGAATGCAGACTAACATAAATAATGAGCTGCATGATGATGTTATTGAAGCAGTTTTCTAGACACATTCTAGACTCGAGTGTTAGTACTTTCTATTTTGTTTAGCGTCTCGTTACGAATAACACTGATTCACTTTTTATTTAACTACACACATCAAAAGTGTCTAGGGATCAACATATATTTTTGCAATAGCTTTTCTCCTGATTGATATTAATTAAAATTTTCTTTAAGGATTCATAAAATAAAGTGTTTTCGTTTGTCACAGTAACGATAAACCAAGTCACCTTTGCATTAATAAAGAAATTTGCCATTTTCCTAATAAAGGGATTTTTGACACTTGAACCACTAACACAAAAGTTCGAAAAAAAGACTGAAATAACAGTTTTCTTTAAAATTTTATTGGGTAACTTAAACAATTAATAATCCGTGTTTCTACCGCGAACACTAACAACACAAGAACATCGGTTTGGCATACTCAAAATGAGTTCATCCAAATCACGCTGTGGAATGGCCGCCCATGTTCGTTGCAACAACAAAAAAAGGTCTTCTTGCGACTGGATACCCTCCATATTCGGCAGAGCTCTTCTCTGTAGCATATCCCATGCATGCTCAATCGGGTTCAAGTCTGGCGACTGAGCAGGCCAGGGCAGGACATTGATGTTAGCTGCGGCGAGAGTCTGTCTTACAACTCTTGCGGTGTGCGGTCGTGCATTATCATGCATTAACTGAAATAAGGGACCGATTTGCACTTGTAGAGGAACGATGACGTCTGATACAATCGTCTCAGCATAAATTTGAGCGTTGAGGTTGCCTCTGATCCAAATCAACTCAGTTCTTCCGCCGATCCAAATACCCGCCCATACCATGATGGTTCCACCACTATAAGGATGGACTTCCTGGCAGGATTTTAATCGCTGTTGGCATCCAGGGGTTCTCCAGTGTCGTATACGTCTTGTATCCGGTCTCATACCAAAACGAGACTCATCAGAAAAGCACACGAAACGCCATTGTTCTTCTGCCCAATTTCTGTGTTCAAGAGCCCATTGATATCGAATCCTACGATTGTGCATTGCTATAGGTGGTACCCGTAGCGGTCTTCGGGAATGAAGGTTCACTTCATGCAAGCGGTTTCTGACTGTTTGGTCGCTAATTAAGTTCCCTGAAGAGTGATGAAGCCTCACGGCTAACATCATGGCGGTTATTGTTGGAGCTCTTCGAGTTAAGATTTGAATGTATCGGTCTTGTCTCCGTGTGGTGCAGCGATACCGTCCTCCATGGCGCTCAGCCACGGTACCAGTGCTTCGGTAACGTGTCCAAAGTCGACTGATAACACTCTGACTTGTATTCAGAGCTAAAGCCACAGTACGTTGCCGGGAACCAGCTTCTATCATTCCCACGGCTCTGAGCATTTCTTCCCTGCTTAAATGACGTCGCCGCTCCATAATAACGTTGGTTTTAATCAGTAGTAGGGAAACAGTAGCACTAATAATGTCTTCAATGCGTTGTATGTTTTTATAGGGAAAATATTGACAGCAGATTTTCATCTTTTACTCGAATTTGATTCACAGTTCCTGATTCAAATTATGAAATGCACCAAAAAGGATCCATATAAATTTATAAAATCATAAATTTATTACAAAGCCACATCTTAATCTCAAGAAATCCGCATAAAAATGCTTGATCCCTAGACACTTTTGATGTGTGTATTTTAGTTTCACTTATGTGCATGTATCTGAAATGTTATTTTTTTGTGTCTATTCCTAGAAAATTCTATACTGCTGTTTAGCGTCTAACCGTTTCTTTACCTAAATCCACAAACGAATTTTCCTGTTAAAATCATAAAGAACAGTTCTAAAAATAAATAATTTAATTAATTGAGCTTACGACAGACATTGACGTATGTTTGTTTATTTTTGCTTTTGCGATTATGGTACCTAATGGATATTATTCGCAGATTTCAATTAATTTGTTTCCAATAACATTCCTAACCTAGATATTTCATTTTATATACTCGCTTGAAGCCTCTAAAGTTCTTTGTATATAAAGTAATGAGGTCTGAGAAATAGTCAAGGGTAAGTAATTGACGTTGCCTTAGGAGTTCGTTGCTTTACATAATTATGTAGGATTTATTTGATTGGCTTCTTAATTACGGTTGCACCTTGAACACACACACAAAGTGTTGTGCAAAATGTCGACTTCCAGGTTACATAATTTTCTAGAAGAAGCTGTTAACTAAATGCACGTAAAATTAATTAAAACATTTAATTAGCGTTACAAGAAATATTAAAGACGGACGTCTTTAATATATCTTGTGCTTTGCGCTGAATTGTTTTGTATTTTTTCAGGGCACAAATTAAAAGTATTTTCTCCTAACTATCAACTGTGTGCTGTAGATATTCCTCTGCCTAATACTTCGTAAAATACAGAATTAATGATATGTTAGTAACTTAAAATTTTGTCAAAATTGTTTGGGGTGGTAACTTCTACGTACTCTATAACATTCACACAGACAGCTCGTTGTTTTATAACATTGTGGGATTAGTATATATAATGTGATGCACTCCAAACTAGCAATTATTTCTAGTTTGGAGCGCATAATATTACTTCCTATTGAGGAAGCTACCTACATTTCATTAGTCAATACATCCAAATCTGTATGCCAATTAGGCTGAAAGTAATCAGCGCTATCAGTTGGAGCACTGCAGCAGCTATCTCAGGAATGCTTATCCCCTGAAGGAGGAGACGGAACGCATGAGGGAGAGGCAAATTTCGCGCCCGCCCCGTCTAGGAGACGCCCTGGGCGTCGAAGCACATTCCCGGCCACCGTAGGCGCGGGCTTGCGGATGGCGAGCCATGGGTAGCTCGCCGTCCGATAAGGACCAGGCCCAGGTCGACGGCGCGTTGTATTCCACGCGCGCCTCAAAGAGATGTCAGCACCAATGACGGGGTACGCTAGGGCCGATGCCTGCCAGGGTTGCGGGAACGTCCGAAACGGTTACCGTGGCCCCTGGCACAGGCAACTGAAGGAACACGGGTGCGTTTTAGTCAGTAAGAGTCTGACACGCCCTCCCGCTCCGCCCAGAGCGACAGAAGTTATTTGATGATTTCCCACACACAAAAAAAAAAGAAACAGGAATGCTTATCCCCTAGCTACTAGTGTGTCTATTGTCTGTTCCGAAAGTATCTGATGGAAATGTTAACAAAAATGGATCTAATAACTTAACTGTGGGAGCCAATTTATAGTACCACTTACAAATTGATTGCTTCGATTTGATTTTTTGAATACATAAGCCCGGAATTCTAATTTCAATATAGTTTTACATTTGAAAATTGAGGTTAATTTTATAACCTCAACTTTCATCGATGATTTTTCATATACAATTTAATAATGTTATTGAAACAATATTTTTTCGAAAAAGTAGTGAGATATAAAGTTGAAACCTTCTAAATAGAGATGAATGTTTTGCTAATTATTTAGTGATAGTGTAAGAATTTAACCTGAACAGGGTTTATTTACAGTTCCGTCAGATACTTTTGGAACCGACTATACATGATTTCACTATACTTATAGACTGACGTATTAATTGTGTAGGTGCAATCACAGGTGAATATAATTGAACCGTAACGTGGTCACTTATTCGGAACTACTTCGTTTTCCTCACCTGGGACTGTTGTCTTGGGCTTGGTTAATACTGCGTACAGCTAGCTGTAGGCTGTATTAAACTGGCAAATGAGTTGAACGCACAGCTACAGATAAAGCTATAATTTCCAGTATAAGCTGATCTCGCATTGTATAGGATTTCCTTACAATGAGAGGTCAGTGTAAACTGGAAAATAGCTTGATGTGTAGCCGTGTGTACGTGCATGAAACTAAATATTCGAAGACATATGACATCCACCAACCCCCACTAGACCCGCACGGGGCCCACCCTATGCATTATAGCCCAGTCCCTCTCAGAAAGAGGAGGCCTGTATCCCAGCAGTGGGAACTTTATAGGCAGATTGCACTTTATACTAATTGAGAGTATTCATACATTTTCGGAGATTAATAATAAGGGCGCGAAGCCCTTGAAAGACGTATTTGTAATAATCCATTAATTATTCAAAACGATGCTACTCATTTCACATCGTGACGCGGTCTGTCCACTCCCTGAGTCTTTTTTATTTTTCTAATCTTCTAAATACGAAATAGTGTTTATATCAACTTCTATAATAATTCAAGATGGTTGCCAGATAAAGCCATGCAGGCTAAAACCTCTACAGTAGTATGGTTAAAGAAAACGTGAACAAAAAACAATTGAAGTGTAGTTAGGTGTATGTTGAACTACGCACACATACAAATAGTAATCATTTGGATATAATATCTAAATTAAAAACCCTTTGGAAAAAAATATTTGCATTTTAGAACAAAATTATAATGTAATCCTTTGAGAAAAATTGTAAAACCATGGCTTAAGAACGACATTTTGCTCTCCTAACGACAATTCAATTGAAATCAAATTTCATTTCGGAACAAAACTCAACTGCAGTGAATTTCGGTCAAAATCAGGTAGATATCAATTACTGTTTGAGTATGAGTGTTTATTTTCAAAACTCAAACTCAAAGCATTTATTTCAAATAAACCAATTACAGGCACTTTTGAATTGTCAAGGGGTCGGTCAGTCAGAAAGATGAAGCTAGTTGCCCATTCCAAAGCGTAGTAGGTACCTATGGAGAAGAACGGGCAAGAAACTCCATGGACACTCTTTTAAATCAAAATATTGTTACAATAGAGTGGTTACATCATTCATGTTGTAATTATACATGTGAGAACGATGTAGAAAGACGTGCACGTTAAAAGCGTCCGTAATAAAAAGATAAAAACAATTATGGAATTAAAATAAGCCGTGGCAGCTAAGAAATGACCAGTGCCTACTGACGGCGCCCGTTCACGAACATGACGTATGGATCAGCACCATTCAGCTCAACCATTTTGAAGGGAACTCAATGATCCAATACACACGCCACCACCAGCGACACATTTGAGTGAGCATGACATACCCTCAGCCGCCAGGGCACATTCAAGTCAATGAAAGACGAACCCAGTAAGCTTTATAGTGGGTACATAGTGCTCACACATGTGCTATGCAATTATACAATACTATGAGATTGAATTTATACAATGCAAAGATAGGTTGTACAATCTTCATCAGCTCCAACACTATTTTCGAATGCTAATTAATTAGTTTACGCGCCCTTGTGGAGCAGGACCAGCCCTGAGCCAAGCATTTTTGTCAGCGATATAATCCCCCAACTTATAATATGCTTGGCTGTATAGTGTGCGTTTTATACAGGATTTAAATTTCGTTTCATTCAGTTGGAGTATGTGGGGAGGTATTTTATTGTAACATTTTAAACAGTACCCCATGAAGGATGAGTCTACTTTAGCCAGTCTGAAACCTGGTTGAACTAATTGGTCCCTATTTCTAGTCCTATAATTGTGTCTTTCACCTCTTTTACTGAAAAGATTTAGATTTTTCCTTACGTACATGATGTTTTCATAAATATATTGACAAGGTACCGTCATGATGTTAATGTCTTTAAACAGTTCCCTTAGAGAATCGCGCCTGCGGAGGCTGTATATTGCTCTGATAGCTCTTTTCTGCAGAATAAAAATAGACTCAATATCGGCAGCCCGTCCCCATAATAAAATACCGTAAGACATGATACTATGAAAATAGCTGAAATAGACTAGCCTCGCGGTATCTACATTAGTAAATTGACGGATTTTTCTTACAGCATATGCTGCTGAACTTAGCCGTCCTGCAAGAGATGTTAAATGAGGACCCCATTGCAGCCTTGAGTCTAGCGTTATTCCCAGGAAACGTTATTTAACGGCAATATCATCTAAATGTGACACCTTTGTACTCGTACATTTGATGTCTGGGGGAAAACATTTCAGTAGCATATCCAATATTAAATACAATTTTCGACCTTATTTAAAAGTGGCTAAGATTCAGTGAAATTGCATTTCACGAGCCGTACGTTTCAGGTACCGTGTTTACAATTTTCGACCTTATGGCAAACGTGTGTAGGTATATTATGATTATACACACACATACGTATCATCACGGCAGTTTGTGATTAATGCTTGCGCGGACAACAAATGAAATGCAATTACAAGGTCTGATTGGGATTCCTCTGCTAGTCTACAGACTGAATTACAGAAGGTCAATTTAGCTTTGGAGTCGAAAGTTCTAGCAGTAATTTTTTTTTTCACTTCGTTAGAAAGCCAATTTGTACCCATTACGCAATATAACACTCCAATATTCTTTATACAGGCTAATAAGATTTTTTTCTAATTTCCATGATTAAAATTCCAAACGAAAGTTGAGCACAAAACCATGAGCAATAGATAGATAGAGAAGTAGACGGTAGGATATCGATCGTACCGTCTATTTTTACGATACGATTGGATCGCGTTTCAGTGTTACAGCAACATAGATATATAGACCAAGATATCGGACCCGTCAACACCAATATATTTGACGAGCAGTTGTGATCACAACGAGATGTATTTTATAGGAAATCCCATATTGTAATCCATTACTTGATACACAAATCATACCGCAAAGTCTTCGCCTATGACGCACAAATAACAGGATTTCCAAAAACCTATAACATATCATGTAATATTACTCGTCATATCCATGGAAAACAAACGGTAATAAACTAAATGTGGGAGTACTAAAGGTACACCTCTGCCTACCCCTTCGGGGATTACAGGGGTGATGTTATGTTTGTTTATACAATAGGTTTTAAAAGTTTTGTTAACTTGTACTACTGTCACTACGTTTTAAAAGTTGTGTTAACTTGTACTACTGTCACTAACGTTTTAAAAGTTGTGTTAACTTGTACTACTATCACTAACGTTTTAAACGTTGTGTTAACTTGTACTACTGTCACTAACGTTTTAAACGTTGTGTTAACTTGTACTACTGTCACTAACGTTTTAAACGTTGTGTTCACTTGTACTATTGTCACTAACGTTTTAAACGTTGTGTTAACTTGTACTACTGTCACTAACGTTTTAAACGTTGTGTTAACTTGTACTACTGTCACTAACGTTTTAAACGTTGTGTTCACTAATTGTACTATTGTCACTAACGTTTTAAACGTTGTGTTAACTTGTACTACTGTCACTAACGTTTTAAACGTTGTGTTAACTTATACTACTGTCGTTAACCTATCCTATCATTTGTTGCAGTGTTCATCGGAGTCACGATCTCAAAATGCTATCCAGCCATCATTGGACGGCTCTCATTGGTGAGTTTATTTTAATATCTACTGGGAAGCCCGTATCTATATACATATATATTATAAATTAAAGTCGCTTTTTGTGTCTGTCTGTGTGACCGCGTTGTTCTTCGTATCTACGCAATTATTGATTTTGATGCGGTTTTCACCATCATTAAGAGAATTTATTCCGAAAGATATATAAATATATAATATAATGCATAAGTGTAGCGGTATCTACATCGCCACATGCGAGCTACGCATCACACTGACGTCACGAAAATCCTGCATCGCGCAAGCAGAGTTTACCGCGCGACTAGCATATATAAAACTTCCCGACATCAATCGTCGGGCAGTTGCCCACCAGACACGACACCCGTCTGGGCGGAGGATCCTCTCTTTTCCATAGAGTATGAGCAAACTTTACATCCTCATATCTCATACAGCTCGCGCGATAAGAGTTTGGCTTTGACCTTCGGATTTTTGAACTTTTGATTGTACAACAGGAGTGCGCGATACGTCGTATCGATGCGAGAGGCAGGGAACGACTGGAGCGCCAATCAGAGCACCGCGTGCGCCTACACACCCGCCCCGCACCCCGCTAATTGCCCGTTGATACCCAATTTCTGATTTCTGCGCAATAACGGTCAAAGCCAAACTCTTATCGCGCGAGCTGTACCTCTATTTAAGTGTTAATGTTGGTGTACATACCATCTTTAAAAGATCATGAGATCTCGATGTTTTGTCAACTCGTATAAACGAAGAAGAAGAACTAACGAACGGACGAAGAAGGGACGGATCGCTAGTCTATATATACGTAGGTATAATGGACTTTATTCAGGACGAAATTTAATGCTACAAAATTTGAATCAGAATCAGAAGTTTATTTGCTATGAATGTAGGTACAGGTATAAGATGTTGTACATAAAGTAAAGAGATCGGCTACAGTCTACCTTACGGCGTGCAAATTATTACATATTTTAAAATATTAATACATACAAACAAAAGAATGTCAACAAAACAAAACAGAAATTATAGTGAAGTTAATTAATAATATTATAGTCAGGTAGATAAGTCTTACAGGGTCAATTTTGTAATTAATTATAATAATCATAATCTGTATAAATTCATATCATTTAGAAAGTCTTTAACTGAGTAATAACATTTGCCTAGAAGTAGTGCAGTTACCTTAGATTTAAAAATGTTTACAGAATAATCCTTATAAACATGAGGTATTTTATTATAAATGACAGGTCCCATTGTCATAAGACTTTTCCTTAACAGTGCTGTTTTGTAATGACCCGAATATTTTGAATAGTTTGAAGCGAAATAACTTTAAAAGTTTGTTAATGTGGAGATGGAAAATTACAGTGTCATAGGAGATAAATCGAGAGATAAAAATGAGTGATAGTGATGATAAAAGTGAGTCTTTAGGTATGTGTGTCGTTGTTTTTTGGGATTATAAGAAATCGATTAGATCGATAAAGTAAAGTATCGATTAGCTAATCGAATTATCGTGTTGAAGTGTCGAGCTTTATCACGCAAATTAATGACACAGGATTTTTTGCCAAACTCTGTCGTAGTTGCCAAGCAAAACACACATCTTAACATATCAAATGTGAGCAGGCACGTCGTTTATGTACGTGTGTTTATGCGCTTTTATTATGTATTAAGTTTTGTTTACGTTTTTATTTTTATTATTTACTTTTGCTTGAGAATAGTTTTCAATATTTTTGTTGGTAGGTATAATGACGTGTGCTAGCTGACATATGGCAAATAATTTAATTTAATGTTTTGTATTTCGTAATGTTAATTACTTACCTACTACTGTATAGAATCCAGTTCTTCTAACTGAACAGACAGCTGTGCTGCTGGGGAGTTTGTTGCGTCACTTCTTCTTCCCAGCTAAATCACTAGGAAGTGGTGAAGGGCTCGCGTGCCGGGGGACTATCTTATGTAATTTTGACGTTCAAAAAGTGTGGATTCTCAGCCTTGTTTGAATAAATGACTTTTGATTTTATCATGTAATACCCGAAGCTTTAAGCAGAAGTGTACACACGGCTACACATCAAGCTATACATTTCCAGTTTACACTGACCTCTCATTATAAAGAAGTCCTATACAATGCGAGATCAGCTTATACTGGAAAATTATAGCTTGATGTGTAGCTGTGCGTACCTAAAGTACACACAGATTTCCCACGTTATGTTGAAGTCCCAAGTAATAGCGGGCGAGACTAATGCCATCTACCGAGCACATATCCCAACTCCGGGCTGTTGCCGTGAACCTCATGCGCAGCAAAAGCTCTTGCGACCATGAAACCAACGAGGCAGTCACACATCTTCCCTGACTTCTTTCTTCTTGTTATATTTCACCAATAATATATTCCTCGCAATATCAACCCACAAGAAAATCGGATTCGTAATTACTTTCGCATTGTAATCGATTTATAATATAAACAAACTCAAGCGAAGGAAGCCTGAACCAAAGTTTTGATAGGAATAAACATCCTTTAAGTTTTAACTTAATTAATAATAATAGTCCTCCACACCGGCTTTCGGCCATGGCGGCTAATCTCAACGGAGACTAGCCTTCTGCGCGGGAGATATTATAGTGCACAAGTATGTGCGCAGGCACAGGTGCGCTCTCTCTTCCTTAACTCTCAGACCGCTTGTATACGTCCGTTGTTTTCATCGGACAACGGACCGTAAATAAACGGAGATCCTTGTTTAGATACAGAGTTGATATGACAGAAGGGCATTAAATTACACTGCGTATACTATACGTGTTTAGTATTCATTCAATACGGTATAAAAATAAAAAGCACCAAAATTTTTTTATATTTTTTTTTCAAACAAACTAAATAGCTTACAAATCAGAGTAAAACGCAACCCTTTGTAATGAAAGTGCAAGTGAGTGTGTATTTATTGCTTCCTTGTTTGCATTGCCATCTTTTTAGCGAAAATATTTGGTTGTACTTGTGACTTGCGTCAGAGCGGCAACAACGCATCGTAGTTTATACTCAGATTTATCGTTTTAAGGTGTATGGCCTATGCGTATACTGCACACCGACAGTTATCAACCGTATCCGCATTCCATACAAAGCATTCATCGTGAAAACATCTTTATTACTGCTATTTGACCTAATAGGATTTCAGATAATATTCAGTAATAAAATGTTAACGAGAAGAATTATGTTTTCAATATACAACCCGATGAGCCGTTACGGAACAATAAAATACATTTAAATGTTGCTTTAACTAAAATACGCTTACCGACTGTTGTTGTATTAGATTTCTTATATGGTAGTGTTTGAAACAGGATAGAAATACTTGGTCACTTACCTGGAAAAAAAACAATTTTCGTTAATGTTAACCCATCAAACACAGTTAAAGCAGAAACAAAAATCTTAAACAATAATAATCCCAACCATCTCACAGCAGTACAGTCACGAGCACAAAATTGTATACACTCAGCAAATATCAAAAGCGATTTTCATGTGGAATAACTGTTGTAACTTTTAGATACGACGTATTTTATAAAATGATGGGTCCTAAAATGCTAAATTCGTAACAATATAAAATTACAATCAATACAGTAGAAGAAAATCACTTATAAAAGTTATTAAGTGTAAACATATTGGAGCTCGTGACTGTACACTGTCTTAAAAAAACAAACAATCGTAGCTTCCAAACAAACCTTACTTATAATTACCATGCAAAACAGGGAAAACAATCAACCCGCATAAACAGACGGAACTACCCACATGTAATATTCACACGCGTAGACAAAAATAGTTAGTTTATGTATACGAAAATACTCGTTTGGTTAAACAAATAAGCTGGTTGCATCATTGTTATTCACACGCCCGGGTGCCGCCGGGGCTACTATTAAAAACAAGTTACCACTATTTACAACCCGCTGCAAACTGTAGGAAAAACTTTTACGACTTTTTGAAAAGAGTTTAAAAATACTGCGTACAAAAATCAATATTTTCTAAAGTTCGACATGTGCAAGCTTTTGTTACACTTAAAAAGCTTTCAAGAATATTGCATAGCAATTGGAGTTTATTTTCTAATCCAATAAAGTGTTGTTTAATATGACAAAATGATTAATGTGAGTAAGTACTTACATTGATTTATGAACCGAAAAGACAGAATAATGGAAAATACACAAAAAGCTGCCGTCGTAAAAATTGATGTAGTAAAACCCATCAATATCTGTAAAAACTGAATACAAAAATACTAGGTTATATTTCACTTTTTATGTACAACGAATGTGCACATATATATAAACCCGCATCATTATGTATCGCCACGGTTGTTTCCCTCGACCGTTTCAGGCTTAAAATTTTAAGCGATACCCAGTACCAACGTATACGAGCCATAATGCTGCTGTAGATATTATAGCCTAATTGGTGCTTACGTGCACCACGGTAAAAGTTATTGGCAACAAATACCAAACAAATATTAATTTGGATTTTAAAGAATAACAAAAGAATAGAGTAGGCGTTAGATTTGGCTGACAAGCTAAGTCATAAGAGAAAAATATAAACATTAATTAGGCACATAAAACGATCCCCTAATAATTATTAATTTTATCTGAAAGATATTGTTTTATCGATGTACCTCTCCTACACTACCTACGAGTTTACGAGACCCTTAGTTCCAGACAGCGTTATCCACTTTCAACAATAAGACGTAACTTTAACTAACAATGACAAGTAATGCCGCTTATGTTCTGCGACTTCTTACTTATAGGATACTAAATGCGATCACAAACTTGAGTCAATGGGAGAAATGAGTCGCAAGTTTTCATCATAAATCTGTCGACATCACGGCTGGAGTTGAACGCGTGTTTAAAATTTCAACTGCAACGCAATTGACACTCAAGACATTCACATCACGTAAGTTTTACTGTCCACCGGCGCTTCTGGGACTTCTAATTCAAATCAACCAAAGTGCTGGGGACCATGTAGTACGAAATAGATTTCCGAACCTCCAGGGCCCCGTTGGTGAACGAGACCGGAGAATCGAACGAGATATTGCAATGAAATGCAACGCAATAATAAAAGAAGAGTCCGAAAGTATGAAATACATTTGATGGCGCCAGACGTGGGACTCAAAACGTGTCTACGAGCGACATCGTGGATGAAAATAAATTTGAATTGAACGCAACAATTTTTAGAATATTCGCTTTAATAAATCCGAAATGTAAATAAAATAAATTTTAATTCAAATAAATATTTATATTTTTTGAAACTTGAAAAGCGCTTTCCACTTGCTTTTATTAACCACTACATCAAAATCAAAAAATGAAGTGGTCCTATGTGGAGAGTGGAGAAACATAATTAGGTGCTAAGTTATCTTTGAAGACACTGCCAGCAAAGTGTCAAAGTATTATTGCTCCACTAACTTGGCTTGTCATCTCTGACATTGAAATATTTCAAACGGCTCTTTCATTCATTCAAAACAAGTGGAAACATGGAAAGCAATAACCATTTATTTTGGCGCCCAACGTGGGGCCCGGCGCAAATGAAACTGCTACATACAAATGTTACGTATACCTGTATAGAGATAACGCGACGCCCCTGAATATGTAAATGCGTGTATTGTGCCTACTCTGGGAGCCTACTTGAAATGATTACTTGCATAATATCTGTTATTGTTGCCCGTATTTCGTCTAAATTATGTTGGATGTAGTTAATTTAAGTTCGGAACGATAGTGGTGCTTAATTAAAACTTGGGTTGTTACAGTTATAACTATTCATGAGTAAATTAAATAAACAGCATATGCATTTAAAAAAAAATGCTAACTACTGCTGACGTACTGACTGGAAGCCACACGGTTTTTTTTCATATTGGAAATTTAATTCAGTATGAAATAAAAAAGAATACTGAAAAAATGATATCAAAAAGTAAATTTTGGGATAATGCCCAAAACGTTTTAACCAACCCGTCACTCTACAATTTAATTGCCTTTCAAGCTCAACTCAAATATTCCGTTCACTAAAAGCACGATTATAGCATTCGCCGCAAATTGGGAGAGAAAATTAAACGAGCTTTTTATTAAAATAATGAGAACATAAACTGTCACGTTTACGAAACAAAATACTTGGTTTTAAGCGCGTTTGAAAACCATAATGAGCATTTAAACACGGGTTAAGGGACTCCATTCGTTTACAGAATTAATTAAGTAAATTATGAAGCTAATTTAATACACCCACTTACGAGTGTGTGGGCTAATAAGATTGGAAAACAGCTAGAGTAATAAGGAGATGTAGAACAGTAAGTCTGCCTATCTTTAAAGCAGTTGAACACAGAAATAAAAACGGGGAAGAAAAATTCAATCTTTCAAAACATTCAAATAAGGATCAAAATTAAATGCTTAAATTTGTACCAAATATTTTATAAGCTCCAGATTGGAACACTAAACTAGTAAATATATTTACGTACCCAAAATTTTGATAAACACATAACGTAAAGTTAGATTGTACTGCGGACATAAAGCTCGAATGTACCAAGAAAGATAAATATGTGCTGAAATGATTTTCGTAAGCCTGTGTCTGTTTAGGACGCCACACAAAGGGGATAGTACCAGCTTCTCAGCAAATAACGCTCCTCCATAAAATTATAAGCCATAAAGAGTGTCACATGACATAATTTATCAATACGTTTATTTAAACTAGACTGCCAAAACGTTTTATAGTCGTAGATAGATGAGATGCCCAACATACCATTTCGTATTACGAAATGGGAGACCCAGATTCGTGATCCGTGTACCAATATGCATAAATGTAAGTAGCTATTCAGTTGGATCGACATTCGTCGCATTACAATGACGTAGGTATAGGTCGAAGTGTAAATGAAGACTAAGTCATTTCGAAAAATGTGCCACGTATCTCAGGATTTACAGTATAATCTGACGAATGACCTAGTTGAAGCCGCACAGTAAGAAGATTGAATATAGGGCTAGTAACATTTAAACAACTGACTCGCTGAATATTATGTGATTGAGCACACGTAATCCAAAAGAAAAGTTAATGTCAGTTACTAAAAGTTGAGCCAAACATTCTGCACTCCTTGTGTAAGTAATCAGGAACAAGAAATATGTAGTCCGTGTGACGGGCTCCCACAAGACTGACGAAGTTAAGCGACTCGATATGGATCCAAACACTTCGGGTACTACGGCTCAGAAACAATTACCGTGATTAACTTGGATGTTATTTTTTCATTTGGCCGAACTTAAACCTTCGAGGATTGAACTTTGTAGTACCCAGTTCATGGGGTGAGATGTTAAGCAAGATGCATAAAATTATAAAATAAGCTTTACACAATAAAGATCATTAAACCACTAAGCAGTTACATTTAATTTTCCAGTTATCGACATTCCACACAAAAAACCATTGCATCATCTAGCTAGCCTTTCCTCCAGCAGGCAAGACTGGACATTGCATCGCTCTCTCTGAGAATAATAAAGTCGAGGCAGCCCGGTCCTAACATTATCTCCCATACATTTTCCAGTGTTTGAGGACAAACATTTATTTGCGTATAAATCTCGGGCAGGAGAATACGACAGGACAACAGTGTGCAATAATCGTGTTCCGGAGGACGTACACTTTGATCTGGGTACCGGGATTGTGTGACCGGTAGCTACGAGTAGCGGGACTATCCCGATTTTCGGACATTTAAATCACATACATTTACACATATAAAGATATATGGTGATTCGGGAACGAAACATATTTGTTGCTGCTAAACAAAGAGGGTAGTGTGAAAACTTGCGAAAACTCGCCAACTATGCTAAATAGCCTAGTTATTTTAGCCTGGGCCACTTCGTTCTCTAATCTAACGAAGAAAACATATGCAAACATCATTTTTAAATGTGACACAGAATTTTAAAATGCTTTTACTGTTCGTGGAAGCTTAGTACAGAGTGAATGCATTTGAGTCATAACGTGTCCGAGATGATGTGTGACAGTAGCTATCGATGTGTCCACATCATTACACGCGTTTGGTACCTGTTAGTCCTATAGAGTCAGATTTACCTTGGTCATTTGATGCCGGACTCAATTCAGGAAGAAATCCTTTATGATAATCCTTTATCCTATATGCTCAGTTTATGAAAAGGACCAGAAACAAACTATCGTGATCAAAATATAAATGATTGCTTGTTCATCTCTGCCTCCTTCGGGAGCACGGACGTGACTTAGATATGTGATACTTTTACATATCAAAGAGGTAAGTTCTCCTATTTTATCTGTCCGTTCGTATATTTAGAGCGTACTTCACACTTTAGTAACGTATTTATTACCCGCGGCGCGGCTCTCGTTTATGATAATACATTCGCTTGTAATGGGTGTGCAATTTATTAGTGCAGCGCAGCATTGCCCGTGCCGTGCCGACTGACCGCTGTACCGACTGGTTAGCGCCACTGAATAAGTAATGAAAGAAGGGTTAAAAGGCTAGACCTAGACAGGAGCAACTACAAGGCTGTGTTGGTTACATTTGCAACTGTAACCAACACGGTATGGATCTCAGATCAGTTATGGATTTAAATACAGCCCTGACACTAATACACATGTCTTTTACACACCTGATAAAGCCACCACAGATGACCACGCACATAGTGCTTGTCTCGACCCACCCAGAGCCCGACACCTCATCGATTTGTGCGCAGCAGTCGCAGCTTTTACACCATTTGCATATCTGTGTGAATTTTGCCTTTTGAATTTGCTTGCAAGTGCCGCTGCGCCGACGTGCCACTGAGCCGTAATGTTGGCACATTACCTTCATATGGCGTTAGTCGGTGATATATCTGCACTATATTGTTAATTAGAAATCCGTAGTTGCTGCATACTATACCCGACCGATTGCGTGTCACACCATATAATCCGCTCCATATAATTCACTTTATCAACCACCAAGGCATAACTAAGAAAGTTACAAGAAATTGGTATAATTCTTGGAATCAGTAAAAAGCAAGTTTGAATCGTAAATTCAATTATAAATAACTCCCCGGTCAATATTTGGACAAGAAAGTAAGCAGGACCTCGTGTATAAATATTTATAAGTGAATCTGTAATCCTGAAATATTATCCATTTCCGTCGGTATTAGCACAATATTTCTCCGGCTTGCGGCTCATAATTGGTACTTCTCGTTTATTTCTACGACGTCGATTCAGCTTTTCGATTAGGTTTAGTTCGACGCTTCGATAAATAGTTGTACGGATATTATAGCCAATAACAATACATAAACGTATTACGATACGACTGATTGTAAGGCGTAAATTAGAAAAAGAAAATATGAGAAGATACGATTTGCTGTTATGTTACAACACAATTTTCAACTCAGTAATTATCACAGAGCTTGGCAGCTTGGGAAGCTAGAAAGTAACAACAGTCATTATTTTGCTAACAGACAAATATTTTACAATCGCAACATCTACAACAAATACGAAACATCGGTGTTATGGAGTCAGCCTACAGTAGAAAGACCGCGGTCGCAGCATTCTCAGCGCAATTAATTATACCAGCAATGTGTACCGAGTATTTCGTAAATAAGTGCTCATTTTTTCCCGTTTACTGCTAACTGCCTATGAATGTCGACTCTGCGGCCATGTGGCTCGACTAATTAGTGAGGCCGCAGTTCGGCCCGCCCCTTGTGTTCGACACTAATCTCTACTCCCGATCTATGGTACAGCCAATTATTTATTTATGTTTAGTTTTTTGCATGCGGTTTCCGGCAATTAGTGAAAAAGTATTGATATACGGCCTCTATACGCGGCCATCGTTATCAGCTCATGCTCATGATACTTGACAGATTTAGGTAATAAATCAAAATATATCAGCATATAAGCATCTATCTCTTTTTCTCGTAGTCTACATACAAAATCCTTCCTTAATCTTATAAGGATAAGGAGCTCGTATTTAGGATGCATAAGAAGTGCATAAGAATAATGTGCGGTCTTAAGACCACAGATAGCTGTTTTCCTTATTTCAAGTCTTTAAAAATAATAGGGGTTAAAGTATGAAATTGCCGTTTTATTGTAGGTATTAGGTACTTCGAATTGACATAGAACCTTCATAGTTTGAGATTTTTGAGTGAAACTTTTTTCACATGGTACCTATGAAGTTCTTCTTTTAAAAAAAGTGCAACATTCGATAATCGACTTTCGGTTGTTTTTTTTTTATTCAGCTTAGACAAGAAAGATGGATACTTCGAACTATCGCGGCAGAAACAGCTCGCAATATCAATGTTGGGTTTGGAGAGAGGACTGCTAATGAACGCACCGTGCGATTTTGGTTTAAACGCTTTCGTGATGGAAACTTTGATTTGAAGAATGAACCACGTGGAAGACCACCCACACCCCACACAGGTGAATAACAGTGAATTGAAAGAGATGGTGGAAGCCGATCCGAGCCAAACTACCCAGGAATTAGCGGCATGGTTTAACGTTACCTTACCAACAATATTGACTCATTTGCGTCAATCAATAAAATAAAAAATATGAGAAATGGGTGCCTCATTAGGTATTTGACTGATCTGCAGAAATAAACGCGTGTTAAAACTTGTGTTGCCTTGTTGAATCGATACCGAAATGAAAGAATATTGGATCGAATTGTGACATGTGATGAAAAGTGGATTCTTTACGATAACCGTAAGCGAAAAATGCAATGGCTGACCCCAGGTCAAACGCCGCAACAGTGTCCTAAAGTAAAGCTTACCAATAAAAAGGTAACGGTAACTGTTTGGTGGTCTCAGCACGGCAGCAGCATTCACTATAGGTAGCTTTCTCCGATATGGTCAAGCAAAAACGGCAGATGTCTACTGTGCCGAACTCCGAACAATGATAGCAAAACTAGCAGTGAAATAGCCCCGACTCATGAATCGATCTTCACCATTATTGCTCCATGATAACGCAAGACCTCATACAGCACGAGAAACCGTTTTAACTCTACAGGAACTGCAATTAGAAACCATTCGTCAGCCTCCGTATTTGCCAGACCTTGCTCCAACGGACTACCATTTTTTTCGTGATTTGGACAATTTTCTACGTGATAAAAAGTTTACTTCTCAGGAGGCAGTACAAAATGCTTTCACACAGTTTGTCGAATCTAGATCACGAGAGTTCTATCGCAAAGGCATAAATGACCTTCCTATTCGGTGCAATGTATAGATAATAATGGTAATTATTAAATAATATATATAATTTGATTAAATAAATATGTTAAATTAAAAAAAAACGAATTTCAATTTTTCAGTACAAATCGGCAATTTCATACTTTAACCCCTAATATTAACATTTCCGTCTATATACAGGGTTAATTGTAGTTCGACGTATATCAGTCAGGAGCTGGCAGGGGGGCCAAAATGCAACAAATTGAACCCCCCATAGGTATGTCCGAAATTCAATAGTTTTCGAGATATTCGAATATTAATGGTTTTTTGATATTAAAAAAAAACACATTTTGAATGGGCACTATTAAAAATGTATATTGTAGTTGGCACTGCAATTAAACTATGAACATAATTAGAAGTACTGAAATCAATAAAATAATTTAAAGGATGAGCGATTTAATCAGAATCAGAATGCTTTATTTGCAAACATAGGTCAATTTACAAGTGTGTGAGATGTTACAGATTGGTAGATCCTCTATGTTTTACCTAGAGGCGTACAAATATATTTAATCAATATTGTCGAAATGTTTAGTTTTTAACACATAAACTTTTATGACATCATAAGGTGGTAGAAATAAGTAAACTTTCACATTGGTAGTAAAGTCAACATTAATAGGTACATGCATATAAATACAGATTTAAAATACAATCAATTTCAATAAATGTCAAATAGATTAAGTTACATGTTAGATTAAGTAATGCTAATGTCAAACAAAATTCAAAATCGTCAAAATAGGTGGATAACTGGTGAGGTGATGTACAATTTTCTGTAGCAGTAATTATAGAATTGTCACCCAAATATTCCTATAGTGAGTAATAGCATTTATTTATCAAAATTCTTTGTTTTGAAATTGTCCAGATTTAACGTTTTTATTTGTTCAGGTAGTTTGTTAAATATTTTTTGGGCCATACATAAAGTACCTTCACTTGTATTCATTAGTGCAGTTTTGCCATAAGTCACTTCGAGTTCTGACTTATTTTTATCGCGTAAAGGAGATTGGGCATATTTGTATGACGGTTTGCCCAACCATTGTAGCAATAAAGGCTATATGGTTATATCTTGTACTACTTGCCCTCATCACATAAATGTATTTTTTTTTACTTTCAGCGACGTCAAAGTATTTTTTTTTGAATATTTAAAAAATTGCATCCTTAGCAAATAACCTACTTGTTTGTTTAGTGTGTTATTGTCTGATATTTTAATTTTTACGGATATTTTATATTCACTATCATAATATTATATATATGTATGGTGTATGTATGTAGCCTACTGCTGCATGCTATTTTATTTGAAAGTGGCGAGTGAAGTTCAAAAGGGGATAAAAAATAAAAATAAAAGTGCATTGATCGCTATTTTTATTTGAAACAACAATATATCAGAAAAAAACAACTAAGTATAAGATTAAGACTTACACTTTTATCATGTACAATAGAAATATATTATATATATATATATATATATATATATATATAATATATATATAAAATATATATATTTATATTTTCCGTTATTATTAATCATTCTCATCATTTAAAATAATATGATCTAGAAAACTTGCCGGGATTTGAAAATCATTTTGATGTCTTGCAAATCCCAAGTACCAAACTATACTCATAATGTGGGCACAAGTTCCGATAGTACGACTTCCGGTTAAGCACGAACAATAAAGGTGTGGTAAAGCCTCTCTACCTGTCATATTGGTCTTAACTAAAATATACGAGTAATAGGTTTTTCTCAACGTATGTCGTGAATGAATCTGTCCTCGTAATAACGCACAGTTACTTGCATCTATTTCATAATCCGTTAGGTTTGGACTTATTTCGTGGCACACTTCTATAGTATATATACCACCCCTTAAATGTTCACCGACATACGATTTGGCCAGTTTTATTTGATAAGTTCCAAGAGCAATCAATATCAAATCTTCTTCGCTTAAAATAGGAAAAGGAATATTCAGTGTGTCACTATTTATTTGGATAAATTGCGCCCTTCGCCTGTTTATATTATTTTCTGTTACGAAATTACCAAGACGATTTGGTACATCTATTCTCTCATTAATAATATTAATAATCTCGCTAGCGTGGGCATTATTTTCTAAAGGCGTTCTAAATGCGTTAAGAAGAGCAGCGGCTATTCGTATGTCAGTAAACATATGGGTCATGGCTCTATTAAAATAGTCCTGACGGAATAACTTAAAGTCTCGTTTGATGCGCCCATTAATAACTTCTACTACCCAACGGACTATTGTTACAAGCCGGGATTCATTTGCTTGGTGAGTGGTAAGTTGCGTAGCGTTACGGTCTTTTGACGGTGGCATATGCCATTCATAGCCGAAGCTTTCAAGAACAGGTATTGCATCCCTAAATCCACGGTCAAGCACGAACGTATCTCCTTCATGAAGAAGGTAATGTAAAGGTGCATCTTCCTCATTGCAAATACGGGACATTATAGTTGCATCAGAAGTCCTGGCTGAGTATGGGCCAAACACTTCTAAAATATAGCCGTCTGGACAAACTACAACAAATGGCTTTAATAGATTTCGGAACTTGTGCAAGCTCTATGAAACCTTTTGAAATAAAAAGTTACTACTCTTCTGAATATATATATAAGTGCCATCCAAGATTAATATTGCCTTTGGCGGATTATTTTCACTACTTCCGTATATGGCATTTGGGATTTGCAGGCTGTGTGATATAAATAAATAAATAAATATCTTTATTTATATAAAAACAGATTGCAGTACATGTGACATTTAAGGGTAGCATTCAGTCTCTGGCAATCAAGTGGGTGAAGTGCTGCTCCCCTTGCTAGGCTATGAAATAGCCTGTATTAAGGAGTGGATTTCATCTCGGGTCATATGATCTAAGCCAAGGTGTCGCGGTACAAACTGAGATGAAAGGCAGTCGCGGGCAACATTCATGTATCGCTCAAGTGCTCGTCTGCTCATTGACAAGCGACTCGCGAGTCTTTCGTTAGATTCTCCCGTGCGAAGCTTCATCAAATAAATGCCCAGTGCGGTTTTTGGACGATTACAACAGTCTGTCAAAGAAGGTATTTCCAACAGTAAATTGTTGAACTGCACAAGCGTTAAGCCAGTGCAAAAATATAATTCATCTGCGTCTATATTTTCAACAGTGTCAAAATCGAATATTTTTTTTTCCAAATATGCTTTGCGTTGAGTTTCCAGCACATCTGTTAATTGGCTCACAGAAAAAGACTCAACAGTTCTTAATAAGTCATCATTGTCTAAATCGGCCCATATATTGGATCGCAAATGACGTTAACATACGCGTGCACTGCCTGGAGTGTATATTTTTAAATGCATTAATAAATATATAATTATGTTCTTAGGAATCGTCATTCGTTCTACCTCAAAACAATTCCTAAACATACAGCGATTTGACGTATTCGACAATCTTTTATAGCCGGATAAAACCACGGACTGATCTTGTACGTTCACATTTATAGCATTTGCTTGGTCATCTGGTTGATCTGCTACAGCCTGCTCACTCTGCCGATTCATTCGGTCTTCATGACGCCTTGCAGCCACCAAACAGCGATAGCATATCATCATTCGGTCATTTGCAATCGCCTACAACAACGAAAAAACTCAACTTTTATATTGTTATTAGTCGTATCCGCCACTTTCGTGGAATATTAATAATATAATAATATACATATAAGTAAATATAACGGATACTAGGTAGTCCAATACTCCGAGACATCAGTATATTAGCGAATATTACTATACATATTACATTCGTTTTCGTATGGGGCCTCGTACACAGGGACGCGTTGCCGCCATTTTGTTATGCGTCGGCGACGTGTGCTTGTGTACGAAACCCCATACAAATATACTGCGATAGTCGTCGGGATACTAAGGTCGTGGAATACCGGTAAGTACTTGCTTCTTGTGTAAAAATACGGACAAAAATATTGTTTCTTTATTTCCAATGATAATAGTCTTAATCTTTAGTTAGTTTGTATTGTTTGTTTGCATTATATCAACATTGCACCTGTGAAGTGAATTACCTGATGTATGTTGATATTATTTTGTAGAACATATTCAGCAAATCCAGGTCTTTCTTCAAGCTCGCCTCGAGTTAAAATATGTCGCGACCTGTCTAGTCGCACACTCCGACCACAAGTCACACATTGTTCTCTATGTGGTTCCATTTTCACCAAAATCCGGTAACTTGGAGTAATCAAAGTCCGTTTAGAATAACCGAATCGTAGGTAATAACAGAAACAATGTCCAAACACAGCCGAGTCGTCAGTAAAGAAATCAAACCATAAAAATGTCCAAACACAGCCGAGTCGTTAGTAAGTACAGGAATCAAATCACTCTGAACGCACGTTAGCACCAGAACAGTATTCACGAATGAATGGCGACATGGGGATGAATAGTTTGTCTGTTTGTTGTTCCTTTTGTTTTAGGTTTGCATACTATCTCGCTCACTCGCACTTAGTATTAGCGAGAGCGAAAGCAAGCCTTAACAACAGTAGCTACCTTTCTCGCTCCCTCACTCGTTGTGTGACTCACTCACGCGCACTTGGTGAGAGCGCTTGTAGTGACGCCATTTTGATTTGTATTATTACACGTGGTAGTTTAAGGGTGTTACTACACAAATCGGACATCGATCGATTCGACATTGATCGATTGGTGTGGCTTTGTCTGATCGATGGATACCGTTAGAATAACCTAGATCGATTGCCGGTCGATGGCATCGGTCGACGTTGATCGATTAACCCCGGCTATAATCCATCAGTTGCTATTCGTTCACCTCGTTAGCGTAGCTTAGCTCTGTAGTTCGCGGTGTGAACCAAAGTATGAAAAAGAGGTGAAATGATGCTCGCTCGGCTCGCCCGTTTTCGTTTTGACAATACTCTCATCGGCTCCTCTCCCCGCTCCCCTCCCTCCCCTCGCTCTCCCGCCCGCTCGCTAACCCTCCCCTGCACTCCTCCACCCTCCCCCTCGCTCTCCCACCCCGTCGCTCCCCCACCCCTAGCTCCCCTCGCTCTTCCGACCGCCCGCTCGCCGTCCATCCGTAGTTTTTGACGTGAACCCACATCAACAAACAAAGCTTCGCTTAGTTTATATAGTTTCCCTCGCCTCACTTCGCCCGCCAGCTTGCTCGCTCGCTCGCTAGCTGGCAGTGTGGCCGGCCCTTCAGCGCGTGGGCTGCAGGCGGGTGATAACGGGGAGCGGACGGCGCGCGGCGCGGCTCTTGCAGATCGCTCGACATCGACTAATCTGTTCTACCATCGATCGACGTCGACTAATTCATTCTACCATTGATCGATCGGTCTGGAAGAAACTATCGATGGACGTCGACTAATCGATGTTACCATCGATCGATGCCGTCAATCGACGATCGATCGATTGGTGTAGTAACACCCTTACGTATCTCGGTATGATATGTCAACTTCTTGTAGAATTGCTGACAAATACGTTAAACAGATGTAAACAATTTAATGTGATGTAAAGGAACTTTAAGCTCCTGTAACTTTTTACTGATGTAGATTTCAGCATCGCTGTCATACAACAAATTGTTTGTCTAAGTTATATCTTTGTAATGATATATTACTCAAAGTGCTACAATACTTGGGCAAATCTGCCCAATCTCCTTTCTGTAGTGATTTTTAGTAGCTATTTTGTATAACGAAATGTTAGATTTGACAAACATTTTATTTTATTTTTATTTATTTATTTAAAATTACATATTTGTTTCGTATTTTTAGACGTATAAAGAACGGTTGACAATTGTCTGTGCTTTCAAGGCCACACACAGCTCTGACACATCTTTTTGGGCTCTAAATACGAGTTCTCTATCTACTGTATTACGCCATATCTTAGTGATGATGCAACATAGTCGTGATAATCTGTTAGTACGGATTCTAGGCTCACTATTTTTGATAACTTATGGAGAACATAGGCAAATTTATTAAGTTTTTTACATTTCGTCTGTCTGGGGTCTCCAAGTCAAATTGTTGTCTATATTAACACCAAGAAATTTTGTAGCAGTAGTTGATTCTATTTTTGTCCCTAAATAGCTAATGTCAAGAATGTTGTTTGGGATCCTTTGATAAAAATGCATAATTTTAGTATTTTCTAAGGTTATAATTAGATTATTGTTGTCAAGCCATGATATAATTCTATTTAATGACATATTTATTTCATTTTCATAAGTACTGGGATCATCGCACTTAATAATTACGGTTCTATCATCGGCGAATAGTACCATAGGGTAGTTTATTTGCCTCGGAAGGTCATTTTGTAGAGCAAAAAAAGGAAAAATAATATCTTACCAATATTTTCATATAACGCATCAAAAAATGTTGTCTCGTTAAAATAATTACTATGACATTAATCGTACAAATAACTAAAACGACTTTTTTTTTCATCATGTTAATTAGTTTGATGAATTAAGTATGTCGATGAGGCACATTTCCAACGTCACATTTCAAAGTCAAAGTCAAAGCATTTATTTCAAATAGGCACATAAAAGGCACTTTTGAACGTCAACACCCAATACATTCACAATGGCTTTAATGAGCGCGTTTTAATGAATCGTTTGCACCATGGCGGCAATCGATTGTCAACATGCAGCCCAACAACATCGATTGCGTTACGAATGCAATCATGCAAGCAAATGGCGGACTATTAACTAGTTTAGGTATACGTTTGTTTTTGGTATAGTCAATGGGATAATTACAGAACAGCTGTAAGTTGGATAGGACCTAAAAACTTTTCAGAACTTGAAGTAGAATTTGAATAAAGGTACCTTTGTATAACCAAGAAACGCAAGCACAGTCTTGCATTTTAACACCTACACCCTCGAACAGTGGTGTGGTAAAATGAATATTGTAGCTGACAATCTTCGATGACAAGACCTTTTCCTATCTTACAGATTATTCTACATCGTCTACGCCCAATTTAGAAGGTACAGTCACGAGCATAAATTTAATAAGGTTGCAATTGTTATTTCATGAGAAAAAAAAGCCTTTTTAATTTAGCGTAACCGTAAAGTACCTATGTATTTATACTCGTGACTGTACTATCTCGAAATCAGCTCAAAAGTAGTCTATAAGCGCTCTCAAACTAAGAAAGGCCCATGTTTACTACCGAGATGATGACGTAGACGTCAACAACTTGATACGTAGAACAAGTCCAAGTCTATTAGGCTAAAACCCAAGGGCCCTGCCTTCGCAATTCATATATCCCATCAGTATATTCCCAAATGATAAGTACGTAACATGCAAACCATTATATCTGAAGTCATGTCTTGTCCGAAATAGAATGGATTAAAGCCTGCGTGATTACGCTGACAGCAATCGTGGCTCATTTTTATTTTATGATACTAAAATATCCGAAAATAGACACGACTTTTACGAACTCGTAAATATAATAATGTGTCGGGTTGCTACGTCAGTTTCCGTCGGTTTGAGGTCAGTCGGGATGCTTCAAAATGTAATAATATCTGTGCTCCAGTTATTTTTGCTATTTAATAACGAAAGTTTTGCTAACAAATAACCTTTGGATTAACATTCTACGCAATTAGACTGCAATTATTAGTCTGTGAAGGACCCAAAAGCATGAAGTTTATCGAAGACCCACTGAATGGCTTACGTAAAGCGTCTACCGTGGCAGTAAACAGTATTGTAAGCACAATAGTGCCTACAATACTGTTTACTGCCACGGTAAATCTAATGTACAGACATAAATAATAAAAATTTATGAAACTTTGTTTATTGTATGAAATAAACCTTTATACCCGTCATAAAACCTATATTTGATAATCCTTGGTCTACACTCGTTAATTCTCTCTATCGCATCTGTCCACAGCGGCCATTTTTCCTCCCATTTGCATAACGGTTAACCTGACAATGATCGTGGTGACAGCCTCGCATAAAAACGAATAAATTATTAGGCACGCATCGTCCGGATCGGCCGGACAGTCGGGACGGCGGACACGGATCCCGGACACACAGGCGCCCTCTTAATTTGCATTTTAATTTGCTAACACGTCGTTAATATCATATGTGTAAAAACAGCCGCATTGCTTATAAGTATAACTGTGAACTTATTAATTGCGCGAGTGAGATCAGACTGGTCGCCTATAAATTCATATGAGCCAACATTAACACGAGTTTCCGATTTCAACAACTCTGGCCCAAAACCACGCGACTGCTCTCGGGAACTTGGTCTGATGCACTTAGTGTTGACCTACTTGAAATCTCGCACTCGCATTGTGAGCTGGACTAAGTCAAGTGACTTGTGTGCGGTTGGCGTTAACTACAGAACACCACGTGCTACTGTTCAGAAACAGTTATCAGCTTAACTCTTAAATAAAGACAAAGCTACAACAAAACAATTGTGCTTCCCAACCACAATCCATACTAATATATTAGAAAGTAAATGTCCATCTGTCTGTGTTACCTTTTCACGCCTAAACCACTGAACGGATTTCGATAAAATTTGGCAAGGAGATAGATTTTTTTTAAGGGGAAATGTTAAGGATATGTAATGTATGGTTTTGGTAAGAATTAAAAAATATTGTTACAGTTTTGTTAAACCATCCCTCAAGGGAAAAAAAAAGGGGGTAAAATAGGCGATGATTTTAAAATTCACATGATATTGAAAAAATAAGTGTACCTCTTTTTAATAAATTAAGGAATTGGAAATATAGTCAGAACCCGTATCTTGAGATATTGTTTATTTTAGTGTTTATGTCATTTAAATAGGTAGGTACCGCTTAAAAGTTATTACAATTTGAGTTACAGAATAACTTAACTAGTATAGGTAATACGTAGTCAATGGCGACGACGCTAGAGTATTTCAAATGAATGATTATAATATTAAAATGAATTACTATTAATGGATGGAATGGATTTGGATGATAGGATACTATTTACCCCGGTAGCACGTTCCCGTGGGATAATTTCCGACATCCGCGCGGGCGAAGCCGCGGGCAAAGCTAGTACCAAATACATTGAGATCGACTCGGTCTAGCAAGATGCGGTTGTACTTCCCTCGGTCTAGCAATATGCGGTTGTACTTCCCTCGGTCTAGCAAGATGCGGTTGTACTTCCCTCGGTCTAGCAATATGCGGTAGTACTTCACTCGTTCTAGCAATATGCGGTAGTACTTCACTCGGTCTAGCAAGATGCGGTTGTACTTCCCTCGGTCTAGCAATATGCGGTTGTACTTCATTCGTTCTAGCAATATGCGGTAGTACTTCACTCGGTCTAGCAAAATGCGGTTGTACTTCACTCGGTCTAGCAAGATGCGGTTGTACTTCACACGGTCTAGCAAGATGCGGTTGTACTTCCCTCGGTCTAGCAATATGCGGTAGTACTTCACTCGTTCTAGCAATATGCGGTAGTACTTCACTCGGTCTAGCAAGATGCGGTTGTACTTCCCTCGGTCTAGCAATATGCGGTTGTACTTCATTCGTTCTAGCAATATGCGGTAGTACTTCACTCGGTCTAGCAAAATGCGGTTGTACTTCACTCGGTCTAGCAAGATGCGGTTGTACTTCACACGGTCTAGCAAGATGCGGTTGTACTTCACTCGGTCTAGCAAGATGCGGTTGTACTTCACTCGGTCTAGCAAGATGCGGTTGTACTTCACACGGTCTAGCAAGATGCGGTTGTACTTCCCTCGGTCTAGCAATATGCGGTAGTACTTCACTCGTTCTAGCAATATGCGGTAGTACTTCACTCGGTCTAGCAAGATGCGGTTGTACTTCCCTCGGTCTAGCAATATGCGGTTGTACTTCATTCGTTCTAGCAATATGCGGTAGTACTTCACTCGGTCTAGCAAAATGCGGTTGTACTGCACTCGGTCTAGCAAGATGCGGTTGTACTTCACACGGTCTAGCAAGATGCGGTTGTACTTCACTCGGTCTAGCAAGATGCGGTTGTACTTCACTCGGTCTAGCAAGATGCGGTTGTACTTCACACGGTCTAGCAAGATGCGGTTGTACTTCACTCGGTCTAGCAATATGCGGTTGTACTTCTCTCGGTCTAGCAAGATGCGGTTGTACTTCACTCGGTCTAGCAAGATGCGGTTGTACTTCACACGGTCTAGCAAGATGCGGTTGTACTTCACTCGGTCTAGCAATATGCGGTTGTACTTCTCTCGGTCTAGCAAGATGCGGTTGTACTTCACTCGGTCTAGCAAGATGCGGTTGTACTTCCCTCGGTCTAGCAATATGCGGTAGTACTTCACTCGGTCTAGCAAGATGCGGTTGTACTTCACTCGGTCTAGTAAGATGCGGTTGTACTTCACTCGGTCTAGCAATATGCGGTTGTACTTCACTCGGTCTAGCAAGATGCGGTTGTACTTCACTCGGTCTAGCAAGATGCGGTGGTACTTCTCTCGGTCTAGCAAGATGCGGTTGTACTTCACACGGTCTAGCAAGATGCGGTTGTACTTCACTCGGTCTAGCAATATGCGGTTGTACTTCACTCGGTCTAGCAATATGCGGTAGTACTTCACTCGGTCTAGCAAGATGCGGTAGTACTTCACTCGGTCTAGCAAGATGCGGTAGTACTTCACTCGGTCTAGCAAGATGCGGTTGTACTTCACTCGGTCTAGCAAGATGCGGTGGTACTTCTCTCGGTCTAGCAAGATGCGGTTGTACTTCACACGGTCTAGCAAGATGCGGTTGTACTTCACTCGGTCTAGCAATATGCGGTTGTACTTCACTCGGTCTAGCAATATGCGGTAGTACTTCACTCGGTCTAGCAAGATGCGGTAGTACTTCACTCGGTCTAGCAAGATGCGGTTGTACTTCACTCGGTCTAGCTCGATGCGGTTGTACTTCACAGTTTTACATGGACTTGAGCTTTTACCCAACATACACCTAGTTTCATTTAACCCCGCCATCCAATCCACCACAAATACGTCTCTAAACCGTATTTAACCCTGATTTGCTTCTGCACCGCAAGCTCTAGGACTCTTCGAGTGCTGCTTGCATCACAGTTGAATTCCTCGCGCCTGCTACCTCCGCCGCGCCGCCGGGAATTTGCGCCCAAATGAAATGGCGCTTCACACATGATTGCACGCTCGTATTTCAGTACCTGCTGTTGGATCGCTGCGTTGCAATTTAAATGTGGTTTAATAACCAGATCCATCATTGGTGGTGCGTTCGACAATTTAGGATGTTAATTTGGGGGAGATTACGGGTACGATTATTAGGAAAATTGCTCTTCAAACGGCACTTTAATTCCAGCTATCATATTCAGACGCAACCACTGCATTTGTCTATCTTCAGTTCCATTGTTTCATAGGCCAACTTAATTAAAATGCCCCGAAGGCTATTACTTAAACAGCCGTATTCGACCGTGCATACAAGTTTAGCACTGCCCCATATATCCAGCGATATTTTACCCCGAGTTCATATTTGTTTCGACCCAGTGTTCATTTGTGCTTCAAACGCTACAATTTGGCGGCCAACAAATTTGTGGGAACTAGGTTTGTTCGTACATGTTCGAGTAACCTTGGAGCTATATTTGGTTCAAAATGCCGGGCGTAGAATACGTGGGCAGGCCACAGGGGTAACGAATGCGCGCATACTACAGACTTATGTAAGTGAACTAAAGATTATAAGCCCGGGACTGTTGTGTAACCTATACGTTTATTTTACACGTGAAAAAGGCTTATAGGGCTTTCAGTTAAGTTTAAATGTGGACTTTTCCTCAATGTTCTTATGGCGTCGTACTCTGTTGTTGTATTAAACCAGTAGTTTTCGAACAGACTTTTCAATATTTGCTATCGAACATGTGCACAGATTTTAATAAGGTGTGTACCAAATTATTTACAGTTTAATAAGCAGCAACACCGACAAGCTCAGTCACACATTAAATCACAATATGTCACGCTTCGAACCCCAGCTAAATACACGAACACGCGCACGCTCCCCAAAACTTCCACATGACCATAATGTTAGCTCATCAATACTAGAACATCCTCAGTGGCGGACCTTGGCCGGGGCTGGCGCGCTGCCAGAGGTCGTCCTTGTCCACTTTCACCGCTATCGATTTTGGAAGATGCCCCACATCGGAGCTTATTGCCCTGGCTAACGCAAGTGCAAGTTCACTTGTTATTGGGGAGGGTGCCAGCCCCGCCAGCTGCTGTCGCTGTTGCCTTTATGGTGATACTTGGTTTGAAGTATGCTGTTTGTACACCGTAACAATTTTTAAGAACATTTTAAAATTGTTTGAAGAAGGTTCTGGTGTTCTGCTCGGTACTTATTATTGTTACTAGCTAGCATTTTCTAAATGATGTTATTACCAAACCGGGTAATTTGCTGACATATTTAACGACCATTTGCAATTCTGTGAGGTAAGATATTTTTCAGTATTTTAGAGCTGTGTTTTTAAGTTCAAGGTCTTTAACAATTCATTTTGTTACTAGAGACTAACCCCAAGGGGGGCGTACATCACTTTAATTTGAACATTTACTTCCGACGTGAGTTAGAAAATCCTGCAGAATAAATAGATAACCCATATTTTTACACGCGCCAGTGTTTCCAGTATTATTCAATCAATAGACACTTCTCTCTGAATCTAAATTCCGTTCAAGTTTCCCCTGCCAGGATGTCGAGTGATTGATCAAAATTGTATTCAAAATTATCTGTTTCAGGGCCTGTTTGCTGAAAGTACTTTCAAGAACAAAGATTACCTACATGACCTTCACAACGCAAGAAAATGAGAGGAAAACTAACTTGGAGAACTAAAATGTTTTATTTTATCTGGATTAAACAAAAGTGGCAAGTAAAGAGCGAAGGATTGCGTACAATCATACTTGCACGGCAAGACGCTAGCCGACGCCGCCGCGGACATTCTGTGTCCCGGAGCCACCGAGGGCTGAGAGGGGATAGGAGATAATTATTGAAATTTGCATTTTAATCACCGTGTCGCCACCCCCGGTAATGGACAGAGAAAAAAAATATGAATTTAAATACACATTTTGCATAATTTACATGTGACATAAAGACCAGCTACTCCAGCTAGAGCTAGATCAGACTCTGAATTATCATACAGATAGTCATCAGTTTTTAATCGTTGACCATAATATTCCTACCGCAAAAGTTGTTCCGTATGAATCTATTGTTTACTCCAGGAGCGACGAACATTAAACAACATTCAACAGAACAACTTTATCACGGAATGCCTTACATTTATAAGAATTCGATAAAGTGAGTCGCCTCAAAACGATCGCATACTTCATTTTGATTTATACACACCACTTCGTTGAAATGTAAGAGTAATAGAATTTATAAGAGTGGTGCTGTGTGAAATAAAACGGCGGTGATTTACTTTACAACTTGTCACCATATACACTAAGTTTATTATTATTATTATTTGTACTAACATTTACTGACCATTTGCTTTCATAAAAAGAACAGTCAATATACCATTCAAAGCGAGTGTGATTATTTTAAAAGCATTTTTAAAAGAAAACCCAATGTTCCATAAAAGGAAATTTACTTTACTCGTATTTCCTACTAATGTCAACCGAAATTTTCGTACAAAATCTGAGTTGGAGTGAAACACTCGTGTAATTACATGGCCCTCTCAATATGACGTAATTTCCTCTAAGACCTCCGTTCTGGCGCCTCACTAATCTCCGGGGAATGTGTTTTTGCGCAACTGTATCAAAGTTTTAAGTCTTCACGTTATGTTTAACAAAATCTTAAGGAGCTTTTTTTTAAACATTTAAAAACGGTGGAGATTTAATTCATAAAGTGAGAGCGACGAAGTAATCGTAGTTAATTGGACTGGGCGCAGGTAGCCACAAAGCCTTACGTAAAATATATTTATTGTTTCAGTAAATAAAACCTTACCTTACCGTACCTTTGTACTCAATTTATAATTATGTCATATCTCTTGTATTTTACTGTGTGTACATAAATAATAAATAAATAAATAAAATGAACCCCAAAACATAAAGAAAATGTTGGTAAATAAGAAAAAAAAATACATAATACTTGTGTCACAAGACATTTAGGCGAAACTATCTGAAAACAGTTCGCGCGAAGTTTGCAGGGTTCGCGAAGTTGGGAGATGGAAGGCATGGATCAGCGAGACGGATCAGCGATCAAACACGTCGCGGTGAGGAAACACTTTTAGCATAATATTTCTTTCCGATTGCTCTTTTGACCGGTGTCATAACATATTCACTCTCACTCCAATGATCCGTGAAAATTTCCCGCATTACAGAATTACCTTCTTGAACCAAAAAGAGAAGCTATCGACGGTATAAATTTGGTTCCAAAGTTTAAAAAAAAATACTTATCGGATTTGTTAAAAAGCACTGCTATTTCAACAGATCTTGATATCCCTCGCCTAATCTGACTAGAACACATCAAGCATTCCTAATCCTCAAATCTACAATGACTAAAGAGGTCGTACAAATCACGGAATCGGGCCCGAGTGTATCAGATAGCTCGCTAGTAAACCCAGAACACTAGGTATCTGTGCCACGACAGCCTCCGGGCATATCTGGTCGCGTCTCGAATCTCGTCAGATGTTCCCGAACTGGGTCAGTTTTGTAACACCAGTACCTATTGACTTGTGCATACAGGATTCTGCACATTGGATGCGGATTGCATCGGATCGGATTGTGTCGATTTATGTGAAGTTCTCGGCTTTACGTAACAACATTTTATATCAGTACTCGATTATACCAAATAACATTCGGGTTCTGAATTCAATCATACAACAACAAAATCTGGTCTATATTCCTATAAACAGTTCTGTTTTTAAGATTCTCTTCCCTCTAGAATTTCAAAACTCCAGAGTACAAAGCTTTCAAGAGCAAAATGTATAAAGGATTTAGACGAAACAACATTTTATTAAAATTTACGAAAGGTTCTGTTTTACATTCTCTTTTTCTTGACTAAAATAAAACTCATATAATGCGTTGTGTCTCCGCCTACTTAGGTGCGATATTGCCACCTGACCTCCGACCTTCGCTCATGTACTTTCCAGTTCCCCGCTGAATTATGAACACATCGTTAGCATACGGGCAGCTCGTCATTCAGTCTCGCGTTAATTAACGGACACCTCGTCCCGGCCGGGATTCGAACCGACGACCCGTTGCGTAGATTGCCTATCAACGCCATTAGGTCTGGATTGTGAAATACGTGACAAGAGTTATTGTGAAGTACTTTGATTGTAACTTCAGAGTCAGATCCAGCTTATCAAAGTTTATCTTTGAAGAAGTTATTTCATGCGTTCCTTTCTTAATAATATATTGAGAAACATCACATATCTACGAGACCTTGAAATTGACCTTGAGATCCTTGAAATTATTATTTACTGCAAGATAAAAATAGACTTGATTTGAAACACAAGACACGGGTACACAAAGCTATAATCAAATATCAAAAAGCGCGGGTAATATTCTTGTAAGTGAAAAAGCAACAACTGGACAATGTTGATCTAGTCATAAACTTAAACCAATCGCGTCTGGTTTTCGACTAGCCGGGATTGGAACCGGCGACCCGTTACCCGATGCCCTATTAACGTCGCCTTGCTAACTGATTTGTAACGGGCAGTTTAATGGAGTGCGATCGGCCGGCAGTTCTGCTGCGAACATTATTACAGCTTGATCATACAAATGGTATTTAGTGTAGAGGTTGTCAGATTGTCTGACAATTTTGAAATACTGGATACTTGGTCAATAGATAGGTAAATTATCCCCTTTTATACAAGGAGTAATTGAAATAACTGAAAACCTGAAAAGGAGTAAGGTATTGTACTCAATACTTATCATTATAAACAACTTTTACTATGGGACCCAACCCTGAAATCACGAAGAAAAAGTCAGCTGCTCCATACAATTATATTCGCATAACTCGACAGAAAGGAAGTTCTTCGTAAGGGGTCAGTTGCGTAGTAGGTATTCGCAACCGGCGGCGTGTATGACCAGATGTATGAACGTAAATGAGGCAAAAGGTGTATGTAAGGGTTGTAGCAGGTGGCGTTATATAGTGTCTGCCTACCCCCGTGGGAAGAAGGCGTGAGTTTATGTAAGTGTAACTCGACAAAAAGTAGGGACTGTTTGACTTTTTCTTTCGCTATTTTAGGGTCGTTCCCACAGTAGAAGTTGTACATAATGACGAGTAGGTACAACGATCCCTTTTTAGTTTTCAGCTATAACAATTACACCTTGTACCAATAAGACTAAGTACCGTTCGTTAGCGTAGGTACAACTTTGAAAACGTATTCTAGAGTTTTCAGAAGTGACACAATATCCTTATAATAAAATTTAATCAACGCTTAATTTTCCGACTCGCACTGTGTGGTTGAAACTATTACTGGTGGCTACGTCCAGACAGGTCGGCAGTTTGTGAGTAATTCCTTAATTGCCATAGTTTAGACCTCCATCAGTCAGTCACAGGCCATTTGTGTGTTAAATCTTCAGTGAGAAGCTTTGATGTCTAACGTGGCATGTAAACCCCGAGTTGTTATATGTAGTTACTAAAAATGGTTATGAACAGTCGCTTTCAGTTGAATTCTGTCACAGATTAAGCCTACTCTCGACAGTGATTATTAAAGCTTAATGTTTTATTTTAAGGGTGGAGTTACGTGGTGTGACGGGATTTGTGGCGTAAGTTCTAAGGTTAAAACGTAGACAGCAGTCAAACGTGCTAGGTTGACCACAGACAATTTTAGGGCGACTCGTAACAAAGTACTCACATTCATATTTGATGAATTTCATAATTTATCTAAAAACTTATTAATTTTTTAAACGTTACAAGAATGATCAATGCAAGATATAGATATAGGTAGTTATGCGTTGCCAACCCTTACCCCGTACTACTATATTGGTAAACTAAGATCACACCATGCCACCCACCTGCATTGCGATTCTGTAACCATCTCACCGTGAAAACTTAGGTGAAGTGAGGGTGGAGTGAGCTGTCAGTGTAGTCCTACTGATGCTAGGGTTTGACCAAGCATTACATTTAAAATCATAATCGAGATTTTAATTATATTTTTTTATGTTATTTCTATTGATCATCTTATATAATTTCAAAGCTAGTATTTAAGTTTATTTTTATAAAACAGCAACACAGAAAGTCAACTTTGTTTCTATTTAAATGAAAATCAAAGATGACGGTAAGCCAACTTTGATTTTCATTTTGACCTCACTTTCGGCTTTAGCAACCTCGAAAACCATGAATACGACCAATAGTCATAATTAAACAATAGGTCACTAATAACAAACAATGTCCATGCGCATTTTCTTTAGTAGCTAGTTTAGGAAAAAAAAAGAACGTATTTGAGCTTCTTACTGAATTTCTGTTTTGATGTTTTATTTAAAAAAAACCCGTAAACAGTAATGTTCAGCCACTTAAATACTAGCTTTGAAATAATACAAAATGATCAACAGAACTAACATTAAAAAACATATATAAATGTAATGCTTGGTCAATCCCTAGCATCAGTGGGATGACACTGACAGCTCTCTCCACGAGTCCACGCTCACTTCACCTAAGTGTTCACTTCACGGTGAGATTTTTACAGAATCGACCGGCTGTACCGGGTAGCCATTATATCATGTGACAAATTATCAATTACAATAAAATTAATGATGATCAAAACCACGACATACTCGTAAGATCGTTGCTGACCATCTGTGAGGTCCAGCCACAGACACACACATGTAAACTTTTCAGTAGTATATAAGCCCATGTAATCTAAATATAAGGGTTCATCGTATTATAAAGCTTATGCTGAGCACACGTGTATAGAAAATAAATATATTTTTTTAAACAAGTCTTGCGCGTTCTTATTTGACTAGGTATAAATTTGTATTTGTTCTCAAAATGACACAACGATAACTTTAAATATCACTAAAGTCTTATCTTGCAGATTAGGTTTCCAAGCAAAGGTATTTTTACACGCTTTTATTAGCTTGTTTGGTATGTATCTATGTAACGGATTTTTTTTATCGATTTTCATCCCCTTCAAAACGTCGGATTGATTTGAAACTTCGCACACTTATCAAGGACCGATGACAATGCAATAATTTAAATAGTTTGTCCCATTATCGTTTCCAGGATCCTCAGGATTAAACGTTATATTTTTTTTAATAGTTTAATTGATATACCTATACCTACATGTGTATAGAATTGAGGTTATATCGTAGACCGTACACAATGCTTACGGTCAACGATATAATATCAAACTCGCACACTCACAAATACCTACACAGAACCGTATAAAATATTTAAAAGAGACAGTAAGAGAAGGTCAAAATAAAGATGTTATTGTAAAAAAGCGTGGTGGGGTGCTTTATCAGATATTTTCATGATGACGCATTTTACAAATATTCACAAATATATTTACAGCAATTGACATGAAGCACCGCACGCTTTTTTACAATAAAATATTTTTTTTACTGTTAATCACTCTAATCTTATTTTAAACTTATTGAAAGTTATTTTCTACTTTTTAGTTCGGTTATCTACAAAAGCGTGTTTGTTTAGTTTAATTTAAACTATTATTATTTTATTTTAAAGACAATCCGGTAATGTACTCGTAATGGAAGAAATATTTTAACTATTGGAAAAATAAAGATAAGCTCTGATATAAACGAAGTCGAGATAAAGAAGGAACCGCTGGAAAATAAGTAAACACAATAACCTTCCGAAATGAGGCGCCATTCCAAAATAAGTGACTATTATGAAATCCAGATTAAGGATTAGCTCTAAACTTCTAAGCTGAATAGTAAATCAGAATGAGGCCGAGACTTGAGATTACTTTACGCAGCATTTCGCGTAATAAGTATAATAAAGAAAATTGAATGCTAAAATAAACATGGCGTTGTGTCAAGTAATAATTGGGTCAGTCACACAACATTCCAGCTTTTAGTTACCCACATTAATGTTACCAACACGAAAGGGGCTTTGGTACATTGTCACGGCTAAATAGCTGTGATAATAAAATAAATTAAGAAAAATAGGTGGAAAAATTACAAATGTACATACTTTTCATAAAATTTAAAACTTTTATACCTGTGCCTGCGGGTTCGACCACGTGGAGGACGTGGGCGAACCCGCAGGCACAGGTATAAAAAGTAAATTTCACTGGTACTCGTAGCATTTATTATTATTATTTTTTAATTATCTTCATTCAAAATTACTTCAAATGGGCTATCAGCTTTTTGGAAAATCCTACTAGTAGTAGACTGCAATTATGTTTCGTAGGTAACGCAAAAACCGGAGCCGGACCTGGAGACGCACCGCAACGTCAACTTCAAGGCGTTCGTGGTGCGCGTACCGAATTATTATCTGCCCGTCGTCATGGAAGATGACTTTTGGCCGCAGAACGTGGTGTTCCGTCGCTTCCGCGGACAAGTACCACAGGATTGCTCAAGGACAAGCTAGTGAAGTGCTACTAACATAGTTTTAAGCTATTATTAACACAAGTTTTGTTTTATTTAAGTACTTTATATATGTTAGTTTGTAAGGTATATGTCTATGGGCCATTGTAGCCAGAAATAAAAGTTTTATTATTATTTTAACATGAAAACCCATACAACTTCTATGGAACAAAATACCAAAATTCACCCTCTTAAAACATACAACTTTCCCCCGAACCCGTAACAAAATAGAAAAATAAACAGCATCAGAGCTAACAGGATGTACATGAATCTATTTGTGTGAGAGCAGAACAATGGCGGGGCGGGGCGGCTACGTAACGACTAGGCAATGGGTACGCGAGTAGAATGAGTGTCGAAGAAACAGGTACCATTGTGAGCTATGAAATGTGGCAGGTAGTGCGACATTGAAAAGAAGAAAAGAGAAATGAGTAGCAGGTACCTACAGTACTCGGCCTTAATACGACACATCGAGCTTCAAAAAGATATGAGTGAGAGAGGTGATGGTCTACTTAGGGCGAACTTCACCAAAGTTTTATACATAGAATAAGTCTTATCCTGGGCATACATTTTTCTATACTGAAACTGGTAGAAGTCCATTTTATTCCACGGATAAAAGATATCTGAGTTTAGTAAAAATCAACCCTAAGCCCAACTATTTATGAAACTCTGATGTGCCATATTGCCGGCCGGCTGGCGGAGGGTCATTGACCATGAAACTGTAACCAAATCGAAATAAAGGTTGTTCACAGCAGCAGAGCACATACACGTGCTTTTTCTTCATATATGCGAGTTCGTAAACATCTACAATGTGCCTCATACATAACGGGCCACAATAATTAGCGGTCGTAAAAAACCTAGGTATTATCGCCTGAGTTGACTAACTGATTAGTGATCGCGATGTTGTTATTTTCGCCCTTAATCCGTTATCGGCTTCTATAAGAGGGCTGGGTTATTCACCACATAGAAAGCAACCAGTTCAATGTATTCTGTGCTATTTGTTTGAAATGGTAATCAAAAAAGTTTTGAATGCCTATGAATTCAATAGATAATACCAATACAAAATATAGTTTGGTGTTTGTGATTTGTATATATATAGGTAAGTACACTTGTCTATATCGGCTATCGGAACGAACTACCAAATTTTAATCTCGACGGAATTGGGTTAATTAATCAAGCAAATATTTACTTATCACTATGAGTTCTTAACAACAAATCTTTACTTGCTTGAGTCTCTAATATAGTACTACTATCCTTGTTTTGATAAGAAGCCAAGTGATATTTTGACTGTTTGCAATACAGACCCAGGCAGTCTGGCGATGAAAAGAGTAATTTGGTTGGAAATCTGGCGATACTAATACACTGGAATTCCATGTCCAGTAAATTGAAATGAACCAATAAATCTGGCTAATAATTGCCTGTCTGCTGCAAGCCTAGGTATCAGAACAGACACAACACAGTCTGTATAGAGACACAATTAATCTACGCTACAATCTGTCATCCGACAGCAGGCTTGTTGGAAGCGTCTCTATCAAGTGCAATTAAATGCATATACGAAGGGCATCTGCACACATTCATTAGTAACGCATATCTCAATTTAGTGTTTTTCAGATTCCTGTGATAGCATTTATCAGTGTATTCGCCATCACGTAGTTTAAAACATGAATAAAAGTAAGATTAGAACAAAACTTTAAGTGTAACGTGATCAAGTCATTAGTAAACAGTTCGTTAAAAGTTATTAAAGAACTTGCAGATATTTACATTTTATAATACTTGAAGCTAAAACTATCATCTTTATCTCATGCTTCAGCACGCTAACTACTTTTATAAACTTGAAACCTTATATAACAACTTTTTGTGAAACTTTGCAAACATTGTTTGATCGGGATAATGTGAAAATCAGCAAGACGGGCACTTCAAAAGATTTAGAAGCACTTGAACTTCAAACAGCTGTACTGTACCCGTATAAGATTTGATTAAACAAAGTCTGCAGCGTTGATTAAACAAAGTTCAGTGCCCAAGAAAGCCAATATTTCGGGACCTATTTCATTTGAAATAATAACATAAAACAGTATCCGAGTTCAAAGCCAACTTGCTTCGTAAGAAACAATGCTCCGTCAAGTTTTCACGCTCTTTTGTCTGTTCCGTTACGTATAATTTGTTGTTCCGAAGACAGCCGAGCGCGCCCGACACTCGCCGAACGTTTCATGGTAACTTAGCATTGAAATCTCTCTTTGTTCCGGCTTTTGAGAGGGTTCTTCATTGTGGAAAATTTGTCAACATTTTTCTCCCATTTGGACACAATTGCCAATTAGCTTTTTTGAGATAAAATAATTTTTATTTCGGTTTGATGGATTGTTTTGATGGTTTTGGCACTTTTTGCGGCTGAATGGAGTTCAAACGGTTCAGTTCATTTGAAATTAAATTATAATTGAGATCAAAAGCATTTTGAAAGCCTTTTACAGTTAGAGCAATGTTCTACGTACCTACATAAATGTACACCAAATCCAAGTTCCAATATTTGCCGTCATTCCCATATTTAGCTAGAATAGAACAATAGCCGCCACCGCCATACTAGTATTACATAACCCACTGAATAGTTAACGTCCTAAAACAGCTCAGTATAGACGACAGCGCTCCAATTTAATATTGCATCGAAACAGAAAGCTCCAGCGCACCCCGGGGGTCGCTTCCGCACTGATGCAAATAAACGATTGAAATCGTACTGCGAGTGTTAATGAATGATGAATAGTAATGTATTGCAGCTCTTACTTCAGTTCCAGACAAATGTGATTGAATCTAAAAAACGGGTGTAAAAAGAACCTTCACGAAGCCAGAGTCACTTGTACTCCACGTCGTTGTGATAATTTTTTGGTACTGGACCATACCTGGGAACCACCATCTCCGTAACGTTCTCGTTACGGAGATGGTAAAGGTCAAAATTCAACTTCACTTGAGGTTCATCCATGCGTCATGTTCGTGAACGGGCGCCGGGCGCTGTCAGTTGGGACTGGTCATCTCTTAGCCACCACGGCTTATTTTAATTATTTTATTATGGATTGTTTTGTTTAAATTTATATTTGCGTTACACTGGACACTCAACGTGTACGTCTTATTTACATCGTACTCACATATAATTATACCTATATTCAACATTAATGATGTAACTAATATTTATGTAACAATATAATTTAAAAGAGTTTCCATGGAGTTTCTTGCCCGTTCTTCTCCATAGGTACCTACTACTCTATGGAATGGGCAACTAGCTTCATATTTCTGACTGACCGACCACTTGACAATTCAAAAGTGCCTGTAAATGGTGTAATTGAAATAAATGCTTTGGGTTTGAGGTTTTTTTTACGAAAACAAGTTTTTAATGTTATAACACAACTTTAAATACCCCCCTGTAACGTTGCACGCACCCATAAGCAGTATGTTTTGAGTGTGTTACAAAGCGCACTACCGCAAACAGCAATATTTCTAACCAAAAATAAAAATGGTTTCTCAGTAACTATTTTTGTGCAATGTTACTTAGTTTTATGTAGAAAAAGCGTAGATGACGGCTATGTATTGGGCCTTTTTACACCCTGCAAAAAAAGCAGCTTTTGTTAATAAAGAGTATCAATTCACTATGTTCTATCTGTTTACTATTTACTATTAACGGTTATACTACTTACATATACATAAGAACTAGTGAATAGATAAATAGTCCACTACTAATTGATAATGAAAACTGTGTTGATGTGATCAATAGAAAAGATTTTAAATATTCAACGGATAAACAGTTTCAACCAAGAAATCTGATTTTAATGTTGCTTGCTAAACCGCCTTCAATACTAAGCCAAGCTAAGTTACCACAACATAACAACATGAAATGACATTTTATAATCGCTTATACCTGAAAATTCATCGAAAAATATATCCTAATCCCGAAAAAGTGGTACGTGTGGTGGGCGATGACATTGGGGCTGGTATCAGAAGATTATTTGTGCTTTTTATTTTTCCCTCTTGCTGAGGGTGAATCACAATATGGTTTTACTGAAAATTTGCGTTAGCAGAAGTGGATATAATAAGAACGTGCAAGCCGGTCTGGTGACAACCTATTTCTCAATGCAGGTGCGTAGATTATATTTCTGGGCCTGCAACTGTGTCGTTTTGATTAGTTAGCAAAATGTTTCTGGATACTATTAAAAATGGAAAGAAAATTAAACAAATAATAATAATAACAAAGAAATAAAATATCGGAAAGAATGGGAAAATAACAGAAGAGAAAATAAACGAGAAAAACAATACTGAAGAATAGAGGAAAGTGTTATGTTGGGTAACAGGGAGACAGTATTCAAACTCAGTGGTCGAGCAAAGACTAGTTTAATGTACTTCGTTCACATACCACTGCCTATCTTCACATGTATTATTATAATTTTGAACAATCATTCATATTAATTTACATATACCTACAGAAAGAACAAAATATACACTAAGAGAAATAACATATTCCTTTAGCCTGGTCACGACAGGTGAAACATTAGGAAACGAGCAAAACTGGCCACAGAATAGTTAGAAACACAATCCTATTCTCGAATAACAACACACTGCTTCTATCAGCAATTTCCCTAAATAACATAAAGGATTCCCCTAGGACACAAATGTCCATTGTAGATATCCATTAGGGCATTCATTTACAGGTTGATAATTATGTTCAGGTAATGGATTATAGTGTGTCTATTGTATCCGTATTGTTGTCGTTTCATGAATTTCCATCAAGGTCATAACATATTGCTTTAATACGGATGGCAGTACAGAGTCCATAATACTATGCCCACTTTTCTTTTATGAGTTACTGGACGAAAGTGTAAAAAAAACTACAATACAAATAAGTTCTGCAATATCCCTGTGCATACACCAATGCACAGGCAGACATTTTGCAGTATTTGTATGTACAACCCCACAAAGAGGCAGCTAAATAAAAACAAAGCACATTTTCAAAGTTGTTGTACTATTGTACAGAAATGCAATTATGAAGGCACCCGGAACCCTTTTGTTTCCGAACACAATCGCCTCATGCACAGAAAAGTATGCAGCTGACGGTTCATGATTTACTTGTCGTTACTTAACTAACTGCCTACGGATAATACTGACTGTTTATCACATTTTTTATTATTTTTATTATTTAAGGTCTTTCTGAGATCCTTCAGAAAAGCTTGAAAGATTACGAGCAAAGATTTTAGCCTTATAGCTCTTGGTTCTCATGTAAATACATAAATAAATCATTAAATAAAATCAACTTAATACAAAATTTAAATAAAAACTTTTTTAAACAAGCTTTTAATGAACTACAAAGTACTAAATAAAACGTAGGCATAGAACTTAAATATTTTAGCTTGACACTTATCTTAAAGTGTAAGGAGAACGTTACCGCCTCAAGCTTTTAAGAAAAAATTAAACATCTATGTTAACGTAAGTTTTATTTAGTACTTTTTATTAAAAGCTTGTTTTAGAAAAGGTTTTTACCTAAATTTTAATTTGTTCAGTTTAGCATTAGAATTTGTTTAAATATCCGTTCTATCACCTTCATTTGAAAGGTCCTTATAAAGTCAATGTCATGAGTCATGCTATACTTTAGAACGGACTATCATAATCGCATGAGTACCTACTTATACAAAATTTCGTGCCTGTGCTGATGATCGTCCCTGGGTGTAGCAGCCAGATCACGGTGACCTTTAGAACGAGCGATCATAATTGTATACGAATATACTATACTGACTAAAACCCACCCGTGATCCTTTAGTTGCCTGTGCCAGGGGCCACGGTATTCCCCTCGGACTTTCCCGCAACCCTGGCGCCGTCTAGAGCCAATCCTGGGTGTAGAGTAGTCATGTATCATGAAAGTACATTGTCTTCGAAACAAAATTAACATGTGAAATTTCAACTCCTTAGGTTAGGGGTAAGTGGTTTTAGTTCAGCTTGCAATATTTGCCCTAATAAAACTATACACGTCAAAAGTGTCTAGGGATCAAGCACGTTTTTGGTACTTACAAAAAAACTTTTTTTTTTTTTGTATTTTATGTAACTCTTATGGACACTTTTTAGTAAATTCCGCCATTTGAAAAGGGAATAGTTTTTGAATTTCGGTCAAGATGAAAATCTTTTGTAAAGTCGTATTCTTAATATTATAATCCTGCAACGGGTTTGACGCCAAATCTGTTTACGTTATAATGCAGAGAAGACGTCACTTGAGCCGAGAAATGATACGTAGGAATTTTGGAAGCAGGTTCTCGGCAACGTTCTATGGCAATTGCTCTGGGCACTACGCAGAGTGTTATAAGTCGACTTTTGACACATTACCGCATCGCTGGCAGCGTGGCAGAGCGACATGGAGGACGAGCTCGCATCACCACACGCAGACAAGATCGTTACATACAAATATAGTTATCACACATGCAACTCACCAAGCATAAACAGAGACTGCTCTTGTCTGTCTTTAATTAACTAACATTTTATTTAATCAATCTGAACAGACATTTATATTTAATTTTAATAAGGCAATAATATATTTTTTTTAAATACCTTGATCTCTAGACACGTGTGACGTGTGTAACGTAACATACGTTTACATGCATTACAAGTTAATTGTTAGTAAAAATAGTAAGCCTATCAATTCAAATGATGTTTTATTGTTTTTCAAAGGTGGAAATCCAGTTCTTAAGCCTCGTAGTCAACCAACAGTGACAGTAACCTTGACCAAGGTAGAATACAATAACGCCACCAATGTTAAATGACTCGTTTTTAATGTCACAATACAGTACAGACGGCTTTACCCAGGGCTCTTCGAGTCACGATACTTCAAATTGATAGTGAATAATAGGAGAGGGGTTTGAAATGACCTGATTGTTTTTGGATCAGAGTCTCTGTGCAGGCCTGAGCTTATTTGTGAAAAGGAAGTAGATGGGTATGCAGTTATTAATTTTAATAATTTTCTTACGCTCAAATTACTATTTATATCATTTTAAAGCTCTATTACCGGTTTGTCGTTATGAGTTGAATAGCACTTGCGGGCCCCTAACATAGCTAAGTTCACCAGTAACAAAATAATCGTGGGGGAAACCCAATTACAATCCAATGTTGACAATATTGTTTTGAAAAGTACCGAATCACGTGACTGCAAAATTAACATTAAAGCGCTCCCTCACCGGTACTGATCGGTACTGATCGCCAGTAATGTAACAATCTAAGACTCCACTGTAACGGCTAGGGCTTTGCAAGTAGACTGCGCAGGCCGTCAACTGCTGCGTAGTGTAGAGCGACAATTGGAACCAGTCGGATAGGTTAATATACTCGTATATATAAATAAATAGGTAAAAGTAACTCGGCTAGGTCGCGGTAAAGGTTACATTACACGCGAATGCTCCCGGTGAGGGAGCGCCTTTAGATTCGTATTGTCTTTAGATTGGAATTAAAATTACTTTGAAGAGTAAGGCCTCAGGTAAAATTCAAATTATAAGGATTTCATTTCAGGTAAACATATTTACGTGAGCAAATAGGAAACGGTTGCGACAAAATTCGCCACCAAAGACAAAGACATGGGAACTTTAAACGCATACAAAAATGTCCCAAAAATATGATTTAAAGCAAAATAAATTAAAACCTTGTCCAAGTCCATTGTACTTGTCCCTGTTAAGTTTCAAAGTAAGTAGGTACAGAGTATATTCAAATAGGGGCTCTTAACTCAGGACACTTTAACTTTTCTTTAAGTTTAGCTGAGGCTGAGACAGGCTTTCATTTTATTTTATTTCATCATCAGAACTAAAGGTAGTTATGGCAAATAAAACATAATTATAACAACAAAGTATGATGGTTAAATGATACAGACTAATGCCCGCTTGCACCGCAGACAACTAATTAACGTTAAACGTGTTTAAAACATCGTTCTGTTACTGACAATCGACAGAGTCAGCGTGATGGTTTAGATACGATTAGCGCTAAACGCACCAAGCCATTTATGGTGCAAGCAGGCCTTAATATAATGTTTACTTAACCAGATTCAAAACGTAACTATTACCAAAATCAAGCACAAGCTATTGCTTTATGCACGGCAAGACCTACCACAATAGGACACTACTCAAAATGAAACTACATATGCCCATAGTACAGGACTGCTCAGAGCCAACCAGTAATCAAAATGAAACTACATATGCCCATAGTACAGGACTGCTCAGAGCCAACCAGTAATCAAAATGAAACTACATATGCCCATAGTACAGGACTGCTCAGAGCCAACCAGTAATCAAAATGAAACTACATATGCCCATAGTACAGGACTGCTCAGAGCCAACCAGTAATCAAAACCACAGCTCCACACACCTCTATATTTTCAAGAAGTAAACCAAACACCTCAGTCCCTGACCATCCTAGCCCATACCTCTGGTCTGGCGCTCCGCCAACACTGGAGCCCCACATTTCATATTCAAAGCGACCGCTGTATACCACTAGAGCACTCACGGATAATTCAGCTCTAAGTGAATAAGTAAACAAATCTATAGGAGTTTGTTTACAAGCATAGACATAAGTACTGATTTTGTAAATAAGGGCTGTGTGTGGTGTGACAGTAGTAAACAAACATGATGAATAGTTAAGTGTTATGTAAAACATACCAACTAGTGGGTTTCACAAACGACCTCTCCTTTAAGGTCGAAAAGGGCTTACGCACATAGATGTCGCGGCTGTCTCATGTCGCTAAGTCACGTCACGTATGAATTTAGAAAAGCCTTATCACAGTTAACAATCATGAACAGTAGCTACTATTGATAGACATCTATCATTTTTTTGTGATTATGACACTAGTTCGCAACTTCGACCACTAATTGCGCCTGCGCTCGTAATTCTTTCGATCATCATGACTAGTTATTTTTTCTAAGTGCTTTACCCAATAAGTTCATATATTAATGTTATGCTTTCGACAAACAAATTCATGCATCACCGTGACTCACCCTCTTCATACAAGCACCTATATTATATTACCTACTATAAGTAACACCATAACATCGACGTATTGCCCATAAAAATCTCGTAGTACTAATAACGCATCAGTTTCACTATCCGGCGCAGTACTGAGCGCGTGTGCAGTGGTGCGTCAGCGCATTATCATATAGCTAGACCTCAAGTGTCCACGTCATGGCTGACCACGCTGTGCTCCCGTGGCTTTTGTTATAAATGAACAGCTCAAATAGTGATTAACATCCGTATATAAAGAATCTTCAAATACTACCATGACTTCAAATACTAAATACTCAATCTCTCAAACTCCATTAGTTAACAAAAATCCTGTCATACGTAATAAGTATTTAAAGAAAGTATTGTCTTTAATTACCGCTCTGCGGATTTGGTCTACTGACAGCAAATACAGGGTGTAAAAAGACCCATCACGATGCCGACATCTACGCACCTTGTACATCAAACTAAGTAACTGTGCAATAATATTTGCTGGAAAACCTTTTTTTTATGCTATTCACGGTAGTGCGCAATATTACGCACGCAAAACATTGTGCATCTGGGTACATGCACCGGTACAGAGATCGTAGTAGCAATTAAAACTTCTTTGTAAAAAACAGTTCGAGCTTTGACCTCCAATATCTCCGTCATCGAAGGTTCCTAGGTATGGTCAAGTACAAAATAATTATCATAATAACGGGAAGAACCAGTCACAATCGACTTCGTGAAGGGTATTTTTACAGCCGTTATATTCAAACAAAGTTTTAGCATCTAACTATTATGTAAACTAATCAAACTCAAAGCATTTATTTCAAATAAACCAGTTACAGGCACATTCGAATTGTCAAGGAACCATAACCAATATTCAATATCTCCCCAAAGTATTTATATTACAATTACACCAAGTGCTTTAGTACCGACATAAATAAACCTGCATGTTTGCGCAGATAAGATAACTCCCACATTATCGGACGGTTATCGTTTACCAGTGCAATTACTACTAGAAAAACACTTAGGAATATTTAGTACTAACCATATCATTACGACGAGATAACAAGGGAACGAACAAACCACCACCAACATATTTCAAACGTGTATAGAAATAGTCACAATTTGTACGAACTATATACGCTACGCCTCCACAGCGAAAGCTGCGTAGTATTTCGTAGAGGCGCTACGAGATCTCGTAGCGCCACTCGTAGCGCTACGAGTTACGAGTTTAGTACAATGTCTACGTGACTTAAATAAATATGGGCTACGTATTGCATTACGGAAATGTCTGTATGTCACTAGGTATGTTTCGTATAGTTCCAGAAACTACTGAATTCATAGCTATTATATTAATTTGTAAAAAACTAGTTTTAAGGTTACTTACATACCTAAAAAAAACAACCCTTATGGAATCACTTCGTTATCCGTCCGTCTGTATGTCTGTCAAGAGCCTTGTTCTCGGGAACGTGTGGAGGTAACAAATTAAAATTAATATCAATCCCTTGGAGCTCTAAAAAATCGAACTTCTAAGTCAACGTAATTTTAAAAAAATTGCCATTTCTGCGACCTATTCTGATACTCGCAAATTAATCAAAACCCAGGGTACCTACTTCCCGTTAACCTAGAATCATGAATTTGGCAAAAAGCAAGGTTACACAGCACAAGTAAAGGAAACAGTCCGAACATCGTTACTATGTTTTACTACGTACTATTTGTAACACCTCATAAAACTATTGTAGCCCTTACAAGTGACCATAAGAAGACAAATTTCATACAATAACAAGGGACAATTCAGGATTACTGTAGTACTTCAGCTTCTGGCCGCTAGAACCCAGTTATTATTATCATCACAACAAACAAACATTGTTCAATTCTTGGGAATTAGTTCAATATTCAATCGAAATAATCTGTAGGTTTTCGATACGTTGGATCTTTTGTTTGCTCGAAAAAGCGGTCTACTGTATTAATTGTTCACGGAACAAAATAACAAACTGCGCAGTTACTGACGTCCTATTCAGATCAGACAAATAAAACTGGGTTTTTAAAACAAAATCAATGTTATATAATTCGTAACACTTATTACTTTAATCGCAAAAACATTTTCGTAAATGGTTGCAGAACGTGCTTTTTTTACCAGTAAGACATGTCAGCAACAAAACAATTAAAACAAAAATCCTTTATCACACTTTATAAACTCCACATTTTGTTTCCACACGAAAGGAGCCTCACTCACACAATCCGAGTAACCGTTGTACACTCGGCGTCATAAATATAACACAACAACAAACGCAATTAAACTACAATATTTCATTAAATAGTGGGAGAGTATAAGTCTAAAAAAGTACAGCACAGTACACAACTGCGCTACGTATCAGAAGGACAATCTAGTAAAACGCCCTTGTGGGATAAATGACGTTAAAGTAAAACGTCTGAAATTTAAAATCGTCACACTAGTAGAACGTCTCAAATGTATAAACGAAATGTTGGGCAAAAGGACTTGGCCTATGCTAAAATGTACATTCAAGTACGCAAAATAAAAATTAATTATATTGTATGGGTGTATTGTCTAAGTACTCCACAGCCCACTAATAATACTCCAGATAAAAACTCCTTTGTTTTCCTTATTATAAAAGTGGCTCGCTTCATTTAGTACGGGCCACTTGTAGAAGTAATCAATCAAGTGTCAATCAAATCATCGGGGTCGATTGCTAAACCCTCTGAAAAAAAACGATAAAATAACGCATTTTAGTTGTCCTATGAAAAAGACCTATGAAAAAAGGGTTTTTATTTGTTATATTATTTCTAAAAAAAACTTAAAATTAGAAGAATTTACTTATTATCTTTGGTTTATTTTCTACGTCAGTGTACCAGTCCTTTTGCTCAACATGCCGTTTATACATTTCAGACGTTCTACTAGTATGACGATTTTAAATTTCAGACGTTTTACTTTAACGTCATTTATCCTACAAGGTCATTTTACTAGATTGTCCTTCTGATACGGAGCGCACAACTGGTACACAACTTCCTTCAATCACCTGATAACTTTATGTGATTAATATTGTTGATAGTACTCTATACTACTAACTGTCAAACATCAATTTTATTCCTTGGAAAAAAAATCTGATGATGGAAAAATCAGGAAAAAGAAGATAATGATTTTAACACAACAAATTTTTCAAATTATTTTGGACGGTCTGTTCATGCCTATGTTGTTGTCTGTCAGCCCGTGATCGGCTGCAGTAGCGACAGATATCATTGTTGTACCGTGCACACAATACAACAGATTACTCCATAGTAACTTACTGCGCAGCGACGTGCACGCTGCACAAGTCTGTTTAAAAGGACCTTCGTGTAGGTAATGTCCGTTATGTTTGTAGGGTATACACATTATCATTTAGTTTATTTTATTATATTATAAACTGACACAACACATTCATATTCAAACACAAACATAATAATCATTTATGTCACTTTACATATTCACCGCCATTCGGTTGATGACGGACCATCGCATCGGTACACACAGGCCGCGCGCACGCCGATCGACGTCATTGTGACGTAGCCGGCGCGGCGGGCGCTGAGGTGGGAGTGCACGAAGCGATAGTCCGTTCACCTTGCGGCGACCTTTAGTCGTTGCTAGCCCAAGCGGTACTCGTGCGCATCATCGTGTGACGCTTTGTTTCGCCTATTGTTACCGAATGATATTATTATCTAGTAACTGTTATCGTTGTGTTGTGACTGTGTTTCCTGTGTGATATCGAGACTCTCAATTCTCCTTCTAACTGTTTCCTGTGTGTGTGACCCAATATACCGTGAGTACTATTGCAGGCTGACTTTTATTACTCCGCCTGCTACACACCCCCTACACATAACTATACTGGTGATCCCGGCGTGATCAGTGGCCACGCGCTTTGCTTGGCGCGTCCGGTGTGTGACGTGTTTTGCCGGAAGTGACGACGCGGTGTGCTCCGACTCACTATCACTCATTATTTTTATTTGTGTTCACTTGGGGGGTACACTTAACTATATGTTACTAAGATTGCATTTGATTATTTTATATCATATACACTAGTGACCCGCCCCTGCTTCGCACGGTTATAACGACTTGACAAAACATGGACATTTCTTTATTATTTATGTATTTAAACACATAAACCTTCCGGAAAAAAAAACTCTATATGATGGTTGTTATGTCTCACTTTAACTCTTGGGTGGTTTAATGAAACACAGTTATATTTCTATTAGAGCTTGTGTGACACGTCCGCTCGCCTCGACCGCTGTCAACGTAATCCCAGCGGGCGGGTCGCAGGAGCACATATTTATTTAATTATTTTACAGAACATCACAATGGTGAAAAACGCATCAATATTTATTTATTAATGCTTTAAGCACACAAATGTAAAAAAGCGGACTTAATGCCTTAATGCGAATTAAATGGAAATATCCTTTGCGTAATTTAGAAGAACAACGCGGTCACACAGACCGACACAAAATGCGACTTATTAATAAATATAGATTAAAAATTGGAGCTGTGCGTGTCGATAGCCCTAGGATCGCACGAAGTACTAGAAGACGAGAGTGACGAGAGCACACATAAGATTACTAAAAGTTTTATAGGCAAAAAATATTGCAAGGTCAAAATCAAGCCCCAAGTGATTTGAGTCCCGTAACGTAGTCAAAGCAAGTTTTCCACTACAGGCCGTTCTAAATTGCAGCCTTGTACAAGGGCATCGGTATAAAGGTGCCACCGTGCAGTTTTAACTGATAGTTGAATTCATAGTAACCGTAGACTTCAGGTTAATGCTTCACCTATTGGAATGTCTAACAAAATAAACCATTATAAGGGTAGGATCATGAATTAGAAACTTCTTATATACAATTATTGTTAAAGGGATTAAAAGGGTTGACGTAAATTATCCGTTTGAAACGTAAGGGATTTAAAATTTATTACTCGGTGGGTTTTCATGTGACAGACAACCTTAGTAACACTTGGGAAATATGTCTGCCAGTACCAGCCAGTAGGCGCATGAAGAGTCATGAATAACGTTTTTTATCCAAATTAGATATCTGACAACACCGTACATTGCTCGTCACTTAATTTCAGTACCGTTTGTAGAAAATAATAAACTACTGGCTATAACGTTATTTGGGCTGTTCCCTTAGGGCAGTCTCATAATTATAACTGTCCAAAAAATTACGCTTCCCTAGTTGTATTGGACACGCCGTAATTCAGCTAGTTCAGTTACATGTAGTTTGCATCAAAGTTAGGCTTCACCCGTCCCATATACGTAACGCCTGAGTACCGCGAGGCTAGTAGGTAAGCCTGTGCTGAAAGCCAGTTGATGAATAACACTGGCTTATCGCGCTGGCTTACTGGGAGTCCCCACCGCGCTATACAAATGATGTTTCAGATTGATTTTTGTGCATCAGTGTGATAAAGTTGACATTATACGCGACCCAAATCAAACTAGGCACATACGAGGTGACGTAAGTACGCTAAACGTTAATAATTAAGTATCAAACACATGTTTAATTGCGTGATGTGGAGTTGCAAACAACATTACTCAATTTATCACATACAGAGCTACAGACACAACTGCTACCGGCAGTAAAATAAATATGTCGCTACATTAAACGGTTCATAGCTGTCATTAAGAGTGTAACGGTATCTACATCGCCACATGCGAACTAGGCATCACACCGACGTCACGCAAAATCCTGCATCGCGCAAGCAGAGTTTACTGCGCAACTTGCATAATGAACAACTTCCCGACATCAGATCGTCGGGAGTTGCCCACCTGACACGACACCGGTCTGGTCGGAGGATCCTCCCTTTTCTTTGGAGGTATGAGCGAACTTTACACACTGTTCCTCATGCCTCTATAAGAGCATACATTTCACTTCAAAATGTTAACTATGTAACAGTCACAAAATTCATGATCATTCACAAGCTTTATGATTATTGTCATAGTTTAGATCTAAAGCGATGTTGCAAATAATATAGAACTTTATCCAAGAATACAGCCTACGTCAAATCCCCGTAAGTAATAAAAGCTCACTCATAAATAATTCTTTGTTTTGGTTATCTATTCAAATATACATAAAAGAGCAACTGAAGCGAACAAAACATAAACATGCCCTTTTCAGAGAATGTTGTAATATAAACTCACAAAGTATCGAAATAAGTTCCTAAACAAAGGTAATTTATTAAAATACTTCAAAAATATCCTAAGTAATGAATTAGATTCCAAACAAAAACCAGGCAACTGGGAAACTTCACGTTTGAAATATTAAAAGGTAAATTCGAAAGTAGAAACTAGGTAAGGAAACTATTTGGTGCTCAGAAGAGAATTAAAGAACTTTCATTGCTATAGGACTGGCAGCCAGTACGAATAGTGGGCAAAGAGATTTATTACAAAACTACAATTGTACGATTCAGCAAGAAACTTTGGAATTGTTTATTTCGTCTTTTTGTTTATCCTAAAAGGGACAAGTGGATGTGGTATGGTACCAAGAATACTTGTAGTATGTACGTATGCGGAAACATCAATGTTATTTATATCATAATAACAATTGTAATATAACAAACTGGTCTAAACCTCAAATCACCTGTCCTACGAATAAATGACACAATAACACAACAATTTGTATATACGAAGCCAGGCGATAGTACCCGCTGTCAAAACTTGTCTTAAGCCTAATATTTATGTGCACAGGGTAGGACAGGTCGTGCGTAACTTAGAACCAATTCTGTTACGAAACATCTGAGTAAGAACAAAATACAGATACGTAAAGACGAACCACCACAAGTTACTGCAAAAAACATAAAAAACGTCAATAGGTCAATATGAGAACAGTTTTAGTACACACCCCGGATAATTTTGCAGAACATAAATAATAAATAATAATAATAAATTCATTTATTTCAGACATAATTACAAAATTGTCCATATAGTGTTAGTAACAGAGGTCTTAAAAACTATGTTAGTATACTAGTATTAATTCACATTATAAAAATTCAAATAGACATTAAAACACCACATAAAAATACAACAAAAATAACATTACATATATTAATTATGTCACGTGAAGCCGAATAAGCCTCCCCAGCACTGCAGACTCCGGCCTATCTGATATCGAATCAAAATTCGAACGAATTTCATTAGTCTTTATCGTTTTATGGTTTTCAAAATATCGTACAGTTTTCATTAAGTTTCGTTACGTTATTGGTTTTTATTAAGCTTTAAGTTTAAATTCTAGATTTTACAACTAATTTACAAAAGGAATAAGTACAAAAAAATATTAAATTTTTTGTTCCGTTTTATCTGCCGGCCGCCCGCCCAGCCTTTGTGTGTGGAATTATGAAATACCACCACGGAAACTGAGTGAGTTCTTAATCGCGCATATCTTTCTTATTTGATGGTCACAACGCGCTCTGTACATTACTGTAAGGTACAAGACACCTTAAGCGTCTCTTGTAATAAAATAAATTGGTAATATGTTCAGAGGACTGTTTTATTATAAAGCTATTTCCATACACACTGCGTCGTTCATCTGCCAAAGGAAAAAAACCTCCGGCTTCCAAAAAAACACTACAAAGTGAAAAATAACTTTAAATCAAATCAAATCACTTTTATTTGTTAACACAGGTAAAGAAATACAGATCTTGAGTTTAGTTAACATAACGCTATGTTATGCCAGGAGGCGTACAAATATAGTGTGCACCTATCTAAATATTATGAATTTAAATAATCAAAAAATATGTTTGAATATGTTTTGTTGTTGTTTAATTTCGGGAGTCGGTGACAAAAAACGAAAATAAAAAAACCAAAGACCGAAATTAAAGTTATTTTTCACTATGTAGTGGGTTTTTTTTATTTGGAAGGTTTGTAGTTTTTTTTTTTCACATTTTAGTAGTGGTACCAACCCAAACATATACCACTACTTACAATGTAAATAACAATGACAGGTTATTACATCATCAACATACACTAAATGGAAAAATACGTATTATTGAAGCTGCCTCAAAAAGCACTGATCAGAACTTGAACAAATTTATATGGCACCGAATCTGGATGAATATTCTTTCAAATAAAAAAAATAATTTTCTAAATCGGTTTATAAATAACGGAGTTCTGAGGTAACAAACTATTTAAAAAAAAACAACTGAATTGAGAACCTCCTTCTTTTATGGTCGGTTAATAAGGTCCTGTCTGATAAAAATCGATGATGATGATGAAATGAATGATGTAAGTTTTTGATAGATTATTCTTAAATTGAAATAATATCTATAATGCTAATTAATAACCAGAACAGGGGGCCAATAACTACGAATTATATAAATCTAGATCACAAAAAATACCACTTTTTACTACTCTTTATAACTAATATCACAAAAGCAGCTCATCTACAAATCTCCATAGTGAAACAGAACGCAGACAAGAAAAACATCGCCGGCGTTGTTTTGAAGGAAACTCATTATCTTTATTAGGGGTTATATTGAGTGCCCTAAAGGGGTGAGGGGGCAGGCAGAAATAGCTCTAGGTGTGCCTCAGCACCGTATGAGAGAAATGGACGAAGGTCGATGACTTGTTTAAGGCCATCCAGGTAAAGGCCAGCTTTTTGTCGGTGAATAAAGAAACTAGACTTGACAATAAAGACATTTTATGAGATGTAGTTGGACGAAAATTGTTTGGGCTTGGATTGTTTTCTTACGTAATGTCCTATACCAGAAACAAAAGTATTCAAAATTCAGAAATATTAGACAGAAATAACTTAGTTTATGTTTTGTTCGAACATAAACTAATACTACAACGACCTTATATTTTAAAGACTTAATAACTAGGTTACAATTTGCATTGCACTTTTGAGCATAATGTTCACAACGTGAATAATTGCAACTTCATATTGTATCAAAACAAACTGTGGAAATAGTTATTCTATCAAAACAATTTCAATACTGAATCATATATTCCATTCCACAATGTATATGCTTAGGTGGTAAGTAAACATTTGTTGTAACAATCGTAGACCCTGTCGGGCACGGCAATAGAAACATTTGAAGGAAGAGGACTTATTTATACAGGAAAACTAACTTATTGTAAGTAAAATGTAAACTTACATTTTATTCATTATTAATTTAATCAAATGTAATATTTTTTTTAGTTTATTTGTAAAAATAGTAGTTATTTTCTCATTTCTGAGTGCGTCGGGTAGTTTGTTATACATTTTTATCGACATAACCAGTGGACTAGATTGAATGGCCCCGATTGTTTATACTTAATAAATTGCCATGTGCTTGGAAAGAATTGAAAACGGTGCAATTCAAAAGTAGACTTCGAAAATTATTAATTGATAAAACGTACTACAGTGTAACTGAGTTTTTAACGGACAAAACTTTTTCTGAATACCGGTAATTTTTAATTAATTAATTAATTATTAATTTACATAAGGAATGTTACATATTATCTATGACATGGAATTTTAATGTATGTTTGTTTATTTATGTTCGACCACGATTTTTATTCACTGTTAATGACAATTTAAATTTTTAACCATTTTTTTTAACGAAGGTATGTATATATATATTGTTATAATTAAGTTAATGTTTTAATGACAATTTGAATTGTAATAATTTTATTTATTGAATGTAAGAATTAATTTAATGTTTTAATGAGAATTTAAATTATAACAATTTTGTATAATGAAAATGTCTGCATGCCGAATGGTGAAATATGGCAGAACTCTGATTTATACCTACTACTATCTACTTATGTATTACCCATATTTGCAAATAAATGATATTCTATTCTATTCTATTCTATTCTAGATGAGTGCATTTTTAATCGGGGTGTTGGCATTTCAATAAAGTTAATCGTTAAATGTAAATTACAGACCCGCATCCCAAGGGCAGACATATCAATGAGACAGACAATGTTAGTGCAGATTGTAGCGCCACCCCGAGTCGCGCATACTCAATGGAGCGGCTCACAGCCTCAGTAATGTTACGAATTCATAGCCACGGAGGATTGTCGGACGATCGAAGCTTGCCGAATACATTGATTTTCTATTCAAAAGTTACGTCACAGATTAGCGATGTTATCAAAATAAATGAATGACACTTCGATTATTATAAAAGTTGGAAGCTAAACTACTTAACGACAAAATGCAACAATGACTCAACACCTATGTTTGGAATAGCACAGCGTAAGCCCTTGTAAGCAGTATTTTTAGTACAAATAATGAGGGGAAAACCCGATCGGATCGGACCAATAATTGCAGCAATGCTTGGGGTAGGCCTATTTCCAGTAGTTGACGTCTTTCGGAGGATGGTGTTGAATGGCAAAAGGTTAGAAAAGGCATGTATAGTTCAAGATTGTTGCCAGCTAGATAATCTAAATATGAAACTAATCTAATAAGGAGACACTGAATTTATCTATTCTATCGGCATTTTTCTTTTTTCTCTGAATCTTGAATAATATTTTATTTAAAAAACGTTATAAATGACCTTTACAATAAAATCCTTCCATTGTTACTTCATTTTGTGGCCTAAGTAATCACTACGAAGCATAATGAAAACATACACTGTGGGTTGGAAAAAATGCTAGGATAAAAGCGGCATCGGAGCGGACAAAAAGCCCGCAGGCGCTGGCTTCAGCTGTGGTGGCGTGGGATGGACGAAGATTATAGAAATAATGTTGATATGCCAAAGGTGCGTCCTTTGCAATATGCCTAACTTGTGCTCATAGCAATTCACGCCAAGAGTAAATAGTGTTTATATTGAAACTAAATTCGGTCTGCCGAGTCATACTTATTAGGGAACACGCTAGGAAATTATAATTACAAAGGGTCGTCCTAATACAAATCGATAAGGAGGACTACATACATATACATATATAAATGGTGTTTAATAAAGTCGTTTCCCTCATAGGAAAAATGAGTGCTAAATAATGAAAAAAATATATCGGAAGATTGTTAGCGACGCGACCTGCGACGTGCCAGAAGGGTATTGACCTAATATTTTTAGTCATTACCAAAAATGAAGACACATCCGAACAAACCTATGAAAGAACCCATTCAACATGAACAATACATCTTCCTCATTTCTATAATCTTCAAATCTAGGCATGTTCAGTGCAAAAACGAGCTAATCAGCCGCGACTAACGAGACGCGGCTCGCCCGCTGAATACCTATGTATTATATAAACGCAGGTCATTTCAGAGATAATATCTCGCGATAGTTTTATCCTTGTGAAAAGAAAAATCTGAAAAACAATTTCTATTTAGATAGCAATCTTAGAAATTATCTTTCTAGGATTTTGAGAGCGTTCAGGCCCGGTTAAGCGTCATTTTTTATTATGCGTTGTTCTACAAAAACTGTCTGCGCTCGTACCGATTTATATAGAGCGTCCGTATATATCGTATAGAGCGTCTTTCCGAGCTTACCCATTAACTGCAACTCAACATGTGTATGCAGTTCAAACTTAAAAACATCCGAATAAAGTGCTCCGGTATGTACCCGAAGGACCAGTTCGCGTAATTTTTCAAGTTTAATTGCTCTTGGTATCAATGATATCGATGGAAATCGTGCAAAGCTTTTTTCCATCTGGAATTTCTCAGTAGCAGCCCAGAGTCTGAATTAGTGTCCGGTTGATGGCAATAAGCCCGCGCTCTATTACATAGGATTTAATTTGTGTCCGGTTGATGGCAATAAGCCCGCGCTCTATTACATAGGATTTAATTTGTGTCCGGTTGATGGCAATAAGCCCGCGCTCTATTACATAGGATTTAATTTGTGTCCGGTTGATGGCAATAAGCCCGCGCTCTATTACATAGGATTTAATTTGTGTCCGGTTGATGGCAATAAGCCCGTGCTCTATTACATAGGATTTAATTTGTGTCCGGTTGATGGCAATAAGCCCGCGCTCTATTACATAGGATTTAATTTGTGTCCGGTTGATGGCAATAAGCCCGCGCTCTATTACATAGGATTTAATTTGTGTCCGGTTGATGGCAATAAGCCCGCGCTCTATTACATAGGATTTAATTTGTGTCCGGTTGATGGCAATAAGCCCGCGCTCTATTACATAGGATTTAAACATGTCTTGCGAAATGTGGGTGTACTATAGGCACACCTCTGTCTCACCCCGAAGGGGTATACAGGCGCGATGTTATGTTATTAAGCTTAATGGTCATTTATCATTTTTATGCTTACTTATTATTACAGACTTCAAATTATAATAATATTATGTGCATGTATATAAAAAAAAAAACATAGGGCATCAAAAAACTCGTCCGCATCGCTGTCAACAGGAAAAGTGCCCAAAAAGCTGGCAGTATTGCCACGTTGTATGGCGATGCGGATTATTATGCTTAATTGTCAATTATCATTATGCGAAATAGTGGTTGGACTTAACCCTATCTAGTATGAAACGATTTTTTTTTACTTTTTATTAGGTCAGAATATGTGACACTTTTAGCGTAACACCAGTCTAACATAAATTCTGTGTTTGTGCTGAACAAGGAAACCACACAGCCGACATTGTTATGTTTATTTTTGGGCAAAATATTTTCGCAAAGCATATTGTGGGCTTTTCCAACCAACAGTTTGGCGCGCCAACTTAGTGGCAAAATTACGTAAGCAAACCTCTAGAACGTGGCACACGTGGGACTTGCAAGGTTCTAGAGGTGGGTCCTTGTTGGGAACTGGCTAATTTAACTCCAAGAATTTCAATTGAAGGACAGACCGAGCCTAACGCATTTAGTTATACAATTTGTATTACAAACAATAAGTAAAGACAATAAATAAAGAACGATGAATGGTCTACACTTTTTACTGTCAAAATAAAAGTTCAAAAAATACACATTAATATGCTCGTTCGTAAGTACAAGAACGCTACATGAAGCCCACATTCGGTTTAACAAATGAGACGGCATTCAATTCGTCTGATCCGTTTAAGTTACACGCGTGTTACATAAAACATCTCCTAAACGGGATCTTTACATTCATCCCCTTCAATAGGCGTTTAAAAATATGTATGTTCAATCCAACATTCCATAAACAGGATAATGTAATAATTTACGAAATTCCACCTAACCCTCCTTACTGATTTCGCATCTCATTTAATATGGCAACACAATAAATACTGAGATCAAAAGAGCAGTTGTAACGACCTAAAGGTATTTTGATGAGAATGGCTCTGGGCGGACCGTAAACAGCCGTTTGATGGCGATTAGGGCGGGCAGCCGGCTTCCGGTGAGACAATATTGTGTAAAAAAACACCCCTATCCGGTTTTATGATGGAAAAATGTAATGGCCACCAAATTAGATTTGTTTCGGGGGAATCTGTATAAGACGTTAGGAAAAACAACGCTGGCTGAGTCTTGTTAATAAAATGCAGTCATAACGAGCGACAATAGGTTTCTTATGCGAGTTATATTTCTTATTTGGCTGTTAATACTGCAATAAAACATAGAATGTATGCGCTTATAGCGAACACACGCAAATGTCGAGCCAGGCGGGCGAAATGGGTCACAGCTCTCATGCGGCCGCGCAATTTTTCACTACGAACGCACGATTACAGTTCTGTACCCGACATGCATTTCATATTCATACCAAACTGCTAAGAGATTACAGGAAACAAAAGAAAAGGAGGTCGTTGACCTGCGATTTCCCACGACAGTAAACAAATGAACGAGGCTCACTCGTGAGAACGCACAGATACCCACCCGCTCGTGGGTCGCATAACAAACAAATCTAATACACAAACACTGAGCTTGGAACAAATATCCATAATCTAGGAAAAATGGCTGTACAAATATTTGAAGTATGCCCTAAACATATTGGAACCGATATAGCAATCGAATTGACATCAATAAGTTTGCCAAGCGAACCTCGTACGTAGGCCGACACGCCCTCATATTTCACTGGCGAAAAAGTGCGGAAACTTTTCCAAAAACTCAATAAACAAATTCGAACCCATAACGTTTTTATGATACGCACACAGAAATACTGTGCAGCTACATAAACAGTCGTTATCGCGTCTTTTATGACGGTTTGCCGATCGACAATAAAGATATCGTCGTAATAAAATTCGTTCGCTCGCCGTAGCTCCTGTGACAAATACATGGGGAACGTCAGAGGCATCCTGACCTTCTGATAGACGACCTCCAGTTATCAAACAATGCTGATAAAATGATTATTGCCTATCGATTTCACGTAGCCCTTCAGGTTTGAGTAAATGAGTTGTCCTTCACATCTTTCCTGGTAAGTAAAACCATGCTAGTTAGCTATAAATATTAGAGTGATTAGCTGTAGCAGTTCTGTTTTTTGACGTGACAACGTCTTATAATTCGATGGAGCCGGCTGCACGCACGAATAAACATGACTCATGCGGCGTTACCTCGCTCTGAGGCGTTCCATTTAAGGCTTGAAGTGCAAGCGAGAGCGCGGTACGAGCGACAAAGAGGCACAATCGGCCTCCGCGTTCGGCAGCGTTCGACATCTGTCTGTCTCCTACTTGAGTGAGCGATGCGTCCGCGTGGACAGCTGCTATACAATAATACATTTACATGTTTTCGTCACGTATGAAGTGCAGTGAAAAGTAAATGTGGTGTCAATTGTTTATAGCAACGATAATTGCGGCGATAAAGGTAAAAATTTACATAATTGTATTTATGCGTACAAATAAATGTAACTTGATCAATTCAATTGTGATTTCCATTTACCTCCTTCTCTATATCCATACAAAATATCAATCAAACAAATAAAATTAATATTTTCTTTTGAAAAATGCAACCATTCCATCAGTATTTTCTTATGACGTTGTCACATTCAACTATCGTCAGTAAACCGACTTTACAGACAACCGATTTTTTTTTTAATTAACTGTGTTTCTTTGCGGTAGACAGTCAGTGGCACATACCATATACATTTGGGCTAAAACAATCGTTGAGCTATCGCAATTCGCAGTCAACTGCTTAACATACAGCCTACTTACATGTTACGCCACAACATTTGATCCTAAGCTCCGCTAAGCCGTTGAAAGTTATGCTACCATTTTACAATTGAAACCATGTCAAATAAAACTCCACACTCGTGTGAGAAATCGAACGGAACAGATACCTACATATAGAGCCTTCGGATATGCTGAATATTTCGAAGCACGTGCAACCTACTACAGGTCAATTTTCAGTGAAAAGCCTGTAGGTACAATTGTCTGCGAAGACACGTTCCGGGTTGTAAAAGAGCATATTGGGAAAGAGACATCAGAATTACAGACATTGATTGTGACATTGTGTTTTGTCGTTTACATTTTCAATAGAATTAAACTGAAAAAGAACGCTCAAATATTATGAATTCAGATTTACATATGTTTAACTTTTACGAGACCACAATTAAGTTTTTAGCTAGACAATATTAAAATTACCATAACAATTGTAAAATACAGCACTGACCATCAACTGCAAACATCCTTTAAGCACTCGACGGACGAACAAACGTAACCTAACCAAATAACTGAATATTTTGTAACAGGGAACCTATTCTCCCAGCCCCCAGCCCCCAGCCTCCAGCCGGCGCGATAGAACCCCAAAAGTGAGCAAGGCATTTGGCTCATGCCATTGACATTGGCTGTAACGGCTGGCACCGTGTCAAGGGCGAACACCATGCCCGCTGGAGGTCGCTGTCTTTCCATTCTCACATATACCTTTACCATGGGATTTTCGGCCTTAACTCTTTCGTCAAAAGGGTTGCGAACGTGTAATTTTATCGCTTCGGAGTGTGTCACAGCTTACTAGGCAAGTTTTTAATAGTCTTCGGTAGACATGTGGGGCTGATGGTCCAGTATATGCGGGATCGTAGCCGAATGAGATCCGCCGGGAACGTGCGAACACGTGCTCTTAATGAAGTGTATTTACTTGTTCTATTAAATGTCCAGTACTTTGGACAGTCGTCGATCTTAATTAGAAACTTTTGTTTACGAGTAGATAACATTGTACGTAATTTTACGAGATTCTACGAGTTTAATCTCTTCGTCTATGACATTGAAAGCTTACTTAGATTAATAACGGACACTGATGATTGCATATTAGCCCTGGTAGTGCAAAATGGCACGCAGCCAGCACTAATTTCAGCTTAACATGATCTATGATAGATCATGTTAAGCTGAAATTAGTGCTGGCCTACGAGAACAGCCCCGGAAGTAATGAGCATTGTTCAGTCAAACCTGGTTTGTCTTCCAACGTGAACCTGTCTCCTTCTCGGTACAGACGTGTTGTTTAGTGCTGAAACGTACCTGAAACAAAAAAGTTGATTTATTTGTAAATAGTTAATATAGCGTAGTAAATAAAATAAATGATTAAAAGAAAACACTTACGTCGACCTCATCACTACAATGGGCAACATAGAAAGTTTATGAGCCATTAAAGACGTTGGGAGCTCACCGTTATTTGTGAACAATCACAAAATTCATGATATTATAGCCCTGAGGCACAAATACGGCAATAACACAAAATAAAAGAATTTCAATTACGCTGACTCACTACAACAAACATAATTCTGAGACAAGACGCACTTTACTTACATTTCTTTACTACAGCATTGTCTGCGTAAATATTCATAAGGGATGTTTCAGGTACTCCCTTATTTTACCAATTTACTTTCTTCTTAGAACAATGAACTACTCAATATGTAAATGATTATGTTAGATTAGTTGGTTTATGACAGGTCAACTGTATCGAGTCAATACTCCCGACTGTAAAGATTTCTTGTTCCATTCTTTTTTCGTTCTCCCTAAATAAATAATACAACATTAACATTGTTGAAACCCGCTTGACGATAGTGATGAATCATAAATTGGACATATACGAAACAATTCTCATCCATATGTAAGAGAATTCTCGTGCTCCAAAAGTTTCAATTCAATGTTTAAGTAAAGCAATCACGCTGGCAACATTAGCGGGATAGTTGTAGTTTCCATCTATCCTCCATCCTCCTCAGCTGAGGCGCCGTTCTCCGGCGGAACCAACTTCAGTTTGCTCTTGACCTATTATGCTGACACTTGGCAACACAAGTGGACCACGCTTGCCGGAGCACACTTTTTATTTCTCTTAGACGAAGCCAAAGGATAGTGATGCTATTTGTTATGGCGGAATATTTATTGTTTTTGCGAGTTCCTTTTCTGCAGCGAGTTTTCAAGCTCAAGTTTAAGTTTAAGCAGAGAACGTACTTTATTTGTTATTGTCTATCTTCTCTCATTTTCTATTAGAAAAAATTTACAAAACATTTTATAGAAATTGTAAATGTCAAGTGTGTCAAGGCACGCATGTAGAATTAAATATTAATAATTTTATCCGCTTTTGACAAATGAAATATTATCCCACTCATCTAGGTCACAAAAGAAACATGACCGAAAACATAAAAGCATTAAGAACGTTCGCAGCGCGAATTTCACACTTTTTGTGTTCACGCAAATGTAACTTAAGTACGATACTGCATATTTGTATGTCAAATTCAGTTTTAGGGGCAGACTTCCAACGGAAATTCTTAAATTCTAAAAGATTATTACCATATAACTTCTACTGAAACTTTTATCCAACTCATCCTTATAGAAGCTATCGTCCTAAAACTATAACAGATTTAAGCTCATAAAAATCCATGTGTAATCAGGTAATCACGCGAGTTCTTGACATTAACATCGAATGCCCCTGGACGGCAGCCAGCGCGCCAAGCGCCACAGATGGTCCACTACAATATATATAAACATAAATTGATAAAAAATAGTAATGCGAGATGAATGGAAGCGTTTTGTGCGCGTAACACCTGCGTCAGGTGGCTTGCCAAATATTGGCAAAAAAGTTTTAAAGGTTAGGTTTGACGCGGAATGAAGGCACGTAAACAATGAAGGTAAATGTACAAGCTTTTGCTCGTATTCGGGTATGATAATTAGGAAGTTTTTTTTGCTAGAGTCAGACCGCAATGCTACTAAAGTAACTTACTTAAAAGTAGTGGAGTTTACATTCGTAAGAAGCTGGCAGTATCATCACAGCGGTAATGTTTTCTCATTGTTTGTCCTATTTGTTTTTAACATACTCGTGTATTTATGTACTTACGTTTATTTGTGCTTATATTTATATATAATTAGGTATATGTATTATATGTATTTATAGACTAAATAAGTTTATACGTGTCTATTTAAAATTATTTAATCCTAAAATATCATTATAAACTGCACCTGCCACTGTTTGTCTCTGCATCACCCAATGGTTGACTGGTAGAAAATGCCTATGGTATTAAGTCCGCCTCTGTACATTTGTGTGCTTATAGTGTTAAATAAATAAATAAACACAGTATGGAAAAAGTGTGTTCGTATTTTAAAACAAAATAAAATCCTGAATAAATTTGAGGCCAGCCGAGCTGTTCGTTAGAGAAAACAAGAAGTGGATCTCATTCCACTGCGCCATACATTTAAGCCGATTTAACAGAAAATCCATACAAGCTTCCTGTTCGAGCAGGGAAGCATCGCTTTATTTCTCTTAATAGCCTATTTGTCTACATCATTAATCTCCTTTAACAATGCCAATCTATACACTACACAGATAACAGGAAAAGTAAATAAATGGCTACCATCTGCTTAGAAGTACAAGCTACACAACAACAAAGATTTATTAATTGTGGTACAATTTGTGTAAAACTAACAAAGAAGTCTAAATCTAATACGATCTTTTACTTTGAATCTAAGCATTATTAACAGGCAAATGCCTTTCTAAACGTGTACGTTAGCCTAGCAGGAAAGTGGTTCCTAGAGTGATAGGTACGAGTGAAACGTATAATTAGTGCATAATGTGCTGTGTATGTGCACCACATAAAAAAATAGTGCGCTTGGCCGTTTTGAAAAAAAACCTGAAAAAACGATTCCTGCCAGAGTAACGTTTTCCAGCAGGAAAATTCTAAACGAATGATCGGAGAGAGAAATATTGTGCATGGCCAGAGAGCTTATATTTGTGTAAGAAAGTGCACCGAAAATATAATTTGTGCGTCTTCAGGTTTTCGAGATATTGCATTTTCTGCTGGAGTAACAATTCGCAGAATCATGTACCTCTAAAACCATTGCATGTGCGCCTGTAGAATAAACATACACGAGTAGCTATTTATTTGTGCGTATTTGTGATAGAATAAGATTTAAGAAAATATTATTATTTTCCAAGTAACAGAGGTTTTTTAAACCCGAAAAAATATCGCAGCGCCTAAATGAGAAAACGTATAAGCTCGCTGAAAACTGTATTCGGTCCTTCTTGACGCTTATAATAACCATAAAAAGTTTCAAAAGTGAACATGCATGCGTTATTGAATAATAATGCTGAAAGTCAAAACGACGGTATCCATAACTTTGACGGCAAAATGCAAGAAACCGGCTGAACCCAAGATGTGTAGGTGTAAACCAAAAACTAGTGTATTTAGTCAAAAATATATAGTGAAAATATTCAGCTTGGAATGTTTCGCATTAAGTAAATATAAACAAAAAACAAAACATGTAAGCACCGAGTGGTTATCCGACCAAATTCGAATGACTACAAAAAAGCGACGGATTACACATTCCCACAGTTGATGAATTTAACGACGGATTACTGTGTTCTCGTGTTTTAGCCACTAAACTCCACTACTTTTAAGTAAGTTACTTTAGTAGCATTGCGGTCTGACTCTAGCAAAAAAACCTTCCTAATTATCATACCCGAATACGAGCAAAAGCTTGTACATTTACCTTCATTGTTTACGTGCCTTCATTCCGCGTCAAACCTAACCTTTAAAACTTCTTTGCCAATATTTGGCAAGCCACCTGACGCAGGTGTTACGCGCACAAAATGCAACCATTCATCTCGCGTTACTATTTTTTATCAATTTACTTTTATATAATTATATATATATATATTGTAGTGGACCATCTGTGGCGCATGGCACGCTGGCTGCCGTCCAGGGGCATTCGATGTTAATGTCAAGAACTCGCGTGATTACACATGGATTTTTATGAGCTTAAATCTGTTATAGTTTTAGGACGACAGCTTCGATGCGGATGAGTTGGATAAAAGTTTCAGTAGAACGTAATATGGATCGGTATAATAAACCTACAGGGTGATTATTTTTCTCATGTAACGGGTTCGATGTCTGGTTCAACCATGTAAAATAAATATCTATGAATGCAGTTTAAATTGTTTTTTAAATTCAAATAATGTCTGTTTTCAGTAAAATGTTCCATCTACAATATTCAAGGTACTTTCCCTCCATGTGGCATATCCGTGGGACGCCCTGTATAATTCATAAGTCATGGACTGCAAATTACCATCAAATATAGGCTGTTTTCTACCAGCACACATTGCGACGACCCCCGTCTTCTAATAGAAATCACTGTCCGATGAATCATAAACAGCGATTCCGAAATCCAAAATACTTCCAAGTTACAAAACTTCCGACTCTAAAACCAGATTTTATTGAAGAACCAAAAATAAAAGGTATAAAAACACTTCGGAAACAAACTTTACGGAGAGCTTTGATACTAAATGTTATGCCAATACTAAGATTATTCAGGAGCGCCTGAGTTTTGGTTAAAGGCGTAACCTTGACTAGTCTGTGTTTAGTTTACGCGGATAAAAAATATATACAGCTATAAATTCGTAAATAGGTGTAGTCTGAAAGTTTTCATGTTCTATATTCCTGTTTGCTATAAAGAACACGTAAACCTTAAACGCTGTATGTGTTTTACATAATAATATTATGTACACGAACCTTTTCTTAAAAAAAGGTCTTCGGATATAACTTTGATCCTATTTCTTGCAAACTAAAATGACAGATTAGGCCACCATTGCGTCTGCGTGGAAATATGTCTACCTAACCATTCAATCAATCCTCACTATCCCACTGAAACTCCCTCCGCAACGTTCACTTCATAAAGCACAATAATATCACCAGTATTATTCCCTGTAAGAGTATCATACAGAAAATGCTAATGCAATTATTTTGATCAATCACCAAGGTTACATTCAGGGAAGCCAGTAATTAGACCTCATTAATGTTGTTGCAGCGAAGGCCACAAAATTAGCGGCCTTGAGCTTTTAAACCAAGGGTCCTTGAACAAAGACCCTATAATCAACAGGCTAAATGATAACGAGCCAAATTTAGGTCGTTATACTGGTTTAATGTTTAAGAGGAAAGTCTATAGAAAACTAAAGATTATAAAAGCTAAAGCTGATCATGGTAACCAAATCCAACAAACGTACAACGGTAGAAACATTACGGCTGAGAATGTGTAGACCCCGTACCTCAACAACCGTTTCGTTTTAATTTCAACGTGTATAGTAAAAGGAATTGCTGAGCCAAAAGGCGTAGTTTTCCAAGACCAGTGCGTAGGTACACATTTATTTAAATTAACGGTGTAGCCACCATTATATCATCAAAGTAAGATATTCTGAATGTCAAAATTTTGCTGTTTCTCTGCGACCCAGCCTCCTTTGTGGGCTGTTTATTCAGGACTGCTAGTTTTTGCAATTCATAGTCTTTATGTTTTAGTTTTCCATTTCTGCTTCCAACTCTCGCGTTTGGTGTAATTTCAGTACAGGCGGTACGTATAATTTATGGTCTGTGAACGGCTGCTGAATTTACCTATTTGAATACATTTGTAATATTTTACATGGCATGATAGTATTCATTTGATTCGAATATTTGATTTGAATATTTCCTAAATATCATGTCAAGATCTATCGTTTTTCCATCCTTCATTATATTTTAGTAGAAAGTTATTCTCAATGCATGCCGTTCAAAACGATCACGCAAGTAATAAATACATCAAACGATATTACTCTTATCCTTACTTCCACCTTCCATCCTTGCAAACAACTGTTGTAAAAGCGGAATATTTACTTGTGAAGCTGTGGGATGAATATCGCAGCATTCGGAGCACGTAGGTGAGATTGATGAGTGCACAAATAGCGCAGGTGTTGCAGCACGATCCAAACAGACGATTAACAGGATGTTTTCAGTGTAGCCTTTATTTATTTAGTGCGTGGTTTGATTGGAATAGAAGACGAGTGGGATGTCAGGGATGTGGGATGTCTCCTGACGGAGAAGAAAATATGGAAAATATTGGAAGTTAGTTAACATTTGGTCAACTTGTAGTAAGATTAAGGACGGTAAAACATGCTTCCATATTTTTCTCAGACCACAGAAGCCTTCGCAAAACTACTCTTAGCTCATGTCACTTCTCGCTACAAGTCAATTTTATCAGATTCCAACCAACCACATCAGGCCAAACGTATTCCCATGTGCTTGTAACCACATACGCTTTTATAATTGCTTTACCCGCCGGAGCGTTACAAGCTTTCATATTAATGTACTTTCAGGGTACAAATTACACCCAAGTTTTTTTTTCAAACGAAACTGACGACACCTACCTTTCATGAATAATTAGTGTGTAGGTAATAATTGTACACGAGACCAAAGCCAACCGAAGTTTACTCTCCTAATGAACAAAGTGCAAACTGAAACTTTCAGGTGTTACAAAATTTAAGAGTCAGGTCGCCAAACCGAACCTGAGCTACTAACGTACTGATACTGGCCTATTTCTTGGCGACCTTTTCGATAAATGAGACTAAGGCAGTCAAACGTCACTAGATCATCCAAGTATACTATTACACGATTTGTCGTTATGCCATTTTCGTGATCATGTAGAAAATCTAAGCGCAGAAGGTCCATTCTACGAAAACTCAGTGATGACGCAGTTTTGAGTTCGCACTTTAGAAAGAAAGAAAGAAAATGCGTTGAATTGCGGTAAACATGACACAGAAAATAACACAGGCATTCTGGATTCGCTGAATTAAACTATCACTTTCAGGAGATTCTGCCTCAGGAGAACTAAACGATGATATCCACGTTCGTTATTTGTGGACAAATGTGTACTAGAATCGGACTGAATACAGAATACTAACGGATAATGTATGCAAAAACTGTTGATACTACGGGCGAGAAAGTCCTGGAGAAGTGAGTCATCAACTATGAATGGACAGACTCATTGTGTTATCGTAGGCGTTATCTGTCGACATAACAAATAATGAAATTCGCGTACACTAAAACCACCACACCACACCACCACACCACAGTTGACTGTAAAAATGTTTTGGCCCAGGTTCAACACCAGCCGGTCTATTCTGTAAAAATGTCACCGTGAAACATAAGTGAAGTGAGCTGTCAACCCACCCGATGCTAGGAATTTACACTTTTGACTGCTCACTTAACCAAAGTATACACGGCGAGGATTTTTAGCGAATACATTTGTAGATATATGTAACTGTCACCAGACAATAAAATTAATTGCTATATTGAGATAGGTTTTAACCCATTAACACACACGGTATTCACTTTCCACTCCACATTAAACAACAGAACACAGCACACCTCCGTGTCAAAGTCAAAGTCAAAGCATTTATTTCAAATAGGCACATAAAAGGCACTTTTGAACGTCAACATTTACATTTAAATAGAATTGATTCTAGTCGCCCCTTCCAAAAGGTAGTTTCGTATGGAGAAGAATGGGCAAGAAACTCCATCGTTACTCTTTTAAAATGTGTTACAATACTTTGTATACATTAATTATATAATTATATGTGAAGACGATGCACCTATAATAAAAATTACCCTACCAAAATAGGTAAAAAGAATTTAATAAACGTAGCAATGATAAATAAGTTAATTAAATGATAGATACATGGTGTTCACATATTTACAAACATTGTAAAAGTATACGATTTCCCAAATTATGTAACCAATTAATATGTCAGTGTGTGAGTTAAAGTAGTCACAGAATGTAAACCAATGTCATAAAAATAACAAACCATACAATTAAAGTAGCAACAAGTTTTAATTTTGTCAAGATCCTAGATTGTCCTGTGGAGCTGGACCAGCATGTTTCCAAGCATTCTTATCTTGGATATAATCCTCTAATTTGTAATATGCTTGTTTACACAGTGAACTTTTTATATGAGTTTTAAATTTTCTTTCATTTAATTGCAATATATTACAAGGTATTTTGTTGTAGCATTTAACACAGTACCCCATAAAAGATGTATGTACTTTAGCTAATCTGAAAAATGGTTGATCAATTTTATCTTTATTTCTTGTATTAAAATTATGTCTATCACTTATTTTATTAAAAAGATGTAGATTTTTTCTTACGTACATAATATTTTCATAGATGAATTGGCAAGGTACCGTCATAATATTAATCCTTTTAAATAGTTCCCTGAGAGATTCGCGTTGACGTAGATTATAAATGGCTCTGACAGCTCTCTTTTGCAAAATAAAGATGGATTCAATGTCAGCAGCCCGACCCCACAGTAAAATGCCATACGACATAATGCTGTGGAAGTAGCTAAAATAGACCAAACGCGCGGTTTCTACATCTGTTAACTGTCTTATCTTTCTAACAGCATAAGCGGCCGAGCTTAGCCGCCCCGCAAGAGATGTTATATGAGGTCCCCATTGTAATTTCTCGTCTAGCGTGATTCCCAGAAAAACTGTGTGATTAATTAATTCCAGTTTTTCTCCATTCAACATGATGTCACACTCGCTACTTCTTACATTCGGTAATTTAAATTTAATGCATTTGGTTTTTTTACCATTTAGTACTAAATTATTTACCGTAAACCAATCATGGACCTGAAGAATAGAGCTATTCACGTCGTCAAGATTTTGTGACCGTCGGTCTATCTTAAATATCAATGATGTGTCATCTGCAAATAACACCATCTTCGGTTGATTTTGAAGTAATTGGGGTAAATCATTTATATAAACTAAAAAGAGGAATGGACCCAATATCGAACCTTGAGGAACGCCCATTGCCATTTCAGACCCTAATGAGTTTACGCCGTTTACTTGAACTGTAACTTTTCTATCTTTCAGGTATGATCTGAGTAAATCAAGAGCTGTATTTCTAATCCCATAGTGCTCTAGTTTCAGCAGAAGTGTCTGATGGTTTACGCAATCGAACGCCTTAGAGAGGTCGCAAAAGATTCCAATGGCATCTTGTGCTTCTTCCCAGGCGTTAAAAATGTTCTTTATTAGGGTGACACCAGCGTCAGTGGTACAACGCCCTTTGGTGAAACCGTACTGTTGTTCATGAAAGATGGAATTTTTATTAAAGTGACGTAACATTTGATTGAGCATCAACTTTTCAAACACCTTACTGAGAACGGGCAGAATTGACACAGGCCTATAATTGTTGGGTTCTTTACTATCACCGGATTTGAACAAAGGAACTATTTTACTATGTTTCATGAGATCCGGAAAGACTCCTTGGTCTACACTGGTGTTAAATATAAATGCTAAATAGGGCGCTATGGGTTCAATGATAGGTCTACAGACTTTTACAGACATTCCCCAGAGATCTTCAGTGGATTTAATTTTTAGATCTTTAAAGGCTTTTATAACAGCCTGGGGGTGGTTAACTCAACAGCGTGGTTTACTCAACTAATGAAACTCTGGTGAGAAGTAAAAATCCGAGGTGACAGCGTGGACGGAATTCACTTAGAACAAGTAACTAGTACTGTGACGGTAACTTGGGGATAAACCTTGTAAACAATACCCGTGAGTTAGCTACAACTATGAACGTAGAAGAAGAAAAAAATCTTTACTGAAAATAAAAGTTTCAATGATATCCCTAACGTAACGCTTCTTATACCTATCATACCACTTGTAACGGGCGTTTCATTTAGAGTTACGTTTTCAAAAGAATGAAAAAAAATTATCGGGTTATCTCTATTATCATACAAAATAACCATTCTGTACATTAATTTTTTAAGAATTAATTAAAATGTTGGCCGTAACTGCGGTTGACATGATCCATTCTGAAGTACGATCTGAACGGACTATTTGCTGCCTGAAATTGAAGCCAGTGATGTCCAGGACATTTGGCACTAACAAGACGGCGCGAATTACCCGTTATAAACCCTATATTGTTTTGCATTTAAAAGATATTTAATCAAGTAAGTATAGCAGGCAGACAAAAGGACATATGCCGTGAAAGCCCAATCAAACGGCAAGGAATCAATCCCATGAAAATAGGTAGGTACCTAAACCTATGCCTAGAGTGGTTAAGCATAGGTTTAGGTACCTACCTATTTTTACCTATTTGTACCTACTTATCTGAATATCAAAATAAACTAATACCAAACATTCAAATTCGGAAGATGTCTACAAAGAGCCAAATTTAGGCGAAATCCAGAGATAAAAATAAAGCGATCGCGAATATCGAGAAAGACTTGATCGATATTAACGATTGCAAACCAGACGCACTTGTGTCCCGGAATAACTGCTGCTTTGAGCTTTCACCGGTTCCATCCGATTCAAATGGGCTGTGACCACAACGTATGACGTCACGGAACGTAGCCACTCACATGATACTATAGTAACTCTGTGACTATCGCTGAACGATGAATAAAAATCACAACCACGACTATTAATCTTTGTCCGGAAATATCGAACATTCTTGGCCTCTTTTTATGTCAAAACGTTTTGAATAATTTGATTAATTTCAGATGGAAAAAGTGATCAAACGCCTGAAGACTGCTAAATAAGAACAATAGCACAAACAAAGGACCTAGAAAATAATATTTCAAGAGAAAACACAAGAAATTAAATGCAGAAAACACAAAGCGAGCCATTTGTACAATATTTTTTCATTACTCAGCGGAAGTCTCTTAAAAATACAGTCGCGACGACTAGGCTGCATTTTTGTGCTGGAAAATTGCGCACACGCTGATGTAAGACTAAAGGTCCTTATTTAGTTTAGCTTTAGTTTATAATCACGTTGTTCATTCAAATTTCATTTAAAAATACATGTTTAGATTTTTTTAGGGTTGAGAAATTATCTGCGATAGGTACAATGGTTGTGCGCGTACCAACATAATATATGTTATGGTATCTTACACTTACACAGTTGGTTTTTCACACGGTCAACTGGTCCTAGTATCCAAAAGCTCCCTTACAAGCAAGGAACATGTGTTTATAAAAGAAAAAAGAAGCTTATATTATATCGACGACTAGTTAGAAGCAGTAAGTAAAAAGGAACCTTCATAGATTACACAAGAGATTCCATGTGTTCATACTTCTAGTTAGCTTAACTCCCGATTTCACCCATACTCTAGTTCTCTATTCCTATGACGCACTCCTGAGCAAGAACATCCAATTATTTCAGAGTAAAAGTGTATTGTCCAAAATGTATTCGTTGGGTGGCACAATACGATAATGTTAGTTAGCGTAATCTATTCCGGGCGACGCGACACCTAGCGACTATTTATGGGCCGGTTCGGACACTCGGGATTAAACTCTCCACCGGGAATAACGAGCAAATAGAAATCGCACTCACTCATAGTTAGCTGCGTACTTTGCTTTATTAACGAAAGATTTAGGAATACATGTTAAAATAATATGATGGAAACTACGAGTATGTCAAGAGACTTGGATAACTTGCTAAAAAACAACAAAGCGAAACCAAAGGTTATAGCAACTACTAAATGTTGACTACATTTAGGTTTGCGGGCAGTATCCACCACAAAGCAGTGTCTTTGTAGTGTATATTGCTCGCAAGTGTAACAAAAGTGAGCATAAGATAACAGTCACAATATAACATATAAGAAGAAAACTGTCATGCTTATTTCAGAATGTAAATCTGCGCCAAGTCGTAAGAATTAGAGAGAGGCAGAACAGGTAACACATGTGAGCAAGCTGTGGCAACAAGCAAGCGTGAAGTGTAAGCTCGCCAGTCGTCAGCCTGTCAAACATCGCTAAATTAGCCAATTTTGTTAGCCAACGGAGCCCACTGCCTATTTTGTTACAGATAAACCGCTGCTGCCAAGAGCTGCATGCAGACTGCAGAATTAGATTTTATCTAGTCTTTAATGATGACACTCTAAAGTCAATTAAAGATTTTATTCCCAACTTCCTTTAAAGTTCGTCGAAAGGTGTTCTCTGACTTGACCCCGTCACCAATAACACGAATAATATTATGACAGCATCTAGATTTCTGAAAAGAACACTGAAAATTAAAGTTCTGAAGTATTCATAGATACTGTCTGAGGAGTAGCTCATCCCATAAAATCGTGAAACATTTCTGGAATAATGTTTCAGAACGTTAAGAAAATATTCTTGGGACTACGAAAAGCAACTAAATATACCATAACAACCGAGAATAAGTTAATTTCCCAAAAACTTTTTCCATTTCGGTAATAACAATATTAACTTTAAGAATCATAGCTATAATCGCGAAAACATTTCACGAACTCCGGCCGGCAAAACTCCAAAGTAGCGCTCCTATATCATCATTACACAATCACGTGCTACTGAAAAAACTGCGTATATCATCTCAGTAATCCGTTTCAAATACATTTAGGTAGCATAGAGTAACCACGAAAAAACCCATGACCTTTGCCACTGGTGTTTGTCCACTAATGCCTTCAAAGACCTCGAATTTCGTGTTTGGAAGCCGGCGTCGGCGACCGCGGCCGTTAGTTGCGTGCCGAGCGCCGACGCGAGCGTACGTCACCCATGAACACTCCCACACCCTCGGAGAGAACCCTCCAACACGAAAAAGTTGCATCCAGTGAACAAACATAGTTCAAGTGCCAGTGTTGTTTTATAATGTAGGAGCGTAATGTTTGCCCATATCAGACCACTTTGGTAGTCTGTTCGCGCCAATGGCAGTATCGTCGTGGAGGTAAATATTGACGATAGCCGGCACTGGTGAGCCCTCGCGACCACCATCCGGTGCCAAATAAGTATTTGCTGAACGTTCAAACGGCGCCCATTCCATTTCCCCGCGATTTCATTTGCATATTTGCATGATCATTGAAAACAAATACGGATCGGACGTTCTTTCATATAATTCTCAGCAAAGCAAACACTTAAAAGACTGGAACTCGTTTCACGGACACACGTTAAATTCTCGCAGTTTGTCGCAATAAACTTAATTTTAATATAATTCCGAACGTTTAGAATTTGGCATGTCGTTTAAAAGCTGTTATTGGATTTGTCGCGTCCGATATATAAATGCAGGATCATACGCCGGATACCGCAAGGAACCACGCACGGCGTGTACATATCGCCACCACAAGATATGAATTAAAGTGTTCTTTAGATTTCACTGTTAAAAATGTTCCAGACGAGCTTACGTAAGCTTTCGACGGACTCCCCGCCCCTACTTATGTAACTACCCGATTTGGTTGGTATTTTATCTTTTTGGGATTCAATTTTAGGGGATATTGAAATTGCTATCTAAAAGTACATCTCAAAGTTGATTGTATCTGCCGGGTCGTGAGTTCGGTTTCGATGAACACAGCTCAATAAATTGTCAAGCGTTGCTCTGTATCCTGTGGACTAAAATGTTTTCATTTAAAAGTTTTTTTTTTCTTTAAAACAGTAGGGAATTGAATAGGCTTCGGAAGACTTATTTCGGTAACTAGGTCGCTGCAACCTTGTTACTTGGTGTTGTTGCAGACCGTGGCTGGTTCACTATTCGGTTCGTGTGTTGAGCCAGACATTCGATGCACGCGAGCTAATGGGGCTAATGCAATCGTATTGCGCCCTTGATCGAGTATCTCTGCAGCATTATCAATGAAGATTGTAACGGATTCTAACTACCTATTATTGCTCCGCCGCCTGCCAAACATGTCTTTGGACTAGTCGAACAATTAAGATGAATGATGAATCTGCTACGACAGCCAAAGTTTACGTTCGAAGGCTTGTCTGGCAAATATCTGAGATCTGGCTTTGAGGAAAGCGAATATTTAAAGACAGTGCACACAGAGTTTAACCCCGACACCGCTCCCTGCAGAAATTTCAGATAAGCAATCGAAATAACATTGAATGTTATTTCGATTGCTTATCTGAAACTTCTTTCAATAGTGAAAGTGATAACTCGGGCTTCCAGTGTTCGTAATCCATGCGCTTAGAAGGGCTAGATTTGATGGTGCCATTAACCGGTAAATCTCGCTGTATTTGAGACTTATCATCAGCTGTGCTTAGTTTACGACCTCCTGCCAGGTGCGAACCTTGTGTTTTAAACGGCAAATAAAATTAGCGTTTACGTAGGCTATTCCAGGATAATGGTATTAAATAAATATTAAACGGGCAGTATAAAGTTAAAGGTATTTGCGTCGAAAAATAGAAGACAGGTAAAGTATAAAATTCCGGGCCATAAGACCGCCAAAGGCTCCCCTATTTAAAAATTAAATAAAGGAAAATATGACGCAAAAAACGCGAAAAGCGTCCACTGCGGCTCAACGGTCGATAAGAAGCTTCGAATTACCTATTCCATTACACCGGATGGCCTACATCAATATTGCCCTAGGGGCAGCTTTCTGTATGACCTCGTATAATTTCAGATACACTTTAGCGTCGTGCGCCCAAACCACGGTGCGTTGACCGCACTCACTTTACATAGTACCGCCTCGTAAACATGTTTCGTTCCACACTTCATCACTTTATTGGATAAAAATATAGAGCCACGGCGTGTTCAGGGGCAATAAACATTGATCAGATCCAATTTATGCACAGCGCTAAGTTCCGCCGTATATTTTCGGCAGCAGACGCCTTAAAGCATTAAACTATTTTTTTTTCCGCAATAGACACACATTACATTTACACATAAATCTTTACAAAAAACCACATAAGGTGTGATGATTACTACCTAGAATGCCGGCAATTTTGATCACAGAGTACATCTATTATAATTTCACAGAGTTATGAAGTCAAATAAATGTGTGAGAAGGGTCTGCTCCCCAGAGGTCAGTCATGACTCAACATTTCTCTTGATTTTACTTTACGTAATCCGACTGACAAACATACACTCACGTTGAATATATCTTTCATATATTTTGACATCAAATAATATCTTATCCATACTCATGTTGATAAGTATGGGGGGAAAAAGAGTAAGCTATTTTATGGAACCTAAAAAATATTAGGAACCAATTAGAAGATACAAGTTATTTATTACATCGGCGACGTGCGATTAGTTTTATGAGTCAGTTATAAATATTTAACTAGCGCAGGTACAATGTGAAATCACAGGAAGGTAAACCTGCATACCCGATATATGCGATATACAGTGGATTTCATTTATTACGACCTTGGTTGTAGCGACCATTTACCTATAGCGACGTTAAATCTAAGTCCCTTGAATTTAAAGCATACTTTAGTACAAAATTCATGTGGCTATAGCGACTTTGGATGTAACGCCGAGTTCGGGTGTAGCGACTGTTTTTAATGAATCATTTGTAACAAATTCCTAGAAATCCCATGCAGATATTGCGACCGGAGTCGGCCGCCAAAGACACAAAGATTTTTTTCTTTCACAAACATTTCTTATCTTTTGTTTACATCCATTGCACACTAATGGTCAGCAAGTGTGGAGACCTTTACCTTTTGTTTATAGATATCAACTAAGTAGGTAGGGAAGCGTGTACGTTTCGGAGCTTTTACAAAGTGATATTCTGAGTAGCAACTGGGTTTAGTAAACTTTTGAATAAGTATGGCTGCTAAACTACACATGTGTACGGGTCTGTATCTCTTTACCTTTGACTGTAACAACTTCCGGATATAACGACGAAAATAGAGTGGTCCCTTCATTGTCGTTATACCCGAAATCCACTGTAGATTGCTAGATGCGTTCACTGTCAATTTGATGAGAGAAATAGCCAATATCTGGGTGGGGTTGAAAACCCATTATCCAGTAGGTCAACAGAGAACACTAACGCTTCTGGATTGGATGCTTAGGACCAGTCTATGATTGAATTCTGTGCCGACTTTTCCAATGGATACAGAAAAATGAACTATTGATACAGAATTGACATTTCGATTGAAAATTCAGACGATATTTTAGAAGCGAGGTTGATTTCATCGACACGGATTATTTTGTGATAGAAAATTGGTCGATTTACATGTTACATTTTACAAATTACTATCTGGGACAAGCTTAAAATAATTATTTTTTCTTTTATCGTGGAGTAAAACTCCAAAAATTGTCACATCAAGCGGGCTCACGCCGCCCGCGCCCGCCTTACAAGCTTATCTGTGCCAAACTTTATGAATAGCAACTTATAACGTACGGCTACAGGCGTACTCATGATAATTCATGATAAAAAAATTGCTAAGGAAATACTATTGAATAGATAATAACGTCGATAATAACAGATTAATATCGATAGCATCATAATGATAACACGTTTCAAGTAGCACATGTACTTAGTATTCATGTTTGTGAAGAGCGGTAAGCTATATTACACAAAGAGCTGTTTGAACATGACACAAAGTAAATTATAATCTGAATAGGCAAATAATTGTAGAAGTTAGAGAAAGTGGAGATGGCTTGCTGAGAAAGAGGATCTTAGATCTTCCTTCGGATACTAACCTAACCCAACTAGAAACACAGTGATGGATGAACTACATAGCCTTCCTTTTACCTAAGCGAAGAACTTACACTGAAAAAATCTTCTAATTGATATATGAGAGGGATAGTAAAAGTTCAATATATGAAGCTGGATCGTTAATTTCGATCTCGGCTAGACATATTGCCGACAGTCAGGCAAATTCATAACGCCTAGGCCTGGAACTTGACCTAGAAAATTTGAAAAAAGGTTCTTGATAATCTATCTTAGTAGCTCCTCGGGGCTTTGAAATCGTTCTTAGGTATAGGAATGTTTTAAAAACTTCAGTGTATTATTATCCCCTGAATTTTAGGTTAGTAACACTGTATGGTCAGTTTAATGTATCGAAGATGATACTAGGTCACTCAGTTCACCCATCTTATCGTAAAACCCCTTGGAGTACTACAAACACTGGTCGTAAACCTGATCAATACACCCACAATTTGGTATGGATGAAATTGGCATTGTTTCATGATAAAATAAAAGTTAATGTTAGAGCAATTAAACGCAGCCGGTCATTTCGGTTAATTTGGAGAACGTGGGCTGGTAATGTCGTTTCGCGCGGCACGATAATACAGGTTGATATTTGTATGTCAATGAACGTTTTAATTATTAAATGATAGCTGGAGATTTATAGTAGACATGAAATAAGTAACTTAGATGACTGACGATAGAAAGAATGACGAAAAACATAAGGGACAGTAAAGTTGAAGAAACAGTAAAGTTTTAATGAAACTTGAGAGCTATCCGATGCGGCCTACTCCACAATACGACTATGTTCACAGAAAATCTAATCTAAGTGATCTTCTGAGTTAACTGTAACAGAGCGGAGAACGACCAGTTTTACACCCTCAAGTACTTTATTTTATGATCGTACCTTTTTCTATGTAAAAGCTCTGACCATTGTACGAAAGTCTGTCAGAACGAAGTCATTAGATTAAGCATTACAATGTACCAATACCAGGACACTACTTACTTATTTTAACTGCAACACTAGATCAACATGTGTTACCTACTCATCTGCACCTAACATCAACAACAGTTAGATACCTAATACGGAACTGTTTCCTAATTTTTGTGCAATCTGCAAATGGAGTTGTTTTATAACTAAATATTTCAAGCACAACATGTTGCTACTTGATGAGTATATATAGAGTATATATATATATATAGAACTACTTTTCTAACAATTGGTTAGTAACAATTAATTACGAAAATAAAACCGGAAACTCGATTGCACGAAATCCATCAATAGTAAAAATATCTTGTGAACCACAATGTCAAGGTAGTTTGTCGAGTTCAAGGATACAACAGTGGCGTGTAATTTATTTAATACAAGAACAAGCCGCCATTACAAAATATTTAGCTGTAGGTTGTGTTAGCTCGCTGTACAACAACTGAACAACTCTCAACAAAGCGAACTTCACTCAAGAAACAATGAAACTTATGAATAAAATATCGCAGCACCTTTGAGTTACACGGTGCCTTGTTTTGTTATTTAGTAGAACTCAGAAAACAAAGTTCTAAATCTATAAACAAAACTAAATCTAGATAAACTGCCCGATGAGGAAAATTTCGCTTGATAAAGAAAGGCGAACCTTTTGAATCCATCAGCGCCATATGACGCGTGTGGCCGACTTCAATAAAAAGGGGCTCGATAAGAAAGAGCGTCTGTACAATGTACAGCCACAGAACTATACATTCTTAGTAGACTTTCACAAGATCTTTCCTGACAACGAAGAGAATTCTTTTAATTTAGAAGAATCAAATAGTCACGCAAAAATGTTCATGGCCAAATTGCTGTCTCAAACAAAAATTAAAAGCGTTTATTATTAGAGTTAATACAATAAAAAGCTTTCTTAAACGCTGTTCATCACAAGGTTATTTGCTTTCTGGCTAACGTACACATTGACCGGCGCACCCTTAACACACAATGTAGCTTTTATCACTATAATAAAGATGGCGGTGGATTTGAAAGGGTACCACCGTCACCCGGCTGGGACCACTATTATTGTCAAGAACATAAAATCTTTTAGGAGATTAGTAATGAAAAAAAGTAGACAAGAAAACGAAACATTTTTCTCGGCCATAATTGTAAAAGAAACTAGTTGCAAATTATTTTATGCACTCTATTGAGACACCACAATTGTGTATAAACAACTTTGTGTACAAGTAACGTTAGCAGAAAATATAAAAATATATTCGCCTTCTTCTCGTAGACGACCTAATAAAATTCTGATAAATACATGATCGGTACTTCAATCCTTTATCTTGTCCATTAGGTAGTATGCAGAACTTTGTCCTGATTGCATCAGTATTTTTCGACCTACTGCCGTCTTACGGTGAAATAGAACTGCAAATCAAATGAAAACAACCCGACCCTCTTTGATGTTTTGTCAATTTGTTTCGGCATTAACGAAGCGTACTATATCTACAAATACAAGATTCGCGTTGCCGTCTCGGGAGCGCTAACGCAATTTCCTATAAGCTCCCAAGAGCAGAGACTTGTGCCAAACATATCTGTTCTAAATTGCTTTTTATAGAACCATGGAAATAAAAATCGTGATTATATTTGACACCAGAAAGATTCGTTAGGTCCGTTATGATCAAACGAAGTTATATCTTACCGTGGTTCCAAGGCGAAAATCGACTATTTTGTTTCCAAGTATGTAGTATACATGGACTTTGACTGAAGAAACCTTTTTTTCCGAAAAGAGTTCAATAGAGTTACCACTCAATGGTGCTTTTTTATAAATAAAAGTAATAAATTTTACCCAAGTTCGCCTTCGATAATATTAACCTTAATAAGCATCCGAAAATGGTATTGGGCTCATAATTTTCCGCGACCACCGCGACCATAACTGTATCACACAAAACACAGACACTAAATTGATTGTCTTTAAGTGTTTAAAGTAAGCAAATTAACGGGAATTAGCGGCTCACATCTAATCAATTAAGCGATCATACAGAAAAGCGCCGCTAAACCCTACCTAACGTGGTAACGTGTGAGATGTCGCCTGTCTCACGATGACGGAACTGAGATCACCGGTCAATTAAGACGCGGGCCATTGAGGCGCGCCGATGCGAAGCGTCTTTAAAGACTATTAAGCTTCCTCGTTCAATCGCGTTTGTAAATTGATTTATCGTCGCGTGGCGTTTGTTATTAAAAGGTTAATCCATGTAGGTAATATGAGACGGGTAGGTGTATCTTCATGATACGAAAACGTGATTGAACATTACCACAACTTTCGACTCATTACTTTCACTTCAACCTAAATTCTGCAACGAACCTGCAATCGTAGTTCGTAGTTCAATAAACATTGACAATCAAAGATGGCTGACGTTGTCAGATTCACTCGCACCGCCTTTCCACTGTACTCTTTCTATTGAGTGTATCGAGATCACCTCACACGAAAAACACTTAAATGGTAGCAGAACTGGAGAGTGATAACCTTGACGTTCCCGGAATGGCTCTCAGATAACCTTGACGTTCCCGGATTGTCTCTCAGATAACCTTGACGTTCCCGGAATGTCTCTCAGATAGTTTCCTGTTTGTTAAGTGACTTGTTAATTTGATTGGGGTTTGTTTTTGTTTCCTAGAATGGTACAAATGTTTTAGAAGCTTTTTTATGTGATCGGCAATTCGTTTATCCCCAATATTAAACATAATTTGATGCTTCTTTAAATAAAAAATCACAAGCCCTCTCAGGTTATCTAAATTAAATTTTTAAATGTAAACAAAGTTTTGCTGACGTGACTTCAAACGTACCGTAAAACAACCGCAGCAAAACGAAAATTAACTTTCAGTTACCAATTTAGATATTACGTTATGATATCTTAAAAATACAAAATCTAATAACTGAACTGAAACAGGGTTTATGAAAGGGCAAAGGTTTATTCGCCGACCGACGACCTTTCGTTCACCCTAGTCCATGTTTGACATGAGCGATGGCCGCACTTGCTCCATGCAAAACAGTCGCATCACATGGGAAGCGCCATAGTCACCCGCCGAGCTATCATCAAGATAACGATAACGTTAAAATATAACTCCATGAACAAATATGCCTTAGGGCACTAGCTGTTTTCTCTGCCATTAATTGAATAATCAATTTCGACCTTTTCTTTTCAAATTCGAAGGTCCCGAACTAGGCTTTAGTCAAAGGGCTTTTAATTGAGTTCCAGAAAAAAAGCTTCTTAATTTGACTTTTCACTAATTTAAAAAATACCGGCTTGTGGAGACGATCTATATCAAACGTCTGCTAGTCCAAAGTCTAAATATTACATAAACGGCATTGTTTTGTTTGCCATGCCATGTTTATTTGGCGGGTAGATATCACTTTTGGGCAGTTCTTTGCACTCATGATGTTGTAACGATAACCTTCTGTCAAACAGCTTTAACGATATAACTGATGTCACTAATACGCAAATTTCGCTATATTTGCACGCATTGAGCAAGTGCCCGGTGCCTATTTAAGAGTTTTCGCAATTCTAAAGCGCTCATCGAGACAATAATTTCATAACTTTTGGGGTTATTCCGTCCTTAACGAGGCGGCCATATTATGTGTTCCTCTCGGCCTCGGCTGTACATCCGGCTTTGGACAAATAGACATTCTACCTTCCACGTGTTCGGTTACTTTCTCTGTTTGTTCGCGATGTTCACGTGCGGCAGAAAATATGAGTAGTTGTAATCGTGACTCGGTATCAGTAATAGTCCGAGAGCTCGTGGCTACGGCGGCGCGGCGGCGGTGGTTTCCTCTCTCGCTGATAACTTCCAGCACATCGGAGCTTCAGTTACGGCTCTTCACGTTCTGAGGACAATGTCCTATATTTTTATCGAGGCTAGCGAGGCTCCGCTACCGTTTTTATTTTCAAGTTTATTCCATGTCGCCATTCACTTCTATCACGCAATTAAATAGTAAACTTAATTCGACGGAAGCATTAATCAAAATTGGATAGAAGTTTTTCCTTGCTCATAGACGTTGGCTCCAGAGAATCCCACTGTTGCGGTCATCCACAACTTCGTAACATAATTCTTGAAGTACTAACGAAGTAATGAGTTCCTACTTTCGAGGGCACCCCCGTTCTATTAAACATTTCGTGTGATTTAGAAGGATTAAGTTTTCAGGCGTTTAAATGAAGCTGGAACCGGCAAGTACGAGTATAAATCAAAGTTATTTGACAAGCGAGATTCTCCAATAAAATGGACATTTTCGTTTCTCCACGCTCTTCGGAACGCGAACAATGTCGTCACGAAACTTTCTTAGTCCCTGGTATTATACTGTGTTACACAACGCAATTCTTTAAATAATGTTTGTGCTCGTCTGGTACAATATTGTGCGATGTAACATTTATGTAAATACGGCTAGAGGAAATTCTTTTACATGCGAGTGTGACTACTAATAACAACTAATCAATGAGCCACAGAAGTGATCGTTATCGCGCGACCTCTAACCAAGTCATTTGATAACGCTGTAGTAAATCAAAGATCACAAAATGTACCAGCCCAGAATGATAGTCTGCAACCTCTGAATGTTTACTTCCAAACATGTTGGCTGCCCTGGCCGGCTACATAGTACGACTGTAACAGAAAGAATATTGCTTTCTTGATTGAATTGTGGCCAGTAATAGCCGGGCCATTTGTCTTCATTTTTGACCTTTGCCGAATCAAATGGGAGTTTACCTAAGATTGTATGTTTGTGGTCTTTTCTGTCTTGGGAGTTGTTTGGATTTACAATATCTATTTGGCGAGAGTGATTGAAATTGTATGTATTAATAGTTGTCGATATCTCCGCGGCTAGTAAAGTAACCGGTAAGTGTCAGAAGTTGTTTTATTTGTTTGAAACGTTGTTACATTATTTAATAGACATTCTGCTAATATACCAATCAGTAGGTAGAGTGCCATGCAATTGAACAGAGACAAGCATTTTATGTTGCAGATATTGTCAATGCAACATTGCCCTTTTTTTTGCGGGTGGGAAATCATCAAATAACTTCTCCCGCTCTGGGCAGAGCGGGAGGGCGTGTCTGACTCTTACTGACTAAAACCCACCCGTGTTTCTTCAGTTGCCTGTGCCAGATATTTAATATTTGATATTTGCTTAAACATACGTACGTTTATTATATTTGGAAAAACAATTATTCCAACTTTGTTCCCCGTCAGTAATAGTTAAACATCGTTCATTATTTCTACATATAAATTCAATCGTGAAATTGAAGCACTAATGTTACGTACATTACAAACATTCATAAAAATCGAAATGTAACGAAAAATTGAGCAATTAAAATAGTCAGAATAGTTAGTAATCGACCTGCAGAGGTCGCACGCGACGCTCGCACGCCACGTTACGTAAAGGACGATAGTATATAAACAAAAAAATATTTATGAATCGATACCAAGTGCTGAACTAACACTTTCTATTGTTTTCTCGATTAACTTTTTCCAGTGTCAGTGTTATTTTCCGATATTCGATTACGGTACGACCAGTCGAGTAGGTTAATAGTATAAGTACTAGTGACTACTGTTTTAAAGTGTAATGTTTTTTTTTACATTTGTGCCGTCCTTGTGTTTACATTTTTAGAATACCAAGAATAATAAGCACGTACCTTCTTTCAATAATAGCATGCTAGTGATCTATTTCCCGAGTGTTAAAAATTATTTCAATTTAATTTTACTTCCCCTAATTCAGCACACGGTGTAACAAGGTATCTTCAGTGTTAGGTAATAAATAACGAGGAGTAGTACCGCGAGTGAAGTGAGTTGTAACGTGTGATCAATATAGCGCTTGGCGCCAAAAAGCTCAATATTCACAAACACTACTGTAAAACAGCTCAATCAACGCGTAGGCTCGCATTAGCTCACGTCACTTAAGATTAATTATTATTTGTCTGTTACCCGCTCATTCGACAGTGTTTGTTTCTTTTGCTTGTTAGGCGTATATTTTAGGAATATCACAATTCAGTTGAATGACTAAACGTATAATGCCCAAAGACTTTAGGTCAAAAGCTCGAAAGCTATTGAAATAAAAAGTGGTCCTGAGGTCCACGCGTAACTTCCAATAAACGTATATTGGAGAAAAAACTGTTATGTATTCGGTTATTGCCACTTTTGAACTTATCATATAGCTTCGTATAACACTTTCGTGTGCCGACTGCTCTTATTTATTTATTTAGAATAAGCACACCAACAGCACAGTCACTTACAGTTACAATTCAAATGAAATAACAATTAAAATTGGCATTTCAGTAACCATGCAAATAACAGGTATGCATGACGTTGTTATATGAAAATTAGAGACAAAGGAAACAAAAATAAAGTGTGTCTAGAAGACATAAAACTAGAACACTACAAAACTAACCAATTTGAGCTACATAGACGTGCACTGTTCGCACTTTTTAAATAGTAGATAAACATAAGTATCACAATCGATACCTTAAGCGCTGTTTACCGACAAAAACGACTTAAGTTTGCTATTCAGCTGTAGAGTGGGGACGTGTGGCGAGCATTAGGAGCGATCAGACCGATCATAATCGAGAGTCCGCGAACCGGCGGCGCCGTGAGCGAAGCATAGACAAACGCCATTAGTCACGGTGATCTTTGTGCATGCTAATGCACTAGGCATTGGCTAAAGGGCATTCTAGTAGCCCTGTGCGCCTGTGACCAGAATACTACCTCAATCACGCATCTATATTGACGACGTTTACTAACATATTTGTTCACCTACATTGTCTATTTTGACTTTGAAAACATTTGGTATTTTGAACTACCTACCTAGTTGTAATACGTAAGAGTAATCCAGTTTATGGCTTCGTTAGAACTTTGGTGTTTGCGTACCGAGTTGCGTAAGTAAACGATGTTGTTTAATGAATCAATATTTCATTACAATTTTTCCTTTCCAAATTCTAAGACAACGGGACTTTAATCAACAAGATTTTGGCTTAATTACGGCGTTGTTGAAGCCGAGTAACAAAATTAACATTCCTATTTAATATTTTCTGAAATATACGCGCCTTAAGAAGCAGATTTAAATTTAATTATTCATACTCATGAAGAACAACAAAACCAGAGCATCGAATCAAAACACTAGAGCTATAAGCATTAACGTATTATCGAAGATATCCATAAATAATTTAACGCTACAAACTAATCCAATACGTAGACTACCAATTTGCCGACACTCGTACGGACTCGCGCCAGAATCACACGTGAATAAATCCATCCATCCAATCTAGCCGTCGAAATCATCGCGTTACAAATTGCTATCTGGTATCATCGTTGCCACACAAAGGCATGCAAATGCAACCAAATTGTAAAACCACTTTTGACATTTCATTCATCAAAACTTCGTTTGGCTCTACTGAGCAATTACGTAGCAACGATCGTTCCGTCACATCGCAAGCAGATTTTGATGAGGCTCACTGCTCTCTTATTTTATTAAAGCGTCCATCAAAGACACCGAACCGAGATACGATATCCAATCTCGATTCCAAATCGATCGTTTTATTAATAAATGCCAATGAATTGTCGTAATAAGGCTGTCGGACTCTGAAATCTGCGTAAGGAAGCACCGATTCCGTGCTAAAATTCTAAAGCCGTTTCCGCGTCTCAGGAAATTTACGAACACTACCGCGTAGCTACTTCGTTATTTGTCCGAACTTAAATCGCCATCTAATGAACGCCAGCACCGATTCCACTTAAACGAAATCGAAACAAATGGAGCCGCTATAATTGTATTACTTATTAACACTCAAACGCATTAAAAAAGATATTTCAGATTCCGATAGCACGTTTAGTGCTACGTTATTTATTAATGTTCAATTTTAAATGTTTATTTAACAGATTTTATTAATTTGTATTCGAACTTTTCTGTTATGATTAAGTAATCTTTAGTAAAGCCTCAACAACCAATTTATCTTTATAAAAGTAGATTAACGACAGAAGTTGAGCAAAATGGTGTTGATGGATTAAAATTAATGGAGTCTGCAAAGTGTTTTGATCCGTGCCCATTTGTAATTCAGATGGCCGTGTCGCCGCTTGCTCCAGATGAGTCGAATATAATTGACGTTGTCAGTTCCAGCTGAGCCAAATATTTCATCGACAAACAATCCGCCCATTGAATTAATTATAAGAAGCTGAAAAAGGGCCATTTTTTGTTTTAAAAAAAAAGTCGCTGCTCTTCACCCACGTCTTATCGTTGTGATCCAGCCACTACTATCTGCTCGGTATTAAGCTAGTGCTAGTTTAAAGAGGAAGATTGTGTAACCTAGACCTATTTAATATTGAATACAAACGTGTCTATCTGAAACAATCTCGAGCTCTTTCTACAGTTTTACTATTACAAGAGCTTTCAACTACGAGCTTCTCCAATTCCAATACACATTGTTCCAGCGCTGAACTTTGCACGTTTGGAAGCACTCCTTCGTTACATATCCAAAAATCAGTCGCACTCAAGAGTTCAGAATCATTTATTGACTTTCCAACTTGCCGGAGCTGCACATGAATAAGTAACCTGCCGCTGAAGGACGGTACCTTCAAACATTACTGAATATAATTGTTACAAAACAGTCGCGAGTTTATGAACCATGTGGCCTTCGACGTCTGGAAATAATTCATTTATAGCGGTACGGTAATCGATTAGGGCAGACAGACAGGGCTCGTCTCTCACTGTGCAACATAAATAATTCAGCGGCGGCAGCTGGAGCGGCAACTTCCGACGCTCACGCAGGCGATCCCTTAAAAAAGTTGATAATGTGATTTAGAGAGGCGTGCGAAGTGGGGCGGTCCTGGCGACTCATTTGTGTGGCGACGCGCCCCTGCATACTGAGCGCCTCACACCGCCGCTGTGCATTACTTGCACACGCCGCTATGCATTTACAAGGACCCCGCGGTCGCACGTGCACCCCGCACAGCACATGCCCTAAATACTAATTCGACTAATATCTACATTTTGTTCCAGGTGTTCGGAATCAACAATATAGTGCAAATAAAATGTGCGACAAGTGCAAACAGGAAAAGACCTCTGTGAAATTATCTAGTGTATCGCGAGTGACGGGTGAGGGTAACAGTTAAGAGCATGTGTGCGTGAGTTGTACCACGACGCCGACGTCAGACTACTCGGAGTGGGGGGCGCTGGCGTCCGCGGCCAGCGATGGTATGGACGTTGTATTCGGGAATGATAGCGACTTGGGGTGGAACGCGACCGAGGAGAGGGCGAGTACGAACGTCTACAATCACTGGGGATGGAGCATCGTGGACGGCTCACTGATGCTGCTGATCGTGAGCGGGAACACGCTGACGATCCTGGCTGTGACCATGAGTCGGCGGCTGTCGTCACTCGTGTCCAACCAGTTCGTACTCAACCTGGCCATATCGGACCTGATGGTGGGGCTAACGCTGCCCTACCATTTGGTCTTCTACCTGAACGATGACTTCGGCACAATCAAGTGGTCGTGCCTGATGCGCTTCATCCTCATAATCTTAGCGTGTCTGGCGTCCATTTACAACATCATAGCGATAGCTGTAGACAGGTAAGTGGAATGCCCTCCGTTGAAAATTTTAATTTCAAATAAATCTTTTCACTAAAATACAAACCTCAATATCGTGGTGTTGTCACGCCATGTGAACTTTAATATGGAATTATAAACTGTTTTCTGTGCTGCTTTTTGAGAATCTACGGACTTATAACTCTTGTGCAATTTTGTTCTCCGCGCCCGTTGTTATATTTATTTGAATGGTTTATATTTCCAGGTACATAGCGATAGTGCACCCGCTGCACTACAGCAGGTACATGACAAAGCTGGTGACGCGCCTTATGATGAGCTTCACGTGGTCGGTGGCCGTCTGCATCAGCTGCATCCCCGTGTTCTGGAACGACTGGCACGAAGGCGTCGCGTGCGAGATGAACTTGGTATGTACCCGGACGGCCTTAGACACGTCCTAGCCTTAGGAGGTCAAAGAGGGTCTTCTAAACGTAAGGAAGGGTAATAAATCCACATACATGCAAAAGTCTGAGCAGATTTTCCGTCTTAATTATACTGAAATACAACCGCATACGATAATCCCTATTATCATGCTATGTTTTGTTATACCTCACGGTTGGTGCTTATCATATGGATACGGAGATATATGGCAGTTTCATGACATTCAGCGTCCTCTAAACATCTAAAAGCACCACAAAACATGATATTGCTTGTTATAGAATCTGAACATGCTAACCGTTATATGGCCTGCGAGTATAAAGCATATAAATATCTCCAGGGATGAACACTCTGTCAACACATTCCGTAATAAGACAACATTATCCGAAATTCATAGTGGAAAGAAATGGTATTCTCGAGGCACGCTCCGCAAACCCACTACAACATAAATAGTTAATACAGTTGTTTCTGGGAAGAACATCTTGTTACCGAGCACGAACAAGTTTGTCCGAGGAGCTATCTCATACATTTGTGTATTAATGTAACCACACACACTAAATATATTGCTGTTTGATAATAAGCACGAACAAATAAAACTCTCGAGACATTATTATGAGAAAGTTACAACAGTTCAGGAACATTGAAATAATATTCGGCGACTGAATCATTTCTGGCACAGTACCTGACAAAAGCTTTTGGACCGGTGCCATTATTTGTAAACATTACATTAAAGGGTAAATAAACATGCTTCTCTTCGATGATATACAGGGCGTTTGGTAGAAGGACCGACACAATTTTCTTAGGGATATCGAGCGTCACCCATAAAACCTATGTCTAAATGTTACGGTAAGTAATTAAGATAATAATGTGTTTTTTTTATGTTTATAAGAACACAATAATTTGGTATTTGTGTTATCTGCAATGTACATGTATGTACAATTGGTTCTAGAATATGACTCGTGTGCTTCCCAAGTCTTAAAATTGTGTTAAGGTATGAACAATTTCAATTTTAAAATTCATAATAAATATTAAAAATAAATTCAATTTTAAAATTCATAATAAATATTATAAATAAAACAGTTTTGTGCTAGCAAATGGCATCCCCAATCCCTCAAAAAATTGTGTCGGTCCTTCTACCGAACGCCCTGTATAACTGGTTCAGAGATTAAAGTTAATTACCAAAGTCATTTAAAAACCGGAATGTATGAGATTGAAACTATCAAAAATTCGAGGTAAATAAAGAAATGGAACTTTAATCTTTGAATTAAGTACTGCTAAACATAGTCGTGTTGTGACAACTACGCGACACACAGATACGACTTTGGTAATTATTTCAGTTTTTTTAACCCAGCCTGTTGACCCTCAAATATTAGCTCATATAGTTCAGTTTGTTGATAAAAATTAAATAAAATAAAGCAAATATTTAATATACGAGCAAATATTGCTAACGTGCTATTACATACTTCATTATCCCCAAATATAGATATCGGGACGTCAAAGGCGGGTCAAAATTCACTAAAGACAGAAACCAAACTAAAAAGGCAGTTTTCTGAGGGTGCACTTTTTACACGATTGAGTAAACCGTTCCAAGCAATCTGGAATTGCTATCTGGCAATACGACCTCGTATTGGCTTCTTATCTCGGGGATCAGGGAAAACTGTTTATTGTAGCACATTTATTAAAACCTCGGCGAAATGTAGACGTAGCGTGTACGTGTTATCAACAGTAAAAAAACTAGAAGACGAAAGAGAAAATGCTTCGTATAACTACAAATGCTTTAACCGAATTGATATAAATGTTGCAGGTGGTGCCGACGAACTACACGACCAGCATCCTGGCGCCGATGTTCTCTCTCATCTGGATGGTCATGTTCATCCTGTACTGGCGGATATGGCGGGAGGCAACCTGCCACGCGCGGCGCATGAGAGCCAACACCTGCTGCCCAACCGGCGCCAACGATTGGAAGAGCATACAGGTGACATGATCAATCCTATTTATTTATTTAATACTTCAAGCACACAAATGTACAGTGGCGGATATAATGCCATAAGCATTTTCTATTAGTCAACCTTTTGGGTCATGCAGAGACAACCATTAATTAACATAAAAGATACGGTTCAAGAATTAGGTGTAGATTAGTGTTGTTGAGCCTAGGAGTGGCCTATGTCCAACAGTGGACTGCGACAGGCTGAGTAGATTGATTGATTGATACAGAGGAAACTGTGTACCTAATTTGACACCTCCGGAAGATATCGTCTCTTTCCCTTTCTGCTTATTCATAAAAAATAGTAATAGAATAGTCAGTTTAGTAAGCATCATAATCCAAATCCGCAAATTAATTCATACAAAACGCGTTACACTTAAATCTAGTTTGCTCGTTTTAATCACTGCTAAATCCATCGCATTTCTAAATATTAATAGAGTAATCGCTTAGCTCGTAAAAATTAGCATCACTTCGTGATTAGTTTGTAATATTTTCCTATCGCGATTGCCCTGAGATCTATTTGTTAAATTGCCTAGTATATTTATTCCGTCACGAGACGAATGTATTATTTCAAGTACACCAATATTGTATCATACGATTTCCACAATTTCCAGAACCGTGACACTCAACGTTATCTAAAACCAACTGGTTCCAAAACTTGACATTAACACGAGATAATGTTTTCGCAGGTGGTGCTGCTTGTGCTAGGATCATTCTCAATTTGTTGGATGCCGTTCGTGGTGGTGGCATGTGCCCAGACGTTGCCCATGATGCCGCTGCACAACCACATAGCGTACCGGGTCACGTCGTCCCTGGCCATGTCCAACTCGGGCATCAACCCCCTCATCTACGCGTGGAAGAACGCGGGCTTCCGTGCCGCCTTCGCTAAACTACTGCGATGCAAGAGACCCGACACGTCAGAGTATCGAGGTTCACCCGCCCCGGAGAGGAAGCGAGGCTCGGTGGCGCTTCGCGAAGGTTCTATAACCCGGTCTAGCGCCCCGAGCGCGCTGTCGAGCCTCGGCGGCGGACGGCCGGCACGCCTGCGGTACATGGAGCACGAGGCGGACACAGCGCGGTGCCGCATCATCGAGAACGCCGGCTACGTAGAGGCGGAGCGCGGCGATGCCAACCCGTCGTACGCGCCCGACGCGCCCACGCCCGTGCACCGGCCCGCCGCGCCCGGCCCGCGCGCAGACATAGTGTAGTGTACAAACGATCATTTGACGTTTTGTGGGAAACGTGAAACGCTTCTAGTATTTAAAGTTGTTAGTGACTGTAGGTACCCCTTTCGCATTTAGGTACCTGTTCGAATCTACGCTCAAGTTTTTAAAAGCTTTATTGTTGAATTTTTATTGAGAGATTATAATGAGTTCTCTGCCATAATGATGTTTTAATAAGAGGTTCTCTGTCAAATAAAGATGTTTAAAACATATAAATATTAATTAAAAGATGTTCTATGTAATATTAAAGTATATAAATAATGTGTTTTATTTAACTCAGACTTAACAACCAAACATTACTTTTGTCTAGGGTAAGACTCACAACGCCATCTATTACAAATCGCAGAAGTTTAGACAATGTGTACACGACTGAAATAACGAATAAATCCGGATCATAGATGGCGCTACATAAACTAATTTAAAGATGTTTCCTTGCCAAAAATGGATAAATAAGCAATTGTCTGAATAATTTGCATAATTGCAAAATAAATGAAGTCACAAAATGTCGAGGCAAAAACTTGGAAAGCACAATTTGAATAAACGGAACTTATTCGAAGAGCAGCTTTAATTATTTATGAAGTTATTGTCCTAACTTAATTAACGAAACATGACTGTTTGACTGATAGATAACGTTGAGAATGTATCACAGATTATACAATCCTGTTTGTCCGTATTGTGCAATCTAAAGAGGTCAGTAACAGACGAGAATCACGCCAGCGCTCGACTTGTTGCAATACATTTAGCATTTTTATGAATATCTTAACGGAACATTGTATCGGGAATACCATATTAATTTGTAGGTATAATCTGAGCTCAATCAAACACAGCTATTAGATTAATGGCCCAATCTTTATCCAATTACTCGATATTGCAAACACGTGTATGATCTTTAACAAAAAAGAAACATTTTTATCAATCCACCGTAATGTGACCGTTACCTAACCAACAATACTACGGGCAGTGTACAAAAAAAAATATGAAAAGGGGAAGATTTAGATTGCGGTATATGACGTAGAAGAAATCTTAACCAACATAAAAGGTAAAAATAAGTAGTAATTTTATAAAAGCAAGACGAGCCTAAAACAGCATAAATAAAGCTACGGGCTAAACTGAATTAGGTATGTACTATGTGAAGCTTTGGACACAAACGGAATATATCAGTGTTGGTCTACATCGAAAACAGGTGAGAACCGCGAAAGCCTAGATAAGGCACCTGTCCCACGCGCCGGCGATTAACGGGAACCGAGTTCAGATAACAACTATAAACGAGTTGGCGAGCAACTAGCACATAGGGCGCATCGGCGACGAGCGATTACTCGCTGGTAGGCGTATGTACCAAGCATGAATGTCTCAACGAGTGCTCTGCCCGCGAACTTCACTGAACGAGTATTCTGACTGCTACTTAGCTCTTGTAGCTGCGACGAGCGAGTACTCGTCGCCGGTGTGAATAGTCAGCGATCAACTATTAATATAATGTATCTCTTTTACTTACAAGGAACGTACAAACTTTTTTACATTTCTTGATCGACAAGATCGTTGAATAGTCGCTTCTTCATCGGCGGTGGGACAGCTGCCTATGCCTCGTTGGTATGAGGTTATGCCGAAATGTGACCAACGTCACACGGGCTGTAATTAAGAGCTACTTCTCTGGTTTCTTTGACTTTTTACAATATTGCGATATTTACTGTACCCCGTATGCAGAAAATATAATTAGCCCGGTCCGACCGAAATCTGTGAATAGGTCGCTTGCAAGATAGGGAGCTTCAGTCCACTAGTCTCCCACGAGATCAAGAGACCAGAGATCAGACCCAAGGATGACATGAACAAAGGAAAAAGTTAGCGAAGTAAGAACCTACGCACAACGTAATCCCATATTATCATCGTGTAAGAGATCACTACTAAACTTGCCTTGTCCAGCAAGCAAGAATGTCTTAGCTAAATATTCGCTTAACTTATAATCCACCCTATACTTTATACAGAAGCTATACATTAACAAAGACCTGGAAAACTTTACACTATTGTTTTTACGGAATAAGACAATTTCAAAACAAAGTACAATTGATAACCAACAAGGAAGCCATCGTTAAGACACTCACCTCAATTCCAGTCACGCCCAGCGCTGTCACCATGTTGGGCGTCATCCTGAAGGGCACCTTCTCCGGCACCCGCAGCGTCTTGCCCTTCTCGAAGCACACGTTATAGTCTATATGCACCACCTCACCCGACGTGAGGTCCACCAACACATTGTCCATGTGCCTGTCACCGAGCCCGATGATGTAGCCTATCGTACTCATCACGGCCACCGAGTAACTGTACCTACGCGTTATTTGCCACCACTGTTCAGGACTAACACTGCTGCACCAGAACTCCCTCCACAGTAAATCCCGAGGAGTCTCCGCGCCCAACTCTTGCATAACTTGCTTTAGGATCGACACGGGCCAGTCTTTTCTGTTATCCGTTGATATACCGGCTTCTTTTAAAAGCGGATTAAGCTTGTTGTAGAATAACTCTGAAGGACGCAAGATATTAACTGGCTTATTCGTTTTAGCTGATAGCATAGCAGCTTCCCGATTTTGCCAACGTTTGTACACCGCAAACATTGGTGTCACGTTGTCTACCCAGCTGATCAGTCCGGATCGAGGACCTAAAGGTATCACCGAGTAATGGCGCGCTCTATACGTTTGATTATCGTTATTTTCAGAATCCCTGGCCATCATCGTATTTGTTATAGACAGCAGCTGCATTATTCTCTCATCTAAATGCAAGTCTTCTAATCCTTTGAACAAATACGTGTAAGGCTTGCCGTCTGACCCGTTAAACACCAATTTCTTTGGTCTTGTTTTTGTTGGCAGAATAGCCACAGTATTTTCAACTGCTTTTATTGTGACTCTAACAGCTCTTTGGTTTGTATGTAATCCTGGCATAGTTATCACGGTATTTTTAAGTTCTGCTAATACGGGGCTGATGTCCGACATCTTTAAAATGTATGAAGTTCTTTTATTTACTTTTAGTTGAAGTCTTATTTGAAGTTGTTTGAATGGCGCCCATGACTCCTGGGGTTTATCAGGATTCGCAGGGTTCTTCAATTTGTCTATCACGTCTGTGATGAGTGTCAGGAATTTATTTTGGAAAGACACTTCATGCGGTGTCTCAGGTTTCGCCGAAGTAACTTGGTAGAGTTGCTCCAACACACAAACGACTGGCTCAAAAATGATGCGATGTTTCTCTTTGATCAAGTTTTCTTTATCTTCTGCTGACAAGTGCGCGTTGTTTTTTACTTTGGCAACTTCGCTTTCCAATTGCGAAAGTCGCTTCGTAAACTCTGAGTGATGTTGGACTAATGTGCCCAGGCATAGTTCATCCCATAGTAAATTGATTCTTTGTAATTCTTTGACTAACAGTTTCACTTGTTGGATCGTTTTTGGGGCTTGTTTTGCAAGTGTTTCCACCATATCTAGGAAACAAGAATTAAGTTCATTATTGACAACTTTATCGCTGGCAGCATCTTCTAAGTCAAGATTCTCTTCTTCCCCACTTTCAGCGTCATTAGACATGAAAGATCTTGCAACATTCAACTCCATTAGATCATTCTGTTCATTTTCCACCGTACCAACTACTGCCGGGAATGTGATCAGATGCGGTGTGTCTTCTGCCAATCTACACAAGAGATCAGATACACATTTCCTCACGTACGTTTCCGGGTGGTTAAGACGTGAGAATAACTGTGGAATGATCACTTTCCAAGGTTGAGTAGGTGTGTTTGCTAAGCCGGATTCTAATACTGTCTGCAACTCCATTGCGTGTTTTACAATCAAACGTAGAAGTCTCAAAGTAGCATTAACTACCGCGTTTTCTCCGCTATGATTAATAAAGTCTGATGCACAAATAAGCTGAAGAAATTTGAAGTAAGCATCAGCCGAAAGTTCGAAGTAAGAAAATACTCGTTTTTGTGCTTGACGCCAAATATCCACTAACAATGCAAGGTGTTCAGGATAAGCATTGCTCAAAGATGGTACAGTCCGAAGTTGACTTTCAATCATTTCAGATGTGTTAATTTCGTTCCAGTCAATGTCTTCGTCGTCACAAGTAGCTTTTGTTTTCGACAATATTTCACAAACCTGCTCAAAATCTTGAGTTGAGCATCCAATCATAACGCTTTCTATCTGTAACTTATCATTTTCTGTTAATTGCTCTCGAGTTTTTGAACTAAATTCAACCATTTTACGACCCCATCTGAAGCACCATGCAGCAAAGCTTGCCCAAGCTTTAGCTAGTCCTGGGCATTGATTAACACCAAATTGCAGTAGTTTACCGACGGCGGAGTCTGATACTGGTATGACATTCTCCGATATATTATTGTCTACCAAACCTATTTCTGGTAAAGCTGACACCAACTTCAGTAAGGGTGAATCTATATCCAATATATTTTCCGTTTCGGTTTGCACCCACTTCGAAAGGGTGAGCAGTAGTCTTGTACCTTTTTCGCGCAGTTCATAACTTTGTTCACTCATTGCCAATCTTTGAGAAAATCCAAAGGAAATGCTTGCACAAAGGTTGACAGCGCGTATTTTAGTTTCTTCTTTCGCGTAAGTCAATTTGCAAAGCTCAGCCAAAGCAGTGGCATTGTTAAGAGTCCAAATTTCGAGATCGTAAGTATTAGTAGACATAAGTAATGCTTCACTTAAATCACCCAAGTTATTAATGCTGCCTAAACACATTTGGAAAGCAGAATTTTGTTTGAAATGGTTTAAAAGTTCTCTTTTTGCCATTAACAAGTTAGCGTTCTTCCTAGAACATTTTATCACATCTAGGCGAAGGCATTCTGCAAAGAAAACATTTTCTTCTGTCATATTAAGCTTAGTAAAATATTGATTCCACCATAATATTCTGCTTAGGTTTTTAAAGTTAGTTCCGTACTTATAATCCTTTACTGTTGATGGTTTAAAAGGATTAGGGATAACCTTTCCGCTCTTTACAATGTCGGTTAACCCATGATTTGCTAATTGCAACACCGCAACCTCTTTTAAGAAATGTATGGCATTCGTTCTCGAGAATTCTTCTGCTTGTGATTTAAGTAAGATATCACATTGTTTTAATAACTCCTCATATTTGTCATCGTAATCACTGTTATACATCTTCACTGCAGTGCATACAAGAGTCGATTCAATTTTGTTTAATAAACCTTGATAGGAACATGTATTCTTCGATATCTCATTGGCTTCATTATCAAGTATGTCCCAATTAGTGAGGTCTTGCGGGATCTCTGAGGTATCTTCGAAAAACTTTAACGTCGAAAAAGAGCTCCATTGTGAAATATTTGAATTGAATTGATCACTGTCTTTCCATGTTTGCATGTCTTCCCAGTTTTGTATGTGTTTGTAACTTTCCATTACCTGTTCGTCAATGAACCTGGTAATTCTTGTATCTACATGAGATGATGTTTCACTCTCTTTCGAATCTTCATGTGGTTTTAAGTTGTTTATTTTTTTATAGAACTCTATAGCTAATTCATGTCTAGAATTTGCCTGTTCAGCGGCTCCTTTAAGCCACAGTAGCTTCTTGTCAAAATTCTGTTTTATCCAGACGTATAAACCGTGCAACACTTCTGGCTCTTCAATTTGTATAAGTGCTCTGGCAACACTAATCGCTATTGCTTCGACATCAATATTTGTATTCGAATTAGCAGCTGTTTGCAATATTAGTGAAGCATGGTAGATGGCAGCACCGAAGTGTCCAGCGTAGTGGCTGACGGCAAGCGCAGCGGGACGTACCCTAGTGAACCACTCGCGGCAAGTCGGCCTGTTCGTATGAAAGAAAGTTTTTACAGGTTTGGCGACAGCTGGCAGTACTGTAGCAGTCCCTTCTGCGGCATTATAAATGTATTTCTCTAGGAACATCATGAACTCAGTTATCCAGCGCGTTCGCGTTTGCTCTGAAGTCACAACTTCCACCAGTTGCTGTTGGTCACTGCCAATGTATTTAGTTTCATGGGATGATATTTCTCTTGCTATTCCTTTCAAAGCTCCTTCAATCCTCATAAAAGTCTCTTGTGGTTTGCCCAGAATAGTTCTTAATTTCAATGACACACAAGTTTGAGCCAGTTCTGAGAGTGCCCAACCGACACAGATTGATGAGAAACTTGTAGCACATTGCCGGAAGAACAAAAGATTATTTTCATGAATATCAGCAGTTTGTAAAGGCCAAGATGTTAAAAATGCATCTACTAAAGCCTTTTTATCCTCCATTGTGTTAGGGAGAAGACAATTCATTATTATTTTAAAATGCTGGTTTGATAGGTTACAAAAGGATCCTCGCATGAGATATTCTTTAAAAGAATTAGCCTTTGTATCACTGTTGAGCACATTCAGGCTCATTTTCCTTGCAGTAAACACTTTAACAACTTGTTTGTCCAACTCCAGCTGAACAATATCCCAAGGCAGATCAAATAGCACATCTTTGCAAACATTTGACAATGTTTTATTTTGATTATCAATGTGTAGTATACAAAGGACTGCTATTGTTTTCAACACCATAACATTCCAAGTGAGGGTCTTATTTTTCAGTAGATGTTGGGAATTTTTCATCACAAGCAAAACAATATCTTCATCAAATTGATATGCCAGTGACAACATGTTAGTTGTTAATACAAGAAAACCCTTTGACATGCTTACTATGGGTAAATATTTGTCTAACTGGCAAAATATATCAGATATCCAATTAAGGACTAAAATTAAAGTTTCTCTTGGGGCATCATCATCTAATACCATGCTTAATGTATTGAGGATCACAGCTAAATGTCCAGATGTTGGGCTAGAGCTAGAGACATCACCAAGACTCAAGTTTGATAGGCCAAATATATCATTAGCTCTTTGTTGGGTATTTGTTACCAAGTCGCTAGAAGCAATAAAGTGATTGTTCTTTTTGCAATGTGAATAAAGCAAGTATAGTACAGAATACTGAAGAGCTGGCTTCTCTTTAATTAACTTCTCATCATGAGGACACATTTTGATGGCTAACAGTTCTAATATGCTAGGTTGTAATGCCCACATCCCAATAATAGAGTTACTAGCATTAGCCAGCTCTGATAAACATTGTAAATAAAATATAACATTTTTCTCTGCATCATCTTTGTCAACCTCTTCTGGATACTCCGGGTTTATTATTTGTGTGTCAGGTACTATAACTGAATAGGAATTCTGAATATCTGTCAAGATGTATTTGTATGTTTCTTGTAAAAGTGGAATATTCTTCAAATTCAACAAGTTACTGTATACTGACATCACACTGTGTAAAATGTGAGAACTGTCTGAATAGCGTAGTTGACGCAAAAGTGATTTGGGTCCAATCGTTTGTGATATGAACTCAATGGGTAGGTTTGAAGCAATCTCCTTTATAACAGTGGATACTAAGTCAATGACACTTAGGCTAACACTTTCCTCTCCTTGCAGAAAGTTACTCATCTCTTTTGTTATTAATGCAAAGAGGGCTGGTGAACAAGATGATGATTTTGATTGCAAATATTTCAAAAGCAAAGCAATACATTCATTACCTGCCAGTATCAGATCTGCTTCGGCATCATCCTTCAGGGTTTTGGTTAAAACTTGCAAAATCTTTGTGAATGCTTCTGTAAGAAATGACCACGACACAATTTGTGACACTGTAGGACTCAAAAGTGTCCCTAAGCTCTTCACAACAGTGTTGAAAACGTTGAGGAAAGATGTGATCTTCTGCTTACAATCTTCAGGTGTGGTAGCATCACTTTGTTTATCAGTACGAGTTGAATCCATCTCAGTAGAATATACCACCATGTCCTCTACAAACTGATTCAGAAGGTTTACTGAAAATCCAACATCTGCCTGCCAGTGGCGACTGAGTTTAAACAATGATTGTAGAGCAAAATCTTTGATCTTCTTCGGCTGAGCATTATCTACATGCCAACCAACCAGAATATCAACCGTGTCCACAAAATGATTTGCAAAGTGTTCAGGATATGAATTTGACATGATGATCATTGCATTTATAGCAGATATGAACACATCAGCTGAGTCGGTGCCCTCAATAATAGTCTGAAGCCTATCTAAAGTCAATTCAGCAAAATCTGTTAGGTGAGGAGTTTGGTAATCCAGCTGAAATGTCTCTGCAAATGAGAGAGTCAGAAAATGTTTTATAGTTGAGTTATGCACTGCATGACTAGCGGCAATCCAATCTAAATGCTTCCTGAAGTCAGGACCCATGACGTAGCCGATCCTCCCGAGCACTATGGATGCACCTTCTTTTGTCTCAGGGCCAGGGGCATCATAGAGCACATCCAGCAGTGACTCTACAAGTATATCGTAAGAACGTCGTATGTAGCGTGAGTTTTCCGGCAACATAACGGCGTCTTGTAATTTGCTGCATATGACAAGCGATTTCTCCATGTCCACCTCGGCACATAGTCGACGCAGCAACTTGGAGATGCGAGGGTCCTCGGGAAGGTTGACAACCAACTCTGAGCGTTCATAGAACTTGTTGCTGCTGTTTCCTTGAGACCAGGTGTCGTTGGGGGTCTGGTTTAACGATTCGTGATATTTGTAGGAATTATCAAGAGGTTCACGATCGCCTCGGGGCGGGAATCCGCCGCGGCCCCTGCCCCCGCGCCCACCGCCTCGAGATGGCCTGAACTCGGTGACACGACCGCGCGACCGATACCTGCCATCTCTGGATGGCCCCCCAAATGACGAGGATGCATCGTACGCGCCAACATAACCTCTGACCTTATCGTCCGTGTTTTCTTGTCCAATTTCGTCCCTTTCCGGAGTGTCGGTACCCTCCGTTCCCTTTGGGTTTTTCACTTTAATGTTTGCAGTGGTGGGTATCATCACTTGAAATTTTGTCTAACACGTAATTGTTAACACACATGGCCGTAAATTTACGACAAAATACGGGCAAAACAGACACTCTTCGCCAACAGTCACTGTAGGTATATCATAGACAAAATGGTAATGCTGTCACGACTGTCACTGTTATTGTTGAAAACTGTCAAGGTCTGTCAATTCATGCGCAAAGAGATTGTAGAGTACCTAGTAAAGGAAATAATATTTCAGAACGAAAAAAGTAGTTCGCTTGCAATAATTTCATAATTTCACTGAATATTTATCATTTCGTGAATCGCTATAATACTAACCATTTAATGTATGTATGTATTGTTATTTTTTTTTAAACTAAACTCATTGGCATAACCTAATCTATTTACTAGATTTTGAACTTCGATGCAATTGTCATTGCCATTGCCATCAGCAAAGCAAACATAACCTCTGCTCAGTAAACATGTTGATTTGTATATTTTTATTACAAAAGTAACAATACACTATATTTGTCTGTCGAATGTGCAAGATACTAAAACTACAAATATGAAGGCTGCAAAACGTACTCAAGATTTTAAAGGTAAGATTAAATCCGTTCGTTCTTGATTAAACCGTGTATGGTTTAACAGTTTCAGATGTAGGTACTTATTAATGCAGTTTCCCTTTGCAGCTTTAGACCTCCAGTTAACAGAGGATTCAGTAGCACCACACACAGTATATCTCAAGGAGCATATAGTAAGAGAACACACAAAAGACAAGCCTCAGGGTCGTACGTTACTAGTAGTGAATGTGCCACCCTACGCTGATGAAAAAGGATTGATTAATTGTTTCAGAGAAGCTGGCACTGTACAGTCGGTTCAACTGTGCTTAAAACCATCAACTGCTGACATAAAGCCTATTATAAGGTTCATACCAGAAGAAAACAAAAGCACATTCAGAGCAGCATACATAGTTTTCAAAAAGGTTGCAGAGTTAGATAAAGCATTGAAACTAACTGAACTACAGCCGCTGAACTCAAATGCTCACCAAATGAAAGTGGGAATAAAAAAATGGATTGATGAGTACAACAGCGCTATTTTGTTGCCAAAAACAATCAAAGAGAATGTAGAAACCTTTATGAAGCAATTTGATGAAAATGCACAGAAATCAGACAAGAAGGAAAAAGAATTGGAACAAGAGGATGATGAGGGATGGGTCACTGTTACTAAGAGAGGGAAGGTCCAGAGCTTTGCACGGACAGAGAAGGTAGAAAACAAAATAATGCAGAAGGAAGAGAAGAACAAAAAACGAAAAGAATTGAAGAACTTCTACACTTTCCAAATAAGAGAATCAAAAATGAAGCACATTGTCTCCCTGAGGCAAAAGTTTGAAGAAGACAAGAAGAAAATAGCTCAGATCAAACAGAGTCGGAGATTTAAACCATTTTGAAATAAATAACAATTAAGGTTATCAAATTATCACAGTATTTTATTTACATTATTTACACAAATAATACATCTATTTTATAGTACTTCTTTTTACATACAACTTTTAAATTGATTCATTAGAACCATTACAATTGCAAAATTAGCTATATCAACTCTAATTTTACATTTACTATATGTATTATTATTGCTATTGTAGAATCAGTTACTTTGATTTTTTCTAAGCAACAGCTTTTGTCTCCAAATTTTTTTGATATCATATTTGAATCCTTCAAATCACTATAGAAACTCATGGGTAATAATGACAGCACTTAAGGAACCTCCTATCAATGTTAGGAACTGAACAATTCTCTATCAATGTTCACTGTTCATTATTTAGTCAAAGCACTTGTCAGATGGTCTGTTGGTGAGTTTTGATGATAATGCGCAGCAGTCTGTTCTCTGGCAATGTGTCTAATGCAGCAAGGAGGTTGTTGATGTTGCCATAGACACAGCCATTTGCTAGGGCAACTTGGACTGCCTGCCCTATCCTGTCTAGGCAATCCTGTAACAACAAATTATAAGCTTTTAATATCCCTTTTGTAGATGAGTAAGCAAGAGATTTAAAATTTGACCTACTATTACATATAAATAGGAAAAAATCACAATCAAAACTGTGATTGCGAAGGTGTTGGACGGTTTGCTCGACAAGGAACTTGACAAATGGATAACGTTACATGACGCACAGTTTGGGTTTCGACCTGGACTTTCCACTGAGAGTGCCATCCTTTGTCTAAAGCAGACCGTCCAATACTATAAGGATAGAAGTACTCCGGTGTATGCCTGCTTCCTTGATCTCTCAAAGGCATTTGACCTTGTGTCATATGATGTCCTGTGGGATAAGCTCAGGGGAGCAGGTGTACCACCTGAGTTGACGGGTTTGTTCCAGTACTGGTACTCTAATCAGCTGAACCAAGTTCGGTGGGGGGACGTTTTGTCTGAAGAGTACAGGTTGGAGTGTGGGGTGAGGCAGGGGGGGTTAACCTCACCTAAGCTCTTCAACCTGTATGTAAATGAGCTAATCGTTGAACTCAGCAGCAGACCAGTTGGGTGCAAGATAGAGGGCGTAAGCGTCAATAACTTAAGCTATGCCGATGACATGGTGCTGTTGGGTCCAACGGCTGGCTCAATTAGGGAGATGCTAAGCGTCTGCGAAAGGTATGCGGCATCCCATGGCCTGCTGTACAATGAAATTAAAAGTGAATACCTGATCTTTGCTGCTCCCGGGAAACACCTTAACTATAAGCCCTCAATATTCCTCAATGGTCGGGCACTTAAAAGGGTTGCCCAATTTAAATACCTGGGACACTGTGTTACCGAGGATCTCAAAGATCAGGTTGATATGGATCGTGAGCGAAGGGCACTAGCAGCTAGATGCAACATGTTGGCTCACAGATTTGCCCGCTGTAGTAACAAGGTCAAAATAACTCTGTTTAAAGCTTATTGTCAAGCATTCTACACGAGCGGTTTGTGGGTCAATTATACGCAGAAGGCTCTAGATGCTCTAAGGGTGCAATATAATAATGGCTTCAGAGTACTGTTGAGTTTGCCCTGATTCTGCAGCGCGTCTAGTATGTTTGCTGTAGCAAGAACGGATGACTTTTATGCCATTATGAGGAAGAAGAGCGCATCCTTGATAAGCAGAATGAGGAGTAGCAGCAACAGTATCCTGAAAACCCTAGCTGAACAACATGATGCGCCAATTCTGAGACACTGTATGGTTGCTTGTGCGGCAGTAGTGATCAAAAATTTTGTGTACTTAGGATAGTTACTAACCCTTAGATGATAACTATTGTACTAACCAGTGGACCAATGTTGTCAGATTCTTTAAATAAATAATAATAATAATAGCAGGTGGTGTTCTGTAGTTTCTACCTACCCCCATGGGAAGAAGGCTTGAGTCTATGTATGTATGTAAATCACAAGTTACACAAACCTGTAACTTATAATCAGTGTGCAGCCTGCCCCCTGTCTTGAGTACAGCGTGCGCGTAGCCCTGCACCACCGGCGCCAGCGCGGCCAGGTGCTGCGCGTTCACAGCCGTGGGGGGCCCGTGCGTGCGACGGCCGGCTCGCAAGCTGTGCAACACGCCAAGGTGAAGCTTTATGTACAGCTCGGACTCCGACAGAGACTTCTGCATCACAGTCTTTATGACCGATCTATCAATGTCACCTTCCAGTTTAATTTTTTTTACCGGTACTGGTACTTCTACCATTCCTGTATCTGTAAAGAGTAATAATATTTTTAAATAGAAATAATATTAACACTACTCAGTAACCATAATTAAAGGGTTTCTAATCTTAAAATTCTAAACATTCCTACCTTCATCAATATAAAGTGGAGCAAGTGCACACCAGTGTATGAGACCTGCCAAAGGTGTCACAGCAGCCATTGGTATAGATCCACTTGGCAGTGCAGCAGGATTCAGTTGTGCTGACATGCACAGAGTGGGGTTTGAGTATACCTGCAAAATCAAACAAGAAATTCGCATTCCATATGCAGTTTACATGTTGTTGGGACAGCCTTACCTCTGCAGTGGACTGTAAAACTATGACAAAAGTAAAGGCTACTTGCATGTTCTGCTGCTGATCTCACAACTAATCAAACGAGAACTGATCATTATTTCACCATGATCATTTACATGATTACTGTTAGATATTCATTTTTGTTTAAATGACTAACCCAAGCTGTGATCACCCCTAAAAGGTTCTTAGGTGGCAATTTAGTATTTCCTTGTGCATCTCGCATGTATAGCTCAGTCACTGCTGTGATGAAGTTCGACACAAACTGTGGGGCCGTGTTAGCTAGAGACTTCAGAGCCAGTTGGTTTGAGGTATTCAGGTAGAAATGGTCACGGATGACATTCTCAACCAGTTGCAGGGACTGTGCTGATGAACAGCCCATTTGTTGCAGCCAAACACCAACTGCAAGTAACACCTGAAATTCAGAATAGAGCTTGAATGCTTGATTATAAAACAAAATAAAAGCTAATTAAAAAAAATAAAAAATAAATGAATTGTACTTACTGGTGTACTAGATGCAGACACTGCCATGCTGGCAAGTATACTCAGTATTTTCAATCTCTTCTGACTCTCCATGCCACCAAACAGTGATAAGAACACTGTATTCTTAGTAGTCTCATTAGTACATGCCGACAAGTAGTCGCATATGATGTCTATGAGCTGTAAGTCCTGGAGCGGGGTTAGGCCTCCGCCCCGCCGGCCGCCACGCCGGTCTGACTCGCAGAACACAAATTCTGATATGATATCCATCGCTATGTCTAGTTGCTTGTTAGATGGAGCCGCACGGCCTACCAACAGTTGTTCTAAAAACAATAGTAACTTATTAGATACCCACTAGTCTGGTTAAAAGAGGTCTTGATCTCGAGTGGTAAGACATACTGTTTATTACTGATAGAGGAAAGACTCGGAATGTGTTAAACTTGTATTCACTGTTTATTGGTGGTTAGTGGATTCTTAACTCACCAATTTTATTTAGAGCCTCCATAACACATACCGGAAACTCATACTTCCTTAGAGAATGTTTTAAATCGGATATAGACATTTTGAAACTATTTAACTCCGTGTATTTCCCCAAACTAACAAAATAATTGATTTTATCCGAGAGTAATAATAAACCTGACGTCTGCAGTACAAAACTTTTGACTATTTAATTATTGTATACAATAATTGTATAAACTAGGTAGGTACGTAAAAGATTGATCTCTGCGACATCATAAGTCAAACTGACATTCCTAGGGTTGTCATGATATAAAAAATTGTCGATAGAGATTATCGACGTTTCTTACTATTATCGATGCTAATGTAACATTTAATTGGGTTTAATTTAATTACAAACGTTACTAAATTAAACGAATATTTGAATATAAAATTAATTTATTCTCGTAAAGGAGTACACCCCAAATCCATATCGGAATCAGTTTCTGAATCGATTTTAGATTAAGTATATACAAAAATGTAAATAATGTTATGATATTAAAATAAAATATACAATAAAATTAAAAAAAAATAAAAATAAATTAAGTTTTATTTAAAATATCGATAGTTTATAGTCTGTGGTCACGTTGATTCTGTTAGGGAGTATGTTATACTAGAACCTCAGAACAATAACTAAAGCATAGAAGGAAGCTAAATTTAACTAATATAGTCGTCTCTGTTTTCTTACACACTCATAACAGCATTAGAAAGAGACAGATGTAGGTTGCTCAAAATGCAAATCGTCACAAAGCAAACGTCAATTTGGCTACCTTGGCTACCTTTATGATACTAAGTTTAAGAGTTACTGAACGTCTCAGGTTTTTGTCTATGACTTTGTTCATCGCATTTTTTCGTATAATGCTTATGGGCGCATGGGAGTTTAAGTGCTTCGTTGATTTTACGTGTTTTTGTAAAAATAGTACAAAATTAATAGTGATTTAGTGTAAATCGCAAAGCTTAAAGATTAAATAATGTCCTGCATTATAGTGGGATGTAAATCACATTCATCCCGCAAAGAAAATGATGCGGAAATCATAAGCTTCCATCGGTAAGTAATCAAATATGGTCATTTTATCGGTTTTGTATTCCACTGTAGGTTATTTTGGCATTTTTTCAAATTATTTGAGCTTAGTGTACACGGTAGTGTTTTGAAATCAATATTTTATGCAATTAAATAATTCGATTCTAGGGAAAATATGCATTTTAAATCGGCATATAAATATTTTGCAATAGTGCTTGCAAAAATAAAATATCGATAGAATATCGATAGAACTAGCGTCATCTAACTCACAATATACATCAAACTACGTGTAAAGAAAAATAATGTAATAATTTAGTTATTACATTATTTTTCTTTACACGTAGTTTTGGGAAGGATTAAATATTTACGAGTGAAATAAATACCTAAATACCTACGGTCTTGCCAGCAAATCGTACGAATGAGTAATGAAATGACAGTGGTCAAAAATCCGTGTGGCTCATGGTATAATAATTGAAACTCACGTGTGGCTATGATTTTTTTTTGTCATTTTCAGATTTCCCTCCGATATTGATATGAGGCAAAAATGGATCAACGCTATTGCACGTAACTAGTAAGAATGGAAAAATCAACATATTTGATCCAAACATTTCAGCGATGACTGCTTTATTAAAATATTGCTACCAACGTCAATTTTTGATGATTTACTCGAACATTCATTCGATAATGATGTATTGGATGATCATAGAAATTTGTTGATTAAATTGATAAGCAAAGAATATTTAACAATTAGAATTCATTATATCGCAAAATAATTATCTTCTCCGGTAGAAAAAGTAAGGACATTTCTAACAAAAACTATATATTTTAAAGGACAGTGATTTAATTTTTTTGTTACTTGTTCCGTGGCCAATCGCTCTTTAATAATTATTTAAGCGTTTTCTTGGTAATTTCAATTTGTTAATAATTTATCCTTTGTTTATAAATAAATAAGTTGATCAGACAGAAGTGAGTTCTTTATTTCACCTTAGCATATTTTAGATTTAATGGCAAGGAGCGATACCATAAACTAAGAAGTCGATATCGGTATTCATTTTATGCATAGTCACATCACTAGCTAATACTCTTTTGTCTATGACAGCGTACACTTCAAATGTCCTAAAGCGCCTTTTTTTTTTTTTTTCCTTTTTGGCGTTGCACTATTCGTGCTTAATGCCACTGACAATATTTTATTTGATATAACAAAACGCAAGAATCAAGTGTTCGCGAAATGAATTATAACGGGAAATTTGGAAGTGGAAAGGAGATTGGTTGTTATTAAATAAAAATAATAAATTATAACAAATTAACACTAAAGGAATACAATTTAACATAAAAGCTATGCTTTAGTTATTGTTCTGAGACTAGAACCTTATTATTTTTGAAAACCTTTTAAACCTATGTCAGATGTATTGCTTAGCAACCGCTGTTATTAATTAAAATATATTTTTACATGTCACAACCACGAGTATTATTTTATATTGATAAAATAGTTTTATCAGATTCATCACATTTTAATAGAGGTCAGTGTTCATCACCCATCACTTCCAGCAACCAGGCCATTAAAATTATTTTAAAAAAAAATCGCCCGTCACTAAGTAGGTCGGCATGCCCATAAAGTATGAGTAAGAAGTTTTCAGTTAAACCGCTTTTTGTAATAACACTGATTAACATTGATTGAGTGCATGAGTTTAAAACTCATTTTTCCTATCTCAATGCTCATTTCAGGTATTCTATTACGTCATGGTTTTTACAGCAAAATTTCGAAAATGCCGCTTTAGTATGCGACTCGAAACAAAACGCTCCACTGTAATTTTTGGACGAATTTTGGAAGGTGGTTTGTCCAAATAATCCGTAGCGCTGAGTCGGAGATATTATCGGCAGCGAGGTTTTTCAAGCGACGTAACAGCTGTGAAGGCTTCATGTCGCCGAGTTCCATTTCCGATAGCAACCTTTGTACTTGCCGTTGCTCGGATTCCTCGTAGACTTGGAACAATCGATTTTTTAACGCGTCGTAACGATTTTTCTCCGGTGGATGGAGAATGATGTCTGAGATCTCGTCTAGATCTTGCCGCTCAAGTTGTCCGATAACGAGTTCGAACATGACTTGATCGCCCTTCTTCTGTACGGACATGATGGCTTCAAATTGCGCGAACCACAGTCGGATCTTGTCGCGCCAAATGGGTGGGATGCGCAGCGACGTCGACACACCGGAGAGTTCTTGTTCACCGTTGTTGGCCATGATGAAAACTTAATTTGTGGATCTGGAGGTATCTTCTTAATATCACGTCGGGGTCACCACTGTAGCGCGTGAGGTGCAGTGAGGCAATAATACTCCAGATGTACGACGATAGTATATTTAACAATAAACGAGGGGGAACAGAATAGCATGCTCTTTACAAATTATGTACAGACGCCAGCAGGTCAAGCTACCCGAAACTGTCAAATTTTCCCAATCAACCTTGAATCTTTAGAGATAAAGTTGAAAATCTATTAAAGAAATTTGACAGATTGTAGTAGCTTGATGTGCTGGCGTCTGTACATGTCTTATAACTAAACTTATAGTGGTCTCCTTACGACATTAATCGACCAATAGGAAATCCAGTTGGAATGTCATGCTCACTCAAATGTGTCGCTGGTGGTGGCGTGTGTATTGGACCATTGAGTTCCCTTCAAAATGGTTGAGCTGAATGGTGCTGATCCATACGTCATGTTCGTGAACGGGCGTCGTCAGTAGGCACTGGTCATTTCTTAGCTGCCACGGCTTATTTTAATTCCATAATTGTTAATATCTTTTTATTACGGACGCTTTTAACGTGCACGTGTTTCTACATCGTTCTTACATGTATAATTACAACATGAATGATGTAACCACTTTTTTGTAACAATATTTTGATTTAAAAGAGTGTCCATGGAGTTTCTTGCCCGTTCTTCTCCATACGTACCTACTACGCTTTGGAATGGGCAACTAGCTTCATCTTTCTGACTGACCGACCCCTTGACAATTCAAAAGTGCCTGTAATTGGTTTATTTGAAATAAATGCTTTGAGTTTGAATACTCGGGATGAGATGTAGTTCCTAAAGAAATCGGCGCGGTGGCGCACAGGTCGCCGTCGTGTTATTGGCTAGTCGTGGAGATCGTGTCGACGGCTCAGCGTGGCGATGTTGCACCGCAAATAAATATTACAGCCCGGGCGCCGCGCCGAGACCCTCATAAGCGTTGGCTTCCAACGTGGCTCGATGACGGGCGCCGTATTCTTCGACATAGCCAAAGCGTTTGACAAAGTCTGGCACAACGGCTTATTAATATTATACAAGCTTTACAAACTTGGTGTGCCAGACCGTCTCGTCCTCATTCTGAGAGACTACCTGACAAACCGCACATTCCGCTATCGCATCGAAGGCGCGCTATCCTCCCCCCATCCCATACGTGCAGGAGTCCCCCAGGGCTCTGTGCTTGCCCCGCTCATATTCACGCTTTTCACCAGCGACATCCCAAAGAGCAAAAAGGCTCAGCTGGCTCTGTTCGCAGACGACACGGCCATTTACTACACCGGTAATGGCAAAGTTCCAATAGCTCGTATCCTTCAAACCGCAGTCGACAAACTCGGCGAGTGGTTTAAAAAGTGGAGAATAGAAGTCAATCCCGACAAAAGCCAAGCGGTCCTATTCACAAAACCGAGACACGGCCTCAGCCCCCCCCCCCCCCCCCCCCCCCCCCCAACCGATCACTATGTCCGGCAAGCCGATCGATCCCTTGGGAGAAGCGAGCCAAATACCTCGGTGTCATCCTCGATGAGCACCTATCCTTCGCAGAACATAGAAGGAAGGCCCGCTCGCGCGCCGCCTTCGCTCTTGGTAGACTCCACTTCGTTCTGAATGCACGCAGCAAACTATCCCTCAGGTGTAAATTACGCATTTACACAGCGTGCATTCGTCCAATCATGACCTATGCCAGTGCAGTCTTCGCACACGCCAAACCCCATCACATCCATAGGATGCAGGCCCTACAAAATCGTGTCCTTCGTAGGGCAACAGGTTCCCCCTGCTATGTTCGTTCGTAAATACTCCACCTAGATCTCAAAATCCCCACTATCCATCAATTTATGAAACGCAACTCCAAGCGTTTCTTCGACACCTCCGACAAGCATCGCAACCCTCTGGTTGTCAAGGCCGCAGGCTATGTCCCCTCTAAAATAAGTCAACTCCGCTGCCCAAGGCATGTCCTCACCGACCCCGATGACCCCATAACAATCCGCCAGGAGAGCAATAGGGCCACCAGTACAGTGCACAAAATACACAAACCGTCATTCCGTCCTCGCCGCCGAGGTGATAGTCGCTTAGTATGTAAAAATACGCCCCTGGCTGGAGGCTTTGAGTTTCACTTAGGGCAACCACAGGATAGTCCGGTTAAGTAGTAACGACCTCTCTAGGTCTACTACGAGATGCCATAGTTAGGAAAAAAAAGCCGAGACCCTAGTATCCCGCGTACAGCGGCGGTGAAAGAATGTATGTTGATGTGTTACAGCTACAATCATCATCATCAGTCACACCTTGCTTTTATTTTAACATTTTAGCTAATCAAAGGATCTAAATATAAAAGAAAAGTGGATAAATGAGACAGGAAGGGGTCCAAACTGGTTTCCAACAAAAAATAACACAATATGTTTGTCTCACTTTGAGCCAAAATGCTATAACCATTCAACCACGAAAGTTCGTCGGTTTTTTTTTTTTTCTTTCCTTTTTGGCAACTGAGCCGATGTCGACTATTCTGCCAGTGTCACGTAGTGACAGCAGCACCGCGAGATGAGCCGTCGAACGTTGCACTTTGTGGTAGTTATTTGTTAATTGATAATATTGTTAGTAGCGGAAAAGACAATACAAGTTTTGTTAGTTAACATAATTTTTTATATAAATACTATTTATTACTCTACTATAGAACGACACAGATATTTACAGTTATAATAATTATTATTACACACCACCAAATTACATTTTTATGTCATTATCATTTAAAAATTTTGATAGAACATGGATTAGTTTAGGGGAAAAGTTGGTTAAGAGGGAATGGAAATTAGTAGGAAGTGTTATTTTAATTTTGGGAAGTTTGTGGTACAAATCAAAAGATTGAGAATTTAAAGGACATGAAAAAAATATATGGTCCAGAGTACCATCATCAAGACCGCATTCGCACAGGGAACTGTCACGAACACGAATCTTATTCAGGAATACTGGACTGCAGCAGTGGCCGAGTCTCAGTCTACACAAGGATGAAACGGTTCTTTTGGATAGTTTATTACATTTAAAAAACCAAGGTTTCCGTTGGATGTCGGGTTGGATACTGGCGTAGTACGCTCCCTTGAGCTTTGAACTTACTTGCCACACTCTTGACCACGCTTCATGCATTTTAAGTTTGGTATTAGCCCGTAAGTCACAGCTATGGATGACATAATGCTTTTGGTCAACAGGGTTGGATGAAGCAAATTTAGCTAAGGAATCGGCGCACTCGTTGCCACCTATACCCGAGTGACTGGGCACCCAAGCTATTTCAATGTTTAAACCATTTTTATGGCAGGTGAAGAGTAAATGTTGAATATTTAAAATGATTTCACTGTGAATTTTTGATTTTAATTGATTTTGACTTATAGACTGAATGCTACTGCGCGAATCTGAAAAAATTACCGAATTTTGAATATTATGACTTTTTATAAAATGTATTGCCTCTAAAATACCAATACATTCACCGGTAAAAACCGAAGCCTCTGGAGGGCACTGAAATAGTAGGGCGATTCTGGAATTCTGGAAATATGTGGCGATTCCTGTGCATCCTGTTGGAGTTAATTTAGACGCATCTGTGTAAAATAGATTCCAGCCCCTCCAATACCTCTCAATGGCCCGATCAAAGTCCCCTTTAACATCCTCGGAACTCTTTGAAATACCAAGCTCCAAAACGACTTTTGGCTTAAAGTGGACCACTTCGTATACGGAAGAAAATACTGGTAAGGTGGGATATTGACAAACAGGCGAGGAGAGGTTTTTCAGCTCTCTGTACCTATTCATCAACGGGGGAAACGATTTATGTTTCCAATAAGGGGATACTTCTAAAGAGATGTGGATTTGTTCTAAGATGGGGAGTAAGGGATGGGACGAAAGGGCAAAAACTTTTGACAGGAAACGATCTGCTAAGTATTGTCTTCGAATGTTAAGGGGAGGATCTGCGCATTCTACCTGGAGAGCATTTATAGGGGAGGATTTCATTGCTCCTACGACAATCCTAAGGCATTTGGCTTGAATGGCGTCTAGTTTGCGAAGCGCCTCTTTATTACAGGGCTCAAGTAAGAAGCAGCAATAGTCCATCACACTTCTGACCAGAGCATTGTACACCAACCTCAGACTGTATGGATGGGCTCCCCACCAGACTCCAGATAAAGCCTTTAGGACTGATACAGAGCGTTCACATTTTTGAACTATATAATTGATGTGATCCACACCCGACATTTTGGAGTCCAGGATAACTCCCAGAAACCTGGCCTTCTCCTTGATAGGGATAGCTTGACCATCTGTACTAATGTCAACCTGGGGGATACGACGTCTGCGAGTGAAAATAACCGCTGTACTCTTAGGAGCGCTCAGAGACAACCCGTGATCGAGTAGCCATTGGTTTAATGAAGATAAAGAGACATTCAAAGATAGAGCGGCATCCTCTATGGAACTGCCTGAGACCAATAATGCAATATCGTCGGCATACTGAAGAATTTTACAATTATAATTTAAGCATGAAGGAAGATCTGAAGTGTAAATATTATAAAGGATAGGGCTAATTACGGATCCCTGAGGTAAACCCCGCCAGGTCACCCTCTGCTCAGAGTTTTCCCCAGGAATCCTCAGTTGAAGAGTGCGATTAGAAAGGATAGTGCAGATGATCTGAATAATCCTAGCCGGTATTCTCAGCTCATGCAGCTTTTGCCTGAGAACGGGGAGGAGAACAGAATCGTAAGCAGCTGATATGTCTAGAAAAACGGCTACCACAGACTCACTTCTACTGAGGGCCAGCCGGATCTCTGATGTGACGATACTCACACTATCAGTAGTGCCCAGACTTTTCCTAAAGCCAAATTGAGTCGTTGGGAGCAGTTTTCTATTTTCAACTAACCATTCTAGACGGGTTTTAATTAAATGTTCAAGAAGTTTAATAAGAATAGACGATAAAGCAATTGGTCGATAAGAGCAATGATCACTAGGATCTTTGCCGGGTTTTAGAAGAGGAATAACCACTTGAACCTTCCAAGCTGGAGGAATATATCCAGAAATGAAACAAAAATTGACCAAGTCTAGATAATATTGGTGGCATTTTACACCCGCTTTTGCAATGAACGAGTACGGGAATCCATCCACGCCAGGAGCGGTATCCTTAACATAAGTGAGCACCGTTTTAAGTTCGTCCATGGAGAATGGCTTATCAAGCGGATCGTTCGAAGTTACAGAACTTGCAAAGTTTATTTCGTCTGCACCAGGAACATAGACTGGGGCGACTTTAGTGAAGAACTGGTACCCCAACTCTTCGGTTATGATGTTCGTGGGAGACGGTTTCAAACTGTTTCTAAAACTTTTCACTCTTTGCCAGACCACCGACGCCGGCGTAGATGGACTCAAAGAACTACAAAACGATACCCAGCCGGCTCTTTTCTTTTTTCTATTTAAATTCCTAGACTTAGCCAATATCTTATTGAAGGCGAGAAGGTTATCCAGGTTCATTTCAAGGTTAAAAGTCGCTTCCGCTTCATTCCTAGCTCTGATCATGGCAGTGCATTCCCTATCCCACCAAGGCGGAGAAGGGATTTTGCCTGTAGGTGATTTTTTAGGAGGGAAGCAATCATTAGCTGTAGCTGATAAGGTATTGGAAAAGGATGCAAAACATTCTTGTGCATTCTCAGCATTGATAGGTGGGAATGAAGAAATACGTAGGTCTAAAATGTTTGAATAAAGATCCCAATCTACAGAGTTTAGTTGGTACTTAAGTAAGGGAGGGGAAGTTTTATCAGGAAGAGATTTAGAAGGAATTTCAACCTTGATGGGATAGTGATCACTACCATAGGTCATATTTAAACGACTCCAAACAAAAAGGCTGGCAATGCTGGATGAGCAAAATGTCAGATCAACACAGCTATTACTCTGTCCTAATCCAGACCTACGTGTGGCACTGCCATCATTAATAATACATAGGTCAAGATCGTCCAACATATCAACCAGGCCAACACCAGTACTATCACAAGAATCCGATCCCCACCGGTAGTGATGACAATTAAAATCGCCCATGACAAGTAATGGGCCGTTTACATTACTTAGTAGATTTTTTATTAAAACTAGATCCTCAAGACGTGGGTGTGCAATATAAAAAGAAAAAAGGTTTATACCCTCAACCTTGACAGCGACCACATTTATGTTGTCTCCAACGAAGGGTAGAGGGATCTGGGAGAATGATACTTTGTTATTGATGAACAAAGCACATCCTCCATATCCATCTGATCTGTCATGACGAACACCACTGAAACATGGGATCCTGAAATTGCTTTCAGAACGAAGCCACGTCTCTGCGATGCCGCAGACCGATGGTTTAAATTTATTAATCAAAAAGAGTAGGTCAGGTTTCCTAGGAGAAATACTCCTCACGTTCCATTGCAGGAATGTCAGGGGATGGAACATTATTAATATAATGAACAATTGAATTCAGTTTAGTGGCAACGTGGTCAGGTAAAGATTGTGCAGGGTTAGCTAATACCGTTGTTAGCATATTAGCTATAATATTTAGTATGCTTTCAGGCTTATCAAAATTACTAGCACCTTCACTAGGGAAGGCACACCCGTTTTGGGAAGGGGAAAAGGAGTAATCCTGAGTGAGAGCTTGATGAGCTAGCCTATCGTAACTAGGTGAAAGAGGGGCATGAGATTTAGGTTTGAGAAGGACCGTTTTACGATATGATTTTGGTGTTTGGGGAGTTGGACTAGGGTATTGAGGCGAATTGATTGGATATTTGGGTTTTTGGGAAACTCTTGACACTTCAGCATACGATCGTGAGACTGGAGGGAAAACCTGACTTGCTTCCGCATAAGAAATAGATTTCTCGGCCATGAGAGCTTTTATGCCCTTCTGCCGACCCAATTCAGGACAAGCCTTATCATTGGCATAATGATTGCCAGAGCAAGATATGCAAATGGCACAGTCAGTGGAGACTTCGCATCCATCACCTGGGTGGTCCTGGCTACATTTGAAACAGCGGGGTTTTGAGCGACATACTGTACGCGTGTGACCGAAACGACAACAGTTGAAACATTGAATAGTCGGGTACATATATGTCTCGACCGAAAGAGCAGAATAAAAACAGTAAACCCGCCTAGGTAGAACTTGTCCGTCGAAAGTCAGAACTACAGTTTGAGTGGGCTTCCACTCTGTAATACCAAGAGAAGTCACCTTTCGGCTCATTCTCCTTGCCTTTATAACGGGGCCACATCCATCAGGAACCATAATATTTTCGATGACCTCATCTTCTGTCCATTCACTTGGTACGTCTCTAACGAGACCCAAACGAGTAATATTAAATTGAGGAATCGTAGCAACAAAGTTATTTTTTATTAATGTTGGACTAACCAAGAAGCTATTCGCATCCTGGTGAGACTTAAACTCAACTGACACCCGGTTCCTTCCTAAACGTTTTACACTACCTAGCAGAATGTTGCTGTAATTATTCTGTGTTAGAAACATTCCAAATTTAACCGGGTGCAGAACAGTACCTGGGGTCTGGCCATCCTTCAGAGAAACATGTACAATATAAGGAGGGTTGTCCCTTAACGTGTACGATTGTCTTCCATATTCTTTTTTTAATATTTTTTGAGGGTTCGTTATAATAGTCGGAGGAGTAGCTACTCTTTTTCTGCTAGCCGATTCGGAGTCCATTGCATTTTCTAGCAAATTGTCGTCGGGAAGGGAGACCGTTAACACCGGAGTGTATTCAAAGGGATCAGGAGGGTCAGGAGGTTTTTTGTTATCCATTATGGATACTAAATAAAATCTTTAAAAAATATATAAAGTTAGAGTTAAAACCATAAAACAAACCTTAGGCTAAAACACAGACACAAAGAATAATCTCGATTAGTGAATCATCATTAAGAAAATCGTCAATCGTGTAATAAGTTTTCTTAAAGATCACACGTTGTAAAATTCACTAAAATCGAAAAAATTCGTAACACAAACAAAAGCACGTTTATCGCCTTCACCACTACCCACGAAAGTGAAGTTCGTCGGTTCTTCGAATAGCTAAGAACACAACACCTAAACTGTCAAAGCGGCGAGTTTTAACATACATACATTTACATTTTACTGGTCAATAAGATCCATATCAATAAATATCTTGAAGTTTTACTTGTGTTCTCCTACTCTAGATTCTTAATTAAAATGTAACCCTATAAAACATAATCCAGCCAGCTGTCACATATTTTCACATTCGAATTTTTTATTGTTTATCTGTACTGTGAAGCTGCCCTATCAAAAATTCAAAATGTACTCTACACTACAGACTAAATTAGGTATTAGCCTTATGCAGTCCTGTGAAACTCCGAACAAATTTATGTGTCCTTATGTACTCTGTGGCCGCTGCTGTCTGGCTTTCTGTGCGTTCATGCGTTGCGATTTTTTGCCGTTGTGTTCCACTGCGTTTTGCAAGAAGTATTTTTCTTTAGTTCCACAGGAAAGTACATTATTCTAAGAAAACATGGAAGTAATTGTCGCTAACGTCGACCACATAAAATTTGATATAGATTACGCTTTAGAAGAGCAATATGGAGCGCTACCATTACCTTTCCCAGGAATGGATAGTAAGTTGTTTTCCTACCCAATACACATTCAGTTTTTAAGGATAATGTCAATAACTTCTATGCACTAGTAAATATTACTTAATAAAAACTCATTGTTTTTAGAGTCAACCGCGGCAGTATGTGAATTCTTCAGCCAGCCTGGAGGTTGCGGGAATGGTCCTCAGTGTCCCTATAGGCACGTCCGCGGTGACCGTACGGTGGTCTGCAAGCATTGGCTGAGAGGCCTCTGCAAGAAAGGCGACCAGTGCGAGTTCCTACACGAGTATGACATGTCCAAGATGCCTGAATGCTACTTCTACGCTAGATTTAACGCCTGTCACAACAAAGAATGTCCTTTCCTTCATATAGACCCTGAGAGTAAAATTAAGGATTGCCCATGGTATGTATTCACAAACAAATGAGGAGCTGGCGAACAGAACCGGACTTGTCCACTACTATTCAAAAGATGTTTTTTTTTCGAATCGTGATGTCTTGACCTAGTTTCGTCGATCCCTGTTAATATTTTCACCCAAAACCGGCTAGAAGTAGGCTAAAAAAGGCTTAAAAAACTAAATTTTCATACAAAACCGGACTAGTCCAATATCCAACACAAAGATTTTAAAAAAATATATTTTTTCATTCTAAAGCGAACTTGTCCTGTAATGTATTTATTTCATCAACACATTTTCAATCAAAACAGGAAATGTCTAACAAAAACGAAACACCACCACCACCACACCAAAGTCCACCTTTTTCAAACAAAACCGGTTTAGTCCATTTTTATTTCTTGAATAAGTTCCAGAATATAGAAGTAAATTAAAAATAGGTACCTCATGCAATAATAGAACTAATCCACCGACATATCCTAATGCAATGTAATACTATTAGTCTCCTTCATATACTGATATTAGTTTTTTAGCTACCGTGTAAAATTTATTTTCGTGGACTAATCCGGTTTTGTTCGCCAGCTCCTCAAATACAAATTTGTTGTCTATCAATTATCATTGAAAGAAGTACTTTGTTTGTGTATTTTTAGTTTAAAATCTTTTATTTTATATTAAATTTTCAAAATAATCTTTATGAATAACAGTGAAATTCTGTGTTGGTAAACACATCACTTAACAATGACTGGACCGATTTGGCTATTTTGTATTTTAAAACATTTGTAATAGTATGAATTAGGTTTCTAAGGAAAGAAATGTGTGAACAAAATAATGTATTTTTTTAAATCTGGTAAACCTGAATGTTGTTTTTCTATGGGATTATTGTATTGATATTTGGACAGGGCAAAGTCTGACGAGTGAGCTTGTATTTAATAAATAAAATACTATACCAACCCTGAAATCTCAAATTTAAAGGCTTGTGAAGCCCATAAGCTCCACGAGCCTAACTTAATCTAGTGTGGAGTCAACAAGTTAAAATATTAAAATAATATTTCCATTGTAACAATAATTTCAGGGGTAGTATTTGTATTTGTTTTATCACATGGTTTGGCTAATAATCAATTTATTATTAATATTAGTTGCAGTAGTAAAAAATAAGTCATACTCTTAGTAATTGTACATACATTGGCCTACAACTTCATAACTATTATAATAACTTGAAAAAACACTTGGATAATGTGTACATTATTAAAATATTGTCAGTAATATTTTTAGTCCTTTGACAATATTTTATCAAGCAATTCATAACATAATTTTGCAGGTATGACCGAGGTTTCTGTCGTCACGGTCCCCACTGCCGACATCGACACGTGCGCCGCGTGTTTTGTATGAACTACCTCTCTGGCTTCTGTCCTGATGGCTCCACCTGCAAGTACATGCACCCACGGTTTGAGCTGCCTGCCCCTCCGGAGCAAACCAAGGATGCTAAGAGACTGCCCGTGTGTCATTACTGCTCTGAAGCAGGCCATAAAGCTTCCTCTTGTAATAAGATACCAGCAGAGGTTAGTAGAGTGCAGAATTCATAGTTTCATTATTACAGGTACAGAAAACTGTGCAATTCATCAATCTTTTATGGGTGAATTTTTTGCCAAAATATTGTGTTTTGTGAGAAAACACTATTAGTATCAAAGATTTTATAATTGTTTTTGTTTGATTAGACATCAAATCCTTTAAAATTTAATTACAGCAAAGAGAAGCAGCTCAAAGACAAGAAGAGGCGAGATATCGCGCCCTTGGCTACGTCAAACCAGCAACCGACAGTGACGATGTTAGCACCCAAAGACTGCAGAGAATTGTTCACAAACCACTGGAAGAAGTCACATGTTTCAAATGTGGTACCAAAGGACACTACGCCAACAAGTGTCCTAAGGGCCACCTGGCCTTCCTGTCCAGCCAAAATCAGAACCATCAGAATCAGAACCACCCAAATCATCAGAACCACCCAAATCATCAGAACCATCCAAATCATCAGAACCATCCAAATCAACAGAACCATCCAAATCATCAGAACCATCACAAGAATCAAAACCCTTTCAAAAAACCTATCTAGTATAAATATATAAAGCACTCATTTGACAGGCTTCAGTGACAAACAATTTTTTTTTTAAAGTTAAGTTGTTAGTAAATTTTAATTACCTACTAATTGTAAAGGTGGGTAAACATAATTAGGTATGTGAAACGTAACATGTAGTAATATATAACATTTCAATGCGTGGTTTGGACGTGTAGCGCGCTGTTCACAAATGTGGACGCGACACGTGTAGCGCGCTGTTCACTAACGTGGACGCAATACATCACAAACTAGGCGGATTTGTTTCAACATTGTTACATATTACGTTTCACATAATTATGTGTACCTACTCACCATTATAATGTGACTCAAATTGCAAACACAAATAAAGCGTAATTCGTATCAAGGACATTATTCCTGCACAGCGTAATATTAAACCAATGAGCACCATTTCTGGTTGTAGATATTAAATGTGTTTTACATGGTGTTCTCCTAAGCTTAGGGCAAGATTCACAGATCGCACTTCGACCAGTCCATGCGTACTCCGCATATAATGTATGAAGTTGCAAGTACCCGGCGCGGTCGACTTGTCGGACCAATTCAGTGGGTGGGGCTGCCGCGAGCAGCCGAATCGCACGTTATTTCGATACGATACACATTTACGCGCCGCGTCGCGTCGTTCGTTTGTCGATTAATATATTAAACTAAAATTAACGCAAAAGCATATTGCATCGCATTCGGCTGCTTAAATTATAACAAGGATCCGAAGCTCACGTTTTCACACTTCCAAAAGACATAGAAAGGAAAAGAAATGCATGTTTACCTATAATTAATTAGGTAGGTACCTACCTACCAAATGTTTACTTTTGTTATTTTATTTATGTCACCCGTATTTACGTAGTTAGAATATTAATTATTATTTTTATAGTCTAGATGGGTACTCACAAGGTCAGATTTAGCTTTGATAAGTAGGTAGGGTAGGTGGGAAAACTACATTTTTAAATTTTATTTTTGTTTTGGTGGGTAGCTAACATGGACGAACTGTGACTAAATATTATGTAGTAAGGTTTTGATTATGTAGACGACAGGGTAAGTACTCGTACATACTTTTTTTTCCCCAATTACGTAGGTACCTACCTTAAGCACCTAGCTTAGGTCTACTTGAAACGTCATTTGTTCACAGAAGTAGAGTAATAGGCACTTATCTGGTAATCAAATAATATTGAGATTAATAATTAATATTCTTCTTTTAAAGAATAATAATTATTATTCTTTAAAAGAAGACAACCCTACCGTAGTCAGAAGAGATAAGAGTTACGCGATAGAAAGAGGCAACTTCTAGGTGAATAGAACTGTAGGCAATTAGCGCTGTGCGACCTGAATAACACTTTGTGTCGCAGCAAGAGTCGCCATTATTTAAATGATTTTGCGGAGTGAATCTTCTCTACTTGTACCATTTTAAATTCTGTACATTAAATTTAGCTAAGTAAGCGCCGCATACAATTACATAAACATGTCAAAGTGCGCTCTATGAATCTTGCCCTTAGTTTCCCAGGCTTTCATTCATTTCGTTGTAATAAATTGTTCTTGAAATAATAGGATTGTGAGCTGATAAACCTAGTCACGTTCCTCAATCCACAGACCAAAAGATCTTCGTGTGTCATTGAATAATATAGGTAGGTACTTGCAGAAACGAGTCTGTGCGAGTGGGCTCGGATTCACACACGCTATGACGTTACATTCGTATGAAGCGCTTGCTTTACTTAGCCAAAGTATGATCTGTGAATCTTACACGTCAATAGAAGAAAGAAAGTTATCTATTCAATGTTATCATTCATAAAAATCCTCAGCTAACATGCAGGTACCTCTCTCATTCTGCGCAGAGCGAAGCCGAACATGCGCTAAGAACCCACAGACCATAGACGAGGTTATAATCTTTACACCCACTCTCTTCTATATTGTTTGCGATGCAAATAAATGAATGAATGTGAAAGAAAGGTAAGAATCTTAGGTAGTACTACCTAACTTACTTGTCATACTACTTATTATGACAATGTAGTTTCTCGCAACATCCGTGCATGCGTGTGTTGTAAAATGAAATACAGTCGTGATGATTCTCACTTTCGGCTAATAGTGAGTGACGACTGGCACTGGCCACACTACTGTTCAATGAAAGAATAAAACTACTGTAAGTACCTACCTACTAGGTAGTGCTAGCTTGCAAGACCCTTATGAATAGTGAGATCCTGCTGGAACTTCCGTGTTCCAGAAGCCATACCATTACCTAGGTACATACACAGACAAAATATTTGTATATCGATGCCTTACGGGCGAAAAAGGATAACCGCCTCTTTTCAAATTTTACAGGGGAGTGATTTAAAGTTCAAAATAAACCAAAAAATTAAGTATAGCTCCCGAAAGCCTGGAAATGAGTTTTTTTTAATATTTAGCATGCTATCTATAAGATGGTGTTTTTATTTTTACGTAATTCAGCCTGCAAGAAGCAGTTACTGTCGGTTATCCCCAAATGGTCTTTATTTTAAAATCACCCAAAATGTCGTAAATTGAATTATCAAATTATCTGATGCGAGTAAAAATGACCTAAATTCAACCCATGTTTTATTTAAATTAAGGAAAAAAAGGTCAAGTCTTGGTTTTTAGAGAAAAAAAATGTGATAATATAATCTAACCAACAATGTAACAATAGTTGACTGAAAGGAAAATTGTATCAAGCACATTTTTTGAAAAGATGTCAATTATTTAGTGGATGTATTTTGATTAATTTACTTTAAAAAACTGTTATCTCTGCATTTAACATTTCAAGTTCACCCAAGAGGTATAGGTATACAATAAAAAACCATTTAATTAGGTAATCAGCTCAGTCTTTAATTAACATAAAAATGGCACCTCGCACTTATCAAATTAGGAGGACAAAAATACTACAGACCAAACAGTGTCTGCAAAATGCGGCCAAAACGGAATAAACGACTAATTATGTTTTAAACACGAACAGGCATAACAAACTAAATACATATTTCTGAATTTTTACTTCCAGCCAAAATAGTTTAACGTACAATCATTAAAATATTACAAAAAGTCCAAAAGGTGTAACTTCTTTATTCTTAAATAATTCGTAGATCAAACACCAAAAAAATAATTTTACAAAAATTGAAGTCGTTTACAACGAAATAAATTGACAGAAGTCTATATTTTTCCTACCGCGTAACCGACAAAAAGTTTCACGTAGGCAAACGTTACCTAGACCAATCGACGCAGAAAAAAAAGGCGATTCTAAGTATGTATATAACTGAATTTCTCAAAAAATGTCGCTTATCCCTTTTCGGCCGTAAGGCATCGATATTTTTTACAACACAAACGGAATTGTAACAATGAATAAATAAATTGTTGATTATTTCCCATCGTTGATCGAAAAGTAGGCAACACCAATACCTGCGTTTTTTTTTATTGTGTATTAAATTTTACATAGTATTGCAGATTCAGATAATTATTTATATATAATATTTACGCTCAAGTAAAAAAAATACTGTACAAAGGCGGCGGGAAAGCGCCGGACAAGCCCGTGAAATTAAAATTTTCTTATTTTGCAAGTCACTTTAAGGTTGTATGATAAACAACCGTAAAAAAAAGCTACCGTAAAGGCTCGTTCACACAGGCGCGACTTGTCGCGTGGCAATTCTGCGCTATTATCGCGTCGCAACACCGCGGCACCAACGCGGCTGCCCCATTTTAAAACCTAGTATGGACCTAAAACAAAATTTTACAGGAGAGCGCTTAAGCGTAAAATAGGTCAGCCTTTGAAAAGTATTTATGTTAGGTAAAAAAAATACTATTAGTTGTAAAGAATATTAAATAATGAACACATAGTACTACCAATTTTTTGATACATGTGTTATAGGTATTACTTACATATTTTAAACCCCTAACTTTGATAATTGTTACGAGATAGTTCTATCATGTAGCAATTCGTTTCATAACATAGTAAGAGCACTTGATAGGTTTTGTTATGGTTTATAGAATAAAGAACTTCGCATATCTTTTTGATTAAATTTTAGTAACTTTATAGGGTATGTAAATAAAATAATGATTAATTCAATACAAACAGTTTATTAATTATTAAAAAACAATACATGTAATGCGCTTGTCTGCAGCAGCTGAATTATAGCCGACATTTGTCCATCATTTCGACCGTAGCAATTAACATAGTCGTATGTGAAAAATCGCTACTTTAGGGTACGGCCGTTCAAAGTTTTAAACATGTATAAAGTGAACAATAGTCAATGTACCTCAACCAATTTTGGTATGACGTATAAATATTAATTACCTGACGTAGTATATGCAAGTTTATCAAAAGTGTATCGGAAATATGAGAAACTGCACAAGCAACATTGTTAACCGCTAAATAATACAAAATTTTGTCGGAAATGGCAGATCTGACATTATTAACTGAACTACAATTTCTGAATTTGGTCGGATGTGGCACAACCCACGGTATTCGCTGGACTTTGAAATCTCATTTATGTTGGATGTGCCACTTAATACGTTTTTGCCTGTAAGATATAAATATTTTATGATATAGATACCACTTATTTAATTACATTGGCCGAAGTGGAAGATCCGCGCCGTGCGCTCGCGTCTGTTCCCCTCCCGCGCCCCGCCGCAAATGTCTCAATGTACTATGCGACAATATTAATCGTGCGCACTGAACACTTACTACTTTTTCCACTTGGAAAAACAAAGATGGTTGATTTTAAGAATTTATAAATTTTGCGGGGCATTTTATAAACTTATTCTAAGACTTTTAATGCAATAAAATGAAAATCGCAAAAATGTAGATCCGACAATGTTAATTGCTACGGTCGATTTGTCAAATCGACAGAAGCGTCATTCACGGGTAAATTATGCCAAAATGCCTTTCTTGTTTCAGGCACCAGACACACCAATTTATTAATAACTAGCTGACCCCGCGAATTGCGTACCTACCGCCTAACATATTTTTTTTTTAATTTTTCTCTCCGTTTGAACCATCCTCGTACTTCAAGGAATATTCTAAAAAAAGAATTAGCAAAATCGGTCCATCCGTTCTTGAGTTATAAAATTACAACGAAAAGTGGCATTGATTTTTATAGATAAGGATTTCTTCTTTTTTATTTTGTTGCCTCTTGGTGTGACAATAGTTTTAGGAAGGACAGTGCAATCAATTTTTTTTTTTATTAAAAAGTTGTAGCAACCCACACACAACTTCCTCCAATACGAGCGTCCCGGCACGCTAAAGAGAGTAAGCCGTCTCTTTCCCTCGCGTGCGTTGCGAAGAAGGCGCGTGAAATGCGCGCTAGCGAGTCCGCTGCCCTCCGCTAGGAGTAATAGTGTTCTGTGGTGCCGCAGCTGCCCACACGCATCCTGCGTAGACGCGTATTACATCCTTTTATATTATAGTAGGTACTCTGTGCGCGTATCTAACGTTCCGCGCCGGTCGCCACGTGCACAGAACATAATATACTCTAGAGAGGCCACGTGCCTCCCTCGTGCCGCCATTGTTACGCGAAAATAATAGTTTTAAGGGTTTCCACCCCATTGTTTTATACAAGTGTACCTTTGTTAACTTTTGTGTTTATTTTCATTATACTCTATCTCTAAAAAGGTGGTTTTCCTGAGATAACCTCTCATAAAGTTCAATTCCTGGAGGGGTTCATAGAATCTGAAAAATTAAATTAAAGTTTAAGTCAAAAAAGGAAAATAAATCTGACATACCTACTGATGTAAATAAATAAATAATTTAAAATAAAACAATAAGTTTTATGTACCTAACTTGTTTTATATAAAAGGTTTCTTGATCCAGCGATAAATTTCACTTGTACAACAGAGTTTAAATTAAAATCTTTTAGCGGTTCATTATGTCGTGCTGCTCTCTTTTTTTTTGACCATTCATGTCTACTAGTGATTTCTATAACTTTTATATATTTCCTTGACTGCATCACCGTATCTTTAAAATCTTGAAAATCGTAAATATTCTTTTGCCTCTTCATTTTCAATTCTTTATTGCCGTGAACGGCATCCGCGGACATGTGAATATGACCTTTTGTTAGATTTTGATTTTGATAGCTAATCGTTACCGATTTAAGATCAGTCAAGGCGTTGATGAGTATCATTAAAGGGTCCAATTTTTATTTTGGGCTGTATCATAAAATCAAAATCAAAAGTCATTTATTCAAATTAGGCTGAGAATCAGCACTTTTTGAACGTCAAAATCACATAAGACAGTCCCACCAAAACGCCCACCCTTCACCACTTCCTAGTGCTTTAGCTGGGAAGAAGAAGTGGCGGAACAAACTCCCCAGCAGCACTGCTGTCTGTTCAGTTAGAAGAACTGGATTCTATATAGTAATAAGTAATTAACATTACGAAACACAAAAATATTAAAATTATTTGCCATATGTCAGCTAGCACACGCCAATAACTATACTCAAGCAGAAATAAATAATAAAAACAAAAACGCAAACAGAACTTAATACATAATAAAAAGCCTCCTGGCATAAAGGGCGTGCCCGCTTACATATGCAATGCTGCATTATGTTTATATGTATATAGCTGTAACTTGTAGCCACAAATGATAAACTAGGACCTTCGAAGTAAAATAAAGAAACATTAATTTCTAATAACAATAACAAAACCATAGTCAGCAAGATGACCTGTCACCACAAGCAGCACCCGTTCACGAGCATAACGCAAAGATCAGCCGTTACCCCCCTCGCCATATTTGAGAGAAGGAGGCAACCCGACCCCCGACGCTACCGCAAGCATTGACATCTAAGGGAGCATGACGAACTTGCTGCCGGTTGCTCAAAAGAATAATATGATCAACTGTCGAGGTCGCTAGCTAACCATATATTGCAATACAACTCATTCAAAAACATTGACATGAGTAGATTATGTCAATAATAAATAAAAATTAAATTAAACTAAATTGACTAATATAGTCAAATAAAATAAACAATTATATGAACTGGTATAACTTGTCAGTAGGTAAGCTAATTTAAAGGGAGCACGTGGTTTGTCCTTGTTTCCAGTGTTAATATTATGAATATCACTGTTTTTTGTGTATAAGTGTATATTTTGCCTAATATTGACGTATTGACATGACGCTATGAAAATAACTGAAATAGACTAGCCGAGCTGTATCAACGTCAGTGTATTGTCTTACTTTCCTGGCGGCATAGGCGGCCGAACTGAGCCTTCCCGCTAGGCATGATATATGTGATCCCCACTGAAGCTTGGCATCAACTGTTATGCCCAGAAATACTGCCGAGTCTACAGTTTCAAGTACCTCTTTATCTAAGACGATGTTGGGTCCTAGATTTCTAACATTCTGTAAGGCGAACTTTACACATTTCGTTTTCTTGGCATTGAGAACTAGATTATAAACCAATCTGTAACCATTGATAGTGCACTGTTTACGTCGTCAAAATTTTGTCTATTTCTGTCTACTTTAAAGATAAATAAGAGAGGTATCATCAGCAAATAGTACAACGTCACAGATACCCTTTAAATAGAATGGTAAGTCATTTATATACACCATGAATAAAAATGGGCCCAGTATAGAGCCTTGAGGTACACCTAACTGAACTGGTAGCCCGGAAGATTTCACACCATTAACATCTACACATTGGTGCCTGTTATGTAAATATGAATTTAATACGTTAAGAGCTTCGTTTTGAATACCGTAATGAATTATTTTACGCAAAAGCGTGTCATGGTGCACGCAATCAAAGGCTTTGGAGAGATCACAGAAAACTCCAATAGCATTTTGCGAGCTCTCCCATGCGCTAACTATGTGTTTCAGCAGAGCAACACCCGCATCTGTAGTCGAACGAGCTTTTGTAAAGCCATATTGTTCATCATGAAGGAGGCTATTTAAATTAAAATGTCTTAGCAACTGCTTGAGTATTAATTTTTCAAATATTTTACTAAATGCAGGTAAGATATAAATAGGCCTCAAATTGCCAACGTTATTTTTATTACCCGATTTAAATAATGGTATGACTTTACTACTCTTCATGAGGTCAGGAAAAGTTCATAAATCAACACATTTATTAAAAGTAACAGCTAGATAGGGGGCTACGATGTCGATCATATTACTTACCTACAAGTTTAATTGAGATGTCCCAGTAATCACCAGTGTTTTTTGACTTGAGTGTGTTAAAAACACTAATTACATCACGAGGTGTTACATGTTCGAAGCTAAATAAGCGACTACATTTAGGTACACTAATAAGCAAAAGGTTTTCAGCTTCAGATGGGGACGAATTTAAGGAGCGAGTCGTAGTTATAGGTATGTTGGCAAAAAACTCATTAAATGCTTCAGCTACGTCAGCTGCTTTATTAACTAATTTGTTGTCGACCGTAATCTCTAATTGTTTTTCCGACTTACCCGTTTCATTTTTAATAATTTTCCAGGTGGTTTTTACTTTGTTATTCGAATTTTTCATTGTATCGCTTAAAAATTTAGATTTAGCAAAAACACAAATCTTTTTAAAGAATAATAATAATTTTTGACATACTCTAGGAAAGGAGTATCAAACCTGTGATTTTTCAAACCATATAACTCGTATAGTCTCGCTCTACTTTTATAAATACCTACCTGGAGTAGCCCATTGGTTGAAGTCAAAGTCAAAGCATTTATTTCAAATAGGCACATAAAAGGCACTTTTGAACGTCAACATTTACATTTAAATAGAATTGATTCTAGTCGCCCCTTCCAAAAGGTAGTTTCGTATGGAGAAGAATGGGCAAGAAACTCCATCGTTACTCTTTTAAAATGTGTTACAATACTTTGTATAGGTACATTAATTATATAATTATATGTGAAGACGATGCACCTATAATAAAAATTACCCTACCAAAATAGGTAAAAAGAATTTAATAAACGTAGCAATGATAAATAAGTTAATTAAATGATAGATACATGGTGTTCACTGAAGCCAGCGGAGGTGCCATTAATATTAATCGTTTTGGCCTTGAAAGTAGATTGGTATTCTTTTTGCACAACATCAAAAAGGGCTCCATAGATTACATTAGGATTATCATGTTCTACAATCGACGGTTTAATTCTAAGGGCTATATTATTTTTAAACTTGTTGCAACGACTAGCTGTATAAGGCCTGCATTCTATTTTATGTGGCTTTTTATGTATTGGCATAGGGAAGCTAGCTAATAATCCACAGTGGTCAGACGGTAAGTCACTTAACACTAATTTATTTTTGGCATCGCAATCACTAAAAATATTATAAATACAAGTTGACGAAGATGCTGTTATCCTAGTAGGTTCAAAATACAAGTTAATTAAATTAAAGGACCTAGGTAAACAGATTAAGAAGTCTAATACTTAGTGGAGTAACCTCTAAAATATTAATATTAAAATCACCACATAAAATTATACTTTTATTACTTGATTTTAATTTATTCAGTGAATCTTCCATTACCGATTCGAAACGAATAAAATCCCCAGAGGGGGGTCGATAAACGCAAATTATAACGTAACGCTCGAGTTCAACACAAGACAACTCAATAGTGCGCTCGATGGAAAGATTAACTAAATCAGAACGTTGTTTACATTTCAACTTGTTTGAAACAAGAACTAAAGATCCACCGCGAATAGCACTTTTCCTTTCAAATGCACTTTGAATGGTAAAATTATCATCATTGATAAACACTACTTCATGTTCTTTCCACCAGTGTTCAGTCAAACATAGCACCTGCACATCATAGTTCTCCATAAATAAACTTAACTCTTTGCCGGACAGACCCTACATATTTTGATGTACAACATTGAACATAATGCGGCTGACCCGTTGTCGCACCTAATAGTTTAAACTACAAGGCGTATCAATAGTAGTGTTAGTACCACTACTAACAGTAATCGACGGCATGGGCGTCGGCAGAAATAATTTCCAGTTAGTGCAGATTTTAGTTTTCTTACAATCTTTGCCGTATAAGATTGTTAATAAGAAGATGAAATTTTAGTCTGAATGTTCGAGACATTTATTATGAATTATTATTTATTTTTAATTATTTATTAATTTTTAATTTATTAATTATTTATTTTTCTGACTATTCATTATGAATTTATTATATAGGTACCCAGTCGTCACGGCTCACACCTATTTGTTCACGACGATCTTTCCTTCACTAGCAGAAGCGATCAAGATTGGCCTTAGTCTACCTACCCGTCACAACGTGCACAATAGAAAGATCTTTTAGCACACTGAGAAGAGTTAAAACTTGGAATAGGTCCACAACAGGTGACGAGCGACTGTCTGGATTATGCTAGTTAAGTGTCCACCGAGGCAAGATAACCGAGGACAATAAAGATAACTTTATAGAAAACGTCATTAATAAGTGCGGTCAAAAATCCCGCCGGCTGCAGTTGCTTTTTAAATGAGAATTGTGTAATTACTGCCTACTAATTATTGTGAATAAAAAAATGATTTCCAACAGACGGCTTTTTATTTCAATAATTCCTGTTGATCCCGAGATTCCCAAGGGGTGCAAGTGCACCCCCTGGCACCCCTCTGCCGATGCCGGCGCCCATGATCGACGGTAACCTACAGGTACCGGTGTCACTGTGTATATTGTTTGCTAATAGATTAGCAATGGTGCCGATTCCCTTGTTCACAAACTAAACTAAATTTAAGTTGAGTGCGTCTTTTTCTTTCTATTTCATTATGAAAAGGACAGAAGATAAATATTAGTTTAGTCCTGTCAAATTAGTCAGCACCTAACGTAATTTGATGTAATTTTAGTAGTCAACTTTACAATCACGTCTAAACTTGTATGGAGTAGTGTCAGGCGCTGATTAATTTGACAGGACTAAACTAAAATTTATCTTCTGTCCTTTTCTTAATGAAATAGAAAGAAAAAGATGCACTGAACTTAAATTTGGTTTAGTTTGTAAACAAGGGTATCGGCACCATTGTGTCTCCTACAACTAGGTGGCAAATACATTGTATTATTTTGTCAGTTTGTAATCAGTAATAAATTGATTACAATCAAAATATAAAATAGTGGTGCCGATTCTCTTGTCACAAAATTCTCTAAACTAGACTAAAAATCACCAAAATTTAGTTTATTCCTGTCAAACGACGATTTCCCATTCTGAAATTGACTAAAGTGACACAACTTAACTAAATTTTAGTTTGACAGCACTAAGATGGCACTGAGATTATAATTTAGTGAAAATGGCAATTTTGCTATTGGTGCCGATTCTGTTGTACACCGAACTAAACTAACTAAACTATCACTAAAATTCCTTACTTTTGGCTATGAGAATCTTAACGCTATTCTGCAAAATAAAATCTCTAAATTTAAAAATAATTTTGACACATCTAAAATCAAATTTGACAATGGTGCCGATTCTCTTGTCACAAAATTCTCTAAACTAGACTAAAAATCACCAAAATTTAGTTTATTCCTGTCAAACGACGATTTCCCATTCGGAAATTGACTAAAGTGACACAACTTAACTAAATTTTAGTTTGACAGCACTAAGATGGCACTGAGATTATAATTTAGTGAAAATGGCAATTTTGCTATTCTGAATTTTACGTTTTTCACCAAAAATTTTGATTGTCTTAACTAAATCTGACTATTTTTAATCGCGATTAAAAAGGTGTGGAATAAAATTAGTTGTCATGAACTAAAATTCACACCAACATCTCGACTTCAGATGCAAAAACAGTACTGTATCTTTTTTTCTTTTCTTTTGCTTATATCTCGAAAACGGTGTGTCCTATCGCAAAAATAATGAAAATTTCGACCCCCTTTGCAACCCGTAAACCTATAAAACTCAACGTGTTGGTAATATTTTTTTATATTTTCCATACAAAAAGTAAAAAATTCCATACAAAACAAGTCGAGGCCGCACATAATGCGCGCCTACGGCTCTAAAAAAAGATCACGTGGTACGGCAAACAAGTACCACGTGGAGTCGCAATAATTGTCAAATTTGATTTTAGATGTGTCAAAATTATTTTTAAATTTAGAGATTTTATTTGGCAGAATAGCGTTAAGATTCTCATAGCCAAAAGTAAGGAATTTTAGTGATAGTTTAGTTAGTTTAGTTCGGTGTACAACAGAATCGGCACCAATTATTGCGACTCCACGTGGTACTTGTTAGTTGATTAGTTGATAGTTTAGTTAGTTTAGTTCGGTGTACATACAACAGAATCGGCACCAGTGTCACTGTTTCGACAAGTCCTAATAAAAATGAACATATTTAAATTATAAATGTGCCTATTTTGCTCATCAGACAAATATCTAGAATAAGGCAGGGCACATAAAATAAATACCTATACAGTTATTGGTCTCATTGAGATGTAACATCAAATCGATCAAATGGACAACTTTATGGTATTTTAAAGATTTCTGATATCTTCTAATTAAACTATTAATTTTAATATATTTTTTTAACATAATGTGACTAGTAAACAATTTGCTTTTATTGACAGTATCATCAGTTAAGTCTATGGTTATTGGCTCAACACCAATGACTAAAGAATAAGAGTCTTTAGTCATTGCTCAACACACATGGGACCGGTCCCGTTACCAACCAACTCATCATAAAGACTGCAGGTGATCGCAGACTCTTCACGTATAAATACAAGTGCTCCATATATCGTTCTCGCGTCGTCGACGCCGAATGAAGCGTGAGAGCCCAATTCATACGTGTTGTGACTTGCTGCGGATCCCCGCCGCCCATCCCCGCTGTTCTTTCGTATTGGACTCGATTTCAAAAACCTAGTAAGGTACAGCGACCATTTAAAAACCTAGCAAGTCCAGAGACTTACTAGGTCACGAGGTCACGAGGGAGTGAATAGGGCACTTACTAGGTATCGATGCTTAAATATATCTGGTTTTATGTGAGTTTTCAACGCTGGTGTTTTTGTATTTGGTAGAGACTTACTAGGTTAGCAAGATTATCTAATAAAACGATTTTTGTAAAAAGTGTCCCTTAATAGGTTTTGAAATGGGACAGCCGCGGCTTCACGTGCTTTCCGAGGCACGGAGAGGTCTTGTATGTAAAGATGGTCACCCATCCACGGAAGAACCGCGGCAAGCGTAACGTAGCAACTTATCAGTGATAAAATACCTACCGAAGTTAACTTTTAACTTCGGTATTTTCTAGTAAGACGTAAAAAAATAAGTTCTTGCTAAATATCGTTTGTGGGGGTACATTCCCCTGTAAACAAAGCTGTCACGTGCGCGAGTCGCGCACCGCGCCGCGCCACAACTACTTTGAGACGCGAGCGCCCCCGCCGCCGCGCCGCACAGTGGATCCATATTGAAAATTAGTGGACATGGGCAACAAAGTTCTAATATCGATTCGATATTTTTTTATGTGATTCTTCATGATATTCTAGACAACTTTTACTCTTGTGAAATTTCTTCTAAAGTTGATCGTTTGTCTAAAAAAAAAAAATTAGATTTTTTTGTATGGAGCGAATCACGTTTATTTTTTTTTCTTCAATTGTACGAATATGTTAGGTGTATGGCGTGAGTATTTATGATAGCTAGGGTCATTCTCTATCCACGAAAAAATATATCAGCGCCGGCCATCCGCGGCCGCGCGAGTAATCATTCGGTAAAAAAATAATATTTTCTATGAAATTTTTTGCCTTTTAAAATCAATTCAAAGTATATTTTCTGTCTCGCTTGGCTGTTTTCACCTTTTTAGTTAAATATATAGTTTTAATAGCACATAGGTACTCACAACTAGTAATTCTGGCAGAGGTTTAGTTAATATTGCATGTTATCGGTGGCACCTGCATTGTGATTGATGACTCATTTGTTTGTGCGCTCGGCTAAATGCATAACAAACGAGTCACCGAAAAATAATTGTCTGATTGGTTGTTATTTTTTTAACTACCTGCACATTATCTACTGTTATCGGTAGCACCTGCATTGTGATTGATGACTCATTTGTTTGTGCGCTCGGCTAGAAGCACATAACTAATGAGTCATCGAAAAATGGTCGTCTCTGATTGGCTGTTATTTTTTTTACTACCTGCACGTTATCTATTGTAAAATAAACATGTAATAAGTTTCTGGGTATACTCATTTTATCAAATATACGTGAAATAGTTTTAATTTTTACGGGCAAGACGTTGATAATCATTATCTACATAATCAAGCGTATGTAAAGTATAGTATAAGTTATCGTACGTATGATCGAAAGGAAATTGTGAAATAATTGTAGCCCTGAAAAGGGCTTTTTGTCATATTCCCAGCCCTGATGGGCTTTTGTGGGAATAGTCCATAGCCGGATCACTTTATTTCTTATTCCAGAAGTGGGTCCGGCAAATTTTCGGACTCTGCTATGAGGCACTCTTCTTCCTCCATAATCTCACTGTCACAGGGAGGCTCGGTAGTCTGTAACAACTGAATTGCTTCAGGCAACAACTCACTATGAACCTGTTTCGTTATTTTAGGCCTTATGTAGGATATGTGAGGATCAGAGCTTATTAGAAGTCCATGGAGGATGTCTTCGTTTGTTGCTATTCTGTCCGTTTTCCGAGTGTGTCTCTCTCTGACGTTTCTGAAGTCCTTATTACGGGCTTCCGAAGCTTCTTCTGATAAGGTACCTAAAATAAATAAGTACATGCATTTTAATTTCAAAAAGCAATCGAGTCAAATAATACATCAAACTCTATTTATTTTTTACTTACCGAATGGCAAAACACCAAAGTGGTTACAGATGTCTGCACCGTGCATTAGAAGTTTATGTACACTAACTGGCATGTAGTACCACGAATAGTGTTGCACGTATACATCAGCTGTTTCTCTACAGTATCTTCTAAATTTTTCACAGTCATTGTTTTTGCCTGATGATATGGCTTGTAGAATAACGGAAAATCTGAAAATTAGATTTTCGTCAATTCCTGTTATTCTGGATGATGTTTTGTAATCTTGGAAAAAGCGCCTCGCAGTATTCCCGTCATTTGTAGTTCCAAAACCCTGAAATGGGGAAAAAAGACTGTAATATACGACACATAGAGATATAATACACAAAAAACATAAAAAGAACTAAATACATACCTGTTTGACTATATCAATCAGCATTCCAGTTTGCTCACGAAACTTGTTGCGTGGTATTTTTTTTTGCTTGTTTCAAAGCCTTATGTTCGCCTCGAGCTGTCCATCGTTGAAAATCCAGATTATAAGATATATGGAGAAGACATTCCATACACCGAATCTTCATATGCAGTGAAGAAATTCCTTGTTTGTAAATATCTTCACGAAGTGGTCTGGAAGTCAAAGCGTCTAAATTATTCATCTTGCTTGGTTTTGCCAAGCAAATGGGGCACGTTGCAAATGATGGTACTTCAGCAATAATATTGGCCACTTTTCCATCAATCATGGTCATATGCAATTCATGTGATACAATAATATTTCCACACTGTGTAGATATTCGTTCATCAATTTGTTTTTTCATCTCCGACTCTTCAGACTTTATAAAATCAGCTGTCTCCGAAATGAATGTGAACGTCACTGGTCGACAGTACAGAGTTGAGCAAGGTGTGGGGTTCTCCCAAACTATATTTTCATTCCCAGATGATGAGCCAGACACTAGCCGAAGAGGGACGATGCTTATCATGACTACTGATGAATCACCGAACTCTGTAGCTGTGTTTGACGTTTTCTGTTTATAGTTACTCTGCGACGAAGAACCATCAAGCCCCCATTTCCAGGTCAACTTGAGTTCTTCATTTTGAGACCTATCAACAGAATTCACATCTAGTAAAATCCTCTCCACAGTGTGGTCCAATAGCACTTGCAATTTAATTTGAGCTCCTTTTTCGGTAATCTCCATACTCTCTTGTGGTGGATAACATCTTTTCTTGACATTAACGAGCTTTGGATAAGATGGAAAGGCAGCACAGTTTTCTTCTTTCAGAAATTGTCGAAGAGCTAAGTACTTCCATCTCGAGAGCGCAAGTGATGTATAAAGAGCTAAACACTTATCTTCAGAGACAGTACTTAGGCTCTGCTTTTTGAATAGTCGCTCGTGTACTTCGGATAGCGTTTCTGGATTACTGGAAAGGTATTCGACCACTTTTGCCAGATTCGTTTTGCCGTTGTCTTTCAATTTTGTTAAGTACCAGTGCTGCAACTCTTCCTCGGAATTTTCTTCTACTATGGAAGTAGAACGTCTTTTTTTTTGCTTATTACTTAAGTCTTAGAACGGTTTTCTTTGCTCCTTTTCTGTAGATGTTCCCGCTTCCGTAGTACATACTGCAAGATTAGGAACATGGGAATTCATATCCACTGGCTCAGATAAGGCTGCGTCCGAAAAGCCCAACTCACTTCTCAGGTCAACACTGTCACAAACAGGCCAGTTGATGTTTTTTTTCCAACCACTTGCGATTATTTACACGATTCATAAAAGTTTTTTGATTTCTACTTGACTCTATCCACTTTTTATTTAGACTTACACAAAAAAGCCGACAGAACTCCTTGATTAGGTTTTTGTCTTCTTCAGAAACTGTGGTATTCAAAACAGAAATTATACTTTCATATAGAAACATATAATTTTTCAGATCACCACCACTTCTTAATTTCACAAAAAGATCTAGGTTGGTACAAAATCCAGCCATAGTTCTAAAGTAAATATAAAAATAAAAGTATTTCACTGTGTTCACAAATAAGCGACAAGAGCGAAACTAGAGGGACTTAATGAATGTCTTTGTATTTATAGTCAGTGTTAATTAGAATTACTCAAGTAGTGAACATATTAACATGACTGAAAATTATTCAGCCAATCAGAGACGAGCATTTTTCGATGACTCATTAGTTATGCGCTTAGACGAGCGCACAAACAAATGAGTCATCCACTGACCTCTATTAAAATACGCGTCATCAATCACAATGCAGGTGCCACCGATAACAATAGATAATGTGCAGGTAGTTAAAAAAATAACAGCCAATCAGAGACAATTATTTTTCAGTGACTCGTTTGTTATGCACTTAGCCGAGCGCACAAACAAATGAGTCATCAATCACAATGCGGGTGCCACCGATAACATGCAATAATAACTAAACTTCTGCCAGAATTACTAGTTGTGAGTACCTATGTGCTATTAAAACTATATATTTAACTAAAAAGGTGAAAACAGCCAAGTGAGACAGAAAATATGACTTTGAATTGATTTTAAAAGGCAAAAAATTTTATAGAAAATATTTTTTTTTTACCGAATGATTACTCGCGCGGCCGCGGATGGCCGGCGCTGATATATTTTTTCATGGATAGAGAATGACCCTAGCTATCATAAATACTCACGCCATACACCTAACATATTCGTTAAACCTAACATATTCACAATTGAAGTTAAAAAAATAAACGTGATTCGCTCCATACAAAAAAATCTAATTTATTTTTTTTCAGACAAACGATCAACTTTAGAAGAAAATTCACAAGAGTAAAAGTTGTCTGGAATATCATGAAGAATCACATAAAAAAATATCGAATCGATATTGGAACTTTATTGCCCATGTCCACTAATTTTCAATATGGATCCACTGTGCGCCGCCGCGCGTCGTTGTGTCTGTGTTGTGTTGTAGGGAGTAACCGGGAGTAACGATAATCCCGACTTTTTAAACTTTGTCTTACTGCGTTTTTTTTATCGAAAACCAATGACGTTATTTTTTTATTGGATGCTTTAGAATGGTAGTAGACCAAGGTCTGAACAACGTTTGTTCTATATAGCAAAACTGCGATTCAAATGTCACCGTGTATTGTTATAAACTAAATTTTCATTTTATTCATAGCAATATTTTGGCTTTTTGGCTACTGTAGGCTACATCAGCGGAAATTCGGCTACATTAGGCAACATAAGCTGTAAAAAATGGCGACATCAGGCCCTGAGTTCTGAGTTGTTGGCAACACTGTCCACAGTGTCCACAGGCCACAGACAGTAGAGCAGTAGGTACTGTCAAAAAGTGCGTTGACTTGACTGTGGCGTCGTTGCTGTTTCTGCGAATTTCAGTCACTATTTTCCTCTCTGTTTACACAAAGTAAACCGAGTAAAATTACCACATAGTCTTCAAGTCTTCTCTGTGATTCAAGGTCCTCAGTGAAGCGAGAAATCGCCGAGAGGTTGACTAAGGAATCAACACTCGGTACCAACAAACAATCAACATGGTAAGCACGTGTTCCTATATCACAAAATTCCCTGATAGACCTCATCAGCTAGCAAATTTATTGTTAAGGTGCATAAATATGAAGAAAATTTAGAGGCTAGTTTGATATTATATGAAATACGAACACGCGGTAAATGATCTAGGTTATGTTGATATTACCGCCTGTATTTTTTCTCACAGTTGAATTATTTTTGCTCGCAGGGTGACGAGGCTGCAGTTAATCCCAAGGCATACCCCCTAGCGGATGCCTCCCTCACGGCGAAAATCTTGAACTTGGTGCAACAAGCTTCCAACTACAAGCAGCTTCGTAAGGGCGCCAACGAAGCTACAAAGACGTTGAACCGAGGACTCTCAGAGTTCATTATTATGGCGGCCGATGCCGAACCATTAGAAATTGTGCTTCACATTCCTATCCTCTGTGAGGATAAAAATGTACCTTATGTATTTGTTAGGTCTAAGCAAGCCCTGGGCCGTGCGTGCGGCGTTTCCCGTCCGATCATATCTTGTTCTATCACAATCAATGAAGGCTCGCAGCTGAAGCCGCAGATCCAGGGCATCCAACAGGAAATTGAGAGACTCTTAGTATAAGTGGTGCGATGTTGAGTGATGTTTTTTAAATAATACTATTTTTATGTTCAATTACTTTGATAGGTTGACTTGTAAACAATCTATTGAAATTACAAAATCTAACAACAATACTACCTTTATTTTTATTATCCTGTGTGTAGCCTGTCTGACCAGTCTCCAAAGCATTGTTTGAGTCTCAAATTGTAGGTTTAATAGATTACAAATTATATTCTTCAACACTTCCATGTAATTGCCATCTTATTCTTGCCTAAGATTGAAATTAACTGCCTAACAAATGCACCTGCATCTGCAATGCAATAAAAGACTCTTCCAATAATAATTGAATAACATTTTTCTTAATAAAGGCATCATTTACATTAACATTGGCCCCTAGAAGTACAACAACAGTTGATCAGGTGGTGAACAACTTTTTGATTCTGAGGTCCCAGTTGGCCTCCCAGCTGGTTTCCCTGAAGGTGGCAATCTCCTTTTGCATCCTCTCTGCTATCAGGTTCTGTCTTATGTTGCCGGGGAATTCCAGGAACCAGTTTACTAGCAATTTGAAGAGTTCATTGCTAGACCTGAAGGAGTACCCATTGACGCCGTTTTCAACAAGCTCATCGAGGCTGTGGGCAAAGAATGTGTTTAACTACACTACACTAGTATGCTGTCGACTATTTCTGATTTGTGCTTGTGATTAAAGATCATTATTGCTTTTATTTTTCTTAATCATTAGAGCTAATTATCTTTTTTGTATGCACATGTTTCTGTGACAAATAAACCTATGTTTCTGTCTTTTCTTTCTAAGATTTATTGTCAGTGCTATGTAAAAAGCAGGAAAAGCATGCTTCACCTTTAAAGAATGTATTAGGTAGATGACAATGAGTGATGGTGTAGAGTACAGCATCCATACCCACATTACAAACAAGCATGCCTAAGATTTTTTGTAGAATTTAATAATATTTAACTTACCAGAGGAAATCAAATGCACAAACAGGTAGTCCAGCTCCAAACATATCAACTACTTTCATTGGCAAGTCTAGGCCTGATGAGCTGGTGTGGAGACACACACCAAGGTCTGCGCTGGCCACCATCTTGGGGTAGTCAACGGCTTCTAGCCACGGTGTGTAGACCTGGATGTTCTTCCACTTCCGTCTCTCTATTTCCTTCAGATAGCGCTGCTTCTCAGGACCTTTGCCAGTGATCACACAGACCAACTTGGGCAGGGTTTTAGATAGTTCATAACTTGTTTCATAGACTGTAGACAACAATATTGAATTAATTCAGAATAATAATTAGGTAACTTGTTTAATTATGAAGACAACTCAATACTCAGCATTGTCTGCAGCAATTGCAATACAAACAATATACCATTAATTTAATAATGAGAATATACAGGGTTGATTTTTGAGATGGGGCAGTAAGGGTACCTTAATCATTGTAGTTACAGAAATACGGTTTTAGGAGACTGTTCTTATTTTTTTGAGACATTTTCCCAAAAACATTTTTGATGCCAATCACAACCTGTTTCTTACAAAGATCAAAATACTCTACCAGACCAACTGAGATAAGAGTACTAGAAAAGTCAGAATTCACAAAAAAAAATCCATACATTTCGTACGAAATGAGATGCTTAACTTACTTTTCTATGATGGATAGACAGGCTACCATTTTTTTTTTTTTTGATTGACCCTTTTTCAGTAACTACAACAATCAAGGTACCTACCCTTACTGCACCATCTCAAAAATCCACCCTGTAGTTCTTACGCTGTAAAGCCTCCATCAGTAGTCCGAAGTCTTCATCTGGGGTCCAGCTAGTACTGCTAAACAAAAGGCCAGGCCTGTCAGGCCTCAGTTGCACCTGGCCATTAATCTGCTGGGTGAACATTGTCTTTCCAACAACCTGGCCGTTATCCTCATTCAGCTGCTCACGTCCGGAGCACACAAACGCAGGGTACATCCTGCTTAGTGCCACAAACCAATCGTGCTTTTCTTGTAAAGTGAGTGGCTTGAATATTTTTGGTGGTCTATCATAAAGGACTGTTGCATTGCTAAAATAATAACAAAATCATTTTAATAACAGCAGTTCCTTTTTACACTTTGGCATACAAGTAATGAACAAGATAACCACATTAAACATCAATAAAACGTATTGTATAAGTTTACATATGGATGTCTACTAAAACAAAATACTTACTGAACATTCCAATTCACTAACAAATCTTCTTTCATAGAATATGTAACACAAATACTATGATCTGCTGACTGACCAAAGAACTTCTCTATAAATCTGGCTATTCTAACAAATAAGTTATCAGGAGACAGACTTATAGCCATGATAGAGTAGGCATAGTTGTGCCAGTCTAATATAAATTTGGCTTTACTAAATAAGCAGTACAATCTACATACTGGCAATGTGGGGATTGCTGGAGGGTTCTGGCAGAGCACATAATTACATTTTCCGGTGACGTATAAAGTAAAAAGTAAGCTTATCGTCTGCCATATCGTTTTGGCGATATATCTCACAAATCTGGGGCCAATATTTATAGGCTGCAGCTCCGTTACCGTGATGTTAGGGTGTTCCAAGATTTCATTGAGAGGTTGAGACTCCAAATATCCAATAATATTCACTTCCAATCCATTATTTGCAAGAGATAGCGCATGATATTGCATACGTGGACTTCTGCCAATATCGCCCAAAACTACGACTTTTACAACTTTTCTTTCTGGTTTTGATGCCATGGTGTTCATTTCACAAGTACACAATCACAAGTGTTTAGTGGAACTCATCTTTTCTCGAGTTTATTTAACTTTTCTTCATTTACCGCTAAATTAATTCCGGTTGTTTTCAAACATTTTCGGCGCCGGGGGCACCGCCGCACAGATCATGAGAAAATGAGAGGACAGCAGGAGGGTTGACAGCAATGACAGGACATGAACTAAAAGATCTATATAAATTATACATTATGGAAATATCATACGATTCTATACAGAAATAAAAAAATATACATGTTTCTTTCTAACTTATGCAATTCTGCAAGTGTCAAAAAGAGAAAACCGTATTTTGTCAGTTTTCTAAAATTGCAATATTGAAGTATGACGTCACGGAAGCCCTGCCCATCGGCCGGTTCGCCATTTTAGTTTCTGGTTTTGAGTACTTCTCAGAGTGTACATGAAGTGTCATTTGGCGTTATCGTGCGACTAAATATTAAGTTTTTTTTCCATTTTGAGAACATTTTGAGTGCTGTAAATTTGACTGAGGCTGTCTGTGATAGAGGAAACCATGCCTAAGTGTTGTGTGAGGGGCTGTGGCTCGAATTACAGTAAAAAAGCGCCTCTGATATCCCTGCACAAGTAAGTCGAAAGAATTCATAGATTATTAAGTTTCCTATATAAATTTATACCAATTTCTAGTCTCAATTCATGTTTATTACTGTTCGGTCAGAGATTATTGCCTATTCATAGTCTTTCGAACGATATATTTCCTTTTTTTTTTTTTTTTTTTTTTTTTTTTGATTCGCCCAATAGGGCAGGCTATAGTCTTTTGACCATACCGCCTCGTCTTCCGTACAGAATTTCTTACGTAGTAAGTTTTGCGAAGATAACGTCTTTCGTTTTTAAAATCATTGTATTATTTATTTTATTTTTAAGTCTTTCGTAGTCAATCCATTTTAAACTTAGTCATTTTATTTTATTTTCATTTTATTTTTGTCAAATCCAGATTCTTTATCTATGCCATTTTACTTACTGTCAGAGTCAATGTCAATCATTGAGCTAGGAAATTATAAGTCAATGATGTCAATCAAGCTAGATTGTTTTCATTTTATTTCTTCTTCAATTTCTAGTATTGTTATTTTCCGAGCTATCTCCTCATGTACTGTACATCTACATATTATTATTTATTTATTTTATTTACATTTTTACATGAATTATACCTAAACTTAGTATTACTAATAACACGAAAACCTAATACGTAAGTAACTAAATATCATTTACAGTCTCTACAATAAATTTGTACAAGTATAAATAAGCTGAGGCATTCTTAAGTAGCTCCTGAATGCATTGCGGGACCTTGTCAGGCTTATTATAAATTTTAAGCAACTCATCCGACAACACAAGGCGCTGAATGTTGAAAGACGAGCATTCGAAGAAGATGTGATGCAGTGACTGAACTTTTTGTGATTGGCAATACTCACAATTAGGAGAATTGACCATTCTAAGGCGATGAAGATGATAATTTAAACGACAATGACCAAAACGCATACGACTGATGATTGAATAAAATTTTCTATTTATGAATTTGTTATTCTTGCAGAACCAAGGTATGGAGTTTATTTGAACATCTAAGGTAGCAAACCAAGTACTTTTACTTTCAACCTGAGTGCACTGGTATGAATGTCTTCCCCACTCTTGACACATGCGCTGTCTTAGAAGACTAACTGCATCTGTAGGTGGTATGGAAACATCCATATCTGGGTCAGAATTGGGAATTAATTCTTCTAAATCAACAATTTTTTTGGCCAAATAGTCTGCCTTTTCATTCCCTACAACACCAATGTGTGAAGGCACCCACACAAAACAAACTACAATATTTGATTGATATAATTCCACCCATAACTGTTTTATTAAATAAATTATATAATTTGTGTTAGCATTCAATTTGTTGTTTGCCAAGTTTTCCAGAACACTCATGCTATCACTTACCACAACCCATTTATTATGTCCTGAATTATAATTTTTAATATGTTTCAAAGCACTCAAAATAGCGACAGCTTCAGCTGTAAAAATACTTGAATTTTTGTCAATCTTTCGACCAATGCCTATGTTTGAAAAGGGCTCATATATGGCAAAAGACACAGCCCTATCGTTCTTGGAACCATCTGTATAAACAAATTTATGATCTGACCACTCTAATAACATTGCATTTACTTTCTCTTTAGTGGACAAGTCCCTTCTTTTCTTTAAAATTATATTAATAGCTGGAAATTTACCAGTAAAAGTTCCTTCATAGCAAGGCAAAATATGTTTGGATTGATAAATATTTAAATTTTGAATAAAATTTACGAAACTTTGAAGACCTTGTAACATAAAAATTGCTTTAGAGACTGAAGGAGTTACTGAATGTAACAAATTGACCAGAAGACTGTTTCTAGATATACTATAAAGTTTTAGTATAAATCTTTCTTTTAGGTAATTAAATCGAATGCTTAATGGTGGAACATTGCAATCAATCTGCATTGCATTTATTGGAGTACTTCTGAATGCCCCAGTTATTACACGCAGACATTTATTTTGAAGAACATCTAAACTATTTACAATTTTAACATCTCCAGCGAAGCAATAGAAACCATATTCAAAATGACTACGAACTAATGATTTGTACAATAGTAACAAAATTTTTGGATCTGCACCCCAATATGAGCCAGACAGAGATTTCAGTACATTATAAGCTTTATTTGCTTTACTAATTATATGTTTTGTGTAATTATTCCAGGTTAAATTGTATGAAAAAAGAACCCCCAGAAATTTAACCTCAAGTGAGATGGGTAATGCACAATTATTATATTGCACATTGGGAACATTATGACGCTGTTTACCAAACATAACAACTTTGGATTTGGACTGATTGACATTTAGATCAAGGTAAGAAAAATATTCATGAAGATTTACCAATGCATCATTGACTATTTGAACGGTTTGTGATAAATTGTTCCCAGATGTATAAACAACCAAATCATCTGCAAACTGTAGATTTTTGACCTGAGACCCTAAAATAAGATTTAATCTTCGTATATATATTATAAATATTAAAGGTGATAGTATACCTCCTTGACAGACTCCTTTTGACGAGAGTCTAGGACCATAAAGATGTCTATTAAATTTAGTAAATACTTCTCTATTGGTCAAAAAACTGTTAATCCAATTTATAATTTTTACAGGAATCCCTATTTGCGACAATTCATAACAAAGAATATCTATATTTACACTATTAAAAGCTCCTGCAACATCAAAGAAAACGCCAACCAAATTTTTTTTTGCCAAGAAAGAGTTATGAATATCAAGCTGTAATTGACAAACACTTTCCCTAGCAGACCGATTCCTACGAAAACCAAATTGATTAGAAGGTAAGATATTGTTTTGTTCTACATAAAACTCTAAACGTTGCTTCAACAATTGTTCAAATAATTTTCCAATACAAGAAGTAAGTGCTATGGGACGATATGAATCAGGACACAACTTTGGCTTATCTGGTTTTAAAATTGGTATGAGACAATCCACTTTCCAATCTTGAGGTATAATATTATTTTCCCAAAGTAAATTAATTATTTCTAGAAATGTTACTAAACCGGCAATGCTTAATTTTTTAAATAAGATGTATGGTATTCCATCAAGACCATAAGCAGTATCTCTTCGAGAGGAGATGGCAGATATTAATTCATTAATTGTAAAAGGATTAAGTAGAAAACTATTTTTGGAATTAATACTATCAGTAAAAGTTTTTGAAGTATGTGGCACAAAGTCTGGAGTGTATTTCTTTAAAAAATCTAAAACCCATGCATCATTTTCATGAATATTATTATTATATGTCTTATTGTATTTACGCATAAATTTCCATATAACAGATAATGGTGTGCATCTATTAAAAGTTTCACAAAGAGAAAACCAACTTTTTTGTCTTTCTGTTTTTAAAATGAGTTTCTTCACTGCCCGAAGCCTTTTAAATTGAAGATAGGTTTCTTCTGTTGGATTATATTTAAAATTAATATATGCTGTTTTGAAATTTTTTACAGCCTCTGTACACTTTTGATTCCACCAAGGAAGGGAAGGTCCTTTAATGTTATTTCTATGGCATGTGTGATTGGTGGTATTTGTGTTGACATAACAATTCAAATTATTGGAATTTATTTTGGAATTTGCAGCTGCTGTGCGCAAAATAGTACAAAATTGGAAATATGAATTAAGAATACTTTTATTATCTATTTGAAAATCAACCAACAATTCTTCGACACATTTGCTATACATTTGCCAATCCACGAGTTTATAATTTGGGTAGATGGGCAAATGTTTAGCATTCAAACAAATCCCATAAACATCATTATTTTTATTTCTGCTAACCATTACTTTTATTATTACAGGGATGTGATAACTACTACCAAGAGGACTATCAAGTACAGACCATTCACAATTAAGTGCCAACGATGATGAAACCAGAGATAAATCCAGTGCATTGGGACGCCAAGTTAGAGAACCAACTGTTGTTGCTTGACCATCATTAAGCAGAACCAAATTATTTTCGTCAATGACTTCTAAGATTTCTCTACCTCTTGAAGAGTCAGAAACACACCCCCAGGAAGTGTGATGGGCATTAAAGTCGCCAGCAAATATAAAAGGACCAGGAATAGACTTCACCAATGAATCAAAATCACCTTTATTAAAAGCGGGATTAGAGTTTAGAGGGCTATAAAAACTGACTATACTTATTTCTTTATTATTAACTGTAATTTTTACACAAATGTTTTGTAAAGAATTATCAAAATAGGTGTTAATTTTAGTGTATGTAATGCTTTCATGAATTATAATTGCAACTCCATTGTGTTTGTTACCACAATCATTCCTTTCAATATTGTAATTTTTTATTCTAAAGGATTGATCTGGTCTGAACCATGTTTCAGAAATTATTGCTATATGTATATTTTGTGTATAGAGGAAATTTATAAGTATATGTTTATTGCTATTAAGACTTTGTGCATTCCATTGAACTATATTTAAGTTTGACAAATCCATTATGAGGATAAAGGAAATTTTTTAACTAAAGTTGTTTTTAAAACCTCTTTAATTGATGATGAGTTAATAGGAACATCTTTATTACTAACTATTTTTGTAATCGTTTCTACTAATGTACTTATAAATGTATCGGATTTCATTAAATTATTAATCTGTATATCTAAAGTTCGAGCAGTTAAGGCTGGGAATGCATTAACGTCGAAAAGATCAGAGTATGTGGCGCTTCGTGACTTAATTTTATTTTCTTCCACTTTTTGTTTTTTTATTGGGCAGGATGAGGAGATAGCTACGTGGTTACCTTTGCAGTTTGCGCATTTAGCATCCTTTGGGTCAACCTGACAATTCTTAAAATTATGATTTAAGGTACAAATTGAACATACTTCAATATTGCGACAGAACTTAGCAATATGTCCATACCGCAGACACTTAAGGCATTGTTTTACTGGTGGTATGTATTTACTCACTTCGTGACGCCATGAGTCCAAATAAATGTATTGAGGAAGAATAGTGGAGGCGAAGGTTACCGCAACAGCCTGTGTAGGAACGAAAGCTACGCCAGCGTCACTTCTGACCCTGCGCATGAAGCGCCTGACTTGTATTACATTTTTGGAACTACCAATCAATGAAAAAATTTGCTTATTGGACATTTCTACGGGAACCGAAGTAAGGACTCCCGTTACTTCAGTATCTCCAGCCGGTATAGTTGCCTTAAGAGACAACTGATCTAGCAACTTTTTGTTCTGTAAAAACATATTTGCATTGTTTGGAAGGTCAAATGTTATGCCGACTTTATACTTATTAATGGTACGTAGATGCTTGACGCCTGAAACGCCATGCTCCCGTAAACCTTTCGATAGGGCCATACGATCCCTATCGCTAAATGACACATTCTCTTCGACACGAGTTAAAAATACAATGAGGTCCGTTTGTTTTGTTTCCTCGGGATATTTACGTGTGTAACCTTTTACCTTGTAAATGGCGTACTTATCCTTTGCGTCCTTGTCATTTTGTTTGGAGCTTACTACTGTCTGTTCAGACTCCGCTGAATCAGAATCCGAAGACTCAAGGGACTGCTGCTGCTGCGAGTCAGGATAGGACATTTCGTCCTTCCTCCGCCTTTTTTTCCCCATTTCGGGGTGCTAATGCATTATGTACACTATCAACTATCTATTTAATATGAATATTTACAAAGAAAAATGTTAATAATACAATAAATGAATTTTTTTGAAATGTTGTTTGAGAAAGAGCGCCTTTACACTTTTACAGTTTCCCGCCTTTTTTCGATATATTTCCTTATTTTGGTTTTGTTTACTACGTATTTTTATTGACAAATAGTGTTGTGATTGTGTAATTTGCACAACGAATCGATTTTGCATCGATAAAAACCAAATTTCGTTTGAATATTTAGCATGAAAGAATATACACATTTATGTTAGTTTGCGTGTTTTGTTTGTGTTTTTATTACGAGTTGTTTAGTCTCGATTTAAACATTATCAGTGAAATAAATACGCATTCTTAAATTCAGTGTCTTTTTTATTTATTTGACGAAGACCTAAGTTATTATAAACATGTCAAGGTTTCTATGGTGACACACATTGCACTCAAAGAAGTTTGCATACCCAGACTTTAATATAGGCTGCATGCATTAACTCTAACACCTTCTCTCAATGTAGTCCCATAATATCCACAAGCTTGCGAAGCCTAGGTCTGGGCAACGGCTTGGTGAGAAGATCCGCTAATTGAAGCTCGCTTGTTACCTTCTTTATTAGCAGCTCTCCATTAGTCACAAGCTCTCTTACGAAGAAGTGACGTGTACGGATGTGTTTGGTGCGTCGGTGGAACTCTGGATTCTCAGCTAACTTTATTGCTGCTTCGTTATCCACTAGTAACGTAGGAAGACCCTTAAGTTGTACGAGACTTCCTATGAGTCGAGTCAACCATACACATTCTCTCGCAGCTTCACTGGCAGCGATCACTTCAGCTTCCGTAGTCGAAATAGCAACACTTTGCTGTCTCTGACTCATCCAGGAGACTGGTCCTCCGGCATACAGGCAAAGTACTCCAGAAGTCGATCTTCCAGTTCCAATATCGCCTGCGTGGTCGGCATCGCTGTATGACTCTATAATTCCAATTTTACAGTTATTTTTATACATAATGCCGAGATCTTGTGTGTACTGTAGGTATCTCATGATACGTTTTACTCTGACACAATCAGATTGGGTCGGTTTCTCCAGACTCCTTGACACTACACTGACTGCGTATGCAATATCAGGCCTTGTTCCGACCATTACATATGCAAGTGCTCCAACTACTTGCCTGTAGTTTTTCAGAACGTACTCATCGTTCTCGTTTTGTGAGACTATATTCTCCTTGGTTATTGGTGTAGTCACAGGTTTGCAGTCCTGCATTCCAAACCTATTCAAAACTTTCTTAACGTAAGATGTTTGATTTATTACTACTCCAAGACCTTCTCTGGTTGAAATCTCTATACCTAGAAAATAGGTTGCTGGTTTGGTTGTAATCTTGAACCTTTTTTTCAGCTCTTCAATAAATTCATTAATTAATTCTTGATCTGTTCCAGCTACTAGCCCATCATCAACATAGAGAACCACAATCAGTTTCCGTTGGTCTTTCTGTCTTACAAATAAACAGGTATCGGCTTCACTGATTTTAAAGCCCACTTCCTTGAAGAAATTAAGAATTTTCTGATTCCAACATCTCGGGGCTTGTTTTAACCCATAGAGACTTTTCTTCAGTAAGCATACTCTTCCAGAACCATCATCATAGCCTTCGGGTTGCTTAACGTAAATTTCTTCTTCCGAGAGTGTTCCATACAAAAATGCCGTCGACACATCAAATTGACACATCTTCATACCTTCGCTTGCTGCGATGCTAATTACAGTCCGGACAGAGGTCAGTTTCGCAACAGGACTGAAAGTCTGATCGTAGTCCTCTCCTTTCTTCTGGCGAAAACCCTTAACAACTAGTCTTGCTTTGTATTTGTCGACTGATCCATCAGCATTCAGCTTCACGCGAAAAATCCATTTACATGGTATTGCTTTTCTGTTTTTTGGTAACTTTTCTAGAACCCATGTTTCATTCTCGTTGAGAGAATTTATCTCGCTTTCCATTGCTTTCTTCCAAAGCTCACTTTCGTTACAGGATACAGCGTCTTTATAACATGTTGGTTCGAAAAATCCATTTGCAACCATGACATAATCATTGAACCTAGCAGGACGTCTGATCAATGATCGATCTCGCAGTACTCGATCACTCTGTGCGTTAATAAGTTCCTCAAGATTGTCATCATCTTCATTAACGTCATCATTTCCAACCATCTGCTCCAGATCATCATTATCAACATCGTCATTTTCTCCCCTTGGTTCAATTGATTCTTCTTGAGTCGATACAGCATCATCGAAATTGTCTTCTTCGATAACAGGTATATGACTATCCAATTGACTATTCATTTCGTTATCGATCGTTACGACTTGATTATTGATTGTCACTACTTCGTCGTACTCCCTTCGTACCTGAACGGGAATTTCCACTTCTTTGACATCCTCATCTGGCTCTTGGAATTTCGTTTCCAATGGCTTTTCATCAAAAATGATATCTCTCGACTTGACTATGTATTTGGATTCCTTGTTCCATAGTCTATAACCGTCATCATCATCGTATCCAACCAGTACGCATCTCGTAGCTTTCTTATGCAATTTTTTTCTTTTTTGCTTAGGAACATGTGCATAGCAAACCGAGCCAATAATTCTCAAGTGCTTTATCCGTGGTTTCTTCCTAAACCAAAGCTCAAACGGAGTCTTGTGTTCCACGGAAGTTGGTCCTGTTCTGTTTAAAATATAAACAGCTGTCTGTACCAACTCCGCCCACAACTGTTGAGGCAACTCTTCATGTGCATGCATCATACTTCTAGCTGACTCTACGATCGTACGGTTCTCTCTTTCACTACACCCGTTCTGTTCAGGCGTATACGGCATTATTAGTCTTTGGTGTATTCCGTATTTCAATAATTCTTTCCGAACTAGTTCATTGTCGAACTCTCCACCGTTATCGCTAAGGATTTCTTTGATAGTATGTCCTGCTACTCTAGTTTCTGCCAGCATTTGCTTCAGCTTTTCAGGTACTTCCGATTTTGTCTTCATGAAGTAGACGTAGCGAAATCGAGTGTGTTCATCTTTAAAAAGGACGAAATACCGGAACTTCGAGATTGAATACGGGAAAGGACCGCAAACATCCGAATGTATGCGTTCTCCAGGCATTTTAGCTTTTTCTCTAACTCCAAACTTCTGTCTGTGAGCTTTTCCGAAAATACAGCCTTCGCACAATATGCCATTATCCTTTGTCTTTATGTTCAACTCTCGTTCTATAAGACTTTTCACATGCCTTTTATCTTGGTGGCCCATGCGTTCATGGTACAGCTGCAAGGCATCTACCGTATTAATCGATGCGGCTACCTTCGGTTTAATTGCTTTACAATTCAGCTTATATAGCCCACCATATCTTTTTCTAGTTCCCGTCACGGTGACCATTCCATTCACCTTAATAGAGCATGTAGTTACTCGTGACTCAAATAAACTGTTTGTATTCTTGTCCTGTGTCGCTAGCACAGAAAATAGATTCTTGCTAATACAAGGAACAAGCCATACATCACTGAGGAAAAACTCTTTTCCGACATTAGGGTTAATTCTAATTGTCCCTTTTCCTAAGGCTTCTATTACATTTCCATCAGCCGTAGTAACAGTGTGAGGTTTACTGAAGTGCTCGAAATTTTCAAATAAATCTCTTCTCATCGTAACATGGTGTGTAGCTCCGTTATCCACAAACCATCCTTCACAATCGATGCATTCAGTCAGATTTAGTAGTACCATCATATTAGGGCTGTCACTACTATTCCTTCTTTCTTCCTTACTAGTTTTATTTGGACAATCTTTCCTAAAGTGACCAACCTCTTTACAGATATGACATCTGAACTTGGTAATTTTTTTCTTCCCTGATGTCTGTTCCCTCTGATCCTCGACACCTTTCCTATTTGTTTTTGCGAGAAGCGCTTCACTAGACGTGCCTTCCTTGCTTCCTATCAGCACTTTTTCATGCGCACAAAGTTGGCTGGTAATATTCTCAACAGTTCTTTCTTTCTTGGACATCAACATCCAACTCGATTTAAATGAAAAATAGCTTTCTGGCAGTGTATCTAAAATCTTACAAATTAAAAGTATTTCTGGTAATTGCTTACTTTCTTCAGCTTTTAATAATTCCTGATTCAGTTTGTGCCACATATTTTTCAATTTCGATACATGAGTTGCCATGTCATCAGCAGTATCCTTTTGAAATTTAAAGAACTCCATACATACTTCGTACAACCTGTCTTCATTGACACCGTCATAGAGTCTATGTAGTTCATCCCATACGTCCTTAGGATGAGAGAATCTAATTACCTTGTCTAAGATTTCATCTGATATGTTGTTCGTAACCAGCAGTAACGCGGTACTTTCCAGCCTAACATACTCCGATAACTTTTTGTTATACTCCGTCAAAGCCACTGCGGACGCAGCATCAGCATCACCGCCCTCAGCTACAGGCTTTTTCGGTTTTTGAAATTTTCCCTGAATAATGTCCAAAAGTCCGTCCATGCCCCGTAACAGAGCAGACATGCGGTACTTCCATTGTATCCAGTTATTTCCATCAAGCTTACTTATTTGTATTTTACTTAGCTCCATGCTTAGTTTCCAACAAATATTTAATTGAATATATCTGGGCCCATAACCTATTACGAGTTGTTTAGTCTCGATTTAAACATTATCAGTGAAATAAATACGCATTCTTAAATTCAGTGTCTTTTTTATTTATTTGACGAAGACCTAAGTTATTATAAACATGTCAAGGTTTCTATGGTGACACACATTGCACTCAAAGAAGTTTGCATACCCAGACTTTAATATAGGCTGCATGCATTAACTCTAACAGTTTTTAGGTTACCAAAAAATGATAAACTTAAAAGTAAGTGGCTTGAATCATTGGGTCAAGAAAATATCGACTCCAGCCAGGAAAAAGTATTTGTTTGTTCACTACATTTTGAAGAGTCTTGTATTAATAGAAGTCTTGATATAGTGAGACTTCACGACAATGCAATACCGACAAGGCTCCCTAAGGTAAATTATCACATTTTCATTGTAAGACTACATTATTTTCGAATATATTGTTTATATTCGAAAATAATGTTGGAGCTGATGAAGATTGTACAACCTATCTTTGCATTGTATAAATTCAATCTCTTAGTATTGTATAATTGCATAGCACATGTGTGAGCACTATGTACCCACTAAAAGGTTACTGGGTTCGTCTTTCATTGACTTGAATGTGCCCTGGCGGCTGAGAGTATGTCATACTCACTCAAATGTGTCGCTGGTGGTGGCGGGTGTATTGGATCATTGAGTTCCCTTCAAAATGGTTGAGCTGAATGGTGCTGATCCATACGTCATGTTCGTGTACGGGCGCCGTCAGTAGGCACTGGTCATTTCTTAGCTGCCACGGCTTATTTTAATTCCATAATTGTTTTTATCTTTTTATTACGGACGCTTTTAACGTGCACGTGTTTCTACATCGTTCTCACATGTATAATTACAACATGAATGATGTAACCACTTTTTTGTAACAATATTTTGATTTAAAAGAGTGTCCATGGAGTTTCTTGCCCGTTCTTCTCCATAGGTACCTACTACGCTTTGGAATGGGCAACTAGCTTCATCTTTCTGACTGACCGACCCCTTGACAATTCAAAAGTGCCTGTAATTGGTTTATTTGAAATAAATGCTTTGAGTTTGAGTCATAATACATTATTATTTCCCTGTACATTTATTGTAGACAGGCAGACTTTATTGTATTTCACATTATTGGTGTACTTAATACTAATTACAAACTGATATTATTGTATCTATTTGAAATAAAACGGTTCTCCCATTAAATGCATAATATCGATTTCTGTTGTTTTATTTTGTTAATAATCGGTGTAGTTTTGAATTCCTTGTTGCAGTTTAATTTACTCTTCTTCTAGCTTGATTATCACGAGCAACTATTAATCATAGAGTAAATAATATCAAGTACAATTAATTTTAAATGAACCGCCAAATTGATGATTTTTGCAATTTTTCAGTCAGATTACGCAACAACAGGCTTTTTTGTACTTAATCCATAATGCGACGTCCTAGAATGAGAATCGAATAACAACCTACTTACCTACTATCTACTTAAAATCAAAAACCTTATTTTTATGTATGTGATTTCGATTAATCGATTTGTAATCAACACGATGAACAAAATCATTGCATAGAATGAGCAGAGGACAACACTAGGTAATGGGCGGAGCCTACGCCATTTTACTTTCCACGCGGGCACGCGATACGATCTTTTAGTTCATGTCCTCTCTTATTCTTTAGTCATTGGTTGACAGCTATACTATATTGTAGTCTGTGGTTGACAGTTTGACAAGCTCGCAAATAATACGTCAGTTTTGCACGCTTGGAAATTCCACAAAATTACCCGTATTATTAGCTTACAAGCATTACTCCACTACTACTACTTACTCCATCCAGGGTATGGAGGGTAGAGACAAGGAGAACTATCTCTCATGGGGAGAAAGTTAAAAAGTCTCATTTAGCGAATAAATAAATTTGAATTTGAATTTGGGTATTGTTCAAGACAACAACTAAATCGCAACTTGTACATTTAATGTACAAGTTGCGATTTAGCTATTGGAAATGTCGATCACATGCTATTTGACTGCCCAAATCATAAGTTACATAAACTGATTTTAGCGAGTGAATTAAGTGAATTGTGTAGTGAAAGTGTTGTGTTAAATAATACCGCCCGCCGCTTGACCGAATTATTAAAAAATAAAGCCACGGACACATTACTGTGTCGTCTTGTGTCGTGACGCGGGATACACCAATCAAACTAATCTGTTCAGGGTAACGTTAAATAACAACGAGTTTTGATTGGCTAACACTGCGTCAGAAGGCGTCACGACACGACACAACATAGTAATGTGAATCCGGCTTAAGACTTGTTATCGAGCAATATATAAATATAAAAAACACTTTCGAGGAAATTTAGTGAAGTTACATAATAATAATCAAACTAACAAAATACTACGTATTACTAAACCAATTAAAGACATGGCTAAAAGGTTCCAGCAGCCAGGCCATTAAAATTAATAAAAATTAATAAAAAAAAGTTAAAAAAGTGTCAAACTCAGGTTGCGTTCCGAGTTGCGCTGTAATCGATTTGAGCGCGCTTACACGCGTATCGAATTAGCGTGAGCGCGATAACGATGTCCCGCGAATCGTCATAGATGACGTCATGACACGCGCTATCTTGCGATAACGCCGACCATGCCCTAAATTAATATCACCGTGAGCGCTGTCAAAAATGATGGTAAACTAAAGCGGCGTTTTCGAAATTATGCTGTAAAATCCAAGACGTAACAGAATACCAGAAATGAGTTATAAACTAATGCGCATTATGTTAAATTATTGTTTTTATATGTTATTTGTAATTCTTGGTAACAAATATAGACAACAATAGAGTGTAATTGTAGTTTTATTAATTCTTTTTAACATAGCCAATAATATCGACACAGATATAAATAATGTGAACCCCATGGGTATGTTTTAAAGTGATACAATAATGCGAACTGTAAGAACTGTCTTTTCACCTGTGACAAACAATAAATAAATGAATATGAACATGGTATTTTACTTCGGGGTAAATCTTTGCCGGGAGCATGTAAATACGCTAATATAAGTACTTCGATGTCCGTTTCATCCCTGTACGAATTGTCGTTCTCAAACTCAAAATCTGAGTTATCCGAGTCGATAGAGTAATCCAACAAAATAGAAGCGCCAATGCGTTAAACTTTCATTTGCAGAAGAATAATCGGTCTTTTTTGTGCAAGGTTTGAGGTTGACGTTGAGCGACCACTGTGAGCGCGTTCACGAGCGTTCGGAATTGATGACAGTTCTAAACTGTCATATTCATGTAACTAATACGGAACGCGAAATATCGGTGTGATCGCTGTGAGCACTCACGTTCAAATTCGGAATGCAGCCTTAAACAGTAAATAAAAGTTCAAAAACCCTCCGAAATGGCGCTAGCGTAGGAAAATTGTGTGGTATGAAGTAGCAGTTGTTAGCGGACTGAAGTATGCCGAGTTGGAAAATTAGCGGATTGAAGTATCAGTCAGAAAAATTAATATTTTTAGTGACTAGAGTAGTTAGTGATAATCCAATATATATATATCATACCTCAACAATTGTCGTAGTCCAACATTATTTTGTAAATATAACCTAAAATTATTGCTTTTATAATTTACCCGATGGCTACTGTAGCGCCACCCTTATGTAGCACATTTTGACGGTCACTTTTCATACACAGAGATAGTTCTCCTTGTCTCTACCCTCCATACACTAAGTCTAAGGTGTAAGGTACATCCATCTATGGAATTAGTATGTACTATACATATAAAGCATCCATGCCAATGACACAGTATAAATATTAATAATTGTACTGTGCCATTGATTTCCAGCCATTTGTGCTACCTGTCAAAACCAGCTGGCTGTGTTGGGCAATAGTCTGTGGCTGGGTATGACATCTCCGCTAGGAGTAATGTTCTGTGTATGACATAGACATTGTTGACCAACCAGGCCATTAAAAAAAAAAAAAAAGACATTGTTGACAAATAAAATAGTGTACAACGAAAAATTGCAAAAATATTTTGATTCATCAGGTTCCCTTCAGGGTATATATGTTATGCGGTAGTTAATAAAAAATAAAACATGTCCAAAGTGTTAATGATAAGGCATTTACCAGTTACTCTATCGTTCAAAGATAAGCAACAACTCCTGAAACATTTTGGAGCTGATAAAGTTTGGGAGACGCGATCGAAACGAAACTACATATTTGCTTCATTTAGTTGCGAAAATAAAGCAAAAGCATCGCTTTCACGCCTCCATCAACTTGAAATAGCCAACAGACGACTAGTGGTTGAATATTCTCAAGAAAAGGAACCGGTAACAAGTGATAAGCCAGAGGTAGAACAGAATTCGGAGACTACTAATTTAATAAAACAATTCCTAAAAGTTTTAAATGCGTGGAATCCATCTATCGACTTCTATCAACCTCCACCAATACATTTAAAGTTCAAGTACCCAGACATCAATCCAGAAATAGCTGTCAATATAATACATGCATTATTTTCTCACAAACCATTTTATACACAAACTTTGCATTTGATGAACAAGATGTGTCTTGATGTACCCTTCGAAGAAAATACCAAATCAATGGAGTTTTTCAAAGAAACATATCAACATTTCTTTGTTGGAGATATACAACTGCCACCACCACCTGTGAGTGAGCCAGAATCTGAGATATCAAGTGCAGAGGATGAGCACAAAGTACAGCCTGTCAGAAAACTAGTAACAAGGAAAAGAAAACTAGCTGTGCCCAAGCACAACCCCTTGCAACTACCACCAGCCACGCCAGCAGCTAAGACTAAGAAAACTCTAGTTCAGCAAGAAGAAGTATTTGAAACTATTATTCCAATTCAAGAACCAAAGAAAATTATGCTGAATGTCCATCAAGATGCTCTACAAAAGCCCACTGAAGAACCAGCAATTATAGGAGAACTTGGAAAATTTCAAAAAGAGGAGCAACCAGTTGAAGTAGAACAAAAACAAGAAGAACCAGACCTACCTGTCATTACCAAGAAACAATTGTTACGAAACAGGATATCATACAAGGACATGAAGATCCTACCTGTCTTCAAAAACTATCATCCTGGGCAACCATCAATGAGATTATACATCAAAAATTTGGCTAAAACTGTGACTGAACAAGATCTTAAAAGTATTTATAAGCGTTATGTTGAAGGATTGACTGATGAAGAACTTACAGGCTTTGATGTCAGAGTCATGCAGGAAGGCAGGATGAAGGGACAAGCATTTGTGACATTCCCTGCTGTGAGCACAGCAGAAACAGCCCTGAATGAAACCAACGGCTACATGCTGAAGGAGAAACCAATGGTTGTACAGTTTGCTAGAGCAGCCAATAAAAAGACTATAGAGTAATAATTTGTGTAGATTTATTTCTGTCCTCAACTTATTATTCTTTTATTAACCTTATTATTATTTTATGATTATCTTATGATTATTAACCTTTTAAGCGCTTGGCTAAACATCAATTGCCGTGCCCCTAGCGCGCGGCTACAATTCGAAAAAACAATTTTTTTTTCGTTTTAGTTGTACCACGCAGTTATTAGGACGAAAATAGAACGAAAAAATCATGCATGTTTTCTGTCATGAAAACTCATATCCGAAAAAAACGGGACGAGTTAAATATACGCCTCAGAAACCTAAACTGGCTAATAGGCAGAAGATCGCAAGTTACAATGGAAAATAAGATACTCATCTATAAAACTATAATCAAGCCAGTTTGGACATGTGGCATCGAGTTATGGGGGTCAGCAAAAAACTCTAATGTGGAGTTTTTACAACGGTTCCAGAATAAAGCACTGAAAATGTTAACTAATTCACCTCTATTTATCAGAACCAGTGAATTGCATGAGTACACAGAAACGAAAACAGTTAAGGAGGAAGTTGAACACAGAACAAAAGCATACAAAGAAAGACCATATAACAGGTCATACTAACACCCTAGCAACAGCGTTATGTGAACCAATAAATCACAGAAGGCTCAAAAGGCAACACATATGGGACCTTGTTCACTAACAAGTTCCGAGTTATAAGAGACAGCTTCCTCACTGGAGGAACGCTTCTCTCCCGACAATATCCTACAACAAATCTGTAAAGGGCTTGTGAAGCCGATCGCAAGATTAATAAATAAATTTAAAAAAAAAATGTTTTCTGTCGCAGAAATACGACACGAGCGGTAGGGGCACGGAAATATGTGTCGCATAAATGCGACACAAGCGGTCAAAGGGTTAAGCTTCTTTTCCATTAGGTAAATAAAAGCACAGTTTAACAATTAAAATTTTATATCTGCATTAATTCAATAGCATAAGACATAGAATCTTCATCATTCTCAATCATCTTACCAGACAACAACTTGTTTATAACAGGTAATATCTCACTGACTGTATGTAGCTGCTTTATAAGGTCTAATACAATATTCAGTGTGTTTTGCAAAACTGAAGTTACATTCTCATCTTTTGTCATCAGGTACTGTTGGTAGAATGCATCCATCAACAGTGTGTACCAATCAAACAGCTTGCTCTCATAGTCTGTGTCCATAGTCTTGTCAGAATTCACAAGTACATGTGCCATGTATGTCATGAGAAATAGAGTGTCATCCAAATTGAGTCCACTTCTCAATGGTGGAATAATCAGAGCATCACTGAATGAGACTTGCAGAGTAAAGTTTAGCAATTCAAACTTAGCCCTGTGCACTATCTGTTCCTTCTTAGTTCTGTGCTCACCCGAACATAATTTTGTGAATTCTTCAGCATCGGTGACATCAATATTATTTGGGTTCACAAGTTTTATAGAATACTTCACCAATGCCACTAAAGTTGTTTCTGGAATGTCTTTGAACTGCTTGAGTGTTTGGTACACAGCTCTAAAGTCATCTTTTTCCAACAGTGGAGGTATTACATTGCTACATATGCTTCTTTCTGTGAGACCTAGTTTAACAAGGTCTTTTGTCTCATCATGAACTGGGAAATGAGGTTCGGTAGGTGAATCCCAGTTTGCTATCTCCATATACTCATCTTGAATGACTTCATGGGATCCTAAGAGGCTTGACAGATTCCTCTTTGTCTGTAGGACATATGGCAACATGCCAATATGGTTAGAGGCTTCTAAAATGATGCGTCCATGGAAGCAATATAATTTAGCACCTTCTGAATACATCTTCATGGGGTATCTGCATGAGCCAACCCCAAGCACTATGTTGTATGCTATAATGATGGCGCCATCTTGCTCTGTGTTGCTTCCAAACACTATGAGATGCTCCTTGCCCATCCAGGTTAGGGAAACACTAGATAGAGTTGATACCCATGGTACACTACCTATTGTTTTCCAGTCCTTAAAGTTATATACTGTCATTTTTCCATCACTCCCTGTAAACAGATAATACACATAGGTTTAAAGAGATATAATATTCTCAAATAAGACACTAAATCACTTAGTCCAATATGAGTCCCATAAATATGAAATTTGTCTATAGCATTGAAAATTAATAGGATTAAATACTTACACAAAATATATACAGCATTCTTTTCTTGAGTGCAGATAAACTTTCCAACAACATAAACATCATCGGGTCTAGTAATTTTGGTCCTCATCAACTTGGATCTGTCCATGTCACCAAGCTCATCTCGTAATGGACAGTTAAGAATTTCATAGCTATCTTTATTATTCTTCACAATATAACAAATGAAGTCAGTCTTGTTGATTGTGTAGCAAGCTGATTCAACAATTGTATCGGTGTCTTTCAACAGAGACTTGCTTTCATAAGTCTTTCTGTTGTCAAGTGCGTAAGGTAGTGATGCACAGTTACCATTGGAGAACACGATGAGTGATGATTGCTTGTCCCTCGGGATGACTTTTAAGATATTCAGGGGAAACTGAAAATGAAATTAGAAGTGAATAGTAAAGAATACTGATACATACATTTACAATACATGGTTTCTGTATAGTAAAGCCAGCCGCTACTATAGATTAATTTGAAAGTTAAGCTAGTTATGCTAAGTTACCTTGAATTTCTTGATTTTATCCAAATTTTCGGAGTTCTCCTTCCATGTTTTAATGGTATTCTTGTTGAAGACACCGACATAGCTAGCTTGCTCCTTGTCATAGATTACAGTAGATGTTATATGGTCCTTCGATGTCCAACCACCGACCTGCTTCTGATCTGAAAGCTGAAAAGGTAAGGTACAGTCATAACCTTTACGGATGAACAAATACGGCTCTAAAACATAATAATAAGTTGTTACTGTGTAAATGTGGCACTGGAATCATCTTATTATTGTTTATAAAGTTAAAAATGAACTTACTTGGTATTTATTGACTACATTTCGTCCCAAAGTAACAATAACGTGTTCGTCGTCTTTATCTTCTGCAACGCCGAGAAAACTTTTCTGATCTATTAACGGGCACAGCACGTAGTAATTATGTAATTTAGCCATTATTTTTCACACGTACTAATTCATAAACACGAAAAAACCGCGTGTACAAACACGATGTTATGTTTTTGTTCAGGGAAATGTCATGTGGAATCCGTGGAATCGTTTATAATTTCCGCACTTCTTGCATAGTTTTGACAGGAGTATTGACATTGAGTTCGTTCGGATATTACGCGAGACAAAAATTGCTGGCAAAATTATATGCCGATGCCAAGTGAGTGTGGTAGGCTCTGGGCCTTGGGCAGTTATCTCATACTGCACAGAACACAACTCTAAGTACTAAAAAATATACTACCCACCTGTTTTTTCATTTTCCAGTCCACAGATTACAACTTACATATTTACTAACTGATGGCAACCGTAACTGTAGTCAGGGGCAAACTATTATAAGTCAATGGGCAAAAACGATAACATGCACTACAGAAACGAAAAAAACTAAATAATACTCTTATTTGTTTATGGCATTCTATAGGTCCTATCACTGACCTCCATTATAGGTCCTATACACTGACCTCTATTAGAGTGGTCCTATAACATTCAAATAATAACATTAATTAGGTTTTTTTTGCCAACCTCGTCTAGTTTTTAAAATACGATTGACGTGTAAAGTTTTTGTACAAACCTACTTACAGAAATAAAATCATTTTATCTTAAAACATTTAATTTATCATTTTCAGCTTAAGGAAGTTGGTTTAATGCTCTAAGCCTACAGCTGATCCCTCAGAATTTTACCTATATTATTTTTAAACGTAATAAGGTTAAGAAATAGTATGTCGATTTCACTAAATCGCTCGTTAAAATGTGTCGACTAAGCGATGCGCCATGTAACGGTGAGCGCACGTCAGCATTGGATTTACAGAAGCTGGTAGCGAACAGTCTCCCGGTGCGCACCTCCCGCCCATGCACAGATCGAGGAACCCGGTGACACAAAATGTTCACCTAATCAGGACAATCAAACTCGTTTCGGCATACATTATACAAGGTGTTGTTTTGCATCCTCGTCAAATTCGAGGAGGTAACTATGCTAATGATTCTCGACACGAATCAATAATAAAATAAGTAGGTATTTATTTTTATTTTTTGTATTTTTCGGAAATCGGCATGTGTAGGGCCCGTGTCATACCGCCCTGTAACTGCGCTGTAACTCTAAAGCATGCACACAGCGACATAGTCGTACGACACTGCCTACCGCATACGCAACGGGGCGATTTTGTTCTTTGAAAGTGGAGTATTCTGAAATACTGTCAAACTTAAATACCTAAAAAAACAAGTATGTATTAATTATTGAGCAGGATCGTAATTTTATTTGATTATTTATTTCTTTCATAACAGCCTCCTGAAATTTGACGAGGATGCAAAACGACACGTTGTATAGAGTCATTGTTTCAAGCTATATTGAGGACAAAAAGGCTTGGGATTGAGTTGCTCCAATAAAGCACAGGCAATGTTAATTTATTTTATTTCGCTAACTATTTTTACTTTTAATCTTTGCTATAAGTATCTATACTTATTTACATATACAATGACACTAATATTTACTGTATAAAGTATTATATTATTTTAAATTATTGTGAATGTGAGGACTATGTGTGTTTTTGTTGCAGTTTTAATCATGTTCTGGCAGTTTGAGTAGCTGATGCGGCCTACCCAAATGTCCTTTCTTTGGTATTGTTCGTCGATTCCTTGAGCTCCTTAAGTTCTGAGTTGAGCTACACGGGTACTGACAAATGCGTGCACTAACTGGACAGGTCCACTCAATCTGTGTGGTTCTTTCCTCAAAAGACCATTTCAGACACAAATCTACATGGTCCTCAAAGATTATTATAATATTATTCTAATTATTTTGAATGTGAGAACTATGTCGGTCATTGATTTATTTATATTTATTTTTGTATTTTTCTCAACGTAATCATGATCTGGCAGTTTGAGTAATTTATGCGGCCTACTCAAATGTCCTTTCTTTGGTATTGTTCGTCGAATCGTTGAGCTCCTTGAGTCTAAGTTGAGCTGCACGATTACTGACAATTGCGTGCACTGACTGGACAGGTCCACTCAATCTGTGTGGTACTTTCCTCAAAAGACCATTGCAGACACCGATCTACATAGCTTTCACATGACCTGACCAAGATTTTGTCTGGACTTTAAAAGAGACTGTGACCTCTGAGTTTGTTTCGGCCTTTCTTCTCAGAGTAGTCAGATAGGAAACGCCGACCCCATCTAGTTTAAAAAAAAATGATTGACGTGTAAAAGTGTTTGTTCAAACCTACTTACAGAAATAAAATCATTTATCATTTAAGCAGCGTACGTCTTGACTGTAAAGTAGGTCATATTTTTGAAGCGGCTGGTAACCTGCTTTTTTTCGAAAGCATCTACACTGCATAGCACGAAGGTACTTACGTTGAACCGATTCTATAATTTCATAATATTTAGCATAATAGGGATTCCAAATCGTTATTACGTATCCTAATATTGTGGTCTAATTTTATGGACTTATACAAGTGTAATAAAGTAGAGGGACGATAGAATTCTCTAAATGCTCTCTTCACAAAACCAAACATCTGATTATGTCTTATTTATTAGTAATAGTTTTAATATGTATATTCAGTGAAGTTTCGAGTCCAGCAGCACACCAAGATTACTAATGCTATTAGCAAGTCGGTAATTGAAATGCATAATATTTTTCTTTTTGGTAAACGTTATACTATGACACTTAGGGAGACTAAGGTATAGCTTATTAGAAGAGCAATAGTATGAAAAGCAATCAAGGTCTTGTTGGAAGTCAATACAGTGCTAATCATCAGAAATTATTTTGAAAACTTTTAAGCCATCAGCATATAAGAGTTAGAATTTCGGAAACATATTTTTATATCACTTATAAACAGAACAGATAATAGAGGCCCTAAAATTTAACCTTGTGGCACTCCTGACGTGACTTGAATATAGTTAGAATTGATGCCATTAATCACAACCTTCTGGGTTCTCTTTGTTATGTAGGATACAAACCATCGAAGAAGATCCCCTCGGATACCATTGTATGCGATCTTATTAGGGAGCAATCGATAATCAACTTTATCAAATGCTTTCTGAAAATCAGTATATAACGCGTCAGTTTCGTGCCTGTTATCAATATTTTCGAAAAGCTTTTTGCGTAATAACGCCTCCAATCGCCTGAAGAAGTGAAGCCTACTTACATACCCATCAATTTCTTAACTCTACTATATTCTATGACTATTCGAACACTGTGTAGGTACTAGTTATTTACTGTAATAGTACGCACCTAGCATTGTTACCGAATGATATGTTTGATGAAAGTTGGATGAAAGTAAATGTATGACGAATACAGTTTGAAAATTCATGAGCAGAGTTCAAGGTTATCAGTGTTGAACTTTGGCTCATATTTTATTAAAATTACATCATCGCATACATACATACGTCGGGTCCGTTCCGAGTTTCGCTGTGATCGATTTGAGCATGCTAACACCCGTTCCGATATTAGCGTGAGCCGTGAATCGAATCGTCATAGATGACGTCATGACAAGCGCCATCTTGCGCTGACCTTGCCCTAGATTAATATCACCGCCGCGCGCCGTGAGCGCTGTCAAAAATTACAGTTGTGCTATTTTGTCAATTGAGTCAATCGGTTCTCTTCACGAAACCGTGACTCAGACCCACCTTCCCCCGACCGATCAACCATGTTCGGGAAGCCGGACACATGGGAGAAGCGAGCCAAATACCTAGATATGATCCTCGATGAGCATCTGTCTTTCTCAGAGCACATAAAGCAGGCCCGCTCACGCACCGCCTTCGCTCTCAGTAGACTCCACTCCGTTCTGAACGCACGTAGCAAACTGTCCCTCAAGTGTGAATTACGCATTTACACACCGTGTTTTCGTCCAATAATGATCTATGCTTGTGCAGTCTTCGCACACGCAAAGTCCCATCACATCCATCGAATGCAGACCCTCCAAAACCATTTCCTCCGTAGGGCAACAGCCTCCCCTTGGTTCGTTCGTAACGAAATCCTCTACCTTGACCTCAAAATCCCCACTATCCATTCATTCATGAAACGCAATTCCAAGCGTTTCTTCGATACCGCCGCGCTCCGCCAAGCATCGCAACCCTCTGGTTGTCGGGGCCTCCTCCAAAATTAGCAAGGCATGTTCTCACACCGACCCCGATGATCCCAAAACCCTTAGAGCAGTAGGGCCACCAGTACAGTGCACAAGAAACACCAACCGTCATTCCGACCTCGCCGTTGAGGTCCCTCGCAAATGTCCCGAGGTAATGGTCCCCCCCGACCCTTGCTCGACGAAGTGCCAGCCCGCGTCGTAGCTGAGCCTGTAGCTTTAAAATCCATATTTAATAATAATTATCCAAACTTGATCCAGCCTGCCCCACCTTGCTGTCCTCCATCCAGTCCAGCGACGCCCTAAGCGTACAGTCGATTAATAATTTAATAAATTCGCCTCTGGCTTTGAGTCCGCTTAAGGCAGCCACAGGATAGTCCGGTTAAGCAGTGACAACCTCTCAAGGTCAACGGTGAGATGCCATACACGAAAACGCGCCTCGCCCCCCTGTAGCATTGCATGATTTGCAGCGATCGCACGCATTTATCGGAACTCTCCGAGATGGGTCGCTTTACTTAGTATAAACTAAAGCGGCATTTTTGAAATTATGCTGTAAAATCCAAGACGTAACAGAATACCTGAAATGAGTTTTAAAAGTCATGCGCATCATCTTTAATAATATTGTTGCATCTATGGTATTTGTAATTCTTGTTAACGATTAAGAGTGTAATTGTATTTGTATTAATTATTTTTAACATAGCCAATAATATTGACATACATTTATATATTGTACACCCCATGGGTATGTTACAGTAATACAATATTGCCAACTGTATCCCCTCCCTGTGTGCCCTCTCTCTCTCTATGAAGTATGCATGTTTGTTCAGAAGCTTATAGACTTGTTTAAACAGGCAGAGGATGTATATCCTCGAAACCGGCGAGATCCTCACAGGCTTCTGTTCCAGTATTATAAGGTGCTCTATGCTACTGTTATGTGACTAATGTGACTTGCCAAGACTGGCTAAATATAACAGGAGCTGTTTAACCATGTGTGTTAGGATGTATAATAAAATTCCAAGTGATTTAAAAACTTTAGATCTTAGATTGTTTAAAACAAGACTATAATATATTTTAATATATAAAATATACACACATCAAAAGTGTCTAGGGATCAAGCATTTTTATGCGGATTTCTTGAGATTAAGATGTGGCTTTGTAATAAATTTATGATTTTATAAATTTATATGGATCCTTTTTGGTGCATTTCATAATTTGAATCAGGAACTGTGAATCAAATTCGAGTAAAAGATGAAAATCAGCTGTCAATATTTTCCCTATAAAAACATACAACGCATTGAAGACATTATTAGTGCTACTGTTTCCCTACTACTGATTAAAACCAACGTTATTATGGAGCGGCGACGTCATTTAAGCAGGGAAGAAATGCTCAGAGCCGTGGGAATGATAGAAGCTGGTTCCCGGCAACGTACTGTGGCTTTAGCTCTGAATACAAGTCAGAGTGTTATCAGTCGACTTTGGACACGTTACCGAAGCACTGGTACCGTGGCTGAGCGCCATGGAGGACGGTATCGCTGCACCACACGGAGACAAGACCGATACATTCAAATCTTAACTCGAAGAGCTCCAACAATAACCGCCATGATGTTAGCCGTGAGGCTTCATCACTCTTCAGGGAACTTAATTAGCGACCAAACAGTCAGAAACCGCTTGCATGAAGTGAACCTTCATTCCCGAAGACCGCTACGGGTACCACCTATAGCAATGCACAATCGTAGGATTCGATATCAATGGGCTCTTGAACACAGAAATTGGGCAGAAGAACAATGGCGTTTCGTGTGCTTTTCTGATGAGTCTCGTTTTGGTATGAGACCGGATACAAGACGTATACGACACTGGAGAACCCCTGGACGCCAACAGCGATTAAAATCCTGCCAGGAAGTCCATCCTTATAGTGGTGGAACCATCATGGTATGGGCGGGTATTTGGATCGGCGGAAGAACTGAGTTGATTTGGATCAGAGGCAACCTCAACGCTCAAATTTATGCTGAGACGATTGTATCAGACGTCATCGTTCCTCTACAAGTGCAAATCGGTCCCTTATTTCAGTTAATGCATGATAATGCACGACCGCACACCGCAAGAGTTGTAAGACAGACTCTCGCCGCAGCTAACATCAATGTCCTGCCCTGGCCTGCTCAGTCGCCAGACTTGAACCCGATTGAGCATGCATGGGATATGCTACAGAGAAGAGCTCTGCCGAATATGGAGGGTATCCAGTCGCAAGAAGACCTTTTTTTGTTGTTGCAACGAACATGGGCGGCCATTCCACAGCGTGATTTGGATGAACTCATTTTGAGTATGCCAAACCGATGTTCTTGTGTTGTTAGTGTTCGCGGTAGAAACACGGATTATTAATTGTTTAAGTTACCCAATAAAATTTTAAAGAAAACTGTTATTTCAGTCTTTTTTTCGAACTTTTGTGTTAGTGGTTCAAATGTCAAAAATCCCTTTATTAGGAAAATGGCAAATTTCTTTATTAATGCAAAGGTGACTTGGTTTATCGTTACTGTGACAAACGAAAACACTTTATTTTATGAATCCTTAAAGAAAATTTTAATTAATATCAATCAGGAGAAAAGTTATTGCAAAAATATATGTTGATCCCTAGACACTTTTGATGTGTGTATTTATACATGTAAAAGAATTTTCATTATCGTGCTTACGCTAATTCGGTACGCACGTTAGCACGCTCAAATCGATTACAGCGCAACTCGGAACGCTCCCATAATCATCAGCTAGCTGCTAGATGTGTTGTCAGTTCAACAAGTCAGTTGTTAATTTACTTATCTATATTACTATACTCTTTGATTTACTTATTTAGTGGCAGTCATCCAGTGCGCACGAACATGTCGACAGCCGGGAAAGTAATCAAGTGCCAAGCGGCCGTCGCGTGGGAGGCCGGCAAGCCTTTATCCATCGAAGAGATCGAAGTAGACCCGCCGAAAGCTGGCGAAGTGCGCGTCAAGATCACCGCGACTGGAGTTTGCCATACTGATGCATACACGCTCTCCGGTAAGGACCCCGAGGGAGTGTTCCCGGTTGTGCTGGGTCACGAGGGTGGCGGCATCGTCGAGAGTGTCGGCGCGGGAGTCACCTCCGTTAAACCCGGAGACCACGTCGTGCCCCTGTATGTACCCCAGTGCAACACATGTAAGTTCTGCTTGAACCCCAAAACCAACCTGTGCCAGAAGGTGCGCGTCACACAGGGCCAGGGCGTCATGCCCGACGGCACACGCCGCTTCCGCTGCAAGGGACAGGAACTCTTCCACTTCATGGGATGCTCCACCTTTAGTGAATACACAGTTGTTCTAGAAATTTCTCTGTGCAAAGTCAATGAAGCAGCAGCTTTAGATAAAGTGTGCCTGTTGGGTTGTGGAGTCCCCACTGGCTATGGAGCAGCTCTCAACACAGCTAAGGTTGAACCTGGAACAAACTGTGCTATCTTTGGTCTGGGAGCAGTTGGTCTTGCTGTGGCGTTAGGCTGCAAGGCTGCCGGAGCTAAACGCATTATTGGAGTAGACATCAACCCTGACAAATTCGAAGTTGCTAAGAAGTTTGGAGTCAATGAATTTGTGAACCCCAAAGATTCTGACAAACCCATTCAACAGGTCCTTGTTGACTTGACTGATGGAGGTCTGGACTATACTTTTGAGTGCATTGGTAATGTCAACACCATGCGTGCTGCTCTGGAAGCATGTCACAAGGGTTGGGGTGTGTCTGTCATAATTGGTGTGGCTGCTGCCGGTGAAGAGATCAGCACTCGCCCGTTCCAGCTTGTTACTGGACGTACCTGGAAGGGAACAGCTTTTGGAGGTTACAAGAGCCGTGAGAGTGTTCCAAAGCTAGTTGATGAGTACTTGGCAAATAAACTTCCTCTAGATGCATTCGTCACCCACAATGTGCCTCTGAAGGAGATCAATGAGGCCTTCCACCTAATGCATATCGGCAAATCTATCCGTGCTGTTGTACAGTTCTAATTTTAAGGAAAACTTTCTATTTTTGTAAGTATTTAAGTAATTGTCCTTGTTATTCTGCATTTTACAAGAAGTGATAAACATGTTACCCAAGTTACCCAAAATTTATAAATATAGACCTTGATATACTCTGAACTGCATTTTGCTTTTTCGTTTGACCTTGACTGGGGAGAGCCCTGTAGTGATAACATAACAATTATGTTTACACTTATTGTGATCACAGAACTTAATGACTGTATCACTAAAAGGGGCATGCAGCTGCTGTACTGCCTTTACCCTGGATGCATCATCGTTGATCTTAGTTGGAAGCTTGCAAAGAGCGACTTGGACAGACAAGCCACAAGATTTCTAATATCAGCTAGGTATGTATATATGTAACTATCCATTACCTGTAGATACATACTTGTTAACGAATATCATTTGTCTTATTGTTATAATCTCATCGAGGCCTCGAGAGGTCTGTATCTACAGATACGCGACGATAATAGTTACGTAGCCATGTGTTTGGGTATCTATGTAAATGACGTTAGGCGAATGTATGTATAACCGATTCTTTGCATCCTGCCTACTCCCGGTAGATGCATACTTATGCTACTCATATACTTAGATGACTTAATGGGGTCTTTTCATAACATTACCTATTTACGTAACTATGTACGATGATCATTTGTATATCACATGTCCTATTGTGCACATTACAAGGTAATCTTCAAACTAGGCATGGTGAAGGACTAGTAGACTGATAAAAATAAAACTACTTTTTATTATAGTTTTAGATCATCATGTGGACCATTGTGCGTGTCCCCATAGGTTTAAGATTATAGTAGTCGCTACTGAAGGTTCCAAACCCGTAGCTATTAGCAAAACTTTGGTCTGACTATACAGGGTTACTGGTAACTCGACGTATTCCTTGCACGACGTCATAGTAGGGTTAAAATGCAACAAATTAAGCCATCAAATGTTCTACCGAAGTTCAGTAGTTTTTGAGTTAGTTACATTTTCAGTATTATGAAAAATCCCAGATTAAATCATTTGGAGCCAATTTAAAAATGATTTACAGCGCGACTGTACTGAAATTTAACTTAATATCATAGTTGATGCCGTAGCTGATCTTTGTTCATAATTAAAAGTTCAAAAATGCCAGAAACCTTGGCAAATATCACTAAACAAATATTAATTATTTTGCGATTTTTGCTGATACTTCATACAAAATGTTGTCTAGTAAACAAAAAAAAATATAAAAAAAAATGGCTTAATTTGTTGCATTTTAACCCTACTATGACGTCCTGCAACGAATACGTCGAGTTACCAGTAACATTGTATTTAATTGCCATCGCTACGCTAAGTAGAAGATAGCATTCTTTATCTTATCAGTGTTGCTCATATAATAATATGATCTACCTACAGCTGACATACTCGGTACCTAGTTTCTAATTGACGATAAACTATACTACAAATAGTACCTAAATTGAGTGGACCTTGACTGTCGCCTATAAAAAAATTACGTAGAAAAAATCCTCATGATAATATTTAGTTCTAGTTTATTCCTAAGTAAGAGTACGCGTAAGTAGATATTATATGTTTCAAAACATCACGCTTGTGTTCCTCCAAGGTATAGGCAGATGTGTATGGTTCCTACATACATTTCCCAGTTATATTTAGGTATCATATTTAAAATCTAGACTCACATCTGCTACTGAGAAATTTCTAGTTGGTAAACCTGATAACACTGCCCAACCTGGGGTCCAAATCCAGGAGCTTTCTTAGCAGACTAGCAACCACTAGGACAAAGATGCAGTCTTCAGTGTATATCCTGCGGTAAATAACCATGCCATGGTACCTACTCGTAACTAGCCTCTCCTGAAATTCCAGGTTTATCAAGCCCGAGTGCGTCGCTCAGTTATATCAGTAGGTATGTAGCTACCTATCGTATGGTCAATAAAATCGGTAATTATACGAATCTTAACACTCCGTGACGCTAATAGAGTCATTAGAGCTGAAAAGGTCGACCTTTTGATCAAATTATGCCGAAAAGTTTAAGATAAAATTGCTTGCGTCATACATTCGGAGTTCGGGCGCATGGATACCGAAATGGATCCATACAAGGAACACTAACAAAAGTAATTTATGAAAATAACATTTGTCTATATTTATAACAAAATATACATTGCATTTCTTAATAAAATTATGTAACTAACCAACATTTTTACAAACATTTATTTACAATTTACACAATAATTTCAACTAATTAGAGAAACATTGATAAAATAACTATAAATATTTTGTCATAATTATTATATCTATAAAATTTTATGATAAACAATGAAAGATAGTGTACTCTTGTAGGTACATCTTTGTCATAATTTTATAAAAATATTAACTCAGGCACTCAATAGGAGATCTACACACTACACAGTATTAATTAAACATACTTATTTGAATTATAATTTCAACTAAACATCTAACAAATGACATTGGACAGTAAACAACAAACAATAAAATTAACACCTGCGAAGTATTATATAATTTATATATTAAAACATTGCATAACATTGGTAGAAGGTTATCCAGAAAAATCTTCATGTGTAGGACATTTCAAAGGTTGAGACAGATTGTTCAGAAATTGTGAAAGTTTTTTTTTAACTTTAGTTAGAGCAATACACAGGCTTTCCCATTATAAGGCTCAACATGTCTTATCAACAATGATCGCAAACAGACGGACTGCCGGAACAACCAGTGTGAACCACTTCAAGAGGAATACGACATGACTATCATCATCATGTCATGGTGAACATGATTTACTGTTGATTGTTTCAGAATTTTTTAACTTTAGTTAGAGCAATACACAGGCTTTCCCATTATAAGGCTCAACATGTGTTATCAACAATGATCGCAAACAGACGGACTGCCGGAACAACCAGTGTGAACCATTATAAGGCTCAACATGTCTTATCAACAATGATCGCAAACAGACGGACTGCCGGAACAACCAGTGTGAACCACTTCAAGAGGAATACGACATGACTATCATCATCATGTCATGGTGAACATGATTTACTGTTGATTGTTTCAGAATTTTTTCGAATAACCAAGAGCCTGAGCTGTGTAAACAAATCACTCTCATTTGAGAGTTTCCTCCTAGGTGACATTTTAAACTCTCAAAACCCCGATTAAATATATTATCATGCTTGTGTTGTTGCAAACGCATCAAAAGCAGATGACAGTTTTTAAGAATCTGTAGCCCTTAAAAGTGATGTTAAAAAAGTTACAGCCGATCGCACGTCCGTGGTAAAACTTTGACCTTGAGCTGGACTATAATCTAATAGCTGAAGAGTTTGTTTATTTGTTTGAACGCGCTAATCTCTGGAACTGCCAGTCGGATTTGAAAAGTTCTTTTATCATTTGATAGCCCAATTCTTTAAGAAGGTAATAGGCTATTTAAAATTAGGCTATGACCCTTAGGAGACGAGTAAAAATAAAAAGGTCAGAAAGAACGCTAAGCGAAAACTAGGAAATAGCACGGGCGGGCGACGGGATGCGACGCGGTGGGTCGGGGACCGAGATTTCACACGGATGAAGTCACGGGCAAAAGCTATTATAGATTAATAGGCTAGCTTATACTGGTGTTGTTACCGCTGAGGTGCGGGCGGCCTACTGTACAATCATTGTGCCGGGCTGTTTCGATCTTGTCGATCTGTCTTCCGAGTTTGTCTTTTAATCCAACACAAGTATTTGTCTTTTACAGTGGTTCAGCAGTGATCTGTTTGTAGTACTCCACGTAACTGTCGCATTGTTCTCCTGAAACAATGGGGCTGCGGTTAACACGGACTCCATGGCTGTACATATCGTTTTGAATTTGTGAGTGAAGAATAAAACATTGAATAATTGTAACGAGGAGACATTTTAAAAAAAAAACACAACGTCACGCCTGTAATACCGAAGCTGAAGCTTAAGCTTACCGAAGGCAAAGGTGAACCCGTAATCGGCTGAAGTACAACCACATTTTGCCAGTTGTTTAAGTCCCATGCAATAGGGGGCGAGCCTATTGCATTATCAACCGGGCACTAATCCAAACTGTGGGCTGCTTCTGAGAAATTTCTGAAACCCAATAGCACTTTGAGCACCTGATGGATAGTATTCTTAAGTAAACCCGATGGATGGTTGTTCTTGGTTTCTTGGTTTTTTCTTTGTGCTGTTCCACAAACGATGGGGCACTTAAAATCATGTCCTACGCGTACAATAGCACTTTGCCCGACCTGGGAATCGAACCCAGGACCTCATGCTCAGCAGTAGCACCTGCGACCTATATACCAACGAGGCAGTGAGAATTCAGGAGAAAATGGAGTTTCAGTATCAGTGGATAATGTTATAGTTATTATTATAGCATAAGTGATGCACACTGCGAACACCAACTTATGAAGTAGCTCGATGATTGCAACATATTGAAAGAAAACGAATTGTCTGTAGGTACCCTACACCAATGGCTTATCGCCAACATAAAACAGAATTTATCTGAAGCAGTTACCCCATGACATCAACGTGACATTCATCACATTAAATGGACTTGATAAGCTATCAGCTGAAAAATAACCGACACACCATGCTAATGATGTGTTTTTTAAAAAATGTCCGGAACTGGTTTGGACTGATGCAGATTTATTAGTAACTTGAGGTCAAGTGTAATTTGATAGTGAAAATATTGCAAAAGATATTAACGAGTTTGGGCGACATTTGGAAAGGTTTTTAGAAGATAGAAGAACCTACATTAGCATAGCAATCCTGCATGTTTTTGTATCTAGTAACAAGATCTGCAAGAAATATTGCTGAAAACCATGATACGCGCGATTTTTCCTTGCGTATTTAATGCATTCTCACTTCAGCATGTCAAGTATAATTTAAAATGTTGCAACTTGTCATTCGTGAACATTTTCTTGCTAAACAACTGCCGCACGACAGGAACTACTCCTGTAACTCGGTAAAGCTACGGTGTCCCAGAAGAGCGGTGGTCGCCACATGCGTACGTAATGTCCAAATACAGAGCATGTTTGACATCGTAATGTCAAATAGTGGTCAAAATTATAGTTTCATAGCCGTCCGTTATAAATATGATGGAAACCGTAACTTTAAATCAGGAACAACTACGTGTACAACGCTGGAATGTCTTTTTGGCGCATGGCCAAAATTAGAAGTAACGCCGCCCTCTTATTTTGTCCATACAATTGTACAAATATTCACTAACAACGCCCCTCTGTCGTTAAGGCGCCAAAAGATCCTTGTAGCATTCTAAGTTAAACAGCATCTTGCGCCGCATGCCCTGTCATTTGTGCACTTGGTGATTTTATGACTGCGCCAGTGAGGACAGTTCGCTGAATTTTGGGTCTAACATACTACTACCATCTGCCTTTTCCCAACTATCTTGGGGCTGAATTTAGGGCTTTTGATATTAGAATTTTTGTAAGGGGCAGAACAATATAATCCGTGTTCACCTTTCAAGAAGTGCGGCGCCCCCCTGGTCCTCTCGTTCCTGCCCTGCAGCGCGTGGTACACGGCGGTGAAGGCCGTGGGCTGGCCGCGCGCCTCGGCCTGCGCACGCGCAGCCGCCAGCAGCTTGCGCGGCGCCAGCGCCAGCCACGCGCCGCCCGCCTGCCGGGCCGCGCCCGCCGCGCCCACGGGCTCGTCCCAGCTCAGCAGGACTTCCACTACTTCCTGAGACACAATACGACGCTTTAATCTAACATAGGGCGACGCGATGCCCGATTTTAGCACTAAAAGCGATCTTTTAAAGACAACCTTTGGATAGAATAATACTGCAGGTAGTCTGTGGTGCTTACATCTATATATTAGAATTAGAATTTTATTTATTTGTAAGAATGTAGTTTTACATAGTATGGTGTTAATATTTTTTTTTACGTTCTAAACAATCAAATCGTAGCGAAGTCAGAACTGTATATTATTGTTTTTTTTTATAGTAATTTTTGCGAGGTCTGGGAGCGATTCTAATGCCGAAAATACACTTCTCATCCAAAAAATCGAAACATCTCTGAAGTTTGGTTTTGTATGAGTTTTATGCATTTTTTTACATTAAACAAAAAATAATACAAGTTAATTGTAGATATTATAAGGTATCGTTTAACGAATATTAATGTATCAAATTAAAATAAAATTTCTTTAGCTATCGTGCTTTGTTCAACAGGTAGTTTTACCCTCTAAGAAGAATTTGTAAAATGTTAGAAACAAAGAGGTAAAACAATAAAATATTAAAAACAAGTTTACTCAGTATCTCGTATTTCCTCCCCAGGCTGTAATGACTGCTTCCATGCGGTTCCTCATGGAACGGATGAGAGTCACAATCATGTGTTGTGGGATATTATCCCACTCTTCTTGTATAACTGTTATAAGCTGGCCATGCGTCTCCGGAGCAGGATCTCTCGCTCTGACTCGTCTCTTCAACTCATCCCATAGGAGTTCTATGGGATCCGCATATCCGGGCTTGTTGCTGGCCAGCCCATAACCGTAATACCGACTTCGCTCAGGTATTCATTTACAATGCCTGCGGTGTGAGCTCTGGCATTGTCCTGCATAAAAATGAACTATTCGCCGGTACCACATGAGGCTACAGACACTCTTCGATGTAACGTGAACAATTTAATAACGGTAACCGAGGTCCAGATACAAAAGCAAGTTCGGTTTTTCCATCGGCACTTATGCCTCCCCAAACCGTCCATGAACCGCCACCGTAAACGTAACGCTCTCCCTCTCTTCGATACACCTTTCTTCAGTCGTTACCATACAGCTTGATCTTACTCTCGTCAGAAAACAGATCTTTGCTCCAGTAATGGCATTAACAAATTAACTGCTCACGTGCAAAGTTCGGGTGCGCTCTTCGGTGGTCTACCGTCAACTTTGGGCCATTAGCTGGTTTATGAGGTTTCAGGCTACGGTCCGCGACTCTTCTTCTAATGGTAGAATCGCTCACAGTCAATCCTCAAACCCCACGTAGCCGCTGCTGCAGTTGAATAGAATTAAAGTGACGATTTCTTAGAGAAACTCACAAAATATACCGGTCATCTTGCTCAGACGTGACTCGATATCTACCAGATCCTGGACTGCGAGTAAACATACCAGTCTCCCGATAACACTGATACACTCCATTGACAGCAGAGAGGCTAAGATGCAATCGTGCAGTCACAACATGCTGACTATGCCCTGAATACAGCAACGCCACGACTTGGGCGGCTTCCTGGGCGAGGTATCCATATTTTTTAGAAAAAAATCTCTGGTAGGATGTCACAGAGCTATAAAAAAAAACGATACTTTTTGCAAATAAAATTTGATTAGATGCAGAAAATCCGACGGAATAATAGAATAGAATAGAAAACTTTTATTTCAGACCGGAGTTCATAGGGTTAGTAACAATTTTACTTAACTTCTAGTGTTAGTAGGTTACAGATATACACTTCAAAATTCAGCATGGAGCTGCATCCACCTCCTCATCATCGGGCAATCCCACCGATCTGCGAACACACTGAGAATTCTGTTGGTGCTGCCGCGAACAAGCGTCATCAGGGATGCACATCTATTCCTAATAATGGCGGCAAAACCATTAATATTATTATCCGCAAACATCCCTGATGCACTACAACGCCACGGCAGCCGCAGCAGTACTCTCAGTGCATTATTGTATTGAACGCGTAGGTCGCTGTATGCCCGCTGATTGAAGTTGACCCACAGGCTGCACGTGTAGGACTGCCAGTAAGCTTTGAAAAGCGTTACTTTAACTGCCCTCGTACATCGCGCAAACCTGCGGGCCAGCATGTTACAACGGACAGCCAGCGACCTACGCTCCCTATCAATGTCACAATTGTCTCTAAGATTTTCAGTGACCCAGTGGCCCAGATATTTGAACTTGTCCACCCTTCGCAGGGGTTCTCCACATAGTGCGACATGTGGAATACACGAATATGTCGCAAAGCCTGCTTTGAAAACCATTAGTTCACTCTTTAAGACGTTATATTATTATCTGAGCCCATGAGTCACCGCATAATATTCGCATATAGCGATCAGTCGCCTCAGAACACCGATCGATGGGCTCAGCAACACCATATAATAATATAATACTATATAATATAATATTGTTAATGCACACTCCGTCAACATGACATCCGACACTGGTGCTGCTGAGCTCAAGGATCAGCTCGTTCATGTATAGGTTGAAGAGCCTGGGTGAGCTGAGCCCCTCCTGCCTCACACCGCACTCCAACCGATACACGTCCGAGTGCGATCCACCCGACTTCATGCTATTGCTTTGACTACTATACCAGTACTTGAATATTGACACCATTTCAGGTGGTAACGTAGTCTCACATTCCAGTTTACGCCACAAAACATCGTAACATACAAGATCGAATGCCCTTGACAGATCCAGAAAACCAGCAAAAATAGCAGTCCCCCTGTGTGTGTAGTATAGAACAGTCTGCTTGAGGCACATGATTGCACTCTCGGTCGACAGCCCAGGCCTAAAACCGAACTGGACATCATGTAGTTCGAGGTGTTTAGCCAATTGCTTGTCAAGCAGACTGTCCAATACTTTTGCTATAACAGTGGCAAGAGAAATTGGTCTATAATTTTGGAAATGTCAGAGACATCCCCGGTTTTATTTTTCACAATAGGCACTACCATTGTATGCATTAGGTCATCCGATAAGTATAATGGAACACAATCTCTTACATTCATTTATTGGAAGAAAATTCGAAAATTTAAATTCAAATTTGGAATTGTGGTACACCATTGTGTAGACTGCCAGCTATTTATTGGCGTATTTTTATTTAAATGCCGCCTTGACATAAGACGACTTGACTTTACTTCATTGACTTATAATAGTATGGACTGGAAATATCAACAAAAAAAAGGTGCCTACCTACAACTCATAATGTCTCATAAAATGGCTGCCATTGCTAGGGTTGTGGCAATCAAGGAATATTGGTGTTACTATAACGAGTATCGATACGAGTCTTACTTGATATCACGTTTGGTTCATAATTATAACTTACATAAAATAAATGTTGTAACAGAAAAAGATGAGTAGTTTACTTACCGTCTGTTATCTGAGAATAAAACTCAAATCAAGTGTTTTTTTCTGTACAGAATTAAAAACTTTTGTATACAACATGTCTGTGTAACATACCTAACTATTTATTAAAGAGTGAGTTGTGGAGTAAAAATAAAAATATATATTTTTTTTTACTTAAAATATGTTTATTGGTGTGATAATAATTATAAATGATAAATGATTTTATTTCTGTAAGTAGGTTTGTACAAACACTTTTACACGTCAATCGTATTTTAAAAACTAAATTAGGTCAGCGCTTCCTATCTGACTACTCTGAGAAGAAAGGCCGAAACAAACTCCGTGGTCACAGTCTCTTTTAAAGTCCAGACAAAATCTTGGTCAGATAACGTGAAGGCTATGTAGATCGCTGTCTGAAATGGTCTTTTGAGGAAAGAACCACACAAATTGTGTGGACCTGTCCAGTCAGTTTCTTCAGAGTATTTTTTTGGTGCGGGTAAACCTTTGGGCTTATTAATTTGTCTTTTTAAGAAGTTTATTGGTCCCGCCAATTCTTCTATTACAACAGTCTGTTCCATGTTGATACAATTTTTTCTTCGAAGGTCTTCTATAATATCTTTCAAATTAGCATTTTTTTTTTGTTTTTCTTTCGAATCATTTCGATAAGGCGTACTTAACTTTTTGTTGTTGATTGACACATTTTTCTTTTAAAGCCTTAATTTTTTCAATTTGTACAACCTGAAAAAATAAATTAAAATTACTTCAATCATCAACTTGCGTCGAAAATGCTGCTTTGTAATATTTGTTTCATGCTAAGTCTATAGATCCTAAAAAATCCAATTGTATATTTATACTTTAGCACGAAGATCAGAAAACGTGCTGAGAAATCACTGACAGGTGGACCTGTAGTACAGCTACGGAACAGAGAGGATACGTCATTGGTACCGTAACCTTAACACCTTAAATAAGAGAGAACTCAGCTCATTTCATCCCCACATTTCATTTTTGATAATTTATCCCCTGTGGGTAGATTTTGTTCCAAAAATACTTTATTTTTCTACTTTGTAAAAATGTCTCATTTGGATTTCAATGTTTTCTGGAGACTTAACTTAGCATTATTTTCGTAATGTTATAAAATTTTAATTTTCGTAAGAACCTGTAATTTTCTAGCATCAAAAACGTTTGAGTAGATACATACCACTTTGTGCACTGTTTCGTCTGTTTCCACAATTCGGTGGGGGAACTGTAATGGAGGCATTACAGTAGATGTGATGATACGTGGAGAAACGTCCGTATTTTGAATGTTTCTCGTTTCACATAATACAGATGACTCGTGACGTTGCTTTTTGCCAGGTGCCTGAAAAAAATAGATACTAATAAGCAATAAGCAATTTACAATATGATTTATTTATGTAATTAATACATCTATTTATTTATTTCAGGCCAAAGGGCCGGGCTATTATTAATTAATTATTATTTACACTTGCCGAAAATACTGTGGGAACATAGTTATCATGTAATCTCATTACATCAAGTGTTCTATTGAAACAGCTTTCTTCAAAGTGAAGTGAACAGAGGTACCATTCTTTATGTCGCGGATTAATATTTTCTTCACCAATAGCCTCTAACCACTTTTTCTTTAATCCTTCATTTTTAGAAAACCTATAAAAAAGGTAAGTATTTTGATCAATAAATCATTTTGGTTAGAGCTGCTGTTAATATCTAACTAAAATAAATAACAAAATGTCTATGTCTTATTTTATTTATCATCATATAAAACTCTGTGGAACGGTCTCCCGGTGCTGTGACCAAGCAAAGTCGCTCGGGCCGATTAGGACACGCAGAACGATTTATGTTAACATCGCTGATTGTACCGATATCGTTTCAGCGGAGGAACTAGTTTCGGAAACTATCACAGCAACGGTACAACACTATTCCACTATGACATATTATTGTAAACAAACGAATGAAATAATAAATAGGTCTGTTATACGAAAATGACTCCAAATATACCTTACCAAATATACTTTAGCCTTAAAATCACGATTGAGTAACAATTTGTTCATCGAACGTGTATGAATGTATGTAATATTGCATGAAAACCGGCTACTAACCTATGCAAAGACAATTGAGGTTGATTTCCATTCTTTCTTGCACCACACTTCACAATACAACACACAGGCATGTTGGTTTGCTGTTTTCCAACATTTCCATTAATTTTTAAAGGTAAACTCCTCGTAATATTCTCGCAAATCTCAATAACACAAAAAATAAACAACCATTTGACAGCACAACTACCACGAAACTCGTCTCCACAGACTAAATAGAATGTCGCATAAGATGGCGGATAGGGCACTTACCTACAACTGTCCCTACGTCACGACAAAATGTTACCATAATGAGCAACCACTTAAATATTGTTGTCTCTTTTAACACATATGATTATTTAATTAGAAAGAATGAGACAAAACGATATTTCACAGTCTGTATCGTATTTCACTCATATTTGTATGCAAAGTGTATGTCAAATATAACGCGGCGCCTCCATGTTTTTCCTATCTCAATGCTTTACTTAGGCACATAGTATTATTTAGTATTTTAAAGTGACAAGGTCACTATCATTATTGTAGACTTTACTTTGTAGTTGTTTTCTTTTTTTTATATCTAGTATGTTAACTTACATTGTATTCTTTAAATTTAATCAAATCACTGTAATTGGTCGACGCAAGTAACTTGTAACTAAATATATTTATACATGTGGAAGCTTGTAATTAGCAAATGAAACTACTTATGCATGATATTTATAATTATTATTAGTCTGTAAGCTTTCTTTAAAATTAAATAAATAAAAATAAATAAATAAATAAATAATAAATAAAATAAATAAATAAAAATAAATAGTACATGCAGTACTGTTTCGATTTTTTTGATGAGAAGTGTATTTTTTTTTAAATTTTGTCTTCTGGTCTGAATGTGTTCCTCCTTTTTTGAAGTCTGTTAAAAACGAAAAACTTCGCAAGAAATGGATAATTACTACTGAAGGCTGCAGGTGTCGACCGAAGGACGAGCTGCTTCTCACACGAACAACTGTACGTCACTTGCTCCCGCGTCTCCAGTCGTGACTCTCTACATATTTTGGCTGCTGAGACCAAAACTACAAACGTAGCATACAGGAAAGTTTTATAAAAATGTGACTCTTATTTTAGTAAATTGTGGCGTCTTATAACTTTCACACGAACGAAGTAGTGGGCAGAAGCTACTATGCAATAAATCAACTGTTATGAGTAATAAACATAATACCTGTAGCAAAGGCGACACATTCGATATCTTTCAGACCATTCGGTAACAAGCGGTTACCTTTAAAATATCTCTGAAAACCGTGTCCCAAACACGTAACCAGAAGTTCGTCGAGGGACTCGGCAGTAAGCGACCTCAGTTATGTGACTGAGCCAAGCTGGTCTCATTTTATGTTCTTTATACAGGGATGATTCCATCCTTTTTTATCGATTCATTAGGAACTTAACTATTCAAAGACTCCATAAAAATAGTAGGTAACTTTTTTACAATTAAATATTTTTCCCGAAAGTATTATCAATTCAGTGTGGTTACTAACAACACATTTAAATACTCCCACCAAAGATCTTATCATTCGTATGGCGATTAAAAATTTATTTATTTATTTAACACTTTAAGCACACAAATGTACAGAGGCGGACTTAATGCCATAGGCATTTTCTACCAGTCACCGCACCGCGCCGCGTATAGTATGGCGTGTTTTAATCCGTCACCTCATAACCTCGCAGCCGCCACAGCATGTCGAGCGCCAGCTGCGCCGCGGCCGGGTCCAGGTGGCCCAGCGACAGCAGCGCGCACGCCAGCGGGCGCGCGTCGCCCAGCGCGCGCACGTATAGTACCTCACAACCTCGCAGCCGCCACAGCATGTCGAGCGCCAGCTGCGCCGCGGCCGGGTCCAGGTGGCCCAGCGACAGCAGCGCGCACGCCAGCGGGCGCGCGTCGCCCAGCGCGCGCACGTATAGTACCTCACAACCTCGCAGCCGCCACAGCATGTCGAGCGCCAGCTGCGCCGCGGCCGGGTCCAGGTGGCCCAGCGACAGCAGCGCGCACGCCAGCGGGCGCGCGTCGCCCAGCGCGCGCACGTATAGTACCTCACAACCTCGCAGCCGCCACAGCATGTCGAGCGCCAGCTGCGCCGCGGCCGGGTCCAGGTGGCCCAGCGACAGCAGCGCGCACGCCAGCGGGCGCGCGTCGCCCAGCGCGCGCACGTATAGTACCTCACAACCTCGCAGCCGCCACAGCATGTCGAGCGCCAGCTGCGCCGCGGCCGGGTCCAGGTGGCCCAGCGACAGCAGCGCGCACGCCAGCGGGCGCGCGTCGCCCAGCGCGCGCACGTATAGTACCTCACAACCTCGCAGCCGCCACAGCATGTCGAGCGCCAGCTGCGCCGCGGCCGGGTCCAGGTGGCCCAGCGACAGCAGCGCGCACGCCAGCGGGCGCGCGTCGCCCAGCGCGCGCACGTATAGTACCTCACAACCTCGCAGCCGCCACAGCATGTCGAGCGCCAGCTGCGCCGCGGCCGGGTCCAGGTGGCCCAGCGACAGCAGCGCGCACGCCAGCGGGCGCGCGTCGCCCAGCGCGCGCACGTATAGTACCTCACAACCTCGCAGCCGCCACAGCATGTCGAGCGCCAGCTGCGCCGCGGCCGGGTCCAGGTGGCCCAGCGACAGCAGCGCGCACGCCAGCGGGCGCGCGTCGCCCAGCGCGCGCACGTATAGTACCTCACAACCTCGCAGCCGCCACAGCATGTCGAGCGCCAGCTGCGCCGCGGCCGGGTCCAGGTGGCCCAGCGACAGCAGCGCGCACGCCAGCGGGCGCGCGTCGCCCAGCGCGCGCACGTATAGTACCTCACAACCTCGCAGCCGCCACAGCATGTCGAGCGCCAGCTGCGCCGCGGCCGGGTCCAGGTGGCCCAGCGACAGCAGCGCGCACGCCAGCGGGCGCGCGTCGCCCAGCGCGCGCACGTATAGTACCTCACAACCTCGCAGCCGCCACAGCATGTCGAGCGCCAGCTGCGCCGCGGCCGGGTCCAGGTGGCCCAGCGACAGCAGCGCGCACGCCAGCGGGCGCGCGTCGCCCAGCGCGCGCACGTATAGTACCTCACAACCTCGCAGCCGCCACAGCATGTCGAGCGCCAGCTGCGCCGCGGCCGGGTCCAGGTGGCCCAGCGACAGCAGCGCGCACGCCAGCGGGCGCGCGTCGCCCAGCGCGCGCACGTATAGTACCTCACAACCTCGCAGCCGCCACAGCATGTCGAGCGCCAGCTGCGCCGCGGCCGGGTCCAGGTGGCCCAGCGACAGCAGCGCGCACGCCAGCGGGCGCGCGTCGCCCAGCGCGCGCACGTATAGTACCTCACAACCTCGCAGCCGCCACAGCATGTCGAGCGCCAGCTGCGCCGCGGCCGGGTCCAGGTGGCCCAGCGACAGCAGCGCGCACGCCAGCGGGCGCGCGTCGCCCAGCGCGCGCACGTATAGTACCTCACAACCTCGCAGCCGCCACAGCATGTCGAGCGCCAGCTGCGCCGCGGCCGGGTCCAGGTGGCCCAGCGACAGCAGCGCGCACGCCAGCGGGCGCGCGTCGCCCAGCGCGCGCACGTATAGTACCTCACAACCTCGCAGCCGCCACAGCATGTCGAGCGCCAGCTGCGCCGCGGCCGGGTCCAGGTGGCCCAGCGACAGCAGCGCGCACGCCAGCGGGCGCGCGTCGCCCAGCGCGCGCACGTATAGTACCTCACAACCTCGCAGCCGCCACAGCATGTCGAGCGCCAGCTGCGCCGCGGCCGGGTCCAGGTGGCCCAGCGACAGCAGCGCGCACGCCAGCGGGCGCGCGTCGCCCAGCGCGCGCACGTATAGTACCTCACAACCTCGCAGCCGCCACAGCATGTCGAGCGCCAGCTGCGCCGCGGCCGGGTCCAGGTGGCCCAGCGACAGCAGCGCGCACGCCAGCGGGCGCGCGTCGCCCAGCGCGCCGCGCCGCAGCAGCGCGCGCAGGCGGCCCGCCGCGCCGCGCGTCACCAGCGCGCGCACGCACAGCTCGGCCGCGGCCGGCTGCACCAGCAGCTCGAGCCGGCACAGGGACGCCAGGTAGGCCGTCACCACCTGAGGGCGGCGGTGGTGTTACTTGTGGGTGGTGTTGCGAACTCGCAACGAGCTGGCAGCGAATAATATTCATCAACCTAATAAATAAATCTTGCAATCTCTTACATTAGCATTATTATGCATCACAACGAAAGAGACATCAATGAAATCCTTGCCAATATTATAAATGCGAAAGTATCTCTCTCTTACCTTTTCACGCCTCGACGGCTGAACGGATTTCGAAATGCTGAAATTTTACGCAGCAAGACAATGACTAGTGTTATAGGACTACTAGTACTAGTACTAGGGACATAGGATTCATACTCTCATCATAGTAGCACGTACCCGTAGGATAATATCCGACGTCTACGCGGACCAAATCGCAAAAAAAACTACTAATTTATAAATCAGATCCTCAATTTACATTTATTTCATTAAAATAAGTCCTATTCCTACTCTCGAAATAATTGAATAAGATAGTGAAGGTCAGACACTACAACTAAAATAATGAGTATCATCCACAAATACTTAGATGAGAGAATAGACCTCAAATGGTCTTAGAGACCTCAGATATTTATATAATAAAGTTCTATGGCTTATTGTTATTAGTAGTTAATGTTTCTTTATTTTACTTCGAAGGTCCTAGTTTATCATTTGTGGCTACAAGTTACAGCTATATACATACAACATGTCCCAAAATTCAAAGATAAGCCGGCACCAGAGGATGGACCTACTAATGACTACTCGAGAAAAAAAAAGAAAAAAAAATACCTCAACTTTTTTTTTAATTACTTAAAAAAAAGGAAATTCTTCGAAAATGTATACCCCTTAAGACATTTTTAACTACCATGACCACAATTTTTCAAATATATCAGTTTTTTTTGTTTGTATCGGCAACCTAAGTAGTACTACTATTCACCATAATCTTTGAAAATTACAGAATTTTCGTAGTTTTATACTTTAGAGACTTTAGGTAGGTATTAGTTGCGAGTTAAAAGGCGAATAATGATCTGTGTATTTTATTAAAAGACGTTGCTTATATACAGTACGACTCCGTACAAATCAAAATAAATAGGGTACATTAACAAAAACTTATAACTAACACAATTTGTTAATGTCGGTAGAATGTGCCGAGCTCCCTTCGGAGTAGCGCGATGATACAGCGCGCGAGTCAATATTCCTTTCACATTAGTGCGCGCGGACGCCCGGTGGCGACCGGCTGTATGCGCTCCTCTGTTGGTATGTCTATATTGTTTATCGTAAGTATGAGCTGCTACATCATTCCCCCGCTAGTGAAACGTACACAGGGCTTTGATGTCCTTCCTGATTTTGTGACGTATGCGTACGTATCTGTGGCTGGTGCTTCTGACTCGGTGTTCATCCGGAAAGCAGGCTTTAGTCTGTCAACAGTGATGTTGGTGCGTCTATTGCATAACTGGATAGTGAAGTACTTGTCGTTACGACTTATCACTTCGTACGGGCCGTTATACGTCGGCGTCGTCAGAGGCTTGCTTGATGCGTCATTGCGTAGGTAAACATGTGAGCATTTATGTAAGTCATCGTGAATAAATGACGCTCGGGATTGGTTAGATTTCCGTTGTGCCTGGGCCTTCTTTAACGCTCCATTCAACTTATTCATGAAGTTTGAATCCGTGTCGCGATGTTTTGTAGATTCTTCATAGAACTCTCCGGGTAATCGCAGCGTTTGGCCATAAAGTAGTTCAGCGGTACTTGCACCAACATCTTCCTTTATCGAAGCGCGCAGTCCCAGCAGCACTGTAGGTAGCTCATGTGACCATGGTGTGGATTTGAGTCTTGCGGTAAGTGACGTCTTGAGTGAGCGATGCCATCGTTCTATCACGCCGTTACACTGCGGGTGGTAGGCAGTGGTGCGGGTGCGGTGGATTCCCATGCGTTGCATTAATTTATTAAATAGGTCAGACTCAAATTGCTTCCCTTGGTCGGTGGTTATGGTTACTGGGCAACCGAACCTCGCTATCCAGCCGTCATAAAATGCATTAGCAACCTTTTCTGCGGTTATGTTTTCCAATGGACATGCTTCAGGCCATTTGGTAGCCCTATCTATCATGGTCAATAGATATCGATAGCCGTCAGAAATTGGTAACGGGCCTACAATATCTATATGGACATGCTCCAGTCTGTTTGCTTGTTTGAAACTCGCAATAGGTGTCTTCGTGTGTTGTTGTACCTTAGCACGCTGGCACGCGTCGCACGTTCGAGTCCACTCATTTACGTCACTATTCATGGCGGGCCACCAGTAGCGGGCAGTGACTAGCTTCCTTGTCGCCCTTATGCCGGGGTGACTAAGGTCGTGAATTGCTTGGAATGCAGCTTTTCGAAAATCTGGAGGCAGATATGGACGAGCAGTGCTAGATGACATCTCGCAGGTAACTTTGGCTGTTGAGTTGGGAATGACGATTTTCTTGAATTGGTATTTTTCTTTGTTTGCTATTGTTTTCAATTCTTCGTCTTGGTCTTGTTTTCTTGCTAACTCGGTGTAATCCAGTGGTGTCGGGCATGTTATTGTTTCGACTCGTGATAGTGCATCTGCGACCTTGTTGTCCTCGCCGGTCACGTGTTGAATATTTGTCGTGAATTGTCCGATATATTCAAGGTATCTTGTTCGGCGGGGCGTCTCAGACTTGCTGTTTGATGTTAATGCATTACACAGCGGTTTGAGGTCCGTGTAAACAATTAACTGTCGTCCTTCAAACACACGGCGGAAGTGACGTATTGCCATGTGGATTGATAGCAACTCACGGTCGTACGTGCTGTATTTGCGTTGTGCGTCACTGAACTTCTTAGAGAAAAATCCCAGTGGTCTCCACTTGCCGTTGATCATTTGTTGTATAACGGCACCAGCGCATGTGTTTGAGGCGTCTGTCATCAATGCGAAAGGTTCGCTCAGTGACGGGTAGGATAATAACGCGCAGCTCGTGATATCTTGTTTACATTGTTTGAATGCTTCTTTTGCCTCTTCGGTCCACTGTATTTTATTTTTATCGTTTTTCTTGGCGTTGTGAAAGTATTTGTTCAACTCTTTTTGATGTTCAGCCGCGTGGGGTATACTCGATCGATAAAAGTTCAGCATTCCGACGAAACGACGAAGTTCTTGGATCGTATTTGGCAATGGATAAGACTGGATTGCTTGCACCTTTTCTTCCGTTGGTGTAATACCTTCAGGGCTTATTGTGTATCCCAGGAAATCGAGTTTTGACTGTCCAAAGATACACTTAGCGACGTTTATTTTTAAACCACTGTCGTTGAGTCGTTTAAATACTTCTTGAAGCTCTCTTCTGTGTACTTCTTGGTTCTCAGAAGCAACAAGTACGTCGTCGACGAATGGAAAAACGGGTAGGCCGCGGAGCACGTTGTCAATGTGACGTTGGAATGTCTGGCCTGCATTCATCAAACCAAAACACATCCTAGTGAATTCGTACAAACCGAAAGGAGTAATCACGGCTGTCTTCTTCATCTGATAATATGCCTTCTGCAAATCAATTTTCGAAAATATCTTCTTGCCTTAGAGGTTATGTGTGAAGTCATGAAGACGTGGTATTGGGTATCGATCGGGTGTGGTTACTGCATTGAGCCTACGGTAATCACCACAGGATCTATAGGTACCATCCTTTTTCAAAACCATGTGCAATGGACTAGCCCATGGGCTATTGGACGGTCGACAAATTCCTTGGCTCATCATGATTTGAAATTCTTGTTTCGCAGCGTTGTATTTATGCGGCGGTAGTGGTCTTGCTTTCGTAAATATCGGCGGGCCGGTGGTTTCAATATAATGTTCGACTTTACTATTTCCCAGTTTTTTTAAGTTCGGTCTCGTAATGTCTGGGTATTTGGCCAATAGGTCGTGGTAGGGTTGCTTGTCATCGATGGTTCGGATGCTTCCCTCAGCTGCTGGTGACAGGAAACCACGTGCCGATAAATTTGTTCTTTTGTCCACCAGTCGTCGTCCGTGGAGATCCACCATAAGTGCGTGGTGGTGCAAAAAATCAGCGCCTAATATCGGCCGACTGACTGTTGCAACCATAAATCGCCAATTGTAGGCACGCCGCAATCCAATGTTGAGAACAATTGTTCGCTCGCCGTATGTAGGTATTTGTGAACCATTCGCTGCATACAAGTAGTTGGTTGGAGTCCGCTGTCTACCGCGAGTAGTGGCGGGTAAAACAGAGACATTTGCACCCGTGTCGACAAGGAATGTTTTCCCGGATGATTTGTCGTTTATAAATAGGCGGTATGTGGATAAATCGTCGACTTCGGCCACCGCCACGGCTTGAGTCTTATTTAGTTTTCCGGCTTCTCACTTGTAATTCCTTTGAAACTGCACGGACTTCTACATCGGTATGCTGCTTTCCCGAATTTCTTATGGAAATAGCACACGGCATTTTTTCTGTGCCGTGATTTCGAGCGGGAATGGCTTCTGAAATTGTGGGATCGGCGTTGAAATTTGCGGGATCGATCGATTTTCAGTGCTGCAACTTCCTTGGTCAGGGCTTCAATCATGCCGAAGAGTTTCTGGTCTGCAGGTTGAGATGTCGCCGCTATTTCGGCTGGCGCCGCTGTCGCTGTCGCGGCTTTTGACGAGGGAGGTTGACACTGGCAGGAGCACATGGCGTTTACCTCTTTCAGCTGTTCTTGCATCCTGTCTGCCATAGCAGCCAACGAGTCTAGCTTGGATTCTTCACTCACTGCCAACACTGTGCGGGTAGAAGCAGGTAGGTGTCCTTGCCACAACATTTTTAGGGTGTCATCTGGCATCTTATTCCCAGCTAGGTTTCTCATTCGGCGAAGCAACTGCGATGGACGCTGGTCGCCGAGTTCCATATCATTCAGCAGTTTTTGTAGCTGAATACCTTCGCTATCTTCATATACCTCCATTAGTCTTCTTTTTACTGCGTCGTATCGCCCGGAGTTGGGCGGTGACAAGATGATATCGCTGATTTGGTCGATGTCCTTGATATCCAGCTGAGCCACAACGAGTGCGAACTTGCCTTCGTCGCCGAGCTTCTGGTTGTAGATGATTACCTCAAATTGGGCGAACCAAAGCTTAGGTCGGTCGCACCAGAATTTAGGTATGCGTGACTGGACACTAATTGTTTCGACGCCTTCAGAAATCTTGTCTTCTCTTGATACGGGCGTAGGCCGTAGCCATTTCGAACGCGGGGTCACCACTTTAGAGACTTTAGGTAGGTATTAGTTGCGAGTTAAAAGGCGAATAATGATCTGTGTATTTTATTAAAAGACGTTGCTTATATACAGTACGACTCCGTACAAATCAAAATAAATAGGGTACATTAACAAAAACTTATAACTAACACAATTTGTTAATGTCGGTAGAATGTGCCGAGCTCCCTTCGGAGTAGCGCGATGATACAGCGCGCGAGTCAATATTCCTTTCACATTAGTGCGCGCGGACGCCCGGTGGCGACCGGCTGTATGCGCTCCTCTGTTGGTATGTCTATATTGTTTATCGTAAGTATGAGCTGCTACAATACAAAAAAACAACCAAAAAAAATATTTCCCTAAAATGTTGAAAGATTTTTACGTTCAGTACACTTTAACTCATCGTAGTGTAAAAAAAAATATGGACACTACTATGGCAAGTTTTTTTAAAAATTAGCGCAACTAACCTAGATTTTAAAATGGTATAATACTTTAGGAAAACTAGCCACAAAAAAAAATAATGACACTTTTTCTAATCAAGAACCAAATTTCATAAGTTGTTGTTAATAGTAATCACTTCTACTATGTGCCCAAAATAGATTTTTGTTGTTGGAAAATGTTGAATGAATGAAACAAATGGTGTCAATAAATGTAAAGGAGATGTTTGATTTTGGGCCACCACTATGTACACGACATAGATAAATAGGAAAAAAATAGGGGAATTTCATAAAAATACTAAAAAAATAATTTGAAGAAGGGTACAGTGGTACAAAAATGATAATTTAAAAAGTTTTTTAATAAGATAACCCTATTTTTAGGGCAGCCATGACAGTTGTGTTTGACAAATGACATGACGTTTGACAGTTTAAACTAAGAAGTACCTAACTTTTTGAGTCTTTCCTTGATGTGTTAATTTTTTTATGAGTACTAATACATTGTGTTGTTGTTACAGACTACTCAAACAGAGTTTTAATTAAATTTTTCTAAAGGCAATATAACCGGTCATCCTCAGCGATACACTTTGTTTCCTCCAACCTTGACATTGGCAGAATCATCGATAAAACGATGGAGCCATTACTATAAAATTGGAATTGGAGTCTTTCCTTGATTTGAGTTTGGATTGGATGTGTTTCGGAGTTTTTAGTGATTGTTTCTGTTTTGCGACCCAGTTTGCTACTACGGACCTTGATTGATTGCTTCTCTGTTGACCCCGGCTCTGTTATATGGTTTCTGATTCGCCTGTGATTTGGATTCCTTCGTGTGTTATTTTACAATAACAAGTTCAGTTTCAGGTATGTCCCGTGCATCTACTTATTGTTTTGTTCAAATGCTATTTCTATGTAATGTTTTCTTTCCTTGTTCCGTATTTTAACAGATTTTAATTCATACTTATTCCAGTTTATTGACAATGGCGTGCCTACGGTGCACCTCTGTCATAGATGAAAATGAACAGTATTATGCTGCCGATGACATGGGTCCCGAAATAATTTCAGATATATTGGCAATCTGGTAAAAACATTTTATTTATCTATATATTGTGACATATCTTTATACACTGTATACCTTCTTTTTTGTTTTGTTATAGGTTGATGAAAATCGAGTAATGTGCTCACAATGTTTTGGCATCATAATGCAAGAAATGTCAAATGATAGTGCTCTGGCAGATGGAGATCACGAACTCCAGCATCACCATGATAGCAATGTTTCTGTTTGGTGTAGGACATCTTTGTTTAGGAGGCGTACTCACTCTATTAGCGAGGGTGCCGAAAGGCAATATATTGCTGAAACAATTGTTCCAAGAGAGGTAAACAACTCTTTTGTTTTCTTTTTCATTCATTCAAGGCAGGCACAAATGCAGATGTTTCTTAATTATGATCCAAGTCCACATCGTTCCAGTAACAAAAAGAACAGTCATAATTTAATTTTTGGCCATGGCCATCCAAGGCCAAAAATTAAATTGTGACTGGTCTGTAAAGGTGATATTAAAATAGCTAAATCTTGATCAATTAATATTATTTAAAATTTTGTGTTTTAAATAAATAAATCATAATTTCATATTTTTTGTTTTAGATACCCGAGGGTGGCTTACTATGTTTTGCTTGTTGGGTACATACTCGGCGTACAATACAACAACAATAGCAGAATCATAGCAGCTCCTGCGGTTGATAGGAATATGAATGCGTGTGTATGGTGCCGACGGTCTCTTGCCCAAACACGCAGCCACTCCATACCTGAAGGATCTGAACGGACCATTATATCAGAAACTATATATCCAAGAGAGGTAACATTAACAGCTTACCTTACTTAATTACCTACTTTTGGAATGAAGTAATTGTGCGAATAGCCAATACATATTGTATTCTTTTGTATTATTCAGATTCCACCAGGAGGACTGGTTTGCTATGCTTCTTGGGTAGCAGCACATAGAAATGTGGAGCGTGCTACAAGGAGTGAGGATAACCAGCAAACTCCAGGCCCGTCTAACCTTCACCAAGACTCAGTGTGTGCATGGTGTAGAATGTCGCTACATTGAAGGCTAACACATGTGGCTAGTGGTCCTGTGAGAGATGAAGTTGCAGCAAGAATATAATAATAGAATATATACAACGGACAGTGGGTTGCTGTGCTCACATAATGACCATTGTGTGGTATTTGGGTTGGGCTCGGTACCAAGAGAACATAGAAGCACCTGCATGGAATATTAATAAGGGATGATGTAGATAATAAAATCATAAGTCCCAACATGTTGTTTTATTTATATACCTCTCATGACTGATTTCTCATCGTCTTAATGTCGATTATACTAGGAATTAAATAACATAGAACTCATTAGAAACATTGTTACTGCTTTGTTGGTCTTCCCAGCTGATAGGTACCTACTGTTTAAAGAAATAGTTTACTTTAACATGCAGTTGTCAGGTACCGCACAGATCTCTCCTATGAATTATCGAAGTCAAGAGTATATTGTTAGGCACTATCTTTAGTGAAGCAGTACGACTGTTAAAAAACAAAACGTTCAAGCCTTCGTTACGTTTCTTGCTCCTCTTGACACCGATATAACCAATCTCTAACTGCTCGAATAGGTGATAGAAGCTTGCTGCCGCAGTCGAGTAGAATACTCTGTAGTCGTGTACGTTACCCCAGCAAGAAAGTGTCTCCTAGAGTTATAGGAGTAGAACGTATAATTGGTGCCTTATCTGCTGTAAATGTGCCCCCACATAAAAAATGTGTGCCCCCTGTCGTTTTGGAAAAAAACGGAAAAAACGATTCTTGCTGGAGTAACGTTTTTCTAGCAGGAAAATTCTAAACGAATGATCGGAGAGAGAAAAATTGTGCATGGCCAGAGAGCTTATATGTGTGCCAAAATGTGCCCCCAAAAATAAAATCTGTGCCCCTTCAGGTTTTCGAGATATTGCATTTCCTGCTGGAGTAACGTTTTGATGAATCGTATATCTCTACAACCATTGCATGTGCCCCTGTAGAATAAACATACACGAGTAGCTCTTAATGTGTGCCCCATTGTGCCCCAAATTAGATTTGCGAAAATATTTATAGTTTTCAAGTTATCGCGGTTTTATGAAAACCCGAAAAAACATCGCAGCGCCTAAATTAGACAAGGCACAAGTTCGCTGAAAACTGTATTCGGTCCTTCTTGACGCTAATAATAACCATACAAAGTTTCAAAACTGTTCATTCATGCGTTTTTGAATAATCTCGCTAGAAGTCAAAACGATGGAGTCATAACTTTGACGGCAAAATACAAGGAACCGGCTCAATCCCAGATTTGTAGGTGTAAACCAAAATCGTGTGCCTTTAGTCAAAAATATACGGTGAAAATATTCAGCTTGGAATGTTACGCATTAAGTAAATTTTAACAAAAAACCAAAATATGTTAGCAACGGCTGGTTATCCGACCAAATTTGAATGACTACTAAAAAGCGACGGATTCATACATATCGACGACCTTCTTTATTGGACGTATTATACCTAAGCTGTTGTCCGTACAGTCGCGTTCAAAAGTTTTGGGGGCTAATTAAAACATATATTAAATGCACCTTGTGACTATAATAAATGAAACAGCTTGTTGATGTGGAAATTATTATTTTTATTCCCTTAATTTTAATTCTTAAAGAAAATATTGCATCAAATCCCAGATCAAAGTTCCTACCTATAAATATTAGAAATTATTTGCACGTTGTGTAGTCATTATTATTTAATCACAGATCAGTTTTTCATCTAAGTCTAACATACATATAATTAGTAAATTCGCATCACAAAAAATCACAGATCAGTATTAAGTATAAGTATAATATTGTGTAAAAAAAATATTAAATTTTAAATCACAGATAAATAATTTTCTTACGAGTAATTTGCTTATACATAGATTCAGATAAAGTGTGTTAGTATAGTAAACCGCATAAAGATATAACTGTAAACATCGAATGTGCACAAAGTTAATTAAACAGATTTTTAAAATATAGCTCCGATTAAATGATAAAAATTGAAAACCACGAAATATGACACTAAATTGCGACGTTGCCACTCATAAGGTATAAACGCTCTTAAGGTGAATGCTCCAACCAACCCGCGAAATTCAAATTTTCTTACGTTTTTTGCAATTTGCACGCCAGTGCTAGGTTGTATGTTGATTAAAATATTATTAAGAAGTATAATCATCAAAATCATCAATACAACCCTCCAAGTTCATAAAGGTGTAGGGTTGACTTTTTCTGTTTTTTTTTTGGTTCCTACACCTTTATGAACTTGGAAGGTTGTATTGGTGATTATAATTCTGTAACTACATACGTTTTACAGCCGCGAATAATATTTTAATCAACATACAACCTAGTACTGCCTGCAAATTGCAAAAAACGCAAGAAATTTTGAATTTCGCGGGCTGGTTGGAGCATTCCCCTTAATGATGAAAAACTTACTGTTATATATATATATATATATATATATATATTTATTGATAAGCCGTAGGTATATGTATATATATATATATATATATATATATATATTTATTGATAAGCCGTAGGTTAGATAAATTAATAAAGTATATATATATATATATATATATATAAAGACAAATACGGGCTTTTTATTTATATACAAAAAAGAGCTACCTCTTTTTAGTAGTAGGTATTCATCACACATTAATTCATGAACAATTTTTTTAAACATTGGAACCAATAAAATTTTGGGTCAAAGACCTGACAAATATCTGGATGTATTTCTTTCGTTCACACATAAATTACTGGATGTATTTTAATGAAATTTAGAATCGAGAAGATAGCTTACCTTGGAATAGCACTTACGCTACTATTTATAATGTACCTACTTAATCATGTGTAAGGTCATAGAAACAGGTAGTAGAATATAATCCAATAACAACTTTATTTTATTACTTACTACTTTTCTACTTCAGTGTACTCAGGCACAACACGTGTGAACCGGTTAGTGAGTAAAGTAAAGAAGGTCATCGATATGTATGAATCCGTCGCTTTTTAGTAGTCATTTAAATTTGGTCGGATAACCAGTCGTTGCTTACATATTTTGGTTTTTTGTTAATATTTACTTAATGCGAAACATTCCAAGCTGAATATTTTTACCATATATTTTTTACTAAAGGCACACGATTTTGGTTTACACCTACAAATCTGGGATTGAGCCGGTTCCTTGTATTTTGCCGTCAAAGTTATGACACCATCGTTTTGACTTCTAGCGAGATTATTCAAAAACGCATGCATGAACAGTTTTGAAACTTTGTATGGTTATTTTTAGCGTCAAGAAGGACCGAATACAGTTTTCAGCGAACTTGTGCCTTGTCTAATTGAGGCGCTGCGATGTTTTTTCGGGTTTTCATAAAACCGCGACAACTTGAAAACTATAAATATTTTCGTAAATCTAATTTGGGGCACAATGGGGCACACATTAAGAGCTACTCGTGTATGTTTATTCTACAGGGGCACATGCAATGGTTGTAGAGATATACGATTCATCAAAACGTTACTCCAGCAGGAAATGCAATATCTCGAAAACCTGAAGGGGCACAGATTTTATTTTTGGGGGCACATTTTGGCACACATATAAGCTCTCTGGCCATGCACAATTTTTCTCTCTCCGATCATTCGTTTAGAATTTTCCTGCTAGAAAAACGTTACTCCAGCAAGAATCGTTTTTTCCGTTTTTTTCCAAAACGACAGGGGGCACACATTTTTTATGTGGGGGCACATTTACAGCAGATAAGGCACCAATTATACGTTCTACTCCTATAACTCTAGGAGACACTTTCTTGCTGGGGTAACGTACACTCTGTAGTCTTATTTTATCGAAACCGAAACCCAACCCAAGATTTTCGAAATTAGTATTGTTTTGTTTGATGGCAGCTAGGTACCTAATACACGTCAATCAAATGTCATTGTCAAAATGACGTTTTACGCATGCTGCTAATCTGATCCACCATGTTTAATTTTATGTTGTGTTGCTCTCCTTGGCCAAGTTAATTTGAGTATACCTTGAAACGAAGTGAAATTAAAGGAAATTAACAATAGAAAACGGTTCCTGTAATACATAGCGATATTTACATATAGTGTACATAGTGCTGGCCCAGGCTCCATACATTTCTGGAACATCTCCAATTGCATTATTAATAATATTATAATAAATGTTCGAACTGTTTACCACCGGCATTAATACAGGCACGACATCGCCTTAAAAAAGATCGTTTTATTCGTCGTGCATATCTTCTACAATTGATATGATCCGCAGCCTGAGTGATTTTTTGGCGAAGGTCGTTCAGTGTTGCAATGGGTTTCGAGTAGACTCTGTCTTTGAGACAACCCCAATAGAAGAAGTCCAGGGGGTTTAGATCGGGTGAACGGGGTGGCCATAAAATAGGACCAAGTCTCCCTATCCAACGCCCTGGATACTCTTGGTTTAAGTATTCTCGCACAGGACGGGCATAGTGAGCTGGGAAACCATCATTTTGAAACCATATGTTTTTGAATCACTAATGGGCATGTCTTCTAATAATACTGGCAAGTCATTTTGTATGAAGTTCAAATAACTATTGCCATCCAAGTTTCCTTGTAATTCAAAAGGCCCAATCACTTTTCCGTTTAAAATACCCGTCCATAGGTTAACCTTGAATTGATATTGGGATTTGTCTTGTCTCATCAGGTGCGGATTTTCATTGCTCCAGCTATGTAGGTTGTGAAGATTTAAATAGCCATTTCTCTTGCAGGTTGATTCATCCGACCATAGAATATTATCCAAGAATTGGGGATCTTCTCTGTGCTTTTGCAGCATCACACGGCAAAATGCGACTCGTAGTGGATAGTCCCGCGGCAATAACGTCTGCACACGCCTGTAGTGATATGGGTGAAGTCTGTTGACGTTTTAGGATTCGATGTGCAGTTGTTTTTGGGATTCCCGTAGCTATTTCTATGGCACGTACCGAGGTAGTTGAATCATTTTCAATTTCATTGAGAACTTCTTCGTCGCGTTCCGATCTAGGTCTTCCAGCATTTCTCCTGTCAGATGGTAAACGGCCCTCCGAAAACGCTTGATGCACCTTAACAAATACTCGATAATTCGGGTATCTTTGAGCATTTGGGTACCTTTCTCGATATAATCTGCTAGCAGCGCTACCATTGCATCGGCACTCTCCATAAATGAGGTGCATATTAGCGTATTCCAACGGTGTGTGCAGCGGCATGAAAAACGCTAAACAGTCTAAAATACGCCAAAAGTCCAATTCACAAAACACAGTCCAGTTCAAAATAATGCCAGGTTAGTACAGTTTGCAGATCACTTAATCCAGTCCAAAAGTCGTTAGTACGAGAGTCACATCAATTGAATACGAAACGGTGCACAGTAAACAAAGAAGCAGAGCGTACTGACTTTGTACTTTGTAGAGAACAGCAACATTCCTACCTGCCCTATTGTTATTTAACAACAAACATCTATCTATCTCTCTCTAACGGATAATCGCAATCTATCTATTTCTCTCTAACGTATAATCGCTCTCTATCTATCTCTCTCTAACGTATACTATCTATCTCTTTCTGACTTCTGAACTTCACTGACTACGCACATGTCCCTTCCAAATTCTAAGAATTTGCGAAAGAAATCTATTTTGGGCACATAGTAGAAGTGATTACTATTAACAACAACTTATGAAAGGACAATGGGAAATGAATGTATGGAGTCTGGGCCCACCCTTCAATAGTAACATCTGATATACCGTTGGATAGGGCTTTTTAAGTGGAACATTAGTTACTAATATAACTATGGTCAAATGTTAGTACTTTCGGAGATACGACGTCTTAAAGTCGTCAGTCTAACATATTCTTTATGGATACTTATAAGGTAAAATAGTAATAATAAGTACACTTAAAATAAAAGAGAATCATTATTCGTCTTGGACATCAAAGACCATTACATCATTTAAAAAACCCACGGGGGCCACGAATGGTTGATGTCTCCTAACTCCTAGGTACCAAATCAAAGAAATAGTGTGAGCGCAACTTCCTACAGTTCGCCGTCCGGTCAAGCAAGAGCAATAATATTGTGATATCGCGTTTCTTCCAACTTGGTTTCGATCAATTAATATATAGCAATAGTATATTCTTGCTCTTACGTGGCGTGACTGTATCCTACCACGCAGCAACCACACATTCTCTGCTGGTATATTATATTCTATTAAATCATGTAAATCGTTTTGTCTGTATATTTCTATAACGTATAAACCGTCTCGAAGATGTTCACTGCAATATGACTGATCGCCATTTGCAAATGCGCCTGGACAAGCGGCGGGCGCAGCGGGTAGGGTGGGGGCGCAGGTAAGGAGCAAGCAGATAGATGCCGTCCGTTTTGAGTCTAGCCATAGTTTAGTTTAGTTATCTTTTAACGAAGTAGGTAAACTACGATCACTTTTATGGCAGTATAATAAGTAGTATAACTCCGAAAGTACTGACTTTTGACCTTAGTCGTAATAATAAGTTTTATTCTGCATAAACATACCTATTCATTTATGAGTGTCTTATTCCTATTGAGAGGTGGGCCCATCATTACTCATTCTCCTTTGGTTCTTGATTAGAAAAAGTGTCATTAGTTTTTTTTTGTGGCTAGTTTTCCTAAAGTATTATACCATTTTAAAATCTAGGTTAGTTGCGCTAATTTTTTAAAAAACTTGCCATAGTAGTGTCCATATTTTTTTTTACACTACGATGAGTTAAAGTGTACTGAACGTAAAAATCTTTCAAAATTTTAGGGAAATAATTTTTTTTGGTTTGGTATAGTAGTACTACACACATCAAAAGTGTCTAGGGATCAACATATATTTTTGCAATAACTTTTCTCCTGATTGATATTAATTAAAATTTTCTTTAAGGATTCATAAAATAAAGTGTTTTCGTTTGTCACAGTAACGATAAACCAAGTCACCTTTGCATTAATAAAGAAATTTGCCATTTTCCTAATAAAGGGATTTTTGACATTTGAACCACTAACACAAAAGTTCGAAAAAAAGACTGAAATAACAGATTTCTTTAAAATTTTATTGGGTAACTTAAACAATTAATAATCCGTGTTTCTACCGCGAACACTAACAACACAAGAACATCGGTTTGGCATACTCAAAATGAGTTCATCCAAATCACGCTGTGGAATGGCCGCCCATGTTCGTTGCAACAACAAAAAAAGGTCTTCTTGCGACTGGATACCCTCCATATTCGGCAGAGCTCTTCTCTGTAGCATATCCCATGCATGCTCAATCGGGTTCAAGTCTGGCGACTGAGCAGGCCAGGGCAGGACATTGATGTTAGCTGCGGCGAGAGTCTGTCTTACAACTCTTGCGGTGTGCGGTCGTGCATTATCATGCATTAACTGAAATAAGGGACCGATTTGCACTTGTAGAGGAACGATGACGTCTGATACAATAGTCTCAGCATAAATTTGAGCGTTGAGGTTGCCTCTGATCCAAATCAACTCAGTTCTTCCGCCGATCCAAATACCCGCCCATACCATGATGGTTCCACCACTATAAGGATGGACTTCCTGGCAGGATTTTAATCGCTGTTGGCGTCCAGGGGTTCTCCAGTGTCGTATACGTCTTGTATCCGGTCTCATACCAAAACGAGACTCATCAGAAAAGCACACGAAACGCCATTGTTCTTCTGCCCAATTTCTGTGTTCAAGAGCCCATTGATATCGAATCCTACGATTGTGCATTGCTATAGGTGGTACCCGTAGCGGTCTTCGGGAATGAAGGTTCACTTTATGCAAGCGGTTTCTGACTGTTTGGTCGCTAATTAAGTTCCCTGAAGAGTGATGAAGCCTCACGGCTAACATCATGGCGGTTATTGTTGGAGCTCTTCGAGTTAAGATTTGAATGTATCGGTCTTGTCTCCGTGTGGTGCAGCGATACCGTCCTCCATGGCGCTCAGCCACGGTACCAGTGCTTCGGTAACGTGTCCAAAGTCGACTGATAACACTCTGACTTGTATTCAGAGCTAAAGCCACAGTACGTTGCCGGGAACCAGCTTCTATCATTCCCACGGCTCTGAGCATTTCTTCCCTGCTTAAATGACGTCGCCGCTCCATAATAACGTTGGTTTTAATCAGTAGTAGGGAAACAGTAGCACTAATAATGTCTTCAATGCGTTGTATGTTTTTATAGGGAAAATATTGACAGCTGATTTTCATCTTTTACTCGAATTTGATTCACAGTTCCTGATTCAAATTATGAAATGCACCAAAAAGGATCCATATAAATTTATAAAATCATAAATTTATTACAAAGCCACATCTTAATCTCAAGAAATCCGCATAAAAATGCTTGATCCCTAGACACTTTTGATGTGTGTACTTAGGTTGCCGATACAAACAAAAAAACTGAAATATTTGAAAAATTGTGGTCATGGTAGTTAAAAGTGTCATAAGGGGTATACATTTTCGAAGAATTTCCTTTTTTTAAGTAATTTAAAAAAAAGTAGAGGTATTTTTTTTTCTTTTTTTTCTCGAGTAGTCATTAGTAGGTCCATCCTCTGGTGCCGGCTTATCGTTGAATTTTGGGACATGTTGTATAAACATAATGCAGCATTGCATATATATGCGGGCACGCCCTTTATGCCAGGAGGCTTTTTATTATGTATTAAGTTCTGTTTACGTTTTTGTTTTTTAATTTATTTATTTCCGCTTGAGTATAGTTTTAAATATTGGCGTGTGCTAGCGGACATATGGCAAATAATTTTAATGTTTTTGTGTTTCGTAATGTTAATTACTTATTATATATATTTGACGGCACGGTTGGCGCAGTGGTTAAGCGATTGACTGCTGCGTTACGTGTCGCGGGTTCGATCCCCGCACGGAACAAATATTTGTATGACCTGCAAGTAGTTGTTCCGGTTCTGGCTGTTTGTGTTTGTGAGTTTAAATGTTTGTAAACGCACCCACGATACAGGAGAAATTCCTAGTGTGGGGCAACGCTTAAAAAAAAAAAAAAAAAAAAATATATATATATAGAATCCAGTTCTTCTAACTGAACAGACAGCAGTGCTGCTGGGGAGTTTGTTCCCCCACTTCTTCTTCCCAGCTAAAGCACTAGGAAGTGGTGAAGGGTGGGCGTTTTGGAGGGACTGTCTTATGTGATTTTGACGGTCAAAAAGTGCTGATTCTCAGCCTAATTTGAATAAATGACTTTTGATTTTGACAACTCACCTGCACCAAGTACTGGTCATCAGCATGATGCTGCAGCACGTGGCTGCAGAGGTCGGGCTGCGAGATGAGCACGCGGAACTTGTGCTGTGGGCGCGCGCACTCCAACGGCTGCCCCGCCGTGTTGCGCGCCACCTCCAGGTCTGCCCACTTCCTGGGACACGAGGATGACGAAGTCTTGTTAGTTCCAGTATTTTTTTAATAGAAGAGAACTGCTGGTAAATTTCTGGAGAGGCTGCGTAACGTTATAGATAAGCCGCCACAAAGTGTGCCGAACACCAGAAGGCCAACTCTCGTAATTAATAAAAAACAAAATCTAGTCGCGATTTAAAAGAGACTGTGACCTCTGAGTTTGTTTCGGCCTTTCTTCTCAGAGTAGTCAGACAGGAAACGCCGACCTCATCTAGTTTTTAAAATATGATTGACGTGTAAAAGTGTTTGTACAAACCTACTTACAGAAATAAAATCATTTATCATTAATTTATCATCTCAAAGAAAATCAAGTTCAAACATGTATGAAAATTAGAGATATTTTTGACAGATTAGATTGAACGCTCTTAAAAATACGGGAATTGCACCTCTGGTGAAGGTACCTATGAAATCAACTAGGTGCAAAAGGCGCAAAACCGGTCCATGTGTCGGATACTTGGTCTTATCGACCGATCGATACTTGGGAAAGGCCTATGTCCAGGGGCCTACTCTCTAAGTCCATTAACGAAGATACGGGCCCGACCGAAAGTAGTTCAATACTTCGGATTGAACCCTACACTCGATTAATTTACCTTTTCGGACGGGCAAAAACACATCGGAAGTAAGGACAACTGTCAAATGGTGTTGTCATTAATTCTTAGTTCGGGCCTGGAAGTAATCTTACGTCCGTAGGTGATACGGAGTAGAACACGCCCGTAACCTCGGCCGAGACTACAGATTTAGCGCTAAGAGAGTAGACCACTAGCAGCGGACGTCTTTCGGTTAAATGGTGACATCAACAGATTTTTGTTTCGCAGGAATATTTTACTGCTCAATGTCTTGTTACTTACTTCAGTTTTGTTTTGTAAATCTCGTTTTAGTAATAAACATTCTTTAGCCACATACACTGCTGCTAAACTGCACGAGGTAGGTGGAAGTTCGTGGAAGGTGGTAGAGTTGATGTAACTCCAGCAGTAGCTCGGTAGGTGCCTGCTTCAATTTTTAGTAACCTTCCATTCAATATAGAAACCAGTTATGCAGTTGTATCACAAACACATCTTTTAAAAATTGTACCTTTTTAAAAGTAGGGCTGAGGTAGATGTACGTCTAAGTCTAAGTCACTAAGTCGATGAGTAAATTTACATGGGCCAGTTAGTAGTCTTCGAAAACATGCACGATAAAGAAATTGACCGCCGTATAGAGAACGCCTGGATGAGCTACTGGTCATTGCAGTAGCTGATGAAGGGTGAGCTACCTTTATCCCTGAAGCGCAAACTCATCGACATGTGCATCCTGCCCATCCTAACCTACGGTGCTCAACCTTCGTCCCTGACCGAGTGGCAAAAACAGAAAATCAAAACTCAAATACCGTGCAAGATAAAATGTAAGAAATACAGGTTATTACCGGGGTTTAGCGTATGTGTAATATTTATGTAATGTTCATATGTGAAAAAGTGTAATTAGAAAATAAGTAGTAATAAGGGAGCTACATTTGCCAACACACTGCATTGCAGTTCGGCAGAGGTAAATAAATAATCTAAAATTATTATGGTATGTTTATTATTATTATTGGGTGTTCATTCACCCTTGTGCCAACGGAATCCTATTACTAAGCCTCCTCTGTCCGTCCGTCCGTCTGTCTGTCAGCAGGCAGTATCTCAAGAACCGTAATAGGCAGACAGTTGAAATGTTCACAGAGTGATTACTTCTATTGTTGCTAAACAATAAAAAATAAAACAAGTTAAAAATGAGGGGGGTGTCCCCATGAAAGAAACGTGTTTAATATTGTATGGAGGTACAGAACCCTTCGTGTGCGAGTCCGGTTCATCAGTTTCTCAAACTCACCTGTATACACTGTTGATCTCGTCGAACACCTGCGACAGCTGCACGAGGTAGCTGCCTGCCTCAGTCACCAGCTGGTTCACGATCCTGTATATCGTGTCCTTGCCGTTAGTTCGACGTAGTAGTACTGCTACTATCTTTGCTATCTCGTCTTTTGGAACCTGAGGGTAATAAGCGATGAGTAATGTTTTGCGAAATTTAATACTGCAAGGTTGGTAAAAATTAAACGATAGACGGCTTGCCAGTAGCAGTGGTGCAAATTGACATTCACTACACACTAAAGGTAGAGTTTCGTCGAAAATTTCCTACTTGATAAAATTATTAAATAACTCGTAAAGGTTTTTTTTTTTTATAAAAGCGAATTAATTAACATTAGAACGGTCACATACTAGGGATGTTTTGCTAGAATTGGAACTCCTCCATATTTTTTTTTTAATGCAAGTCGAAGTTAAGATTTAAGTATTTTTTACATCTTTCTGTAAGTTTGAGGACTCATAACTTTTTTTCTAGCAAACATCTGAATAAAGCAATAATTTTATAAGAATCTGCCAACATTAATGATAAAAAAAACCAAAAGTATTGCCTGTTTTACCGATTTTTTATAAAAATTACACTTTAAAGCTAAGAAAGTGCTGAAACTAGAAGAAAGCAAAAACATTTTTCTTAAGTACCCAGGGGGCTAGGGCCAAATAAATTAGGGCTGAGTAAGTAGCAGATGACTCCATCTATCCACCATTTTCGTATGTTCAACGTTCTGCCAAACACCCTGTATTTGTACAGATTGTGTGTTGCTGTTGATTCAATCAACTCAGCCTGTCACCATCGCTGTCCACTGCTGGACACAACACTCTCCCAAGTTGTAAAACAATACCTGGTCCTCCGCCTGGCGGCGCATACTTTTTAGCACAACATATCAACACGCCTGGATCCCTAGAAGGGTTAGGTTGAAGTTTATTATCGCCAATTATGTTCAAGAACCATGGTGGTAAAGGGCGAGGTTAAAAACAATGTAAATGATTAAATGTTAAAGTTTTATTACCAAATGCGCCAGCCCTGCTGGTATGAGGTTGACGCGCCACAGACAGCCGAGCCGCGCGTCTATTATGTAGTCCGGTTGAAACACCACCCACGTGTCAGAATCTTTACATATTCATAGTCAAGGAGTTCACTTCACAAAGTTGTTGGCTCGGTGAAACATAAAATAATTATTTAAAACGACTGTTAAGCATTCGCAATCTAAGGTTATTACCTTATCATCACCAAGTGTAGATAGTAATTTAAGGTAATACTGTCACCGAGTGTAGATAGTAATTTAAGGTAATACCGCCACCGAGAGTAGATAGTAATTTAAGGTAATACCGTCACCGAGTGTAGATAGTAATTTAAGGTAATACCGTCACCGAGTGTAGATCGTAATTTAAGGTAATACCGTCACCGAGTGTAGATCGTAATTTAAGGTAATACCGTCACCGAGTGTAGATCGTAATTTAAGGTAATACCGTCACCGAGTGTAGATCGTAATTTAAGGTAATACCGTCACCGAGTGTAGATCGTAATTTAAGGTAATACCGTCACCGAGTGTAGATCGTAATTTAAGGTAATACCGTCACCGAGTGTAGATCGTAATTTAAGGTAATACCGTCACCGAGTGTAGATAGTAATTTAAGGTAAGACCGTCACCGAGTGTAGATAGTAATTTAAGGTAATACCGTCACCGAGTGTAGATCGTAATTTAAGGTAATACCGTCACCGAGTGTAGATCGTAATTTAAGGTAATACCGTCACCGAGTGTAGATAGTGTTACGAGACTGTCGTAGCTTCTTGATTAGGAATGGCGAAGACTTCCGGCCACTTAGTGAAGTAATCCATGACAACCATGAAATATTTGTTTCCACTTTCACTTTCAGGGAAAGGGCCAGCGACGTCTAGTGCTATCCGTTCCTAGGGGGCTCCTACGTTGTACACTTTCAATGCACCCCTGCTGCGTGTGTGAGGTCCTTTTACCGCAGCACAACTAGTACATTTGCGACACCAATCCTCAACATCCTCTCGACAATGGATCCAGTAGAACCGGTCTCTGATCTTCAATAGAGTCCTTTTTACTCCCATATGACCTCCTGAACATCCATTGTGGTAGAGCTGTAGAACCTCTGGTACCTTTGCTTTAGGTACGATCATTTGCAGGTGGCAGCTGTCCCCTCGAGCATTTTCCCATTTGCGGCACAAGACACCGTCCTGGATTACCAAGCTCTCCCACTGTGCCCAATAACTCTTTGTGGTTGTACTCATCGTTGCAACATCACACCATTTTGGTTTAGGAGCATTAGCTTCAATCCACTCGAGAATTGGCTTGATATCTGTATCGCTTCGCTGAGCATGCTGTAGAGTTTTCTTCCATTCGTCGCTAAGGTCCGTTCTTACCATCCTGACAGGTACCCCTTCCTTAGCTTCTTGTCTGATACAATGCTTGCAGTCTTCAGGACAAGGCCTTCTTGATAAAGCGTCCGCGTTACCGTGGGATTTCCCACTGCGATGTTCAATTGCGAAGTCGAATTCTTGTAGCAATTCAATCCATCTCGCTACTTGTCCTTCTGGACTCTTAACTGCAACAACCACTTCAATGCAGCATGGTCAGTTCGCAGGTGGAATTTACGTCCCAACAAGTACTTGCTGAAATGCTGTAATGTCTTTACTACAGCAAGTAGCTCGCGCCTCGTGACGCAATAATTTCTCTCTGGTTTTGATAAAGATTTGCTGAAATAAGCTATCACAACTTCATAATCTCCTTTCCGTTGGGATAACACACCGCCAATTCCAGTATTACTAGCGTCCGTGTCAACTATGAATTCATTTTCTGAGTCAGGGTAGCCCAAAATTGGGGTATTGCACAAACGTTTCTTTAAGTCCTGGAAAGCCATGTCACAGCTCTCATCCCAACAGAACTGTCTCTTCTCTTCAGTAAGCTTGTGTAGAGGTTTGGCAATATCAGCAAAATTCTTGACAAACCGTCGATAGTACGAGCACAAACCCAGAAATGCTCTGACTTGCGTCTTGTCTTTCGGAACTGGCCAATCCTTGACGGCAACGATTTTCTCTGGATCAGTTTGTACTCCCTCTTCCGAGACCACGTGTCCCAAAAAGCTTACTTGCTTCTTGAAGAATGAGCACTTTTTCGGACTTAACTTAAGATTGGCTCCTCGGATTTTTGACAGTACACGTTCCAAGTTTCGGAGGTGGTCTTCGAATGTGCGGCCTACGACGACGATGTCATCTAAATAGACCAGACAGGCGTCTCCAATTAATCCGGTGAGTACTAGCTCCATAAGCCTTTCGAAAGTTGCAGGAGCATTGCACAATCCAAATGGCATGACGTTAAATTGCCATAGTCCCTTTCCCGTAGAGAATGCGGTTTTTTCCTTGTCCTTAGGATCTATCTCCACTTGCCAGTAGCCACTTTTTAGGTCTAACGTGGTAAACCACTTCATTCCTGACAGCGTGTCCAATGTGTCGTCGATCCTGGGTAGTGGATAGCTGTCTTTCTTTGTAACGTCATTCAGTCGACGATAGTCCACACAAAACCGCATGCTGCCATCCTTCTTTTTCACCAGTACCACAGGAGAACACCATGGGCTAGATGGAGGCTCTATAACTCCATCCTTTACCATGTCTTCAATCATCTTATCCATTTCCTTTTCTCTTGCCACTGGCATTCTTCTTGGTCGCTGACGAATTGGTAACTCGTTTCCCGTATTAATTCTGTGCTGAACCAATCCAGTCTTCCCTATGTCAGCATCATTTGCAGAGAAAATGTCGGCGTACTGAAGTAGCATCTTCTTAGCCTTCTCCATTTCTCCTTCCGATAAATCTTTGCGACAGTCTTCCAAAAGATTTGACATGTTAAATCTTGCACTTTGGACATTATTCCGAGAAGGCTGATGTTGGCATGTATCAACGTACCCTTCTTGATTACTTGTTCCCTTTCACTTGGGTTCAGTATGCGTACGGCTGCAACGTTGATTGCCCTAACCAAGGTCCGCGCCATCTTCCATGGAAGGTTTTCGTCCAATCTTTCAATGAGAATACATAGATTTTTCTGTCCAGAATTATGTGGAAGACTAACTGGAACTATTGTTTCCGACCGGGGAGGAAGAACAATCCTCTTTAAACAGTACACTTCGCCCGATGGTGCACCTTCCATGAACACTTCTTCTGAACCACATTTCAAGACTCCTTGATTCACGTCGATCTCACAACAGTGCTGTCGCATGAAGTCCAAACCTAGGATGCAGTCATCTACTATGTCAGCCATGATGACCTCATGCCGGTAAATTGTGTTAACCAGTTTTAACTCCACCTCTTTCTCTCCGCGGACGGGTATGTGCTGACCGGTAGCTGTTACTAAATTTACGCGGTCATGCTTACCGAAGAAGTCCCCAAGAAAATGATTCGCTAGTTGGGAACTGACAACCGTGCGAGAAGCTCCAGTATCCAATGTCAGCTTACATGGTCTTCCATTCACTTCACCTTTGATGATAAGGCTGTTCCCATCATGGGCTTGTGAGATCGAAATCCTTGGGGCTCTTTTAACACCAGCCAGCACCCGCCCCGCAGTCCTGGCGTTTACTCGTTTCCCTGCTGCTGGGCGGTGACATCAGCCGCCCTTCTTTCCTGGGTGTGATCTTCGCGGACAGCGCTTCGCTTCGGGCAACTCGACTTGAGGTGGCCCTTTTCTCCACAAGTGTAGCATCTAGGGCTGTACCTAGTACGGTCACGTCCTGGTAACTCCGCAACCTCCCTGATGCGGTGGGCTCGATGATCGTGCCTTACTGCCTCCACCTCCAATGCATGGGCCAAGGCGTCCTTCAGCGTCTCATGGTGCCCAAGTCTAACAGCAGCTCTAACTTCCAGGTCCCGTATACCATCGATGAATGCTTGAACCAGAATCCCTTCGATGGGTGCAGGCGCAGACTGGTACGCCTTTCGAACCAGCTTTTCAATTTCCAGGGCCCACTGCTGCAGGTTTTCACCACTGCGTTGCACACGATCTTTTAACTGGGCTCGAAATACGTGTTCCAAGTGAGCGTCACCGTATCTGGCTTCTAACGCCTCAAGCAGCTGCTCGTAAGTCACATTCTTACCGAGAGCTTCCAATATGGTTAAGGCCTGGTCGCGAAGGCCCAAAGTAAGTGCGGTCATGGCCTGCCCTTTTGTCCACCCATTTGCTTCTTTGACAGCTTCAAGCTGGATTTTGTATGCCGACCACGAAGATGTTCCATCGAAGGGTGGCTCTTTAAACTCGTGCACCGAAGGTGCAGCAACTACAGAAGTCGCAGTCCCGTCTCCAGCTTTCAGGTTCCCCAACGCTTTTCTCATGTCAGCGATCTGGATTTCGGCCTCGGAGATACGATTTTCGTGCAGCTGAACCTTCTCCTTCACGGCTGTGATGTCCTTGCCAAAAGTCGCGCGTAAATATTTAATGAGGAGGATCTGCTCTTCCTGGCGGTGGGTCTGCTCCTCTTTGTCACGCCGAAGCTGTTCCTCCAGCCGGCGGGCCTGTTCCTCTTGTCGGCGGGCCTGTTCCTCTTGTTGGCGGGCCTGTTCCTCCTTGTCACGCTGAAGCTGTTCCTCCAACCGGCGGGCCTGTTCCTCTTGTCGGCGGGCCTGTTCCTCCTTGTCACGCTGAAGCTGTTCCTCCAGCCGGCGGGCCTGTTCCTGCAGCATCACCATGGCTGGTGATGCTGTAGGAACTCCAGATGGTACTTCGGAGATTGGCTCCGTCGTCGGCTGATTACCACCAGGTGTCTGTATCGGAGAATCTTCAAACCGCCTCTGGTCCACCTCCTGCTGGCGCTGACTCCGGGTACGGATACCCTCCGTGTCGTCCTTCGGAAAAACTGGCATAATATATCCCACTTCTGACACCAAATGTTACGAGCTGGGGTTCGGGATAAATAAATTTATACCAATTTACACGAAAAACACACTATAATTAAAAATCACAAGTACAGTAATTAGAAACACAATCACTTGTAGTTCACTATTAGTTCACTTTTACTGTTATTAGCTGTTCTTCACTGTTTGGCATTCTAAGCTGAACTGTCCTACAACGCTGTCAACCCCTTATTTATATGACGAGTGTAAGTTACTAGAATGTTCTAGCATAATACCAGAACATTCTAGTACTTACGGGAACGGTCCAGTGTAGTTCGGCTATTCGATAACAGATGGCGTTAGCGTCTAACGTGTAGTTCTTCTATTCGCTAACAGATGGCGTTAGGATCTACGTGACAATAGTAATTTAAGGTAATACCGTCACCGAGTGTAGATCGTAATTTAAGGTAATACCGTCACCGAGTGTAGATAGTAATTTAAGGTAATACCGTCACCGAGTGTAGATCGTAATTTAAGGTAATACCGTCACCGAGTGTAGATCGTAAATTAAGGTAATACCGTCACCGAGTGTAGATTGTAATTTAAGGTAATACCGTCACCGAGTATAGACAGTAATTTCCTGGCATTTTCTCCAAAGGAACGACTTAAATGTAAACCAAATTTTAAATGATGTCATTCATGTCATTCAATAATCAAAACAATGCTGATGATTGCTATTACTGTCGCCCAATTAAATCGATTTTGTTGGCGTACTTGTAACTCCTAGCTTCACCTTCACTAAATAGATGGTAACGTAAAGGATACACATGGGACAGTGCAGGTCGCCGACACAGGCGGGCTGCATGGCGACGCCCGGCGCGGCGGGGATGTGGATCACCACGCCGCTCTCGGGACGCGACTCCTCCATTATGTCGAACAGCTGGGATGTTCGAGTAGCCTGTAAGGAGAAGGAGACTTGTCAAAAAAAGAATCCTCACAAAAATAAGTATTACTTACCAGTCTGTAATCTATATAATTATGGTCTATCTACTTATACACGATATATTTTAAGAGATACACCTAAAGCCCCTATAGGTGCTAAAGAAGCCATAGATCCCATAAAAAAACTATATAATATAATATTTTTAAAAAATAACCAAATTAAGAAAAAAAAATACAGGAAAGGAACATTTTTTATTATTTTTTGGTTAAATAATTTAAATTAAAAACGTGTCTATTTTTTTTCCCTTCATCAATAAATAATTTGTCTAGAGTTTGATTATTGACCATTGTAATGTTAATAGATTTAATTCGGGGTGAGAGCCTGGTGATCTGTCACACAGGATATCCTAGTATGGATCTCACAAAGGATCATATTTTATGCATTTTCGTCAAAACTATATAATTCTTGTCTCTATGATTGTAACTATGTGAACCTTTGTGAAGAGAGAAAAAATATAGATTATTATTTTTGTAGTTAACATATTTTTTTCTATCATAAATTCTTAGGAAAGGCTATAACGTGGGCTATAATCTGTACTTATATATGCCATGATATGATGACTTATGTATGCCCCCTCTAGCTCTTCGAACTGCTTCCAGTCTCCTTGGCATACCCTTAATCAAGTTATTAATACAATCTTGAGAGATTGCGTTCCATTCCTCCAGTAATGCGTTTTTAAGATCTCTGAAATTAGCGGCGGCAGGATTTCTTTTCTTAATTTGTCTTCCAAGAACCCACACATGTTCTATGGGGTTAAAGCCATACGAGCGCGCTGGCCACCCCATAGCATTGAGTTCAACGTCACGGAAGGTATTCGACAACTACGGCCGCAGTATGGGGGCGTGCATTATCATGCATAAAAACAAATCTATCTTCTTTAAAAGGGGCAAATAGCGCTACAATTTCTTCCAAAATCTCAGTTACATATCGTGCCGCTGTTAGTGACCCATTATCAATGACGCGCAGAGTCCACCATATACCTCTTTTCCAATGATATTGTACTGAGCGTACCTCTCCGCATCTCCACAATCCGCAGATCATATAAACATAGACAGTGAAGACTATTAATTCAGGCAGGATCTATTTAACAGTAACTTACACTAAGCACAGCTGTTACCTGATGATGCACCACGACCAGATCATCCACCACGTTGACAGCAAACCTGCCGACCAGCCCGGTCTTCAGTACGTGCGTGTAGTGGAAGCCGGAAGGACCCGTGATCGGCATCAGCCACACCTGAAGAAAGTTTTCGTTATTTGATTACTATCTGTCATAAGTAGAGATCGGATATTCGGATGCATTAGCTAAAGTTATTTTTTTGCTATGAAAATATGTATAAGTACTTATTTTGTAAAAAAAAAACTCGGGTTGGCAGGAACACCGGGAATGCATAACTAGTCAAGTGTATATTCTGGAAGAGATTAAAAAAGAAAAACCTATGTACTGTAGTATTAGTAATACTACATGTTACATATTTAATATGCATCCTTCTTTTTTTGAAAACATGCAACCTCATTTATTGTCACTCCCGCTTAACCAGAAATTTTTTTTTTCAAATAAGGATTTTTGTTTGACGTCTTATGAGATTGACTCAAAAAAACAATGCATTGAAGGAAGATTCGTCACTGCCGACGGGCGGAGAATAATTTTATTGCTTTTGGAATTAATACATTAAAGTATTCATGGTCTAAATATTCCCATACAAAATTGGCACAAGTTGCTACAAGTTGTTCGTGTGATTCTGGATCAGGAGCGGATAGTCGGCGATTCGAGACACCAGGGAAGTTAAGTTTCCTTATTCTTTTTTCTGGATTGTGTCCGAAGTATTATAATCTACGATTCACTTATTTTCTGCTCCACAAACCATTTTGCTGGTGGAGGCTAACTATCGGACGGAGTCTTTCCACAAACCATTTTGCTGGTGGAGACTAATTATCTGACGGGAGTCTTTCTAACGAACCATTTTGCTGGCGGAAGCTAATTACGTGACGGGAGTCTTTCTAGCAGTAGAAAGTGATTTTTTCTGAGGCGATCTACCAGATCTAAGGTCAGAGGGATCATCAGCTAGACACAGCGGCTATTCAAAGGGTCGTGAGAGACACGAGCTACGGTACGGAGCTTCCGGGAGAAGATTTGGCGGAAAATTTTATGTTATTTTTTAAAAAAAACCTTAGTTTCCATTTAGCCTTAAACTTAGTTTCTATTCTAATAGATTACAGAAGGTTCGATACCTTTTTTATTTAAAAAAATCTGCCTAATTTCAGTTAGAGTAAAATTTTGGTTGCAACCACAGTTACAAACTCTTTTTTTATCCAATTAATTCTAGATTTCTTAAGGTACGAAATCCTTCAGTATTTTCATTCATAATACTTGATAAACCTACCGAAGCCCGTTGGGTAATGTGACGAAATTCCTATTTTGTATTTTCTATTTTTTATAATATATATATTTTTGTTTTTATATTCGGTCTTTAAGATAAAATTATACGTATTCAGTGGCTGAAGAAAAAGTGTTTTCCTTTCTTTTACGCTACAGTACCTACATATTTCAATAGTTACCTACATAAATTATTCTAAATATATGTAGTCCTTATATGTTGTCTAAATATGTGTAGATCTTATCTTGAAGTTGTTTGCTATGGCAGTTTGGTATCTACCTACCTAATTTGCAATATTAGGTAGGTAGATATGCATCCGATTCTAGTATTCTGTCAGAAAAAAATACAAAATTTGTCGATTTCTGAATCGCGGGTTTTTTAAGATCGATACAAAACTGCATTCCATGTAAGCAACAAGCATTTGAAAGTAAGTAAATATACATCCGCTTCTTTAATCAGAAACCTAAATTTGACGATCCCGGAACCGCGGGATTTTTTCGATACAAAAGCACATTCCATATTCGCCAACATCTCAACTTTAGGTGAATATGCATTCAAGTATCCGATCTCTAGTCATAGTATTCCTTGAACTCAAACTCAAAGCATTTATTTTAATTAAACCATTTACAGGCACTTTTGAATGGTCAAGTGGTCGGTCAGTCAGAAATATGACGCTAGTTGGCCATTCCAAAGCGTAGTAGGTAGGTACCTATGGAGAAGAACGGGCAAGAAACTCCTTGGAGTGTCCATGGAGTTTTTAAATTATATTGTTACATAAATAATAGGGGTTAAAGTATGAAATTGCCGTTTTATTGTATTAGGTACTTCGAATTGGCATAGAACCTTCATGGTTTGAGATTTTTGAGTGAAACTTTTTTCACATGGTACCTACTCAGAACAATAACTAAAGCATAGAAGGAAGCTAAATTTAACTAATATAGTCGTAGCTGTTTTCTTACACACTCATAACATAACAGCATTAGAAAGAGACAGATGTAGGTTGCTCAAAATGCAAATCGTCACAAAGCAAACGTCAATTTGGCTACCTTGGCTACCTATATGATACTAAGTTTAAAAGCTACTTATCGTCTCAGGTTTTTGTCTATGACTTTGTTCATCGCATTTTTTCGTATAATGCTTATGGGCGCATGAGAGTTGAAGTGCTTCGTTGATTTTACGTGTTTTTGTAAAAATAGTACAAAATTAATAGTGATTTAGTGTAAATCGCAAAGCTTAAAGATTAAATAATATCCTGCATTATAGTGGGATGTAAATCACATTCATCCCGCAAAGAAAATTATGCGGAAATCATAAGCTTCCATCGGTAAGTAATCAAATATGGTCATTTTATCGGTTTTGTATTCTCACTGTAGGTTATTTTGGCATTTTTTCAAATTATTTGAGCTTAGTGTACACGGTAGTGTTTTGAAATCAATATTTTATGCAATTAAATAATTGGATTCTAGGGAAAATATAAAATTTTAATCGGCATATAAATATTTTGCAATAGTGCTTGCAAAAATAAACTATCGATAGAATATCTAAGAACTGGCGTCATCTAAATTATTACATTATTTTTCTTTACACGTAGTTTTGGGAAGGATTAAATATTTAAGAGTGAAATAAATACCTAAATACCTACGGTCTTGCCAGCAAATCGTACGTATGAGTAATGAAATGACAGTGGTCAAAAATCCGTGTGGCTAATGGTATAATAATTTAAACTCACGTGTGGCAATGTTTTTTTTGTCATTTTCAGATTTCCCTCCGATATTGATATGAGGCAAAAATGGATCAACGCTGTTGCACGTAACTACTGGGAATGCAAAAAACAACATCGTATTTGTTCCAAACATTTCAGCGATGACTGCTTTATTAAAATATTGCTATCAACGTCAATTTTTGATGATTTACTCGAACATTCATTCGATAATGATGTATTGGATGATCATAGAAATTTGTTGATTAAATTGATAAGCAAAGAATATTTAACAATTAGAATTCATTATATCGCAAAATAATTATCTTGTCCTGTAGAAAAAGTAAGGACATTTCTAACAAAAACTATAATTTTTAAAAGGCAGTGATTTAAATTTTTTGTTACTAGTTCCGTGGCCAATCGCTCTTTAAAAATTATTTAAGCGTTTTCTTGGTAATTTCAATTTGTTAATAATTTATCCTGTGTTTATAAATAAATAAGTTGATCAGACAGAAGTGAGTTCTTTATTTCACCTTAGCATATTTTAGATTTAAGAGCGTTTATACCTTATGAGTGGCAACGTCGCAATTTAGTGTCATATTTCGTGGTTTTAAATTTTTATCATTTAATCGGAGCTATATTTTAAAAATCTGTTTAATTAACTTTTTAGAATTATGTGAAAACTGTGTAAAAGGTAAGAAATCGTTGCGTTTACAGTTCTATTTATATGCAAATAATACATTGGAAACTTGCAGGGCGTTATTTTCATTGTAAAATAACTGTAAGCATTACGATTACTTACTTTTTAAACACTTTCACGTAATTCTAAACAGTTAATTAAACAGATTTTTTTAAATATAGCTCCGATTAAATGATAAAAATTGAAAACCACGAAATATGACACTAAATTGCGACGTTGCCACTCTTAAGGTATAAACGCTCTTAATGCCAAGGAGCGATACCATAAACTAAGAAGTCGATATCGGTATTTATTTTATGCATAGTCACATCACTAGCTAATACTCTTTTGTCTATGACAGCGCACACTTCAAATGTCCTAAAGCGCCTTCTATGCTTTAGTTATTGTTCTGAGGGTACCTATGAAGTTATTCTTTTAAAAAATGTGCAACAATTGATTATCGACTTTCAGTTGTTTTTTTTATTCAGCTTAGACAAGAAAGATGGATACTTCGAAAATTCGAGTTGTTTTTGAATACGAGTTCCGACGCGGAACTTACGCGGCAGAAACAGCTCGCAATATCAATGTTGCGTTTGGAGAGGGGACTACTAATGAACGCACCGTGCGATTTTGATTTAAACGCTTTCGTGATGGAAACTTTGATTTGAAGAACGAATCACGTGGAAGACCGTCCATACAAGTGAATAACAATGAATTGAAAGAGACGGTGAAAGCCAATCCGAGCCAAGCTACCCAGGAATTAGCGGCATTACCAACAATATTGACTCATTTGCGTCAAATCAATAAAATAAAAAAAAATATGAGAAATGGGTGCCTCATGATTAGACTGATCTGCAGAAAGAAACGCGTGTTGAAACTTGTGTTGCCTTGTTGAATCGATACAGAAATGAAGGAATATTGGATCGAATTGTGATATGTGATGAAAAGTGGATTCTTTACGATAACCGTAAGCGAAAAATGCAATGGCTGACCCCAGGTCAAACGCCGCAACAGTGTCCTAAAGCAAAGCTTACCAATAAAAAGGTAATGGTAACTGTTTGGTGGTCTCAGCATGGTGTTATTCACTATAGCTTTCTCCGATCTGGTCAAGCAATAACGGCATATCCTTTTAAGCGCTTGGCTAAACATCAATTGCCGTGCCCCTAGCGCGCGGCTACAAATCGAAAAAACAATTTTTTTTCGTTTTAGTTGTACCACGCAGTTATTAGGACGAAAATAGAATGAAAAAATCATGCATGTTTTCTGTCGCTGAAATACGACACGAGCGGTAGGGGCACGGAAATATGTGTCGCATTTTATGCGACACAAGCGGTCAAAGGGTCTACTGTGCCGAACTCCGAACAATGATAGCAAAACTAGCAGTGAAACACCCCGACTCATGAATCGATCTTCACCATTATTGCTCCATGATAACGCGAGACCTCATACAGCACGAGAAACCGTTTTAACTCTACAGGAACTGCAATTAGAAACCATTCGTCACCCTCCGTATTTGCCAGACCTTGCTCCAACGGACTACCATTTATTTCGTGATTTGGACAACTTTCTACGTGATAAAAAGTTTTCTTCTCAGGAGGCAGTACAAAATGCTTTCACACAGTTTGTCGAATCTAGATCACGAGAGTTCTATCGCAAAGGCATGAATGACCTTCCTATTAGATGGCAGCAATGTATAGATAATAATGGTAATTATTTTGATTAAATAAATATGTTAAATTAAAAAAAAAAACTTCAATTTTTCAGTACAAATCGGCTATTTCATACTTTAACCCCTAATATTAGTTACATCATTAATGTTGAATAAAGGTATAATTATATGAGAACGATGTAAATAAGACATACACGTTAAGTGTCCAGAGTACAGCAAATAGAAATTTAAACAAAACAATCCATAAATAAAATAATTAAAATAAGCCGTGGCGGCTAAGAGATGACCAGTCCCAACTGACAGCGGCCGTTCATGAACATGACGCATGGATCAGCACCATTCAGCTCAACCATTTTGAAGGGAGCTAAATGATCCAACACACGCGCCACCGTCAGCGAGACATTTCAGTGAGCATGACATCTATCAGCCGCCAGGGCACATTCAAGTCAATGAAAGACAGTGGTGCCGATTCTGTTGTACACCGAACTAAACTAACTAAACTATCACTAAAATTCCTTACTTTTGGCTATGGGAATCTTAACGCTATTCTGCAAAATAAAATCTCTAAATTTAAAAATAATTTTGACACATCTAAAATCAAATTTGACAATTATTGCGACTCCACGTGGTACTTGTTTGCCGTACCACGTGATCTTTTTTTAGAGCCGTAGGCGCGCATTATGTGCGGCCTCGACTTGTTTTGTATGGAATTTTTTACTTTTTGTATGGAAAATATAAAAAAATATTACCAACATGTTGAGTTTTATAGGTTTATGGATTGCAAAGGGGGTCGAAATTTTCATTATTTTTGCGATAGGACTCACCGTTTTCGAGATATAAGCAAAAGAAAAGAAAAAAAGATACAGTACTGTTTTTGCATCTGAAGTCGAGGTGTTGGTGTGAATTTTAGTTCATGACAACTAATTTTATTCCACACCTTTTTAATCGCGATTAAAAATAGTCAGATTTAGTTAAGACAATCAAAATTTTTGGTGAAAAACGTAAAATTCAGAATAGCAAAATTGCCATTTTCACTAAATTATAATCTCAGTGCCATCTTAGTGCTGTCAAACTAAAATTTAGTTAAGTTGTGTCACTTTAGTCAATTTCAGAATGGGAAATCGTCGTTTGACAGGAATAAACTAAATTTTGGTGATTTTTAGTCTAGTTTAGAGAATTTTGTGACAAGAGAATCGGCACCATTACCCGGTAAATGCTAGCTCGATAGTACATAGTACTCACACTTGTCCTATGCAATTACATAATACAAAGGAGATTGAGTTTATACAATGCAAAGGTAGTCTTACAATCTTCAGCAGCTCCAAATGTTAATCAATTAGTTGTGGTTGTGGAGCAGGACCAGCATTGAGCCAGGCATTTTTATCAGCGATATAATCCCCCAACTTTTAATATGCCTGGCTGCATAATGTGCGTTTTATACAAAATTTTAATTTCATCTCATTCAGTTGAAGTATGTGGGGAGATATTTTATTGTAACATTTTAAACAGTACCCTATGAAAGATGAGTCTACTTTAGCCAGTCTGAAACTTGGTTGAACTAATAGGTCCATATTTCTAGTAAGTACTATAATTATGTCTATCACCTCTTTTAGTAAAAAAGATGTAAATTTTTTCTTACGTACATAATGTTTTCATAGATATATTGACAAGTTACCGTCAAGATCTTAATAACATTAAACAGTTTCCTTATAGAATCGCGCCTGCGGAGATTATATATGGCTCTGATGGCTCTTTTCTGCAGAATAAAAATAGAATCGACGTCTGCAGCCCGTCCCCAAAGTAAAATATCGTAAGACATAATACTATGAAAGTAACTAAAATAGACTAGCCTTGCGGTATCTACATCGGTAAATTGACGGATTTTTCTGACAGCATATGCTGCTGAACTTAGCCGTCTCGCCAGAGATGTTAAATGAGGACCCCATTGTAGCCTCGAGTCGAGCGTGATCCCCAGGAAAACAGTTTTATCGACGAATTCTAGTTTCTCTTGGTTCAATACTATCTCACAATCACTACTTTTGACATTAGGTAAAGAAAATCGTATACACTTAGTTTTTTTTTTTCCTTTTAATACTAAATTATTAGCAGTGAATCAATTATGGACCTGCAGTAGGGCGTTATTAACGTCGTCAAAATTTATAGCACTTCTTTTACCTTAAAAGTTAAAGAAGTATCGTCAGCAAATAACACCATTTGTGGTGGATTTTTTAATAAATGGAGTAGATCATTAATATGCACTAAAAAGAGGAAAGGACCCAATATCGAGCCTTGTGGAACTCCCATTTCTACTTTTAAACTGAGTGAATTGACACCATTTATTTGAACTTGAACCTTTCAGATCTACCGGATTAATTGTAAATGCATATTGTGGTGGTATCCCTCCCATCTGCATTCCATAGTGAGGGTACGATTGCAGTGCTGATTGGGGAACTGCTTCCAATGGTGTATTGTTAACCAGCACAGGTTCCTGCTGCTGGGTGGGGGTTGGTTCCAGTTGATCAGGTGGTGATCGAGCTGATGAGAGCGCAGCTTGGGTAGGAGATCCTTGCGATCCCACTTCTGATAACGAAGGAGTAACCTCCGTAGTGTTTTTTTTTTAAGTGTGACGTCAGCATTGCTGACGTCACAATTGTTGACTTCATGATGATGATTCATGTTTGGGTCTTTGAAAGAAAACTTGACGAGTATTTGGTAAGCTCCGTATATTCAACGTGCAGCGTTACGACGTCCCAGAGAGGTCTGTACTGTACGGCGGCTCGAGCACGAATGCCTGAGCGCCGATAGTGCAGCCGTATTTATAGGGCTCGGCGCACGTGCACGCGTTCTCAAGTTTTAGGTTAAGTATTGAAATTACAATAAAGGAAATAGTGACATGCTGTTTAACGTTAATTTCAAATCAAAGTAATCAATTGATGATGTAAGAACTAATTTTAGAATAATCAGACTATTAAACTTAATTATTCTAGTTTAACTGCAGTATTTGCGCCGATATATATATACCAATTAGGTATAATAATAATTAATATATAAATATAAGCACAAATAAATGTACAGAAATACACGAATATACTAAAAACAAATAGGACAAACAATGAGAATGACCGATGTGACAATACTGCCAGCTTCTTGCGAATGTGCGTGCGTGTGTGTGTGTGTGTGTGAACTTTAGTTTAAAAGGATAATCAGGCTGTGTTATAGACAGCAATACGTTGTTATAGAAAGGGGGTGGTGACAGAGATGACAACTAATAGCATACTTCTCTATAAGAAAATGAGTTGTTGTGCCGAGCACAGTTTACCTCAGTGGGCCCAGGAGCTGTGACAGTGGCGGAGTGCGCATGTCTGAAGACGGCACACCACGTCGCGTCACACAGGCGCAGGATAAACACGTCACGTTCTACTACCGGCCTGGTTGTGTCCACTGAAACATGGACATTTTTACATCTAAATTTGTGCCTCCACTGAGAACCAATGAAAAATACAAACAACAACAACAGTCCGTTTTTAAAACATCTAAGAACACATTTCTGTTATTAATTATGTTTGAAATCTATGTATAGTTCTTAGTTTTAAAATGGTTTTGTTTACTTGCTTTGCTTTTTCATTGCTTAAAAATATTCCTTACATTCCAACTTTTGTAGTTTGGTGATGGTAGAGTTGTTGAGAGAGAACGGCTGCAGCAGCACTCCATTGTTGCCAGCCAGCAGCACAATGTTACTCTGAGAGCACCATGAGAACCATGCACAGCTGGAAACGAGAAAAGCGATTTATAGTGAAGTGTAATAAACAGACCCCGTTATCGCGGATGCTCAAACAATTGTTTTGTACTGATTGAACATTTCATTATATCGACCATAATGGTACCGATATTAACAAGCACCTAACGTAGGTATTAATCATTTAACCTCTTCTGATCGTTATAGATACAATTTACGTACTTTTTTAAACATTTAAAAGATTTATTTAGTATTTTTATAAGTACACGTATTTCAGTCACTTTAGTCCGGAAGTAAGGAAAATTTTTCACCTCTCCATACTAAAGTGTATCAGCTGATCGGCAAGTTTGTATGGAAACGTAAAAGTTTTTTCGTGTGTTATTCAGCTAGGCTAGCTTGGCATGCTTGGCATTTAAAGGCCAAGAGAACGGTTATGGAAATGAGCAACTGACACTGTAAAAGTGAAGGGGAGACTTTATATACACGGGTATATAAAGGGTAACAAGACAAGGAGCAGCATTTTGCCAAAAGAACATTCACACTCCATAGTTACTAAACTTACCATGATCATTGTCTTGCCCGTTGATGGTGGTCCCATAAAAAATAACGCGTCGAGCGTACGTGCGGCGGCGTATCGGCGTGTGTACTTTGACGTCTTGTGAGGCTGAGGATTTGTTTTTTAGTATTTTTCCCATGTGATTTAAGATTTTGCAAATAAAAAATTTTGGTATAATTTTTTATTATTATGTCTCTTACTCTGATTTGCCAAACGAACCACCGTCCCTGCTGGTTACAGTCGGATGGTGGGTTCTGTGCGAGTGAGACGGAACGATGTGGAGATAGCTCTTCCCTCATACCTACTAAAACTCAGCAGTGTTCCCACATCGTCGTCATGGGAGGGCCATGGGAAACCGGCTCAGCCTTTACTTCCACAACCCTCCCGGCGCGGCGGCGCATGCCCGCCTACCTGGCGGGCCCCGCATGCCCAGGCTGGGGGGCTATGGAAATGGCCGGGAACACCTAGCCATTCCCATCCGACACTGGTGGAGGCCTGTGCAATACAGGCAAGGGTGCCCCCGCACCCGTTGACTGCTGGCCTCCACCTGGGAGGAGTCGGAGATGACTGTCAAACTGACGTCTTCTTCGACCCCTCCTCCGTCTTCGGAGCGGCGCCGCATGAGGATCGTCATCCCGCGCGGGCTCCGCCGCCTCCTTCTGGGACATGACGTGTTCGCAGAAGGAGGCCACTGCCGCCCAGGACCTCTCATCGCCCAGCATGGCGTTAACCAAACCGGGGAGTGAGAGGTCCGGTCCGATCACCGCAGTGAGACCGTGGCGCGGCTCGGACCACGACGGGCACACCGCGAGGGTGCGCTGCGCCGCGTCCTCCGCCGCGCCACAGTCGTGGCACGACGGTGTCTCCTCCCGTCCGATTCGGTGCAGGTACGATCCGAAACAACCGTGTCCGGACAGCACCTGCACCAGACGGAACGAGAGGAACCCGTGCGACCGATCGAGCCAGTCTCGCAGGACCGGCCCGATCGCGTCGAGGGTTCGGCGGCCGAAGGCTGCGGTGGCGAGGTCTCTCGTCCAATGGACGATGGCGTCCCTCGCCTCCCGCCGGACGGCCTCCCGCTCTTCCGGGGCGGGGCGTTCTCCTCTCGCCCTCCGCCCCGCCGTCCATTCGTATACTCTGGCGAGCACCCACGCCTTGAGTTCCCAAGGAGGGGTGCCAGCCAGAGCACACGCTGCCGCGAAGCCCACCGTGCGGTAGGCCCGCGACACCCGCTGAGCTATGGCCCTTTGGGGGGCCCGCAAGGCGGTGGCGTTCTCCCGCCTTTGGAGGGAGTCCTCTCAGATTGGGGCCCCGTAGAGGGCCATACTCCTCAAGATGTCGGCGTAAAGTTGCCGGCATCGTGCGCTGGGCCTCCCCAGGTTCGGGAGGAGCCACGAGAGGGCGCCCGCAGCCTTCAGCAGGCACGTCGACAGCCCGCTAAAATGCGGGCCTAAACGCCACCTGCTGTCGAGTACAAGGCCCAGATATTTCATCTGGGCCTTCACCTCGATTCGGAGGCCCTCCACAAATATGTGGGCGTCTGGTGGTTGGCGCTGCCGAGGCCCGTGGAAGAACACAGCCTCGGTCTTGTGCAGCGCCACCGTCAATCCTAGGCGGCGGATCCTCCCTGCGACCAAGGATCCGCCCGCCGAGGCCAAGTTGGCCGCCTCCCTGAAACTCTCCCCCGGGCGGTGAGGAGAGTGTCATCCGCGTAGCAGACGACACTCGTACCTCGGAGGAGAGTTCCCCGCAAGAGCCAGTCGTAGCCGACGTTCCAAAGGAGAGGTCCTATGACTGACCCCTGTGGAACGCCGGTCTCGACTGCGTACCGCCGGACTTGGCCAGCCCTGTTCACGAGGACGATCGCCCGATCCTCCAGGTAGCTGGCCAGTAGACGCCGCATATATTGAGGCACCCCGTGGAATCGGAGCGCCTCTAGCATGGTGCTGTGGGGAACAGAGTTGAAGGCGTTGGCTATGTCGAATGACACCGCCAACAATCCGTCCCCCACATTCATTGCCTCCTTCACCTGGCCCTTAAGGCGGGCCAGCGCGTCCACCGTGGAACGCTCAGCCCGAAAACCGAACTGAGCGTCCGACAAGTCCGGCCCCACACCGCGCCGCTAGTGCCACCAAGTCGTCGTCGTCACCCAGCCAACTGCTGGGGATCGAGTAGGGCTCGGCGACCACCGCTACGTTCACCGACCACTCAGCCACGGCCTGCACCAGCAGGTCCTGGGCCGCTCTGCAGTGGTTGGTGTTCGCCTGGAGGATGCGATGATTGGAAACCATTATTCCGACATCGCACCCCCCTCCTCAGCTACCGCCGCTGGAGCTGCAGTTACAGCGGCGGCGACAGCGGCGGTGGCGGCGACAGGGCGAACCTGCGCCGGCACTATGCCCTTCCTCGTGGGCGGCTGGCAACTCCTGCCCCCCATCTTGTGCCCCGCGGGGCGACCACTGGCAGCACACGCCGGGCAGTGTGGCGTGGCGGCGCCGCAAGTGGCACTCCTGTGTCCCTCCTGTCCGCATCGGAAGCAAGACTCTCCCCAGTCGGACTTGGAGGGACACGTAGATCGGGTGTGGCCCGGCGCGAAGCACTTCAAGCAGCGCGCAGGCTTGTCCTCAAGCAGCCGGACCAGAGCCGAGCTGAAGCTCACGAGCAGCCGTCCCTTGGTCGCCTTAAGGGCGGCCGCTGCCGCGGCGACTGGGCACTCGACGCGGATGGCGCCCATGCCACGGCGGCCGGGCCTGATGGCTCCCCCCCTTACCGCGCTAGCGCTGCAGCCTCCCGCGGCGGCAACGGCCGCCACCACATCCTCTTTAGTGACCGAATCGTCCATATCGATCACCTCCAAGGATGCGGTCCTGACTGGTCTGGCGACCGTCGCCACATCCGCGATGACCTCTTGCAACTTTGTTGCAAAGAGGTCCGCGTTTGCGCCGCGCTGAACACCTCCGAACTCAAAAAGTCGGGCTCCGGCCTAGGTGCGGCGGCATGTGATATTTCCAATCCCCAGCCGGGAGGGATCCGCGTTAGCACGAGCCCGTCTTAGGACGGACTCGTACGTTTCGCCCCGCTCCGCGGCCTCCGGGGTGATGGTCACCACGACCGCCACAGTTTTGGGAGGAAGCAACTTCCTCCCGCCCGCCGGAGCCTTCTGGGCTGCCGAAGCAGTCGCAGCGGGCTTGGGCTTTTTGGCCTTTCCCCCCCTGCACACTTCCGTCCACGCCCGGTTGGACGGGGTGGTGGAGGGAAGCATAGCGTCCTCCCGCTGCGTGTTCTGGGGGGCTGCCGGAGTGGCAGACGCTCCCTCCGCGCTCGTGGTGGGGGTTTGAGGAGCCACAGTGCTCCTCTTGCCCTTCCCCTTGCCCTTGGGGGGCTTCGAGGCCTGGGGCTGCACACCCGATGGCGAGTCTCTCACAGGCTGCGCAGGTACAGGTACCGGCTCCGTCGGTGGCGGACTCTTATCCGCCGCTAGCGGCGGGCGGAGCCGCTTTTCCAGCAAGAGCCGGTCCTCAATGCCCGCGAAGCAGCCTCTGATGAAGGCCCTCTCCTCCATGACCACCTCGCGGATTATTTCCACGAGGCTGCCAGGGGAGGAGGAACCTCCTTCTGCCGGACCAGGGGCAGGCGCAGGTGGAGCGTGCCGGGCCGTGGCCTCAGCCAGCTTCTGGTGTAGCTGGCTGACCTCCAGCTGCAGGCGATCCACCCTCGCCTGCAGCTGCCGCGTCTCGTCTGTGGCCGTGCGCTGCACCAGGTCGGTGACGATGCCGTGCATGCTCACGGCCCGGCATTTGAGGGCCTTCTGGAAGGTCCCCTTGAGGTTGGAGCACTTGGAGGCGACCTCCAGTACCTCGTCCTCGTCCTGGAGCGCCATACGCTCCAGCTCCGCCAGGGAGTGGTCGGCGTACAGCACATTGGAAGTGCCGTATCCAGCCTTCGACCTGGCGGCCCGCGCCTGCTGCTCCCTGGCAGCGACCTTCTCTTCGAGGTCCAGCTGGAGCCGCTCTCTCCTCGCCAGGCCTAACTGACGCTCGGCGTCCAACAGGCCCACGTCGTGGGTGGGGGTCGAAGCAGAAGTCGAAGCCTTTTTTGACTTCGGCTTCCTCTTCGACTTTCCCACCGACTCCGAGGAGCCCCCGGACCCGACCCTCAGGTAGGCCCGCTTCCGCTGAAGGCGGTCGTTTTCGGCCGCCAACGTGTCCATGGCGGACTCGTCGGAGTCCGAAAACTCCGCCTGCAGGCTGGATAAGCTGGCCGCGGATGGCGCGCGGCTAGCTTCAGCGTGGCCCTTAGAACGGCCGGTGGATTGGCCCTGGGAAGGGCCACTGCGTTGGCCCTGAGAAGGGCCGTTGGAATCCTCGTCCTGGGAGGGACGAGTTGGGTTAAAAAATCGCCCGGAGGCGTCTCGGCTTAGTTTTTTCCGCATCCTTGCAGACGTCCGCCTTTTCTCTGCAAGTCACAGCACACTTTTGCCGCCGGTCTGCCACTCCGTTACGGTAGTCAGACGCCCGGGGATCACGACGTGGACGTAAGTGCTGTGGGGGGACCCCCGCCCCGACAGCACCTGCGTCACCCTAAACGACAGGGAGCCGTGCCTTCTCCCGAGCCAGTCGTCGAGTACTGGCCGGATCGCCTCGGCGGTAGCGAGGCCGGCGGTAGGGCGCAGAAGCCTTTGCCGCCATTCCGCCACCAAGACCTGACGGAGCTCCTCTCGGCGCAGCGCGATCTGCCGCTGCGCCGGCCTCGAGCCCCGTGCCCGCTCTTCCTCGCGCCATCGATATAATGACGCGAGTACTTTCGCCTCTAGGTCCCAGGGCGGGGATCCGGCCAGGACGCAAGCCGCCTCGTAGGAAATCGTGCGGTACCCGCGGACGACTCTGACGGTCATCGCCCTCTGCGGTTTGCGAAGAATGGCGAGAGTGCTGGCCGTCATGTCCATCGCCCACACAGGGGCCCCATACAGGGCCATGGACCGCACGATTCCCACGTACAACCGCCTACAGGCGGCGCTCGGGCCCCCCCAAGTTGGGAAGCAACGTTGAAAGCGCGCCCGCTGCACCCATCAGCTTGGGTGCCAGCCGCCGGAAGTGGGGCCCGAATTCCCAACGGCTGTCGAGCACCAATCCCAGATACTTCATGGTGGACTCGACAGCTATCCGGGCCCCGCTGACCACGATGTGTGATCCCGGCGCCGGCGCACGTCGGGGGCCATGAAACACCATGGCCTCCGACTTGTTGAGGGCCACCTCCAGGCCCAGGCGCCGGATGCGGTTCACCACCTGTGACACCGCCGCCGTGGCTATCAACGTCGCTTCCCTGTGCGAGCTCCCCCGGGCAGCGACAAGCGTGTCGTCCGCACAACACGTCAAGTCAGCGCCCGACGGAAGCTCGCCTCTCAGCACCCGATGTTCCACAGAAGCGGTCCCAAGACCGACCGGCACCGTCACGTCTCCGATAGGTGACGCATCTACCCTCCAGATAAGCGACTATCGTACGGCGGAGGTAGGGCGGCACGCGATGGTATTTCAGAGCCTCCCGAATACAACTCCAGGGTAGGGTGTTGAATTCTTCGGAGATGTCTAATGACACCGCCAGCACCACCCCACCCCGGGACACCGTCTCCTCCGCCTGGGCCCTCACGCGCATGATGGCGTCTATGGTGGAGCGCCCCCGACGAAAACCGAATTGGTTGTCGTCCAGGTCCAGCCCCTCCCTGCACAAGTGGCTGACGAGGCGATCTGCGATAATGCGCTCAAAAAGTATACGCGAACGGCGAGTCCGCGGGGCGCCCCTCCTTCCTGAACAGGACCAGCCTCCCCTCCTTCCACACACTGGGAAACTGAACCAGCTCGAGACATGCCGTGAAGAGGGGCTCTTCACGGCATGTCTCGAGCAGGTTCAGCTGGGGCTCTAGCTCCTTCAGAGCCAGGACGAGAGCTTGACCAGGAACTCCGTCGGGTCCGGGCGCTGTGTTCTTAGCCCGGAGTCGCGACACGGCCGCTCTCGTCTTTACTTGCGTCACCCCGGGGACATTGGTGCTCTCCTCTTGAGAGGCCCTAACCTAACCATGCCAAGCAACAGTAAATAAATCTTTTAAATGTTTAAAAAAGTATGTAAAATGTATATATAACAATCAGAAGAGGCTAAATGATTAATACCTACATTAGGTGCTTGATATCAATACCATTATAGTCGATATAATTAAATGTTCAATCATTACAAAGCAATTGTTCGAGCATCCGCGATAATGGGGTCTGGTAATAAAGCATTCACTAATGCAAAAATTATGGGGACTGTTTATATTTTGGACTAGACACTGTAGGTATTGACATGATTACTAGTACATTTAAGGTGCTCATTCAGGAATAGGCATTTTGGCCTTTGTGAATTGCTTCTAGCTAGTAAATATAACAATCTATTCTTGTATTTAGATATTATTGCAACACTAAATCATTCCAAAAAATAATAATGGGTTAGTAACAGTAATAATAATACCTAAATGAAGTGTTCTTCAAGCTTTTTAACTGTTTCTTCTCAGGCAAAACTTGAAGTAACTCTATGCCATGGTCTGTTATGAATGTAATCTCATTCACTTTGGGCCAAACAAAGCCTAAGATCTTGGCGTTCTTCCATTTGCATATGTGTGAGTATTCCATATTGGTAGGGGCCAAGTCTTTGAAGTTTACAAACTCTACAGTAGCATTCTGATTATCCTGGTTTCTTTGTATAGCCAGAATTTTGAGGTCTGGTGAAAACTTTATTGATATAATTGGCCCACGGTCCTCCATTCGGAATGAAGTGGATTTCGAATTGTCCATGCCATTGACCGTGACTCCTGTGACGCCCCCAGATCTAACTGTGAACACCTACAAGAAATATATAATTTATTATGTGATTATCACATACAAAACATGCGTATAATATTAGCTTCGTTCAAGTAAGAAGAGATCATCCTTTATATGGCCTAAGCCTGTACAGTTATACTACGTCAAACAAAATATTAAGTAGTAGTATAACAAAAGAAAAAACTGGAGGACACAAAAAAAAGATGAGTATTTACCTGTCCATTACTGTCGTCGAAAAATACGTTTGTGACTGGGCTATCAGCGTCAAATCGTTTTGGCTGATCAGACAGAGCCAAGTAGTACTCGTCGCTGTCTTTTAATCGGAATCGTGCCATCTTTTGAACATAGTAAACTTTCGTTTAAAAAACTAAAACGCGAAACTTTTCACTTTGTTGTGACACTGTCTGTACTGTCAGTAGTGTCAGTTTCACATAAGTGACATTTGTGTTTTCTGTCTATGGTTGTTATAGATAAAGTAATTCGACTTAGCTTATCGGCTTTTATAAAAGTATAAATACTCCAAAATGACTAGATAACAAACCGTAAATTTTGGAAAACCGATATTTTACCGAAATTGCATTTCTTGAATATGAAAAAAGTAAAGAGTGGGAGTGCCCAATGACTAAAGAATAAGAGTCTTTAGTCATTGGGGAGTGGTGCCACATAGCCATTGACTTATAATAGTACACATAGCTCACCTCTTAGCCCACTCTTGTCATTTTAGTTAGTGGTCGTAGACAGAGAAAACCTGTCTTCGTCATTGATTTTTCCTAGCTCTAGTGCTCTCTTACGTCATAGACTTTGTATGTGATATGCTCAGACCTTATTGTTCTGAGGCTCAGACTAAGGAAAAGGCAGTGATTTGTTTGACACTCGGATATTGTTTTCATGAAAATAAGGTTAACTTTAAGGCACAGACAAAAATTCAATTTTGAAGTTTGTGTTGCCATAGCAACGAATGGCGGTAACAACAAACATCGAGTACGGTAGTGTTACTAAAATAAGCTTATTATGAATGAAAATATAGAATTAAATACTTGGACGGGGGATGATTCACTTGAAAATGATATTCAAGAGTATCACGAGATCAAACAAGACACAACACTCGATGATATCGAAACTTCGTTTTCTTCAAAACAGTCACCGAAACACTTGAATGAATATGATTTCTTTACAAAACATGAGATAAAAACTGAACCTAAGAAGCATTTGAAGAAGAAAAAGGGGACGAAGAAAGATAAGCCATCGAATTTAATGGACATAATAAGTTCTGAGATAGCCGCCTCCGTAGCGCCTATGACCGAAAATGTTGTGACTATGGTAGATATTACTAAAGAGCGACAAAGCAGTTACTTAAAAACGAATTCTAAAGTCCCTGCATTTCACATAGCTAAGACATTTTCTTCTGATTTAGAAAACGGGTAAGTTTATAATTCTTTCTAATTTACTTAAGCTGTGGAGAAGGCCGTCGCGTTAAATCTGGAACTAAAAGCACTCCTGAAATGGATGAGAAACAATCCCTAAAACAATTTATAAAATCAAGTCAGTATAATTTCCTAATTTTGTAACTTTCAGATGGACTCAAAAAACGGGGACTGTTAATTTAAGTCCGATATTTCCTAGAATACTCGAAAATGCCGTTACTGAGGACTGTTTAATTGCAGTGGAATATGTTGACCCCTATACGTTTAATGATATTGTTGCGAACAATGATAAAGATATAGATGTTCCCATCAAGTTTCTAGAAATCTCAATTAAAAATATTACATCTAAACATCATCATTCTTTCACATTAGAAAAACTACTTTGTGTGAAAGTTGTAGAAAGTTATAATGAATATAATCATATTCAGAGACTGTTAAAAGATCTTGTAAAAGACATTATAATCAATAGAGAAACAAAGGATAATCTTAAGAAAGATCTCATGGAAGTCAGTCCTAGTAAAAAAGATGATGTACGATTCGATAAAACTGTAAGAAAATACACAGAGAAATTAATCAAGCTCAAAGAAAAATATAAAGAAATACTAAAATCCAAAAAAGAAATTATACATAAACTTATATCACTATGGTCAGATATAGAAATGATTAGAGAGAAGCGTGAATGTATTGAAACACCGTATAAATTAGACATAAAGAAAAGAGTTTTAAATCAAACTGAATACGAGAAAGAATGGAATGATACATTTAACAAAGAATACACAGATATGCTTGACCAAATTGAATTTGAATACGTTACTAATTACATAGAATATAAAGAAGCGAAAAATGAACAAAAAGGAATTCCCAATAATAAACCGACTAAGCCAAAATTGCTTATAGACGAAGTGAAAATCCAAAGTGAAGTGGAAGCGTTTGTTAATGTTGTTATTAATAAAGATCAAATAGAAATGGATTTGAGAAAAGACGAAAGTATGCTAACTGACTTTAGGCAAGTAGGTCAGCGGTTCCTGCAAAATAGTTATAATTTTTTGATCTATGTGGATGATGTTTTTGTATGCGAGTCTGAAAAATATTCTAGCAATGATATGTTTAGTGCAGAATTTACAGAGAGTTTCTCCGTACAGATTCTTCCAAAGAATATTAGTATAAAAGTAGTATTACTAGAAAACGACACAAAGGTTTCAGATTTTAAAATAAACTTATTCGAAGTAAGAAAAACAAACGCTAATGCGGATTTTGTTGCTGAAGATTTTATTTATGAAGAAATAGTTGAACCTAACTCTAAATACGTAGGCAGTGGTGTTAGTATCAAAGAAATAGCCCACGCAAATAAAGTAAGACTTAAAAGCAGCAATCTGTTCAAAGAAAAATTGTATACGAGATACGAAATTAACATACAAGTGGGTTGGAATGATAAGCTGGAACAAAATCAATCTGAAACTATCAAATCTGCTATGGAAACTGGTAGGCAAATAAAACGACTGTTACATGGTATTGACAAACCGAATTTAGATGTGTTATTAGATGTAGTTAGTAAGATATATGAAAAAGATGTAACTGACGAAAACATGATAGAGACATTGCAAAAACTAAGTAAGATGGAAGTTCTAGATGATGATAGTTTTCCACTGGACCAGAATAATCCTGACATTACAAGGTTGAAGTTGCTTCATTTGAGGAATATTGGGGGATTTAATAACATAGACAATAAACTGGTTCCTCTCCACGCAAGCCAAATAACGACTGAGCAATTGAACTGTCTTCAAAAGACAAATGAAAAGGAGTTCGACATGGACTATCTGAATGATAGAGAAATGGATATGGATCCAATCGAGTTGCAACGGTTTATTGGAGCCAAGTATGTCCGGAAGTTAAATGAGAATATGTTGAGGAATCTGAATGAGTTCCTGCTACAGAAGACCCATAAAGACGTCGTTAGGGAGTTCAATTTAAGTTTCAGGTTTGTATTTCAATTATTTTGTGCTTCGAAAGTACCGATATTAATTAACCTTTTAAAACAACTAGGTAAACTAAAAGGAGTGCTTCTATGGTTTCTTTCTCGTTAAAATCCCGGTTATGAAAAGTACGCAAATAAGTTTTCAGTTCGATATCAAATCTACGCGTTCCCTCCAACATTGAATTATAAAATGACAAATTTGCTACGAAACCGATCACATATTTGAGCTTCTGCCTTCTTGATTGCAGAAGCTTATTTTCCAATCAGTCCAACTTAGGGGCCCTGGCGGCGGCATCTTATACTACTAAACAGCAGATACTGAAAGAGTCCCTGAGCAAAGACCAGGAAATTCATGTGACTGTGTTGAGGGCATTCAATCTGCGCGACCGCAGTTCTGCTATGCTTGACGAGTCGTCTGAAGATGATGAGAAGATAGCAGGTAAGAAAACTTAGAAATACTGTAACTGAAAAGCAAGCCAAATGGTGCAGCTGCTCTTAGTAGTTCTATATGCTAATGATGTCATCGTATTTTCAGTTTAAATTTACACTATGAACTGGATGCACACCGCGTGACTGCTTTTTGAGTACCTAACTCGACATTTTATTGTTACAGGTTTCAAAGTGCGCCCTTTAAGGCCATTCGTCCGGGTAAACTACAGAGGGGCTTCAGCTCAGACCGTCACTGCCATCGGCTGCCACCCGTCGTGGAGTCACACGCTCAAAATGAGTACCAAGTCAGTAACTAGTCCTTCGTCGTGATATTGATAAGTCTTGTACGCACCTTATTTTGGTCATTCTCGAGAAAATCTTAAGTTACAAATACTTCACTTACAGATTGGGACCACTCTCATCAATCCTCATTAACGTTTTCGACGAGTACAAGGCGAACATAGTGGAAGGTTTCTCCGAGGAGGACCACTCCAACAGGACTGTTCACTACCGTTACTATAACAAGTGGCTCGGGACCCTGGAGGTTCCATTGTATGCGGTGTTGACTTCGGGCACTGTAAGTGTCTAACAGACACATTAAGATTTTTTTCTTGTAGGTAGTTGGTAGACACTAAATCTCATTACATAGCTATGTGCAAACTTCCGAAGTCGGAACGTGAAGGAAGGGAAGGATGTCTGCGCTTCGGTTTGCGTGTTTGTAGAGGCAAACCGTAGCGCAGACATCAACAACGCAGTAAACTGCCCACCACTGTGCTCATCGACTACTTAGTCTTGTCAGTTGTTGGCTAGCCATTAAAAAAGTTGAAATTTAAAAAATATACCGACGACGCCTTCTGAGTAGGTATATCTACTCTAATATTTAATTATGTTAGTTTAGAATCATGATAATACTAATAATAATACCAGAAGTAGGTACATTCTGTCGAAGTACGGTCAGTGAGTTGTGGCTTGTGGCTAAGTAAACAGCCGCACGGGTCGATCGATCAGGTTAAGCTACGCTTGCCGGGGTGGGTCAGTGGATGGGTGACCATCATTGCATATCAAGACGTCTCCGTGCCTCGGAAAGCGCGTTAAGCCGTTGGTCCCGGCTATAATTCGTGGTGCAGTCGTTGTCGTTATGGGTCGTCAGTAGCCCGGAAGTCTGACAACCAGTCTTACCAACGGGTATCGTATTACCCGCAGCAACTGGGTTGTCGAGTCGCTTCATGTAGGATACTGGTTTTCAGCTGCAGCCGGTATAGACCGGAAGCCGACCACAATATAGTTCTCTTTCTTTTTTTTTAAACGTTGCCCCACACTTGAAATTTCTTCTGTATTGCGGGCGCGTTTACAAACATTTAAACTCACATACACAAACAGCCAGAACCGGAACAACTACTTGTAGGACATACAAATATTAGTTTTGTTCCGTGTGGGAATCGAACCCGCGACACGCAGCGCAGCAGTCAATCGTTTAACCACTGCGCCAACCGTGCCGTCAAAAAGCCAAAAGAAAGAAAGTATTAAAAAAAATACTTAGTTGGGAAAAGCCTAGGCAGAAGATAAAAGGTCAATAAGTTCTCGAAGAGGTGTGTCCATCGCATTCAACATACCTAAGTGAATTACACATATAATTGAGTGAGAATGTCGCGAGGAAGCAGCGTGATTCACACTCAATCCAGTGAATTGAGAGTAACATCCTTCAATGGACATTGCACGGTGACGCCAGCTGGCGAAGGGCGTGTCGCGCTGACGATAGCTATTGGGTACACAATACATTTAGCACGTCTGAGCAATATCAGCGTTCGGATTAGCACCGCGAATTACACCGAATAATCTATCGTAATCGGTGGAGTCAATACATCAATGTGATCATTTTATACTTTCGTGAGTTGTTTATTGATATTGGTCAAGATAGTGGACGTAGCTATTTCGTCACTATCATAAGAATTGCGTAAGTTACGATCAGGGACAAAAGACGATTAACACTGGATATTTTTACACATACCTAAATTGACACAACATGATTTAATATTATATATATTCAAAATTACATAAGACAGTCCCCCACAACGCCCGCTCTTCACCACTTCCTTAGTGCTTTAGCTGGGAAGAAGTGGCGCAACCAAATCCCCAGCAGCACAGCTGTCTGTTCAGTTAAAAGAACTGGATTCTATACAGTAGTAAGTAATTAACATTACGAAACACAAAGCATTAATAGTTATTTGTTATACAAGAGTGCAAAGTTGCTTTTTAACCGCGTGTTCAATTTTGATGACCGAGCAAGCGAAGGATTCTAAAATTGAATCACGAGCGCAGCGAGTGATTCAAAATTAGAATCCTGATCGCTAGCGAGGGAATCAAAAGAGCACGAGGTGAAAAATCTTTGCACACGAGTGCAACACGTAACTTTTCATTCCACCTCAGCGAGGAAATGACTAAATGCAAAAAAAAAACGTTTACAATCACAAGATAGGTACACTTTTATTTCAGTTTAGGTATTAATTACTACATTATGACAGGTAAGTATTACAGAATAATCTTTAAATTATAACAAAATAATACTAAGGTATAATTAAGAAAATTTTAAAGTAACGTTGCTACAGTTATTTAAATTGAGTGTAATATTTTTGTTTGGTACTGTAATATTGGTGTTAGTCACTCTTGTGTACTGTTTTTCGGTAAACTATCTGTCATACTTAATAGTTGTACCGATTCATCGGATTCCCTTGGCGTGAATGTTGGAGAGAGAGGGAGATGGTTAGGTGTTTCATAACGGCTTATTTTTGATGTAGAAGGGCCAGTCCAAGGATCCGATTGAGGCTCTTTCAGTGTAATGGCTCCTACGATGCCTTCACATATTTTAGACTTATTTTGGATGGAATCCTCTATGTATCCCTCTACAACTGCATTGGACTTCCAGCCTCCGTGGCGCTTAAGGGACAGGAGATCAGCTCCGGAATCAGCCAAAAGTGTGGCTGAAGTTCGTCGGAAACAATGACCCGTGTACAACAGGGGTTCTGGAAGTTCAAGAAATGTTGCTATTTCTCGTGGGATACTGCCAATTTTATTAGTACCCATAGGCTGTCTAACACACTTTCCATTGCGATACTGTAGAAAAAATCGATTGATTGGAGTGTTAGGCGGGCGTAAGGCTTGATATTTCTCAACAATCGTTACGTATTCCTTGCGAATGACGAAGTTGCGGTCTCTTTTTGTCTTTGTATTAGGTAAATTAATTAATAGTAAGTCATCTGAATGTTTCTCAATGTTTTTGACATTAAGTTGTGTTAGTTCATTAGTTCGACATGCTCCGTTTATTCCAATAATAAGAACAACCTGTAACGTAAAGAGTATTGTAGTAGATAAATGAATAAAATTGATATGAACGCATAATTATGCCTATCAACATCTACTAAGTATACTATTTAATTGAGATTAATATACTTAAGTAGATACTGAATGTGCAACTGACTTACTTTTGCCGCCAAATATACGGAATCGGGTGCTTCGTTAAGAAACTTTTCAATATCAGATACTGTGAAAACCTTCGATTTTTTTGGTTGATGACCAGATGAGGCTCTTTTTAAAAATGCCACTAATTTAGGATAGGTATCGATATGTTTGTCTTTTTTCATCTTTATTGTTGCTTTTAGCATCGAATACGTACTCCATAGAGTGCTTGCTTTCTTGTTCTCGGATAATTCTATAAAATATGCCAGCAAAACGTTTTCTGAGAAAGTTTTGGCTCCTTTTGCTAGTCGCCACGTGTTGAACATATCGTACTGTTTTAAATACTTCTCGCGTGATTGTTGAGGGAGAAAGCTCATTTGCGCATTATTAACAGTTTCAGTCAATTCTGTTGGCGTCAAGCAAACTTCCTCGTCGCTAGAATCACTCATTTTAGTTTTTTCACTTGTTTTCAAGTTTCTTGTTTTTAATATAAGGTTTAACAATGACGTGAAAAAATGCCGCGTAAAGAACCGCGTACAAAGCAAATTGAAAAAAGAACACCAAGAAGGTTCCGAGTCTGAGTTTTTAACAAATTAAAAAAAAGTTGTATGATATATTCGGCACCATAGAGGTAGCAGTAAATAGGTTTAATGTTTTTTTTAATTCACAAACTTAGTGCACACGATGTTCTAAATTCAATTTACTTTATCCTCTAGAGAATAAAAACGGCTTTTCCACTCAGATATTGAAGATTAAAAATACTCTTTCCGAGATGGTGGGATGAAAATTAAATTATTTGCCATAATAGTTATGTCAGCTAGCACAAGCCAATATACCTACCAACAAAAACATTGAAAACTATATCAAGCAGAAATAAATAATAAAAACGTAAACAGAACTTAATACCATAAATAAAAGACTCCAGACATAAAGGGCGTGTCCGCTTACATATTTTATGCAAAGCTGCATTATGTTTACAAATAGCTGTTACTTGAAGTCACAAATGATAAACTAGGACCTACGAAGTAAAAACACGTAACTCATTAAAAAACTATGAAATGAGTAGATTATGTCAATAAAAAATACTTATTTTGCTCAATAAATTATGATTCAGAAAACTGAAGTGTTAAATGATAAATGATAAATGATTTTATTTCTGTAAGTAGGTTTGTTACAAACACTTTTACACGTCAATCATATTTTTAAAACTAGATGAGGTCGGCGTTTCATAACTGACTACTCTGAGAAGAAAGGCCGAAACAAACTCAGAGGTCACAGTCTCTTTTAAAGTCCAGACATAATCTTGGTCAGATCATGTGAAGACCATGTAGATTTGTGTCTGAAACGGTCTTTTGAGGAAAAACCATACAGATTGAGCGGACCTGTCCAGTCAGTGCACGCATTTGTCAGTAATCTTGCCGCTCAACTGAGAACTTAAGGAGCACAACGATTCGACGAACAATACCAAAGAAAGGACATTTGGGTAGGCCGCATAAATTACTCAAGCTGCCAGATGTTAGGTAGGTAATCGACTTTCGTTCCTGACTATACTACAAATCCAGCCATGTGATCTATACCTAGGTATAGATCACATGGCTGGATCTATATCTACATGATGTAAGTTTAACGCACGCGGACTATTAGAATTTGGGAAATGCTATCATCATATATCCAGCCGAGAGTTCTCAGCCAGGATAAACCATAAGCAAGTAGACAAATTATCCAACTTAATACTTGAGTTTGCACAATTAATATTGACCAAACCGATATTAATTTAACTATCACGCTTTCAGCTCCGGGGCACATTCAAGATCACGACCCCACCACTCTTGTTTGGATACGAAACCCTCCAAACGAAGGAGACAACATCGCTAATCCCAGAAATAACCCAACTCATGAAGAAAGACACTGCTTTCATTACATTAGAAGTAACCAGCAGCCTTTCGCATTTGGGAGGATTACACGCTTACAACCAGCCGTTACCAAGCTCAATAGAAGACGATTATTTGATCAAACATTTGAACAATTTCGTAACAGAATACACAAATGAATTTCCGATGAGGAATATTTCGTTGACTTTTATAGATAGCGCAGGCAGGAACAAATGCGTCACGCAGTTTTTACAGCCGGTTCCTCTGCCTGAGAGGGACTTTATTCCGAAGAATCCGAGGGGTGACTCAGCTATTTCGAAGTCCTCTGGGTTTTCCAGAAGTTCGTCATCGAGTGGGAGACGGAGAGATCTGGATGTAGCCGGAGTGAGGCAGGAAGAGAGGGAGTCGATTTATAGCGCCCGTGAAGGAGACAGTTTAACCAGGATGATAAACGCGTGCATGCGATACGTGTCGTTGATTCCTAGCTACGAAGTGGTGGAGTCGCATTCTGTAACTCTCTTAGGTCTTGTTAGTATTGCGTTCGTAATTATTGCTCGTAATCTCGTATATGTTTTCTACACTGAGTCCATTTAAAATTAGTTTTATTTCCTTCCCAGGAACTGGTAAAAGTCCTCCACGGCTCGCCTCTAGACCACACAATCCTCTTAGCCAGCTACTTCATATACCTAGGCCTCAAATGCTGGGTGGTCATTGGCCTGGGCCTCCCCCGAGGTCACAGCAGCTTCGTCCTCATAAAGTACGACCTGACCACACGCAGGATAGTCCTAGAGAATGACCAGCTGTTCAGGAGCAGAGGGTTCTTGAACAAGAGTGATGGGTTTTCTTGGTATGTATGTGATGCGAGTAGTGGGGAGAGGTACGAGCTCAGAGATGTCGGCTGTCCTTTGAAGACTGTTGAGTACGTGTTTGATAACGAAAATGTGAGTAAACAGTAGCGAAAATGCGTGCAATAAAGACGCTTTTGCTGTGAAGAATATTGGAAAGATGCGTTACTTTTTCAGATATGGGTGAACATGCAAGTGTCTCAAGATTGCGAGAATATGGCCTTTGATTTCACCAGGTCTTCAGATTGGCAAGGTGTAAGTATAGCAATTGGCATAGACTTATAATAAAAATTAAATTAATTTAAATTTAATTGGAACATAAGAACTACCTTATACCTCAATCATAAGTTTCAATATCTATCTACACTTTACAGGTGTTCGACAAGACCGTCTTTGTAATGAAGCAGCCGGTGGTGACAGACAACGCACTCTACACCCCTCCTCCTAATGTAGAGGGGCTCAGGGTAGCATTGGAGAGTAAGATCAAGACCAAGGTGCAGAAGTGGCGGTCACACATGAAGACTATTTGGAACAGGTAAATTATGGAGGTCTATGAATACTAACCGGCTTGATGTTGATAACCGACGTGTGATGGGCAATTTTGCATTAAGTATTCTGCGATCGAATTCGCAGGTTTTTTTAAAAGTTTTCTTAACTTTCCATGATATGCTTGTGAAATGGCTGAAGGTGCACTGCGGTCGTAAAAAGGGCACATTGTGTTCTACGGATGAGCAGTGGTGGCCCAGCGGTACCGGCCCCGACTTCCCGAGTTGTAAGTCGTGGGTTCGAACCCAGACAGGCGCTTTACTTTATGTAAATCATTTCACCACTGCTGATGCAATAAAATTAAATGGTATTGTAGTTACAGACCCTGTAGAAATAGCTTCTACATTCAATAACTATTACGTGAATTTGACGCAAACGTTACCGCAAGATCAAGCTGTTCAAAATTATAGGCAAAATAGATATGTCAACTCAATGTTTCTTAAGCCAATGTCAGAAAACGAAGTGCGCCTTGAAATAATGTCCCTGTCCAACACTAGATCAGAGGGCTATGACGAAATTAGTACTAAAATCATAAAACCTTGCTGTAATGAATTGACTAGTATTTTAACCCATTTAATAAACATGTCTTTTGCAGCAGGAACATTTCCCGATAGGTTAAAATTATCAATTATTAAGCCGTTATTTAAAAAAGGAGATAAAAGTGATATTAGTAATTACCGGCCAATTACATTGATACCTATTTTTTCAAAAATTTATGAGAAATGTATGTATAAAAGGCTAATAGAATTTTGTAATAAATTCCAAATAATAAGTACTGAACAGTATGGATTTCAAAAAAAGAAATCCACATCATTAGCTATTTACTCTCTTATGAAGGCAGTACTTTCAAATATTAATAATAATCATCTGACTACGGGACTTTTCTTTGATTTATCAAAAGCCTTCGATTTTGTGTCGCACAGCATATTGTTGGATAAACTAGAGACTATTGGGATTAGAGGACCGGCACTTGAATGGATATCATCCTATTTAAGCAATAGACAGCAACGTGTCATTATTAGTAAAATTAACAGTAATAGAGATATGATACCATACTCATCAGAATATAAGCAAAATAAATGTGGCGTTCCGCAAGGAAGCGTGCTTGGTCCAATATTGTTTCTTTTATATATTAATGACATCATAAAAATAACCAATCATAAATGCATATTATTTGCCGACGATATATCAATCATAGTGACATCAGATAAAAATAAAAACAAGACTGACCATGAGTTTGACATAAATAATACAATAGACAAATTACTGCTTTGGCTTGACATGAATAATTTAAAAATAAATTTAGATAAATCCGTTTACATTCAATTTAATCAATCAAATAATAATAAAAACAATATAAAACTTAATATTAATAAAATCGAAGAGGCAACCCATACAAGGTTTTTAGGCGTAATAATAGACAAAGATTTGAACTGGAAAGAACATGTAGATAATGTCAGCACTCGAATCAATAAATTTGTATACGCACTGAAGCAAGTTAAAAACGTAACTAACATAAAAACTGCAATTATGTCATACTACGCCTATGTTGAGTCGCTACTGCGATATGGTCTCGGTAATGTGGGGTAATGGTACCAATATGGATAGAGCATTTATCGCACAAAAAAAGTGCATCAGAGCAATAAGTGGTATTAAACCGGATGACTCATGTAGACCAATGTTCAAGAGGTTTGGTCTGCTACCTCTCCCATGTCTGTATATATATATGAGGTATGTATATTTGTAGTTAACAACAAACATTTATTTAAATCAGCAAATGATGTAAATCCCAGAAACAGACGAGATCCTCATAAACTGGTATTAAGTGATTTGCCAAGACTTGCGAAATACAACAAAAACTGCCTTGCAATGTGCGTACGTATTTGTAACAAAATACCAAGTCGCTTTAAAATATTGAACTCGAGAAAATTTAAGACAGAATTACACAAGTGGCTTATTGAATGTAATTTTTACAGTTTAAAAGATTTTATGGATGTGAGATGTTGATTCCTTTTGTCGAAATATAAATTTTTGCATGCTATGTTATATCTTAGCGAAACATGTTGAGCTACTGTATTAATATTAACATCAATGTATACCATGTTTTACGCAAATAAATGATTTACTTACTTACTTACTTACTGCTCTTAAGAGGGCTATCACAGTTTTTCTTGTATTTGAGTGTTTGAAGAGTCACACACTCAAATACAAGAAAAAAATTGATATTGTTTTTAGTTTTGATGTGTGATTAGATTATGGTTTAGATATGGCCCCAAAATTAAAAAAAAATATGCCTGATAAAGTTTGATTATTTCTCTCGGGAGTGCTCTAAATAAATATCATTTTTTTTCTTGTATTTGAGTGTGTGACTCTTCAAACTCTCAAATACAAGAAAAGTTTTGATAGCCCTCTTAAACCGGCGAAGGAAAACGTGAAGAAACCGGCATGACCTAGAACAAAAAATTCGTAGACATGTGACATCTACCAACCGGCACTGCGCCCGCGTGGTGGATTACGGCCCACTCCCTCTCGAAGAGAGCAGGCCTGTGTCCCAGCAGTGGGAACATTATAGGCTGATTATACTATGTGTTCTAAGAAGTTCGGTATGTAGAGCGTCTTATCTTTCACGCTTACTTGTTTGACAGTCTCTTCCTAAAGGTGTTTCAATTTATTCACGCCCGGTTACTGTTGCTTTACAAATCATATCAGTTATGAGACGTCTGAGCAACTAGTTTGTTTTAATTTTTAGGTATTGCAGTACGCTGCTACGCGATATGTTGCCACAGTGGGAATATTGGGTTTTCAATCCAACAGGAACCAAACCAGGTTTCAGTCAGAAACTGAAACATTTGATGGTCACATTCAAGGTTAATTTTACATAAAATGTTTTGAACTGGCTCTGAAAATTTGACTGTTATTTTTAGTTTTATTTTCTCATTTCTAGATATATGGCTTCCCTCTAAACATTTCATACGTGAACACCAAGTCCGTGATATCCGCCGTCAAGTCCACCGGGCTGCACCTGTGCGACGACCCTAACGCGGAGTTTGCGCTCGGCGTGGAAGTGTGCGCCTACCCTAACAATGTCATCAGTGTCTGGGTGTTCCTGGCTAGTATCGCCAGGATGTGAACGTGATGAAGATCCGACGATGTTTCTGTCAGTTCAGTAAAATAAGCTTCACATACGAACGGTATGTGTTTAGTAGTACAGATAGTACCTATTTGTGTCAATATGCAATGACGTATTTTGGCTTCCGACTATTTGAATAGGATTACAAAAGTCTAAAAGCAGAGCATTTTGCGTCGCTTCGCAAGATAAATATTTGGGTAAACACCGTCCACCAAACAAAAACTTTACAGAAGAGCATTATAAAATGTTTATTTTTAAAACTCATTTCATCAGGACTATAAAAACGCAGATTAATTAAAATAAAAAATAGAGCTTGTATGTCTTTTCGCTTTAATGCTAACAAAATAAAATTAACATTTATTCCATCGTAGTATAAAAATATACGTAAAAATAGAAAAAAGGAGATGTTATACGTGTGGCGTCTGCGTCATTATGAGCCCAACGCTCGGGAGGCGCGGGGGGCCGCGGCTCGATTCAGTTCCGGGCTGACTTAACCTAGGGGGGGGGGGGGCGGGGGGGGCGGCTTAGCTGCCGGGGTCGTCGGGCTTGTTCTGTTTGGAGCGGCGCAGCTGCTGGATGTAGTGACGCTGGATGGGCTTGTGCAGCGCCAGCTGCGCCAGCGCGTCGTCGATGCTGAACCACTGCCGCTTGCGTCCCATCAGCCGCGAGTCCTCCCACTCCGCCAACTCCTGGGTCACCGTCATCACGTACACTTCTGTTCGGTGTTTGTGCTCTCGGTTCTGGAATTTGATAGAAGGAAATACTTTAGTTATGTTGATAATCCAGTACCAGATTTGGGGATTTGTAAACGGTTTTCATATTATAGGTCAGAGACCCGACAAAACATTAGTAATCTTGGCAACTCATATTGGATTTAAACGAAACATTAATTCGCCCATTATGTGTTAGGTTCACAGAGTTCACAAAGATAACCGACTTATATGGTCGATTTTAGTGAACAAAGTGTTGACCACGACCGCAGAACATGAAACCCCACAGCCCGCCTCGCACGGCGGCTGGCCCGCCCTGGCAATATTTGACATAGGCCGAGTAATGTAACTTTACACACAGGTAGCTTTGCACAGCGATTGTCGGGGATCAAATGACGTCATGTCGCTTGTTATTTTATCCCGCAGTACAGAAACCTGTTTGGAACCTAACGCTACAAAAACAGAAGTTCTGTAAAAGTAGTTGGTCTCGAATAAAATCTAGTTTGTAAACAATAGAAGTGAGACATGACGTAAATACCAATCAAGCGATCTTAATTAATTTTACGACAAAGTAATTGCTTACGTAATTAGGAGCATTAGTTAGCGTTTGATAAGTAAGTCAGGAGTTCACTCTGATGAGCTAGATCAAAAGCTTGTAAATAATGTGTATATAAAATACATTTGAAGGCAATGTTTTTCTTATTCGCACTCGAGTATTCATTAGCTATTGTGTCGCCTGTGGATTGAACGCCTCGACCGATTAGGGTAAATAGGTTATCGTTGGGTTGGTCTTGTAATACCGATCGCTTAAGCCGTTGACCTGTTGTCTGAATTACCTGTTGCCTGTGTCCGAATTTATTTCAACAGTAGGTAAATTAAAATGTGAATGTTGATAAGCTTTCAGCATCTTATAGACAGGTGTTGCACATACTTAGATCGAAAATATCCCTCGGACCGTTGGAGGTGAATTAACGGTCGAACGATACAATGTAATAAACAAGTCTATTCTGCAGGAAATTCATACAACGTTAATCAAGGGATAACATTCATAAAGCACCTCCAATGCTGCGCATAATTGTCTTTAAAACGCTCTTAAACATGCTAATATATAATTGAAACATTTGAATGTGTACCTTATTGATTCAAAGAAAAACAAACAACGACTCTTTTGCTTACAGCTTTACTAATTGCAGACTTCGAAAAAAGGACGAGATTACGCTTTCGGCAAGTTTTTTATCACTCTGTGTGAGAGATTTTATAGGGTTCATGAACGTGGTTATGGTTAGATGTAGCTAGAGAAACAGTACAACGCGCAATAAGTTGTTAAATTGAAATTTCCTGCAATTATTAGCTGCCCGTGTGGTTTCCCGGACATGAAGTTACTGGTGTCGTAAAAGAAGACATTCTTGAGAATGGGTAGGTAGTATCATCAAGCGCGTGGGACCAACTATCTGTGGCAATAAATCCTTTGGCCGCCTTTGGAAGAAGATGGAGTTGTTTTTAGTGTCTTGTTAGGTTTTTCTTATAGTGATTGTCCAGAGTGAGTCAGATACACAGCCTTGAAATACATTCAGTGGATTTAGAGAGGTAACTTAAAATAAATACGGCCCGATTATGACAAATTCTAGGTCAAAACTATACTAAGTAAATAGTAAAGTACAGATTATATATCGAATTAATATCCACTTTCGTGTCTTCTTAATTTATGTTAAGAATGGCATAACTTTCAGGGTTTTCGAGAATCTTGGCATTTTCTATAATTTGTCAAGAATGGTCTATCCTATAATTCAGACAATAACTTACAAGTTACTCGAATCGAAAGAGCATTCTGCGCAGCAAATTATTATTCCAATGAATCATTGTTTTAAAGCTCGCAAATTTCCAATTAATTCGCCACAATAAAGCCATAACACTTCCATATAAAACAGCAGGATCGCTTCATAGCAATGTTAGCTACATTGTCGGCAAAACTAATTTAGATAGCGTAAACAATAACTTGTTTACTTTCTGTTATGATAAAGCGTTGTTATTTTGTGTATAAATCATACACGTAACATTGTCACGCTAATTAATATAAGTACTTATTAGTTCAAAGTTTTGAAATGAAGGGGAATACCAACGAAACGATGCATGGCTGGACTGTGTGAACGATGATAATTATGGCTAAAAATGGGGGGTGACTACCGACCGTACCGATATGACGACCTAAACATTTTTATGAGAAGTATGGAAGAAAAAGACGGAAGATTATTAGGATAATAATAATAATTTGCGATACGGACAGCAGAATGATGAGAATCATAATGATTCTATACTGGTTGAGCATATATGCAAGGGTCACAGCTCTCGTCTTGTTCTACGATTGATCCAGTAGATTTGGTCGTGGGAAGTAAGCTCGGAATTGGGACCTTCCGACGGTACATACATAGGTAGGTACACATACCGATCGGCCCTACGGATATCTAGGTCAAAGGATTCATTTATACCAAGAGATTAGAGCTTATTGATTTAATCCTCTATAGAAAGTATCAGAAATTGGGGTGTGAGCTTACACAGTAGGTAGGTAATGGTCTGTCAGAAAGTTTTAGTACCTCTCCATTATGTTATGAGGTAATAAATACTAAATGTCGTTTTAATAGGTAGTTCATCATTACGGTAATAGCCATACTTACCTACGTCAGTCAGTATGTATTTATGAATTAACTCAAGCACGATTCCTACAATATTTAATAGGTAGTTCATCATCATCATTACGGTAATATCCATACTTACCTACGTCAGTCAGTATGTATTTATGAATTAACTCAAGCACGATTCCTACAATATTTAATAGGTAGTTCATCATTACGGTAATATCCATACTTACCTACGTCAGTCAGTATGTATTTGTATGGTCCCGGGTTCGATCCCCGGACAAGTCAAACATTTGTGTGCATGAACATGTCTGTTTGACCTGTGTCTGGGTGTGTATATGTATATAAGTATGTATATCAGTCATCAGGTTACCGTAGTACAGGCTCTGCCTAGTTCGGGACCTGAAGACCTTGTGTGGATGTTGTCTCATATTATTATTATTTATGAATTAACTCAAGCACGATTCCTACAATATTTAATAGGTAGTTCATCATTACGGTAATAGCCATACTTACCTACGTCAGTCAGTATGTATTTATGAATTAACTCAAGCACGATTCCTACAATATTTAATAGGTAGTTCATCATTACGGTAATATCCATACTTACCTACGTCAGTCAGTATGTATTTATGAATTAACTCAAGCACGATTCCTACAATATTTAATAGGTAGTTCATCATTACGGTAATGGACATACTTACCTACGTCAGTCAGTATGTATTTATGAATTAACTCAAGCACGATTCCTACAATATTTAATAGGTAGTTCATCATTACGGTAATAGACATACTTACCTACGTCAGTCAGTATGTATTTATGAATTAACTCAAGCACGATTCCTACAATATTTAATAGGTAGTTCATCATTACGGTAATAGACATACTTACCTACGTCAGTCAGTATGTATTTATGAATTAACTCAAGCACGATTCCTACAATATTTAGCACACAGGGCGCCTCCGTCACATTAAGGACGTACGTTTACTTTTTATCTAGATTAGAACTGGTGTTGCTCATATATTATGTGCATTTTCTCATTCAATTACAATCCAATGGAAAAACGTTTGAACACTGCTTTAGTTCATGTTGCGAAATAATGTGAACTTAGGATTAGTACCTACCTAGATTGGATTAAGTATATTTTTATTGGTGAACCGACCGTCCCTAATACGTTCGTGGCGGCTCTCAGTTTCAGCAGCTTGTCATGAATGTTAGTTAGTGGTAGTGCCAGGAGACGCCCTAAAAAAGGCATGCAAAGGTCGCATTCGCCGTGTCTTTCACAATTGTCAGGTGTGACATAGGGTGACACTACACCTGGAGGATTTTTATTGTTTAGTGATTACTAGCTTTTGCTCTCGGCTTCACCCGCGTGGATGTCGGAATTTATCCCACGGAAACGTACTACTACGTCTGATAGATATTTTTAAGAGGAATCATTCCTTAATACATTGTTTTCATATAACTCTATCAGTCTTATTACAAAAGACGATCTAACTTTAGCCCGAGAACCTTCGAGCCAGTTTTTGTATTTCGAACTGTATGGCCGAAATAGAAACCCCCTATGTAGGAAAATAAGCCTTTTCCTCAGTCACAGTGGTCGCTCTATCCCCAATATTGTATCCTGCTAAGCTTCCCTAATGGTAATGACACATCCGCTCATTTCGTCACAGATTTCCTTATAATTGGGACAATGTTACGAATTAAGTTTTATAAAATTGACAACTTAGTCCGGTACTAAGTTGTCAGTTTTGTAAAAGGTACTGTATTTCGATTCCTGTTAGGTTCTTATTAAAAAAACAGGTTCGATAGTTTCGACCATGTCTTTAAATAAAAAGTTGTTTTGTATTAAGACCGCATTGGTTAACGCGGCGGCGCACGCCAGTAAAGCTCCTAGTCGGCATGATTTTTTTCCGACATCTTCAACAATCATCGTCATTTATTTCAGCCCATTTACACAAAAACTTTAATGAATTAGCTATACCTACACCTAAGCTTTACTCATGAATCACTTCGTCTATTCTGCATGCTTCGTCATGACGATTAAATATGTTAAAAGTTAAATCTCATTTAAGTGAACTGTATCATGTTCTTATGAGAAATAAAGATTCTTTAAACCTATTGGTGAAAACCGTAAGAAAATATGTTGAGTAGTAATCTAGTTTACCGCGCGCAGACAGACAGACGCGGCAGGGGGGATTTTGTTTTATAATATTATGTTGTAGTGGTGAATGGTTGCACGTAGGGCAATAGGCAACGTTTTTGTGTTGTACAATTCAAGTACAAAAAAAGCAACTCATGGACGTCTGTTAACATTTTCATTCTACAATTAATGTATAAAATTAGTCCCATACTTCATTTAGGTATAAGTTACATCATATTATTCACATTAAAATCATCCACAGGCAAATTAAATAGAAAACAATAAAATTACCATATTTAGAAGTACCATAAAATCCGCAGTGACATAATTCAATGGCTAGCATAAATATTCACCTAAATGACGAGATTTGGCTGAAGTAGGTTTGTTCAAACATTCGATCATTTGTGCAACCATCACATGACTTAGATACAGAGCTTTTTCTTTGGCTCCACTCCTAATAGCCTATTGTGTAATAGTCTGTTTATAAACAGAAACAATACTTACTGTGAAATAAATTCATGATGTTTATCTATTGTAATAATCTTTTTTTTTGCAATATATATTACATTGTTAGGTGTTTATTTTTTAGTTTCAACAAGCAATTTATCTTGCATTTTCTTGCCAATAAATATGACGTAAAGGGTTAAACAATTCAATATCTTATATATTATGTATTTAACTACCTAAATTAAAAGCCTGTAAAAGTATGAATTCACTGGTGCAATTTCATAATTTAAATTATATTCAACGGACAGATAATTACTGTTTACTATGTATCTATTATTTATTTAGCGAGAAAATATTTCTAAGGGCAATTCCAGTATTTTTAAATACATTTGTATTATAATCTTGGCCCAATCTGTCAAAAATACCTCTACGTAACCTATATTTTGACATTGAACTTTTGCTGAAATGAGAATACAACTAGGTTTTGAATATTTATAATAACAGGAGTTGGCCTTCTGATATCTTTGATAGCACTGGCCCTATAACAAAAAAATCATTCTCTCAGATAATCTTCAAGTATTTTAAGGACAGTAATAATTTTAATATTATGAGAGATAGGAATGAGGTACCTATACAGTAGTTTTAGAAAATATCAATCAAATTGAAAATTAATCTCATCGTTGGACTTTTTGATATATAAAATCATAATCATAGGATTATATAAAATATTTTTTTATTATGTAAACACTTCTACAGACAGCCGTTAGCCATCTACTACAGAGAAAGTGGGTAGATGTTAGCAGTAACAAGAAAAATAACTAAAGGAACTTTAGGTCAATTTTAAGCTTGTGTCATAGTTATTTTATTTATTTATGATAATAAGGAAGGAAGGTTTGGAACTAATTAAACTCCAACATAATCAGTCATGGAAAGTGATAATAGCCGCATTAACATAAATACTTCTTGATAGATATTATGATGATCTAATGTTACATATCTAAGCAGAATAAGATTGTAGACTAGAAAAATATTGGACTATGGACTGTGTGGAAAATTAATCTATCAAGATCATTCAGATTTTCACGACTTTTCAATTAATTATAAACATTTATGAATCATTCTACTTTGTCATCACATACACATCATTGGATATGTCAAGATAGGTCAGGTTCTGTCAGTTTTTATAACACATGACGATGAACTGAGAAATTGACCTTTTACATGATTACCATATGCTTCAATTCTGTTTCAGAATGATAAAGGATGGCTATCATACTGCTTACACAGCTATGATTCTGATTATGTATTATCACTGTCATCGGGTTCCAGTGCCGGATTGACACTTTGTCGTACATGACACATTTTCATGTTTACGTGTGGCTCACCTCGAAAATCCCGAGACACCTGCCCAGCTTGCCGATGACACCAGCTTCTTCGAGCACCTCGCGCATAGCGGTCACCGAGGGCTCTTCTTCGGGCTCGACGCCGCCGCCGGGCACTATCCAGTTGTCGGGACGTCGCGACGATGTCACCAGGAGCACCTACACAACACACCAGCAAACACACGTACTTTACAACCTCTCCACGTCTCAAACAACACCGAAACAACAGAAATACAACGCTAACCTCTGTTTCGGCGTCAGAACGAACGCAGATACACGCCGCACGACGTCTAAATCCCTCGTCGTCATAAATCCGAATCGAATTAGGCTTCTCCTTCACCATTTTTACATTAAACACGTAAACACGAACTAAACAGACGATCACAAACGAAAAGCTGACATCAAATATAAAGAAAAACTATGAACCAAACGTAATTTTTTAATGATCAACAAACGCCATAACCGAAGTATCCTATGTTGAACGTATCCATTTTCTACTAATAAAGTTACACAACGTACATGTAAAATGAAACTATAATAACAATAACGCTACAATTAGAGCAATATTTCAGCTACAACTAGCTTTTGATCGCGTATTTCAAGCCCATGTTGAATGGTGCCTGACGTATTTCTTCTTTGCGAAAATCGAAATAGGTTTTGGAAAGCAATAGGGAATCTATCAGCTGACAGCCGGAAGTCGGAAACGGTATTGCCCTTTAATTAGATTTTATTTCCCAAATGTTGCTATTCTTTGGGCGGTATTTCAATTTATTTCAGCAAAGTTCGTATCCCATGCTTGATAGTAACGCATAAATACTTTTCTAGATTTAATTTATAATTATCTTACTGGGGATAAAAACTGCCACTTGCTCACTTCAGACAGATGTCGCTAGTATAAGGTCTTTGATAGCACTAGTCTAAGAATTTGACAGCTACTTGTCCATATTCTTTTTGTTATTTTAATATGTACCTATTTGCCAAATATAGACCCATGTATTTGCCAAGCCAAAGATGTAACACGACGAAAACTGTTGGAGAGAATTCTCTGAAAAAAAAATAAAAAGCCCATATTTCTTCGAGACTATATGTGTATTGTATGTATTGTATTTTTGTATGTGCTATCCTTTTTTTATCCTGATGACTTTTATGGGAGAAATTCGTATGCAGGTGATGGTCCCGAGTGTAGTCTGTTTTGATTACCAGACACTTGTGGTGTGATATACTGTAAGTTATAGTAAAGGTGTGTGCGTGTGTGTGTGTGTTTATATTATCATATCTTATTAGATCAGTGCTAGAATTAACATCTCCGAAGTATTTCAGCGCAGCGCAGCATGTCAGGAAGATCATCTACGAGTTAGTTGTCAACCCCGATCAGGTTATACCTGTCATATGCCTCCAGTCTTCAACATGAAAAGAACTTATGTCAACAAACACAAAATAACCTATAACTTAAAACGTACATAATTGATTGACCTTTCCACTAAAGCTGCATTTTTGCCAGTGAAGTTGTAGGCTATACATACATATAACACACATACTTATATAAATATTAAACACATACTTACATACAAGTTATTACACACAACATAAACACATGTAACTTATAGTAATATGTATAATAACTACTCTTAATTAAATACTCACAACCGTGTGTACACGGCCTAAAACATTCATGAGTCTGTACACCGCCTTACTGCCTACCTACCGCTCGACCGCGCGCCACGGTTAGCGGAGCCCTGCGCCCGCGCTGTGCCGCACGCCGTCGATACCTACGAGCTACGCGTGGAACAAACAAGCCACGATCGGATCGCCGCGCCGCCGCCCGCGCCTCCCGCGCACGCGTCCCTCGGACGCCCTCAGCAGTCCGCTACAAACCTCTACGGCGAATGCATGCCATTTTTATAATTCGCGCCGCGCATTATTGTTTTAGTTTATGTTCTTATAAGTATTTCGTGTTAATAAACATTTATATCTAATACTCAAGTAGTGTTTAATTAATAGGTTTTCCTTAACCTACCTAACACACTACAAAGTGATATACGCTTCCCATTTCCTTAGCTCGTCTTTTAACTATGACTATGCTGCACTCCAAGTCGCATACATATATATCTAGTTTTCAATTAATTTGTGATCGACACAGCAGTAAACAAATACACAACAATAGCGGTTTGTGGATGGACTACAGTGCTGCCACCTAGGACGTGCTATAAATTTTTAACCCCATTGCTATACATTCAAACTTTATGGTGGCTCGGAACATGAGGCGCACAGAGTACTATAATATGAGGCGAGTCGCTGCGCAGCATCTGCGCAGTAACTAGTTCACCTGTCAGCGGGAATGAGGGATGAGGTATTGCGCAGCGAGTAGCGAACTTCAGGAGCCGCCATAAAGTTGGAATTCGAGTGATTAGTTTTTTTTATAATTAATTAATTAATAATTAAATGATTATTCATTATTTATTTTTATTAATTAAATTATTCGAAAGGTTTCCAACTTCGATGCATCTGAAAATGCCTACAAGTAGACTATAGAAATAATATTAGACCATTTATTGGTTGCATGGTCTAAAGAAAATATTGACTAAAGTGCCCGCTAGGTAAATCTGCGCGCGTGTTTGACTTTCAAGACTATATCTCTGCTAGCACTTAATTACCTTCTGCATAATGATGATGGTTATTGATGATGTTGATGATTACTTTGGAAAACACGGAACACCGCACACTGTTGACAACTGATATAAACGTCGCGACAAACCATTATTTCCGATTTATAAACACACTTATTTTGCGCGGACTCTACAAAGTATTGAATACAGAAGAAGCACCAATTTCTCAATTTTCTTAAATACTAGCTGCGCTCAGCGGTTTCACTCGCATACGTCTCGATCCCGTGGGAATATCGGGATAAAAAGTATTTGAAGTACTAATCCATATTATAAGTCTACCCATGTGCCAAAATTGACCCAAATCCGTTCACCCATTTATTCGTGAAAACGTAACAAACAATGTTTTTTCTTATAATATTAGTTTAGATTTTCAGATAATAATAAGAATTTAATTTTTCGGTATTTCTATTTTTCTAAAAATCATGTGTCTTCATGCATTTATGCATGCATTCATGCATGTTTCTAAAATATACACATTACTTAATCCATGAAAATAGTTTAGTGAGTATCGATAAAGCGTCAGGGAGTTCAACGACGCTTGACGCACATCACTAGTGATGACATTGTTTGAGTTTGTTGACAGTTATTTATTTAAAATTAATTTGTTTCAGGTTTTTATTATGGGTAAGATTCTTTTACATTAAATATGCTTTCAACGTACTTGCCATTAATTAAAAATTTAAGTAAACGTCTAACTTTCTGAATAACAAACAAAAGTATTAATACGTAAAATTATTACTGGGTACCGTATTGAGACTGATTGATTCGAATTGGTATTGCATGAGCGTTCAATATTACCTACAAATTGCAGAGGAAAGCTTCGACTTCGGGAAGCTGCTGAAGAATCACGCGAAGAAGCACAAGAGCAAGCCCTTACAGTTCGGCAGCGTAGCTGGCGGGGTGTGTTTCTAGTATTTTAGTAATAAATCATAAAGTTTAGTTATCATCATGCGTGAGGTAGAATCCTCCCGTAATGTAGGTATATCAGGGTGCATTCATATTGCTGTACTTTGATTGTAATGTTACTGTAATAGCACAATGCATAATAGAACAAGTAGTAATAAGAAATACGCCACTGTTCTACCTTATCATGTTTTGTTTGGTCATTTTAAGTTGCATGTAGAGATAAATATCCTTAGCACCCAACTCTAGAAACATTAATGCGTTATTATGAAATGGCAAATATTTTCATTCCACTTTCACATTATTTAATATACATACAATAGCATTGAAGCAAAGTACACTTTATGAATGTACTATTTTGGTCTAATAAGATGATACTTACAACCAATTAATTAGTATAATTTTGGGTTTCAGGTCCTAAAGAGGCTAGAGAAAAACATAAAGTACAGGAAGAGCAGCCGATTGTCATTCTTTGACAATTTGCGGAACTTGTCAAAATGCGACAGTCCAGTTCCTGTTGTAAATCCTGTGCAGTGCAAGGTGGAGCACAGGAGACAGCAACTAGAGAAGTGGAAGGAGGAAAAAGAGAAGAAGAAAAAAGAAGCCGCTTCAAAGAAAAAGAAGCCTTTTGTAGCGGGAGTGCCACATGCACCACTCAAGTTTGTGCCACCACCTCCACCTCCAAAGCCCATGCCAAGCACTTCTGGGAGGGTGACACGGTCCCAGTCCGCCAGGACTGCAACTGGCGTCAAACCTAAGGAAACTAAGGAGACGAAGGCAGCAACACGTTCATTCGCACCCAAAAATGCATCATTTAAACCACCAGAAATAAAAACAATGACAAAGCTGCCAAAACTGGCACCTCCAAAGACTAAGAAACATAATATAACATTTGACCCTGTGTTACCCAGCACTCAGAAGGAAACCGGCAAGCAGACAAGATCTAAGGCTGCAACAGAAACAAAAGCGGTGCATAAGCAAACAGAGAGACCAACCAAAGGCAAAGTGACCAAACCACTTCCAAAAACCAATAAAGTTACAATAACTCCACTTCAGAGTAGTTCTTCAAGCGAAATCGAGCAAACTAATGATTTTTCACCAATTATGATAAGTAAGAACTTGAGGAAGTCTTTACCACCTCAAAATTCACCAAGAATAACTATCAATACACCGAGGAAATCTATACAGCATATCACTCCTAAGAGATCTGTGCCTAGGAGTGAGTCAAGCTCTGAGGAACGTTTGCGGTCTCCCAAGAATTTGGAAGGTTTTTCATTGACTCCTGAGCAGATAGAGGAGGAGGCTAAGAACATAAGTCCTTGTGTCACTATGTCTCGAGGCAAGGATAACGCAAGGAAGGAGATGAGAAGGAAACTTGATGAGGGTATGTATCTGTGTATACACTATAATATTCTTGCAAAAAGTTTTAGTTGATTTAGCAGAATAATTTCATACAAACTGTTGCCTGCAACTTCATCTGAGATCTGGGGTGAAAAGTATCCTGTCCTCCAGGTCATGATCTACCCATGAGCCAAATTTCATCCAAATCCGTTTAGTCATTTTAGCGTGAAAGTGTAACAAACAAACAAACACAACTTACTTTCGCATTTATAATATTAGTTTAGATTAGGATGTATTCAAATCTATACATAATCAATAAAATGGTAACATGTAACCTGACATAACATAACCAGCCTGTAATGTTCCCACTGCCGCTGGGACACAGGACCTCTCTATGAGAGGGAGTGGGCCATAATCCACCACACAGGCCCCATGAGGGTTGTAATAATAAAATAGTAATGAAGAAATTTTGTCCGTTTGTCTGGATGTATGTTCCGGGTTGGTGCTTATATGGCTGAATTTGGCACACATATAGTTTATAACCTGGATTATCACACAGGGTACTTTTAATCCCTGTAGTATGTTCCTGTGGTATACTTTCAGACATCCACGCGGACGAAAGCTAACCTTTATAAAAGTTAACCTTTCGTATCATAGATCCACATGAGAAACAATAGCATTTTAATTTATTGTCCGTCTGTAATAACGGTATTTAACTGGTTAATGGAATATAAATGGTACAACACTAAGTAATTGTATTTAATTAATTTGGAGTAACTTCCAATGCCCAGTATTGCCCAGTAGAACATAAGTTTGTTGCCCCCCTGCTTGCAATTTCTGCCTTTCCCATTATTTCAATGCACATTAAAATAACAATATTGTCTATGTAACAGGTCTACTGGATGAGGATACCAGCAACATTGACAGTGTGGACCACTTTAGAAGACAACTGGCTTCAGAGATCAAGCGGATGACAGAGATGTGTGACACCTGGGACAAGATTATGGAGCAGACTGTGCTACCAGAGTCTGTGCAGGTAAACTGTCAAGATTTTATTAAAATTTGTATGCTTTCATCTTCAAGTTATATACTGTTCTTTAGTCTAAGACCACGTAGCACGGACGGCAAAATATCGCGGCGGGATTTTATCGTGCACTGGATTTTCAAAAGTCTGTCTTGAACTGAGCATTGAGAGAGCAGTCGAAAAAACTCACTGTAGGATTTTCAACTCTCGGCGCTAAACAGTGCGTTGAAGATCCAGTGCGCGAAAAAATCCCGCCGCGATATTTTTTACTTTTTTATTTTTTCATCATAAAAGTAACTAATTAATTAACATTCATCTGAAAGAAATACATACAATTCTATGCCATGGTTGACTTATTATCTAATGTGTTACCTATGAGGAGAGGTCCAAAAGTTCGTGGAATAGAGGGGATGGAGTGGGGATAGGGATGCTCGCTTAGTGTCATACTAATTGGGTACTCATCATTAGTATATAATTTGAGTTTCAGCCCAATTGCGTCATTCGTTTACGAAACTCGCCTGCTAAACAAGTCAATCCGGAAGAAAACTGAAACTATGGAGAAAATTGAACACCGTGCTGTGATAAAATTCCTTACCAAGGAAAGAATGGTCAGACCATTTTTAATTAAATGGAAACCGTTTATGGGGAACAGTGTCCTAGTAAATCAATTATTTACAAGTGGCATAGTGTTGTTAAATATGGTCGGGGGTCGATTGAAGACGACCCCCGCTCAGGAAGGCCAGTTGAGGCCACTACATCAGACATCGTCGAAAAAGCGGAAAAAATTGTACTGGAGGACACCCTTTTGAAGAAAAAACAGTTAAGTATCTACATTAGTTGGAGTATCAGATACCACTATTTTTCGAATCCTGCAGTCAGTGTAAGATGGGTACCGAGAATGCTCACGCCGCTTCATAAACAGCAGCGGGTCGATGCGTCAAAACAATTTTTGGAGTTGTGTGGAGACGAAACTGCACAGATTTTGGAGCGGATTGTTACCGAAAATGAAACATGGGTCATCACTTTGAGCCTGAGTCCAAACGAGAGTCGGGGACTCGAGGGAAGAAACGGGGGTCAAAAGGGGACACCACCGCCGAAGAAATTCAATGTGTCGGAGTCGCCTGGAAAGTTGATGGCTACTGTTTTTTGGGATTGTGAGGGGATAATACTGATTGATTACAAAGAAAAGGGAAGGACCATAATGGGAGAATACTACGCAACAATATTAGAAAAATAATGATGGCCTCATCAAAGAAAAAGGTCGAAAAAATTTACCAAGGGCGTATTGCTCTTGCAAGAAAACGCGCCGGTTCACAAGAGCAGAGTTGCAATGGCTGCTCTGCACACTCATGGTTTCGAATCACTAGTCCACCCACCCTACAGTCTACATCTGGCTCCAAGTGATTTTAATTTGTTCCCCAATTAAAAAAAAAAGACTTAAGGGGAAGGACATTTTCCGATGACAATGAGATAGAATAGAAGGCAATTTTGGTTAATTTTGAGGCAAAAGATAAAAAAAAATATGGTGGTTTAGAAAAATTAATTCATAGGTCTAATGTATTCAGCTTAAGGGTGATTATATTGAAAAGGAAAAATAGATTTATTGTTTCATTTTATTTAAAACCCTTTCATTCTGCAAACTTTTGGACCTCCCCTCGTACATAGAGTTTCTATGATGAAAATGATCTTTATTTCTGTAAGTAGATATTTTAAAAAGTATATTGTGTTACCATTTCCTGGCTGACTGATCCCTGAGAAGAAATGCCGCAACAAACACGGACAGAACTTGCATAAGAAGAGGCATTTCTTCTGTAGCAGAAGAACATAACGACTACAGGCTCCTCCTAAACCACCTTTTACCATGCTGTTTCCCAGGAAGCGGTGCTATCAGCAGTGGGTCAAGCTCGGCTGCTGATGACACAGAAAATGCAGCAGTTCGCGTCGCTAGTGGAGCGATGCGCGCGGCCCGAGCCCGGCACCGCGCTCATCACGCGCGCCGACCTGCACGGCTTCTGGGACATGGTGTTCATGCAGGTAACTACTGTGGGACAGTCTCCTTCTAGAGCGGTAGTGGTACGGGATTGCTGTGTGCTGATGTCACAAGCAGCGGTAAGGCATCTACAGGGTTACAGCAGCGATATCTGGAGTGTGCTAACTGCTAATGTCAAACAAACTAAGCAAAAAAGCCCTGAACATGGATTGTTATAATCTCCTCATGTGGTTGGCTACAGTTGGGATTGAAATTGGTCGTAAATATCCTTAATATCAAGGTATTCTATTCGCCTAAGAACCACCAGCTTAAATTATACTATGAGTTCTATTCTGGTTATGCTGCATATTAAATTTCAATATAGTAAAAACACTGCTATTTCCAATATGAGTTAACAATACCGTCCTATCAAGCTGTTTCTTTGCAAAAAACCTCTTAATAATTTTCTTTCTGTATAGGTGGAGAATGTTGACATGAGGTTCAAGAAGCTTGAAGAGTTGCGTCTCTGTGGCTGGGTGGAGGACCAACCGATTGAGGTCAAGAAGAAAGTGGTCCGACCTACTGTGAATGTGAAGAAAGCTGCTAAGCCTACTGGTGGTGCAAGCCGGCTGAGGGAGATGATTGCTGGTGAGCATTAGGTGTTTAATTGTTCCTCGGGGCAGTTAAGAGGATAAATCACGTTCCTATTTGCTCTTATAAACGGTGCTCATCACCATTAGATCATTACGACACGCTTAGATTCTTTTCACACCTGGTGGCACCCCAGTCACGAATGTATAAAGGCTTTCATTAACTTGCCCTTACACATCGCCTCGAAAATTCAGCGCCGAGTACCATTATGTTTAAGGTTCCCAACAAAGATATTGGGAGGAATATTTACCCAATTGAAACCGATAAAATTCTATAATTTTATGTTACTTCTAGCTGCAAGAAAAGCCAAGAAGGAGCAAGAAGAGGCCCCAGCTACCCTACAGCCACCCTCAGGCGATAGCAAGACGTTCGAGGCAGGTTTCTTCAGCGTGAGCTCGCCCGTGCGCTCGCCTGCTAGTGCGTCGCCCTCGCCCGCGCGCACACCAGGCTCAAAGAGCAGTCTGTTGAAGGCTGTGCTTTCCAGCGAGGCGAAGAAAGCTTCCGCTAACAAGGTACCTAAATTACCCTTAATTTTCAGGCTTCGAAGGCCCATTGCTTGTTCGTATTACAAATGACTTAAAATCTATGTTAGTAGACTTACAATAACTGAAACATCACAATCACAGGACAATTTATCAAGCCAATATGTCTGATATTTGTGTGTACATGAAAGTTACAGATGTGTAGAAATATTTAAGCTCATCTATGGGCAGAATAACAATTGAACAATTACACTTAAAAAGTCAGATTTCAAGTATTCCTTTATAAGTGTCTACTCCGTTGATGACATTTAGTATTATGACCATGCATTGTTCTCCTGTCACCTTATGTCGGTATGTTACTAGAGCTGACTGAAATGATTGTTTATGTACCTATAATAAGGACATTATTTTTAAAGGACAGATGTACCATTATTTATATTATTTATTTGTATTAGAAGTTGGGGGATTACATCACTGAGAAAAATGCTTGGCTCTGCGCTGGTCTTGCTCCATAGGGGCGCATAAACTAATTGGTTAGCTTTCAAAAATATTGTTGATCTCGAAAATATTGTTGGAGCTGATGAAGATTGTAAAAATTGTTTTGACATTGTATAAGTTCAATATCTTAGTATTGTATAATTGCATAGCACACGTGTGAGCACTGTATCGACTATAAAGCTTACTGGGTTCGTCTTTCATTGACTTGAATGTGCCCTGACAGCTCAGAGTATGTCATGCTCACTCAAATGTGTCTCTGGTGGTGGCGTGTGTATTGGATCATTAAGTTCGCTCCAAAATGGTTGAGCGGAATAGTACTGATCCATACGTTCGTGAACGGGCGCCGTCAGTAGGCACTGGTCAGCTGCCACGGCTTATTTTAAGTCCTGAATATTTGTTCCCGCACGGAACAAATATTTGTATGACCTGCAAGTAATTGTTACGGGTCTGGCTGTTTGTGTATGTGAGTTTTAAATGTTTGTAAACGCACCCACGATACAGGAGAAATTCCTAGTGTGGGGCAACATTAAAAAAAAAAAAATGTATAATTTCACCATGACCACTTTTTTTGTAACATTATTTTCATTTAAAAGAGTGTTCATGGAGTTTCTTGCCCGTTCTTCTCCATAGGTACTTACTACGCTTTGGAATGGGCAGTTGGCTTCATCTTTCTGACTAACCGACCCTTGACAATTCAAAAGTGCCTGTAATTGGTTTATTTGGAATAAATGCTTTGAGCTGAGTTTGAGTTTAAATAAAAGGTTGAGAAACTATAACAATAACTGAATACACAATTTAATGATGAAAACATTAAAAACTTAAACTTTAGAATGTATTTTTGGAAAAGGAGATGATCTATAAAGTTGGTGTATGTATGAAATTGTAGATGGCGTGTAAAACAATAATTTTACTAATTGCGTTTCAGAATTCAACATCGTTTGCGATGCTGCGAGCGTCAGTATTAGGCAAGAATGTGGAGTGTGACGGATTCTCTCTTCTACCGGTAAGTGTAAAAAATCTGCGCTATAATCTACGTGCTAGTTTTACGCACTCCCTAACTTATACCAAAGCACAAATTATAACTTCACTTTGCTAAAACTAAACTTTTCCGCAGCAAACCCCAATGCCGGTGACTCCAATCAACCTATACGCGACCCCGGGCCGCAGTATACTCAAGAACACTAACACAGAAAAGAAAGCCACCAGAAAATCTATCAAAATGGTACTATTCAACCGATCAGATATACAAGACGTATCCTACCACACCCCAGAGAGCGAGATAAACGAACAGGAAATTGATGAGATACAAACTGATAGCAGAATTTCCTCCATGGACCTCGAAAAGGTGGAGAATAAAGAAAATTCTAGAAGAAGGTCCAAGTTAGTGCGGCAGGATGCTGAAGATAGGAGCCCGGTAGTGACGAGGAGTCGACGCAAGAGTATGAACACAACGGTAGATGGCGACTATGACGCGGCTACTCCGAGGAGGTCTTCACGCAAGAAGGTGCTGCATGAGTCAGTAGACAATGTGGCTGAAGAGAAGACCACGCGGTCGACTAGGAGACGGAAGAGTGGGGTGCAGGCGCAGAATTGATGTAGAGGATGTAAATATAGGACTCTTGAAAATGTTGCCATGTTGAAAAAGGTTCCTATTTAGATTGCGAATCTTGATGCTTTACTGACCATTGAGGTTGCACTCTTTTTAGATAAATGGCATGAATTTGAAAACATATTGGTACTATGAAAGACTCATTAAGGCGGGGTGTTATCTCAATATTCCCAAAAATTGGTTTCTTAGAACGTCGAGTATGACGTAATGTAATAAAAATAAGTAACGCGAAAAATACAGTGAACAGAGAAGGGTATAAAGAAGAATTTAAACCGAACAGAATAATAAATAATAGTTTGATATTCCCAATAAAAAATTGGGAAGTTGTAGCACAAAAATAAACTTTGACGTCGAAGATCTCTGTATTTCCAGCGATAACAACAGTTTTTTTTTTAAGAATTTAGTAGGTTTTCCATTTTTTTAAAACTTTAACCAAACCATTATTTAATTTTATGTCTATATTTTAAATAATCTAAAGAAAAGCAGTAAAATAAATGCCCATTCGCAGCTTACGTCACATTTCAACACAAATATCATTTTCAATTTTCAATCTTATTGACGCTCCATAGTGGTGACAATAGCTTACGCGGTCATACTTTAGTCGTCGGGCAGCGCTCGACTTGGATGGTTGGCACCGGACGCTCTGTGCATAATTCGATTGTAGTTTTCAAGTAATTTATGACTGAAAACAGTGTGTGAATTGAACTAAAGTTCTGTGGCGGATTACTAAGGCTACTCACTGCCTAATATTGAAGTGAAAATTCAGTCTCAGTGGAAATATGGGCAATAAAAATAAAATGTTGCGAAAGAGTTTTACAAGAAAAAGACGAAAAACTCGAAAAAATTATGGAATGTTTGGGTAAGTAGGATGATTACGGTATTGTATCATAACATTTGAAATTTGTATTTAGTTTAGTATACTTACGAAACTGTATAAATCTATAGAAACGGTATTGACAATTTCTACAAACATTTTGCTAAATCCAAAAACAAATAGGTGCACTCTATTTTGATGTCTATAGAATGCATATTTGAATGCGCCTAGTGCAAACGTCTCTGGTCGAAGCAACCATCGAGGCGATAGCCATATTGCAATAGTAGGTATAAGTAACAAAAACAAACTTGCAGATAAATCAGAGTGCGTTCGTAATTATTATAATAATATAAATATTGCACTAGTTATATAAAAAGCATTTTGATTCTTTTGTAAGATTATTTTTATAATATTTATTGAGTCATTAGACCAGTGCACAGTGTTTTTTACACCCTAAAAATCGGACATGCCCTTTTTATTCCAATAATAGATGCTGTAACATGTTTGGAATGCGAGAGTAGAACACCCAGAGTTCAAATAAACTTAGAACCAAAGTTAGAGCCATTTTGTTTTTTTTAGGTATTTTGATAAATCTAGAAATATCTTGTCTCAGGAAAACTTTTTCTTATTTCTGTTACAATATTAAATTAACGACGTATTTTAAGCATTTTTTGATTATATTTACAAGACTTTAACTCCGCAAGGGAGCCCAGAAATAGGTTTTTTTTAAATTTAAGAATTTATTTTTATTTAGTGGGGGTTATCTCGATTTCCGGCAAAACTACAAGTCATATGGAAAAAAGTGTAATAGCAAAGTTGTAGGTAATAAAAAGATCTACAACTTTTGTATTCACACTTTTTTCAAGTAACCTCAAAATTTATGTGAAAAATTCAATTCATGTGAAAAATTCAAATTTGCCGGAAATCGAGATAAACCGCTTTTTACCCTTAAACCCCCACTTCCCGACCTCGGATCGCCCGTAAATTATTTTTCCTTTCATTTTTGTTATATTCTCTTTCTTTTCCAATGGGTTTCAGCCTACTGTGAGTTTTTTCGTGTTCAAAAATTATCGGCACTGGTCTAATGACTCAATAAATATTATAAAAATAATCTTACAAAAGAATCAAAATGCTTTATATATAACTAGTGTGCAGTATTTATATTATTATAATAATTACGAACGCACTCTGATTTATCTGCAAGTTTGTTTTTGTTACTTATACCTACTATTGCAATATGGCTATCGCCTCGATGGTTGCTTCGACCAGAGACGTTTGCACTAGGCGCATTCAAATATGCATTCTATAGACATCAAAATAGAGTGCACCTATTTGTTTTTGGATTTAGCAAAATGTTTGTAGAAATTGTCAATGCCGTTTCTATAGATTTATACAGTTTCGTAAGTAAACTAAACTAAATACAAATTTCAAATGTTATGATACAATACCGTAATCATCCTACTTACCCAAACATTCCATCATTTTTTCGAGTTTTTCGTCTTTTTCTTGTAAAACTCTTTCGCAACATTTTATTTTTATTGCCCATATTTCCACTGAGACTGAATTTTCACTTCAATATTAGGCAGTGAGTAGCCTTAGTAGTCCGCCACAGAACTTTAGTTCAATTCACGCACTGTTTTACCAATTTTAGCAAATACCAACTAATATTCAGCCAGCAGCAGCTTCCATTCCCGTGGATGATCCCTCTATCGTCTAAATTTTTCAGAATTCTAGCTTCCGTCCCGGCTCCGCATTTTATTAGAAACATTATGGCATTTGTCACTTTGGAGCTGTGATATTATTGCATTTATTTAGAGTTTATGTGATTTTTAAGTGGTCCGAGGGCCTTTATGTTGGTTTTGTTTTCTATTTTTTTACCGCACCCACTAAGTACCTATCTAAAACACAAACATTAGTTTGAAATGGCATAACTACCCATTTAATTAACCCTTCCATCCCTGATACTGACTTACACCCGAAAAGCATAATTCCCCTTCTAGAGCAGTCGGGTAAAATTCGGAATGTTTATATTTGACCTGTTTATCATGTACTGTAATAAAAATATCCAGTAGTGATGTTTTTTTTTAAATTGTTATGTGTAATTATTTATTGTATCATATTATGAACCGACACTGTAATTACATCGAATTTTAGAACGCACGTCATAAGTAAGTATATTCAACAGAAAACATCTGATTTCCTTACGTATACTATGCAACTTTCCTTGAGCACACAAACGCCCGTGTTAGCGTTTGCGAGTGTGTGCATAATTACCGTAAAACGCGCAGATGCGGTTGTGTGAGTGCGGTAATAGCGATTAAAATCGTAGTCGGTCCGCGTCTTAAGCATCAAACTATTGGTTGAATAGAAAAGGATGGCGCTATGCACCTTGGATAGCTTCATTTCGGTTTCTCATAACAGCAAACTAATTTTCCTATGATATTTGAGACTAAAATCACCAAGAATTAACTTTAAAACTATCTTTGTTCGAAGTCTTACTTTTTTTGTTTTTCTTAATAAAATGTGGGTGTTTGCCATAATTAATATAGTAAAATTATACAGTAGTATTTATTAAAATACCACTTAGTCTTAACAGCAGGGTGGTGATTATGCTCATAATGAGGCCAAAATTGTTATTTTATGTTACTCTTAAGTTTTCAAGATTCCAATATTGGATATTTCAACTACACATTCCAATTTTAGAAAAATATATCGCACACGTAAAGACTTACCAAAGGATCTTTCGCCATATTCACTAAATACCTACTTACAAATTATAAGATTCCACTTCATTTTTGCTTTAGCTAGTACGACCTATTTTAGTGAAAAATATTGATACCTACTAATCATGTTCAGTTATAGTAGATTTTATTACTTTTTAGATAATTATTATGTTGATACTCCTAAGAATGGTAAAGATGGGAATTTAATTAATTGTATCCGATTAAGTTGTGTAGATGTAATCATTTGTTTTTAGTTTCTATTTAGAGGCAGTCTTGGGGAAACTGCTTCTTAACAACAAGATGCAAGTGTGCCTAGCAGCTGCACTCGGCGACATGACACAAAAACGTCCTGCACCTTCAGCCTAATTGCGTAACACACGTAAAATGGCAATGTCATTAATTTGACAATTGAACAATATTCATTGCGTTAGTGGTTGAGCAGACGAATTTTTGAAACATGTGAATCAATGGATTATAAATTTCCTTCATACCCATTCGGATTGAGTTTGAAAGTATTTTACGCAATTAGGGTGCTGGTCATACTTCCAGAAGCGGGCATACTTGCGTGACTGGCTAAGGATGCCAGTATTAACTGTGCCTTAGCTATGTTATCTATTCCATTTCAGTATAAACCGAGGCTGCCGCGGAATGAGTTAAGTTACATTATAATATGACTGTGTGTGAGGTGTGTCTCGATTATTGTACAATAATAATTATTATACAAAAGTTTTTAATAAAATTTTCATTTTTTCATTTTAATTCACTGGCTGTCCCACTGCATTAGCAATGTTAACATTGCTAACGCCTTGCTAACACAGCCTGAACACAGATAGACGAGGTGGTGTAAAGTGCTACAAATTTTGACGACGTTAATAACGCCCTACTGCAGGTCCATAATTGGTTCACTGCTAATAATTTAGTATTAAATGGAAAAAAAATACTAAGTGTATACGATTTTCTTTACCTAATGTCAAAAGTGATTGTGAGATAGTATTGAACCAAGAGAAACTAGAACTTGATAAAACTGTTTTCCTGGGGATCACGCTCGACTTGAGGCTACAATGGGGTCCTCATTTAAAATCTCTGGCGGGATGGCTAAGCTCAGCAACACATGCTGTCAGAAAAATCCGATGTAGATACCGCGAGGCTAGTCTATTTTAGAGTTACTTTCATAGTATCATGTCTTACGGTATTTTACTTTGGGGACGGGCTGCAGACGTCGATTCTATTTTTATTCTGCAGAAAAGAGCCATCAGAGCCATATATAATCTCCACAGGCGCGATTCTCTAAGGGAACTGTTTAATGTTATTAAGATCTTGACGGTACCTTGTCAATATATCTATGAAAACATCATGTACAGACGCCAGCAGGTCAAGCTACCCGAAACTGTCAAATTTTCCCAATCAACCTTGAACCTTAATGCTTTAGCGATAAAGTTGAAAATCTATTAAAGAAATTTGACAGATTGTAGTAGCTTGATGTGCTGGCGTCTGTACGTAAGAAAAAAATTACATATTTTTACTAAAAGATATGATAGACATAATTATAGTACTAGAAATAGGGACCTATTAGTTCAACCAGGTTTCAGACTGGCTTAGACTCGTCTTTCATGGGGTACTGTTTAAAATTTTACAATAAAATACCTCCCCACATACGAAATTCAAATTTTGTATAAAACGCACATTATGCAGCCAGGCATATTATAAGTTGGGGGATTATATCGCTGATAAAAATGCCTGGCTCAATGCTGGTCCTGCTCCACAACCACAGCTAATTGATTTACATTTGAAAATAGTGTTGGAGCTGCTGAAGATTGTAAGACTGCCTTTATCTGGAGCAGATTGTGTCATTACCTAACATCTCTTCGACAATGGAGGGATTGAGGCAGTCCTTCTACAATCCTTTGTTGGAGTCGACGCAGGCTCTTCAGAAGTTAGGGCTGCCTGTAGTAGAGTGGTCCTATTTATTATTCTTTATCCTTTTACAGAAGTTACCCTCCCGCCTAAGAAATCAGTTTGAGGAGCGGAGCGGAACAGCTCCAGGAGAACTACCATCCTTCTCGGCATTGATGACCTTCCTCGACAGGACTAGGTTTTCCAACCTTGTTGCTGGGGCCCCTGGGAATGTTCATTCAATTATTACTATTTGCCACATCTCTATTCTCGTGGCACATCACTAGCGCGCGGCGACGCGAGCGCACTTCCTTCCGGGCTTCCGAGAGTGCAGTGCACCAAGAATCGCGGTGCGGAGCGCACGCGTCCTGTAATGAGTGCACCAAGAATCGCGGTGCGGAGCGCACGCGTCCTGTAAAGGAGTGCACCAAGAATCGCGGTGCGGAGCGCACGCGTCCTGTAATGAGTGCACCAAGAATCGCGGTGCGGAGCGCACGCGTCCTGTAAAGGAGTGCACCAAGAATCGCGGTGCGGAGCGCACGCGTCCTGTAATGAGTGCACCAAGAATCGCGGTGCGGAGCGCACGCGTCCTGTAAAGGAGTGCACCAAGAATCGCGGTGCGGAGCGCACGCGTCCTGTAATGAGTGCACCAAGAATCGCGGTGCGGAGCGCACGCGTCCTGTAAAGGAGTGCACCAAGAATCGCGGTGCGGAGCGCACGCGTCCTGTAATGAGTGCACCAAGAATCGCGGTGCGGAGCGCACGCGTCCTGTAATGAGTGCACCAAGAATCGCGGTGCGGAGCGCACGCGTCCTGTAAAGGAGTGCACCAAGAATCGCGGTGCGGAGCGCACGCGTCCTGTAATGGAGTGCAGAGTGCACCAAGAATCGCGGTGCGTAGCGCACGCGCCCTGTAAGAGTGCACCAAGAATCGCGGTGCGGAGCGCACGCGTCCTGTAATGAGTGCACCAAGAATCGCGGTGCGGAGCGCACGCGTCCTGTAAAGGAGTGCACCAAGAATCGCGGTGCGGAGCGCACGCGTCCTGTAATGGAGTGCAGAGTGCACCAAGAATCGCGGTGCGTAGCGCACGCGCCCTGTAAGAGTGCACCAAGAATCGCGGTGCGTAGCGCACGCGCCCTGTAACATTTTTATTGTCTGCTGGCGGAGCAGCCATTTTCTCGTTAACAAATAACGAACAAGTTGTAAAACCACAGAGTGAACTAAAATTCATAGAAATTATTGCCACCACGCTGCGCGGAGCGGTTGCGCGAACAATAAGAATAAAGTTCAAAAGTTTTAACAAGGTACTTGTCCAATTTCAAGAAAAGGATGATGCTGTTAAACTATAAAATTGTATAAAATTGAAGGAAATGGGATACAGATGCCAATTGATTAATGAGTTGTCAATATCTTATGGTGTGGTAAAAGGGGTTGATCTTGATATAAGCGAGGAGGAGCTCATGGGCATCTTTGAATCTAGCACTGAAATAGCTTCTATAAAAAGATTAAAACGAATTGATTCGGAGGGTAAATGGATTGACAGTGAGTCAGTGAGAGTTGGTTTTAAAAGTAAAAATTTACCGCTTCATATCTATGCATATGAATTTTTTAAGTTTAAGGTTGAATCTTACGTGTTCCCATAGTGACTCAATGCTCGGGATGCTGGCAATTTGGACATGTCATAAAATATTGTCCTACGAAGAAGAAATTATGCCCAAAATGCGGGGGTAACCATGTAAATTGTGATCTTAATAAAATCGTATGTCTTAATTGTAAGGGTGATCACCTTGTCATCGATTTAACTTGCCCCCTTTTTTTTGAAAGAAAAAGAGATTAGGAATGTTATGAGTAGTGAGCAGCTAACATATCGAATGGCACTTCAAAAATTTATTGAAAAACGACAAACGAATAAATACACATCAAATGATACCTCTCAAAACCTTATAAAACCTACAAACTTAGATATCCGAGCTGAAAACTGTGCTAGTAGATACCTATAGTCTCAGGAAACATAACAGGATCAATACAAAATCAAGGAGAATTTGTCGAACAGTCATCCCAGGAAGAAGAGGAAGAAATGGAAGTATTACAACAAGGTCAACAAGATAGCACAGATAGTTTATCACATATCTACAGCTCAGAGAAACGGCGGAAGGGGAAAAAAAAAAGAAAAACTAATCTTACTCAGAATGCGCTAAAACAACCGATCGGAAAAGAAGTAAGAAAAACTCTGAACACAGAGAAAGAAACGAACAATCACGATATAAGTTTGAATTTAAAAAGTTTATTAATAAGTTTAAAAATATTTACAAGTCAGAAGGTACTTTTGAGGATAAGGTTATATTGGTAATTCAAATTATTTATGAAGAAATTAAGGAGATGTTACTAGGTAGGTTCTTAGGTGGAGGGATTTTTGGAAAATTAATAGATATTTTAGATGGATAGTACACGTAAAAATATAAAAATTAACTTATTTCAATGGAACTCTCAAAGTCTCCGTCCTAAACTAATTACCTTTTCTGAACTCCTAAATCAGGAAAATGTCCAAATAGCAATTCTGAGTGAAACATGGTTAGACAGTGAAACTGATATTCATATTAGTGGATAAAACATCTATAGATCGGATAGATATGATTCCTATGGAGGCGTCTCAATTTTAGTGCATAAATCCATACGATCTCATCTATGTTCGGTTCGGGTTCGAAATAGGAATAGAAATTGTTTGCGTTAAATTGATAAATTGTAAAGATATAGAAAATGTTGTAGCTATTTATTGCCCATCTTCGGTACAAACGCAGTTTTCAGACTGGGAACAGGTATTTTTATTGTTTTCAAAAAATACTTTAATAGCAGGCGATTTCAACGATCATCACACCAACCAGGTCCGTTAAAACAGATACGAGAGGTACGCAAATATTGGACGCGGCACTTGAAAGTTCGTTTGTTTCTCTTATTATTGTGCGGCTTAAATTACACGGGTTTTAACCCGTGTAATTTAAGCGTGTAATTTAATTTAATTTAGTAAGCGGAAATTTGCAAGAAACTTCACCCGATATTTCATTTACATCTTCGGACATTGCTATTAAATTTGACTGGCAAGTACCTACTCAACGAAAATTTGGGTAGCGATCAAAAAAAAATCGGTACCTATTAAAATGTCAATCGGTATAAATGACGAATTTATTATTAAATAAAAATGAAACTATTCCAAAGCTAATTGGAAGGAATACCAAAATAACCTTACACAAAATTTTAACCCCCCAAACGACAATGTTCAAGAAATGTACGATTATTTTATTACTTCAAATTAATAATACTGCAGTTAAATACATTCCATTTATTAAAAGTAGTTGTCAACCCTCTAGTAATTTTAAACCAAGAAAATACTGGAATCCGGAATTATCTAAAATAGTAGCCCAGCGCAGATTATGTTTATCCAATTTTCGACGCAATCCAACCCCTGACAATTTGACCAAACTAGAAGAAAAAACTAGAGAATCTCAAATATTGATCCAAAAAGCAAGGTCTGAAGGCTGGCATAGATTATGTGATTCCATCGATGAAGTGACGTCAGTGGCTGGAATGTGGCGACGTATGCGTTGGATAAAGGGCTATAAGCAACTCAGAACTTACCCCCCATTGAGAAACAAAAAGAATTACTGTACGTATTAACACCTGATTATGTTCCAAACCAAACACCTGTGTTTGTTTCTAACAATGAAGTCTTGGAACGCGAATTCAATATTCAGGAACTTGAAAACTGCCTTAAAAAAAAGGATTCAGCACCAGGCGAGGATGGTATATCATATTCTATGATCTTTAATCTACCCATATTTATTAAATTTTATCTACTTGATATAATTATTAACAACAATATTTTCAAATTTTGTATTGTACCGCAACAGTGGCGTCATATCCAAATAATTCCAATTCCCAAAGCTAGTAATTCTAATGCTGAACCTAAATTAAGACCTATATCTTTAATCTCATGTTTATGTAAAATTTTTCATTTAATGATAGTAAAACGTTTAGAATGGTACGCTGAAAGAAATAAAATATTATCACCCTGCACCGTTGGTTTTAGAAGATCTTATTCCTGTCTCGATTCATTAGCCCGTTTGGTCACCTATAATATATCCAAATTGGATTTTCTAGAAATATCCCAACATTAGCATGCTTCTTAGATATTCAAAACGCCTATAATAACGTTTAGATTGACGTAGCAGTTAGAGATAAGCTTAAAATAGGCTCAAAATTTTGTTCCTATTTATGGGCGTTTTGAAAAAAACTGAACTCATGAAAAAAACTGATTCACCAAATTGCAGAGAATGTAATCAGATTGAGGACGTGCAGCATTTGCTGATGGATTGTGTCCGCAACATGCGCGAGAGGGAGTTACTGTTGAGAGAATTAGAATTGAATAGGCTTAACGTGGGATTAATACAATCAATCTTATCCAGACTAGCTTTAGAAGATGCTAAAAAGTTATGTCATTTAATAACAGTCCTTCATCAGTAACTTCTATATTTTATCACAAACCGTTTCATGGATTGCTGAACTGTAGTATAGGTTATGTGTTAAAGTGTTAAAATTATTATAATTATTGTTAATGATACAGTGGTAAAAGGCACGATGGGGTTGACATATCTGTTTAGATAGAAACCCCAAAACAAATAAAGAGGAAAAAAAAAATGACTGCTGCAGAGGTAGCTGCATGGTCATGCATAAAGGACATTGGCGAAACTCCAGCTTCTGTAAGTGCATGCATTAGCCTTCAACAACCAAGCGCTGTGCAAAGTCATAGACCGCTAAGTAGTGACGAGGCAATAACGTATTATATTGATGAAAATCAACAACTCACTCATATAAACAGACTAGGAAGTGGACTATGAAAGTCGGGAATCACGTGTTTCCATCATATGGTTGTATTGTTAAATTAAAAAAAAAACATGTTATCCTTCCGAAGAGCACATTGTTGTGACACAATCTCGAGCAGAAATTGAGCTACAAGCTATTTTGAATAAAACAGCAGAACGTTTAGTAGAAGCTCAGAGAGAAGTTGTCACATGTGTGCTCCCCAATCTAATACCAAATTCATCGTTTACTCTTATAAGTAAATGGGGATGTGACGGAAGTTCCGGTCATAGTGCTTACAAACAGAGATTTGAGAACAGCGAACACACTGATGAGTTCCTTATTGTTTATTCGTTCGTTCCTCTAAGGTTAATCGACGAAGGTAACAACATTTAGATATGTGCACCACCTACAGAACTGCTGAATACCAAATCTGATCCGAAAGCGGCCGTTAACAATGCATGTCATTTCTTTGCCACAATTGGAGCTGAGCTAGCCTCTAAAATTCCTGGAACTTCACAACAGCCCGTCGCACAAAAACCTCTAATAACTCATTTGTAATTCTTGAAGTGGACGAATCAGAGGTGGAGTCCACCATCATGAACCTTAGGCAGGATAGTGCGACTGGCTGGGATGGAATACCCTCTACCCTGTTGAAGGTTTGTCGGAACACCCTTGTCCCTCTAATCACACACATTATTAACATTTGTAGCAACCCACACACAATTTCCTCCAATACGAGCGTCCCGCGGTCGCGTCCCGGCACGATATAGAGAATAAGCTCTCTCTTTCCCTCGCGTGCGTTACGAAGAAGGCGCGGGTAATGCGCGCTAACGAGTCCGCTGCCCACACGCATCCTGCGTAGACGCGTATCTCACGTTCCGCGCCGGTCGCCACGTGCCTCCCTCGTGCCGCCATTGTTACGCGAAAATACTAGTTTTAAGGGTCTTCGTCCCCATTGTTTATTACAAGTTTAGTGTACCTTTTTTAACTTTTGTGTTTATTTCTGATTATACTCTATTTCTAAAAAGGTGGTTTTCCTGAGATAACCTCTCATATGTGGCGCTCCAACGTTTTTTTTTTCGTGTGACAATAAAGTGCATAGTCGTGAAAGTTTTGCAGTGACGAACTAAAATGCCAGTGACCAGGGACTGCTACATGAGTACGCTAGACCTTCGATCTTCATATTGGCAAGTTAAGGTAAGAGAAGCTGATCGAGACGAAACTGCTTTTGTGTGTCCTTTAGGTACTTACCGTTTCAAAAGAATGCCGTTTGGTCTCCGCAACGCGCCAGCTACCTTTCAGCGGCTCATCGACCGTCTCCGATCCTGCTCTGTTTTACAAGATGTAACTTTATTAGCTTATTTAGACGATCTGTTGGTGATATCTCAGGGATACCAACAGCATCTGCAAGACCTCGAGGCAGTTTTTAAACGTCTGGCCGAGTTTAACCTCCATGTGAATAGGGAGAAGTGCGCTTTTGCTCGCGAAAGCGTTAAATATCTCGGTCACGTTATTACACAAAAGGGTGTTTCCACCGACCCAGGGAAGGTGAGTGCTGTACTCGAGATGAAGGTACCAGGAAACTTAAAGCATCTGAGAACCTTTTTACAAACTTGTTCGTGGTTCAGAAAATTCATACCCAACTTCTCAAAAGTTGCCGAACCATTGACACGCTTGACTAGGAAAAGTCAAGTATGGTCTTGGGGCTCAGAACAGACCCAAGCATTTAATGAACTAAAGAGTCTACTGACCACAGCTCCAATACTGGTGCAAGCCGATTTCAGTCGTCCTTTCATTCTGCGTACAGACGCAAGTAACTACGCCTTGGGCGCAGTTTTATTGCAGGGTGACGGCAATCAGGAAAGGCCAATTGAATATGCAAGCCGACTCCTCAACACAGCTGAACGCAACTATTCCACCACGGAGCGTGAGGCCCTCGCTGTAGTGTGGGCGGTAGAGCGTTTTCGGGCTTACCTAGACGGTCAACCAGTCGTTATTGGAAGTGATCATCAGCCTCTACGCTGGTTGCTATCACTTAAATCACCAGCAGGCAGATTAGTCCGTTGGGCTCTGAAGCTCCAATCTTTTGATATCCGATTCGTATACACTCCAGGGAAGGCGAATGTCGTAGCAGATACGCTAAGTAGACCAATTTGTTCCAGCGACACTAGCGACAGTTGTGGTGTTTGTACAGTCATCTGCGATCTTCCCGCGAAGACACCAAGTCAGCTTCGCCTGGAACAGGCTTCTGATCCTGAGGTAAACAAGATTGTAAAGGAACTGGAAGGGCCTGATGATGTGGCTTCCAAAAGATGGTTAGAAAGGGGGTACCTTATGGACCAAGGAGTATTGTACCGGTTCAACCCAGACTCTGAGAGTGAATCCCCTCAGTTAGTTGTACCTAGTGGTCAAGTGGCAGCTGTTCTGAAGGAGTTGCATGACTCTGAAACAGCTGGCCACCCAGGTACCAATAGAACATATCAGAAGGTGGCACATTTATACTATTTCACAGGGATGCGGCGAATAATCACGGATTATGTCTTATCCTGCATCCACTGCCAACGATATAAGGCGAAGAACTCCAAACCACCAGGTCTACTCCAGACACCGGTGATGAGCCAGCGGAACGAGGTGTTGGCTATGGACTTGTTCGGCCCACTTCCAGAAGGAGACCAGGGGGAGCGGTGGGTCTTTCTCATAGAAGACACTGCTACCCGATGGACAGAGCTGTTTGCTCTAAAAGAAGCAACAGCGGAAGCCTGCGCTCATGTCCTCATCGAAGAATATTTCATGCGGTTCGGTTTGCCTCGCAGGATTATTTCGGACAACGGTGTCCAGTTTGTTTCCGCAGTAATGCGACAATGTATGTCAGCCTTAGATATAAAACAAAATTTCGTTCCGCTATATCATCCACAAGCTAACCCTGCAGAGCGAAAAAAACCGCGACCTTAAAGCTATGCTGGCCCACCTCGTGGCAGATGACCACACCTCCTGGCCGAAGAAGTTACCAGTGATCCGCTTTGCCCTGAATAGCGCAAAATGTCGCACAACAGGCAAGTCACCGGCTTATTTGACCTTTGGCAGAGAGATGCGGTCACCCACAGAGGTCGTTCACGACCTTCGTGCCATCAGTGCCAAAGAAAACTTTGTCCCACAAGTGACTCCTTACCTCGAAAACTTCCTGCATTCACTGTCAGCTGTTCGAGAACGCGTCGAGATCCAGCAGGACAAGACAAAGCAGTACGCCGACGCTTCGCGCCGACCATCTGACACCCTCGAGGTAGGTGATTTAGTGTTGCTTAAATCTCATTTATTGAGCAATGGATCAAAAGACCTCACTTCTAAGTTCTACCCTCGCCGAGATGGCCCTTACCAGATCACTAAAAAGGTAAGTCCAACAACGTACACCCTCGCGAGCACAGAACAACCCAATGTAGATATAGGGAAATATCATTCCGAAGATCTTACACGTTACCGAAGTAGCGACGACTCCTTACCAAAACCCGTTATTCCAAAACGAAATCGCGGACGTCCAGCTAAGGCTGTTAGTGTACCAGTCCAGGACCGAGGGCGTTCTCCAGGACTGGAGGGGGAGTATGTAGCAACCCACACACAATTTCCTCCAATACGAGCGTCCCGCGGTCGCGTCCCGGCACGATATAGAGAATAAGCTCTCTCTTTCCCTCGCGTGCGTTACGAAGAAGGCGCGGGTAATGCGCGCTAACGAGTCCGCTGCCCACACGCATCCTGCGTAGACGCGTATCTCACGTTCCGCGCCGGTCGCCACGTGCCTCCCTCGTGCCGCCATTGTTACGCGAAAATACTAGTTTTAAGGGTCTTCGTCCCCATTGTTTATTACAAGTTTAGTGTACCTTTGTTAACTTTTGTGTTTATTTCTGATTATACTCTATTTCTAAAAAGGTGGTTTTCCTGAGATAACCTCTCATACATTTCTGTTACAAAAGGAGTGTTCCCAGAACCTTTCAAGAGGGCCATAGTTCACCCGATACATAAGAACGGGGCCAGAGACTGTGTCAACAATTATAGACCCATATCAGTACTCTCGGCTCTCTCTAAAGTTATGGAAAAATTAATTAACGGTAGACTAGTAAATTATCTTAACAGATACAAAATTATAGCATCCAACCAGTATGGATTTAAAAAAGGAATTTCTACCGAAGATGCAGTTATCGACCTCACTCAGTTTGTATCAAAAAAACTAGATGAGAAACAAAAATGCGTCAGTATGTTCCTGGATCTAAAAAAGGCGTTCGACACAGTCTCTGTTCCCAACCTTCTCTACAAACTGGAGGGTATAGGTATTCGCGGCAAGCCTCTTGAACTCTTCAAGGACTACCTTAAAAATAGAAAATTGGCTGTTAAAATCAACTCATGCCTAAGTGACGAAGAAACTGTCACATATGGAGTCCCCCAAGGCAGCGTGCTGGGACCTACGCTTTTCCAGATCTACATTAATGACTTATGCACGCTGCCTTTACATAAATCACAAATCTTCACTTATGCTGATGACACCGCGATTGTGGTCTATGGTAATACCTGGAGCGAGGTAAAGAATATTGCAGAGCAGTCCTTAAAGACTGTTATGAACTGGCTGCTACTCAACCTACTCACCCTAAACGTGGCCAAAACAAACTTCATTCCCTTCTTTATGAATTATAGGAACAAAGCTCCACCAGAATTCTTAATCACGGCACACACGTGCTCTGATCTCAGTTCTTGCTCATGTGCGACGCTTACCCGTGTTAATCATACGAAGTACCTGGGTGTAGTGATTGATGACGGACTGAGATGGTACAACCAAATAGATAACACTGCTTCGAGAGTCAGAAGACTTATCTATATTTTTAAATCTCTGAGACATTGCGCAGACATTAATATCCTAAAAATGGTTTATCTAGCACTCTGTCAGTCCGTTATCACCTACTGCCTCCCGGTATGGGGAGGGGCCGCTAAAACCAAGTTTATTGTAGTGGATCGAGCACAGAGAGCTGTCCTGAAGGTTATGCTTGGAAGACCATACAGATTCCCTACTACTAAATTATATGCAGACTGCAAATTACTTACTTACTGTGAGGCAGCTCTTTGTCCTTCGAGCCACTCTCAGAATGCATAAATATACTCCCCCATCAGGTCCTACTAAGCGCAAAGCAAAAAATGTATGCCCGACAGTAAGCCACAAAACTGCATTCGCTAGGCGCCAGTTCTACGTTCTAAGTACATTAATTTATAGGAATATACATAAAGCCGTTCAATTAGCTGGGCTAAACAACCACGAAGTTAAGATTAAAGTACAAAGTTGGCTGCAGGATCAAGACTACGCTCGAACAGAGGAACTATTGCACCACCAGCAGTAGGCCTGTAACCTGTTTTTACTGGTGTTTGCAATTTTTCTCTTCATTTTGGAACATAATTATCAGCAGTACATATACACTACATAATCTTAAACATTTCAACACACCCTCACGCAAACGCTAAATACTACTAAACACACTCTTACTTACACACCTACACATACATCCCTCATTCTAACATACACATCCTTACTCTAACATACACACACATATACACTTTTAAGAAGTCGTTTTCAATATCCTTAGTACCTTCATAGTTAAATTTGATAATTATACATAGTTACTTTTACTTTTTTAATTTTTATATACTTACTTTGTGACTGCTTTTGTAATGTTGGAACACAACATAAAAGGTTTCTAGTATCACAGTGACAGCAGAACACTGACTCCTAAGTCACAGGATCACCTAGTTTAGGAGTCAGGGTTTAAATTATAAGTACGACCTTTAACCAAGTTATGTATCCTAGTTTTAAGCAATGTCTAAGGTTTTTGTAACAATAAAGATTTTTATTATTATTATTATTACATTATCTGGCAAAATCCTCGTCCATCATCGACGATGTTTTGTCGTATAATCAAATTCGTTTTCGCCAAAGAAACTACGGAATTGACAAAAAATCGACGCAAATAAGGCTTTGGAACAAATAAACAACTTGGAGGCTTGTGATCTTGGTGGTTCTGAAATTTCTGTTAAGCACAAGCTTCTGCTGACTATGACTGATGGAAAAGTGTGCAACGCTTTGACAGAGACACATTCATCGCAGAAAAGCTATATTTGTGGGGCTACTCCCAGAATGATGAAGGAAGGCATTTTGATACCAATCAGGATAATTTTGGCTTTGGTTTGTCAACATTACATGCTTTTTTTTTTTTTTTTTGAGGATGGGAATTCATCAAATGACCCCTCCCGCTCTGGGTGGAGCGGAAGGGAGTGTCAGACTCTTACTGACTAAAACCCACCCGTGTTCCTTCCTTGGCCCTTTATGTTCCGGGTCAGCGGTACCCCTTTTGGATGATCCCGCTTTCCCGGCAGGCTTGGGCCCTGGTGGGCCCCCTCTTCGATGCTGACATCTCTTTGAGGCGCGCGTGGAACACGTACGCGCCATCCAGCACGGGCCTGGTCCTGATCGGACGGTGAGCTACCCATTACTCACCGCCCGCAGGCCCGTGCCTACGGTGGCCGGGAGTCGTCACGCGGCTCCCGACGCCCGGAGCGTCCACCGCGGCGGCTTGGACGGGAGTCTCTCTCCCTCTCCCGTCCCACCACCTCCTTCGCTAGCAAGACTGCTTCGCAGAAGGAGGCGACTGCCTCCCACTCCCCCTCGCCCCGGACCATGGCATGAACCAGGGCCGGGCGTGAGAGGTCGCCGCCGCTGCCGATCGCCTCTACGAGGACACGGCGGTGCTCCGCCCATGCAGGGCAGGCCCCCATCGTATGCTCCACCGTGTCCTCGGGGCGATCATCGCAGTGGTGACACCCGGGCGTTTCCTCCCGCCTGATGATGTGCAGGAACCTCCCGAAACTTCCGTGTCCGGTGAGGACCTGCGTCAGGCGGTAGGTGAGGACGCCGTGACGCCTCTCTAGCCAAACATTACATGCTTGGATGCGTTCGTTTGAGCGCTTTTTACACATTAGTTATAATTTAGTTATTAAGAAATGGCAAGCTAGGTCTTCAGAGGACCCGGGTGTCACCATTGTGTGGATCGCCCGGAGGACACGGTGAAGGTCTGCCCGGCCTGGGCGGAGCACCGCCGTGTTCTCGTGCCATGGTACGGAGCGAGAGGGCTTGGGAAGCCGTCACCTCCTTTTGCGAAGCAGTAATGCTCGCGAAGGAGGAGGCGGAACGCGTGAGGGAGAGGTAAAATTCGCGCCCTCATGCCCCTAGCCGCCGCAGGAGGCGCCCTGGGCGTCGGGAGTCGCAGGCCGATTCCCGGCCACCGTAGGCGCGGGCTTGCGAACGGCGAGCAACGGGCAGCTCGCCGTTCGATAAGGACCAGGCCCGGGTTGACGGCGCGTTGTGTTCCACGCGCGCCCCAAAGAGATGTTAGCATCAATGACGGGGTCCGCTAGGGCCGATGCCTGCCGCCTGCTGTCGGGAAAGTCCGAGTGGGATGCCGTGGCCCCTGGCACAGGCAACTGAAGGAACACGGGTAGGTTTTAGTCAGTAAGAGTCGGACACGCCCTCCCACTCTGCCCAGAGCGGGAGAAGTTATTTGATGAATTCCCACCCTCAAAAAAAAAGGCCTTCAGAGGAAAAAGCAAATGTAAAACAACGATCAGACGAAATCAAACAAAGATTCAAGCATGAAATGGGATTAATTGTGGACAAACCAAACCCAGGATTTGGTTCCACAGATGATGGAAACACAGCTCGACGTTTTTTCGGGAACCCCGAACTGCAGATCACAGGATTGGATGTTACAAATTACCAAACACTTTGATGTAGGTATTGTTGGGGACATTGTCTTCGAGACAGTCTTCTGTCGAGATCTGGCTTCGAGATAAATCTTGTTGAATTCAAAAAGCTTTGTCTCGAGATAAGAAGACTTTATCTAAGTCTCTGGTCGTGGTACTACATGCCTGCTACTGTGCATAAATTGCTTATTCACAGTATAGACGTGATTAAGACGGCAATAGTTCCAATAGGGCAGCTTTCAGAGGAAGCCCAAGAAGCGAGAAATAAAGATTGCCGGAGTTTTAGAGAGCACAATACCAGAAAGTGCTCTCGTCATGCCACGAATAGAGACTTGCTCAATACGTGGATTTTAACGTCTGATCCTCTAATCAACTGCCATCGGGACATACCGAAAACAAGTCTAATAAATTGTGCGCCTCATCATAGCTCTCACTATAGAGCCTCGACTCGAACTGCAACCAATACTTTCACTGACCTCCACAAACTCAGGCAGACTCTTCTATCGGATTCTGAATCCGATGATTCTGTGATTGAGAATTAGTTTTAATTTAAATACATACCTCTAGTGTTACATTTATAATTTTTGTATATAATATGCTAGTCTAAGGTTGTATAATTTTATATATAATTAGCGTAGATATTTGTAGCGATTAGGATATTTTTTTTTTTCACATGAAAAAAATATACTTACACAATTCCTAGGCATTTTCTTAAAAAAAAACCTATAGTACTATATAAATAACGAATCTAATATACACACATCAAAAGTGTCTAGGGATCAAGCATTTTTATGCGGATTTCTTGAGATTAAGATGTGGCTTTGTAATAAATTTACGATTTTATAAATTTATATGGATCCTTTTTGGTGCATTTCATAATTTGAATCAGGAACTGTGAATCAAATTCGAGTAAAAGATGAAAATCAGCTGTCAATATTTTCCCTATAAAAACATACAACGCATTGAAGACATTATTAGTGCTACTGTTTCCCTACTACTGATTAAAACCAACGTTATTATGGAGCGGCGACGTCATTTAAGCAGGGAAGAAATGCTCAGAGCCGTGGGAATGATAGAAGCTGGTTCCCGGCAACGTACTGTGGCTTTAGCTCTGAATACAAGTCAGAGTGTTATCAGTCGACTTTGGACACGTTACCGAAGCACTGGTACCGTGGCTGAGCGCCATGGAGGACGGTATCGCTGCACCACACGGAGACAAGACCGATACATTCAAATCTTAACTCGAAGAGCTCCAACAATAACCGCCATGATGTTAGCCGTGAGGCTTCATCACTCTTCAGGGAACTTAATTAGCGACCAAACAGTCAGAAACCGCTTGCATGAAGTGAACCTTCATTCCCGAAGACCGCTACGGGTACCACCTATAGCAATGCACAATCGTAGGATTCGATATCAATGGGCTCTTGAACACAGAAATTGGGCAGAAGAACAATGGCGTTTCGTGTGCTTTTCTGATGAGTCTCGTTTTGGTATGAGACCGGATACAAGACGTATACGACACTGGAGAACCCCTGGACGCCAACAGCGATTAAAATCCTGCCAGGAAGTCCATCCTTATAGTGGTGGAACCATCATGGTATGGGCGGGTATTTGGATCGCCGGAAGAACTGAGTTGATTTGGATCAGAGGCAACCTCAACGCTCAAATTTATGCTGAGACGATTGTATCAGACGTCATCGTTCCTCTACAAGTGCAAATCGGTCCCTTATTTCAGTTAATGCATGATAATGCACGACCGCACACCGCAAGAGTTGTAAGACAGACTCTCGCCGCAGCTAACATCAATGTCCTGCCCTGGCCTGCTCAGTCGCCAGACTTGAACCCGATTGAGCATGCATGGGATATGCTACAGAGAAGAGCTCTGCCGAATATGGAGGGTATCCAGTCGCAAGAAGACCTTTTTTTGTTGTTGCAACGAACATGGGCGGCCATTCCACAGCGTGATTTGGATGAACTCATTTTGAGTATGCCAAACCGATGTTCTTGTGTTGTTAGTGTTCGCGGTAGAAACACGGATTATTAATTGTTTAAGTTACCCAATAAAATTTTAAAGAAAACTGTTATTTCAGTCTTTTTTTCGAACTTTTGTGTTAGTGGTTCAAATGTCAAACATCCCTTTATTAGGAAAATGGCAAATTTCTTTATTAATGCAAAGGTGACTTGGTTTATCGTTACTGTGACAAACGAAAACACTTTATTTTATGAATCCTTAAAGAAAATTTTAATTAATATCAATCAGGAGAAAAGTTATTGCAAAAATATATGTTGATCCCTAGACACTTTTGATGTGTGTAGTTATAATATATATATATATATTTTTTTTTTTTTTTTTTTTTTTTTTTTTTTTTTTTTTTTTTTTTTTTAAAAGTCTTTTCGCATTATAGTATGTATGAACTTATAATAAAATCTCTTTGGCTATACTATTTGTATCTGGCTGGTTTTGGTATCATTGAAAGTTTAAATTTTAAAGAACATAATTCCAAATTCAAATTAGGAAAATGTGTGATTTTCATTTGTTTTTCATACCGTCAAGATGAGTGAATCTAATGAAGAAATTCGATATATTTTAAAATTTTACTACAAAAAAGGTAAAAATGCAACGCAAGCCGCGAAAAAAATTTGCGATGTTTATGGACCTAGTGCAGTGTCTGTGAGAGTAGCACAAATTTGGTTTCAACCAATGATTTCATGTCTATGGTTTCAGCGTTTTCAATCCGGAAATTTTGATGTCAAAGATGCACCTCGCTCTGGTCGCTCTATTACAGATAGAATGGATGCCATTTTTGAAAAAGTGGAGCAAGATCGGCATATCAGTAGTTACGACGTAGCTGAAGAACTGGGAATTGACTACAAAACAGTTTTGACGCATTTGAAAAAATCTGGGTACACAAAAAAGCTCGATATTTGGGTACCTCACGAGCTCACTGAAAGAAACCTAATGAACCGTGTACTCATTTGTGATTCTTTATTACGACGTAATGAAACCGAACCATTTTTGAAGAAGCTGATAACTGGTGATGAAAAGTGGATCACGTACGACAAAAACGTGCGAAAAAGGTCGTGGTCAAAAGCCGGTCAGGCTTCACAGACTGTGGAGAACCTCGGGTTAACTCGCAACAAGGTGATGCTGTGTGTGTGGTGGGATTGGAAGGGCATTATTAATTATGAGCTGTTACCACCAGGCAGGACCATCGATTCTGAACTTTACTGCGAACAACTGATGAGATTAAAGCAAGAAGTTGAGAGAAAGCGGCTGGAATTAATCAACAGAAGGGGTGTGGTTTTTCATCATGAAAACGCTAGACCTCACACATCTTTAGCCACTCAGCAAAAATTAAGAGAGTTTGGCTGGGAGGTGTTAATGCAGCCGCCGTATAGTACTGACCTTGCACCTTCAGTTTTCCACCTGTTTCGGTCTCTTCAGAATTCTTTAGGTAGTAGAGGACTGCCAAAACCACTTGTCGCGGTATTTTGATCAGAAGTCCCAAAATTTCTATAGCAATGGGATCATGTCCCTACCTACAAGATGGCAAAAAGTTATAGAACAAAATGGTACCTACATACTTTAGTTAAATATAAATAAACTATGTTAAAAAATGTTTTGAATTTTCTTAAAAAATGCGAAGATACTTTTTCCCCAACCTATTATATTTAATAATAAAGTTCCAAAACCATGAAAAAATATTTTGGTCCACCTGGCTTGTTCTACGCCGGACACTCAAAGAGTACAGTATACTTATGAGACGGACACTGTGGGGCGGCCGGGGCGGGTCGCTACGCTAGCACCAGGCACTCTAATAGTAGATTGATACAAGGAGCTAAAATGACCCATTATATACGAGGTAGTTTTACTCCCGAGCTTTAGCGAGGGAGTAAATAGAAACCGAGTTTTAATGGGTTTTTAGCGCCGTGTGTTACACTCTACTTTTCACTACGATTGCGAGAAAATAAAACAATCCAATATAATATGAAATATGTAGTTTATTTTATTAAAAATTAAATGTACAATTTGTACAATTCTGGATACCTATTTAACGAGATGTTTTTTCCCGGTAACTTAATTTCAGTCAACTGTGAAGATGAATGTTGAGTGGTTCTTTTCCTTTCTCTTCTATTTGCAAATTAGGGTCTCCATTCTCACTAGATGATGACATTTTCACTATTGTAAAATTAATTACGGTCACTACCAATTCAATTTGCAATTAGAGAAAAATTATAAAGATTTCGCGCCAATGTCTTTTTTTTTGTTTTTTCTTCTGCAGCCGCAATGCATTGCATGCATTCTACCAAAGAGATCGCCGATTTTAGTTCCATTTTCATAAATAAAATGAGGTTCTTTTTTATGAAACAGTAATAGGTCGAGTCTATATTCATGATTATTCTACTTATGACTAAAGACTTTTTCGTTTTTGTAGGCTCATTGTCATTTGACACACAAAATTTAAAAAAAAAACTTTTTCCCCTAGAGGAAGAATTGCTATTTTTTCTTCGCTCTGGTACGCCACAATGACGGTCTTTTTGAGCAAGAGGAGTGAAAAATAATTTCCACGCAAGCTCCGCCCCCATGCACCCCGCCACTCCGCGTTTCAAGGCCCGCGAGCGACCCGAGCGTCGCGCGTCGCGTCGACGTAAAATTATAATTTTATTTATTTTGATCAACTATATTGTAGTCTGTGATTTTGGTTTCAGAATAGCGAACATAGAAGGAATGGAGACACCTTTATTTATTTTATCTACACCCACGCTATAAATCCTCTTTAAAAGTTTCTGAAACAGTTAGCTTATTGCCAACATTAAAACAACCAGTATCATAGTAACCCCGTCAGGGTATATTATGTTCTGTGATAGTAACCATCCAAACGAGTGTTATAATGTGGTTATAATGTTGTACTAAATTTCATTATGCAACTCGAATTTCAAAAAAAGAGCATTTTCATGCACGCACTACAACAGCTAATAATAATAAAAAAAACTTATAGATTGTTCGAATTCACGGCGTATCCCGCCATTTAAGTTCGATATTAGTAGATATTGCGAAAAATGATTACTTTGTTGTTTACAAAAATGAGTGATACAAGCTGTGTGTATATAGTTTATTTTATGTTTTTTCGGTAAGTTTGACCGTAGTTTAAGTGTGTTTATGTCCAATGCCGGCTGTAACGACGCCGGAAACTGTGCCAGTCAACCTGCCACATCATGCTGGTGAGATGTCCACATTGCTCACAGGCACGCTATTTTTAATGGCGAACGGGGGCTGAGGATACACTATGGTAAGATTCACAAATCACATAGTGTACCCTTGTGCCCCCCAGCCACATCCCCAACATCAACACCTCCAGAACAAAACTTGTGGAAAAGCTAGCAAAATTAAAAAAAATCATGGGTTCGAGACGGTCTGTTGCATTGAGTTTGGCGCAATGTCTCCGTCTTGCGACCAAGGAGAACTCACAAAGTGCCTGGGAGCAATTACTTAGGTACCTTCCCTTATAGGATTCGGTGTCCAAAAAAATTGGCACAATTCGACCCTAATTTTAGATCCAAAATTACCTGCATTCAATAACCCATCACAAAAAGGCTTATGTGCACATGTGGAATCCAAATTAAGTGAAGGTGACATCAGGGGAGCCGCCAGGATACTGTTCAGCAGCGATGTGCTGGCGCCTTACTCTCCGGAAACGCTAACTGCTCTAGAGAGAACCCAGCGCCTGCGGATGGTCTCACCTTTCCCGGCCCTCCCGACCTAAATTCAACCTTCCTAAACATTTCGGCTCCCCAGTTGTTTGCAGCCATGAGCTCCTTCCGAAGTGGTTCCGTCGGTGGCCTCGACGGCCTGACTCCTCAATATTTAAAGGTTCTTTTGAGTACAGGCGCCGGGGAAGCTGGTGAGTCACTTTTGAAGGAGCTTGCGGCCATTATAAACCTCATACTCACCGGCGGTGTGAACGAGGCCGTCGTCCATGTCTTATACGGGGCCAACCTATATGCCCTGCGCAAGAGGGACGGTGGCATTCGTCCCATTGCCGTTGGGTGCACCTACAGGCGCACGGCAGCCAAAATATGCTGTAAACTGTACAGCAAATCACTAACAGCTATGTTTCAGCCCCTGCAGCTTGCTTGTGGCTCGAAAGGGGGCTGTGAGGCTGCCGTACATGCCCTTTCCACCTTTTTAAACTGTAACAAAGGTGAGGTCATCCTCAAGGTTAACGTTAATAATGCCTTTAACTCTGTCAACAGGAACATTTTGTTGGCCGAAGTCAAAAAAGAACTACCCGAAATTTATGGTTTTATGTGGCAATGTTACAGGTACCCTTCTAATTTATTATACAAGGACACGGTGACCCTCTCGGGCCAGTCATTTTCAGCTTGGCTATTCATCCAATTATCCAGAAACTAAATTCAAAATTTAACGTGTGGTATTTAGATGATGGAATGCTAGGAGGTGATGTAGACACCGTTTTGGAAGACTTACAACTCCTCAAACAGCATTTTAGATCTATTGGCTTAGAACTTAACCCATCAAAATTTTAAATTTAACTTTCTGACATTACCGACAGACAATTGACCCTAGAGAAATTTAATGCAATAACCCCACAAATCAAAATTTTAGAAAAAGTTCACTGCACCTCCTAGGTTCCCCAATTTTAGAAGATAGCCTTTCTCCTTTCATCGCCGAAAAAATCAGAAACTTCAACGACATTTCGGACAGACTCTCTAAAATTAATTTACATTCGGCATTCATTCTGATTAGATACTGTTGTTTTGGCCCAATTTTTATATATTTTCTACGCTCTTCCCCTTTATAGAAGCAGGCACACCTCTTGGACAAATTTGACCAAATTATTCGCAGCACACTAACGTAAATTTTAAATGTAGCCTTGGATGACCGAGCGTGGCTGCAAGCCACTCTACCCATCCGTTTTGGTGGCCTCGGCGTCCGCAAAATTACCAGTAATAGCTTACCGGCGTTTCTGTCCTCTGTCCACAGCACCGAAAAGCTAACCAGGAAAATTTTAGCCCCCTCCCTGGTTGACTCTGAAGTGCCGTGCTTGACCGACGCGGTAAATGCCTAGAATATGGCTTGTCCGGATACAGATCGGCCCGTGAACCCATGTTCCCAGAGGCAGTGGGATGAGCCGCTCTGCAGGTTGGTACGGAATAATCTTATCAATACGTCCACCAATACTGCTGAGCGTGCCCGCCTGCTGGTTGTAGGTGAATGGGAGTCGGGCCTCTGGCTTCAGGCGCTACCAGCACCCAACATAGGCACTAAGCTGGGTGACACCACCTTCCGGCTCGCTACTTGTCTGCGTCTGGGCGCTCCTTGCGTGGCTCCACATCGCTGCCAATGCGGTAAAGGTGTCGACTGCCTTGACACCATGGCCTATCCTGCAGTAAGAGCGCAGGCCGGATACGGCACGCCAGCATTAATGACATTATCCGTCGTGTTCTTGTCACCACCGGGGTGCCAGCTGTCTTAGAACCCAAAGGCTTATCACGCGACGATGGGAAGAGACCAGACGGAATGACCATAATGTCTTGGAAGGTAGGTAGGCCTTTGGTGTGGGATTCAACGTGTGTCGATACCCTTGCGCCTTTCCATCTTCCTAGCACAGCGGGCTATGCTGGGGCGGCTGCTGCAGGTGCGGAAAACCTCAAACGGCGCAAATACTCACATCTTTTAGGGATTTATGTGTTTGAGCCGTTTGGGGTTGAAACACTAGGGCCATAGGTTCCGAGTGCCCACTTAGTTTTTCGAGACATCGCCAAGCGGTTGGTCGACTCTTCACGTGACCAGAGGGCTGGCCTATTTTTTGGCAAAAGAATCAGCATCGTCATACAACGTGGCAATGCTGATATTTTTATACTTGTACTTATTATAGTTTTAAGACTTTTTAAATTATGTAAATATTAGTTCACTTGTAATTGATTTATTTGAAACACATTAATAAAATAAACTTCAATGATGTTTGAGACACGATAAACAACTTTACAAAAAAGAAAAGGAGCGAGTATGACCTAACATAGAGTATTATTATAAATAAATAAATATTAATTATTTATTTAAAAAAAGTTAGAAGTACTTACTTATCTTCGAAATTAGCTGGAACAGAGACTAGATTATGTAATTGAGAAGGCGTCTCCAATAACTTTCCCTGTTCCGGATGACATTCGAATTCGAGAAATTTTGTCTTCCTTTTTTTCTAAGAAAGTTATTAGTTTATTAGTCATTATTCGGACAAAACATCTTCAACAATTTAATAAATATATACCTATTTAAATGTATTAAAATATAAGCAATATCATCATACACAATTACTGTTATAAGTACTGCTTAATATAGTACTTATAATAATCTTATAAAATATTTATTTATAATTATCAAATCGCCTCCATAGCTTTCTATGTTCTCACAATCTCCTACGCAACTAATGCTAGCCTTGAAGCCACGCGCTAGGTTGCATTTGCATGCAATAATTAGCGGTAGGTATGTTAAAGGGCAGCTGCAATCAATTAAAAATTATCTGATCATACAGGTATCAAGAAGTATCTACGTCTTTTGTGGTCATTTTTGCGTATTTGACGTAAATTTGGTATTAGACGTTTCGTAAAAATACTTAGGTACGAGTAAGTACTGCTTTGATTCTCTCGTAATTCTTGAAATATTTTTCAAACGTTCGACTTTCTATCTCTTCTGAACATATCTTTTATTATATTTGTTTCCCATTGTATGGCAATACGTTATAATATTAATATTATTAGAATAACTCGCAAATAAAGTACTTACCTATTGTCCGCGCGCTCGAGCGATACAGACCTTCTCACGACGCCGCGCGACGGCGCGGTGCGGCGCACAGCGCGGTACTTGCGCGGTACTAAGAAACTGGTTAGGGCGTTGTGTGCTAAACGCTAACACGTCAGTTATAAAGTGGAATATCGCGTGCGCTCTTTGATCGTATTCGACCACGAAACTAAAGGTCGTAAGTCTCAATTCTTATTTCGTTTGTAACTAAAGTAATAATTATTGATTTAGAGAAAAAACTATCTGGTGGCTGGATAATAAACTATATTGTCTTACTGCTAGTATTTATTTTAGACACAAAAGCCGAGCAATCTTGGTGTTATTTATAATAATCTTTAAAAAAGACATGATTTTCGAACAAAAAAAGAATCGAATGTCTTGTACCTACATGGAAAGAAACAGATCCATTAAATCATATACTAAAGTTCCATTTTGATTGTACGTGTAACTGTTTCACAACATTAATCCAAATTGACATACAATTTAGGGAGCCTCCTCTATTGCAGTCGTGATTATCTTCAATATGGAAGGTTACTACGGCATGTTCTCATTTGGTTGGTACCTACCTCATTACAAATCTTATCAGAAACTCGTAATTTAACCTCTAGTTCTTTCACGTAAGTATGCCCGTCCTTACATTACCGTGATCAACGCTGATATTCGCAAACCAGCAAATTATACGACCTGTTTAAAAACATCCAGCTTTAATCTGCAGCAAAGCCTGGCTTACGTAAGCGACTACGATCTAACGCTGCTAGAGGCAAGCGAGCCAAGTGGAGGATATAACTAACAGGAGTTATCCCCTGGCCCACTGCCGCCTGGTACACTGACACATTTACGCTGCCAACTCGTTATCGCGACAACGGGACAAATAAAAACGCAGTCGAGTTAGTTAGGGTACCTACGCCTTCTCTTGCTGATTTGAATATACTTGGCCTGATGCTTAGTGTCTTTAGTTTGTTTTATACTAAGGGAATGCTCACTCATGCTCGGATTTGAGATTGTACGCCTTCATGTTTCCGTATAGCAATTGGTAGTAGGTAGGCGTTATTTTATCAAGTTACGACAACGAGGTGATCTTCGTACTTTTTAGCCGACATCAAAAAAGGAGGAGGTTCTCAATTCGAATGTATGTTTTTTTTATGTTTGTTACGCGATCATTCCGCCAATTATGAATTGATTTTTATGATTCTTTTTTGTTTCCTAGGTCATACTTAAATTTTATCGAAATCAGTCGAGCGGTTTTTAATAAATCAACAATAAATTATTTTAAATAAAAAAAAAACCGGCTTCAAACGGACTTGGGCGTGTAAGACGATCGTTTTCGAATTGGTGTGGGGTAGGTACCATAACTAAAAAGTGAAAAAAATAACTTTTTTTGGAAGTCGGTTGTCTTTTTTACAAGTTTTTTAATATCTATCACTATATTTCTTCTGACGAGAAATAACCTCTTCCCTCAATAATTTAACACTACACCCAGACATTTATTAAATGAAATTAAGATGTATAAGCTATCAAGATAATGAACATGACATAGATTCATGTTCATTATCTTGATCTCAGCCTAACATCAATTCTGTAAGATTAATTGATAGTCCTTAATCAGCACCCAACGCCCATTAGGATAGCTTCGTTTAAGGGAAATCTCAAGCGATTCCTCGACACTTGACGTTTCAAGAGGCCCATAATTAAAAGAGACAATTAAAAATGGCAGTGAAGATTGTGATAATGATAACAATTAAATGACTCTTCCGTTGTTAACCCGAAGATAACAATGGGTCAGATCAAGTAAAAAGTAAATCTATGCAAATTCAGACTGCGCGGAGGACAGTAATAGGGGTAATTTGGGTTCTCTCGCTGGCAAATGGCAATACTAAAAATGGCGAGCGCGCGAAGCTGCTGCGTAAATATTACAGTAATAACGTTAATTGTTTATTGTAGATACTTAGTAAGAAGTATTTTTTGGGTTAGTATAAAAGGCTTAATGGCTTAAGGGGCTGATAACAGCTAAAACGAGGTCGCTGTCAGACTGGATATAAAAGAAAGAGAAGCGCGATGACTCAAAGCTGGTAAATTATTGCAAAATATGAAGCAATTCTCTATTTAAAAAAATCTATTGATTGGATTAAAAAATGAAAACACTGGTGCCGATTCTCTTGTCACAAAATTCTCTAAACTAGACTAAAAATCACCAAAATTTAGTTTATTCCTGTCAAACGACGATTTCCCATTCTGAAATTGACTAAAGTGACACAACTTAACTAAATTTTAGTTTGACAGCACTAAGATGGCACTAAGATTATAATTTAGTGAAAATGGCAATTTTGCTATTCTGAATTTTACGTTTTTCACCAAAAATTTTGATTGTCTTAACTAAATCTGACTATTTTTAATCGCGATTAAAAAGGTGTGGAATAAAATTAGTTGTCATGAACTAAAATTCACACCAACACCTCGACTTCAGATGCAAAAACAGTACTGTATCTTTTTTTCTTTTCTTTTGCTTATATCTCGAAAACGGTGTGTCCTATCGCAAAAATAATGAAAATTTCGACCCCCTTTGCAACACGTAAACCTATAAAACTCAACATGTTGGTAATATTTTTTTCCATTTTCCATACAAAAAGTAAAAAATTCCATACAAAACAAGTCGAGGCCACACATAATGCGCGCCTACGGCTCTAAAAAAAGATCACGTGGTACGGCAAACAAGTACCACGTGGAGTCGCAATAATTGTCAAATTTGATTTTAGATATTATGTCAAAATTATTTTTAAATTTAGAGATTTTATTTTGCAGAATAGCGTTAAGATTCTCATAGCCAAAAGTAAGGAATTTTAGTGATAGTTTAGTTAGTTTAGTTCGGTGTACAACAGAATCGGCACCATTATCACGTTAATATGTTGCATGAAGAACAATCAGAAAAAAAAAACAATGATTGCATGTAGGTAATTAGTATGGTTTTGAATCGTTCAAAGAAATTTTTTTTCACACCACCTGCTCGAAAATGTCAAATTATATGTCAAGCAACCTTAACCCAAAGTGAGTCATTAGTGGCCGGGGGCACAGCCAGTCAATAATGTTGTACAGGGCCCGTACTATCATTGTTCCAGCGTGAAAGAGAGACGGAGCTAATACATGACCGATAGCACTATCTCTTTTTCGCAACGGAATCATGATGGTGTTAACACGTCATAGTACGGCCCCTGGATTTCATTATGACCCGCTGGTCAATAATGTGATTTGCATTTGGAATCTCACATGCTCAGCTAAATTGGCAGTATAGTACTAACAAACACCCTTTGGTGCCAGAAAGAGGAAAGCTATTCTCGAAACCCTTATTACGCGTGGATGATATTCTCGATTTCCTACAAAATCATAACGACTGCTTCTTCATATCGTTGCCATGTTTTCGAAGACATATTTATCTTTGCACAACTGGACTAATGTCTCAAATGTTACCATTAACTTCAATTAATATGTAAGTGCATATAACTAACTACTTAGTTCTAAATATGTTATTCTTACTGTTTGTTTATTTAATAAATACTTTGTTTTTCGTACTATGTCTATTATTTTCTCACAGTAGGTGTAAAAAGTAGAGTATCCTCCTCTGCGCTAAAGGTGTCTTTGCCTTGGGCTAGCTTAACTCCCGAGCGCACGAATCCTTCTTTGCGCTCGAGATTCAATATGACGCCCGTGACATAAGACACAACTTTAGCCCCTCGGTGCATAATCTACTATTAAGTTAACTTCGTTACTTCTTTCTATCGTACCAAATTAGTTGTATTATGTTTTCAACACACTATCTAACTAGCTTTATCCCGAAGAACATCATATATTTTTCTCATTTTGTTTACTGCAGTGGATCATATACTTTTAGGCATTATAAAACTGGCGTTTAGTTCATGTAGTCCCATTGTGAGTCGATTAAATAGGTTCAGTATTTATGCGGTAGGTAGGGTCCTTTGTGGTGCAGAAATATTTTATATTTGAATACTACTGATTACTAACGTAACACCATGCACCACCTAGGTATATTGCAAGTCTACGTTTACTTCACTTTCATTTAGTTCTTGTTACCTCATGTTAGGGTTTCATGGAAAATTAGAGATCTACTACATTCACTAGGTATTTAGTAGAACTCATTAGAAAGTCACATGACAAAACTCGTAGAATTCATAAACTTCTCTTTTTTTGAAGTCGGTTAACAAGGATTCTAAATACCTATGGAGGTACGCAATTGATTGGGCGAATAAACGATAAACAAGCCTTCGTTCTTCCGTGACAGAAGACTTACTTTTATTCAGAATTAAATAAACTTGTCACACTTTCTGAGATTTCAAATCAGAATATGCAAATACCGTGGTTTTAAAATGTCGGTGCGCCATTTATTTCGTTATCTCGTAATTACTTTGGGGACAGAATTACAGTTGTAAGTTAAAAAATCCGTTAAAATTTGTCTCGTGCCAAGCGTTCTAAAGACGCAGACATTTTGCGCAAGTAAAAGTAAAAACATGCGCATTTCGTGTGTGCTGAGATTAATGTCGATTACATACGTCTGTGTAGTGATGTGCAGCTGAAATGTCGATGGTACCTAAGTATTTGTTACTTATCTAAGCTGTAACAAAATATATACCATAGAATAGTTGAATGCATTGCAGGCTATATATCTGCGTGACGGAAGTTGGGCACCTATTCGTACCTAAAGGGGAGAGTACCTTCTCAACATAACGGTTAATTATTACAAATTGAACTTTACACAACTCATAAAACAAGTATCAGATTCAGCCCATGAAATAACTTTCAAACTCGAATAGTTAATTAAAAGTATTAGTTAATTACAGTCAAGACCATTGCGATTCTGTAACCATATCATCTGCTCATTGGTGTCAATTAGTGGTAGGTACTTACAATTATATTTCGCTTGGCACATAATGTAATTAAATTACCTATAAAGTTTTATAAAGGTGAAATGTATTTCTTCTCGATACCCACGAATTGTCACTCCACACTCTCCCTTGTCGTCAGCCGCCGTCTCGCGGCTGCTGCAGACATTTTATTTCACTTCATTTCGCCGTGACATGCGCCACGTTAGCCAATATGGATGTTGTAATAACACATTTTTTGGATTGTTTTTTAAGAAACTACAGTTGAAGAATGTTAAATGAACCATGCATTTTTTTGGAGGATTGGGGATTTTGGAGATTTTTATTAATGCGCTCGAATATTATTTGAATAGATATGGGATTGTTTTAATTTAATTGTAAAGCCTCTGTAGGGGCATAGTTAAAAAACGCAGGTCAGACACTTAAGTTACCCATAACATTTTACGGAAACTAGGATGGGGTGCGTCGCCAGGCCGGGTTTCGTAACGCGTGAAAATAATTAGGAAGTTAATTAAGTATCTGCTTGGCTTATCCCCCTTTACTTTTAGTCAAAGACGATACATCTTCATTCATCAACGACCATATATTTCCCCATCAACCTTCTCAGTGATGAACTCTATGACCTCGGAGGGCAGTGGCTGAATAGTCATTGTTTTTACCCTGAGTCTGTGGGGAAGACGCAAAAAATTGTTGTCTATGGCAAAAGGACGGCGCGCGCTGCGATGCGAATAATCCACTAGTTAATATAAACAGTGTCTGTTCTTTTCTCTTTGGTTAGGGGGAAATTGGGGTGACTGGGAAGTACTCCTTTAGAACAACATTCCCATAATCTTTGTACAGATAAATTAAAGAACGAAGTGATGGTTTTTGGGTTGGATAGGTGTTGGTTTGAGTGAGTAGATTTGTGGTTGTGGTTTTGGGTTGGTTGGTGTGGTTGTTTTTGTGTGGACTAGTAGATAGCCAAATATTTTACCTATCTTTTGATCCCATGAACCATTGGAAAAAGCAAAGAAAATAAACAATGGGCAAAAGGATAAGTTTTCGGGCTGAAACGTTTGGGCTCTATGCTTCGGCTTTCGCTCAGATCAAGGCTCAAGTGCTCAACAGGGTTCACAAACAAATGGACGGACAAACTTACTTTCATATTAATTATTATGGAAAATGAGAGACTACGCCTGTCATGAATTTTGAAGGTAAGTAATTCTACTGGCTCATACTAAGCTTACGATTTTATAATAATTTCTGACTGTAAAATGCCGAAAAGTCCCAACTTTCCCACAAGCATGGTTTCCCTTGAGTGTGAGTTTATTAAAAATTGGATTTGTTTGTAGCGTGGCACGCGGCGGGCGCCGCCCTCACACCGGCGCATTATTATTATTATTTTATTATTACCCCGTAAGTGGGGAACCCAGTAAGTAGGCTTGTGGATGGGTAAATATTTTGTTTTGATTTGACGATCGGATTCGATTTCTTTTTATGTAGGAAAATAAGAATTGAAACAAAAACAAACAACATGAACCAAAACGTTCACATCTACATCGTACACACATCAGAAGTGTAAATGGAACGAGGTATCGGGCAAGGCAATCTAACAAGGCATCTAATAATTTATAATAATATTGAATTGCTTGAATTGCTGTTTAGCCCTCTTCCTCTCTCCTAGTTATGCCGTGCCCGACAGGGTCCATAGCGATCTTTTACTTTGTTATACCATCTATGAAATACATATGGAATGCAATAAAGAATTGAGTACCTATTGAGTATCTAAAAATATTTTTTATTGCCCTATTGAAATTAAGTATAAATGTCTATCTAAATTGATTAAATAAAATGTTTTCGTATGTGTAGATCGACGAAGTAGGTACCTACTCTCCGATTTTGCATCATTAGAGACTTTTCGCGACTTTTGCTTATGCTGGACTTTTCGTGTTAGTTAATTCTGACATTAAAATGTGATAAAGAGATAAAAATAAAAGTTTTTAAAGATTTGCGTAATATAAACAATTATTAGTCTGTATTTCTGCCGTTAACGCGTATAACACAATCGCAGTGATTCGGCATACTCAATATGAGTTCATCTAAATCACGTTGCGGAATGGCCGCCGACGTCCGTTGTAACAGGCGAAAATTATTTTCTGGTGTGTGTACGGCATCGATATTTGGCAGAGCTTTTCTTTGTAGCATATCCCATGCGTGCTCAATGATTCAAGTCTGGCGATTGAGCAGGCCATGGAAGTCGTTGATGTTAGGTGCAGCAAGTGTGTTTCCAACGACTCTGTCAGTGTGTGGACGTTCATTATCATGCATACGCAGAAATGAAGTACCAAATTGGGTCCGCAAAGGAATGATAACATCTGATACAATCGTTTCAGCGTAAACCTGTGCATTGAAATTGCCTCTGATCCAAATCAGTTTGGTTCTTCTGCCGATCCAAATACTCGCGCATATCATGATTGTTCCACCACTGTATGCATGGACTTCCTGGCAAGATTTTAAATGTTTTTGGCGTCCAGGAGTCCTCCAATACCATATAGGTACCTACGTCTAGTATCTGGCCAAAGCGAGATTCGTCAGAAAAACACACAAAATGCCACTCTTCTTCTGGCCAAGTTTTGTGTTCACGAGCTCATTGTTAACGAGTTCTGCGATTGTGGGGCTCAATAGATGGTACACGTAGCGGCCTTCTGGAACGGAGATTGACTTCATGCAAGCGATTTCTTATGCTTATTAACATCCCTGAAGAGCTATAAAGCTTCGTAACCAACATCATCGCGCTCATCAACATTTCGTCGAGCAGTAATTTGTATGTAACGATCTTATCTGCGTGTGGTGATGCGAGCTCGTCCTCCATGTCGCTCTGCCACGCTGCCAGTGATGCGGTAACGTGTCCAAACACGATAAACGAAATAACATTCTGCGTAGTGCCCAGAGCGATTGCCACAGCACTTTGCCGAGAACCAGCTTCCAACATTCCCACGGCTCTGATCATTTCTTCTCGGCTCAAATGACGTCTTCTCTCCACAATAACATTCTTTTGTATTGATACCACGTGCAGATCAGATCAGGCAGAAGTATGGCAGACATACATGATTTACACTTAAACCCGTAGCAGGACGACGACGAGACGAGGAGGTACGACTTGACAGAAGATTTTCATCTTTTGACCGAAATTCAAAAACCCCTTTTCGAATTTACTAAAATGTATCCACAGGATTTATAAAAAAAATATATAAAAAAAAAACAGATTTTTTGTAACCAGCCAAAATGTGCTTGATCCCTAGACACTTTTTGTGTGTGTAATGTGTATATCAGAAAATTACAGATGTGCAGTGGCGGATAAAAGCATGTGGCTAGAAAATATTTGTTAAATACATACATGTCTTATGATTCTGTTCGTTCTTTTTTTATATAGGTATATGTTCATATCATTAATATTATTTTAAGTCTGTTAGCGTATTTATTTATCTAAAATAAAGGTTGGTCATACATAATAATATTACAAATTCGAAAGTTACTCTGTCTGTATGTTACCTTTTCACGCCTAAACCACAAAACGATTTCGATTACATTTTGGCAAGGAGATATATGGCATCCTGGGGAAGGACATAAGCTACTTTTTGTCTCAAAAATAATCCTCAAGGGGAGTGATATAGGAGATGAAAGTTTATATGTGAAATTTAGCATTTCTTAAGTTAGGGATATGAAAATTTAAATTTATGCTTTTGGTAACAAATAGTTTTTTTTGTTTCAGCGTTTTTCTAAAATCAACATCCCAAACAAAAGGAGGTATAATTATAATAATATACATTTCAAATTCAAATGAATATTTGTGTACCTACCTCTTTTTAAGAGATTTAAGGAATTGAAAATATAGACAACCCGTATCTTGAGGTATTATTTTTTAGTACTTATTTCTTTTACTAAATCGGTACACCAGCTTAAAAGTTATTACAATTTGAAGCTATAAAATAACTTAGTTAATAGGTATGTAAGTAATAGGTAGGTACATGGTCAATGGCGGCGCTAGTGTTTCAAATTAATGGTGATAATGTTAAAATTCATTATTATTTTTCAAGTTAGACATTTACAATCATAAAAACCTGTTTAATAAAAATAATAAAAGACTATTTTAATTTATTATCTGTCTGTCTGTTACATTTTCACGATTTAATGACTAAATAGATTTGGGTGATAGGATACAATTTATCCCGGAAGCACATTCGCGTCAGATAAATTCTGAAATCCCGTTAGCGAAGCCGCGAGCAGAAGTTAGTTATAAAATAACCTATTAGATGAATGGCAAACAAGTATAATAATATTTCAGTTTGCACAACAGCTATCGGCCCTTTTCTATCCTGTATTCTTGTACTGGGGCAATTTCACATTTAACTTTGCTGAAGTAAATTGCTATTATAATGCTCATTCTCCTCTCGTTAATCCCAATATAGCTGAAGCTAAAACCATACAAACATATTCAATAGTAACTTTTCAATCTGCTTAAATCTCACACTTATACTGTTCCGGCTGCGGATTAACGAAACAATTTAATTACCAATGAACCCATTAAAGTTGTGCAGCTTTCCGCGCCGACATGGCAAAGATACGTATTTGTAAATTAGATCGGAACTAGTTTAATCCTGTTTGTGACCCTTCACCCTCTGCCCTCCGGCATGTCGACCTAAAATATTGCTGACATTTTTCAGGGACTTAGCTCTCTCTGCTCACCCTCTGCGATGAGGGATAGTTATAACGAGATGCGTTGGTTTGCTATCCGCAGGGGCGGGATTTATTTTTGTTGAAATTTTCAACTTTGAAATATAACTTGGTACATTTGCGTGGCCGAGAATGTAAACGATAACTCACGGTAAACAGTTTTGGTTTTAATTTTGTCGGACTCTACACTCTCTTTATTAAAGCATTATAAATAAGAGGCTCGTAGAAGCAGGAGTGCAAAATATTTTATTTTAAAGTAAACACTTTGACAGCCATTTTAATTACAATTAAAATCGTTTTAACATTAAGTACTTTGATAAATAGGACAGTACTCTAAATACTTAGATAAACAAAGTAAGTCTTTTTAAAACTATGCTTTATTTAAAATAAAAAAATTAAAACTTGCTTTTAATTTGGTAAAATTATGCAAAGAAAAACGTTCCCGGTGTTGTTAGTCCCTGCTTCTTTTTAGGTTTTCAGCATTGACACTGTAATTTTAAATTGGAATGAAATAATAAATCTAAATGAAAGCTACATAATTTCATAAGATATAATTATGGTTAAAATATTTACAATTTTATGTGACGGCTGGTTTATAAATAGGTTTTAATAAATTTGGCGTCAATCGTATCTGTAACAAGTTTATTGTACTTTTGTTACAAAGTGTGCATGAAAAATAACCATTTTTTTTAAATTTCTCTGTACTGCTATTATAAAATGGAGTATAGAACATAACTTTACAACACCAAATTCGGATTGAAGTTTCGTAAAAGCGCGGGAAACTTCTGACTTAACGGACGCGTCCTTAGCGAGATAAAATTTTAAATTTTAAAATCCAGTATTATAAGATCAGTAGTAGTAGTTTTATTGTTCTATTTTCTTTTTCTTGTAATTTTACTTTAGGTTTGTCTATTTTCTTCGGTAGAGGTAAGTTTCCTTTTTTTATTTAGTGCGAAAAATGAACGACCCGCCTGACCCGGGGGACTTCATTCCCCCGGCAGGCAATTTTGTTACAATCTCAAACGAATAAGGCATGGGTACAGATGGGTCGTCTTCGGCTCGTCAACTAAAGAGAAGCCGTATGCATGTTTGCAAGCACTGCAATAAGCGCCGCCGTACCCGTAAAAACCATGGTTCCGTGTCTTCGGGTTGTGATTGCACGGACTCTACAGCTACATTAGAAACACCAGTGCCTAACTGCTCCGAAAATATCGTTTCTAACGAAATTGCAGAAACAAATTCTGCTCCATCCTTAGTTGGTACCATTCCAATAGGTCGAAAAACACGACAAAACGGACAGCACGTCGTATGTAATTCACGTTACAAAAAAAAAGATTTCACCAGATGATGGTATGACATTGCACCCAATTACTTTTGGAAAGTTTTTAAAATATCTTTATCCTTTTCCAATTTTTTGGACGCAAATTCCTTTATTACGCGTAATAGTCTAGAGACATATAATTACAAAGCTTTTATACCTACTTTTAATGTTACCAGAATGGGTTTAGTGCGTGGTTCCTGCGGCATGGTCTCCGGAGGAAGTTATTGATAATATAACTGTACCTACCGATTGGTTGCGGGCAAATTTTAAAAGTCAGACGCCTCAATTTTAAAACCATTGTTGATGGTACAACCGTTTGGAAACCATCCCAAACCATAGTTGTTACATTTGATAGGCAGATTCTACCGAAAATAATAAATGTATGTGCTATACTGTAGATTTATATCTTTTCCCTACTGTATAGTGTTTTAATTGCTGTCGTTTTAGTCACACTAAAATTCAGTGCAGGTCCAAACCTCGTTGTTATAAATGTGGCCAAGGCCACACTGGGGACAATTGTGAAAGAGAACAAGAAAGTGCATCTTGTTGCCTTTGCTCTGGTTTTCACTATGCTACTAATAAGTCTGGCCCAGAATTTTCTAGGCAAAAATTTATTAAAACATACATGGCACAAAGTACAGTATCTTATGGTGAAGCGGCAAAAGTATATCCCCCAGTAACTAAATCATATGCAGATACACTTTTATCTTCTCCTTCCAAAAACTTTTCACATACTCCATCAATCTCTTCACCTAATAGAATGCCTGCTTCAAGTAGCTATAAAAAGACTGTCTTCCTCAAACCACGCTCCCATCCCAAATCTGTACAAGGATATAATAAAGAGGCTCACAATGCCATTATCAAAGATTTCGACATTCCACAACCACCAAATGGTTGTACTTTTTCTAATAATCGTAATATTGATAAAAATTACACTAATTTCTCCACAAACGATTTTCTTTCTACATTACACAATCTTCTCTCTCAGTTCAACATTTGACCGTCCAATGTATCTCAATCCATTCATAATGGACAACACATCCAAAGTAATCCACTGGAATTGCCACAGTCTAGTAAACAAAAAGAGTGATGTTATATATATTTTAAACAAATATGAGCCATTTGCCTTTGTCTTAGCAGAGACATGGCTCAAACCTAATCATATTTTTAAAATTAATGGTTATTTAACCATTAGAGAGGATAGATCTGATGGGTATGGTGGAGTAGCTATATTTATAAAGAATTCTATCCCTTTTTCTATCATTACATTACCCATTACCTCATAGTGAGGAAATTTCAATTGTAGCTATTAGAGTGCATCACAATTGTCTTGTTTCTATTTACATTCCTCACCCTTCCTCTTCTGTTCTTCAAGAGATAAACAATCTCTTTTCTTTTCTTCCAAAGCCATTCTTAATATTGGGGGACTTTAATTGCCATCACCAATCATGGGGTTGTTCAACTTCTAATTATTATGGTGATGAATTACTAGATTATATAATAGACTCACATAACTTATGCATATTGAACTCAGGAGTTGCCACACGTCGTTCAAATCCCACCCAGAACTAAAGCGCATTCGACCGTTCCACCTGTTCCCCAAACATAGCCTCTTCATTATCTTGGCATACTTTATCCTCTACTTATGGTAGTGACCATTTTCCAATAGTTATTTCTTATCCTCTTTCCAAACCAAATGCACCATTAAGGAGATCAAACCTAAAACTACCAAATAGAAATAATAATGACTGGGACAAATTTAGAAACATTGTTGACAGTAAGCTTTGCTCCTTGCCTGTTATGAAGGCAATGAAAATAGTTGTGCTGAAGCTTTAGCATTCATATTAATCGCAGCGGCAGATGAAGTTTTTCCTGTAAAAAATAACAATATTGGTACAATTCCCTCGCCTCCATGGTGGGACTCTGAGTGCACAGAATTTATTTAGTCGTACAAACGTAAAGAGGAATTATAACCTTGATATCTCTGATGTTAATTTTGAAATCGTTACGAACTTAATTAGGGAAACTTGTAAACTTTTTAAGAAGAAAACTATTTAATCTTGGTGTAACTTTTGCTCATCAAATACACCGAATACTCACCCTACGATTGTCTGGCGCAATATTCGTACATTTAGGTCCATTTATAGCAACCCTTCTCCTATTCCTGATTCTTTAGCCAGTGAATTTTTAGATAAATTAGCTCCACCTTGGGTTCCTGAGGCTATTAACCTTAACCTGTCACTCGTATCCAATAACCAAAACACTGATACGACGCTAGATCTTCCATTCACTCTCACTGAATTAAAGGGTGAAATTAGAAAGAAAGAAAGAAAAGAAATAATAAAAATACTAAGGATTCTGCACCAGGCATTGATGGCATCCCGTATTCCTTTTTTGCTAATTTAAATGATGTTGAACGTTCTCACATGTATAATTACAACATGAATGATGTAACCACTTTTTTGTAACAATATTTTGATTTAAAAGAGTGTCCATGGAGTTTCTTGCCCGTTCTTCTCCATAGGTACCTACTACGCTTTGGAATGGGCAACTAGCTTCATCTTTCTGACTGACCGACCCCTTGACAATTCAAAAGTGCCTGTAATTGGTTTATTTGAAATAAATGCTTTGAGTTTGAGTTTGATGACGTCCTCAGATGTTATCTAGAGCTTATTAATTCTATAATGATTACAGGCAACATCCCTGTTCTTCCATTCGGAAGGAAGCGTCAAACGGTGTTGCCATTCCTTAAACCAAATAAAATCCCATCTGATGCTTCCTCATACCGTCCCATAGTTTTATCTTCAACTCTGATGAAATTAGCGGAATATTTAATAAAAAATCGCCTAGAATGGTATGTCGAAAGTAATTTTTTTTTGGCAGAATCACAATATGGCTTTAGTAAAGGTAAAAGTACCACAGACTGTTTAAGTATTTTAACAGCCGATATTCGGTGGTCCTTCTCTAATAACCATTCCACCATTGCAGTTTTCCTTTATATTAATGCAGCTTAATATGATAATGTTGTATTATCAGTTTTACAAAATAAATTAAAAGCCTTACAGGTTCCATTGAATTTGTCGAATTTCATTATTATAGAATATAGAGAGGTCTCCCACAGGGTTCTGTCCTCAGTCCCCTTCTTTACAATATTTACACTTTTGATTTAGACTCGTCCTTAACTAACCATGTTAAGGTGCTTCAATATGCCGACGATTTATTATTATATTATTCAAGCCAATCGGTTGAACAGGCTAGCTATGCTATTGTGAGGTACGCATCGCTACATCATCCTCAAGCCACGCATTGCACAAAAATGTAGATCGCCCGCGCTGCGAACGCGTTATATTTATGTTAGTGCTATCTCGCTCGCGCGCGCATCTGTCTCGTTTCTTTTAGGTACTCACAGAGTCTTGTAGGCGCGTTCTTATTGGACGATCGCGCGACGCCATTCATGGTAGCACTGGCACTACTTCTCTCGTACTCGTTGTGTGTACGGAAAAATATACGTTCCTATTTCTACGCTACTACTCTTGTTTTATTTCAACATTACCTACCAAGCTGCTACACTATCAATTCTGCTTTATCTACTTTGGACTCATGGTTACATCTAAATGGCTTGGATTTATCCACGTCTAAAAGCGCGGCTCTTTTATTCACCCGGAAGAGAAATATTCCCTTAGTAAACCTCTCTTTTAAGGGAATACCTATTCCAGTTAAAGATAAATCAGATATCTAGGTATAATACTTGACTGTAAATTAAGTAGTGTTCCTCATTGTGATTGTATTGTTAACAAACGCGAAAATTACCTAAACATGCTTAGATGCCTCTCTGGTGTGTGGTGGGGTGCACATCCATTTTCATTGAAACTTATTTACAACGCAATCATCAGAAGCACTCTGGATTATGGATTGTTCGTTCTAGAACCTGGTAGGGTTATTATTATTATTAAAATTCTTTATTCGAGTAACCATGACTCAATAATGTTAGTAATACTTAAAACTATGTTAGTATCATTTCACAATTTAATTTATCCGACAATATTCAATCAACTCACACGAGTCACCGCTGCTTCACCCCATGCGAGACGGCACAACAATGATTCACGTATGAGCAATCCAGACGCCCAGCAATCATACTCAGGACACTGTTGGAGCTGGCCCGCACCCTGCGCACCAGAGAAGCACACCTCTTTCGCATGGTCGCATAAAAGCAATCTACGTGTGCGTCAGCAAACATCCCCGATGCGCTACAGAAGCGAGGCAGCCCCACCAGTACCCTAAACGCATTATTGTATTGAACGCGGAGAGCGCTGTATGACTTTTGAGTATATCTGGCCCAAAGGCTACACGTGTAGAAAGAAGTACAGTAAGCTCGGAAGAGTGTGATCTTCACCTGAAGGGAACAACGTGCAAACCTACGGGCCAGCATGTTCGCTCGAACCGACAACGCTCTCCGCTCCCGTTCAATGTCGTCATCGTCGTGGAGGTTGGGGGTCAATAAGTGGCCCAAATATTTAAACTTATACACTCTCTTTAATGGCATTCCACTGAGTGTAACAGGTGGTATAGCACTAGTGTTTTTTCCCCCAACCTCGAAAACCATGATTTCCGACTTTTTGGAATTATACGTCAGACCATGTTGTTCTGCGTATCTTTCACATTGGGCCACAAGTTTTCTCAACCCACAGACCGACGCACTTAACAGCACCATATCGTCTGCGTAACTAATATTATTGACGCAGACACCATCTACATGGCAACCGACTCTGGTGCTGCCAAGTTCCTCAATCAGCTCATTCACATAAAGGTTAAAGAGCGTAGGTGAACTTAACCCCCCCTGCCTCACCCCGCACTCCAATCTATATGGTTCAGACAGCTCTCCATTCCACCGCACATTGTTGATCTGGCTTCCATACCAATATTTAAAGATGTTAAGGAGTTCTTTTGGCAGGTTAGTGTTTTCCAATTTTTGCCACAACTTATTGTAGGAAACCAGATCAAATGCCTTAGAAAGGTCCAAAAAGCAGGCGTAAATGGGTGTTCCTCTCTGAGTGTAATACGTGACAGTATGCTTAAGACCCAGCACTGCAGCCTCCGTTGACAGCCCAGAACGAAATCCGAACTGGTTGTCGTTAAGGCTGATGACAGAGTTCAACTGAGCATTAAGCACACTGTCAAACACCTTTGACATTACCGTGGCGAGTGAAATCGGTCTATAATTGCTACTGTCTGCGAGGTCCCCAGTTTTGTTTTTAACAATGGGTACAACAACTGTACGCGTCATCTCATCTGGCATGTAACTATGATTCACACAAAAGCTGTACAACATAGCAAGGACCCTCGGTAGATGTGGACCCGCATATTGAAGGTGTTCAATGCTTAACCCATCGTGGCCAGGGGACTTACCTCGCGTCATAGATTTTATAATTTTAGCTATCTCAGTAGCATGAAATTTAACCTGTAATTCCACTCCGGGTTGAGCATCCAACACCATACGTGACGGCCCTAGTGGCGATTTTACAAAAAGCCGTTCTTTAAAAAGGTTGGCAATTTCTTTTGAATCACTCACGCCGTCGACGCTCACAGGCACACCCGCTTTACTCTGCAACCTATTAGTCTGCTTCCAAAAGCTTTTAAAATCGTGTTTAGCATGACATGACGCCAAGACATCCATTTTCAGCTGATCTTTATGATCTTGACACCATTTGACACGTGACTTAAAGATTTTTCTACTTTCGCGCATTTCAATATACAAATTCCCAGACGTAGGCTTTCCATTCAGATCCCACCGCAAAAATTGCTCCCGAGCATGCCTGTGAGCGTCGGCAACATGGGTATTCCATCCTACAATTCTTTTAGAGGTTCTGTTGCTATCAACCCTTCCCACTAGTGCTGCTTCGCTTAAGGCGTGTTATGGCTTTTAAAAAAAATTATCGCATCCAGTCTAAAGCATTACGAATGATTTCGGGTGCCATGAAGTCTAGTCCCATTAATGCACTCCAAGTTGAATGCGGGGAAGCTCCTTTATATCTTAGAAGACAATATCTGACAAATATTTGTTCCGGATTCTTCAGTTCTCAACTCATCCTCTCATTTCTAAACTGGACTCTTTTGTGTTGCAGATTGAATCTTCAGATTACTGGTCCCTTAACCGTGCTCCTTGTTTAGTTGTAAGCTATAAAAAAATAATTTCACTCTCTTCTCCTATTCACCGTTCCAATATACTTCCCCTATTTATCAGTAGTTATGAGAGTTTACAATTCAGCCCCATCATTAAATACTGTGTAAGTAAATCAGATCCCGATTGCCATTTAAGTTTTAATCATTTTTTGGCTGAACATCTAGAGTACAACCATACTATATTTACGGATGCTGCCAAGCGTTCTCCGACGGGTTGTGTTAGTATAGGTACTTACCATTCTCAATACAACATCGTACGAAAAATCAAACTGCCTCCGGAGACTTCTGTTTTTAAGGGGGAATGTTTCGGCATTTTAAAAGCCATAGAATATACTAGTGTTATAAAGCTCAAAAAAATTATATCTGACTTTTTACTGATTCTCAAAGTGCTCTTCTAGCCATCAATAAATCCCCTTTCGAACACAAATCGCAGTTACCTATCATTTATTTAATAAGAGAATTTGCGTCCAGAACCATCTCTGAGGGTAATATACCTACTGCAATTTGCGTGGATTCCGGCCCACGCTGGAATCCATGGTAATGAAGTAGCTGATACACTTGCCGGTGATGCGGTGCAGTGTGGGGACTTAGTTCCTTATACAAATTTTAGTATTGACCTGATGACATTACTAAAGACTTTTCTTCGGGACACCTGGAAGGTAGCTTGGGATATCGGAAATAAATCGTTCCTGAAAAACCGTGGTTTGGCAGGGCAAAGTTTGGCAAGATGGAGACCCCAGTTCTAATACGAATGAAACTGGGTCATGTTTGTTCTCCAGCCCATCTTGCCAAACTACATATCATAGACGACCCCATTTGCTTCTGTGGCACAGACGTAGGTGACAAAATTATTATTTTTTTCCTGTCCCTCATATGACCGTTCTTCTTTTCTTTGTAACCTCTTGTCTCTCCGTATTCCTTTTCCTACCACAATACTTTTTTTACTTTGTACAAATAGCTTCCCTGTTTATAAATGTATAGTCTCATTCATCAGATTAAATAATATTAAGTTGTAAATTGTCGTCATTGTAAATTACAAAAAAAAAAAAACGAAAACCAACAAATTACTAATAAGTATTCACCTTTATAAACACACTGATCCTATAAATTGTCCAATCCTAAATCCCGTTGCAATTGATCATACATATTTTATACTTTTTTCTTTCGTTTCCCTACCTTTGTTCTCGATTACTTACTAAACGTGACATTGGCTAAATGCACAAACCGTGCGAAGCCAAAACAAAAAAATAAAAAAAATGGATTATAGAGTCATTTTAGATTGAAATGTTTGGTCAAGTAACAATGTAGGTAATTTATTTTATTTTTAGAAATAAGTCAGTTTTCGATAAAGGCTAAATACCGAGAATTTGTTCAGTTCTAGGGCTTAGATTAGAATGGTATCCTTAATGACCATTTCAGACACCAATCTACATGGTCCTCAAAGATTATGTCCGAACTTTTATATATACACATTGACATTGATGAATTTTATACATAGAATGACATGAGTATTTACTTTGTAAAGTATTATATTATTTTAATTATTGTGAATGTGAAGATTATGTAGTTCATGACTTTTTTTGTTTTCTCAGATAGTTTTAATCACGATCTGGCAGCTTGAGTCATTTATGCGGCCTACCCAAATGTCCTTTCTTTGGTATTGTTCGTCGAATCGTTGTGCTCCTTAAGTTCTGAGTTGAGCTGCACGATTACTGACAAATGCGTGCACTGACTGGACAGGTCCGCTCAATCTGTATGGTTTTTCCTCAAAAGACCGTTTCAGACACCAATCTACATGGTCTTCACATGATCTGACCAAGATTATGAAACTGGACTGGACTTTAAAAGAGACTGTGTCCTCTGAGTTTGTTTCGGTCTTTCTTCTCAGAGTAGTCAGATAGGAAACGCCGACCTCATCTAGTTTTTTAAATATGATTGACGTGTAAAAGTGTTTGTACAAACCTACTTACAGAAATAAAATCATTTATCATTTAACAATGGTCGAAGTGAAAATGTAGACGGGGTCTTATTATTAAATATATGTTACTTACATAAGTCACCGGCTGGGTAGTTTAAATAAGTCATGGAGGCATTTAACAGAGTATTTTGAGAGAGATTTGTAGAGTTCTAAGCTGTAGAAAGTGATGACTAGGTACCGAGCGACAGCGAGTAGGCAATCTCCAACAAATTGTTTCCCTCCGAACTTCAACAGCTATAGAGTATCAACTAAAGTATAATTACAATCAAATCAAATGAAATCAAAGGCTGCATCGACTGCGGGTACAAATCTATCGTCCGGGTGGTCTCGAAGCGCGCCGTCATCAGCATCAGCGCCCGCGCAGCGTCGCCAATCGCTTAGACGCGCCCGCCATTTGTACCGAGACGGTAACGCTACGGCTTTTTCTTCTAAATGCATTTAAAGGAAGTAATCTGAGAGGGGAAATTAATCCGAGAATTCGTTTTTAACGCCTTCGTGGGTAAATGCGATAAGTGCATTTGTCGTTATAAAGGTGGACAAAACCTAAATAAGTACAAGATTTGTATTTAGCTCCTGTGAACCTCATGATTTGAATATTATAATGGGTACTAAAGAACGATCAAATCTACTTTGTATACTATAGGAATTCAAAAAAAAAAATAATCTCTTGTAATACCTATTCAATTTTTCAAAATAGGTGGAACAGGTACAGTCAGCTTCACGATGTGGGTACCATCCTAGAAAGTTAATTTTAATACAACTGGGGTACCCAATTGATGCAGCCCACTGTACCCCAAAGCCACAATGGCTGACACCATGGATGATTTGCAACGAGACAAAACCAATAGCAGCTTTTGTGGAGGAAATAAAAATAACATTTTCTGGTGTACTGTAGGGGAGGCCGGGGTTCAAAGTTCCGATTTTCAAACAACACGTAAAGAAACCGTTAAAACAAGGTCTGAACTCCAAGGTAGAATACATAAAGAATACATTCTGCCTCTACATATCCGAAATATGTAGAGGCAGAATGTATTCAAGTTTTAAACGGAATGGTTATATTTATTAAGTTAGTGATATCTTCCTGACCAGATTTTTTTTGCAAAAAATCGGCTTGGCATAACTCACCCCGTCATGGGGTTGGTTGTTCCATCGTTGAGGTAAGATGTTTTGGTAGCAATTTTGATAATTAGTGATGCAGTAACTAAATAGATTTACATAAATTAAAGCAAAACTGTCAAGTGTCAATTAATATTCATGTGTAAATTAATTTAAAAAAACAAAGTACTTAAGTACTTATTACTGTTTCAAACAAGTGATATATTTCTTGATCCCAAGCTATCGTTTTATGCTTTCTACCACCTTTAATGACAGCTTTTATGTTCCTGGCACTCTGGTCATGGTACACACGGCTACACATCAAGCTATACATTTCCAGTTTACACTGACCTCTCGTTGTAAGGAAACCCGATACAATGCGAGATCGGCGTATACTGGAAATGTATAGCTTGATCTGAAGCCGTGCGTACATTAATATAACATTGTGTGCCACTTTTGTTTCTCTACATATGGATGAAGAGAAAAAAAGGGGCACACGTGTGCGGCCCATGTCTTCATTTCCTCGTGTGTCCGTGCGGCTGACAAATCAATCGGCAACACATGAGTGATAGCCGATCGGCGGGGATTCTATCCGACGGCCATTTGCATTGATTGATCTGTGATTGAAGCGATACAGACGGTTATATCATGATGTAATGCATGGCCGGTTGTTTTATTTGAAATACCGATAAGTTTACTACGAGTATAATCAGCGCATAATTGCATGCTGGTAGAAGTAGGCCTCTAGTAAATGCTTTTAAAGGATTCCTAGAATCTCCCGATTGAATTTCATGCTTGCAGCATTACGATTTCAGTGTTGAGGTTCTCCCGAATTCGATACAGTAGTACTTTAAGCATCCAATAGTAGGTATTAATAAATCAAGTTTTTAAAAATAAAATACATTATCGTATACAGGACTGACGATAGTTACTGTCATTACATTAAGCTAATGTTCCGTTGCCAATTGATATAATTCAACTTCAACCTCATTTCTAGACACAGCAGTTCTAGGTAACCCACCCAGCAGCCAAGTCCACGATAATCCCCATCCACAAGTTAAATCTCTGCCGTCACTACAAACGTATGAGAACAAACACATCGACTAGTGACTGGCACTGCGCCTCGCGCTTCGCGGAACTTTTCGTTTGTCACCGCCATAGAGCAACACGGTCACCGCTGTACCTACTGTACTTCTTGTACCTACTTATGTGTTGTATGTGTAAGTACCTACTGATATGTTAATCTAGTTGGCGGCTTTAGTGCTAAGACTAGGTGCTTGGAAGGGATGTGGTGACTGTGGTGGAAGAGTAGGTTACGATGGGTGAATCAGATAACTGGATTAGAATACGGCATATAACTTCTTTTCAGGTAACCCTGCCAAGCAATTCTGTTGACTAGTTTCTTTTCCAACCATGGCATGAGATATTCTCACGGCAATACCAACAGCGGGCATTTATGCAGGTGCTATTGCATACGAATCTCATAAAACCTTAAAATAATACCTATTTGGGCCCGATAAGAAAATAATTAACCTTATATTTAACTAAAGCTTATAAGATCTTGGTTCAGCCCTTTATGAAATCACGTCTGATTCAGTCAATATTGTAGTTAATGACTTCTTGCAATTAGCACATATACCTAATGATTGAATACAAACCACCTTGCCTTAGCAAAAGTACCTATAGCATTCAAACCAACGTGAATGCTGAGTCACCTTTACCTAGATCAGCAGATTAGTTAACTTGAATCCGTAGTAATCGGTCGCAGAGTCGCAGTAATAGTTTAATGTCTTATTCATAACCAGATGATATAACACGATTGTTGAACCAACTGAACTGTGTCCGTGTTTGAGTTATTTAAATAGTTGCCTTATCTACAATATTGATTTAGTTAATATTACAAGTGGCTTGACATAATATAGGTTGTTTATGTTTTAGTTTAGTTTCAGTGGAAATAATTCCTAAGATATAAAACAAGAAGAAATCTCATGACGTCCATGGGTTTATCTGCTTTTTGAGAAGAGTTTGATCTCAAGTTTGTTTCTCGAGACAAGGATTTTGTAAATGTTTTATTACAATAAAACTAATATAGGTAGGTATTTACCCACACGGAATTTCCTTTTGAAATATTTAGTCGAAACCTATTTTTCTTATGACAGTAACACCAATTACATGTTATGAAGAAAGCTGCAATGTTCATTTGAATGTTTATAGCATCTTGTTTATGTTTATAGCATCTTGTTTATGTTTATAGCATCTTATTTATGTTTATAGCATCTTGTTTATGATACGGTGTGTCACTGGATTCTCAAAAACTGTTTTACTGCGAGCGTCAGTAATCTGGCGAGGGATGAATCAGTACTTAGCTCGTTAAAAGGAGGTTGTCACAACCGATACAACGTGGTGGTTTTTCTTTTTAGTTAAGCCTGATTTGATTTGTTTCTCTCTTGGGCCTTCTGTACGTACTTACGGTAGGATCCAGTGATTTTGCAGGAGTTTTTGCGGTGTATTCTTGCGTAGGTGTGTTTCTTTACTCATGACCGTAAGGGGTCTGAGGCAATCTGGGCTCTGGCAAGCCACTAATTGACACAAGGCAGCAGGTAACGAGTATATTTAATTAATTATAACTTGTCAAGATAAATGTGTGGAAAGAAACGAATTACAAAATTTCCTGAGAATCTCACAATTTATGAGAATATAACTGTGCACAATTTATGCACGTGCGACGATGCATGCGCCATAATGGTGTTAATTGTGTAACTCGGCCACTTGTGCAGCCTAGGCTGTCTAGAGTCTGGTACTTTAAGATGTACCACAATTTCTCCCAGTCAATTGTTATTGTCACGGCTTGATTGGGTGACAGGCACTGTGATGGTTCTATTAACACACAGAATGTTAAGTGCCAGTTACAATTAACGTGATTGTTTCGTTCAAGATAGTTTTAATTTAAAAGATTGTAAGTCACTTGATAAAATCTTGTTTGAAGCTTGTTTGTGTGAGCGCTTAAACTACTGAAAACAGCCCGAAACACTTTGATATTTTCTATAATAAACACAATCCTTCCCTAACTTATCTATAAAAATCAATGCCACTTTTCGTTGTAATTTTATAACTCAAGAACGGATAGACCAATTTTGCTAATTCTTTTTTTAGAATATTCCTTGAAGTACGAGGATGGTTCATACGGAGAGAAAAAATTAAAAAAAAAAATGTTTGGCGGTACGAAGTTCGCGGGGTCAGCCAGTAAAATATATAAATAGGTATCCCAATTATGAAGTTATAGCAAGAACAGTCCAAGTCACAAAGTAATTTATTGGAAGAGAAAAGAAGTAGGTAATAATAGTTAGCTAAAGTGTTAGCCAAGTTTTACCCCTCTTACTGCTTACTACTCACTTGTGGAGTTGTGAGACTGAACAATTAATAAGAACATTCGCGCCATCGAAGGAAGGGGAGAGTTTTTCTACGTTCTAAGAATAATTGGAGGTATCAATTCAACCGATCTAGCAAATTCTCGGTCGCAGGAAACTGAAAAAGGTTAGTATTAGGTTATACTTACCTATACTATGGTCGGTTTCAAACAGCTGCATTTCATCTAGTTTTGCCCTGTTTTTTTGATGCTCCAGCGTCTTTGTTACCTATCAACTATACCTAACCCAGTCAGCTTTCAAAGCTAGATCGAACAGGCATCTTCTAGGCACGCTCGCGCTCGTTCCATAATATACCTCATTCATCGCTGTCCATCACGCGAGATCGAGACCAAGAACAGACAAATCCCGCAAAAAAATCGTACTGGTTTTGAGAAGTCTTCTTATTTACTTTTTCTATTAATTTAATCTGTAACATAATTACGTAAACACAGGTAAATAACATTGAAATAATAAACCAATCACCGGCCTGTCGGAGCATTATTGATCCCTTTCAGTAAGAAGTGACATCATATTGAAATGTGAAAGGAGAGGAACGAAATCCGACATAAAGGATCCTGCAGACAGGCGCGACGCGAATCTTGTAGAACAATTTCCATGAAGTTTTCATAGAAATTGTTCTACTAGAGTCGCGTCGCGCCTTTCTGCGGGGGCCTAATACAGGAAACATCTCGTTTTATGTGTCACACTTACAGGTAAAATACTGAGAAATAGAATACTAGCTACATTGTTGTATTATATGAAAATGGTAGATGTGCAGAAGGTACAAGTGTTTACAGAATACGATTTTGTTTTGATAAAACATTCAAGAATATGGGTGCTGAACTTGAGAAATACAATCTTGTTTCAATGAAATCGCTGTTTACTTTATCGATCTGGATACCATACACATTTATCTACCTTGAATGCAAAAAAGCTGCAGAGAATCTTTCAATGTAGGTATCTATAGTTATTTGGATCTCTGTCTGATATAACTTGAACTCCAAAACTAAAACGACAATTTATTTTAGAATGTATCAATAGATTTTAAATATATATTAACTTTAGGACTAACATAGTATTAAGAACGTACTACTAATACTTACTGTGGACCAAAAAGTTGTCTTTGAATCAATGAATAATAATAATTCTTGACTGTCACTAGGCATTTATTTTTCATTTTCATCTTTCCACCTCAAGAGAAACCGCCATTTATTTGGTAATTTTTCGTGTAAATGGAATTACATTTCCATACCAACTAGAAAATCCTTCCATTTACAGTTAATGGACAGATATTGAATCCTCTAACGCGCCTGTCAGTTGTTAAGGGTTTGGCCGTATGATAACGGTATGCCGGCCATGTCTACGTACCCATCAATGTGCTGACAGAATTATCTTTTTACAAGTCTTTAGTGGAAGCTGTAGGTGTGGGTATAATTTATGTGAAAAATAGATAGAAATTGAGTAGATTTAGGCTAAAATTAGGCCACATTTGGAGACAGAGCAGGATTTTGTAATGGACATTTTAAAAGGTAGGGCGATTTTTAGCTCTGAAGTAATCAAGAACCTGGAAACAGATGGCGGTTTTAAGCCCTATATACTATTATTGTGATCTTGATTGAGAAATGATGGAGTAATTAAAGTTTTAAACCTTATTCAGAATTTCGAAAGATGACCATCTTTCTGTCCTCATTCAGACTGAAACGTGTCCTGCATGCAATTATCGACCGCTAGGTGTCACTAGTAGTCAGTGAGTGGCGTCACCACTCTCAGTGCTTCCCATACAATGAACATCGCACCGCGAGGGTTAGGTGACAGTCACACTCTGAGCTAAGAGTTTAATAATAGGTAGAAGAAATAGATATCTATATTTACCTGTAAAACTGAACTTCTGCTTTGCTCTCTACCTGTAGAATTAGGTACCGGAAAGTGAACACCAAAAATAAATGAAAATCAGCCGCATATTCAATATTCCCTTTTTTTTGTTTGGGAAATGATCAAATAACTTCACCCGCTCTGAGCGGAGCGGGAGGGCGTGTCAGACTCTAACTGAGGGGCGGGCAGACCTCCACCGCATGCTCCACCATGTCCTCCGGGCGATCAACACAATGGTGGTGACACCCGGGCGTTTCCTCCCACCTTATCCAGAACAGGAACCTCCCGTAGCAGCCGTGTCCCGTGAGGACATGCGTCTGGCGGAAGATGAGGACGCCGTGGCGCCTCTCTAGCCACTTCTCAAGGAGGGGACTTATCGCCGAAATTGTAGCGTGCCCAGCACTAGGTTGCGACAGTCACACTTTCCATGTCGCCATGAGATCCCGCCGGAGCTTTGTCCGCTGCACCGTGATTTCTCGCGGCAGTGGACTTACGCCCCGGCGTTTCGTCTCCTCGCACAACTCCCATATGTGCGAGAACAGTTTTGCCTCCAAATCTCATGGCGGCAATCCGGCAAGGAGGCTCGCCGCCTCACCGTACGGTATCCCTGGACCAGCCGGGTGACCATGACCCTTTGGGACGCGTTCAACCGGCGTGCTGGCCGCCGCCTCAAGGAACGCGCCCACACCGGAGCCCCGTAAAGGACCATGGACCGCACGACCACCGCGTAGAGCCTCCGGCAGGAGGCGTTTGGGACCCCTAGATTGGGCAGGAGCCGCTTCAAGGCAGCACCGGCCCTTTCCGGTGTGGGAGCCAAACGTCGGAAATGCTCCACGAAGTTCCACCGGCTGTCGAGGACGAGTCCCAGGTACTTCATCGTCGACTCGACGCTGATGTGAACCGCTCCTACCGTTATTTGTTACCGTTTCAATATTCCCTACGTTCGCAATTTAGTTTCCAAAAGTATAAACGAACGTGTGTTTTTGGAATAATAACTTTTGTATCAAAGTCAAAGCATTTGTTTCAAGTAGGCACATAAAAGGCACTTTTAAACGTCAACTTTTACATTAATATAGAATTGATTCTAATCGCCCCTTTCAAAAGGTAGTTTCGTATGGAGAATTAAGAACCTACCTACTCATACATAAAGTTCCGTTTGTACCACAACCTTTTCATTTTTATGACTTTAAATTTCAACACCAGGTATTCCGAAATCAACTTAATTTACACTAATATAAAATTTATATATCCTCAATGGAGGAGTTTAAGGATCGTCTAAATCCAAAATCGAAAGCATAGCACAGCATTGACTGCAGTCCCGCGCGCCGCGCGCCGCCCGTGAGTACTCTGGTGGCATCACGTCGCGTCGCTGTAATTAAGTCGCTTCAGACGCAGCTAATAGTACTGGGCGAGTAATAACTTGTAACTGCATTGTCCTCTACCTATCTGTTACTTTGTTGGGTAGGCAGATATGGAGGATTCGTGATTACTTTCATTTATGTTACTTGTAGTAGCAGTCACGAGTCAGGGGCTCAGGCAAGCTTTACCAATGAACATTTTCCAAGCAGTTTTCAGATTAAAAGTGTCATCAAATAATTCAATGGTTTTGAACAAAGCTCACCCTTTTAAAGGCAAGAAAAAACAACAAGAAACTTTTCTAGCATCTATCCTGTAGCACACGACGTAATAATATAATAGTTTTGTTTGAAGTGTCAACTCTTTCCAAATCAAGCATAGGACACCCAAATCTTCTAAAGCCTGAACAAACAAGAGTATAAACCAGTATAACAATCGTGGGATGATGTACAACCGCCGCGATATCGTCGTAAATCTCTCCGGAACATCTATAAATTCATTACGACCACGAGGGAGCTCGGCAGAACTCATTCTTTTAATTTATCGGCTCCTAGTCGTACGGCGGTTAATTTTAATACTTGTTTTGGTTCCATTGGCTTGGATATTAGGGTTGATTTTAAATTGTAAAATTGTCTTTTGTCCTATCCCGCAAGCTTTTAAACCGAACTAAGTAATCTAATACCGGGTAGGTACAGATTGGTGCAACGTAACATGTTTTAATGTAACAATTCACCTAGTTGTTGTGTTACATTGCATATCTGTATTACATTTTATGTTACGTTGCACCAATCTGTAGGCATTACGGTAGAAACCACTTTTACGAAATTTCTAAACAATTTTACGAAAATATTGAATTCTGGAGTTCCTTTTATACAGGGTGGCCGGGGAGTTGACGTTCAAACGTAAAATTAGATACTTTATGATGAGGAGAAACCGAATTACCCCCATATATACAGTACTACGATTTTTCGTAGTTTTCGAGATATAATTTTTTTAATGATTTTTTTTCGTATTTTTCACCTAACATCAGTTTTCGATTTTTTTCTCGTTCTGTTGAACATTTCTGGTTCATTTTTTTTTGTGATAACTAATTAGCATAGTCTAACCTAACACCCTAAAAAAATATGGTTTATCTCGGAATTGCAGAACTTACTTAGAATTTATTCGAAAGTTCAAAATTAAGATTTGAGCTCAGTACTGACAAATATTCAATGTATCAAAAAAAAGGGGAGATTTTGGGTTCAATCAAATCTTAATTTCCGAAATCGGTCTACCGGTTAAAAAAAAATCAACAATAAATTATTTTAAGTATAAAAAAAAAAAAAAAACGCCTTCAAACGGACGTGAACGTGTAAGAAGATCGTTTCAAATTGGTATGGGGTAGGTACTATAACTAAAAAGTGAAAAATAAAAAACTTTTTTACAAAAACCGACTTCAAAAACACTACAAAGTGAAAAATTACTTTTTCGTACCACTTGCTCAAAAAAGTGACATTCTATGCCACAAAAAGCGTACATAACAATAGTCATTTTTAATCTGTTAAAAACAGGGAAAGAAAATTGTACTGAATTTCATTCATCCTCTAGGGGGAGAATTTGATTTAAAGGAATACTTACCGAAATTTATACTGAACTACATCTGTGTTTACACCATTGAGTTTGTATATAAAGCATTATACATCTTTTTGAAAAAGGAATACGCATTTATTATGCAGTTATTAAATAAAATTACGAAAACCGACGAGGATACGGCCTCGTCGGAGCTTGATGCCTTTGCTTTTCCGACAAAAAAATATTAGTCTAGGAATTTGCTCCGTTTTTGTTTTCTTCAAATACATAAACGTTAAGTTTATTTTAATTTATTTTTATAAATAAGTTAATGTTCTAAAAATACGTTTAATTGTCATTATTTTTAATAAATGCTTATCTCATATTATTATTGTGTTAATTTTTTCGCAAATGGTACGAAAAGTAGAGTATTTTCCTCGGTGATAAAGTAGTCTTAGTCTTGGGTGAACTTAAATCCCTCGCTACACTCAGGACTCGTCTTAAATCCCTCGCTTCGCTTGTGATTTAAGTTTTTAACACCCTCGCTACACTCGGGAGTAAACCTCGAGTCCTTCGTTACGCTCGCGATTTAAATCGTCACCCGCGACAGAAGACACTGCTTTATCCCCTTGGTTAATAATCTACTATTATTTCGGAAGTCGGTGGCAAAAACTAAAATACAGATCCAAAGACACCGACTTCCGAAATTAAAGTTATTTTTCACTTTGTAGTGTTTATTTTGGAAGTCGGATTTTTTTTATGTAAAAAAGTTTTTTATTTTACCTACCTTCTGATGATCTCCAAAGAGTTAAATGTCATAATATAGTAACAGTTAGCTTATCTGTCGAAAGGTTTAGAAAAGTTATTGAGCTGGTGAACCATATTCAAGTTTTCTAGCCCGTTAATTGCCCTTAGTTGCGATCAGACAATGTTTGTACTTATGAAGTTTCACTATCGGTAGGTATTCCCTTGTAGTTGATAGTCATCTCAGTGTCAGTCATCGCAGTGAATGCAGGATGCGTGACACCTGACGTATTCGTGTCGCACTGTACTGCATGCTCAGCATCGCACAGGTGGCGCCACCTGTCGTCATTGTTCAAATTCTTCACATGTTACGGGTAACATACACAGAAAGAGAGAAACAATTTGTTCGACATTAAGATTCAAAGGCGAGGAGAGATTTATTACGGGTATAAAAGTCGTGACAAATTGTGGGACTACAATCTACTTGGAATGTTCCTGCCAATGTAAAACTTTAAACTATGGATAACAATTGTCTGAATTAAATAAATTATTATTATATTATTAATGCACATTATAGACTGACAAGTTTCAAAAACCACCACACTTAGTAAAAGAAGTTGGAAATTATCCAGGCACGACAAACTTTTAGTTAAAACTGCCACAAGTTCACTCAATATGATAACCTCAATAAAGTCTTAGTTAAAGTTTTAAACACATTGATTAGTGGTCGGATTCGAACCCGCGATACTGACCGCACCGTGTCTCATTCACCTCATATCGCTCGGGTTATCACGCTACTGTTTTACGAAACATAAATCAAGTTAAAACAATAATTACTGTATAATACCTCCTTATTTGGAAACTGGTTTATATTTATTTACTGCCTAATGTACACGCCATATCGGCAGATCATGGACCTTAGAAGTACAGAGGACATGCCATAATTTCAAACATATAAAATCTGTGTTGTTTAGCTACTTGAGAAAGTAATTTCTGGAAGGAGCCTGGAAGGTACAAGGTGGCTACAATGAACACAGCTGTAAAGTAACTATAGCTATAACAGAAAATCATCGGGCCACCAGACACGACACCCGTCTGGTCGGAGGATCGTCCCTTTTCTATGGAGGTATGAGTGAACTTTAAACCCTGGTCCACGTACCTCTATAGATGAAAAACAAATAACTAACTAACAAATATTTGTGGTTTTATGGTGCCCATAAAAAAGAGTAGGTATTCGATCTATCTATTTAACTATAGACACCTGTAAGTTTGTCAACGTTATGACAAACGCAGCGTCGTACTTGGAATGTCTCATGAGCTTGTCATCGTCATCGTTGGCAGCCATGTTCCACCCACTGCTGAGTATAGGCCTTCTCCCCTTTGTGCCGGTAATTCCATAAAATAATAAATAACAAAAGAAGAATTTTCCATTATTTGCACGAAGGGCTCTAATAAAAAAAAATAAAAAAAAATCATTTAATTCAGATAAGATGATCCATACAGTGCATTCAAATAATTTAGATAATATTACATCATAATCAAAATTAAAAACTGTTAAATTCAAAATAAATAAATTCAAATTAAAATAAAATTAAATAAAAGTCAAAAATTAATACAGTAGAATTAAAACATGCAAATCAAATTAAATAAAAATCAAAAATAGAAACATCCAAATTAAAATAAAATAAAAATCAGAAATAAAAACATTCAAATTAAAATAAAATAAAAATCAAAAATAAAATAAAAATCAAAAATAAAAACATTCAAATAAATTCAATAAAAATCAAAAATTAAAACATTTAAATTACCCGCTTAATAAAAGACACCCACATCTGAGAGGAGATCCTGTCGGCAACAATGTGAACCCCCCGCAATTACTTATTTGCATTATTTTCTTGACATCTCTCCCTTATTTCTATGATCGTTCTTCGTCTTTAGCGGAAGAGTTTAATTATATATTCTGGAAACAATGGCGACAGCGTCAGGATTAAGATTTCGTTGTAATAATAAACTGGCGTTTGGAGAAACATGACCTTGTTCTGAGTACGGAGCTCAATATAACGCGGATTTAGTAAAGGGCAAATGATTTATGCTGTACATACAATGTTTTTGTGTGAAACAATTGTACCTACACATCAAACAATGGACAAATTGAAGATATTTAAATCAATTCTTAACTGTCTTTTGCAGTCAGAGACACTTCTCAACGAGCCACCTCTCATTCGAAGGACACTTCTCATTTAATAGCACATACTATAAAATCATTTTTATCTTCCTTACGTAAGTATGACTGTTTCCCTAATCCCGGCTTACAGTGGGGGAAGCCGAAATCTGATGGATAAAACGAAACAAACGCAAATTGGTCAGAGTCTTGCGTGTGACTTTAGTTCATTTAATAGCTCTGGGGCATATTTTTTACAAAACCCCCCCGAAACTAGTAGTCTTTATAATGAAGATGTCGTTACTGCCTGTAATGATCGCTAATAGGTCCTGAGACGTGGGCGTGGCAGCATCCATTAGTCTGATGGGTTCCGGCAACTGAGGAGCACGGCCGCGGCGTGTCACGTGTAATCAGACACTGTTACCGCAAATTTTCTGCACGATCATACGTCGGAGTATGTACAAGAAACATTTGGTAATCTGCAGTACGGTACTGGTCACATCAACTTCTCAGCACGCACCATAATTGCGTAATACACTTTCAATCACAATCAGTAAGATGTTGCAGAACATTTGCAATGTTTTTCTTAATTTTTTTTTGTAACTTTGTTGGACTTAAGTTGCATTGCATTTATTCTATCTATGTAGGTATCTGTATTGATGATTTTTATGATTATAAATAATTCTATAAATAAATATTTTATGCGGCCGCGAATCATAATTATATAGCCAACTTGCAACCTGTTACAGGCTTGCAAATGGCATAAAACGTAAGAAAATTATAATTTCGCGGGCTACCCTGACGCTATCTAAAGCCTGTGATGTGAGTATGTGAGTTCTTTAAAGTTGTCATGTCAATGTTCTATTAACCTTGGAATCGTCCTTATCTACAATTTGCTTTCAGTCTTCATTAATTTCCTTGAGGTTTCAAGATATAGGTACTCTATAGACTTTACGGAGGTTGTATTGTGGTTCATCTTAGCTACTCTAAAAGTAATAACGATCTCGCAAATAAACTAAAAAAACTTAAAATATCTCTCATCCACCCCATTCCAAGAACATCATTAACGTTCAGCACAAAAGGCCGCACTCTTCAGCAACTAGTCTAGACTTAACACTAAATAGCCACTGGCTGGTATTGGGCATGCCGGTCACGTGCCGGTAATGCACTCGGAACGACTCAGATCCGGCACTGGGGCCGTGCTTACCTTACAGAGGACGGTTCCTAATGGATACATGTGGAGGTTGGAGGATGAACATGGTTCTGTAATGTATGGTGGTGGAAGTGGGTGAATGGGTTTATATTTTTTGTTGTGTTCACGCGTTTTTGGATATTATGTATCTGCTTCTGGATGGATCGAATTCCTGGGTTAATGGATGGTGATGATAGTAAGATGGTGTTTCTAGTATTAATGCAACAGGTGTTTTTATTGTTATCACTTAGCCACTGGCTAATGTTGCCTTCTGAAAACTGAAACTATTGTGGATCTGCTTTTCCTTTTAAGAATTCTTAATATCTATTCTAAGTATTAAGATGCTAAAAACTTATCTAAGGTAAATAGTTACCTAGGCTTGGAGCATAGGTTCCAGGAGGTGGGTCACATATAAACTTAGTGTAATGGTTAGCACGGTATTCCCTCGCCAGAACGCGAATCGACCATTGGACAGGCTGTGCTATTTTATTTCATTACTCAAAAGTTGAGCAAACTGTATAAAACGCTTTCTTTTTCAATAACCCATAAAAATCGTCAGAAAAACAACGCTAAATCAAAAACGCATTTCCTCACCGAATTCTTCAAATGTATGATATAAACAGAAGGCATTATGTAAAGTGAATCGTGGCAGCTGTTCTGTATCATGAATAATTCAGGGCTCGTCTCCCAGGGTGCCGCGGTCCACCGTGAAGACTTCGCAATGATGTGGGAGCCCGGAGATAAATCGAAGGGGTTAGGAATTAGGGACGTTTAGTTTATCGTTGCTTTTTGTTACACTTAATATCGTTTCTTTTTGTAACTGCTGAAAAGTGGACAGAGGGTCTACGTTTAACTTAGCAATTGAATACAATATATTAAAGGGTATTCGCTTTAAGCTTTTTTTGACGGTATGGTTCGTGCTGTGACAGAACGGTTGACTTCTGCGCTACGCGGCCGGGTCGCATTGTATTTAATTTTCATATGGAGCTAAGGGCTAATATTTTGTGTAGCCTACGGATTTGGACTGCATCTGGCTGTTAGTGTATGTAAGATTTGTTTTAGTGAAAGGAGTGTGGTAGACTCATTGATGAAGTAAACAAATACAGCGTCTAGCTTATGACGGCGTGTTGCTAGTTTCCAGGACACAACGTAGACAATACGTAGTGCAGATTAGCTCGCTCAAATATCACAAAGTTTCTTTTGTTGCCATATTAATTTCAACCACGTTTCCAAGAACGTTTACACAAGTAACAACGTGAATTTGCCTTCCGTATCTTTGCGCACAACATGTAATCTAAGTTGTAAGCCGCCGCGGGCAGCACGGTCTACTCCTAGCTACTGCCGGTATAACTGTATCCCGGACCACTGCGCCGAACTTAGGCACGGCTGTATGCGGAAGTGCAACCGCGCGCAATTTCCGGCCGTCGCTCACAGCGCCCTCTGCGAATTTAACTATTAATATAGAATTACGGGATTGTTATTACAAGTGAAGCGATGGAGCTCAAGCCTTCTGTCTTTAGGCGGGTTGTTCTGTCTTCAGGCGAGTTAGAAGATGGCGAGTTGTTTAGTTACACATGGAATTGACGATTAATGCTGGTCTGGACTTGGAATTAATTTATTAGGGCATCTTGTGTGGACTCCCCGTCTGAGTTCCGGGCTAAGTTCTGTAATTTAAGGCACGTGATACACTTTAACTTTTTTAGTAGTTCTGCCAAATTAGTGGCAAAATATTGGAAAAATATTGGTGTTTACAGAGTACAGAGTCGTTAGTCCAGTCAGTGATAAGAATAGCATTTACGCCTTTGATATCACCCCTCTTCGAACTGGCTAGAACTGCCAACTTAAAAAATAAAAATACGTAAGTTCTTGATAAGCATTACACCAGCAACAAATATTTTAGGAAACGTCATTGGATCCTACAGCCATCAAATATGCTATATTGGATACAGCCTACATCATGAATTTAAAGTATGAAAAATATTTATAACAATAAATTATACCCTGTTTCAATCAACAAATTAATTGCAAAAATACCAGCTAGTTACAATACAAATAACTACGCATCCAAGAATGCAGGATTGTGCGTATCAACGGGGTAGCCACCCCCTGTTAATTAAATGTTTTCAATGGCCAGGGGAGGTGGAGAGACAGGGGGACGCGCCCGGGGGACGGCGGTAATCCTTCACAATTTGTCACGACATTTGATATTGTATTCATTGCGAGGTTCAATAAAAAGGTTGAAGCAGGTTAAACAAATGAATTAGTTTGTGAAAGGGGGTGTGTTGCAGTAATAAGGGGTTGTAGGTATAATGCTGGGTTGAGGTTGGGAGATACTCATGTAACAGCTCCAACAGGGCATGATGATGATGAAAACGTTTTGCAAGTGTTTCCTGATAATGATAAGGTTTTTTCTTTACTTTACTGTGTGGGAAGCAAAACCTGAATTGACATACGGGTGCATATACTGTGACACCCCGGAAGTTATGCTTTACCAAAGGAAGAGAGAAGGAAGAGAGAGGGAACAGCAGTGGTGGCCCAGTGGGATCGGCCCTGACTTACGAAACATGTTCGCGAGTTCGAACCTAGGCAGGCACTTTACTTAGTGTATTTAATTTCATCACCACCGCTCTCAAAACGGTGAACGAAATCATCGTGAGGAAACCAAAAATTCGAAGACATGTGACATCCAGCAACCCGCACTCGGCTCGCATGGTGGATTATGGCCCCTCTCTCTTTCATAAAGAGAAGGCCTGTGTCCCAGCAGTGCGAACATTTTTTTTGATTTTTTATTTATTCACTTCAACACAATGCAAAACAATACAATTTATGATCATTTATGCTTAATATAATAAGGTTTACAAGACATCGGTGTCTGAACTAGATAATTTAATAACTGTATCTCAGACAACAGCGCTCTGCCTTATAAATATGATATTTAAAAGCTAACAAGTACTAAGCGGCTCTAACAATATAAAAATTAATGCAAAAAAGAAAAACAAAAGAGATTTTTAAAAATATGGTTATGTAGAGGCCTCCTTTTGTGTAGAATGTAGATGAATTAGTGTGTGTGGGAGGGTGAGTGCGGAATTTTACTCTAGTGTCGCATTTAGAAGGTTTTCGGTTTCGTCATAGGTCAGTTTATGGATATACTCAAACAATTTTTTCTTACATACTTTCCTTTCTAATGCATGTATCTCGATAATGTTATTAATTTTGTTATATAGATATGGACCTAAAAAACAGAAGTATTTATTTACGAACGGGTTTTTAAACATGGGTCTGACGGGGAGAGCTACAGGTTTTCTTCGCCTAGATGGTATAATTGCTGTATCAAAATTCACTCTCGAATGTTGCTTCAGGGTAGTGAGCAGTATAAATAACTGGCGGACGGAGAGGACTTCACACGATTGTTATAGTTGATATGTAGGGAACAAAAACGAACAGAAAATGCTAACCTTGAGAATAGCTCCTTGTACTACTTCAAGGGGTTTTACAATAGTTTTAGGTGCGCGTCCCCAAATAGTTATACAGTATCCCAAGATAGATTGACCGAGTGCCAGATATACTTGCCTGATTAATTTTGGATCTGCCACATGCCTTAGATTTTTAAATACATATATGTATATTAGCTTTCTTAGTCGAGCTGTAACAAGTTGTATGTGCGGTTTAAAAGAAAGGTTATCTATTAATGTTGCTAGATATTTTAACATACTGGTTTTGACCAATGTTGGACATTGGCAGATACCACTGTTGCAACAGTTATGCGTGACTAAGGAGAGCGAAGGAGGAGGAGCGGTAGAGTTACGCATTGAAAACGTTATGTACTGTGTTTTATCCGTATTTAGTGTCAGGATATTGCTGCTCAACCGGAAGAAAACCACATCGAACCCACGCTGGACGTCTTTAAAGGCTTGTTTCCACGTATCAGCCGGGAAAAGAAGTACTGTATCATCCAAATCATCCAAGAAATAATTTTTCCACCAAGAGAGGTAAGTTCACAGAGGTCATTCAGATACACAAGGAAGAGGCTCAGGCCCAATATACTGCCTTGCGGCACACCATATGTGACAGGTAAGTCGCTGCTTACGAGTTCATCGATTTTAACACATTGATAGCGGCCTGTGAGGTAATCTTCAAATAGATTTAGCTGTTTACGTCTTATGCGCAACCTTTCTAGTTTATACACAAATGGAAGGAGTGGGACAGATACCGTATAGGCTGATTATGCTAAAGGAAGAGATAGGGAGAGTTGTGCTATCACTATCAGTTAGCAGAAAGATTGAAAACTCTTACGCGAAGAAGAAGATGGGGGACTTCAATCCTTCTAAATACTCAACTTATATCTCATCCTCTTAGGTAAGTACATAATTTATTTCTCTCAAGCCTCTCAAAGACTCGCTTTAAATAAACAGACATCAGACAGACGATACATTTTGTTTTCGATACAACGCACGTCTCTTCCAGGTAAAATAGATAGAATAAAATAAATACATAATATATTATGATGGAGATGTCAGACGTGTACTGTTGCTATAAATAGTTCAAGGTCACCTTGTCTGATACTTGGCAATAGTATAGGGTAAATTTGTGACCTAATTGTTCGTGACTAATGTAATGTTTGTAAAACATGAACAAGTATGGCGGGCATGCATTTTTTTATTTTTTTTATTTGTGGAAACTTGTAAATGGCCTTCAGTTGCATATTGTTTAAGTACACTGTATATTATAGCTGTAAGTTTCCCGAATAAAATAAACTAAAATAAAATGTTTGATGGCTGTTTCGTATGTCTACGACTTTCAACAGAATTGACACATGCTTTTCGGCAGCCTATGTCAATCCACTGTTATTTAATTCATTGTAATCAATTTGGCTTTAACAGTAAATCTTATTTGTTTTTTGTTTTTCAAACTATGTATTACTTGTTGTTTAATTAATTGTGTTATTTACTGCGCATAATGTAGTGCATGCTGTGCTTTTCTGTAAGTGATGAGGCGCTTAGACTTAAGTTTGTAATGTAGAATTTATAAAGTAACAGTGTACTCATTGTTGAAAAGCCTAATAAATAAATAAATAAATCCAATACATATTTGGCATCATCGTTATCAAGGGCAAAGTGCAATGCTCGGGCATAGTGTTTATTTATTTATTTATGTGCACACATACTTACTATAAACAGATAAGAAGAATAGAACAGAATAAATAGGTACGAAGGTGTACTTACATACAGACAAAGATACATAAGTACATACATACTTCTTCTCCTTCTTTATTGGGTTTATCCATCAGGAATTTCTCAGTAGCCGCCCGGAGTCTGGATTAGTGGCCGGTAGATGGCAGTAGGCTCGCCCCCTTATACATAATTGGCAAAATGTGGGTGTGCTGTATGTACACCTCTGCCCAACCCTACGAGGATTACAGGCGTGATGTTATGTGCTATGTTATCTCACTTTGTCTCGGCCCTCTGGTGTTGGATGGTGTCTCCTGCCTTCCAACTGCAACACTTCAAAAGTCATGACTGCTTTCGATGAGCCCTGAAAATTGTGCTGTAATTTAACTACCATTTTTTAACCGACTTCAAAAATGGAGGAGGTTCCCAATTCGAATGTATGTTTTTTTTTGTATGTTTGTTACGCGATCAATCTGCCAATTATGAATTAATTCGGATGATTATTTGTTTTGTTTAGTACTTAGGTCAGATTAGGTTAGGTTAGATTAGGTGTCAGGTTAGGTTGTTTAGTACTTCAGAGGTGGTCCCATATAAATTTTATCGAAATTGGTCGAGCGGTTTTCAACTCAACAATAAATTATTTTTAAATAAAAAAAACCGCCTTCGAATGGGTTAGGTACCATAACTAAAAGTGATAAATAAAAAACTTTTACAAAAAATAACAACCGACTTCCAAAAAAAACACTACTAAGTGAAAAATAACTTTAATTTCGGAAGTCGGTGGAAAACGCTAAAATACAGATAAACGTGTAAAAAAGTTTTTTTATAAGTAAGAGTAAGAATTAAACTCTTCAGTCAGAAGTTCAGGAAAAGTCTATATGATGTGACGAGCTAAGTGAGCTTATTAAATACAACGTTTTGTACCTAGGTACAATTTATGGTACAACACTATTCTATATACCTTCAAGAATCGTGTTTAACGGGTCATCTGATAAAACTTAATATAATTCGTAGCTAGCACTTAAACCTACGTCTAACAATAATTCCATCGATTTAAATTCGCATGAGAGGCTGGTGTAGTAAAATTCTGTTACAACTAGGTATTGCAAATATTTCTCGATTAGCAATAGGATCTCAAACGACACGCAGTGGGTGTTCAATAGTCCACCTTTTTAGGTAATGTTCCCTCTAACTTTATTGTGTTTTGTGTACTAATGGGGTATTATAAGGCTCCTCTAACTAGGACTATAATTGTATAGCTGTACAGTGTCCCGTTGACTGTACAAGTTTATGTGTTTCTAATGAAACCTCACGAAGAAGCCAACTTCTATGTTGGTCGAAATCAGCGTTTTTTTTGTAAAGTAAGTTGAATATGGCACTGCAAATGATGACTTCGTGATTTTCCAATACTTTGATTTATAGAAGTTTGGATCGCTAGTTATCAATGAAACGTGGTGACCAATTCTACCAAATTCATTCGATGGCAGTAGTTTATAGAAATGTTCAATATTTGTTCAGCAGACTTCCTTGTTTATTTACTGATTATGTATCCTTCGTATCAGCCCCAGGATATTCATTGCATCAGGACATTGGTAAAGAGATCGTTAATCTGATAAGGAGAAGCTTGCGACGCCATAATAAGATGGAAACTGATTCACTTGCAGTAAAATGTGGCTCAAATCGGAGGTATCTCCGCGTTATCAGTAATTGGACGTGTTCGTGTGATAACGAGACACGCGGACGGACAACTGTTGGGGCGCAGTAAAAACTCAATCACGGGCACACCTATCTCGGTCGGAAGATATTTACGAGTATATATCACGACACGACTTGTTGGACCCAGTAGACACTACCCTGTATTAATTTCTGCAGTTTGTAGTTTGTAGTTCAGGCACTGGTTTCGCGGCTGAAAACTTATACAATAATGAAGCGAACATGTCGAATCTACCTCTAAGTTTGCTTTTGGGAATCAGGCACGACCAGTGTGAAAAGGATGAAACCGAAGCGTTTCATTCATTGTCTGATCAGAAGGTTTTCTATAGATAGAAAGAACTGCTATGCAAAAGATCTTATAGTCCACAATCAAAAACTTATTGAAATAATAGTGAGGTACCCAGCAGTTAGATGCGCATTGACAACAAAAACCATCCGACACGACATGACAGTCTTCCGTACTAAATAGCCCGCAGCTATCCGTTTTATTCGACCACTTTATTCCAAGTTTGTTTTAAGGTCTATAAAATTTACAACCACTCCCGATAAGGGTCCGCCATGGCCCGATGTTTGTTCAGATTTATCTTCTCATAAATAAACATAACATGTTACAATTATACAAATTCTTCGCCATGATGTATTTCAAGGCAAATTAGTTTCGTTTGGAAATTATTTCGGTAATAATTTTAAACGGTTAACTGTGTTGTAAATTATAAAAGATGCTTATGGATTTGTGATGTGTGATGTGATGTGGCAAGAGCAATTACCATTTCTTTTAGGTATTGATTAGGGTATTACATATTTACAAACAGTAGGTGAACTGGTGACCATGTTGACCGCTTTTTTTTTTTTTTTACTCGATAATAGTGAGATTCCTACATGTAATGATGGTTGGGCAGGTAGCCATGCAATTACATTCTTGTTAGTTTTAAATAACTATTCGTCGATTATCAAATTATTATTCAGTAAAAACAAAAATATAGCAGGATCTAGGATGCAGGTCGAAAGCTCATTCTTGGTCTAGGTATCGGTAGAAGGGCCACCAATGAACGTTAAGGGTTCAATAATTTTAAACATGTAGTGGCTTTATAAAAATCACATTAATCTTTTCTCATCATAACCATCTTGTAATTTAATTCCGTATTCCTCAGCACACTAACCCAATTTAATTGAATTATTTGTGGAATGAAGATGAGTTGCGATCGTTTTGTCACACTATATTTACGCGGCGCTTTCGACAAAGATGCGTGCGCGCATACCGATGTGATCCACGCCTTCCTGCTGATCGCGTGACACTGCGCAGCTTTACAGTTAGACAGGTTTCAGTGATATTTGGTAAAGAGATCCGGATGATCTTGAACCTTTTCCTTGAACCTTTGATAAAAGATTGAGATCCACACGATCAATAAAACAATACTTACCTTAGAATTATTATTAAATTAGGAGAAAAAACAATCTGCATGTTTAAGAAAAATATAAAGTAACATCCGACCACTTTACTTAAAATCACACCACTGTATTAAGTCATCTATCTGATATAGCTGGGTATTTATTTATTTATTTATTTAACATAGCAGACAACAGCATAGTAAGACAGTACTGTAGACTTCTACTCGTATGTATGTATACTTTTATAAACAGGGTGAATACAGCTGATGAACGTTTTGCAAATTTTTCTCAGGAATGTGAATCAAATGAAAGTTACCTACATTTTGACGCAGAACTCCAAAAAATGCTTTAACATGTTTTTACGGGAATTTATGTTAATAACTCATTCAATATGCAGATTGAACCGTAAATATTCTCACAGCTAATTATTGTGTGGTCTTACGAGCGAAAGTGAGAAGTTGGACATTTTATCGATTTCCTCGTACATTAAGTTACGAGTAGTTTTCTGAGATTGTCTACTAATGATGGATGAATGAAGATTATTGCCGCAAAGAAATTGCCTAAATTCATCATTGCTGCATTATAAACCGAGATATTATTTGTTTATTACCTACTGCATGTTTTTACCCGTAAATAATGTATTGTGTTAAGCTTTTTATTTGATTTTGTATGAGGTTTTCTATATTATCACATTTAAATATTTCTCTTAATTTATTATAACGGAGACACACTTCCATATGTGTTTCGTATTCCCGTGTATGGCACTCGTGTGTGCAGCTGAAAATCAGCGTCAGATGGTACATCTTGTGTTGTCATCTGACATCATGCTGAGCTGAAGCTCTTTTGGCATTATAATTGTTGTTTTCTGTTTTATAGTTTTAAGGTGTATTTATTTTGCTGTAATGCCAATAAACGCAATTTTCTTTCTTTTCTTCTTATTTCCGTTCTGTCTCTTCTCTTGAAAAACAACTTATGCTTTGGTTAGAAAATCATGCTGCAGGGTTGGTAGCGGCGGCTGCTTCGGGAGGCTCCTGTTCCGGATAAGGCGGGAGGGAACGCCCGGGTATCACCATTGTGTGGATCGCCCGGAGGACACGGTGCGCGGTGGAGCATACGGTGGAGGTCAGCTCGGGCGGAGCACCGCCTTATCCTCGTGGAGGCGATCGGCGGTGGCGATCTCTCGCGTCCGGCCATGATCCAGGCGGAAGCGAGAGGGCATGGGAAGTCATCACCTCCTTCGGCGAATCAGTATTGCTCGCGAAGAAGGAGGCGGTACCGGATGAGGGAGAGATCATTCATTCATCATTGGATCATTTACCTCCCTTCAAAATGGTTGAGCTGAATGGTGCTGATCCATGCGTCATGTTCGTGAACGGCCGCTGTCAGTAGGGACTGGTCATCTCTTAGCCACCACGGCTTATTTTAATTATTTTATTATGGATCGTTTTGTTTGAATTTATATTTGCTGTACACTGGACACTCAATGTGTACGTCTTATTTACATCGTTCTCACATATTCATATACAATATATTATTTAATATTATATTCAGGTATATTCTCATATACCTTTATTCAAGATTAATGATGTAACTAATATTTATGTAACAATATAGTTTAAAAGAGTGTCCATGGAGTTTCTTGCCCGTTCTTCTCCATAGGTACCTACTACGCTTTGGAATGGGCAACTAGCTTCATATTTCTGACTGACCGACCACTTGACAATTCAAAAGTGCCTGTAAATGGCTTAATTGAAATAAATGCTTTGAGTTTGATCAAAATTCGCATCCTCACGCCCCTAGTCGTCACAGGAGACGCCCTGGGCGTTGAGAATCGCAGGCCCATTCCCGGCCACCGTAGGCGCGGAATTACGGACGGCAAGCAATGGGTAGCTCGACGTCCGATAAGGCCGGGTCGACGGCGCGTTGTGCTTGTGCACGCGCGCCTCAAAGAGATGTCAGCTTCAAGTGATGGGGCCCGCTAGGCTCGATGCCTGCCAGGGTCGCGTGTAAGTCCGAAAGGGTTACCGTGGCACGGGTGGGTTTTAGTCAGTAAGAGTCTGACACGCCCTATCACTCCTCCCAGAGCGGGAGAAGTTATTTGATGACTTTCCACCCAAAAAAAAATATTGGGTTGGTAGCGGCCATAACGTAAATATTCACCCTGAATATTATGGGTGCCTATTAAATAATCGTCTTTTGTCAAAGCTCTGTCAATGTACCTTCCTACACTCCTGTCAACACCTCGGACTGTAGTAAGTATTCATTATAAACTGTTTGATTTATTATATTTTGACCATCACTCAACACCACGGCCTTGATTGACCAACAAAGTAACAACTTAATTTAATGTGTCGCCCATACATAGTCATCTGGTATAAATACTTCGAAGCCCACATAGACATTACTCGAACGATCAGTCGAACACTTCGTTATATCGCTTGCTATCAAAAACACCTACAAAGTTAATGAGACCCTACGTCTTAAGTATTGGTATATCATTGGACGCTCAAAGAGCCGACAGACAGACAGACAAACATACTAATCACACCTCCAAAACTCCACCTACAACCTTATCAGACAGACACAAGGTTGAAGGTCAAATGAAGAGTGTACTTTGAAGTGTAAATGAAAGTGGGCACGTCAATACGCGGTACAGACGTCAAATCAGTGATCGTTGAGTTGATGTGCTTCAGTTGATGACTCTACATTTGTTTGTTGACTGTACTTCAAATTATTTGTTTGTGAATTTGTTTTTACAAAAGCTGAATAATGTACGTACGTTTTTTGCGTTGATGATTTGTAGTAGATTTTTAATGACTTCAGTAACAGTTGCAGTCATGGGAATCACCCAGTAAGTTCTAAACGGTACTATTCTGATTTCGTAGATGTTCTTTCGTCAAATTATCCTTTTTTTCTGGTTCATATTGTATGCATAGTTAGTGCTCTTTGCACTTACATGAACGTTGAAGTAGTGCAATGCTGTAAAATTAGTAGTTATTATTAGTAGTGCAATTCTTTACGAGGTGACAATTCAAGTAACGAAACGATTACTTCTGCTTCTCTTTCTAGTTCTGAAGTTTACTATCAACTTAGAGACTACGAAAGTTATTTTGTGTTGTTTGGTATTGTTATTCTACGAAATAGCATATTTCATACATACATAAACTCACACCCTTTTCTCATGGGGGGGTAGGCAGAAACTACATTACGCCACCTCTTGTTAGTCGCCATTCATTCATCCTTTCATCATGACCAAACCAGCATATTTCACTAGCTTACTTTTCCCTATATCTCCTTACCTACGTTACCGGTGAGGAAACTACCGTGTTCCTCACACTGCAGTATTTCGGTCGCGCACCTGATTGGTTCCAGTCTGGCGCTGCGCCAGCGCAACAACAGCTGCTAATAGCCAATTATATGTTTCCGAGACGTGATCAACTCGTCAATGACGTGTTTTGGGAGATTTGCAGAAGTGGACATAATGTTGGAGCTTCTGAAAGTTTCAGTTTCAGCGACGGTGAGTATAAAGAAATGATATACTATAGCACAGCATGTTAGGATTGAATTCTAAGAAAATCGAGGGCTTTCCTCGATATATGTATTATGTAGTAAAGCATAGTATGAGGTGTGGAGTGTGTGCCGATGATTTTCGAAACACATACTGCTCTAAGAATTACATACCTAAGCAGGTATTACTACTTCTCCTCTTTTCCCCGAAGGTGATTACTATATTTAAATAATAAACATCGTTAATTCAATAGCAATCCACAAAAAATTACATAAAACTAAAATTGAAGCCAAATATTTACCAGAGAGATCTTGTGCATCTTCTTCCACACGATGAAATTCAAACCCAACTTTGTTGCATTCTTAGAACGAGACAGCGCTATCTACCGCCGATACTCGTTCCCTGTCTAATCAAGAGAACAATGATATCAAATACTTGCAGCTCGCAGTTTCAGACATTATACCGTTAGTCAATCAACCAAGAAGTTACAGAAGGTCAAGTTTATCGAATGAATAGACACTTTCATGTTCTTGGAGCTTTTCGGGAGCAGTCTACCGCGTGTACAGTAACATCACTCTAGCTATGATGGCTTGTTAGTAAATGCTAGATCAAACACCGCGATCCGGTAAGCTTTCATGATTTTCATGATTAAAAAAAAAACATGATGATGATGTTTCATGATAATGAATAAGAAAACTTACGCCATACGAAAACACGCATTTCCTGAAAATTTTGTTGTTTCAGAGAGATATTATGCAGACTTGCCCTTTCTAGGTGTCTATATCTCACCCGACGTACCCGGCGGCGGCGGCGTTGGTGTGTACCCTTAGGTTACATCATGTGAGTAGAATAATTTTATTGTGCACGCGTAGGTTCTTGCATTTTATAAGTACAGTTTGCCTTCTGTGTGTGCCTGATTTGCGTTTAGTACTAGGGTACGCTCGAATTACCGGCTGATTGTGACTGGGTGCGTGACAGACTTGTCTACATTGTTATGTTCGTATTTGTATTAGAGTTCAATTTTAAGCGTAGTGAGCCTGAAAATAAAGAGGAGTGAGCAGAGCTGTAATGAATCCATACAGGTCAAACTCAAACTCCTATCTCAAAATGAAATTCCTGTATGCCAAATATAAATTAATAGATGAAATCAAATGTTTTTTTATGTAAAATCTTCTGGATCTACCCGTTAAACTACTCTCGTCTCCATTTAGATTAATAGCCCGAAACTCCGTGATTCTGACCACAAGCAAGGCCACCCACTGAATGGACAAGGTCACACAGACTACACAAACTATAAACACAATTTTCTAAAACAATAACTGTGCCACATCTCAACCCACGCAGTGATATTAGAAACAAACTTTCATTTCACGGCTTTTCCAACATTCTGGTGTTAACAAACGTTATTTATGATAAGACTATGTTGCAATATCAGTTACAGGATTTTATGGTTTGAAATTGCCTACACGCAGGTGTCACTTGCGCAGGAGCTTACGCTGTATAGGTGCTGTAGACTATAAAACCGATGAAGCACTAAATAAATTGACTTTGAATTTACGTTTTTATTCTTTTTCTTCTATTTTTATTATTTGTGAGATAACCATAACTTTCTTTTTCTGGTGATCCAGAATTGCAGGCAAAAGTCTATACATTTGCTTGCAGGGATGTAAAGTAAAGCTTATAAATGCTATGCTGAAACAAAATATTAAACTGAAGAGATGATTATTTTTCAGGCATTCCTTTATATTTAGATACGTGGTACCAATCGATGCGCATCCACTAGTATAATATAATATCACCTCATTACTATTTATGTAGGTACTTTTACATTAACAGCATCTCGTTAGCGCTTTGTTCCGGAGGTAGCCGGCACAGACGGATACCGTCTTATTGGATTTATAAGGGAGGACTGGCGAGGAGCTGTGAGGTGAATGTTGAGCAGTTGGGGTCATTATTTGTCTTAATATTGCGTTTAGTTGCGTTAGCTGTTTCCACGGCAGCTCATAATAATTATCATGTCATGTTTTGGAAGATGTAAGAACCGGGTGATATTTACCTGATTTCTAAGAAAAACAGTGTGACTCGATAGTAAAACTTGTAATTATTTATATTGAAGCGAAATCTTCATATCTTGACAGCCGTTTGACGTTGAGAGAATAGTTTATTTACGGATTGTGTGAAATGGCCTGCGCGGTCATTTTAAAGTAAAGCAAAAAACTATCTGTTTTTAGGAAATAAGAAGTAAGTTAAGAGTAGGTACCTACAGGTATTAGTGGGTATCTGAACTACCTTTCCAGGGATCCTAAGCCGGGCTGCTCTAGTAAATCGCTGCATGAATATAAAAATTCGACCAAGTCGGGACAAGGTCTGACAACAGGTAGTATCTCAATCCAGAAAAGCAAGTTTCTATCTGGGAAATGAATCCATTTATCCTAGGATAAAATACCCGGTATCCCATAATGGCTTGTTTAACAAGAACTACAAAAAGTAGCAGTTGTCAATAAAAGAATACTTAGTGATTATCATAACTTGAAGTTATTGAATGCTTCATGTTGTACCATAATTATGTTCTCGGCTGCCAAGCCGTATCTACATACCTTTTATGAATATTCTGAGGAAACCAACATGAATCGCAGAACAACGTTGGATATGGCAAGAGGAACATTGCGTTTAGAGGGCTGCTCCAAAAGCCGCTTACCAGAAAGGTAGGCTGTAGGGGTAAGTAGGAGGAAGGCCGAGCACTTATCACTTATCGTTGCACGGGTGTTGTTTGGCCCACATACTCTTCAGTAACGAAATATTTCTTCACCTGAGTAATATTTAAATCCTATATATTTTTGTTCACATAAACCACTTATGAACCGTCGAACCGTCAGATAAACGGTTCCAATTTGTCGTTTCCTATGCAGAAGAACCGACAAGAAACATCACGGTATCTGGATAATCCAATGATAGGTTTTTGTGTAGTTTTAATCTTTTCATCTCAAAATTATGAACGTTAGTATGAACAATAATTCTCCTATGAAATTTACTACGCGATTTTCTAGTGTAGTCGTATCTCCTCGTTCCATGATCCTCGTCCCCCTTACTTATCAAGAAGCAGTATGATGGATGCAGGCACGCGTCCTTACCCGTGCAACCACGCGGCGTCGCGTCGGTTAGAAGTGACGCGGCGCGTACGCATACCTTCCGCATAGCTCCTTTTTACCCACGATCCCTGCGAGCGTCTGCTCACCCGCCCCGGATTAGTAGCGTGTTGATACTACAAGGACGAGAAGGGGGATGCGTATTCTGGAAATGATGAGAAGGTAATTCGTTCAGGGCTTTATACAGATCGGGGTTATGGGTAATCCCAAAAGCTGGAGTTAGTTTTTGATAAAGCTTTGGAGTTTCAGTTTTTCTCTGTGCTTTCACGCAGTAAGCTTTATTGTTGACGTACTACGTTCAACACATGTTTTAAACAAAAAGGTATGTTTTAGGTTTCGGAAGATAGGTAGTGGTTGATAAATTTGAAAAGGTTTTCTTTTCCAAACATTAGGTAAGTTTGATTCGACGCAGAGCTTGTTTTCTAAGACGGTGGATACTTAATTATTCCTTGAAAACGTCAAAGTTTTAACCTTTGGCAATTCACGACATTCTTGGGCTAGGACTTACTTATCCTTACCGTAAATTACAAACTTCTGAGTCCACGGTCCAAGGAATGCCAACAATGCAAGGTCGAAGAGCGGCCTTCGAGGGTCTAAATATTTTTTCTAGCCCCTTAAATCGATAAGTGTGGCGTTTCGCAGATAAAGCTGGTGGTATGTGGTCGTAGATTTATGGTTGCGGTGTCGAAATGATTGGAACGGGTCCGGCTTATCAGGAATCTCCAGCAAAATGAGACGGTATGGTTTTAATAGGCGTGACCAGCAGAGCCTTTTTTAACACAAAATTGAATTTTAGAGAAACTTTGATTTTCTGTAGATCTATACCTACATATCTCTGCCTATTTGTAATTGTTCTTTTATACCCAAATTGTATCTTATGCATGGCATATTTATATTATATACTAATGATGGATTTAAAGTTTGTGTTATACAGGAAATGTTTGTTGCAAAGTAGGAAGAATTACTTTGTCTTTTCCACCGTTCCATTTGCTACGGCGTAGCTAAGATATAACACTCCTGCATCAGAATAAGCCGTCCAACAATACTGACATGTCCCCGGCGTCGATAAGTAATTGTCCACTAAGCAGGCAGCGACGGCCATTCCGTTTTTGTGTCCGTTCGCCTGCGCCCGTAAATGTCCTGCGGTTTGCACAGACTAGGCCACGGGTAGAGGTTGCAGGACTTGCACGATTGGCGCAGTGGTTAAGCGAGTGACTGCTACGCTGCGTGGCGCGGGTTTGATTCCCGCACGGAACAAATATTTGTATGACCTGTGGTATGACCTACAAGTGGTTGTTCCGGATCCGGCTGTTTGTGTATGTGAGTTTAAATGTTTGTAAACGCACCCTCAATACAGGAGAAATTCCTAGTGTGGGGAAAAGTTAAGAAAAAAGAAAAAAAAGAAGAATATTTAATAGATTTTGAAGATTAGAAAAAACTCAGCAAAGGGCTGAGTTTTTTCTTGCTTTTTGTTTTTGATTATGCAGGGATTATTTATTTATTTATTCATTTAGTAGTTCACATACATTTTATACATTTAAGTTGGTGCCAACATAAACTCATTAGAGTTTTACCGTGCACCAAACTCATCGACTACATAATTTAAACAAGTTAAAGAAGATACTTTTTACCTGACCGAGCACGCCTGGGATGAGCTCGGAAGGCTAGTCAGAAGCCGCAGACCACCTCCTATCACCCTCAGGGCCCTGAAACTGACACTGATGGAAGAATGGGATAATATTCCCCAACATCGCCTCCGAAACCTCGTCTTCAGTATGCCAAACCGGCTCGAAGCTGTTATCAGAGCCCGAGGAGGCAATACCATACCAGTTATTAAAATGTAAATAAGGCGTAAAATATACATACAAATGTTGTTTGAGTTTTTTGCCAGTAAGTTAAAAGTGCCTATTTTTTGGTTTTCATCTTTTTTTTAAGTTAAAAACGTTACGAATGTACAAATATACTATAATTTCAAAGAAAGTTGATGAAGTCTGCTATAAAACTTTTTTATTTAAAAACTCTGACTTCTATATTCTAGGAAAAATTTTAATTTTAAAAATGTGGTACTAACTTTTAAAGGCCAGTATACTTAATTTAAAGTTTTTTTTTGTTCTGAAATTTGTCATACCTACTGGATTATATGGACTTCGAGTGTTTGTTCTTATTTAAGGTTCTCTTTTGCTTTACTATCTCTGTATTATAAAAGATACACCTAGTCCCGAGTTTATTTCTCAATAACTTCTCTCTTCTAAAAGCAATTACCGTACACACATCAATACAAGCTTACAAATAATTTTTAAACACCAAAACTATCTGTCCCACACTACTCTGTGCCGCAGTAGTCCATACAGGGGTAATGGCTGCGATTAGTCGCCATTGGAGCGCGACTTTTTCTGAGACTGTCCGTCAGATCGCATCGCAGATAAGTTCGTATGGCCAGTTATGTTATTACACTTGCTAAGCGCAGTTTTTAGGGCCGCCTTTAGAGGATAGTTACATGGTGTTGGGCGAGGAATGTTGTATGTGCGCTATGTTATTGGCTAGAGACTAATTGGATCACTGTACAACATCTCGCCTCGATTCCTTGAAAGTGTTGGTACACTCGCAGTTCGCGACATTTGATGGTCGAGGTGATTATAGAAATATGCTGTTAATTATAACCGCTTTAAGAAAACCTCACTGTTATTTTACGGGCTGATAAGCAGAAAACGCTCTCGGAATATAGTTTCTAATTCTATTACCTTTCCTCTCTAAAACCCCTATAATTTAGCCACATCATAATCCCGCCACTCATAACATAACATTCTAGGAGTGGTCCTCACATCTTCGATACAATCTCCTGCCAGCCAGTCATACAATTGCACTTTGTTCTCATTGTTCGAGCCACGTCACGCGTAGCATTTGCGTAATCATACACTACGGGATACTCTCAACTTATAATCATAAAGTACCTTTTCAAATAGGTGTCTAGATGGAGAAGAATATAGGCCAGGTTATAAAGCTCTAGGTTTTCGTAACAAGAATAAATGACCTAATGAACTTTGGTCTGATTTGTCTACAAGCTGGGACTTAGGACAGGGCACGAAATTAAGGTCGTCTATTTTACTTTCCCAATGAAATACATAGAATCTATTTACATACACACATCAAAAGTGTCTAGGGATCAAGCATTTTTATGCGGATTTCTTGAGATTAAGATGTGGCTTTGTAATAAATTTATGATTTTATAAATTTATATGGATCCTTTTTGGTGCATTTCATAATTTGAATCAGGAACTGTGAATCAAATTCGAGTAAAAGATGAAAATCAGCTGTCAATATTTTCCCTATAAAAACATACAACGCATTGAAGACATTATTAGTGCTACTGTTTCCCTACTACTGATTAAAACCAACGTTATTATGGAGCGGCGACGTCATTTAAGCAGGGAAGAAATGCTCAGAGCCGTGGGAATGATAGAAGCTGGTTCCCGGCAACGTACTGTGGCTTTAGCTCTGAATACAAGTCAGAGTGTTATCAGTCGACTTTGGACACGTTACCGAAGCACTGGTACCGTGGCTGAGCGCCATGGAGGACGGTATCGCTGCACCACACGGAGACAAGACCGATACATTCAAATCTTAACTCGAAGAGCTCCAACAATAACCGCCATGATGTTAGCCGTGAGGCTTCATCACTCTTCAGGGAACTTAATTAGCGACCAAACAGTCAGAAACCGCTTGCATGAAGTGAACCTTCATTCCCGAAGACCGCTACGGGTACCACCTATAGCAATGCACAATCGTAGGATTCGATATCAATGGGCTCTTGAACACAGAAATTGGGCAGAAGAACAATGGCGTTTCGTGTGCTTTTCTGATGAGTCTCGTTTTGGTATGAGACCGGATACAAGACGTATACGACACTGGAGAACCCCTGGACGCCAACAGCGATTAAAATCCTGCCAGGAAGTCCATCCTTATAGTGGTGGAACCATCATGGTATGGGCGGGTATTTGGATCGGCGGAAGAACTGAGTTGATTTGGATCAGAGGCAACCTCAACGCTCAAATTTATGCTGAGACGATTGTATCAGACGTCATCGTTCCTCTACAAGTGCAAATCGGTCCCTTATTTCAGTTAATGCATGATAATGCACGACCGCACACCGCAAGAGTTGTAAGACAGACTCTCGCCGCAGCTAACATCAATGTCCTGCCCTGGCCTGCTCAGTCGCCAGACTTGAACCCGATTGAGCATGCATGGGATATGCTACAGAGAAGAGCTCTGCCGAATATGGAGGGTATCCAGTCGCAAGAAGACCTTTTTTTGTTGTTGCAACGAACATGGGCGGCCATTCCACAGCGTGATTTGGATGAACTCATTTTGAGTATGCCAAACCGATGTTCTTGTGTTGTTAGTGTTCGCGGTAGAAACACGGATTATTAATTGTTTAAGTTACCCAATAAAATTTTAAAGAAAACTGTTATTTCAGTCTTTTTTTCGAACTTTTGTGTTAGTGGTTCAAATGTCAAAAATCCCTTTATTAGGAAAATGGCAAATTTCTTTATTAATGCAAAGGTGACTTGGTTTATCGTTACTGTGACAAACGAAAACACTTTATTTTATGAATCCTTAAAGAAAATTTTAATTAATATCAATCAGGAGAAAAGTTATTGCAAAAATATATGTTGATCCCTAGACACTTTTGATGTGTGTATTTAGAGCGAGGACGAATCAGAACTAAAAAGCTAGACTTTTGGGATATGAGTTTACAAAGTGTATTACGAGTTACGACACCTTGACTTAACTGAAGTAGGTATATAAATTTAAAATTAATTAACTTTTTCGAAATTTACTAAGTAAGTGGCTATTTCCACATGATAATAATATTATGGCAATGAAACAAACAGCACAATTTGAATGAATCAGCTATGTTTTAATTGTAACTTGTAAACGATGTGCCAATCTGTTATTGAATATTGTAAATCGATACATTATGTTAAACGTCCGGTTTTCGCAATAGGCACATGGAAATAATGGTTATGTAAACTAAAACGACTTATTTAGTACTTACCTATGTATTTGTAAACCTACTTAATAAGAGAAGTCATGGTCATGACGTTTATAATGTTAATTAAATCCTGTAGTTTCAGTTACCAAGAAATATTTATGAAAGCAGAAAGAAATATGCTCAGAATTGGTTGCACAGTTACACCACAAATGAAACTACAACTAGAATTCCACCCTCCAACATTAGTACGTGAGATACCCACACAAACTTTTTCAGCCACATAAAACAAAAACTTGTGCCACGAAAAACACTATAAATTCCGCGAATCTCTCCGCCATTAAAATATGAAGCCCATAAAGGGATGCAGGGGTGACCGGAAGTTACGGAAGTGAGTAATTACCGTCCGCTGGCCGGCGGGAAGATAACGTAACTACGTCATCCATGCATTCCGGAGTCCGGGCCCGGCAGTCAAGTGCAATGTAATGAAATTATGCTCGTCCGGAATTTTAAACGAAACTTAAAGAGGACTTTTTGTAATTAGTCGAGTGCTTCCGGAATTTTATACTGTGCGCATTTTGTTGTATCTATTAGTGTTTTTTTCTGGTGTTCTTTTTGCGTAGAAGGGTTGTAGTTTAGGTAGCATTGTGGTGGTCTCTAGTTTCCACCTCTCCATTTGATGTGTTTCATGCATTGTACCTATATCTAGATTTCTGTGCACTGTATTCTTGTGTTTCAAAGGTGTTGTTTAGACGTGAGTAATCTGTACGTTTAGCAGCAAACAGTCGAGCGACACTAGTTGTTAGCGGATCGTTGGGTGCATATCGACCGAAACAACGATGCACTCGCCGAACGCACTGCGATTGAACGCACTTTGATAGCTGAAGTAACAATTACATAAACTGAGAGATTTCTGAGTATAATACATTGGAAATCAATTATTTTACTAACGTATTTTTATCATTCCGCAATTGGCTTCCTAGGGCTTGAGCTTAGGTCGAAGAAACGATGCAAAATAGGCCCCAGCGCCACAGCAATGACATCAATGCCGAAAGCTGAAGCTAAAGTAAGAAACATACAAACTTAGGCTAACAATTGATATGGTGTAGATACATAATAAACAGTATTCTAATATCTATCTTAAACTTTCAGTAAGATATAAGAACCGGTAATATTTGGAGCGTTCAAAAAACTCAACAACAATGGTGTCATTTCAATGGAAAAATAAATACGAATCATCTCATTTCTGCAAACAGTGGCTACTATCAATGGTACACTGGAAATAACCCCGTGCAGGGCTACAGTTTAATAACGAAGAGGGATCAGGCATCAGGCAGGACCCCTTGGAGTCAAGCGTGATGTACTTAATGTACTCAGGTTGAGGTTCGGTGACACATGACTGACGGACAGACATAGCATACTCTTTGTAAAAATGCACATCACTATTAAAAATACCTAAAATTGTGGATGCTTATTAATTTATAGATATTTTATATTTATTTAATAAAATGGATGCTTGTGTTGTGACACAAACCCACATAATTTTATATTAGTATTTACTTAAGTTAAATTATTAATGTTGTTGTATTTTAATTTATTAGGTAGGTACCTATTAGGTGTTAATTCTGTTCTCAACGCAAATAAAACTAATCTTAAGTTTTCATATATCAACAGTAGGTACATAAAGTCACTTAAAGTTTTCAGGTCTAGGTTCTTCTTCTTACTCTGGTGCCTCCCCAATTAATGAAGGTTGTCATAAACTCCGAAAAGGAGAATGAGTAATGATGGGCCCACCTCTCAATAGGAATAAGACACTCATAAATGAATAGGTATGTTTATGCAGAATAAAACTTATTATTACGACTAAGGTCAAAAGTCAGTACTTTCGGAGTTATACTACTTATTATACTGCCATAAAAGTGATCGTAGTTTACCTACTTCGTTAAAAGATAAACTATGGCTAGACTCAAAACGGACGGCACCTATCTGCTTGCTCCTTACCTACGCCCCCACCCTACCCGCTGCACCCGCCGCTTGCCCAGGCGCATTTGCAAATGGCGATCAGTCATATTGCAGTGAACATCTTCGAGACGGTTTATACGTTATAGAAATATACAGACAAAACGATTTACATGATTTAATAGAATATAATATACCAGCAGAGAATGTGTGGTTGCTGCGTGGTAGGATACAGTCACGCCACGTAAGAGCAAGAATATACTATTGCTATATATTAATTGATCGAAACCAAGTTGGAAGAAACGCGATATCACAATGTTATTGCTCTTGCTTGACCGGACGGCGAACTGTAGGAAGTTGCGCTCACACTATTTCTTTGATTTGGTACCTAGGAGTTAGGAGGCATCAACCATGCGTGGCCCCCGTGGGTTTTTTAAATGATGTAATTGTCTTTGGTGTCCAAGACGAATAATAATTCTCTTTTATTTTAAGTGTACTTATTATTACTATTTTACCTTATAAGTATCCATAAAGAATATGTTAGACTGACGACTTTAAGACGTCGTATCTCCGAAAGTACTAACATTTGACCATAGTTATATTAGTAACTAATGTTCCACTTAAAAAGCCCTATCCAACGGTATATCAGATGTTACTATTGAAGAGTGGGCCCAGACTCCATACATTCATTTCCCATTGTCCTTTATCTTTGCCCTCAGGTCTAGGCAAAAAGTTTTTATTTAAAACATCTGGATTTTTTACAAACTTCAATTTTATCCCAGAATATTTAAGACAACATACGAAAACTACACAAAATAGTAAAAAATACTTACTGAATGTCAGCAAAACTATATGGGCATTTTGCCAGCGGCTTTTATCCTATATTGATACAAACAAAACAGTTTTAAAATACAAACAAATCAAACACAGAAATGTGAAAGGTATTTAATTAGTTAATTAACTACATGTCAGCGAATAATGAACGACGTGATTGATGAACATAATTTGCACGTACGAGTGATGAGAGCTTTAATTATGAGAACAAATATAACTAAGTAGGTAGACGGAACTTATATTGCGTTTAGGATATTTTAATGTTAAAAGAGTTTGATCTAGTAATTTAGTGTCGAAGTTAAACCTAGTTTAGCAGAAATAAGTCAAGTAACCATAGGTTAAGTCAGCATAAGTAACAAGGGAAAATTTGCAGCCAATTTACAACCTTCCCTCAAAACCAAATAAAATTGTTTCGTACCTACGAATGTATTCTACTATGTAATTTTTTTTTCATTTAGTTTAGAGACCTTAGTTTTTTTTTACTTAAAGAACATACTAATTCCGTGTTTTAACTCAACTTACAAAGTTAGTCACACGGGGTTGAATTAAAAAAAAATACTCGAAAGGAACTTTATTTTTGACCTTGTTCCATTTTTGAAATAGGTGCATTTTATGTTTTGTTTTCGTGTCGAAATACATTATTTCCAACGAAAACTATGAATCTCTTCGATGATACTTTTAATACCTCCAATCTGTAATATTTCTGACTTCTTGTTTTCAGCGAGCTTTCGATAAAAGCGTATTATGATTACTTGTGAAAAGCTTTCAGTTTGAATCCCGTGTGGTCACTGCAGACTACGGGGACTAGGTACGGCCTGAGGCGATAGTTTGATGCGGCCTACGTCGTAATAAATTGGAAACTTTCCATACCTGGGCACTGTACCTACGAGCTTTTAATGATAGTTTAATATCATAGGTATTTATTATTATGGAGTCCTGGAACTTAGTTCACTTTCACGTTTTAACTTTTTACGATTGGCCTATTCTATAAGGTAATTAAAGAAAGCTTTCTGCGCTTATTATGGCAAGAATAGCTACTAATAGGTAATAAAAAACATTCATAGCAGGTTTTACGTTTATACAAACTACTGAAAGTAGGTAAGCATTTGTTGTTAATAACAACCTAGACGCTACTCACGTCTTTATAAGTGTAAGTACATCAATCTTCCAATTAAAAATTTAACAGGGCGCTTACAAAAAACATAAATAAGCTGAATAAGCAAACATAATAAAGTCAGACCGTACAGCACGGAGGACTCAAAACAAAACCGTTTTCAATGGAGCCGTAGGGAACCCTAGGGCTCAGGGGTCCGGGGCTCCGGGGGTAAGCGAGTTATGAATTAGTCTCAGGTATGATGGGTGCGCGGAGGGGCGCATTCTAACACACGCGGGATCAAACCGTCTGGCAGAGGCCACGTCCCTATTGTGCGACCCTAATGCTCCAAACTTACGAGTATAAAAGCTCTAAAATAAAGTGGTATAGCTTTTGAATGTGTTGATTCATGTTATCAAAGAAAAAACTAGCAAACATAATAGCGTAATCGGAACGGTCATATTCGAACAATCTTCTAAATAGCATGAACGATCGTAGCTAACAAGACCCGCAATCACGAGAGAGAGCACTTAGCTGTCCACCGGCGAAGAACGGCTCGTTGATGTCGTTTGTACAACAGAGGTAATTTATACGTATCTAGTATCTAATCAAATCACACACGATATTAAAAATAGTAAACTTTCACTGCGCGGCGGGTGCCGGCGACCGCCGTGCGCCGCGCGCCGCGGTGCGCGCCACCGCCAGCAAAGCTCGCTAAGCTCCGCGCCCCTTCAGTCCGCCGGCGGCAGTCGACCGGCGAGTACGTGCCGCTCGCATCGCCCTCCCACGGAAACTTTACGCGAGTGTAGTGACAGTGAGTGAGCATGCCCGCCCGTGCTGTGGCCCTCCTAGCCACCGCGGCCCTCGCGCTCGCCGCCACCCCTCCCGACCCCTGCCTGGAGGACGGTCGCCCGCGCCGCTGCATCCCCGACTTCGTCAACGCTGCTTTTGGCGCCCCTGTTGTCGCCTCCTCCATCTGCGGAAGACGAGGCCCCGAACGTCTCTGTGATCCTCCCGGAGAACAACCCCCAGAAAACTCCTGCAGAGTATGCGATGCTGCCAGGTCCGACCGACGACACCCGCCGACCCATCTAACTGACTTGAACAACCCTCACGATGCTACCTGCTGGAGATCCGCTCCGCTACCCCCAACCTCCTATGATTCGCCACCTGACAACGTATCCCTTACTTTATCGCTCGGTAAAAAGTATGAGTTAACTTACGTGAGCCTACAGTTCTGTCCGAAAGCCGCACGACCTGACTCTGTCGCTATCTACAAGAGCGCAGACAACGGCATCACCTGGCAGCCCTTTCAGTTTTACTCCAGTCAATGTAGGCGAGTGTACGGGAGGCCCAACAAGGCGACTGTTACTGCTGCTAATGAGCAGGAAGCCAGGTGCTCCGACAGTCATAGATTAACCGGAGAGAGCTCTGGAGGAGCGAGGCTAGCTTTTAGCACCCTTGAGGGACGTCCAAGCGCTGCTAACTTCGACATATCCCCAGTTCTCCAAGACTGGGTTACTGCGACCGATGTCAGGGTTGTTTTCAACCGCCTGCATATGGTCAACGAGGGTGATGAGATTGACAACAAGAAGCAGGCCGCTCCAGGCAGCCAGCATTACGCGGTGTCAGACTTTGCTGTCGGGGGTCGATGCAAGTGCAATGGTCACGCTTCGAGGTGTATTCCGATGAAGGGCGGGGAAGTGGCAGCTGGTGGTGGAGTGCAGCAGCTGACCTGCGAGTGCAAGCACAACACGGCGGGCAGGGACTGCGAGCGCTGCAAGCCCTTCCACTTCGACCGGCCCTGGGGACGCGCCACCGCCAGGGATGCCAACGAATGCAAAGGTCAGCTTCCTAAAACTTCATTCTGCTTGCTATATTTTATTACTAGTTTCTACGAATCGATGAATTTTTTATTTCAGTCAGTCTTAGTTCAGTTTCCGTAGATTAGAGGTAATTTACATTCTTGTTTTCAAACAATTAGATGATTTGCTTATTTTTTGTTGATCTCTGTTTGTTTTACGACTGTCCAATCAGTGTTATTTCCGTAATTACTCCGCAATAATTGTAGAGCGATCATTAAATTCTACAAAGTTACATAACGATGAAAAAAAAAATGTAATTACGATCTCTAACTTAATCGAAAATCTTAATGATGTAGAGATAAAGTAAGTATAATCCGTCTGTAGGCACTTTGGGATCGCAAGATCAAATCAAAAGAAAAAGAATCAACGAATCTGAAAATATAAATCAGCTCCTTTCTTATTTTAAACTTTAAAGCTAGATTTAAGTAAAGGACTACGACGAAGGAAGATTACCATTCGCCTACACTTACTTAAATGTGAGACCTACGGTTAACAGTATTCTGTTAACCGTAGGCTCTGCCTTCATAGCCCAGAATATTACACATTATTTTTATGGAAACGAGCACATATTTTTATATAGAGTCCATACTTATCGTCATCAAATAAATTTCCCGAGTCGGTGATTAAATCACTTAATTTTTTTATCCGCTAGATTGAAACTGCTTGAAAATTATCAGAATGAATTTCTTCAATATCTACTGCTGTTTAACTGCATTTCGAGGGTCTTCAATTTTTCGGCGCTTGTAATATAATTACATCTCTTACCAATCCTTTTGCTCGTATAATGTAAAAGAAGCCTGAGCGAACGGTTCCGATGTAAGGTCGTTTAAAGATTTTCCTGGAAAATTAATTGTTTTTCATCCGGTATTCAAGTCAGTTCTGCGAACTATCTCTACGAAATGTCTTATTAGTGCCTACTCAGTTTAGTTGGGAACATCTCCCAAACAACCCATTTAGGAAATAATAATGAGAATTTAATATATCTGTAAAGACTTGATTGAACAGACTGAAATCGAATTCGATTTTATAAACAAATTCTCTTAACTTCCACCCAGATCAACTGACATTTCGTGTAAGATTTCAAAAACTATAAAATAATTGCTATCTACAAACAGTAGGTACTTAATCGTAAGTATAAGGCACATTTAACCCATTCCCTGCCGGCTAACTGCTGGTTAAATTAATTGATTTATTGCACGGCATAGCTGTCCGTTAATTAACATTTATGAGTTATAAATTTTTACGCTGAGCGGCGCGAGCGCAGCGTAACCCCATCCATCATAGATTGATGGCCGTCAACTTTATGAGAATACCATATTAGAAAATTAGAACGTGGTTGGAAAAAGTGGTTACCAGTTTAGAAGAACGGAATTACTGTTTTTATTGAATGGGAAGCAGGGCATCGATGTGTTTAGGAAAATGAAGTTCTATAATTATGTTACTTGTCGTTAAATTATCTTTGATGGGCTTCTGACAGTTACCGACAAGCATTTTAGGAAAACTTTCATTTATGTTTCAGCCTTCAATGTTGGTGTAAGCTTTATTTATTTAACATAAAACGACCAAAGGCATGGGTTTTATTATTTATTGTTTCGCAGCTTAGCCGAAAAAAAGTTCCGACAGTTTTGGTAACATAATTGTGTTGTGGTTGGTTACAAAGCTGGCTTTTATAAAGCTTAACTGAAACACAAAATAAACTTGAATTGTAATCAACGATCATCATATATTTTTGTCCTCGCGTAATTACCCATCCATTTGGTATCACAAATGTAGAGCTAACAAACTCCGCCGCGATAATAGAGGTGCGCCCACGCACCCCACCTCTATGATTTGTGGTCCACAAACGCATATTATCATAAATTTACCAACTCTACATTTAAAGACGTCTCAAGGATATGTCTTTTTATTTATTCAGTATTATTATCTCCCCTTAAAAGTAATGGGGCTAGACTTATTTAGATTTTTATGTAGATCGTTAATTTCTTTTTGGATTTTTAATGGATTATTTGGTAACTGAATAAATTGAATTGTTAGAATATCATCTTATTAGGAGAGATAGGTACCTGATCCTTACGTAAAATAAGAAACACTTGCTTTTTCGGTAGCTAATGTTACAAAACTGTTAATGGAAATGGCCGGAAAACACAGTTTGGAATTTCATAAAAAAATAACGGCCGTGCAAAACCAAAACCAGTTTTATGAAATTCCTGACCTATTTTACGTTTACGAGCATTTTATACTCGAACTGACAAGTACCTGCTACATAGGTGGCATTGATAACTTAAACAACACTCATCCAGTATTCTAATACAACTTGTTTTACCAGAAAGACATAAAAAAAAATGTCTTATTTCTGCAGTTACTGCATGAAATATAGACCAAAAACAAGTTTCAACAAAAATGATATCAGAATAAAGCCATAAAACCACGATTCGGTGTAATAAAGGCTATTTCGAGCCATTTCACTATCGCTATGGACATTCAGAAGCACCCACATAGCCGTGACAATATATAAAAATATAAATAACTTAACTTTGTACTATTTCAATAAAGTTATATTATCAATGTTGTGGCAGTTGACGGAAAGCTTGATAAATTGGGGGTTTTATTACCTGTGAAGCAAATCTATGATGAGGGGTCATTTTTACAGCTCCCGCTGGCAAAGAAGGGTTGGAAAAATCGATGTACTCAATGTAGTGTAGGAAAAAATATAGAAAGTTATTTTTTGGTTGATTCCAATGCAAATCAAGTAGCATTCCAAGTATCCTAGACGCGCGATGTGCAGAATTTAGTGTTTTTACTGTAGCTACGTCCTTGCCCGTATGAGTTGTAATAATCATTTTGTTCTGTGCATGAAGACCTTACCTAACTTGTGTACATAGACCAACATATCAAAAATGTCTTAGATCTGGGTTAAATACATCATTATCCTTATTCCATTTAAGGCTTTAATTGCTTAATACTTACACGCCGTTGTCACACCGATAACGATCCAATGATACCTTTTTCCTTTAAAGTACAGACAATAAAAAGGATAAAAATTAGGATGAATCACAGCGCGTCGATCGGCATCAAGATAATGTTATTTTATTGTGCTAGTTTAGTGTTAAACGTGCTGTTTGTCTCGGAATTCTAGTTTATTGCTTCACACACCGAACAGGGCTGGCGCGACAGGAAGACTGGATTTTAGTGACATAGGTTCGGAAGTAAAGTACTTTTTCGTTATAACATTATTATGGACCTGCCTTTTGTGGCATATTATGTGGTCGTATAGTGCATACAATAAGAAAGAAAATATACATATAACTAGCGACCCGCTCCTGTTTCGCACGGTTATTTCGACTTGACCAAAAAACATCGAGACTTCTTTATTATATGTAAGTTTAATATCATTGTACCATATATACAAATGTAAACCTTCCAGAATATATGGTCTAAATGATGTTGAAAACCACTTCAAAATCCGTAGCGTAGAAAGAAAGAGTAACACAATAGACACAGTTCGTGAAACACAAACTACTAATAAACAAAATAAAAAGTGAAAATAATGTTTTAACAACAATAATACCCAAAAGGTTGCGGCAAAAGGGTTCATTTCAGCAATAATGCTAGACAGATGCTGTCTGACGCTGGTTTTCTAATGACGTAGTTAGTGGCGAAGAACAGAAACGACAAAGCAACTTTAATTTATAATACATATTATCCTATACCTACAAGCACAACATCTCCAAAACTACTTAGTCCGTTCCCAGAACTACAAATCTTTTAAAATGGGCTTGCCTGGTCTTCTAATCTTTGTAAAAAGTGCGTTTACCACAAAATGCTTTCTGCCGCTGATAACTAAGTAAGGAAAATCACAGATACCTAGGAATTTGCCCTGAAGCAAATCGAAGTGTCCTAAAAAGGTTAATTTAATTCGGCAGGAGCATCCGAAAGATATGGCAAAGCTGTTTTTTTTTATTTAGCCGATTAATCACTCAATTTTAGCTTCAAGTACGATTTTCTGGGTCTTGTTTGACAATTTTCAGTGAAACTAACTATGGGGGATACACAACTATGGGGGTTGTGAAATTCAGATTGGCAGTGGCTCCATGTAAAAATACTGTTATTCAGCTGCATCCGGTTAGACTGTAACCCTAACATAGGTGGGAATAAGATAGGCAGATTGATTGATCCAGTGAATTGATCAAATCCGCAGGCGTGGCGTGGCGTGGTGGCAGGTCCGTTGTCTCATGACGTATATAATTTGGTAATTCATAATGGGTGAAGCTTAAGTAATTCAAAAAAATATTTGTCAGGTTGCAACAGGGGGTTGAATCCGTTGGCCACACCGAAACCTTCAAGAACGCAAACTATTTTGGCCATACATCTGGGGGCACGGTAGTGCCCCCGCCAAGACGAGCCAAGCGAAGCGCAAGGGCACTACCTACGTTTTCTCGAAGTGTTTCGTCGTTTTTTTGAACCCTCCTAGAGTTGGTTTCCGATGTACCAGATAGTTCATATTCTCAGGATATGATGTCAATAATATACTAATTAAACATACAAACTCTCAATTGAATAGCTCTAATACTTTAGATTTTATTGATATCTAAAATACACCGATTTCGTCACTGACACACTCACTGATACACTGACACACTGATGATCATCAAAATGTTTGGCTACTTAAACTTATAACTTTCGCCCCCATCCCCTAAAATGGGGGGGGGGGGGGGAGTTTCAATGAGACTTTCACCAATTTTATGAATTAGACAGTAACTAAAAAACCTATTAATAAGTACTTACAAGAACCTCCGCCTTAATCAAGAGTCTCAAAAAAATTTATGGCTTGGCTGTTTCGTTATTTACCTACTTCAGATACTAAATATTCGCATCACCTCCACGACGGTAGATAAATGGCGAAGCCATACATCTTTACTAATATGTCGAATTTGTGAAGTTAGGGTCGGTAGAGTTACGCCGTGTAGATTCAGAAGCTTGGCTCTACATGAGATCTGATATCTTTTTCACAGGACAAACCTTATGTGGTCTAGGCAACATTTTACATGAAATGTTTTTCGTGGGATTTATTTATTAATAACCAACTTATATTTACGGCTGGCACCGCACATATAAGCTATCGGTCAATTAGTATTTTATACATACAATCATAAAACTAGGTTAAATTACATAAAACTAGACAAAATTTGTTGACATGAAACAAAATTAGACAAAATTACATAAATAAACGAATTCTTCTTGAGGAATATCTGATATCAAATCAGAGTTTGGCACCTTATCGAATAGCTTTACTTCAACATACATTTTAAATGACACTAAAGAAATTGAAATGCTAACTATACTATTAAAGTAAAGTGTATTTCAGTAAAAACTAGTCGTACCAACCCTATCGATTCGTGTGATTGATATTATCAAGTTATTTGTCGAGATATGTCGCTATGGCATGTTTTATAGCCGAAGGAAGTTATAAAAACCATGTATTTGATTACCAATGGCGTATTTCCTTTACGACATGTCTAATGGCTATTTTTGAGGTACAATCGGTTACCTATCTCCTGGCATTGTTGTCTATGGTTAGGTTATGCGGGCTTATGATGGCGTGTGGTGAGTGAATTAATACTTGGTAATGGCTGCTGTTTTTAATTTGATGGTGAGTTTGAGTTTTAATGATTGTTATATTTTTTATTGCAATTTTTAATAGCTTGGGTATTATCATGCAGGCTATGTAAATGCAAAATAATTTAATAATATTCAGGCTGTGTTTGAAATCATTTGCATTTTTTCAGACGGTGAACGCTCATGAAATTAAAATAACTTTCAGCCAGTCAAAAACTTTTTTTATATATATACAGAATTATATGGTACAGCCAGGGCTCTGCATAAGTCGACCCCTCTTCTCCTCTTCTTCTTTGTAAGAGGGGTCAGTACAACGTGTATTATAAGCTCCAGATGGCATATTTACACCTACTGCGCCTTAGCAAGCCACTTAAGTACCAACTAACTCTACTCTCCCTGTCCCCAAAACCCATGACTACATCGTAGCTAATTTTGTCAACAAAACGCAGTAAAAAAACTTTACAGATAAGCGAGTATTTACGGCTGAGTGTTTATCCGGACCTATCTAGTCGAGTTGGCAGCGCATCAACGGGCGAGCTACTGGAGCGAGTTACTAGCGCTAGCGATAAACGTAATTGGCTACCATAACATTTGTATCTTGGTTTGTTGTTTTAGTGTTTATTTGGAATGGTATACATAAGTGGGCTGCTTTTCCAAGTGCTCGTATATGTACTCGTATTTCTAATGAATAAGTTTTAGCTTTTAGTTTTAGTTCAGAGATAGATCATTTCAGTATTTCTGACTGGTCGCGGACAGGTCCACTAAAATCTGTGTGATAGTTTCCTCAAAATACCATCTCAGCCACTCATCTGCGTGGTCCACACCACACATGATCTGACCAAGACAATGTCTGGACTTTAAAAGAGCCTGTGACCTCTGAGGTTAATTCGGTGTGTCGACTCAGATTTGTCGGACAGTTCATCACATCTACTTGTAACGTGTATTTTATTTGATGTGTAAAAGTGTTTTTTTTTAAACCAATTTACAGAAATAAATATAAATCATAATTTTTTTGGAATTTTCCTTGTAAGTTCTTGGTTTTTCGTAAATGCGAAGCTTGGATACACTTGCACCTATCCGGTTAATGGAATGAGGATACACGATCACACCGATCATCAAGTCATTAGTCAAGAGTGTTGATTATGGTATGATTCATTTTTTGTATGTCCTCAACATCATTTCACAGTAGAACCCCATGTTCAAGAGTCTACTTTTTCTGGTTCTCAGCATCCTAGCATCCATAAAATAATAAACATTAAATAAATCTAACCTGTCTTGTAATTTTTCTTGCAATAAAACGAGACCGCAATAGTTATGTGTGTTTTTATTTATTGATTTAACTAAAAGTTAAAATGGAAATCGTATTTTTCTTTGCCTTTTATGGAATGAGGCATAAAAGTATTATCGACTTGTGAACTGCATGTATAAGTATTCAATTCCAGTTTAAATACAGTAATCACACTATTTTCTGCCATGTACTTAAATGCTTATTAAAAATCCCACAAGAACACTTAAAACATAAGCTGCTTGCTTAGATACAACTCGAGACAATAAATCTTGATATTTAAGTGTATGTGTATAGTCACCTTCATTTCATAAAATGTATATCAAATTAAAATGATGTCCTTTATGTTGTTGACACTGTGGCACTGGACGGCTGTATTATGTAACACTGTTCTAATTTCCTTTCCAAATATATTTTATCCTCTCACGCTTGTCAAAAGTTAACCAAGGAAGATCGAGAGCCACAGAATAAAGAAATAGTCAGGCATGAGGACTGCCGACCGAAGTGAAAACCGCAAAATGTACACAGGCCGATGCGCGTCGCCAGTCTGGCGCAACACGTTACCACGGCATGCGGCATGTCGGTGACGCGAACCCATAAGTTTCACCCCTACCGAAAGTGCAACACGGCTAAAGAAGTGTTCATTTCAAATGTATTCCGCTAGAACATCACCTGGTATACCCATCATTCCTATTACCTAATAGGTTTGCATACTATCAGTACGTAGGTATTTGTAGAGTAAATAGCACAGTTATCATAACTGCATGTATTTATTCGGTTTGGATTCGAGTGTTGCTCTGAAATAACACTCGTAGTTACTGCTCGACCCATTACGGATCATGAGTTTTGAGTATGAGCGTAATATCTGTGTATTTAGTCTGCATTCATTGATGATTTATGATACTGCCGTTTTCAATATTTTGTTACACTGTGGTCACTGTGGCCTATATTGTGTCGATTTGTCATTTTATTTGTAGAGTTCAACATTGCCTTATTCATAAAAAAAACGTAGGATTTAGGTATTAGATTAAAATACTTACCGAGGGCAATAATTGTCCTATTCTTGGAATAGGAAGAGGTGGTATTCTTGTATTATTGGAACTTTAGACCGATTAAAGAAGGTGTACTTCTTCTTAAATGCAATTTTTGCTGGTCTTAAATTGGACTTAAATTTTCCTTACCTATTTAATACTTTCGCTAAGTGCCTATCATTGACTAGGTATAATATTGTTGGGTGCTTACTTCTGTGATGCCCATATCTATCTTAGCCTATATTCTGAGTTATCTAAACTCAACTAGAATTACTTCTCTTCTTTCTTAGCTTAAAACAAAACATCTCTTTACACAATAATTTATTTTACATACCCACAATAGCATCAAAACAATATCTTTATAATAAAATGGAGCTAAAACCTCCGGTTGGCGTCTCCCCAAGTATCCAATAAAGCGATGCCATTCACGAGCCCAATGAGATAGTTAAAAGTTATTCACTTTGACAAACTACTGCTGTGTACGTAATTGCCGGCTTTATTTTACATTATTTTGTAGATAGTAATGTTGCTTCTATTCTTATGTTTTTGTTTATTATGGCCATTTGTTATGCAAAGGATTTTTCATAACGTCCCATAAAAGTAAAAATAAACTAGAAAAATAACTTCTCTGCAGTCGGGTCATCATCATCATTTCAGCCGAAAGACGTCCACTGTAGTACATAAGCTCCCAAGCACCGGCACTGCGACCGGTTCTGTGCTTCCCGCATCCAACGGATTCCTGCGGCCTTCATAAGGTCATCGGTCCTCAGCCTTCCAACGCTATGTCTTTCGGTACGCGGTCGCCACTCCAGAACCTTTCGGCCCCATCGGCCATCTGTTCTGCGAACAATGTGCCCTGCTCACTGCCACTTAAGTTTGGCAATTCTTCGGGCTATGTCGGTTCCCTTGATTCTCCTACGGATCTCTTCATTTCTGATTTGATCACGTAAGGAAACTCCAAGCATAGCCCTCTGCATTGCCCTTTGGGTGACTTTTAGCCTTCTTATAAGGCCCATTGTGAGCGACCACGTTTCATTGCCATAGGTCTGGTAACACGCACTGGTCAAAGAGACACTGCAGTATGAGGGACAATAAGTTATTGCGTAGCTTCCAGAACACTGCCTAGCGAAGTTGGATTTAACGACTGACCTCTTTCTCAAAGTTGGATCTACCTAACTGGACTGTTTGTCCTAAGTAAACATACTCGTCCACAACTTACATTGTAGCGTCTCCGATCTTCATGAGAGTGGGTGTTACATGGGCATTTGACCTGACTTTTGTCTTGTCCATGTTCATTTCAATACCCACTCTTTCGGAAGCTCTGTTGAGGTCATCGAGCATTGTACTGAGGTTCTCCATAAACTCAGCCATGACTACTATTTCGTCGGCAAACCGAAGGTGAGTTGTGTACTTGCCATTGATGTCGATGCCAACCCCTTTCCAGTCCAGAACCTTGAAGACATCCTACAGTGCAGTGGTGAACAGTTTCGGAGAAATAACGTCTCCCTGTCTCACACCAACAGAGTTATGTATTTCATAAAGAGTTATTATTATATTTATTTCAAATTAAAGTTACAACACAGCACACAAAACACAGTAAGTACAACACATAGATAAACCATTAATTTTCTTAACGATGACCGCAATCATCATCAAGCATAACGATTTCAAATGAATCATTGTCAGCGACATTGAGATTAAAACCAACACATTCAGACAATTACCGTCGGAAGTCATCAGTCAAATCATTGTTTATTCATTTATTCATTCCATACAACTAAACTGACACATGGTCCTTTATGTCACACATATTACTTACAAACTTAATAATACCATTCCTAAAATAAAGATTTTTCCCTTATTTCTTAAGTGTAAGTCTTAAAATCGTTTGTGATTTAATAATATGTGGAGTAGCAGCCAATGAAGTAATGTTTTGAACTGTCAATATAATTGATGTATAGTCAAGTTTTGGCCGCCCACTACGCTAAAAGTTTTTTTTTAGTTTTAGTACAATGGTCGTACAAAAACAAATGGTAGAATTATATTTGCTTGGTTTTGAGGCAGTGTTTTGACTAATTTCGTATTAATTGCTGGCAGAACTGTAGGACCCTTTCAGTTGGTTGAATGTCAAGCTGTTTTTTGACCAAAATGAATTCTTGAAGCTTGCTTCACTCAGAAAATGTTAATTTTGCGTACTAAAACTGGCGAGATGTGGGTGTGACTGTAGATGCACAGCTGCCTAGCCCTTCGAGGATCTCAGGCGTGATGTTATGTTGAACTATTGTAGGACTCAAAACAGCTCAGTTTAGACGTTAGTAGGATCCAATTTTTACCAGACGATTTTCAATGACGACAGTTACTTAAAAAAAAGATTCTTTCGATAATTTAATAATGGTTTTGTTTGTTAACTTTAACTTCAGCCAGTCTATTGAGTAAAAATCTCACGTGAAAATGTAGGTGAAGTGAGCTTGAAGTGAACTGTCATTCTACCTGACATGACACTGGGAATCTAGGGATTAACAGCTCACATCAAACTCACTTACCCTAAACTTTCACGGGAAAATATTGACAGAATACCACCACAGGACTTCACCAGTTCTAAAGATATAACATATTTTTTGACCATTAAAAAGTCTAGTCCTATCGGCCGCATAAAAGGAAAAATCCCATCTAAAAAATTAAAACAAAAAATAAAACAAAAGACCCCACTTAAACAATCTAATTAGAGCAATCATTTAAACATATTGCAAAGTCATCCATCCTAATAATTGAATCTCTTTACGAAGACCTCAATCAGACCATTCTTCAGTAACATCCCATGAAAGAGGTCCATGTTAATAATAACATTAAACCTTGTTATATGTAACCAGGTAAGCAGGACCCCAGTATCAATATAACCGTGTCGGCATCAGTCAAAGCCTGGCGAGCGACGTGTTGGGTCAGAGTTCAACGCGAGCGCAAATATAACGGAGGCTGGCTGGACTCGTTAGCTTTATAAAGTTTATACACTAGGTAGATTTTTATGACATGAGGTTGATAAACCAGCTGTATTTTTTCTTGGTGCATTTTGCTGGCCTTGTTGTAATGGTTATAAAGGAAAACTGTCAAAGGTGTCCTAAAGCCGCGTAAGCACTTGTAAGGTGAATCGGCGAATATATTGATTACTAATCGCATGAAAAGTAATAAAATACATGAATGTCTAAAACTTGTACGCAACGAATTTCATTTCTATATTCATGTGCATTAAATTGTTGGGCGTTTTGGTTTCAAGTGTCGCATTCACTTTCAAAAAGCTTAATAATTCATTTGATATGTCATTAATAATAATCAATAAATATGATAGCACAGTATTTTTTCACACATTCCCAGACCTGTACATATTTTCTCACGTAACCATACTAATTAACATAAGAAACAAGTTTTCAATAAAAACAAACACTATTTATTTCACTTTTCTTTCAAAACAGCACTTAAGTCATTTCCTGAACATTATGTATGCAGACACGCAAAGCTTCAATTACTAGACAACCAATATAAGATGAACCCCCATTTATTTCGATTTGTACTGGAGTAGGAACAGTAAGAAGGCTTTGATAGGTGAATGTAATTTGGTTGATAGGAGCTATTATGATAAGTTGGTCTCAAAAACATAAAATTGTTAAGCTCGTTGTCGAGTTAATAGTTATGTGCTTTTATAATGATAATGTATCCCTTATTATGTGTAGTTAGAGATAGATGAAACTCGAAGTTTTAGTTTTTTGTCTGTGTGACGAGATTGGTTGGTGTCCTTTTAGGGTGTGAGTATTAGACGTTCCATCTTGAAAAGAATATGTGGAGGAGAAGGTCTAAGGGAGGTCTCATTGTCTTCCTGTTTATAATATAATAATGAATAAACTTGCATGGTTAGGTACCGTTGAATTGGTTGTCAAGAATAATCAATTTACAATTTTAAACTGTAGTTATTGTTAATTGTTCTATAATATATGTGCATCGTCATACTGAAACTTAGTACCTCTATATATAATTTAAGTTCATTGTTATACTGAAGCCTGAATAACTTTACAGGTTGTAGAGCGCTACCACCTAGCATGACTTAGAACGTAGGTAGATAATTATATGAGCACATAATAATATTTATTGCATTAAATCTATGTATAAAACCCTACTGTTAATATCTTCGTAACTATTGCTGCTAGGCAGGTCGGTACTAACCAGTTGCTGATCTTTAACCCAGCACGTGCAGGGAGGTTCGCACTTTATACTGATAAATAACCCACGAGGATACAGCTACCTGCCCCCAGTGTTAAGATTAATTTGGTTAAAATTAACTAATAGCTACTTAGGACTAGGACAGAATGTTAATAATTCCTTCTTCAAATATTGAACTGGTAGCTATTCAACTTTGAATCCATTATTGGCATCCATAAATTATTCGCGCTTGCGTCCATGATTTTACCATTCATTTGTGCGCACAGGAAAACTGGTTAGGGAAAGAGCCAAGAGTAGGTAAACCAATTGTCTATGGTTCAGCTGGCAATAGCGCCAATTCTGACAAACAATGTAGATGTAACAATAGCTAAGTAAAAATGACCTGTAGGTAATTTCTGCACGACAACAAGCTTTACAGGTATCACAAAATTCAAAATAATTGTTTGCCGATGTAAATCTACCTAGGTATCTTCCCTGTATCGAATAAGCTTAGTGGTAGAAAAGGGTAAAGGGTTCTAGATATTACAATACTAATTCTAGATATCTTAATAAGATTCTGATAAAATATTTGGAAGAGACTGCTAATTAACTGCAAATTAACTGCTCCCAAAATATTTTCTTCGGATGACGCCGAGACGGCCTACGCCTATTCATAGATTAGATACTTTATTATAGAAATAGGTCTATCCGTATTGGTTATAATATAACAACGCGATAATTCAAAAATGCCTTGTTCAGACGACGCCGCTGATAGAATTTAAGCCGCCATGATGGATGGTCGCTGATGACAGTAATGACAGTTAAATACGTTCGGATATTCTTCTAATAATATGTCATTAGCTGGAGCTTAAGGCTGTATATGTGTTGACGTGTGCCTATTAGGAAGTGTGGCCAAGTTTTTTATTCATGTTGATGATTTAAAAAAGGTGGGCGGGGATTGAATGTGTAAAAAATTTACAATAGAAAAAAAAAATGTGAGTAGATCCAGATTTGTGCCATGACGATAAAAACTGTTATAGCTTTCTCATACTGAAAAGTTTATAACCAAAAAAAAAAAACACCTAGTAGACATTGTCCCCATTGACGAAAAAAGTCACTTCAACCCCAAACTTCATAAAATAACGTCTCATATTTTATGAAAACCATTTCCTTATTACACGTGCTTCTATTTGAAACCTTCGAGGAAGCAATGAAAGTCCCCAGTTATTATATAGTTTTTAACGTCACATTTGTTTAAAATAACGATACGTTTAGTTCGAATATCAGTCATAAAGCCGTCGTTGTAATAATAACTAACGCTTTAACTATAGCACGGTGTAGTGTTGCCAGATATGGGGCGCTACATTTTGGGATACGGAATTTTAAATGCTTCAGGTATTTTCAATATTGATATGAATAGATTAGTTAGTGAAAGCGGCTTAAGGAACATTGGATTCCGACATATTATGATCATTACATGAAGTTCCACTTCTGTCAAATGCTAGCATTGAAGACACTGCGTTTTGGACTGCTTTCGAAGATTGACTTAAAGAAGAACTCACAGTAGTATGCTACTGAAAACTGCGCAAGTTATATTGTTCTTCTCGCAGTTCTAGCCTATTTCACGCCTTTTCCCATACAAGGAAACGAAACGCTTGACAGCTTACTTCAAAGTCCCATTACAAGATCCAGGTTAAACATAAACCCGTGGTCCCGGAACCGGCGTCCACCTGGCCACTCTAACCTCAGGTCTATTTTAACGCGGCGTTAAACGCGCGGTTACTGCTAGATTTATGGAGCGCTCGGTAACAGGACTCTTTGCTTTTTTTAAACAGTCGTCAATGGAACCGTTTGTTGCCAGTTCTGTTATGTAATATGATTACAGGAATTTGTTTTGAGAATAAGGACTGTGATTATAAATGTTTTGTTGTAACAACAGGTGACTTGTGAGGAAAAGGGTAGCTGTTTTTTCTGTATTGCTTAGGCGATGATGGCTGTTTGAAAGGAACCTTGGACATCAAATTTTTAGATTGGTCTACTTATTCAAATTGCATAGTAAGGAGACCAGCTGTATTTTAGTTCATGCGTTCGTAATTCTATATTAAATTTCTTAATTGTGTGTCCATAACGAAGACTGCTCTTGTTAATTTGGCTCAATCTGTTACTTCTCCATTATCAAGGACTATTATATAAAAACCACGCATACGTTTAGTCCTAAATTAACAGAAATAAAAAAAAACTGACCCCAGAACTTTTTTTCTCAAACTTAGTCAAGTTATGTAGCCGACCTTCCCACACGTTCGCAGCATGCCTATAACAAGATACACCGTTGTCTCACAAATGACTGCAATTTGTTCTATTTCAGGCTAGGAGCCATTCCAGCTCGCCAACATGGGCTCTCAATTGGCCTTCCGCCAAAATAAGTATGTTTCCGAGTTGTCAAACAAATACCGTATTTAGATGAATGCTTCAGATCTCAAATTGAATAGTTTCGTCTTATACCCATATGAAGTTATCAAATGCTGGATAGTTCTTTTGTTGGATGTGGGGCAATGGCGTGCGTGAAATAATTGCCATTAATATTATGGTCGTGGTGTTTGAGCTGTCGTTAAACTATGAGTTGTTTATTGCATTAACTTCTGATTCTAGGAAATTGTTAAGTGAAACACCATCAAATATTGATGTAAAACAAATATCAACATCAAGCTTTAAAATCTAATGATCGTCATTTTTATTATATTATTATTAGTCAAATATCTAGTATGCACAACTTAACAGTTTACAGTCTGTTTGTGAATGACTAACTGCAATGGTTTATGTACCCGAGGGTGGACATTGAATAATGTCCGGTAAAGTTTGTGCAGCGAGTCAATATGCAGAGACTAGCAACAGATGATGACAATGGGCAGTGTCCCTATCACACGTGTTCATTAGCTTAATAACATTAATTGCCTTAACTCAACAGCTGTGTATTGTTACAATTCAATTAAGACAAATTAAATCGTCCCAAACTTAACGCAGATGTTCGCGTGACATCCGGCCTGCAACTGCAACACTGACACCCCCACTGACCTGCTAGTCTGCACTATTATTGCAATACAACAATACAAAATGGCCGTCCAACTGTCATCCGATTCCAATTCGCGCGCTTTCTATACAAATTGTACTACTTCATTGTGCACGCCAAAATTTTGGGGACCTCGTAAATACGGCAGATAATTTGATGTATGAATAGAGTTAATTACGGCATTTATTTATTGTATCCGTTTCATTGCACGCGGGGGTGGCACTGCCCCTGTTTTTATTAGCAATATGCGCCCTAAACTTTACGGTTTCCACTGGGGTGAGTTTAGCCATGTTGATTTATTTCTTTTCCGACGCATGAAAACAATATTTTTTGTCTATGGCACGCACAAAGGATGTTACGAGAAAGATTGGATTTTATTGAGGTTATGTTTAAATTGGCGGAAAATACAGTTTTTTTGTATCGCCCGTGACGATTGTAAACACGTAGAATTTAGTATGAACGAATCAAAAGGAGGATTTAGCTGTTCACCAACATAAAGCGAGTTCTTTTGTGAAACGAGATTAAACCGAAGTTAAGGCGAAGTCTGTGCGTTAGATAATTCGCATCAGAATTTGCTTTTAAAAAGCTCGTTTATCAAGCGGACGTTAATTTATTTAATAAATCAGTTTGGAGGATGGCGGGCCTGCCATTAGTCAAACAGAGCGGGCTGAGATTCAATACGGGGATTGGCCGGGGCTGGCGAGTGGCGGTCTGGCGGGAACTACAAATGATGCTGTATGACGGAGATGGATGGAGCCGCGCCCGCCGCCCGTCTGCGGACAGACGTTTAACTTAATATAACGACACAATGCTAAGTACTTGTAATTGGAAAACTTATGGGATAACTGCGTTTATTGATAGTGCGTGTCCGCATGCGAGAGAGCGGAAATATCGATACAGAATGCAATTCAAAACTACATCTCTTTGAGTTTTTATGTGTTTTGTAAAATGATGAAAACTACTTAACTAATTCCATAAAAGAATAGGTAATTCCATAGGTATTTATTTATGCCTTATTAAAATGTATACCAGCCGCCGTTTTTTTAAAATATTGGTAGCTAAAACCTGCCAATATTTTCTTTACTTTCCAAAACAAACATTCTGGTCAAAATGTGATTAAATACGATAGAACGGCGGAAATAAGATTTTTCAGTTGTTTCAGGAGGCAGTAAAATCTTTGCCTATGTTTTTTACGTTCCAAGTTGTTTAAGTCGTAATGAGATGAAAAAAGTTTGCAGCCTCCTTTCTTAGATCAACTCGGAAGAGTACGCTCGAAGTAAAATGTAGATATTATGAGTTTATGACCAATATCTCCCGATAACTCCCTTTAAAAACTACATAATGGGAATATTTTTTCTGCGTGTGTTCAAACTTTATTATGAAAATGTAAGTTTTTAACTTTTTACGTTATTGGGGCAACGTGTCTTGCGCAATAGCCCACGTTCGCACGGACATAAAAATATCGCGGCGGGATTTTATCGCACACTGGATTTTCAACAGTCTGCTTAGCGCCGAGAGTTGAAAATCCAATACTCTATTGGATTTTCAAGTCTCGGCGCTAAGCAGACTTTTTTCGACGCGCTGCTGGGATGCACTCGGTTAGATTCTCAACGCTCGGCTCAACACCGAGAGTTAAAAATCCGCTGCGGCATAAAATTCCCGCCGCGATATTTCTAGGTCCGTGCGAACGTGGGCTTATAGAAGAGCAATTTCAAAGTGGTTTTTATTTTCATTAGCTGCGGTTTGCGATTCATAGATGACAAATTGTTTGTCGAAGCTCACCGCACTGTTTGATCTTTATGTCATGGTGTTATAATGGTTATGACCACCACTAAGCGAGACAGGAAACATTTTTTACGAAGATTTCTTTCACATGTCACTTTCATCGGTCAACTAACATTAATAAAAAATAACATATCTGTAATCCTTCGACCGTCGCGCGTCGCCCGTCGCCTTAAGGGCACGTCGCGTGCGTCGCGCTCACGCATACTTCTCGCGGATTAGCGTGACATAATGCCGCGGAAGTTCTACCGAAAGTACTTCCCCTTAATTTCATAATTAAAAAATTCATAATTACGACTTTATTACCTTATCCCTAAAGGTTAATTTCAATTGTTTGAGGTTATATAAAGTTTAGTAAAAAAATATAAGCTCTGTGTTGGTTTAGGTGAAAGTAGATCTTATTAAGATGAAATAGGGTAGACTTTTGATTGTTTAAGATACAATAAACATAGTGGATGGGACCAAACTCGTGTCTACGCATAATATCATTGGCACACACTCTTAATGGTGATGATTTGTCAACTTTACACCACACACTGGATTTTGTACTCTACTATTAGGAACTGAAGGCAGTATTTCTTGGAAATGTGTTCCCAAAACTATGTTTTCTTTGAGCACAAAGTTGTAAAAAGTCCATTCACGCTGTGATCTTGGCACTGTGTGTGAGCAGGAAATTATTAAAATTTTGCCTTCACGAGAACGTTTCTTGAATTTTAAGTTGTATTAAATGTCGGCTAACTTGATTGTCATGTTTTCTTTAGTACGTTTAAGTTTCCCTAATGTTGTAATTTCGAAGTTTTTCGACAAAGGTTGGATAATCTTTTGGTGTCGTAAATGTCTGTAAAATACCAGAGTGGTTCGCTAGCACATTATCTTTGAAAATAAAATATTAATATTCAGGGCAAATGTCAATGAGAAAATTCTATTACATCTCAGTTCGCACAGGTGTCTGCAGTAAAAAAAAGAGTCTGTTAAGTATGTACATTCCTAATTAGGTAGTTAAAATAAAAAAGGTCAGCGATATATTTTTCAATTAGCAAAATGTTCAATTTACACTGGTAATCGTATCCACTCTTCATAAGCTCTCAACATTTAAACTGACACCTTTTATTTTCCCCAATGAATGAATCTCGTTAAGTTTCCAAAGGAAGTTGTGATGAATAAAATATCATGACGTCAGTTCCGGTGCTACTCATTTCAGGTACCTACCTACTACGTAAATTATTTTCTTTTCCGTAGACTTCATTTACACAGTGCTAAGTATGCTAATTTTATATTTTTTTGCAGAATCTTGAACGTATGCAATCCTTGGGGTATTTTTTACGAACATTTTTCTAATATTTCTGTCGTTGTTGTAAAAAAGGAGGGAGGATAATGAAGCTGTTATAAATAATTGTAAAGTGTACGTCAATTACATATTCACGGATCGAATGAATATTGAGCCGCGAAGGAGCTTAGCCAATACTAGTCAATTTGTGTAGTAGGCAGACATAACGAGAACCCATTGTTTTCATGTTTTCTGCTAGATATAAAATCGAGGAAGCTAGTCACGAATATACTACAAACCTACCGCCCACACCCATAATCACGAAAGAACATAATCCTCCACTAATTACCATTGATTACCAACAAACACCATGATTCATTCAACACTTTAAGTGTTACTCAACCACAAATTATCTTGTCTTAATAATCACTACTGCCACTTCCAGTGCCACGCAACTATATTTAGTTATTATTTACAATAATCCAACACTTGGCCATTTATTAGCTGACTTATTGTCAAAGAAACTGTTAAATCAGACAACAGTAATACGGTTAGACTTGCAGATATTAAGTTATCATGATAATGTACACGTTCGGTTGGGTTTATTTTGTGGTGTAAATTGATATTTGTAAGTAGGTAGGTATTTAATTTTGCATGCAATGGAATCTATTAGGAACTGGTGCAAAACATAATGTTACGTAAGCATACATAAACTCAAGCCTCCAGCAGAAACGACAGAACAGCACCTGCTACTTTTTGGTTCGTTTACTTCATACATACTATAGGGGCACGAGGAACAGGGTGTAAAGTTCACTCAAACCTCCATAGAAAAGGGAGGATCCTCCGACCAGACGGGTGTCGTGTCTGGTGGGCAACTGCCTGACGATTGATGTCGGGACGTTGTATACCTATATGCTAGTTGCGCGGTAAACTCTGCTTGCACGATGCAGGATTTGACGTGACGTCAGTGTTATGCGTAGTTCACATGTGGCGATGTAGATACCGCTACAATACAAACATAATGTTTTGCCGAACAAATTACAAAGGCGTAGAATAAATTGCATATGTGTAATATTGAGGCACTTTAGGGTTTAGTTTGACGCAAAAATATCTTCCGTAAAGTAATTCTCTATGCGTGTTTAGGGCCCTTACTGAAAAAGTAACACATCCATAAAAACATCCGACATATTTATAGCTACAATATTGTTGCATTTTCATGAACCTGTTCTCCCTATTCTAGACTTTCTGCCATCGATTGGTAGTGAAGCCTTATGCCAGCGGATAATCCACAGATAAAAAATCCGCACACAGTCGGATAATCCATCCATACATCTGTCACTGTACCTACATCCATCCGTATCAAAACGTAACAAATCCTACTATTTTTCTCTTTTTACCCGGCTGCGCGACAACAAGACAGGGTTATGTTTTTCGCCAGCTTATAATGTACGTATTCGTATTTCAATGTTCGTGTTGTGCACAGAATAGGAAACAAAAGCTATTTCAACTTTAGATCGGGCTGTGAGCCTGTGTGCATGTTATAAGGTTTACTTATACCTATATGTATTATGACATGGATTTATTAGTAGCGAATTTAAAGTTTATTACCGTTTTGGTAGCAGTGTTATTTGATCTGTATTGTTAAAATAAATTGTTCAAATCTATTTACCTAGCAAATAAGGTGTTTAATATCCAAGGCACGAGTACCTACCTACGCCATTTACAGTTTAGCAATCAGGTTCCAAAAAACTATTGTGGACGCAGACTACCTGTTACCTGTCTGTATTATAATATTCCCTTGTCCATAAAAACTTGGTATCCATGAACGCTCCATATTGAATATTGATTGTCATTGTCATTTATATTTTTAACAAAAGAAGACCTCAGACTGGCATTTCAAGCCGTACGCGTAGTAGAGATTTTTTCACGATTTCAATATAAATCAAGGCGTATTCCACTGCTCGACCTATCAGTGTTAAAATAAAAACGTAAATAAACTGTAATACCTACTGAAGATCGCGGGGAAGACGTGGATGAGACTTGCACAGACCCGGTAAGCAGGGCACAAAAGGGGGGAGGCCTGCACTCAGCCGTGGGTGGCACTAGGCTGCCAATGATGATGATGACCTGAATACATATAAATACATGGCATAACACCACGCATGTTTTCTCCATAGGGTGCGGCAGAGGTATAGGTACCTATAGTACACAAGCGGAAACAAAGGTACGAATACAAACAAATGCATATTAATTTAAGAGAAAACCTTTTTACTAAAGACAAAGATATTTATTCGTAGGATATGGTAAGTACCAGGTTCGTAAGTACAGCTATGTTCAGAACACATCCGCCGCTAAAACATAAAATACAAGATCTTCAAGAAATAAACATACAATAAGTACAAGAAATACTATATCAATATAGAAGCATAATATCACTAGTGCAATGTAAAAGCGTGTAAAAATGCCATTTAAAAAGTAGATTCCTACCCAGTAAGTTACTTTTCTACACTTTTCGTTCACCTCGGAATGGCGGCGGGCGATAAAATGCTGATCGAATATGAGTTCCAATTACACGAGATTCCGAATGGCTTAGGCATGGCGCTGGCGCGGGCGCTGGCGCGGGCGCTGGCGCGGGCGCTGGCGCGGGCGCTGGCATCCATAATGCGGGATATTATTAATTTATTCATAGGACTGCGACTCTTACTAACTAGTTGCATTTTAGTGGCACTTGCAGACGCACTTAACGTCGTGACATACGGGGACGAACACTGGCAAGCAGTCGTGCAAGTATACATTTTTGCAAAACCACCGCAGTATTATATGGCATTGTTTTGCTTCTACTGTTTTTTTTTTTTTGCCCCACACTAGGAATTTCTCCTGTATCGTGGGTGCGTTTACAAACATTTAAACTCACATACACAAACAGCCAGACCCGGGACAACTACTTGCAGGTCATACGATGACATCAGAGTATTTTTTCGTTCTCGTACCACTGCAAGGTCTAATGACTGATAGTCAGTCAACTCACTTAGGGGGAAACGCCAGGTTGTCCGCGAAATTCAAATTTCATTTGCTGATTGATTGTGTCCGCAACAGGAGCGAGAGGGAGTTACTTTTGAGAGAATTAGACTTAAATAGGCTTAACGTGGGATTAATACAATCAATTTTATCCCAACCAACTTCAGAAGGTGCCAAAAAATTATGTCATTTAATAACAGTCCTTCATCGGTGATCTATTATATTATCACCTGTTTTATATACTGCTTGACTGTTTAGTATGGTATATGGGTTAATCAACGTTATAATGGTAAGAGGCACGATGGGGTTGACATATCTGTTTAGATAAAAAACCCCAAAACAAATAAAGAGAAGAAAAAAAAACGTGTATTGCAATTTGCAGGTCAGTGTCAGGTATGTAATTACAGAATTATAATCATTAAAATCATCAATACAACCCTCTAAGTTCATATTGAGTGGTTATTCTAAACTGAAAGAAATACTTATAAATCAGGGATTTTATGAAGGAGCAGTTATTCGTTGACTGCGGGTTTTCTCAAACCTAATAATAAAGGTAATGTTTGAAGACTTTAATCGACGCAATTACAGCTATCATTCGCCACCCTCCCGGTCCGTGTGTGTCTACCAGCAGGGTGTCTTCATCGCTTGCCGTGTTAAACACATTGTCACCGTCCAGTCGGTTACTGCCTCAACTTAACTTTACTACCAACTTACTTAAGTTAACTTCACTTCCTGTAGGCGCACTGACGAGTTTTGTGACTTTAAAGTTAGTTTTCCACTGGATTTCTCTTGTAGATCTTGCAATACGATAAAGAACTTGGAGTTTCGCTTTCGTAAAAAGCTTATATTACAATTGTCTTTGGTCTATTTAGCAACAACCAATTGATTTGTAAAATAATAATTGCCGTAAAATACCGTATTTGGTTACCAATTGAACCAATTTTCCTACAGTTATCTTCGTCCCCAAATTTTCTATTTCCCACGTCGTTTATGGTCAAGTTAAACTACCGAGCGAGCTTCAAACGTGCGTGGGCGCATTGATGGTAGAACTACCGATACGTGCGCGTTAACAGCGCGCATCCAAATGTTTTGATGACAGCGGGTTACATTTTACTTGACGATGTTGCTATGTTAATGTAAATCCGGAATTCCGGACTCTTGACGGAACATCGGAGAATAAAGTACTAAGAGCGAGCACGGCGCAGGTACTTATGTTACGGATGCTGACAACTGTTAGATGTATCAGTATGCGTAGGTATTAAATTAAAGCTAGTTATACGAGTACACATAATTTATAAGCTAACAGTCTTAAAATAATAAAAGTAATATGTACAAGTATCAAAACGGGGGGAAGGAATCATAGGGCATCAAAAAAGCTAGATTATTTCCTCTTTTTAAACTTCAAAATTCGTATACCACGAAATACAGGGTGAATTTCGATATTCAACGTGTTTTATGTGTATAATAACAACATTTATTTGCTACATTTCCGGACGTTTCCTAAGTCTTTTCTATTGCTTACGGCCTGGGGCTGGACAGTGGACAGGTAGGTGTTTATGAGTATTTCATAACGTTCAGAAATCATAACTAGTTGTTATGTGTGTAATGGAGTGTAATTTGTTTCCGTAATACTATTACGAAGAAATTCCAAATCCCGGTAGAGGAAGTAAATGCAAAAAATATTTTGACAGGCTGCCGTCAATGGTGCTTCCATCCGTTCGTCCGGATCAGTTCCTTATTTTTTTTTGTGATGGTTTTTTATTTGCCAGCGCGACAGACACAATATACATACATATATTATAATGTCAAAGAATTGTATTTCAATATGATATATCAATCAGAGCGTCTCCAGTGCAACTAAAATAACGTAACACTTTGAGTAGGGGGCCTGGTGACCTGATATACAGGTTTTGTAAAAAACTTAGTTTAGGCACCAGTCTTCCACAAATTAATTATGAATGTGTGTCTGTAGACTATTAAATATTATCTCTGTAATTTATGGTAAGAAATAAATAAATTTATTATTATTATCTACAACATACTATCTACATAATTATAGTACTCGTATATACATAATATAAATTAAAGTCGCTTTTCGTGTATGTCTGTGTGACCACGCAAACCTCCTCCTAAACTACGCAACGGATCTTTATGCGCTTTTCACCATCACTTAGATAATTTATTCCGGAAGGTTCAATTTAATTCATTTATTCTATCAAACATGGTAGGTATACATGAATTTCTTACACACAATATTTAGTACCTAATACACATTTGGCCAATTGGATTTAGCAAGCAATAGTAGGTAGGTACACATTCTACATAGTTCATGGTTCATGAGTATAATTCAGATGAAATGTTTGATAGAAAATATGTACCTCTACCTATCCTACTAATTAAAATCGCGACAGTTCTGTTTATTAAAAAATAAGTACCCTCTCTACAATACTTTAAATAGTATTATAGATAAGCGCTTTTTTGTTACTTACTTAATTTAATTACTCATAGTAAGAAAGATTCCAAAAATTTCCACAACTCCCGCCATTCATAAACTACTAAAATCCCGTTAGCTATCCACGTGTAAACAGACCAGTATCATGTCAGTGTTTAGTCAGTCGGTAACTTGAGTCTGTCGTGTTTGCACACAGTATCCGTGACTGCCAGCCGTTCAGCCGTTCTCGACTACAAGCTGACACACAAACAAACATCTTCAGTGTGTACTGTGTACATTCGCTTATTGGGTTAGCAACACACCTGGGTTCCCGAGAGACTGGGGACAGACTACAGGTGCACTGTACACTTGTGAGATTTAATTTGAAGCTTGCAGCTTGAGCTTCTCCTATACAGATCGCTTTTAGACGGTACAAGTAAAGGGACCCGTCTCAGCTTAGAAAGGAGCTTAGGGGTTATTATAGTTGTAACAAAACCACAGCTTTCTTCAGCAAGGGGTAAGTTCGTAAAAGCTGTGGTAGAGAGCATTTTACCCCGGAGCACGTTTACCAATTGATCATTGGACGCATGGGAAGACGTCGGGTTTTATTAGTTTATAAGAGTAGCTTTATCCATTTTCTCCAAAAATATCCTGTATACCTGTATGTACGGTATCTTACTATAACTATTACGTCGGCAACTTTTTAGACATAACCTATCATTTTCGCCACGTGACGGACCGACAGACGTGTTACGAACTTACGCCGCACGGAAGATGGCGGGTCCAGCCAGAACCGCTTGTCAAGGAAACGTCCACATTATTCAACAGCACGAACATTTATAGCACAAACCTCTTGAAAACCTTCGGACAGTGTGTGTTCATCAACAGACGCGATACTCTCGCGTATGTTGGCAGACATTTTATGAATATTCACAACGCGAAAGTGTGACCAAACAAGAAAGCGTCACATTTTGACATAAATACTTGAAGAACGCTATGATATGTGTGACTTTAAATATGTTTAAATAGTAATTGAGAGTGTTAAAGTGTTTACTGCAATCGTTTATGTATATTTGCTGCGAAGATGACGGTCTTAAACTGTTGTTAATTTGTTACTCGATGACTGTGTCAGCAGTGGTCAGCAGTGAATAATGTATTCACCTTCATGCTGAGCATTTTCTTTTGATGGCCTTTAGTCTACTTTTTTTACCTATCTACTTTTTTTTTAAATACGTATGTAGATTTGATTTGTATTTGTTGACGACTTACTTTATGTCAAGCGTCACTCTCATTATTATGCATCTCACCAGATGTGGTCCTGGCTGAGTAAATAAATAAATAAATGACACACAGGATCGTTGACATTTTCAGAACGGCACTTAGCTGTTGAAATTATTTCGTTTTATTTCACTGACTGCGTCATAGTTCTGCATACAATGGATTTTAGGTAAAACATTAACTGTTTGAAAGTACTAGTTACAAAGACTACGTAACTGTTAATCCTGATGCCGTTTGAAGGCATTAGAAGCAGCAAGAAGATATATTTTCATATAACCAAGGCCGCTCCTTACAAATGCATTGATTAACTTCTTCCCCATTCAAACGAGTGAGGCGCGCAATAAATTGTAAGTAGGTATTTATTACTTAACTTATACATTATTTATCTACTTACTAAATCATGAGTTTTCCAAGTGAAACTGTATCGGGAATGTACTCAATTCAATGTACTGTAGGTCCGTGTTTGGTCTAAGTGAACATGCTCTGCGTCTTGCCAACTTAGTGTTAGGTACTAATTGTAGGGCATAGGGAAAGTACTGTGGTACTAATGAGCTGGGTCATTCTAGTTCTGGATTGCTAGGTATGTCACTATGTAATTCTTCTGCTAATCAGTACTGAAACAAAACTCATTTCTACGTTTATTTATGATTTCACGGATCGTTTTGAGTTAGGTAGGCAAAAAACGTCTTTCCGAAATATGTACTTATTATCTAGTTACTTTGTCTTTGTTGTTCTGTTATACTTTTGTGGATATGGAAGTACCTATATGTACCTACTTAGTTAAGGTTTCGTTTAAAGCAACAAATAAATATATACTGGAGCTACATGTTACCTATGATACGTTTCCTCCTTATTATTCCACATCATAACGATGAAATTAGGGAAAGGGCTTGCGGTGTTTCCCGGAAAATAATAGGCCACTTATTCTCATCCCGAGGGGGTAGTTCACGTCAAGATGAGCGACGGTACGTTCCCGATGCGGAAATAATAACGGATCGCGAGCTGCGATCTGATTCCGACCTTTCTAATAATAGCGACGTTTGAGCTTTTGTTGAAGTTGCGCAGTAACACTATGGCTTAACATAATCTGCGCAATTTAACAAGTACCTACAATAGCACGATGTCATTAAAGATCCGCCGAGGGCGTGATAATTACGGTATTTTCTCCATTGATCTTTCAATAGGTGTCCAATAAACTCTCCAATAAAACATTGCGCGTGCAGCACCGCGTACACATGATAGAAGTGAAACTTCATAAAAAATTAAGAATAAAAGAGATTTATTGTGAGAGACAGAGAGAGTTATATCTTACTTCTCTCTCATGTAACGAAACTTTTCCTTCGAAAACTGTAAAGTAGTCTTATCTAATACGACTTTTCGGTCTGAAAATGTCTCACAAAACTTATGTCATCCAAATCATCCTGTTCTTAGCTAGACTCTGATGTAACACGTCTATAATACAGAAACAGATCTAATTCCGGGGAAAGTAGAACAGACGAGTTACGTGTTGGTTACAGCCGGTGGTATTGCCCAAATATGTCACACAGACAAAGTACCCCATTTGGCACAAGGTTGAGACAGATTCACGAAAGATTGCAGTGCGTTTGGACTTGGAGGAATCCTTTTGAAGGTTATGTCACAATAGCTGTGTCACGGCTTCACGGGCTCGTTATATTTTATGGTTTCTAAGATGGGAAGGACTTGTGTAATTTTTTTTTTTTTTTTTTTTTTTTTTTTTTTTTTTTTGAGGATGGGATATCATCAAATGACCCCTCCCGCTCTGGGTGGAGCGGAAGGGAGTGTCAGACTCTTACTGACTAAAACCCACCCGTGTTCCTTCCTTGGCCCTTTATGTTCCGGGTCAGCGGTACCCCTTATGGATGATCCCGCTTTCCCGGCAGGCTTAGGCCCTAGTGGGCCCCCTCTTCGATGCTGACATCTCTTTGAGGCGCGCGTGGAACACGTACGCGCCGTCCGGCACGGGCCTGGTCCTGATCGGACGGTGAGCTACCCATTACTCACCGCCCGCAGGCCCGCGCCTACGGTGGCCGGGAGTCGTCACGCGGCTCCCGACGCCCGGAGCGTCCACCGCGGCGGCTTGGACGGGAGACTCTCTCCCTCTCCCGTCCCGCCGCCTCCTTCGCTAGCATGACTGCTTCGCAGAAGGAGGCGACTGCCTCCCACTCCCCCTCGCCCCGGACCATGGCTTGAACCAAGGCCGGGCGTGAGAGGTCGCCGCCGCTGCCGATCGCCTCTACGAGGACACGGCGGTGCTCCGCCCATGCAGGGCAGGCCCCCACCGTATGCTCCACCGTGTCCTCGGGGCGATCATCGCAGTGGTGACACCCGGGCGTTTCCTCCCGCCTGATGATGTGCAGGAACCTCCCGAAGCTTCCGTGTCCGGTGAGGACCTGCGTCAGGCGGTAGGTGAGGACGCCGTGACGCCTCTCTAGCCACTCCTCAAAGAGGGGTCTTACCGCCGCTATCGTGGCGTGCCCTGCGCTGGGTTGCGACAGTCGCTCTTTCCATGCCGCCATGAGATCGCGCCGGAGGTCCGTCCGCTCCGCCGCGATTCGCCGCGGAAGCGGGGTTTCCCCCCGGCGTAGTGCCTCCGCGCGCCACTCATACAGGCGCGCGAGGACTATCGCCTCCAGATCCCACGGCGGCAGTCCGGCAAGGAGGCTTGCCGCCTCGCCCGAGATCGTGCGGTAGCCCCGGATCAGCCTTACGGCTACCACCTTTTGGGGCGCGTTCAGATAGTGGGCGGCTCTCCGCCGCAGTGAACGCGCCCACACCGGGGCCCCATATGTAGCCATGGACCGCACGACCCCCGCGTAAAGCCTCCGGCAGGAGGCGTTTGGACCCCTCAGGTTGGGCAGGAGCCGCTTGAGGGCGGCCCCAGTCCGTTCCAGTTTGGGGGCCAAACGTCGGAAGTGCTCCACGAAGTTCCACCGGCTATCGAGCACGAGTCCTAAGTACTTCATCGTGGACTCGACGCCGATGTGAACCCCTCCTGCCGTTAGTTGGGATCCCGATGGTGGCCTGTTCCGGGGCCCATGGAAAGACATGGCCTCGGACTTGTGCAAAGCCACCTCGAGACCCAACTGCCGGATCCTCTCCACGACTATCGCAACCCCGCGTGTCATCGCGTCGGCCGCCGCCTGATGCGACCTCCCCTGCGCCAGGACCAGCGTGTCGTCAGCGTAGCACACCACGCTGACGCCATCAGGGAGGTCGGCCCGCAGCACCCAGTCGTAACCGATGTCCCACAGGAGCGGCCCTAGTACCGATCCCTGTGGGACACCGCACGACATCTCTCGCCGGTTCCACTCCCCATCGCGACCGGGGTAGATGACGGCTCTGTCCGTCAGATATGCCTCGACTATTCGACGGAGGTAGGTTGGCACCCGGTGATACCGGAGTGCCTGCCCAATGCAACTCCAGGGCAGGGTGTTAAATGCGTTAGCGATGTCGAGTGACACCGCCACGACAACCCCGCCCCGAGATACCGCGTCCCCCGTCGTGAGGGCTCTAACGCGCATGATGGCGTCCACCGTCGAGCGCCCCTTGCGGAAGCCGAACTGACTATCCGCAAGATCCGGCCCCGTCCTCACCAGGTGCCCGACGAGGCGGCCTGCAATTACTCTCTCGAAAGAGCTTGCCGACCTCGTCGAGCAGCACAATGGGCCGGTATGCGGACGGAGAGTCCGCAGGGCGCCCTGGCTTCCGAATGAGGACCAGCTTCCCCGTCTTCCAACGGAGTGGAAACTGGCCTCTCTCCATACATGCGCTTAAGAGCGCCTCCAGTCGAGGCCCAAGAGCCGTCGAGGCCAGGACCCAGGCTTTCCCTGGCAAACCGTCGGGTCCTGGGGCGGTATTTTTGGCCTTCAGCCTACCTACCGCCACTCTCAGATCTACCCCGGTCACTTCAGGGGTGTCGTCGTCGTCCGCGTGGTCCGTTTCAGGCACCGCGAGCGGCGGAGCCATGGGCGGGGGAGTATGCTCCCCACGTGAAGGGAACAGAGCGCTCACCACCTCCTCCACCAGCTGGGGGCGGAGACTCTGCGTCAGCGGGGGGGCCCAGGTGCGGAGTTTATTCCGCACCATTTTGTAAGGGCGCCCCCATGGATCTCCGTTCAGAGTCTCCACCAACTCCTCGCGGGCCGTATATTTGGCCCGCTGGACAGCCTCTTGGAGGGCGGTCTTCGCCGCTCTGTATCCCTCGTACAGCTCCGCCTCCGTCGCTTCCGCATCCGGAGGGCGGATGCGGAGCCTACGGTGCCTGGAGTACAGGTGTCGCATTGCGACGCACGCCTTGCGTAGCGCCTTCAGCTCCTGCGACTACCAGTACACCTGACGTCGGGCGCTTCCTGGACGGACTCGGGGCATTGCCACGTCGCAAATCTCGGACATGGCCTCCCGGAACCACTCCGCCTCATCGTCAATATCGGCAGGCCTGTCCGGTGATGACACCCAGGCCTGCACGATCGAGGCTTCCAGGAGGAGCTCCCGGTCCATCTGCTTCAGCGCCCACCGCGGACCACTCAGGGCCTGTTGGACCGGCGCGCTAGAGGTCTGGGCGGAGACGTCGAACCGGATATACCTGTGGTGGGAGTAGGTCTCCACCTCCTCCATGACGCGCCAGTCAATGACACGCTGTGACAGAGCGGGGCTGGCAAACGAGATGTCCACCACAGACTCACCCCGCATCCGCACACACGTGGGAACAGAGCCCCGATTTAGGACGACCAGGCCTGTCTCCAGAGCCCAGTCCTCCACCATCCTGCCCCGCACATCAGTGTTACGGGAACCCCAAGCCAGATTTTTGGCGTTGAAGTCCCCGAGCACTAGCACGGGGAAGCGATGGTACCCGGCGACGACGACACTTAACTCTGTTAAAGAGTTCTGGAACTCGGCGAGAGTTCGGCTCGGAGAGAAGTACACTCCCACTACTACTATCTCCCCGAACCGTGCTGCTACGCACCCCTGTCCCTTCGTGACACCTTCGAGGGATGGGGTGCCGGCGGCGGCCGACGAAATTATGGTCACTGAGCCGCTCAGGTCCTCAACCCAGTCATCCCTGGGCAGGACAAAATACGGCTCAGCGACCACGGCAATGTTAATCGACCACTGCGCCATGCTCTGGAGCAACAGGTCCTGAGCGCAAGCGCAGTGGTTGATGTTCGCCTGGAGGAGTCTCAATGGAGCCGTTACTCCTCCATTTCAGTCTCCTCCCGGGTGGCGGCAGTGGCGGCGGCGGCAACAGTGGCAGTGGCACTGGCCGCGGTGACGGTGGTTGTGGCTACGGTGGCGGAGGGCCTGCCTCTCCTCCTGGTTCCGGCGGGTGGAGCGCAGGACTTACTGCCCGCCCGGTGATCGGCCGGCTTGCCAGCACCCGCACATGCTGCGCAGTGCGGCGCGGCTTCGCACGAGCCGGCCTTATGTCCGGGCTGACCGCAGCGGAAGCACAAAGTGCTGCGGTCCACCTCCGAGGTGCACTGGACGCCAACGTGGTGCCCCACATGGCATCGGAAGCACCTCAGAGGTCTGGGTTCCAGCAGTTTAACCTGCGCGGAAACCCAGCCCACCAGAAGCCTTCGGCCCTCCACAATCTTTTTGGCCGCCGTCACGGGGCAGCTTACCGTTACGGTTCGCATACCCGCGGGGTCCGGACGTATGGTGCCCGCCTTCACCTGTTCGGCCAGACACCCGCCCGTCCTGACGACGGCGGCCACCACCTCTCCCTCCGTTACGGAGTCATCCAGGCCCAAGACTTGTTGTAACTTCAAGGCAGTTATAAACTTTTGCCTAGAAGGACCAAATTTTATGAAAATTGTTGTTTTGCGGTGAAAATATCGTACCGTAGATACTATATAGGTGCAATGGCAATATGGGATAGTTATAAACCCACGTTTAAATGATATAAGGTTATACAAGGGATGTCAGTACAATTATAAATATTTTAATTGCAGTTAAATAAGATCGTTTGCTGTTAATTTTATGAACTATAGAAGTTACAGCATTCATTTTATAGCAGGACTTAGAAAATTAACGTCTTATCTGAAATCTCTGAATAAAACGGCTGGTTATCTTTCTATTTAACTGATCATTAGACGTCTCTAACTAAAGGTTACCGCCTGCAAGTTAGCGGTAATTGCTTAACTGATATTTGTCTGTTAACTGTGACATTTGATATGTTCCATTCCGGGTGCGAAAGTTTTCTCGTTGCTATTGGTGTTAAATTTGTAGATAGCTGCCTGTAGGTGCAGTATCAAGTGACCAACTAAATGACTGGGTACCGTTATACCAACCTTGCAGACAGATAGACAGACTAATCATTCTGCTGCAGCAAGACAAAGATCTGAGTGAATGAACACACATGACCGGTTTTCGTAATGATTTCTGACCTATGTTGTCTCCTTCTGTGCTTCATCTACCTACCATCTTCAACGAAGATGGCGATGAGTGATTATGATGGTTCTTCAATTATTTTATGTCAATCAATGTTTATCAGTGGTGATGATTCCATGCAAAATTTCATGAATAATAAAATGTCGTATATTTTTCTTGTATATCAGACGCTCAAAACTACAATGAAGCAGCTGTTTATTTTATCATCTCGCGTTGTTCGCCACGTAATGTGCACATTATCGACAATCGCTAAGTAATTCAAAGCTTATCGCTTCTGACTCATCCCCAAAAGGAACCACTTGGATGACTAGAGGATTGAATGTAACTCGTATCTGTGTGAAAAATATACGTAGATAATAATAATAAGTAGATTAGAAAGTTACAGTTTTAGTAGAAAATGTCCGTATTTTAAGAAAACTATGGTGGGATATTAGGGTTTAATGGAACTGCTAGACCGAATTTAATCTTTGCTTTCATTGGATATTAACGGCACGGGAACCATGAAAACTTTTCACAAGTTTATTTATTTCGGGTACATTTGATATAACAACAAAAGTTCTAATGATCACATGACCTAATTTCAGTCAATAGGTATACTTTTTTTAATAACGATGAAATTATATAATGAATTTTTGATATAATTTGCTCTGCAGTTTTTTAGAACTATAATAAACATTTTCTATAATGCACATTTGAACTAATATACAGTTAGTATAGTAATTAGTTAGTATTATTAAAATTCTATAGTAACGTTTAATATAATTTTGAAACGTCTACTTTGGCCATTAGCGCGCAAAGCGAGCGTGCCGCGGCAGCGGCCGCCGAGCGCCAGGTCCCCTCTATTGTTGGTGAATCATTTGTGTTAGGTTAGGTTAGAACAGTGACCATTATCGCGCGAAGGCGAGCGTGCGAAGCGAGCTTGCCGCGGTAGCGGCTGCCGAGCGCTAGATCCCCTCTATTGTTGTTGAATCATTTGGGTTAGATGAGTTTATAACAGTATGATGTTTCCGAATATTTACTTATTCATTCTGTAATGAATAAGTAATAATCAAAGTATAGTAAGAATAGTCAAGTATAGTAAGAATGGTTAATTTTGGCTAAAAATGAGTAAATTATGAAAATTAGGTCAAATGAAAATGAGGTCAACTGAACGTTATTTTTATAGAGCACTATACAAATTGAAAATTATATGAAATGAACGTTATACTAAATGTTATTAGATTTATATGAAACTAGCTGACCCCGCGAACTTCGTACCGCCTAACATTTTTTTTTAATTTTTCTCTCCGTATTAACCATCCTCGTACTTCAAGGAATATTCTAAAAAAAGAATTAGCAAAGTCGGTCCATCCGTTCTTGAGTTATAAAATTACAACGAAAAGTGGCATTGATTTTGTAGATAAAGGATGTAACATTAACATTAACAACACCTGAAATTAGGTTATTCGTTTTTATAGCATATGAAAAGTATACGTTATTTTAAGTGATAATACTCTATTTGTTAATGTGCCAATTATTACACACCCATTTATTTCAATCATACATGTCTTAGTCGATTCTAGAAATGCAGCCACCTGCCGCAATAACCTCTCGACGACGACGGCACGATATTCTTACATGCAATCCATAATTAATATCCCTGTCTTCATAAAATAAATAATTTCATTTAATTCCACACGCATAGAACAAATTTTCAGTATCAGTGAACTCACAGAACATTTTTTACGCTATCAACTTCGTGGCAGTAACCATTTGATACCCGACTGTCGATGCAAATGTGCTGCCATTAGCTGTTAAGAGTCCTACATATCCTTTACTTTATGTTTTAGTGCTACAGGACCTGATAATATTGTAGTACAAGGCATGGGGTTGTAGCGATCATCAGTTTAATGGAAATAAGTGAGAAATATCTGGTCTTTTCCATTTGAATGGATACAAGGACTATGGTCCTGTTATTTAGATACGTTTTGTGTGCATTATATATAACATATTAGCCTCTGCCCACGAATTCGTCCGCGTAAAGTGTCTTGTTCCCCCGACACTGCGTCGCATCGCATCGCCCGCCCGCGCTATTTCTTCGTTTCTGACTTTGTTTTCTTTTTGCTCGACTCCTAAGGGTCCTCTTAACGTGATGTTAAATAGCCTATAGCCTTCTTCAATAATTGGCCTATCAAATCCAAAAACTATTTCCAGAGATTACGCCATATGTACAAACAAACAAATTTACCTCTTTAAATATTAGTATAGATGATTAGCTGAGGAGGTTTTCATACTGTCAGTTCTGCTACAAGATGCACTTCAATGAGACAGTTCGTCTTACATGTTATTTGTCTCTGCCATAGCCATTTCTGATCTAAATAGTTATTAGATATTCTATAGTCACTCACTACATTCGTCAAGCGGGTTGGTTACTATTGCATTAGTGCATTTCCTCGGCGCGTTATGTAAGTTCATTGTCTAGTGAACTCGTTCATATAATACCTGGCAACTTTGTGGAGAAAATTTATAATTATTTTGCAATAAGAATTACAAATATAGAACCATGAGTCACCGCAGACGCAGTCTATCTATTAATAACTGTCCTTTCCTGATAGCTTCACCTCACTTCTCTCATGTACTTATGTAGGCACAGTTGTGAGGACGACACGCCCCACGTGCGCGTAACCCGCTGTTTATGATCCAGAGCGCGATAGAAATCTAGACGGAATGTCTCGCAGATCTTGCAGTAGTAAAGTGACATTTTAAATTCTTAAGGAAATGTATGTATTTATCTTGAATGCCAGCTGCAGGTCTCGTTTATGCTATAAAGCAACATATTGTAATTAAATTAATTATAGAAATTATTACCTATTTATACCTATTGTAACATTTTACTGATGATTATTTTTTTACAAAAAAAATGCTGAAAACTAAATTTTACATTTAGTATTTTACATTATCATTGAATTTAACATTTAGCATTTAGTACTAAGTCCAATTTAAACTAAACCATGCAAAACTGCCGCATTGATTGTCCTTTCAGAATTCGCCATAACCTCGTTGCACTATGTCCTGACTGCTAAACATCTAAGCACCTAAAACTTCAACCGACTATCTAGTTCATGTGACACGAAAAGCAAACGAAACCTGTCCTCAAAAACAAAAGTAAAAGTACCCTCCGTGAGCCCTTCCCACAGGACAACACATGTAACTATTCACAAGCGTGTTATTTAACAGCGAACAAGCCATAAAGTGGTGTACCTCCTACGCGAGGGATAGCCATCGTAGGTACCAGCGCGCGCGCAGCCATCCGACACTCGCGAGGATTCCGAATATTTTGCACACTCAAATGTATGGCCATGTCTGTGAGGGGGTTTAGTTACGATAGAGCATGAATATGAATAAATATGGCAGCGGCTAGTTGGACTGTTAGCGCGATCTCGATCTGACGCTTGGATGTTGCACGAGACTTAGTATCGTTGATTTGTATCAGGGCTCTTGGGACAGTAGCACCTGCTTATGCATTTAACGTTACTACTTGGAAACCTATAAAAAAGTGCAGATTGGTGGTCACAGCTAATTTAAACGATTAATTCGTGACCGTTCACTGGGCCGTTTACTGGCTTATTTTAATTATTTAGCTTTTTGACATGACAAGCTTGATTTCGATCTTTTTAAGGAAAAATCAAGCACATATCGATATATGATCGTTCAAGTAATTGAAAACTGTTGTTTTGTTTATACTTAGCGGGAGAAAAGGTGAATCGAGTCGACGCATATAATGACTATTCAATACCGAATGTTTCATGATTACGCAACAGCGCCGGCGCGGGCGCCCATGACGCGGGGAAACCCAGTGTTTTCTCAGTATAAATCATGAATGTGACATGTTATATTAAACAGTTCTTCCACGTACTATCACTTAAGTTATTCACACTTTGTCTTAACCAAATTTATTGTTTCTTGTTACAGGTAATTAAAATTCTCTATTGGCGTGCGGTGAGAATGTTAAAACATTAGTTATGTGCTGCTCTGAAGCGAAGATCAAATTAACAGCTTAATATAAGCTCTTAACGACTCATTAAAATGGTGTTGGTTTTAATGCTACATGTATTAGTCGAATAGATTTACAATGAGGTTGAAATAGGAATGACCTTTCGACATAATTATATTGTGGCATCTTGGTTGCAAGCTAATTTTAATTTAGTCACGATAACTATGAGTTACAATGAATATGCTATCTGATGACTCATCTGAATGTAGTTAGTTCCAGTCTATTTATATTCTAATTATATACACGAATTATGCACATGGTAAAAGTCACTGAGCTTGTTAAAAGTGCCAATAATTACCTATACTTATCTATAAATCCGGGCACAAATCGAACAAAACTGTCCTTCTACACCGGAGCAAGTGATCCAAGTGACCGCAGCCCCTCATGTTATCTCTTCAGCCAGTGGAACTGTCAGTTGGAGAGTTCAGTTCAGCTGTCAGTCGTAAAAGTGTAAGTGTGGGCTGTAAGTGTTATTGCGAGCAGGTGAGTCTTTGTTCATAGTTTTCAAATATTATGTCAACTTGTTTGTGTTTAAGTTTTATGCGAGATACATTGGGATTGAACTATGGTAAACTATACTTCGTAAAATATAGCTTGATCTCTGCGACAGCTGTCAGTAAAGTCACGCCTATGAAGTTCTGAATTTCATAGTAGTACAGACAGTACCTGTAAATGTCATACTTTATGGGCATGTCAACCTCATTAGTGATGGGCGATGAATCATTGTACGGTCGACAATGTATCTGCAGAAAACAGGAAGAAGGTGGTAACCAAATGAAGAAAACTAATGGAAGAAGATTGGGAGCGGGACGTCCGATTTGATAATATTTGCGAACAAGAGTTTATAATAAATTTACAAGATTGTTCTAGCGATTCAGAAACTTATTCAGATATGGATTTGGGATGTACTCCTTTACGAGAATAAATGTACCTATTTTATATTCAAATATTCGTTTAATTTAGTAACGTTTGTAATTAAATTAAACCCAACTAAATGTTTCATTAGCATCGATAATAGTAAGAAACGTCGATAATTTCTATCGACAATTTTTTATATCATGACAGCCCTAGGAATGTCAGTTTGACTTATATCGCAGAGATCAAGCTATCTTTTACGTAGTATAATATAGTATGTATTTATGTCGACCCTGAAATAAATGAGAAAATAAGATATTTTATACTTATCAATGTTACTCTTAGAGCAATAATTCCTCTCTTGAGTCTGAAGAGCTTCAAAATAGTCGATTCCATTACGTCTGCTCCAATAATCGACTAAAGAATAAATAACGACTCGCCCTTGACTGGTTTTTGTTGTATAGTTAAAATAAACTTATCTACTGTTCAATAGTTACGTTATTACGACACTAGTGTCGATAATTAGTCAACTCCCACGTAGTGTTGCGTAACTGTAAGTACCATAACTAATTATTTATTACTAACAATTGAAAATTAAAGAAAAGTACACTTTATTTGTATAGTCATAAAAATGAAAATATATTAGAAATATATGGCAGTTAAGATCTTTTGTGGATGCGACCACAGTGCACATAGGTTATGGTAAAATAATAGAGGAATATTTGAAATAAATAAGAAAACCTTGAGCCACCGATTTACGCGGTAATGAAGCATTATTTACTCTCAAGATTACTTTAACACATGACTGTTCTTGAAGGCAATTATTTTTCCCGCTTCTAATCTTTAAACTACACTCTCACACACTTTCCATAATCTAAACGAAGAACTATAAATGAAAAAATACGACAGCCTTAACTTTTCCCACGCCACAATATTTACAACTTTGTCATCTCCTAATTCGCACTCATTAGAAAACAGCTGCAAAATAAATAATATAAAACAAAATTGCCAAACACCATTAATGTATAAATAACTGGCAACTAATTACGAATGCAAACTAGTGCCATTTCTCACGGCTAGGGAGGCGTCGTCGATAGGTGTCGACATCAAACAAAAAACAAAAACTATCGATAATTTTTCCTCGCACTAACTTTGTGGTGTAAGAATGTGGCGTAAGTTGTTCGCGGAGCGATTGGGGAGAGATGCAATAATATGTTGTCTGAACACAAAAGTCTGGACTCTTCCAAAGAACTATTTCGGAGATAGGCAAGGGAGCTTTACAAATTCGACAGAAAATCATAAATTACTGGTTCTTACTGTGCTTGTGACACAAAACGTACGAAAACAACCATATTTTCGTACGTTTTGTGTCACAAGAACAAAATTACATCACGCCTGTATTTCTAGGGTTAGGTAGAGATGTTAGAATGTGATGGGGACGTAATCGATGTCCACTACACAGGGTTATTTGTAATACGTCAGCAATCCATTAAGGGGATGTCATTTGCAAAAGAGAGCTGTCAGAGCCATTTATAATAATCTACGTCAACGCGAATCTCTCAGGGAACTATTTAAAAGGAATAATATTATGACGGTACCTTGCCAATTCATTAATGAAAATATTATGTACGGTCAAATGGGGTTACTTTGATACTACGGGGTTACTTTGATAACAACTTTAGGCTTATGAAAAACTTAATTTTATAATATCTTAATAGGGACCTATTAGTTCAACCAGGTTTCAGACTGGCTAAAGTGGACTCATCTTTCATGGGGTACTGTTTAAAATGTTACAATAAAATACCTCCCCACATACTTCAACTGAATGAGACGAAATTCAAAGTTTGTATAAAACGCACACTATGCAGCCAGGCATATTATAAGTTGGGGGATTATATCGCTGATAAAAATGCCTGGCTCAATGCTGGTCCTGCTCCACAACCACAACTAATTGATTAACATTTGAAAATACTGTTGGAGCTGCTGAAGATTGTAAGACTACCTTTGCTTTGTATAAACTCAATCTCCTTTGTATTATATAATTGCATAGGACAAGTGTGAGTACTATGTACTATCGAGCTACCATTTACCGGGTAATGTCTTTCATTGACTTGAATGTGTCCTGGCGGCTGATAGATGTCATGCTCACTCAAATGTCTCGCTGACGGTGGCGCGTGTGTTGGATCATTTAGCTCCCTTCAAAATGGTTGAGCTGAATGGTGCTGATCCATGCGTCATGTTCGTGAACGGGCGCTGTCAGTTGGGACTGGTCATCTCTTAGCCACCACGGCTTATTTTTAATTATTTTATTATGGATTGTTTTGTTTGAATTTATATTTGCTGTACACTGGACACTCAATGTGTACGTCTTATTTACATCGTTCTCACATATAATTATACCTATATACAAGATTAATGATGTAACTAATATTTATGTAACAATATAATTTAAAAGAGTGTCCATGGAGTTTCTTGCCCGTTCTTCTCCATAGGTACCTACTACGCTTTGGAATGGGCAACTAGCTTCATATTTCTGACTGACCGACCACTTGACAATTCAAAAGTGCCTGTAAATGGTTTAATTGAAATAAATGCTTTGAGTTGAGTTGAGTTGAGTTTACATTCTGTGATTACTTTAACTCACACACTGACATATTAATTGTTTACATAATTTGGGAAATCGTATACTTTTACAATGTTTGTAAATATGTGAACACCATGTATCTATCACTTAATTAACTTATTTATCATTGCTACGTTTATTAAATTCTTTTTACCTATTTCGGTAGGGTAATTTTTATTATAGGTGCATCGTCTTCACATAGGTATAATTAATGTATACAAAATATTGTAACACATTTTAAAAGAGTAACGATGGAGTTTCTTGCCCATTCTTCTCCATACGAAACTACCTTTTGGAAGGGGCGACTAGAATCAATTCTATTTAAATGTAAATGTTGACGTTCAAAAGTGCCTTTTATGTGCCTATTTGAAATAAATGCTTTGACTTTGACAACCAAATTACTCCTTGTGACCCCTACGCAAATGTTCACCATTTGACATTTTACATTTTTTTGGAGTTTTACGTAAAGCTCACGTAGGTTGTTATTTATTTAAAGTTTTTCGTCGTAAGTATTGGTTTTTTTATTCATATATAAATCACGCCGGTATTCCACAAAGTGTTAGGCAGAGCTGTACACCCACATTTCGCCAATTATGTTTTAGTCCCATCATCCCATGTAATAGGGGGCGAGCCTATAGCCATCAACCGGGCACAAACGCACACTAACAACATGTAACAACATGTGACGTGACATCTTGCATGCCATGTGCATGTATAATCACGTGTATATGTTTTGAACAAATAAAATTATCTTATCTTATCTCCGAGCTGCTACTGACAAATTCCAGATGAAAAAACCCAGTTACACTGCCTGATCGGGGAACCGAACCCAGGAATTCATGCCCAGTAGTAGCGCTAGCGACCACTAGACTACCGAGGCAAAAAAAAATATAAACGTTTGAAATCCGATGCTGTTTTTTAATTGGTGCCTTCGATTCGATTTCTAACAATAAAAAAAAAAAAAAACTAATTTTTAATATAATATATTTTCTTTATAATTAACAAAATAATAACATATTTGTATATCATTGTTGACAAAGCATAGCGCACTTTGTACTATTTATTAGATCTTTATAATGTAATTACCTATGTTTGAAAAATAAACGATTCTGATTCAGATTCAGTTGGGCTGATTAGTCAATTTGTTACTCGGCTAGCTTTCACTTCATTTTCTTACTAGTGTTGAAGGAATTACCTAACTCTGTAACAACTTTAATTGCAAATTAAATCAGATACCGCTGTCTAATAACTGCAATATTACCTTACGTAGTTGTCCAGCCAATATAAAGTCATACTTTATTATAATTCAAGCCACATATTTAGTGACTTGAATATAAATATGGTGTTAATGTATTCATCGCCCAACTATGGCAAAATCGCCGCAATTTTATGTCTTGGGCCACACCCCGCACCGCAGGGGTCCTCTAATTTATTTGAAGGCTCTATTACTTGACACCGAGTGGTCCGATAGGCTTTTTATTTATATATACACCGTAATACACACATATTTACATATAGTCATAGTACACTCTGTCGTGTTGCTGTTGTTATGCAGATTCGATTACTCTATCGTGTGTTGTGATCTTTTTACTGTGAAAATTATGAAAAATAAAGATATTTACGAAGTATGTGCTATTCTTACGAGATGGTGGGTGTTTCCTTGAGTGGTTTTTAGTTTGTTACTCGTCTGTCTGTCCTGCCCACGTCTGTATGTTTATTGCTTTTCTAACACACCATTTTGACAGCTTATAATGGTTTTATTGGCCATATTTTAAAGTTCTTCGTGTGTACAAATATTTGTATTTATAGTGGTCGTGAATGTTCAGTGGCCTGTGAACCGGGGTACGTATGTTAACAATGATATATACTTTAAATAAACCTCCATGAGTTTTAAAACCATCTTGACCTTTCATAAACATTTCAACAACAAAAGCTTTTAATAATTGTATCAACTGTGTCCTGCGGCCTTCGTGCAGTTTTTAATTTGACTGCGTTTGTAGTGTCTACCTACCAAATGTTAAAAATACCGAATTATATTGGTTTTACTTTTATGGTGCAAATAAAAATATTATTATATTATTATTTCTTGACATTTCTCGGGACCTTGGGGTCCCGGACCTTTGGAAGGCGTACGAGGGGCCGAAGCCAACTTGCAGAGGCCCCTTAGACAATTTTAAGTGTTGAGGCACTAACCGACGATTATCCCTGTATGCACTATGCAAGTGTACCCAAGGACAACCCCCGTTTGGTGCAGGACTATTGCAAAATATAGGAACAAAACATATTGGGCTGTGGGTTTGGGTGGCTATAGTGGATTGATTACCTAGGACTATGGAAGGACTATGTCCCCTGCCTGATCAATGTTGTGTAATACACGGATAAAATGGCAGGGGGTGGCTTGCACACTCAATAATCGGCCCCCGAAAACGGTCGCTAGCACATAGTGACGTAGCAACAAGGAGGCAACACTTCCTGAGGTGCTTGAGGAGTGGAGAGGTATTCCACGGCTATCAGGACAATCCCGGAAGTACGGTCAAGATCCCTACCAGCACCTTACTGGAATACTACCTTCCTCCGAGCACGTTTGCTCTTGCGAACCTCCACTCAAGCCAGCCAATAAAGGCAAGAAAGAGGTGGGAGCTTTGTTCCTCGTCATTGTTCACTCCAGGCGGCCAATAAAGTCAAGCCAGAGATGATAAACAAGACTTCTCCCGGGAGGTACGGTCCGTGGGGTCGCTACTGCCCAACAGCTCGCCACATGCTGCCCTGCGGGTAATTTTATTATTATTATTACTTTGTGCACTGTGTCTTTTTACCACCAAGCTTCCGCTCGGCTAATTAAATAGGATAGAAATAATAAGAAAGCCTGAAAAACTAACTAAACAGACAGACATTTGCACTTTTGTTGTTTGTTTCTTTGTTTGTTAATAGAACTTTAAGACAATACATCGTCATCGTCATCAGCCTATACTTATTCGTTCGCTCCTAGACACAGGCCTCTCCTATTGAACGCCACTGAGCCCGATCTTTGGCTCTTCTCATCCAGTCTCTTCCAGCCGCCTTTCGCAAGTCGTCACTCCACCTAGCCCGGCGGGCGTCCCACACTACGTTTGCCTAAACGCGGTCTCCACTCTAAAACTAGTTTTCCCCAACGATTGTCGGTTCTAAGAGAGATGTAACCAGCCCATTCCCACTTTAGCTTGCTTAGTCTTTGGGTTATGTCGGTTACCTTGGTTCTCTGGCGGATCACCTCGTTTCGGATTTTATCCTTCAGAGAGACTCCAAGCATAGCTCTCTCCATAGCTCGCTGAGTGACTTTAAACGTATGGACCAATCTAACCGTGAGTGTCCACGTTTCGGCTCCATAAGTCATAACTGGTAGGACGCTCGCGTTGAAGACTTTCGTCTTTAGGTACTGTGGTATGGACGACGAGAAGACCTGACGAAGTTTACCAAATGCTGCCCATCCCAGCTGAATCCTCCTATCGGCTTCCGATTCGCGTTGCGTGTCGCGCCTGTTTGAAGGAGCCTTTAATCCGACTGCCTATATACATATAGAGGTATATCTATTTAAGTTTGTTGCATGCGCTCACTAGTGCGGCTTCCGATGATAGCACCGCTTGCACTGTTGATACGACGCGACGTAACGTTATAGAGCGTTTACATTATAAATTATAAATAGGTACAAGATAGTCGATAGACAGGGTTTTATGCGGAGTCATGGAAAAAGTATTCATTCAGAGGAGATCTCTCTCTTTAGACCCTAACCTGTGGCTCAGATAGATTGCTTCAGATGCCCGATGGATTACTTATATTACTTAGCGCCGGTTTCTCAATCGCCAGTTAATTTTTATCCGACGAATAAGTTTGTCATTCTGACAGTTATTGAATGGACACAGATTGTCCAAAGGTCACATTTATTCTTCAGGTCACCGTTATCTAATGGTTGAAAAATCGGCCCTTAGACACCTCTAAGGGCCGATTTTTCAGGCCCTTTTATAAGGCTGATTATTCAATAGTCAGAGTCAAGAGTAAATATGACAGTTTGACATATGTTCCATACAAAAGCTGTCAAAGCGCCATATTCATTCCTCAGATAAAAGCCGATGCCTTCCAGAGTTGAGGGAAAGTCCGAAAAGGTTACCGTGGCCCCTGGCACAGGCAACTGAAGGAACACGGGTGGGTTTTAGTCTGACATGCCCTTCCGCTTAAAGCGGGAGAAGTTATTTGATGATTTCACACACACAAAAAAAAGATAAAATTTAGTAAGTATCTGACTGTTGCAAAAATCAGCCCTTATTATAAAATTAAATAATTGTTCTCCAAGAGTGCTTTTCATTGTAGAGCTTTAATGTCTGTAATGTTATGAATTCTTGGTATTTAGAACACCGACTATTTACTGGGCTTTCAATAATTAGTTTAGCACAGTTTGCTAAATAAGCTACGAGTAATATGCCTGATAGTACGAATAATTAATTTCCTCCAATCCGTAGTCAGTGTTTGAACTAAATATTCTATTAACATGAAAGCTTATTACATTAACGCGTATCTAATGCAGGCTGCATTATAATTGTACATTTGAATAGGTAATTAACTAAGTCTTGTGAGCGATTGTTTCAATTTGAATTCATTAATTAATATCTGAACTGGATATGCAGGCTTTCAGTCAGTTCTCATTTAAGGTCTTGCATAACTTGCATAATATGAAAGTGGTAGGAGTAGATACCTACTGTAGTTCGCAGCAACTCTTCTGGTTCTTATATTTTTAAGATTTTTTTAATCAACCTTTTCTACAAAATAGTTGTAACGTTTGTGAAGCACCCTGATGGGTCACAGAAGGTTTCGGGTGAAAACCTGTCATATAATGTGACTTTTCTCTGTTATGTCTTACCTACCTTTGCTTGCTTGCCTAAATATTACGCATTGGGTAAAAGAGTTTTGAAAACGTACCTAAAACTTAAAATAAGATACACCTAAGTAGCAGTTTTAGTTCACAGTTTCTTGAGCATAATATTAGCATGACAAAGTATGTGCAAAGTTCAGCCATATTGAATATCACACAGGTACTGTTTCTGAGTCAGTTTCAGTAGGGTGTTCGTTCACATGTAAATTCAAGGTGACACACTAGGTAAAGTCTACCTACTTACTTAAGTTTCAGTTAGGGTTAAGTTGGTCTAAATATCAAGTGTATAAAATAAATGAACTCGGTAACATTTCTCAATTAATTTGTAAATTGAAACCTGTTGGAAAACCTTTAATTTTTTACAGATTTTTCAGTGAAGGCAAAAATTTATTAAAGGAGAACAAAGGAAAATGGGTAACTTATTTTTCTTTTATCTCTACTTAAGTTAAAAGTTATAACAGTGTATTTATTTGTTGTACACTTTAAGCACACAAATGTACAGAGGCGGACTTAATGCCGTAGGCATTTTCTACCAGTAAAACTTTGGGTGATGCAGAGACAAACAGTGGTAGGTGCAATTTATAATGATAATTTAGGAATAAATATTTTTAAATATAAAGACACGCTTAAACTTATTCCGTCTTATTACAAAACACGATCTAACTTTAGCCCCAACCTACACATTCGATTTAGTTTTTGTATTTGGAACTTTATGCCGACTTTAGTAAAGTTCTTAATACAAAATTGACAATCTAAGACCGGACTAAGTTGACAGTTTTGTAAAAGGAACTGTATTTCGATTTCAGTTATGTTCTTATTTCAAAAACAGGCTCGATGGTTTAAACCATGTCAAACAAAACCTTTTTTTGTAATAAGGCCGGTTCGGTCTTATTACAAAACAAGGTTTTTCTTTTGACATGGTTTAAACCATCGAACCTGTTTTTGAAATAAGAACCTAACAGAAATCGAAATACAGTTCCTATTACAAAGCTGACAACTTGGTCTGGTCTTAGATTGTCTATTTTGTATTTTGTATTAATTTATACAAAAACTAAATCGAAGATTTAGGCTCGGGCTAAAGTTAGATCGTGTTTTGTAATAAGTCGGATTAAGTCTATAAATATAATACATATACTTAATTATATATAAATATAAGCACAGATAATTGTACATAAATACACGAATATGCTAAAAACAAATAGGACAGACAATGAGAAAACATTACCGCTGTGACGATACTGCCAACTTCTTGCGAATGTGCTCGCGAACTTTAGTTTTAAAGGATAATCGGTTGGTTGCCATCCTGATTTCCTGGGGGAGTGCATTCCACAGAGAGATAGATTGAACGAAGAAGGAAGAGTGAATGCAGTCTGTGCGGTGCGTGGGAGATTGAAGAAGACGATTGTTTGATGACCGTAGATTTCTATTGTGGTTGGCGCAAATGTACTATAGCCCCCCACTAGATAACCAGGTCAAGAAATGAAAACAAGGTAGTCAGCGTCTTTTGCTCTCTGCGCTGGCGTATGGGCAACCACTTTAGAAGTGTATTTTCCATAGCTATAAAAAAAATTCTGCGGACATAAATATGAAAATAAATTGACTTTTGAAACAGACACGGTTGAATCCCAACCACACGTTAAGTATATCCATCCGCTCTATCTCAAGATTCTTTGTAAAACTTTCACTATAGCAGCACCACCTTGTGAACCCAACCCTATTGATGTCAACACAAAGGTGACCGTCCACTTGTTGCTATCGGAACAAAAACTTGGCATAGCTCGTAACTTCTTTACGACAGCTGTAAACGTAAGCTCTACGGTTGTAAGCCACGACACGATTGTCAACTGACTCCCATGGGTATGACGGCAGGGTAATGATGGCAGGTTAAGGACGGCTGGGTAAAGATGGCGGGGAATTATGGCAGGGGAATAATGACAGGCATGTACATTGCCTTTGGAATCGCGCGATATCATCTTCGGCGGGCCGTGCTGGGGCGGATGCTGCGGGTGCGGGAAATCTCATACGGCGCAAATATTCCAATCTTATTGCGTGTTATATGTTCGAGCCGTTTGGGGTTGAAACACTAGGGCAGTGGGGCCCGAGTACTCACTCGGTTTTTCAAGACACTGCCGAGCGTTCGTGACGTGGCTGGCTTATGTTTTGACCGAAGAATCAGCCTTACCCTACAACGTGGCAATGCTGCCAGTCTTTTGGGCACTTTTCATTAATTCCCCGCCTTTTTTATAATTAATAGTACCTACTTATGTCATTAACAAAAAAATAACAACATAAACTTTTATTTCAATTATATTCTTCTCGATAGTTTAAGTTGAATAAGAATCACATCTCATCAGTTGAATCGTAGAATGTAGCAAGTCTATGAATTCGATTTAACGGTAATCCGCTGACCTGAGGTGACGTCGTAGACAGCAGTTACATGTATATTCGGACGTAAACAACATTCAATGAGGTAATTGTGAGTTGAATGAAGTGACACTTACTCTTTGATAGCCCTGTTAGAATACTATGGCTAGAGTGGCGACGGGATGAGAAAGGATAGGATGGTCGACTTTTCTATTAAACACGTTTTGTTTTACTTTGGGTTGCAAACCTCATAGATACCTTATATTTGGGGAACAAGGGTAATGTCGGAGTCCCAAAAACCTCATAGTGTTCTGTTCAATCGTTTCTTCTTCTCTGAAATCCGCATGAACTATATGAACACCTCATGCCGCTGTAAAATTTATAATTAAGTAGTTTGTTGACTAACTATTTTTTTGTGGTGTTTGTTTGATAGACTGACTTCCCAGGACATGACTAGCGTACATTTTAGTATCACCACTCAAAGTTATCATAAAATAAATAAACTGGCAAGAGTATTTTTATTATTCGTTAACGATACTCATTTGCAATAAAACTCAACCCTAATTATTATCTATGTTAGGAAGATCTCAAAGATCGTGTTGATTCTATAATAATCAGATAGTCTACTATGATTGTGTGTTAAAGCGACATCGCAAGCATCAGTAACGTCGTTTGTGTGGAGACAAGTGATGGTTATAGTAATTGAAGAGCTTTAGATTAGCGCGGAGCTATCCAACTGGTTGGTGAGGAGGCGACTCAGATCATGGAGGCGACGATGGTGTATCGGTGTTCATGTGCTAGTACCGTTGTTATGGTCTAGTATTAGGAATTTAATAGGGAGTTTGTTGGACTTGAATATGCTTCCTAGCGAAAAGCTTTAACTAAGAATTTGCAGGCAATTCATAAGGATTTTAAAGTTTGTAATTTGGCCCAGGGTCCTATAGTGCTAACAAAATGAAAAATAAAAACAGTTAAACATAAACTCAACATATATTACAGCATTACAATTATTTCCCAATCAGTCATAATCATAACATTCGTCACTAACAATACGTCATCAGTTCATCGATGGTACAGGACTTGTAGCAGCACTCGTCCACGGGGCCGCGCTTGCCGCGGACGCCAGCCAGCACGACCGCCGGCGGCCCCCACCGGCCGCGCTTGTCCTCCTCGGGTCCCCAGCACAGCGCGGCCAGCGCCTGGGACAGGCGCCGCCCACAGTACACGCCGCGCCCGTTCTCCGCCGGCGTGCTCGCACACACACAACCCATCAGCGCCACACAGAACAACACTAACTTCAACATGGCTGTTTTACTGAAGGATGGTTTACTGCTCGATGTGATTGTCCCGATGGATGCGGTTGGAATGTGTTGTTCCCTTAGACTGTTACCCTTTTATACCTGAGTGTAGGTCATTAATATTCAGTTTATTTTCTGACACCTGATAATTGTGTAGGTTGTGAAACATCCTGCTCACGTCTGCGCCTTTCATTTGACTAACGACACAAATATATGACGTCATTGTTCTACGAGAGGCGTTTTCCTCCGTCACTCAAATAATTTCACTTTCATGAAATTTGAAGGACGTTGCCTACAGAGCCCCTCCAAAATTGCTATCGGGTCATTTCACATAAACCACAGAATTAAGCTCCAATATTGATTGATTTTAATTTGAGAAATCACATAATATTGCAAAATCAGTGTGATTTTATGCGTTTATGTTATGCATGACAGGAAGACGGCACTTATTTCCCCATAGGACAATTAGCGATGACATGACAACACAACATTCGAGGATATCCAACCAAAGGTACAATGGGAGTAAAGTTCGTAACGGCGAAAACTTTTTGACATAGTTCATGAATGCTGCAATGATACAATCGAGTCTCTGGAACGTATAATAAGTCGAGTCAATGAATACCGAAGTGTATGTAGGCTGATATTTTACTCAGAGTTACAACAAAAGAGTGGGAAGTTCCAGGGCCACAACCTACATACTTTCAGGTGTCAAAAATGAAAGTGCATATTAATGAGCTTTCCCTTAGTATAAAAGGGTAGTGATCTAAGTGATAAACACATTCAACCCCCATCCATTGGGACAATCACATTGAACAGTGCCATGTTAATATATGCTGAGTATCCACTAGGTACTGCAGATGACTCAGTTGCTTGCCAGACGAAACAGTGTTTTCGTTCGCTGTCGATCCCTATCCAATCATTTTGTACCAAAGATTTTCCACATTCAATATTTCTGTACCTCCGCTCTAAACTGAGGGCCTACTCCCTAAGCACGAAGTCCGTCATTTCGTCCGAAGTTACGAACGTTTCGTACTCCGTATCACTTACGGACATAAGATTAGTCCGGGGCCTGAACTAAAAATTAACGACAAAACGTATTGACAGTTGTCCTTACTTCCGATGTGTTTTGGCCCGCCTGGAAAAGTTAATTAATCGGGAGTAGGGTTCACCTTTAAGTATCGAAATACTTTCGGACGGGCCCGTGTCCTCGTTGACGGCCTTAGAGAGTAGGCCCCCTGGTACGATCAAGATGCGTGTGTATCCAGCCACACAGTCACAGCCATTCTCGGCGTCTTAACGTCTAACGCAATAGCAAACATTAATAGAATTTATCTATCGGTGTTAATATGATAATCTGTGTTAGCCTAGCTCGTAACTAATCGCCTCGCACTTAATTATTTACTGCGTTTATAAGTTGCGTAGTGACAGCTAGATAAGATATAATTGATAAATCCGTGATTTTCTTTCACGCAAATATTAACTTTAAAGGTCTCTGCCACTGAGAGGTAAAATAGTAACTGAGAGCTTAGACAAACAGTCATTCTATCAGCGATAACCATGATGGAACATCTTGTTGAAAGTCATCAGTCATTTTGTCTAGGGCCCTCTGGTGTTTGTTTAAAGGATTATTATATCTTTGTGCGTCTGTCTTCTTGTATGGGGACTGTTATGTAATGCGGCAGAAGAAGTCTAAACTTGACGAGCATCGTCTCGCAGTTAAAGCTTGTTCTTCAGGTTTGGTTTTGATGTATTATTTCCTATGCCAGTAGGTATAAATACTCATTCGAATGTAGTTGCTGTAATGAGTTAAGCACCTACTTAGCCTAATTATTACTGAAAAATGCAGCTTTATGTTGAAAATACTCAAAGCTATATAATACTTATATAGCTATATATAATACTACAGATTATAAACTTTTGCGCATGGCCACTGAATTGCCAAGTGCGCAAGAAAGGACGGACGTAGAGACAAATGTTGCCTACATTTAAGGACGGGGTGCAATCCTCATAGATATCTCCTATCTAGGGAAGTAGAGGGGCATTAATGGACTCCAACTGACCAAAACCCCACGTTGTTCTTTTCGTTACTTTACATAAGAGGACGAAAAAATGCATGCACAGACTCAACCACTCAAAGCTGTATGGTTATTTCCTCAAAAGACCATCTCAGACACTTATTTGGATGGTTTTCACATGATCTGACCAAGTTAATGCCTGGACTATAAAAGAGGCTCTGATCTCTGAGTTTGTTTCGGTGTATCTTCCCAGAGTAGTCAAATAGGAAACACCGTCCTTATCTAGTGTTAATACATAATTTAATGTGGACGTGTAAAAGTGTTTGCTAAATTATGAGTAACCAATTTAAAGAAATCAATATTTTTTTGCATTTTTAAGCTTGTCGCATACTTCGGGACTATAGGGTCCCGGAACTGTGGTAGGTAAAGTAACTTGCAGAGGCCCGTTAGACTTAGTGAGTATATTAGTTGAAGCACCAACCCACAAATATCCCTGTATGCACTGTGCAAGTGCGTCCAAGGTCAACCCTCGGTTGGTGTAGGACAGTTGCAAGATATGGAAACAAAAATAATATATTGAGTGGAGAGGTTTTCCACGGATATCAGGACAATCCCGAAAGTAGGGTCAGGTTCCTTACCAGCATCTTACTAGAATACTTCCGTCCTCCGAGCACGTTTCCTCTCGCCAATCTCCACTCAAGCCGGCCAATTAAGGCAAGAATTTACTCATCGTTAGGACTACGCATTAATCATCACATGAAGTACTTAAAGATTAATCAACTACTTAGGTACAACTGTGAAGTTCAATCAACTAATTCACAATCTTGTGTTTGAAACAAACTTACTGTTACATTTGTAATATTGGAAGATTACAGTTTCGATCAGGGGTATCCTAACTCGATAAGTCCCCTCTTTGAGGAGAGGCTCGAGAGGCACCACGGCATCCTCACCTTCCGTCTGACGCAGGTCGTTACCGGACACGGTTGCTTCGGGAGGTTCCTGTTCCGGATAAGGCGGGAAGAAACGCCCGGGTGTCACCATTGTGTGGATTTCCCGGAGGACACGGTGGAGCATACGGTGGTGGTCTGCCCGGCTTGGGTGGAGCACTGCCGTATCCTCTTGGAGGCGATTGGTGGTGGCGATCTCTTGCGTCCGGCCCTGGTCCAGGCCATGGTACGGAGCGAGAGGGCATGGAAAGCCGTCACCTCCTTCTATGAAGCAGTAATGCTCGCGAAGGAGAAGGCAAAACTCGTGATGGAGAGGCCAAATTCGCGCCCTCACGCCCGTAACCGCCGCAGGAGACGCCCTGAGCGTCGGGAACCATAAGCCGATTACCGTGGCGCGGGCTTGCGGATGGAGAGCAATGGGCAGCTCGCCGTCCGATAAGGACCAGAAGATAAATGGAACTTTCAGTATTTTGTGATTGAGTCCAGTAATAAGGCGCTATGTTTAATTTGTAATGAAACCAAAGTTCTGTTCTCAAAGAATATAACATTAAACGACACTATGAATTGAAACATCTCCAAAATTACTTCAAATATACAGGCAGTTTGCGGACAGAAAAATTTGAAGCTTTGAAGCGCGGACTGAAATCGCAGCAATCTTTGTTTACCAAAGTGAATACTGAACAACAGTCTGCAACTCGCGCCAGCTTTCGTTATCAGTCATATCAGTTGTTAACTTCATCAGATCCACTGGGCTGAATCACCGATAATTCCGCGAGTTTATTGAAGAGATTGGAGAAAATTACTTACCATATCATACTGCCGTACGCTGGCTTAGTTGCGGAAACGTCCTTAAGCGCTTTTTTGAACGTCGAGCAGAGATCGAAATTTTATTGAATGCGAAGCATCGCCCTTTTGCCGATTTAGAAAATAGTGAATGGCTTGTGGAAGTTAGCATTCTATGTCGATTTGACAAATCATATGAACGAACTGATTTTGAGATTGCAAGGAGATAATCAGCTTCTCCCTGATTTATACACCAATATCAAACCCTTCAGGCAGAAAATAATACTATTTAAATCTCAATTACGTAAATAATGTTTTACATATTTTAAAACATGTGAAATATTCAGCCACACTACAGAGACTGAATTTCCCGCCGATTTAGCAATCGAAACCTTGAGTGCTTTAAAGAAAAAATTTGATACTCGAATGAAAATAAGCTTTTTCAAAATGCCTTTGATTCTGACATTGAAACCCTGGCTCCTAATGGAAGTCCAAATGGAAATTATTGATTTACAGTGCAGTGATATGATTCAGAACAAATATCAAAATTTATCTTTGTTGGAGGTTTATAAGTCTTCCACTGGTACAATTTGATAATTTACATTTTGCTTGTGGGTTGTTTTCTGTTTTTAATACTAATTATTTGTGTGAGAAAACGTTTTTCAAGATGAAGTACACAAAGAATGTTTACAGATCTAAATTAAACAATGAGCATCTTAAATCTCTTCTTCTTTTTAATTGGTACAAGTGAAATTGATCCACAACTACAAACTATTGTTCAAAATCACAATTACATAAATCTCACTAGTGTTTTTTGTTTTACTGTGATTAGTGGGATTCATTTCAATTATTTGTTAGTTATTAATATGCTTAAGCTTAGATACTTAAGTTAAGTTTTTTTTTTGAACCAGGCCGCCTCAGTGCTGGACTCAGAGGCGGGGTCCCAACTAGATGTCGCGTACTTTGACTTCAGGAAGGCATTTGATAGCGTAGATAACGACATTCTGTTAGCTAAATTTGCAAAAGCTGGTTTTACTCCAGCCCTTCTAAAATTCTTTTCGAGCTACTTAGGGAATCGGAAACAAATTGTAGAATACGCTGGCTTCACCTTGGACTCGTATTGCACCCTTACAGGGGTAAGCCAGGGTACTAATTTAGGACCGTTAGAATTTATTATAATGGTAAATGACCTTCCTGAAATTATAAAAGACGCTGGTTGCTTACTATTCGCAGATGATCTGAAGTTGTTCATGCCAATTACCGATCACTCGCACTGCGAACTGCTGCAGCAGGACATTGATCGTGTGGTAGGGTGGAGTATTGAGAACAGGCTGCTCTTTAATGTCACGAAGTGTAACATGATGTCTTTTACGCGGGCCGCGGTTCCCCGACATCAAGAATATAGCATGGACGGGCATGTAATACCGCGGGTAAAGTCGGTGCGTGATCTAGGGGTCACACATATCGTACAGGTGTGCAAGAAAGCCTTTAGGAATCTTGGATTTGTTATGCGGGTAACCCGTGAATTTACTAACACAGCAGCTGTGAAGTCGCTTTATAATGCTTTAGTTAGAAGTAACCTGGAAACGAGTGCCATCATCTGGAATCCGTTTGAATCCAAGTATTGTCTTATGGTAGAAAAAATGCAAAATAAATTTACCCGGTTCCTATATAGGAACCGGGTAAATTTATTTTGCATTTTTTTTATAGAATGGGTACACACCAAATTGCTTCATATATATGAAGCAATTTGGTGTAGGTATACCCATTCTATCCACTTATGTATCCAACCCTCTTTGTAATAGGGATGGTTGGTTACTATAAGTTGGAGGTAAGGCGTAATTTCGCATTAGCGAAATATGTTTTTATGGTTTTTCGTGGTTTGATGAATAATCCGCAAATACTCGAATGTTTGGGATTGCTCGTTCCAAACAGTAGGCTGCGACAAGGGCCGAGAGAGAGGCTGTTCAAAGTCCCGGTGGCTCGTACAAACTTGTTGAAGTTTGCACCGGTGGGGCGTGCAATAGGTATACTCAACAGCGTCTCTCTGCGTTTGGATATCTTTACTTGCTCTTTGGCGGTATTCCAGAGGGTGACATTTGACATATTGTCCTCTGTATGAATAGTATACCTACTTGGGACTTGTTAATTAATTGGTTTGAATTTGAACCCTATCAGTTTAAAAACATTTTATTTTTGTTGGTGGTGGTATCAGTCTGTTAATGGGTTTTTGTGTGACGTCCCCGAATGTGGAAATTGTGACTACATTGTTGTATTGGGTTCTCACCTGTAAAAACAAATGTAAGAGGTAAAATAGTAAATAAATAAATAAATAAAAGTTTTCTGCGTCATCATTTCTGTCGTTAAGTTTTACCTTGCAAGTAAATAAATCCGAGTAATTGTCATTCTGTATTTTCTTCTTCAACTTATCACAACAATAGTAACAACAATAAAACATTGGCTGTAGCGGGCCGGATTGATGGCACTAGTCTTAAGCTGTCGCGGGCCGGATTGATGGCACTAGTCTTAAGCTGTCGCGGGCCGGATTGATGGCACTAGTCTTAAGCTGTCGCGGGCCGGATTGATGGCACTAGTCTTAAGCTGTCGCGGGCCGGATTGATGGCACTAGTCTTAAGCTGTCGCGGGCCGGATTGATGGCACTAGTCTTAAGCTGTCGCGGGCCGGATTGATGGCACTAGTCTTAAGCTGTCGCGGGCCGGATTGATGGCACTAGTCTTAAGCTGTCGCGGGCCGGATTGATGGCACTAGTCTTAAGCTGTCGCGGGCCGGATTGATGGCACTAGTCTTAAGCTGTCGCGGGCCGGATTGATGGCACTAGTCTTAAGCTGTCGCGGGCCGGATTGATGGCACTGGCGCATGGCGGGCCGAATCTGGCCCGCGGGCTGTTGTGTGGAGACCCCTGGCTTAGATGATTTTGTCTTAATGCAACATAGCAACTATTAGCAACATCGTTTGTGTGGAGAAAAGTGATGGTTATGGAAATTGAAGAGCTTTAGATTAGTGCGGAGCTTTTCAGCTGGTTGGTGAGCTGTCAACGTTATGTATCGATGTTTATGTGTTGGTACTTCATGGTCTAGAATTAGGAATTTAATAGGAGGATTTATTGGTATTTGGATTATTCGTGGGGGAAAGAAAGTATATGCTAAGAGTTTTTAGTAAATTCATTAGGGTAAAATTTGCAACGAGACCGCTGCTGATAAAATAAAAATAAATACAGTTAAACATTGGACTCATAATATATTATTTACAGCATTACGTTTATTTCCCAATCAGTCACAACCCGCGTCGCTAACAATACGTCATCAGTTCGTCGATGGTACAGGACTTGTAGCAGCACTCGTCCACGGGGCCGCGCTTGCCGCGGACGCCAGCCAGCACGACCGCCGGCGGCCCCCACCGGCCGCGCTTGTCCTCCTCGGGTCCCCAGCACAGCGCGGCCAGCGCCTGGGACAGGCGCCGCCCACAGTACACGCCGCGCCCGTTCTCCGCCGGCGTGCTCGCACACACACAACCCATCAGCGCCACACAGAACAACACTAACTTCAACATGGCTGCTTTACTGAAGGAAGGTTTACTGCTCGATGTGATTGTCCCAATGGATGCGGTTGGAATATGTTCTTCCCTTAGATTGCTACCCTTATATACCTGAATTTAGCTAATTAATATTCAGTTATTTTCTGGCACCTGATAATGTGTAGGTCGTGGAACATCCTACTCACATTGTGCTCCTTTAATGTTACTTACGAGTTACGACACAAATACAACGCCATTGTTCTATGGGAAAAGTTTGATTGTCTGCTTGTAGGATATTTGATTCCAAAATTGCGATCATGTCATCCATAATATATATAGGTAATATTATAAATTCGAAAGTAACTCTCGGTCTGTCTGTATGTTACCTTTTCACGCGTTAACCACTGAACGGATTTCGATAAAATTTGGCAAGGAGATAGCTGGTATCCTGGGGAAGGGCAGAGGCTACTTTTTATCTTAAAAGTAATGCTTAAAGAGTGATATAAGGCATGACAGTTTGTATGGGAAACTTAGCATTTCTTGAGTTAGGGAAATGTAAATTTAAATTTATGCTATTGGCAAGAAATAAAAAAAAAATGTTTCAGCGACCTCTTTTTAAGAGATTTACACATGTCCAGTACCATCGATGAACTTATGACGTATTTTTAGCGTTTCAGTTTTTCCGTTCGCTGGCAATTTCGATCCAATTTATAGCCTCAATTTTATACGTTCAATATTTCTGTACCACCGTTCTAAACTGCTTCTATCAAGATGTGTGTTTATCCAGCTAAGTCCAACTCCACAGTCATTCTCGAAGTTTTTACGTCTAACGCAATAGCAAACATTAATAGAATTTATCTATCGGTATTAATATGATAATCTGTGTTAGCCTAGCTCGTAACTAACCGCCTCGCAGTTAATTATTTACTGCGTCAATAAGTTGCGTAGTGACAGCTAGATAAGATATAATTGATAAATCCTCGATTTTCTTTTACGCAAATATTAACTTTAAATGCCTCTTTACCACCGAGAGGCAGATATTTTCTGGTAATAATTTAAGTTGCTTGATGCAAAAGAGTGTCCATGAAGGTTTTTGCACGATCTTTTCCATATAAATCTACGATTTGGAATGGGCTACTAGCTTCAACTTTCCGGCTAGCTGACCGACTCGTTGATAGCTGAAAAGTGCCTGTAAGTGGTTTAATTTAAACAAATGCTTTTAGTTTGAGTTTGACATCCTTGTTCGTCTTTCTTATTGTAAGGAAACTGTCATGAATGGGTTACCACCTACAATACTGTGGCAAAAGATAATTTTACTTAACCTTGACGAACATCGTCTCGCAGTCAAAGCTGTTCTTTCAGGTAATTCATTCAAGTGTACAATGACCTCATGTTGACCTACATACCTACAACTCCCACACGTGTTTGTCATATTGTCGGTAAGACGTCTTCTTTTACAACCTACTTGCTGAATTATTTGTTTTTATGAAAACCATTAGTTTGGTACGGTAAAACGGGGAGTACTTACTTAGCCTTATTTTTTCTGAAAAACACAGACTTATTTGGATAAAACTCAAACTTCTTGCTTCTGATTATAAACTTTCGTACATGGCTACTGAAAAATATAGCGCCTTTAAAAAAAAAAGTATTACCTAAGTGTTTTGAGTTGATGTAAAGTCAGGAAAATTGTAATTCCATTTGACTTCATTATTGACCGTATGTTCAAATCACACCTATCAATCTTTAACTGTTGTATGAAATGCATGGCGTATTGTGTAGGGTGTCAATTTGCTTAACAATGAATTTCCATGGCTGTACCTAATAGAAGGTCAGACTTTACCTCCACCATCAATTCAATATGTATAGAAATATAGACCCGCTATTATTTGAATAGTTGCATGCAAAATCAGCAATTTGTACAATCTACAATAACATTCATAAACGAGGATCATAAAAACGATAAATTTTATGAGTATTAAGAATTTATGAGAGTCGGCCTGGGTGGCAGTGCACTGTACACTCGATGGCCAGAAGGTTAAGTACGTTCGTAAATCAAGCAGATAAAACCAAGTCTCAATGCCTGCTTTGTTAATTATAAACCGATTTATTTGATTAATTCCGTCGTTGGATATTATTGAGCGGAATAAAACCATTGTTGAGACTATCTCCGGCAGTAAACTTTGGCTTACAAATGTTAATTTATTTTGATCGAAACTTGAATTAAATGTTTGTGAGTTATTTGTTGTAATTAAGTGAAATTGTCACACCTTTTCCAGTATAAACATTTGTGTATTTAATTCTTGCACACGTACAAACTTGGTATAAAGTAGTATTTAACAAACTATTGAATTAGGTACTCAACATAATATCAATATACTCGTAGATTTCTTGAAGACAACCTTTTGGCTTCGAAGCTCGAAGTGAACTAAGTTATGCTCCAAGCATCAATTTCCAATATGTTCGTTAAAAGAACGGTACTTTTTCGTTAACCGTCAAATGAGATACTTTTAAACTTCATGACTACACTGATATTGTACAAAAATCATATGAGGTAAATCACGTAAGTACTTACAATTTTATATTTAGTATTTAAAATCACTACAAATCATAATAATATTTGGAATTTATGACACTAGTGAGTCTCCCATGGTTTGTTTGTAAAATACGTAAACTCCTATTATTAATGTGAAAGACAACATTTTAAATTGTTGTTGCTTTCTTAGTTCTTACTTGAGCTTCACCAAAGCTGTTGCGAAGAAAGAAAAACCTAGTCAAGGTTTGGTGGGTACCAAAATATATTCTAGACCTTCCTAGCATCTGTTCCAGAGGCCTGATGATCTCAAGAGAAACGCACTGGTTTTTAATCGGTTGAAGGACACTGAACGAAACACATTGGAAGTTTTATTGATAATACGTCTGGCGGCGTTTAGTGTCCCGCAAAGAGCTATGTTAAACCCCTTGCCCCTATTACACTACATGATATTTAGGGCCCGAAATTTACGTGATGCGTTTTTTTTTATAGGGATGTTTACACCCTCTCTCGTATTACACCATCCCGATTAAAGGGAAGCTAAAAGCCTAATTACACTACGCGATATTCAGGGGAATATCGCGTAGTGTAATAAGACTTTACGTTTCGGGCTTTCGGGGAAAGCTGATTCTTCTGAACCATGATATCCTGCAGAAGGAAACTATTGTCCTTATTGCCTGCCGGATGCCAGACAGATCAAGGCTACCTTTTGAAGTATTTGTGAAACGTCAGCACTTTAAGATGTTCATATAAACTGTATTATGGGGGAAGAGCCAGGTTGCCTGCGAAATTCAAATTTTCTTGATTTGCAGGTCAGTGTCAGTTTGTATGTGGAACAAAATATGATTCGCGATAGTAACAAGCATAGATTTAGTATACTACTATTATTATTAGGAGTATACTAAATCTATAAAATAGATATACATCTATGGTAACAAGTTCCTATGTATTTCCAGAATTATAATCATTAAAATCATTAATTTAAAAAAATATCAATTTATAGGATTATATGAACTTAGAGGGTTGTATTGATGATCTTACTGATTATAATTCTGGAAATACTCACTTGTTACAATCGCAAGTCGTATTTTGTTCAATATACAACCTGACACTGATCTGCAAATTGCAAAAATAATAAGAAAATTTAAATTTCGCTGGCAACCCAGCGCTTCCCCCTTAATCCACAGGTGCTTAATATTATACATGCGAAAGTATCTCTGTCGATCCGTCTGTCTTGATGGTCACCTTTATACAACAAAACGGCTGAACGGATTTCTCTGAAATTTAAATTAGACCTGCGCTACACCTGGGGACCTGGGTTAGAACATAGGATAATTTCCGACAGCCACGCGGGCGACGCCACGGACAAAATATAGTAGGTATTCAATATTTTCTACATTGAAACACTCCACATTAGTCCCTTACTACAGATCCAAAGATTTATAATCAGTTTAAATTAAGAGCAGTTAATAGAAACAAGGCGACTTATCTGCGGCTATCTGCGCGATCAGCGATAGTGGCCGTTAAGTGGCCGCCATTGTCTAACAGCTTATAAACGACGCTGATAATCTCCACAGATTTATTACTAGATACTGCTCGGTGTAGGCGGGTAGCACCTTCGATCCGATTATGTAGATTCAGGATTAAAAGTCCTTTTTGATTTGATTAAGAACGTAGAACATTTTCTACGTTCTTAATCAAAAGGACAGGAAGGCTTGAGACAGATTTTTTTTTCTGTGATTCGGTTAATGGTGCACCGAGGTATTGTAACAGCATCGGTTATGGGTTGCATGGCCAAAAAACTGCAGTTATTTTTTATTGTTATTCGAATCATAATGGAGCCTGAGTGTTGCCACTTCTAGTGTAAACTAGTCTTCTTGGGTAGTATTGCCCCTTCTTCCTCAAACAGCTTGATTAAGTCCGATATACTACCTAATACACTTTAGGCTCGACATCCTCTCTAATATATCCTAAAACTTAGATCTGACTAACATGATCTACATATTGTATGTACATACATACATAATTATTTAGGTACCTATAAATCTGATACTGTAAAGCGAGTTCGATCTACTTAATGATTTGGAACACACGAACGCATTAGCTGTGTCGGTCTGATCCCATCATAATGTACTATTAAAAGTCATCGCTCGTGACTCTAGCCAGAGAATTATGCATTTGGGTGTAGTGCAAGTGATAGACGCATAGGTAGCTGTTTAAATAATTTCATTGTTTATCGGTTTGGCAGATCTTAATGTTTTTAAATTGAATCAAAAATATTTGTTATGTATAGTATAAGCCTAACTTAATATTATAAATGCTAAAGTATGTAAGTATATAGGTAAGTAAGTAAAGTATGTTATTGTTGTATGTTGTTTATTACGCTTTCACACTAAAACGGCTGAACGGATTTTGATGAAATTTGGCACACAGTAACGCCATGACCTAGGTAAGGACATCGGCTTCTTTTTATCTTGGATCGCCAACGAAGTCGCGGACAACAGCTAGTATTTACATAATTTAGTCGCTAACAGTCTCATAATCATAATAATAATATGTACATGCACGTATACATATAAAAAAGGGAGGGGAAAGAATCACAGGGCATCAAAAAATTCGTCCACATCGTTGTCAAGAGCCCAAAAGACTGGCAGCATTGCCACATTGTATGACGATGCTGATTCTTTGGCCAAAAAATAGGCCAACCCTCTGGTCACGTGAAGAGTCGACCAACCGCTTGGTGATGTCTCGAAAAACTAAGTGGGTAGGCATTCGGACCCCATGGTTTGAACGGCTGTGTAACATAATATATAAGTTCCAATAAGACTGGAATATTTGCACCGTTTCTGGACAGGACAACGTCTGTCGAGTCAGCTACTTGAAATAAAATTACATCGAAACAATTTCACTGTCACTTATATTAGATGTGTAACTTTTGAAAAAACTGTGTAAGTAAGTATTAAAGTAGTAATTAATTCGCTACCGCTCCTACCTCACCTCGCCAGACTGCGGTAAAATTAAGTGTAGTGCAGCTCTAGGCGGTATCACACCTTTACTTGCCGCCCGATACTCGGCATTATCGACACGCCAACCTCCTTCCCCGTATTGATTGAAAATAATATGTAATTATATTCTTTTCAACAATGAAGACCCTGGAATAAAATAAGAGGAAAAACAACGGCTTTGTATTTTAAAATTTTTCGTGTTTGGCTTCGGGGAATCTGTAAATAAGTAAGTAAGCCTTACTTTAAAAACAAAAGCGGTCGGAGAAACGTGTACGGTAATGATATTATTTTCTCACGGAGAAGCGACGCAGCTGTTAAAACAACACCAATAAAATTAACGGGGCAACAAATCATACAAATTAAATTTCTTCAACATGACACAACAATTACGAATACAAACATTAATTTCCGCAACAAGTACAACAAAATAAATTAAAAAAAACCGTCGCCAGCAACAAATACGCTACATTCCTCGCCTGCTGCGCCCACAATTATAATTGCCTTAACCGCTACACGTTATAAATCTTTCACCGAGATGAAGATTAGGCTGTTTGTAATAAAAATAAACATTCCCTTGCCACGGAACGCGATGATAGTATGACAAATTAATCGGAACGCGCGCGACGCTTTGTAATAATTTGAAAATAGAACGTCGCGTGGCTGAACAGCGTCTGGCCGTTGCGGCAATGGCCTAAGCATGTGTAATAATAGATTAGTGTTATTAATTTCAGCTTGAAACACTCATTCATGACGCTTTTTGTAGCAGACATGATAAGAATTTTTGAGGAAAATAGATGTTTTTTTAAGACGTAGCGTCACGCGTCGTGTCAAATGATGTTGGTGACAGAAACATGAGTCTGGGCTAAATTCGAAGAGGATTACCTAACATTTTCACGTGAATTTATATCTTCACAAATATTTACAGGAAAATACTTCTATATTCTTTCTGGAAACTAGTAGGGCTAGACAAAGAACCTGATTGACACGTTCCAACCTATTCAAATAGTATCTATTTACTAACCGATGTTGTATAAACAAGATAATTGTTTACCAACTCAATTAAAGTTAAAAATCCTTTCACAACCGGCCGACGGCAACTTTAGTGACGTACAAACGACACTTTCTCCAATGAACGCTATTAGCTCATTGTTTTATAGTAAAGACAATACAATACGGACGGACACTCGCTCTTATTCCGTTTGATTTATCACAACGTGGGCTGACAGAACCTGCGGTAAATAATACAATTAGATTTTCGAATAATTCAAATTGAGTTAACGATGTTTAGTTGTTAACTTTATCGGCGGCCATTATTGATGAGTGGAATTTGAGGAGACAGAATGTCTTTTGTGTTTTTCTTGTTTATCATGGACATTTTTAATGTGGTCGGATCGAAAATGGCATTTAATTTAATAATCTGGTGAACTACTCTTGAAAGCCGTACGTGCCTACATTATAGGTTCTGCAGATGGTGAAATATGTCGTGAATTCGTGACATTGCCATGCGTTATGTCTTGTCACAAAGCAACATTGCCGTATGAGAATATTAACCATTATACGCACACTATCGAATGTAATTTACACAAATCTGGTGATTTATCAATCTGCCTAGCGATGCTGCTCTATCATTTCCCTATCATCATTATCAGTTGCCTTTTGCGACACCCCGAGCAGTGCAATCTTTGTCAATACCTACAAAGCAAAAAGCTTAGAACTCTTTCAAATAAAAAGCACAATCTAACTAACTCTACACTTAATTAAATTATTTACAGGCACTTTTCACCTGAAAAGAAGTATTACCTACTGCAAGCACTGCACCTGCAAATTAGGAATCTATTTTATATATTCCTCCTTATTAGCTGTTTCATTGGTGGGGCTTGTCGCTTAGTAATAACAGCCGCACGGATGGATTGATCGGGTTAAGCTACGCTTGCCGCGGTTGGTCCGTGGATGGGTGACCATCTTTACATACCAAGACCTCTCCGTGCATCGGAAAGCACGTTAAGGCGTTGGTCCCGGCTGTCATTCGTGGATCTTTGACAGTCGTTACGGGTCGTCAGAAGACCGAAAGTCTGACATCCAGTCTTTTCAATGGGTATCGTATTACCTAGTAACTGGGTTGTGGAGGTCAGTGGTGGCGTGTGTATTGGATCATTGAGTTCCCTTCTAAATGGTTGAGCTGAATGGTGCTGATCCATACGTCATGTTCGTGAACGGGCGCCGTCAGTAGGCACTGGTCATTTATTAGCTGCCACGGCTTATTTTAATTCCATAATTGTTTTTATCTTTTTATTACGGACGCTTTTAACGTGCACGTCTTTCTACATCGTTATCACATGTATAATTACAACATGAATGATGTAACCACTTTTTTGTAACAATATTTTGATTTAAAAGAGTTTCTTGCCCGTTCTTCTCCATAGGTACCTACTACGCTTTGGAATGGGCAACTAGCTTCATCTTTCTGACTGACCGACCCCTTGACAATTCAAAAGTGCCTGTAATTGGTTTATTTGAAATAAATGCTTTGAGTTTGAGTTTGAGTCAGATAGGCAGACGCTCCATGTTAAATACTGGTATTCAGCTGCATCCAGTTAGACTGGAAGCCAACCCCAACATAATTGGAAAAAGGAAAGGCTAGACAGATGATGATTAACTGTTTCATTGTCGTCAGTTTCCACACACCTACGAGTACATACTAACTTGTTAAATTAATAGCTTCAGTCATTTAAAGGCGATTTCCATACGCAACATGGTTTAAATTATTAATATTGTTGTGTCGAAGTTAAATTTACTTGCCGAGTCGTTAAGTTATTGCTTATTGTGCTTCAAAGTACAATGGAGGAAAGTTGGTAAGTACGCCAATCGTGCGCTGAAGGAATTCGCTGAGCACCTGTGATGTTGGTTACTGTATATTTTGAAAGTATGTGCTATTTACTGATTATTTATTCCATAATAAATGGCTTGACGCCTGAGGTGGCAAATTAAAACTGATTTATTAATGAAAGCTTATACTTGCTTGTGTCTGGGAAACAAAGTAGGCAACTAATAATGTCAGTGAAGATCTTGAATGAAATGGACAAAGGACGTTAAGAAGAAACTATTTGCGTTCAGTTGGCAGTCTATGTAGCCAACAGTTTACGACTATAATCGTAAACGAAATTGATGTGACAGAATTTCGTTTATGCAAAAGGTACTTGATTGGGTATGTTGTTAACTAACCCGCACAAGCAACAAAGCAACTTTAATAGCTGAACAAGTGGCCCACGTGCCTTTGTGCGGTAATAAATTCCTATAAACGCCCTTTCTATCGGGCGTGGCATATAATAATAAATTCATAACGTTAAGTACCCCATTTAGCGTATAAAATGGTTGCATCATTAAAAACCTATTCAAAACTACAGTTAAATCATAATTATGTTACTTTTACATTGCACCATCAGCGATCAAGTGATCTGACCCCTATTAACCTTTATCTAGTCGATAACCGCCCCGGAATAGTATAGTTTGGAAATACTAAGACAGCAAATTAGTTTAGCATTAGTTAGCAGTACTATGAACACTTTGATCACGAAGTATATCGGGTTCAGAAGTTCAACTTCAGGAGACGTTCACTATCTTTTGTAGTGTCGAAATTGTATGAACACTCAGAGGTTGGAAAAGGCAGTAGGGGAGTTAAAAGCAATGTGTATTTCCACTAAAGCATACTTGATTGTCCGTGTGAAAGATGATATGGCTAGAAGAGAGAGAGAGAGAAGTGTGAAAGAAGAAGACGTGTAGCGCCGCGCGCCCAAATTTTGGATAAAGGCAAGAGGATGATAATGATACATTGGTTGTCTTCTACTCAAATCGTGAGGATCTCCAGGTTCTTCAGTGGAACGTGTCGGAGCCTCTCCTGCGCCTTGTTTACGTCCTGAAGGAAACAAGAGTCCTCTAAGACTATTCAAAGTTCTTTTCTAAGGAATTGTATTCTCTTCTAAGCTAACAAGCTAAGAACAATGGTGGTTTTTCTGTCCCATCTCCTCCTTGGCTTAACGGACACACACAGCCAGACAAATTGAATTCATCAGTGCATTGTAACCGAGACAAATGGCGTTTTTATTGAAGCCGTCGGGACTGATGCAAAATAATGTAATGTCACTGCTATGATTTTAATATCAGTGAAACGCTGTACTGACATACTTCGCGTGATGGTCCTTTTACAGAAGCGGGGAATTAATGGACCATCAGTGTGTGTTAGTCAGTAATTTATGCTCAATGAGGGTAGGTAACATTTGGTCGGTGGCCCGCAACTTTGTCTGCACTCGGAAAGTATTTCTGTGTATTTAAATATTCCCAAAATTCGTCTAATTCATGTCAACTGCACTATAGTAAATGTTATTTCATCTTAAACACAAAGCTTATTTCAATATACCATTTCAATATAGAGTGTAGGGGAGGTCATTGGCAAATAGTTACCCCGTATGACCCTGGATATACTTTATCGACAGAACATTCCAAAAATACCAGATACAATAAGATACCAGATGAATAAAAAAAAAAGTCAAATTACTGGAAAATGGTTGATATTTGCACAGGGGTCATTTGGTTGCAAATGACCTCCAATACATCTCCTTAATGGATTGCCAACGTATTACAACAAATAACCCTGTATTTTATTTATTTATATAAACAATAAACATATTAATTTCATTTATTATTAATTATGTAATACCAAAATGTTTGTTGAACACAAGAATTTAATTAACGACTCTAATCTTCGTTGACCCAACCTCATTGTCACTCCATCTAACATATTGAAGACCTCTATCATCCAAAGTAAACGCTTTCTCCGGTGAACTGTGAACCCTTGTAACTTCATATTAGCCTCCTTATCAGTTGACCATGGCTGAGCGAGTGCTGCTCAGCTGCCCAGTCCCTGGCAAGCGATCCGTCAATGGAGCCCGATTCATCTCTCTTATCTGTAATGTATTCTACCGTACAATCGACGAATCGAACCCTTGCGTATTGTTCACGAATTTCGGGATAAGTGGATCTCGGGGTAATGTTTGTAAATTGGCAGGTAAGATGATCGATTAAATTGTTTTGTTGTGTTGATCGTGTGTATTGAGGTGTAGATTAAATTGTTTTGTTGTGTTGATCGTATGTATTGAGGTGTAGATTTCAAAGTTCAATCACGTTATGGTTTTCTTTGCAAGCCAGTTTATGCCTGACCTAGAGTTGTGTATTGTCCTCTCCAAAATATGTCCGTCACCTTAAAGGCTATTTTTATTTGCTCATCACACGATAGAATCTTTTAAATATATTTTCCTATGCCAACTATTAGTCTGATCAGTGCTGTAGCTTTAAAGGTATTATTTGTGTTCTCACTTAATACAAATTTGAAAACTGTCGAAGACATAAAATACTAGACTGTACTTAGTTCATAATCTCTTTGAAGATAAACCCAACTAAAATATTTCAATAGTACTGAACCGCAATGGGTGGTGAATACCATAACACTGAGAGGAGGGATGTGAGTCATAGTGATGTCTATAATACTGAATATCACCCTCTTACTCACAGGGGGAGAGATACTTTAACAACAAACATTAAATACAGTCTACGCTTGAAGAAATTTATGAAAATAAGAAGAATCCACGACAAACACACAACTAGCTTCATACAACAGCTTAGCAGTTAAATCCTACTTTAATTGAGCACAGTAGGTTTAAGATTACACAATTGACAACCAAATAAACATCAGTAACGTCTTTAACTATTGTAACATCACTGTTACCACACACAACAGTAACAAATTTACAGACAAACACACGATTCAGTGTCTAATAAACCAAAAGGCTTCCATTAACAGGAATCGTGATCATCCAGCTGTCGTGAGAATGTTAGTCGAGTTGCGAAACACTCGAGTTGACAGTATCGAGTCGGCTAGGTGAACGATAATCGATATAATGAGAGGGGGACGCAATCGATGTCCAATGTATAATGCAGGGACTAACTACAGTTACCAGTAAGGAGTTTTACGGAAAGCTCACCTAGGTTGTTATTTATTGACAGGTGTTCGTGGTAATGGTGTTTTTCCCTACATAACATCACGCCTTTATTCAAAGGGTCAGGCAGACGAGTACCTATAGTGCACACACATTTCGCCCGTTATATTTAAGTCCCATGTTAGAGGGGGTGAGCTTATTGCCATCAACCGGGCTCAAATACAGACTCCGGCTGTTACTGAGAAAATATCGAATGAAAAAGGTCAATAACGCTTTGCCCGACCAGGGTATAGAACCCAGGACCTCATGCTTAGAAGTAGCATTTGCGACCGCCAGACCTATAGCCGTTCTTTTTCTTTCTTCAGGAGCTACTGAAAAAAATTAAATTAAAAATAAAAGTAATAAATTTAGATGTACGTGATTATTGTTTTTCTAGTATTGGTAATGGCTTCAAGATATGTGATTCGAAGATTAGTGAAAGAGAAATTGGTGCCGATTCTCTTGTACACCGGACTAAACTATCACCAAAATTCCTTACTTTTGGCTGTGAGAATCTTAAAGCTATTCTGCAAAATAAAATCTCTAAATTTAAAAATAATTTTGACACACCTAAAATCAAATTTGGCAATTGCGACTCTACGAGATATTTTGTTAGAGCCGGAGGCTCGCTTTATGTGTAGCCTCGACATGTTTTGTATGGGATTTTTCACTTTTTGTATGGAAAATATGAAAAATTATTACCTACATGTTTATGTGTTTTATTAAGGGGGTCGAAATTTTAATTATTTTTGCGATAGGTCACACCGTTTTCGAGATATATAAGCAAAAGAAAAGAAAAACAGATGCAGTACTGTTTTTGCATCTGAAGTCGAGGTGTTGGTGTGAATTTTAGTTCATAACAACAAATTTTATTCCACACCTTTTTAATCGCGATTAAAAATTGTCAGATTTAGTTAGACAATCAAAATTTTAGGTGAAAAACGTCAAATTCAGAATAGCAAAATTGCCATTTTCACAAAATTATTATCTCAGTGCCATCTTAGTGCTGTCAAACTGACATAATTATAGTTAAGTTGTTTAGTCAATTTCAGAATGTGAACTCGTCGTTTGACAGGATTAAACAAAATTTTGGTGATTTTTACTCTAGTCTAGAGAATTTTGTGACAAGAGAATCGGCACCATTAACATATATCTTCCAGTTTAATTTCCTACCGACTTGGATTAACTTCAGCTACAAAATATTGCATTTAAAGAGAAGTACATAATTTATCGATTTAATTAGATGGCCGCTAGACATACAATGTTAACCCTCCAAGATCAAAATTCCACGAGACGCTTCCATTTTCACGACCATTAAATTTAATAACCCTATAATTTCGTCACTGTTTATTAACCCTCCAAAGTTTGGAAAATCAAACGCCAATAAAACGTGGACATTATAGCTGCAGGGTTGAACCCTGAAGTTTACAGAGAGCTTCAGTTAAATGAATTTGTGCTTTGAACGTACAGTCGCGCACGGCGTTTGTAAGATGATACTGTTGATGTTGGCAACACTGTTTGTTGGGAAGTTAAAGTTTGGATGTATGCTGTTTTTGAATTTTTCAGTTTTATTACAGAAAAATATATTGTTTTGGTTTGTTTGCAATGAAACATGTGAGCATAGACTATTTACTGCACAGGCTAAGCATTACTTTGACAAAACATCGATGCACTGATTCCTAGCCAAAAAATATTGTCACAAAGGTTTTCATTGAGTTTAGTCTAATGTCAGAAAAAGGAAGGTTAGAGTATCTACAGTTTAATTCAAAATATTATCACGATACTGCAAAAGGCATCTAAAAAAAAAACTCCGCTGTTAATGAAACTATAAACCTCAAACTTCTGTAACTGACGATACCCTGCCGAAGCCCGCGGCGTCCAGTGATCCAGACGTTTCATTAGTATCCCAACATTATCGACCACTCAACCCTGACCTCCCACCTCACAAGGAACCTCCCCTTTCAATCCTACAGCTCAAACAACCAGCGAGGTGTGGGAGCTCAACAATAACTGGCCATTAATTTGTACGCGCGTAATTCCGCACTAGTTGTTCCCGTCAGTTTGTTTGACGGAATTTGCATAGTTATTAGCCCCGTCGTTGTTTATTTAATAGTGGATATTTGTTTTATTTCTCAGTTTCAGAGGGGAGCTTTTTAATTATTTTAGGATTTGGAATTATATTAATATGTTTGATGCTAGTACTTAGTAGCAGAGCATGCAATATTAATATTTAAATCTCTTTGAACGTTTTAATTTAGGAAGAGGAAGATTTGCTGATGTATTTAAAATGTTTACGGCCACTATTTATTCGTTATTGCGTTCCTTTTTTATACATTTTAGATACCAAGTATTACCGAGAAAGATGAATGACTCAATCGTAGATTTGATCAGATAGGAGCAGAATATATTTTTCAATTTAACTCTGCAATTTTATAAATTATTCCCTCTTTCTTGATTTCCGATTCAATTCACAGAGATAGAATGATTCAAATTATAAAGCAGAAAAGGTTTTGAATGCGAGTGTACAATTTGTGTGAAGTATGATTATATGATCTGAGAAAGATAACATAATTATTTGTCTTTGAGAACTGTAAAGTTTAAAGAAATTTCTAATTATGAACTCTTTGCTACACTTTTCTACTACAGCCGGATACGCTGAAGAGGACTATAGAGGCTGTAACTTTAAACACCATCAACCTCTTAAGTGGTCATTGTGAACAACTTTTACTATGGGACCAAACCTAAAATTGCGTAAAAAATACATATAACCTGCTCCCTACATGTTGACGAGTTACGCAAACATAAATGTAGGATACAGCCGATCTTATTTCGCGATTTTACTTTTGGACCCATAGTTAAGGTTGTTCAGTAGGTACAATGACCTTGAGAGGTTGATGGTGTTTAAAATTACAGCCTGTATACTGTATGCTACGCTTTTATATAATTTCACATTCTTCATTGCGAAACCTCTTCTGCAAATAAACTTGCATTGCGTTGTACCCATTAAATAAATACAATAAACAACTATTATTCAATCCGCGATGCAATATTATTGTATAGCATTGTATGTAGATGCTGTAGGTCTGTTTGTCACTGCCCATTGTCCTGTCCACTAGCTAGGCTAGTAGCTAGCCTGACTTGTGGATACGCCAGTGCTCACAGCGACTGCTAGCTTTTGTTATTTTAGTTTCGTTTTTGTTACAAGGATATTAAGTTAGCAGCTACCACAATCAGAATAGAATGTTTAGTTTGTAAAAAAGGAGGGTTATATTAACCGGATAATATAAAAATAAATATTTGCCAAGTGCGTGTCGGACCACGCAAAATCAAGGGATCCGAAGTTGTGATGAATTTAGCCCAAAAAAAACTTAACTTTGTATTTAAAAAAATGTTCTCCTACGAGTATATACATTGATCTACGTCATACGATATTTTGCGAAGCAGTGATGCTCGCGAAGGAGGAGGCGGAATGCATGAGGGATAGGCAAAATTCGCGCCCTCACACCCCTAGTTGCCGCAGGAGACGCCCTGGGCGTCGGGAATCCCAAGCCGATTCCCGGCCACCGTAGGCTTGAGTTTGTGGACGGCGAGCAATGGGTAGCTCACCGTCCGATAATGACCAGGCCCGGGTCGACAGCGCGTGTGGGTCATTGCGCGCCTCACAGAGATGTCAGCAACAATGACGGGGTCCGCTAGGGCCGATGCCTGCCAGGGTTGCGGGAAAGTCCGAAAGGGTTACCATGGCCCCTGGCACAGGCAACTGAAGGAACACGGGTTAGTCAGTAAGTGTCTGACACTGCTCCGCCCAGAGCGGGAGAAGCTATATGATGATTTCCCAACCTCAAAAAAAAAAGGTATTTAGTGTAGTAATTTATAGTATCTAGTTACCGTTATTACCGGTCATTGAGTACCTACTTCGTTGATTGACAGAAGGGACACAGCACAATTTAATTTGGTTGACGTTTCCTCACACTGGCAGAATCACCGCTTTCGCTCCTCTAGCTTAGAGGACACCGCCTCAAGTTTATCTTCCAACCCCGCCATCAAACTAAAACCTAACTATAATGACAAGTAATTAGTACAACCATACACTATGCTAAACGCGGATCCATTTTCAAAGTTTCTCCACTACAACAATAGTTACGCAGACTTCGCAGTAGTCCCGAAACCCGAGACGGCCCGAACCCGACACGGCCGGGTCCGGGGCTGACCGTATGTTCTGCGATGTGAACACGCTTACTCGACCCTAGGGACGAGCCCTTTATGTTCAGACATGCTCCGTGAGCAGTCACTTAGATTAACTAGTCGCAAATTGTGCCTCTCTATAGGAATGTTTGTAGATGTGTGTTTGAGCGGAAATGGATGTGATATTGTGTTGTAAGTTGATTGTACATATGCAACAGGAATGTCGTAGTAAAAAGGTACCTAGTGATTTTTCGTTATTATTTATTTTCCATAAAGGGTTTTCTGTTGATTTACGGAAGAATTTACAAGATAGGTATTCATCTACATAGTATACTTTCTCACGCAGAGAAGATCCGCCTATTAAGCTTGCTATGTTTAGTCCCTAAATTAGACTAAATCCAGCTAAATTGGAGCATTGATATACAATTAACAGTGTCATGTCGCGACGATGTTTTCTCAGATAACCAGAGTTCATATTAGGCTGTTTTAAATGATCCTACTTGAATAGCGCAGGTGAAGAGACCGAGTCGTTCAGCAGATGTTTACGAAAGCTACATAGCCTCACGGTTACAAAACTGCGCCGTTCGGTCGCTTGCTCCAATCTCAGAGGTTAATTCCCCTCGGGTCGATCGGTTACCCTTTGACGCTCGTTATTATGGTAATGACTGAATTATTGGCTAACGAGCAAGAGATCTAGGTGTTTTGTTACCGATACGTTGCCAATATCGATGCTTTTAAAGTAAAATAAATCTTTTGTAACGTAAGAGTTGAGCATTTTTCATAAATGAATCAACTTTATCCATAATATAATCGTTTACATCCATGAGAGAACCTATCTTATCCATCGTAAAAATTTAATATAGTATATAGTATTTCAGTTGCAGTGAGATTTGGTACGAATAGATGAACACTGAACAATTTCCGTTTCAGAAATGAGTTGAGATACATCTGCCAAGAATAATAAAAGTTCTGTCTGGTTATCTGTACTTGAAAAGGATGGCGATGCAGCGAGAAAATTATTTATTTATTTTATTTTATTATATTTAAGAAGGCTTACAGACTAATAACAAATAAATAGGTAACAACAACATAATTCATCAAGTTGCTAATAACAAGCCGCCACAGATATATAGCATATCGATTACATAAAGCCGAACAATTAAAGTACATAAGTAAGTAGGTTAGCTAAGTTATATTTATTTGTTTACGTTGCTAATATGAGTTTAAGAACCACTAGCCGGTGCTTCATTCACAAAAAATGATTTGGCTAAGAGCGTCCTTGCTGTGCTTATCTTAGTGCAAAATAAGTCAACATCATGCTCAGAAGATACACCTGGACCTGGTTTCCTTGAATGCCTTGGAATCAGTACCGTAACACACAATTCCTCATAACATAATACATATAAGATGTAAAATAGGTTCACAAGAATGTTACCATACATGATATTGTAGCCCCAGACGATCAGTCCAGTTTGTTAAAGCTGGGGGCGAAAGTAACATGTATAACGGTGCATTTAAATTAGATTCATAGCTACCCTCTTCAGAGTAATCACGTTGGACAGTTATTGTTAATTGGAGAGGAGAGATGACTACTGCCATTACCACGAAACTGTTGAGGGTACAGACAAGGAGAACTATCTCTTATGGGGAGAAAGTTGAAAAAGTGTCCAACTTAAATAGTAAATAATAGTTCAAAAACCCTCCAAAATAGCGCTAGCGTAGGCAAATTGTGTGGTATGAATGTAGCAGTTGTTATCGGATTGAAGTATGCCGAGTTAGAAAATTAACGGATTGAAGTACCTGCCGAGTCAGACAATTAATATTTTTAGTGACTAGAGTAATTAGTGTACCAATATACCATACCTCAACAATTAACGTAGTCCAACATTATTTCGTAAACGATGAAAACGAGAAGTCACGATGAAATGTCCAAAAAAATACCCTATTTTAATATAGGTCGGTACTCTAGCCAAAACTGTATGAGGATACTTTCTATTCTCATCAGCTCCGATTCTCATTATCTTCACGACATTATTTCAGCACTGCTGCCCCCTCCCCCCCCACTCAATATTCCTGGGCCCGTTATAATGGTCCAATAAGTTAATTAAGTGGAGATTTCCTTCCGAGATGCGGCGTGTGCGCCCAGTGTGAAGGGGCCACGAGCCTCGTAAAATTAATTAGCCTTAAGTAATTTATTTTGTTAATTTATTGCCGGGAATGGAACTTGTAAGGTTGTGTTATGAATTTTGAATGGTTGGCAGTGTTGTGTTTTGTTTATTAGGTCGTGTATGGAACGTTCGCTGTCTCGTGGCTGATGGGGGGTTGTTGTTTTGATTGTCTGGTCATGCACTGTTTTTGTATATGACCAGTATTTCATTTTCGGTATTTTTAGTTTTTAAACGACCGTAGGGCAGAGTATCGTTTTGTCTGTGTGCGTGTCAAATTCTTTTAATTTAATGACATTTTAGAATTATTTCTCTACAACCGATCAAATGTATATTTTATTGATGGTAAGTTTATCTCTGTGAAAGCGTAGCATTCTATCTACGCGGCATAGCACCGGCGGCGGCGGCGCCTGCGCTTCTGACGTCCAAACTGACAGGTGGCGCGATCAATCACGGTAATCCGTCGTGAAGCTGTTTCAATTCTAAACTATAGAAGGGCATTCACCTACCTACAGATGCAATAAAAACTTATACCACTGACACAATTGTCTACAGATCTGAATGACATAATCTTTTATCTGTAATTTTATAATTATACCTATTAAAAAAAAATGTAAAATAGGTAAGTAATTTGATATTAGTATGAGTTTCTTGATCCAAGTCCAACAATTTCAGATGAAATCTAAGTTTTCTCGATTTGCCATTGGAACAAACAAATGATAATTGACTGCACGCATCCAATTAACCGGTATCACTAAAACGTTTCCTACTGCTAAGTATATTACTTCTTTTCGTAACCCAGCTTCTTACTATAACTGCAACTGACCGTCAATAATCCCAGTCCAAAACCGTGGCATCAGTATTAATTATCAATTAATTACTAACAACAATCGCTCGCTTGTTGACAGCAACTAATACGTGAATACACGAACAACAGTCGGCTCCTGATCTGACACCCGATACCGGAGTACCTAATACTGACAGTTGTATTAATTAACATGTCATTAGGTATCAGCGGCTCATCTTGTTCGAATTGATAGGTATCTAATTCGTGATTTGATTGCACTGCGAAAGACTGACCTGTTGGATTATGGATTGATTTACATAATTAGCGGTGTAATTTGTGAAACGAAATTAGCTTATAATCAATCATTATATTAGTCGAAACACATCTTTTGCCTTTTCCCTAAGCATCGTTTATTATATCAACTCTATTTGAAAATGGCATTTAAATTTGCTCATGAAACGAACGATCATCGACTACCTTGCCATCATCACAATTGTAATACTTCTCTTTGAGAGCCCACAATATCTCACTTTTACCCAGACGAAGGACGTTTCTTGTCTACTTTAATTATTTAAGTTAATCCTTTAGTTACCTCAACACCTAATAGTGAAGGAGGAGGTTTATCTCCACCAAGGCCCAACACGTTTTCGACTAATGCAAACCACATCAAACGTATCACATTGTAATTTCGTCCCACATAAGATTCAGCAATCAATCCGACACACTTGGCTTCTGCTCCTCCATCCTACGCCGATTTAGTTTCCGATGCGGGACTAATTAGCACATCATTATGAAACAGGCGTGTAATATGTTTAGTTGTACCACTGCCGAACGTAATAACTATTTAGTAATCTGTGGCCGAGGTTCCTGACACCCACGCGAGTTCATATTGGCGGTAACTAATGCCCTGTCTTGTAAATGCTTTAGTTTTAATAATCGTATCAAAGTGTAAACCCTTCGTAAGTTGTGCTGCAAGTATACCAACAAAGCTCATACAATATTGTTGCATTGAGCATCATCAACGATTAATACCTGAATATAAAAAAGATGGCATGTTTACAAAAGTGTCAGTGAAGACTATTTGTGTCAAGTCATTCGACCTTCAATCAAAACTAATAAACAACATTATTTTGTGTGTTTAATTTCTTGTCGCGAAGAAAAGAAAGAGTGTGTAATGTGGTACAGCAACAAAAAAAATGTCTGTAGACAGCAATATGTCTGGAACATCCCATTTAATCCCTAAATGCTGTCGTTAAATGGCAATTTCGAATGTAATGAGTTTTGCGTTGTTTGATAGATAATTAATCGGTTTACTCCTAATAAATGGGGAGTTTTTGAGGGACTAGATTTATGTTGAAGCTGTCAGGTGTTAGATTATCTACTTTAATGTTATTTTTTCATATGTGAGAAGGTCGAAGGCCTAAGCGGGTTTACCTTGAGGTACACCTGCTCTATTGCTCTTTGATTGCCTAGAATTTTCACAAGATTTTTTATTGGTCTGTGACGCTTTTGATTCTAAAATTACTTTAAACGATCTCCCCAACCGTTAAGAAGTTCTTATGTCATATCTTCGGAAAATATTTTGAGCCTTTCTCCACGTCCATCTTACGTGCATAAAGTTTTTATGATATACCCAACAAATATCAAAAAACTTCATGCTTGTATACGAAAAATCGATCACTGAATCATCTTCGGACCAGCACCTAACGAGTCTCGCGGAGTGAAATCAAATCTGACTCCATTGCGAGAACATAACAATTGCTCGGTGGATCCCTTCGCTCATAATTGGTGGCGCAGTTAACGTCACCGTACATCGTTTACTGGGAGTGTTGATACCGTGGTGCGGCCGCGGCATGGCGCACTGGAGGCCTGTTTAGCCTCGCAGGATACAGTAAACACGGTGAGGTTAGGACGCCTGTGTGGGCTGCGCTTTATTAGCGTTTGTAAGCTGTTATATCGTTATGATCTTCTTAAGGAGTGATTAGGATTGTAAAAGGGGTCTTTAGTTAATAATTTGAGTTATAAATATTATCAGTTATGGTGTGGTAGCTTTTGCAGTCATAACGTTAAGGTACTTTGGTGAACAAGATACTTAACAACGAAAAAGGCTGTGAGAGATCTTTGTGTTTTTTTTTAAGTTACGTGTACCGTTTTTCTCCTCGTGGACATTTATGGTCTGCGATGTTTGAACAGCTAAACGCAGGAGACAGCAACACATTAAAACATCCTACACCATAAGCAGACGATCTCAAATCACAAGTTACAACATTAGTTTAACGACATAGATGCGCCATAAAAACCCCGTAAATAAATAACCAAATGTCCATAATTATAATTTACGGCAGTCTCCCGATCGGGTGCAGTTTCTAAATAAAGCGAATGTACTGGCGTAGTAAAATCTATTACTCGTCGTGCCGCATGCCGGCTCGGGGTGTAGATTAATAGTATTCGGTTCTTATTCGCTCCTCGTATCCGTTTTATACCGTTGCGGTTAGAGAAAGGTCACGGGATGCCGCAGTGTTTTACTACGACTAATATTTTCTGGTTTGCGGAGTAGCAGTGCAGCAGTTTAGTCCAAGATTTCGTGTAATGGTTTTCTTGGCTTAGCTCTCCGAGTGTTTTATTATTCTCTAGCTAGTTCCCGACTTGGCATAAAGTAAGGCTAGATTTCTTACTTTTCTACTTTATCTTATATTTCCAACTTTAGCTTCCATGAAAGTAAATATCTCGTTCGAATCTGTAAAATTAAATCCTTCTTATAACTCCAGAGTGTAAGTTGAGAATGCCACTTGGGAGCAATAAAATCTAGTATTCCTCGGTTCCTTGTCTGGCGTAAATGAATATTATTCACTTAGCTTGTTTTATGTGGGTGTCTGCGGATTGCTCATAACTCGTAAGATCCCTCGCAGTAGCCGCTCTTTGTCGGCGATATTATAGAACTTGAAGCTCTTGAGAACTTCTGTAGGTATGACTATAACAATTGTTTTGTGGAGTAACCGTGAATTTTCTTACTCTGAAAGTGTGTCTTGCTTGAACAGGAAATAAACCATGATTTCAATACTAAACTACTACTAGAACTCAAGAAGTATGTTATAAACAGCACTATCTCACTTCCTTTCCCAAATGAATCAATCTTCGAAAGCACTTCTCCTTTCCAGTCGAATAGAATTCTTTAAAATATTACGACTCACTCAATATCTAATAGCAGGTAGTTACACCGCCATCTTGTTGTTATTTTTTTTTAGCTTCCTTCGAGTCGCCGCGCCGGTTCTCAATGGACGACGATTTACGGCAGACATCGTGGCAACAAAAAGAACCTTTTTTTCAAAATACGAACGCGACGAGTCATTCATAAAGATGACCATATAAAAGCTTTATGTTCAAACTTCACTGTAAAGAACTTTGAGCTTAAATTTTGAAGCAATAAAGTTTAATTTAAATGGTTTAGAAAGTTGTGTATGTTTTTGTAAAAGTTTGTTTAGGGCCATTTAGTTCAATGTATTGATGCGTTAATTTTTTTCTGATACCTAGTTGACAAAATTATTTGCGGTTAAAATGAAAAAGGACATTTAAATTGAAATTTATTTCGGGATGGGTGTAAATTAAATCTTGTGCCTTTCTTTAGTGAACTGTTCAGTGGTTGGTTCCAGTTCAGATTGAAAATAAATGTTCTTTTACTTTAATGTTTCTTTTTACGATCCCTTGATTTACACCTGTAGCTTTTTTATTAAAAGCAGTTTTGTGGCAGTAATGTTAGGTACTTTTTGTTTTTTCCTTTCAATGGAAAAATAAAATTTACCTATATTGTTTAATCTCATTTATGGTTATATTAAATGTTATGTACAAAACGCCACATGGTAATTTTGGCGCGTGGCCAAAATCAGAACTAAGGTCACCATCTTGCTTTTTCAACATACATAATGTAATTAATTTCGATGACACAATTTCACAACAACAGTCCCCTGTCAATGTTATTTAGGCGCCAAAATAACCTTGTAGTACTCCTTTTATTTTACGTTTCTATGGTCAGACCATAGATTACCTGATTATGTCAGTTAAAACAACCATTCCCTTAGCCCTTTCTATTTCCGCACCCAGCACTTACAAAAAACGCGAAACGCAGTCTACTCGTTATTTTTTTTCACCAGGTCACATAAGTTCAGACAAAAATAAAAGGTCAGTGCACAATTCAACATGTTAATTACAAACTAACATTGTTTTACGACGTGTGCACGTAAACATTGTGCTATGCTGAGCCATAACACGCGTTAACATTGTTAATACCGTAAATATTTGTGTGTCTGTCTGTTTGTTTGAGGGCCTATTGCACCCGCTTTGCTTCCAATTATATTATTTGTAACGTAACGAGGTTGTAATGTAACTTTATGTTATGCAGCTCTGAACTGTCTTAAATAATGTAATAGTTTAGGGTTGCCTTTTGAGAATAGTATTCAGGATTAAAGTAAAACAAAACGTGCTGCAGTACCAAATAAAAAGTTGATAAGTTGACAGAAGCTTAACTAAAACCAAACGAAATTCATGAATTGCTAAGTCAGAAATTAAAAGCATACCTAAGTAAACCAAATATATTTTTAAAAATTCTTTTTTTGATTGGTAGGTCATACTTCAGAAGTGGTCCCATATAAATTTAATCAAAATCGGAAGAGCGGTTTACAAAAAAACAACTAAGTACTTATAAATTATTTTGAAATAAAAAAAACCGCCTTCAAACGGATGTGTACGTGTAAGACGATTGTTTTCGAATTGATGTGGGGTAGGTACCATAACTAAAAAGTGCAAAATAAAATATTTTTTTTACAAAAAAAAAAACAACCGACTTCCGAAAAAAACTACAAAGTCAAAAATAACTTTAATTTTGGAAGTCGGTGGAAAAAACTAAAATACAGATGCAGACACCGACTTCCGAAATTAAAGTTATTTTTCACTTTGTAGTTTTTTTTTGGAAGTCGGTTGTTTTTTTTTAAGTTTTTAAAAACAAGCTTAAAAAACTGCTTGACGTGGAGTCCAAAGATCTATGATGTGATCCAAATAGTTATGCTTGGACAGTTACCTCATCATCCTCCTGCCCACACTTTTTATTGACACAAGCTATGCATTAAATAGGTACCTACACGAGAATTACAAGAGGAGACCACATTATTCTTTGCCGGATTATCTTTTCCAAATAATTCATTTCAGCGTCATCTAGCTCCTTCATTATTTATTTATTTATTATTTATAACTTTTCGCACAAAAGGTACAAAGGCGGACTTAATGCCTTAGGCATTCTCTACCAGTCAACCAAGGGTGGTGAAGAGATTAGATGGGAGGTGCTTTAATTGGAAGGAAAGGAAAGCATTGATTTGAGCGATGTTTAACAATGATAAAATAAAATTAACTATCAAAATAACGTACACAAATATATAAATAAGTCCTATACACATACATACTATTTACTATACTATATACTTACATAAATATATATATATATATATACAAATTCCAGGAAGAGAGATGTTGAGATGACTTTACTCTATTTGTTTCGAAAATAACTCTGCAATTTCCGCTTAAATGCATACCGACTGGTAGCCGTCCTGATATCAAGAGGAAGCGCATTCCAAAGAAGAATGGACTGAATATGAAAGGAAGAATGAACAAAGTCAGAAGTATGAGAAGGACAGAGTAGAAGAAGATTGTTAGAAGAACGTAGATTCTTAGCGTGAGAAGAACATAGGTATTGGAAGTGAGACACGAGATAAGAAGGAGGAGTGGGAGAGTTGAGAAGGGAGAAAAGCGTGGTCAAAGCACGCAAACTTCTTCTTTGGCGAATGGACATCCATTTGAGCTCAGACCTATAGCTCGACACATGATCATATTTTCTGAGGTTGAATATGAACCGGATACCATAGTTAAGCAATCTGTCGAGCTTATCCAGCAAAACCGCATTCAAGTCAAAGTAACACACGTCACCATAGTCGATCATAGGGAAAATCAAAGTCTGCACAAGCATGGTTTTCGTCTTAGCGGGCAAAAAATTCCTCAGACGATACAGGGATCGCAGAGTACCGTTGACCCTTTGACTAACACTAGAGACCTGGTGTTGCCAGCTGAGTGTAGAGTCGAGATGCAAACCGAGATCTTTCACAGTAGGGGTAATGGGTATGACGGTACCATTGAAAATAAGAGGAGGAAGAGAGCTAAGCGTCACCCTACCTATCATGCGTGAGCTTCCAATTACAATGGCCTGACACTTCGAGGGGTTTACAGACACCCCGAAACTATCAGACCACTTTTTGATAGCATCTAAGTCTCGGTTTACATCTGCTATAGCGTCAGACAAATCCTCAACCCGCTCAGCTGTATACAATTGAAGATCATCGGCATATAGATGATACGAACATCGAAGACAGTGAGTTATAAAATTAATGAAGATGGAGAATAACAATGGGGAAAGAATACCGCCTTGTGGAACACCAGCATCCAGATCACGCCAACTCGATGAGCTCTCATCAACGCGAACCGACTGCTGACGTCCCCGAAGATAAGAAGAGAACCATTCCCGCACCTCGGACGAAACCATAAGGTGGGAGAGGACAGAAAGGAGAATATCGTGGCTGACGGCGTTAAAGGCATTGGAGAAATCAATTAATACCAAAACGGTAACTTTGGTATCCTCCATGGCTTTCCTAATGTCACCAGTCACTTTAAGGAGAGCGGAGGCTGTACTATGCCCAGGCCTGAACCCAGACTGAAAAGAGCTAACAAGGTTGTTCCGATGAACAAACCCCGCAAACTGCTTGTGTACGCAGGCCTCAAGCACTTTAGACAGGAATGGGAGAATGGAAATGGGTCGAAAATGACTGGGAAGGGAGGGATTTGAAGTTTTAGGGAGTGGGCGGACATAGGCCATACGCCACAGGGATGGGAATTGTCCGGAATCAAGGGAAAAGTTAATGATGTGGGTAATTGGAGGGAGAAGGCTATCAAGGATCCAAACGACCATAGTACGACTGATGCCGTCGTAACCCACAGCCTTGGATTTGATAGACAGGATGATCTTTTTAATTTCGTCCAAGGTTACCGGAAAGAAGTGAAATGGTTCTATGAAGGGACTCGCTAGGCCATTAATGAAATCAACCGTCTGGGACAATATTTGGGAATCCAAATGACAAGTGGTTGTGAAGTGACGGTTGATATCATCAAGGCCAATTGTATTAGGAAAATCCACATGCCGTGGTCTGCCGATACCAAGAGTACCAAGGAACTTCCAGATATCAGCAGGTGAAGAAGAAGATATATTCTCGAGAATATGGCGGCGTTTAGCGTTGCGTATCATCTGATTACACCGATTTCTAGCAGCTTTGAAAAAGTTCCGATTTTCTTCACTGCGATCCCTTTTAAATTTACGAAAGGCCCGATCCCTGCTCCTCATCGCCATACGAACACCTGTCGTCATCCAAGGAGCAGGAGGACGCCGAAGCCTAATCTGCTTAACAGGAGCGTGTTTGTCATAGAGAGCAAGGACCGTCTGATTGAAAATACGCAGTTTTTCATCTACAGCTGTCGCCGCTGCCAAGTTTTCCCAACTGAGGTCTGACGCATCCTGACGAAGCTTCTCAACGTCCATGCGCGCAAAACACCGCATGTGCAGAACTTTTGGGATAGGTTTAGGCGGTTTTAGGACATATGAGAGGAAAATTAGGTCATGATGAGAAAATCCAGGCGCGGGACACTGACCATGAGAGGGAACAAGGGAGGGTGCGGATGTGAGGATTAAGTCGAGCCAAGTGTCATCGCCTGAGATGTTAAAATGGGTAGGTTGCAGTGAAAGTACATGGAGACTAACGGATTCAATGATGTGAAGGAGTTTACGGGATCGGGGAGTATGATGGGCAAGGTCAGTGTTGAAATCACCCATGATGACGCAATGTGCATACTCTGAACCTACGGATTCAAGTACCAATTCGAGGTGACAATACAATGATTCATCTCCTTCATCTGAAAATGTAACGGTTGACGATCACAAACAATGCTTTAAAGTCAAGATGGCGGCTTGTAGCATGCTTTATGGTTCTTTGTTAGCGACGACATTAAACTGACGACTGTTTGTCTTGAATTTGTCGCCGAAATTACACTTGCACTGTTGCACATCTGGTTAGGAGTGCGCAGTTTTGGCGGACGAAATATATGTTGTGATTTATGTCTTATAATTACTGTATGACGTCACGTTGGTAGTAGGTACCTAGGTAGGTACTCGCACACCAAATCCACAAATAAGATAGTCAAGCGAGTAACTAAGTCTATTAAAAAATACTAGTAGGTATCTATCACAAAACACAGAGAACACTTGTGTAGTATCTTTTCGATCAAAACAAGCCTTATACTTAATTATATTCCGAAAATAGATAGATCTTTGTTAACTCACCCGAATGAGTAATAGGTTCTTACGAAAAAATCCATACACCGGTTGCCAGATCCATTTTAGTGCTGTGTTACCCTATGTACATTTTTATACATTTAAATCTGTAATTCGCAGGATGTAAGTACATTTAAATAAAGACTATTCTATTTTGTTCTAACATGCATTTTACCCCAAACGGTTCCCTTTATCAACACAATGACTAATCCACAGAGCCCTCACAACACGCGTCAGCAAGTTTATTGACGTTCAGTGTTCACCTACCAGATGCAACTCTTCCATATTGCTTCATTTATGTTAGCAGCTCTTAACCGAACACTTTGTTAATTTGCATCGAGACGCATTAGCTGGACAAATGTTTACACAAACACTAACTTTACACTTTAGATTGTTGCAAATATTTGTTATAAAACAGTAACTTATTTCAATGTTTGTTTAACTTTAAACAGTAGGTAGGTACATTTTCTTACGTCCGGGTGTTGGAGGGAAAATTTAAGATGTAATAGGGTCTGTGGAGTTGTGGTGTTGCCAGTTAATAAGATATATTTACTTTCTTTATTCTATGCGTGTTAAAGACTCTTTTTAATAAATATCACCAGATTGAAATAATAACACCAACGACGTGCAAGATGCAACCAATTGAAGAGCGTTTATACCTTATGAGGGGCAACGTCGCAATTTAGTGTCATATTTCGTGGTTTTCAATTTTTATCATTTAATCGGAGCTATATTTAAAAAATCTGTTTAAAGAACTTTTTAGAATTACGTGAACGTGTTTAAAAAGTAAGTAACCATAATGCTTACAGTTATTTTACAATGGAAATAACGCCCTGCAAGTTTCCAATGTATTATTTGCATATAAATTGAACTGTAAACGCAACGATTTCTTACACACACACACACACACACACATTTGGTGTAGTGGCTACAGTGGCTAAGTGTAGTCAGCGAAACCAAATGGTCCTGGGTTCGAATCCCGGTAGGGGCAAATGTTTGTATGATGAATATGGACATTTGTACCCGAGTCATGGATGTATATTTATAATATGTATGTATTTACGAAAAAAAAAATGTATTTAAGTAGTGTATCAACCATCTGGTATCCATAACACAAGCCTTAAGTGTTAAGTGCTTAACTTGGAACTAGATGGTGCTGTGTGCAATGTCAGACGATATTTATTTATTTATTTTTTATTTAGTTTTCACATAATTATAAAAAGTTAATTAAACAGATTTTTAAAATACGAAATATGACACTAAATTGTGACGTTGCCACTCATAAGCTATAAACGCTCTTAATGACCTAGGTTAAATGATCTATGAATCGACCTGTCTATGACCTATAGACCGTAAAATTTTCATTGCGGCAACTGTTAAAATCACGAAGTTAGTAGGTAACATGTGCCGACTGAACAGTAGTAAAGTATGATGTGATGATACCAAACAAACAGAAATCAAACAACAACAAAAATTTAAAATCAAAGCTGCCATCATGAATACTGCAATAAAGCCCGATATAAATAAATTCATACGTGAAAACATCATAAACACGACACAAACGCTATCTGTAGTCAGAACGCTTTGTTCTATGTTTACTGCTTCACGCTTGCTCTTCTTTACGGGGCTGGCAGTGTTAGAAACCGTGCTAAATGCTAATTGAGCCGCCATGATGATGGGTCAAAGGCCAGAACTGTATTAAGGTTAGTGATAATCTGATTTGTTAAAATAATTCTTAAATCATTGTTTTCCGATTTGCTCGGTCAAAAGGATTTGTCCGAGTTTATGAATTTGTTTATTCCACGGAGTATTTCTATACTCCGTGGTTTTTCCCATCAAACACAAATTCATAAAAGGAAAATAAATTTTACTACACTACACAATAGGTACACTGCAAAAAGGTTTTTCTAATTGTGTTCTTCTTCTTAGCGTATTGATGGCAAATATCGATTAAACATAAGTTTATTTGTTATAAAAAAATGTGTTTAGTTTATAGGTATTAAGAACTGGAAAACACATAGTTAATTAAAATAATGTATCTTAAATAAACAGAAGACCACCAAAAAACTCAAGAATTGGTCAAAGCTATAGTTCAGCCGGAAGACATATAATTTGTCTCCACCGGTCTTATATCAGCTGTTCTATTTAAAACTTCTATAGTAGGTAGGTCTACCCATATGTTTATATGTATTTCGTCACTTGTACCTAAGAATAGTTTGTCGCATGTATTCGTGGGTGTATCAGGTGGGTCGGAGATTCTACCTGCGTGTTAACATCGACATCAAGTGCCAAATTCGATCAGCTACGATTAACTGCGTCGGTGATTTTAAGGTTACCTAAATGTTTTGTTATGCGAATTAATTCATTAATTAATTTCTTGATGAACATGCCCTCAGAACTAGGGGAACCACCTGCCCGGGATTTGCCCGGACGTGTACATACGGCTACACATCAAGCTATACATTTCCAGTTTACACTGACCTCTAATTGCAAGGGAATCTTATACAATGCGAGATCAGCTTATACTGGAAATGTATAGCTTGATCTGTAGCCGTGCGTACCTTACTGGCCCTCGTCCGGACTTGGTCCAGTCTTGTCATACACAGGACTTTTTGACTGAAGGGTTTTTGTAAATAAGGTAAAATGTATTTTTCGTAAATTTCCTGCTTTTTCTCAGGACTTTTCAAATTTAGAAATGGTAACCCTGATTAGAACAAACTATGTTCTGAATCTCTGTGAGGAAGTTCATGTTTAGTATGTAACCGTTACATCCTGAAAGTCTAGCAATAGGTCAATCAATTATATAGGTATCTAATACCTATTTCCCTGATAGCATTTACAAATGTCGCCACTAGGATTAAATCATTCGGAAGCTAATACATTAACATAGTTATATAGCAAGCATCCGAATAAATTCAATTATAATTAAATTATTACAATAACTATTCGAATGTAATTACAATCAAATTGTCATTAATCTCATTATGTTTCAAATCAATACAAAAGTAACCCTATCTCCTTGGAGCAAGGTGTAAAGTTCAATAGATATTGTTGTGTATTGTGAAGAATGACGGATGTCTGAATAATGGGTGAGCACAGATTGTGGTATTTGTGTTGTGGATTATTATTATGTAATTATAGCTATCATTTTGTCGTTTTGTAGAGCAGCAAATTGTTTTTGTTGCTCAATCAGGCCATTTGTTGAGTATATCACTGATACGAATAAATCTAGCTCGTTTTATACCTACCTATACCTTCAACATTAAAGTCATTAACAGGTTAAAAACCGGTTGAAGAGGAATGAGTAGTTCAGAGCCTAGAAACGAGCTTTCACGAAAATGAAGTTTAATTTTCTTGTGTTACGTACCTACCTTAGTATGTACCAACTCAATACCTAATCACTTGCTTAATATTATTATTTTTGTTCCAGGTAAATGACTTCCCCCCATCATCAGCAACTATGTGTAAGTCCAGACATCAGCATTTCAGCCGAAAGACGTCCACTGCTGGACATAGGCCTCCCCCAAGCACCGCCACTTCGACTGGTTCTGTGCTTCTCGCATCCAGCGGAATCCTAAGGCTTTCACCAGGTCATCGGTCCACCTTGTGGAAGCCCTTCCAACGCTACGTCTCCCGGTACGCGGTCGCCACTCCAGAACCTTTCCGCCCCATCGGCCAATGTGCCCTGCTCACCGCCATTTAAGTTTGGCAATTCTTCGGGCTTTTTCCAATGATTATACTCGTAAACTAACGTCATTGGCTTTTTCGGTTACCTTGGTTCTCATACGGATCACAGACATAGATACTGCAAATTACACAAAACAGTACCCGAAAGTTTACTAAATGATTATTTTCATTAGTAGTTACTTATTATATAAGTTTGTATTAATAAACATAGGTACCTTGGTTAAATTATAATATAATAGATACTTACTTATTGATGTGTACCGAAGTCATAACTTCCGGATAATCAATAATGTTTTGCTACAATAATTGCTCAATCATTGGTTTTAGTAATTTTCAGAATGATTGAACATTAATTTGGCTGTTTGTTTCCTTATTTTCTTTCTCAACTTCTAAAGTTAATTGCAAATGTATGAATCATGGATTGGATTTATCGAGTATTTTACGAGATAAACAGTTTACTGATTGATTACAGAAACACCACATAATAAATGTACTAAATCTATGGAGTCAAGAGTTTAAATAACTAGTGAAGTTTATCTTTGAAGTTAGCTAAGTGAGAAGCAGATGTTTCCGTTCCTAAATAAACTGGATGATGATATTAAACATCTATACTGATCTATCTATACTAACCATCGATCATTTATTATTGATCGATGATAATAACGTGTTAATCTGGAACTACCAGCCGGATTTGAATAAAGATTTTTGCATTTGATAGCCTAATTCTTGAGGAATATTTAAAATTAAATAGCCTATAGCCATAGGCTATTTAACATCATGCTAGGACCCTTAAGAGCCGAGCAAAAAGAAAAAAAGTCAAAAAGAACGCTAAGCGAAAACGAAGTAAGTAATAGGCGGGCGGGCGATGCGATGCGTTGGGGTGGGGCGGACGAAGTCGCGGGTAAATATAGTCGTCTATCAAATCTAACAGGACTAGCTTCTGGCAGCTTCTGGAAGTTCCAAGTACCAACATACATATAGGATTAAAAAAAGTACCCAAAAACTTCAGCTGAATTTTCATCGCAATGCGTTTAGCGTTGCAGCCATTTAAAATTTCGCTTGTCACAGAGTAAAAAAGTCTCAAGGTTCCGCCGGTACATCCTTGCGACATTACAGACGTAACAGCTGTAGTCACTGGCTGCAGCTAAACTGTCGGGAGATTCCTGTTCCGTGTAATGACGCTGCGGCCGCGCCTGTACCAACAGCAAATAAGTTAAGTTGTTGGAACAGTTTCAAAAACATGAAAATAGTCGAAAGATGTCGTGGGACACCCGGTTGGAACGAAGTTCCTTTTGCTTTAGCACACTTGACTAATAAGAGCTAGACCGAATAAAGTGTAACAAAAGTGTCAAAATGTAGGTAACACTTTTTTCAGTCTAGCGCTCATTCGCCGTTGGTGCTGAGTATAAAGCCTCCTTCAAACAAGCGCGACACGCGACGCGAATCGCACGCGGTACAAAAGCACCGCTCGTCGCGCGACAGGCGGTGCCTATGTGTCGCGTCGCGTGTCGTGCCTTTTTTTGGGAGTCTTAAGGTGCGAAGAAGAACTTTGTTCCAAAAATAGAGTCGGTTATAGTAGACCTTGTAGATACACGGACATTTAGTAGGAGGAAATAAGCCAAGTCGATTATATTAATTGAATTTTCCCTCTTTGAAGGTCCTTCTCCTGACGGACCTGGTCGAAAACATTCTGAACCTGGACAATAAAATCAGTATTCCACACCGCTATTGACGCCTGTTCGCTACCGAATTATTCCATTAGTAAATAAATAAAATAAAGGCACCAAATGTATAATTATGAAAATAAAAGACTCAGCCTTGTTATAAACTAATTTAAATACCTTCCAGGTAAAGCAGACTTATTTGCCGACCGTGCTTTCCGGTCGGCCGGTCGCAATGACCGTCTTGCCAACTCATCATTACAGTATTGGCAAAAACTCTAATAACCCATTGTTTAATGACCAAACAATCGAGCCGCCATCGAGGGGTCTCTTAGACTCAATTGTAATTTCATCACGAGCTAATTTAGGGTTACAGAACTTGATCCATAATCATATACGAGTGTTGCAATTTATGAATTATTGTATGAATCGAATAAAGGCTCCTTCAAGCAGGCGCGGCACAAAGGCAACGCTCGTCGCGCTACACGCGGTGCCTTTGTGTTACGTGCGATTCGCGTCGCTTGTCGCGCCTGTTTGTAAGAGCCTTTACTATACCTTAGTGTGTGTAAGTTTGGGTGTGTGTGTTTAATAATGAAACGTAATTTTTTTACGAAAAGTTGATTGATGGTTTGATCCGATCTTGAATGTTATTAGAGTCAAATGTAAATGTTACCCTGTTGTCGGAACTCTGAGATAAGTTAATCTGCAACTGTGTGATGGATGACCAGGAAATTTAGCTTCATAAAGATCTTTTGCACATGGCTTGTATCTGCAGATTGATCTACTTATTAACTTGTAATATTACGTAATGCTGCTACTTTTCCCGACAAATCACACTGTCAAGCATGTTTCCAGTGTTTCCCAAAATCAGTGAGAAGAACCTCAAAATGCTTCACATTTTCCGGACTTTTTAAAGCCTGTACAAAATGGCGGATTGTCAAGTTTATGCGAGGTCGCCGACGCTCGGCTGACATATAGCTCGGCTGGTGTGCCGGCAGCGGGCACTCGTTGTGTAGGTGTAGGTATCCTGGGAACACTGACAGCAAGGGTTATGTGGGCTAAGTAATAGGAGGAGGCGGGTCGCGGATAGAAAGATAAAACGTTGTAATACCTACATTATTTCTAAGATTTATACAGTTGTAGGGGTTTTTGAAGTGACTTTCGTATGCAAAATGTTGAAAATCTTTTCCAACGATGGTCAGTTTTTCTAATATAAACATGGGTTTTCTATCAAGGTAATAATTCCGAATACATCCTTAATTTTCGTTTACCTTAAAAACCTCTTAGTGCTCATACACACGAACGGCATGCATCAAAGGCAGAGGCAACTGCAGCCGTCGACGCATGTCGGCAGCTGCAGTTGCCTCTGCCGATGCCGGTGACACGTGCCGCTCGTATATATGAGCACTTGAGGTATCATTGTACTCGTCATTATGAAGAACATACTTCAGGAACAACCACTGACAACAAGGATACCTCGGTGCTATGACCTTAGATTTTCTTTAAGCTAAACACTAAACCTGCACGGTGTGTTTCAGACAGGCAAGACTAGATTGTAGCAAACATGATAAAATTAATCATGTAGAGCTTGTTTCGTTTTGTAAACGTATGTAAGACATGTGAGAGTACCTACCTATATTGCTCAGTGTGAAATAAGGTCCTTTGGGAAATTTGTTCATTGTTTTGTCTTTGCATACAGAATAAGCTGGATAAGTTAAATATTCCTTTACTTATTACATTTGCAGGAAAAGTTGAACGAACAAAAGTTATCAGTACCTACGTAGTTTTAGAAATGTAAAACTTTCAAGAATATTTTAGTCGTCTTTTCTATTTTGACTCGTTGGTCAACCGGATTCCGTTAAATAAATCTGTATCTAAAGTAGGCATCTTCTGAGATCGGATCGGTTTCTCTTCTAGGTTTGGTATAAAAATAAATGAACAATAATGCTGTAAACTATAGATGGGCAATCCACCTGGTTTATACCCGGTGCTTTGGTAAACACCCGATAAACACCCGTAAGCACCCATAAAAACCCAGAAAATTGGGTGTTTACTTGATTTGACGAAATTACATAAGTAATTTTCATTAATATTCTGAAACAGTATCTTCAGGGTGAAATTAAATTCATGGGCATTATTTTAAAGGGTCATTGTACTCAACATTATGAACGACTTTTACTATGGTACCAAACCTGAAATCACAAAAAAAATAATCTGCTGTTCCCTGCTTTTATGTTTGCATAACCCTTCAAAATCTAGGGAATAACTGTTTTTTTTTTGTAAACCAATTGTTGCTAAAATACGTTTCGCATTGCCTTATATTTCAATGTTGAACGAAGAAGGCAAACAGCAAATTATGACATCAGTCACTGAGAGGCGCAAAATGTCCATTAGACCAAGTCATTTGGCAGCACAATATGCTGGACCCTGCAGCTCAGGGTCTTGAACTGACTCAAGAGGAAGAACTTCAGGCTATGGAGTTCATACACGATTTAGGCCAGCGACTAAGTTTACATAATATAATGGCCGAACTGGCTTGTTACAAAGCGTTTTTTTTTTTAGGGTGAAAAATCACCAAATAACCTCTCTAGCTCTGGGCGGAGCGGCAGGGCGTGTCAGACTCTTACTGACAAAAACCCACCCGTGTTTCTTTAGTTGCCTGTGCCAGGGGCCACGGGAACCCTTTCGGACTTTCCCGCAACCCTGGAATCTTAAACATAAACTTAACAATGAGAACATTCAATTAGATGAAGAAAATGAAGACGAAAATATAATAGAGACATTTACAGACCAACTTAATGAGAGCTATCAATTAAAGGAAGATTTTTTTTTTCAAATTTACCGTTCTTACAAAAAGTAAAAAAAAAGTTCGATACGTCGTTTTCAGCAAATTTTTAGGGGTTAACGTTTCTTGCATACGGTTATTGTCTATGTAAAGTTATCTTTTATATACAAAAATCATTTACACCCGAAATTTGGGTGGAAATCGGGTTTTAACCCGAAAACACCCGGTTTAAACCCACCTGGGCTTAAACCCGGGTGGGTGGATTAATTTCCCATCTAGTAAACACATCAATCAGGTTACCGTAGTACAGGCTCTGCCTAGTTCGGGACCTGAAGACCTTGTGTGGATGTTGTCCCATATTATTATTATTATTATTAATCGCCTCCACTTGTCGCTTGTTGCTGACATGTAACTTGTCTAATTTGACAGGTGTCATTCCACTTGCGTGCCGAACTCTCTGGCATACTGTTTTTTTTTTCAGTTTTTCGTTTACACGTGTACGTTTGTAGAATTTTGGCAGTAACTTTCTTTCATAAGAGATGTAGCAAGATTTTATTTAGGAATGTAGGTACGTACATACCCACTTCGTAGTAATACGTGATTTTAGTTACCTTTGATATTAAAACGAATAAAATATATTATAAATACGTATACATACCTAATAGATAAATTGATTAATACTAAACAAGCTCTTAGGTTCTGATATTTTTATACCTACTTTTAGAGACATTCTTCTTTACTAAATATGTCAAAACAGGTGAAAGCGTGTATATCTTAAAAGGCTCGGTCTCACACTATAACATAATACCCCCACGTCGCCCGTCACACGTGTATTTACGACTGCACACAACACATAAGGCACCACCAAATAAATAATCACCTAGGTTTGTGGGACCGCCATAAAATGAGCAAACTACCGAAAAGGGTTCTGACCGAATTCCGATTTGTGTAACACAGAGTAGGATTCAGAAGGTCTACGCACTAAGCACATTAAGTGAGTCGCCTCCAATTTCAGAAAACCACGTCAACATCGTGTCAAACAAACAAATCACCAGTTATAACGTTCCCACTGCTGGGACATCTCTCTGTGAGGGGGATTGGGCCGTAATCCACCACGCAGCCGCAGTGCGGGTTCAGGGATGTTACATGTCTTCGAACTTTTGGTTCAAGGATATGTGTGTTCTCACGATGTTTTCCTTCACCGTTTTGAGAGGTGATGAAATAAATTACACAATTTAATGTGTTTGCGTAGTCGACCTACGAAACGACAGTCGGTGACGTTACCACTGGGCCACCACCGCTCTACGCCACCAACAAATAAGCCAAGATAAGAACTTAATTCTTCTGGAACAGAATCAAGGTTAGGGGCATGCATGCTGCGTGGGGGTTAGCTTATACACCTGATTGGTAAGGTATCCTAGATCTTTAGTTTGATCTTTTCTTAGTGCATTGAAAGTTTTTGACTTTCTGCACATTGGCTGTTTGGTGACCTTTATAATGAAGTTCAATATTGAGTTATTGAATATTGCGGAGGCTTATAGGAAACTGTGGGTTCTTTTTGTGATTACCCTTCTGCCTGCAGAGTGGTTTATGAAGATAGCACACGTACACGTATTGGTCTTCAGTAAATGATTACCCAGGGTGTATGAACATCCGGGTTGTCCGGTAAGTATGGTAAGGCTCGATAGTCGACATTGCTAGGATTAGTTGCGTAATTTCATTTAATTTAAGGTTCCCTGTTTTTTCCATCAACCTGTTTTTAAAATATAATGTTCACTGCCCTCTTTTTGAATAGATTCTGTAAAGCAAAACGTGTTTTTGGTTCTCACATGCATACGTAGATAATCACGTAGTAAACCTATGAAATCTTGTCTTGTCACTCTATGATACATACAAAATTAAATCGAATTACCAAACTTTTCCCTTGGGAACTTTGTCAGTGAAATAGTAGCGCCTGCGCCGTCGTGCGTCGTAAACTTGATGTCTGTAAATCTGTCACCGACCAGTCTTCAGTGTTGCCACACACTGTGTAACGATATAATTGTTCTGTGGTATGCCTCAACTATTTATTGGGTAACGAAGTACATGGTTAGTTTTAGATACAGTCTGAATTATCGGTTCTTTTGGTTTTAGAGCAGTAGTGGCCCAGTGGTAACGGCCCCAACTTACGAGTTATAGGTCGTGGGTTCTAACCCAAGCAGGCGCTTTACTTTGTGTAAATAATTATATCACCACTGCTCTCAAAACGGTCAAAGAAAAGATCGTGAGGAAACTGGCATGTAGGTACTAGAACTGAAAATTCAAAGACATGTGACATCTACCAACTGGGCCCGCGTGGTAGATACAAGCCCGCTCCCTCTCGAAGACAGCAGGCCTGTGTCCCAGCAGTGGGAACGCTATAGGCTGATACTGCATATGCTTGGTTTTCTTAATGTTGCGAAGAGTTAGAGTCTAACCCTTCGCAACATTAAGTCAAACCTCCGAAGACGGTATCTTGAGTTCAACTTAGTTTAAATTCTAGATAGGTAGGCACCTACTGTAAACATAGCTATTAACTATTGTTTTCTCACAGATAAGAACAGTTACCTTTGTTTTAACTCAGTTTGTTCTCTAAGTAACCTTATTAAGCTTACTGTTTACACAAAGGAGTGTTTTAAATGAGGTCAAAACATCCAAACTAACCATAATATTGGCTGAAGTTTATAAATCCAAAACTCGATTTCAGATGCTTTAAAATAAAAAGAAAGGAAATATAAAAATTTTATTAAATGGCATCCAATAGTTTCTTTAACAAAAAGTTGCCAATGTTACTAAAATAAAGACCGTAGGTAGGTGTAGTAAAAGAGTTTTGATACATTGACTGTACAGATGAACAAAAAAAAAAATATGCGTGTGACGGTGCATGGTCGAAATATTCTAGATTTGAAATACCTAGGTATTAGGGACATCTCTCATTTGAAAACAGCACCACTCCACAACGCCGATAAGTTTAAGTTTTAATAACAAAATCCAGTCCCTACACACAACTTTCTATTACCCCCAACGTAGAACAAAAACTCCTAATTTATAAGTCACTAAACCAAAATGTTCTCCTTTATTTTTCACTTTATAAATTATACCGTGGTGCGCATGCGTGCGACGTGTCATTAGCACCCTATAAAGCGAGAAGTGTAAACATGGGGCTAAATGTAACCACAGAGCAGTGGAGTTAATTCTGTCCCCAAAACAACTATAGGCGGTGGCACGTACTATTGGACTTTAATGAAAAAGCTGTAATGGAGGAAAGTGGATTGTTATAGGTATAATAGTATTTTTGAAAATGATAAATTATATTTTTTTCTGAACCAATTTGACTGAAACTTCCTTAAAACAAGATAAGTTCAGTGTTGCTTATCTGACTACTCTCAGAATAAAGACCCAAACAAACTCTGATGTCACAGTTTCTTTTAAAGTTCAGACATAATTTTGGTCAGGCCATAAGCTGCAATACCAATTTATTTTTTTTGACTGGTTGTATGTCTTTACCTGTCACGTGTGGCTGATTTCAGGATACAGATCCTAAAATAATACATACAGGCTTGTTAATTGCTTAATTTTCTGAAAACAATTGAACCAAAATTATTTTGTCATTTTGTTTACTTACTTACATATGAAAGGTAAAGTAGGTACCTACCGTGGTATTATAAGTAGGTACTTACTTAAGTCGAAAGTTACTTCGCAACATCTTTGCAAACATTCTTAAGAATTTGCATTTATAAGTATTTACCGAAGACTGAGTTCTTGACATTAGGTAGGTACCTACATTTGGCTAAAACACATAGATTTACTGACACAGTACCTACCTATCAACCTATTTAGTTTTGCCACAAATGTTTGCGTAACTGTAAATCTTTCATTTTACAAGGCAAAAGCTTCCAGCCACAGTTTCTGTATGCCAATCCATTGAATTAATACTCTGGTTTTTTAAATTCTTCATGGCATGCTTCGCCGGTCTGAATCAAACGACGTTTAGGGACAGTTGAAATCTTTATGATATTCAATATTATTTAGTACAGCAGAGTGGCGCTTCATATGCAGGCCACATTCAGAAGCTGCATCACTAAAATACAAGTCTATTTCTCTACAGTTGGCACTCACTACTCGCGCAGAATACTAAATCGTAAAAATATTTACGTTTAGCTTTTCCTTACAAACTGCAAGCTTTTAAATAACGCAAAACTCAATATAAATCCTCTTTGAGTAACATTACTAAAGAAAGTAACCCACATTCATCAGATTTTCGGTCAATTAGTCGTTGATTCGAGATATCAAATAACAAAAGTAAAGTATGCCATGCATGAGCATTAAGCATTCGTTAACCGGCATAAAATACTTCATTACCAGAGCCTCGCCATTTAAAAAGCGAGACGAGTCGGTTTCGCGCCCTTTTTGTTTATTTTTAAAAAGATTCTTTTTCATCGGGTGATTGATGTTGTGTACGCGGGTCGTGGAAAGGATGCACCCTGCAAAAACCTGCTGTATTAAATAACAATTTTTCACTTTGATAAATTTCTGGGCGCTCTTTAAATACTTATTTATGGAGCTTTTTATTTGTGTTATTGAAAAGTTGGATTCGGTGAACGAATTCTGAAAATGATAACGGCATCAGTTTTAGAATTTTCATATTTATTGTTTCGAACAAATAACCTGCAAACAAAGTTACAATAAACTAATGTATACTTTTTATATAACCAGAATCGATACTAGAATAGTATCGAAGTTCCGTTCGATCGCGGAATCGATCAATCGATAATTTTATAAATAGTTTGCCTTTGATGTGTCGACGGGCGCGATTCGATCAAAGCATTATATATTAGTGTCTGTTCGTCTGTATGTTGTTAGCTCGTCGACAAGACATGTTTTATAGACTTTCTTTACTAATTTATTGATGTAAATTGAACTCGTACCAGGTAGTGGAGATGCAGGGGATAAACTACCGATTGTCAATCTAGGAATCTCATATGTAAAACGTTAGTGGGCTAGCAATAGGGCTTTCGATGTAAAATAACTTGCCGTGTCTAGCTAAGATTGGGTCACACCATCTTTGGTTAGCTTTTTATGAGACATTTAAGCTCGCATTTTAGAATGATAGTTAATCATAAATCTAGATTAAAACTATTTCATACATAATCAGCCTATTAACATTCCTACTACTGCCACACTCTGTTAGTGAGGGAGGGAGTGCATGGTTGTAATCCACCACGCGGGCCCAGTGCGAGATGGTAGATGTCACATGTCTTTGAATTTTTGGTTCTAGGACATGAAGATTTCCTCACTATGCCGATGTTTCCATTCACCGTTTTGAGAGCAATGATGATGTAAATTACACTAAGCGCCTGCTTGGGTTCGAACTCACGACCGACATACAAATCGTATGTCGGGGCCGCTGCCACTGGGTCACCAGTCCTCTCCTGCGCTACCACTGGTCTAAAACTGTTTCTATTTCAGTTAAATGTAGATCGAGATTCAAAACGGAGCATCGTAAAAAAAAATTGTGGTTCTTTATCAGAATCTAGCATAGTCACTTTCTGTTTGCACTTATCTGCGAACTGTACATACTTTTGGTCCAATAAAGGCCTGTTGTTGCCTTTACGGACCAAAAGTACGGAACTGTAAACCCGTCACTTTAAATAAAATACAGTAAAAAAAGATAAACATAATTCGTTCACGTCACTGTCCTTTTATTTCACACACTACAAGACTCAATGTCATTCCTAAAGTACACACGCACGTCCAGTGTGTCAGCCTTTATCGCGAGTTCACGCTGTCACACATTCAGAACAAATATGACATAAAAGTGAAAAATCCAAAAAACGCTTGAAGCTGTGCCGACCGCGCGGCGCGAGTGCCCGCGAGTCGCGCCTTATCGCGGCAATTAATCTCGCACGGCGGCTGCCCGCGTATCGCGCGACAAATCTGTTACCTGCCGCCCGGCAACGCGTTTTATGATTTCATTTTGTCGATGTGATGTCATTTGACACTTTCTGGATACGTAGTCCACGTATCCAGAAAGGTTAGGGGTTACATTTTTGTTTATTGTGAATTTAAAAGTGAGGGCGATTTGATTTGTAGAGCATGTTTTGTACTTTGGACAATCCCTTTGACCAGGATAGAACCCGAACATTTTGAAAGCCATGACCACGATTTGTCAGTGAGATAATGAAAACAATAGGTTCATACTAAACATTTCTAGTACATATATAACACAACTACTTACAGTGATAGGTACTTTAGGTACTAAGGCCTCCTGAAAAAGATTAGGTTTTATTTATATTTTCAGCTGAACATCTCACAATCATAAAACAAAGAAGTTAAAACACAAATTAAACTCTAAAACTGCGAGATGTAAAATGAAATCATAAAAAAGATGTTTTAACTAGTTATAAGTGTACAATCGGATTAACATCGCAATAAACTGCAATGAAAAAACAACAACACGTTTATATAGGCTTTTTATTGCCATCATTTTAACCGATAGTTAAATCTAAGCTCATGTTACCATTGGCTATGCAATGATGGTAAATAATAGTAAATAATATATATAAACTCATTTTATCCAACTTAGATATTCTATTTAAAAAAACAATCGTAATTAAGTATTACAAGACCATAAAGGTCTCACTCAAACTCAAACTCAAAGCATTTATTTCAAATAAACCATTTACAGGCACTTTTGAATTGTCAAGGGGTCGGTCAGTCAGAAAGATGAAGCTAGTTGCCTATTCCAAAGCGTAGTAGGTACCTATGGAGAAGAACGGGCAAGAAACTCCATGGACACTCTTTTAAATCAAAATAGTGTTACAAAAAAGTGGTTACATCATTCATGTTGTAATTATACATGTGAGAACGATGTAGAAATACGTGCACGTTAAAAGCGTCTGTAATAAAAAGATAAAAACAACACTAAAAAGTAAATCCCCATCGACGCGACTTTGGTAGAACAATTTTTACGAAGTTTTCATATGAATAGTTCTACTAGAGTCGCGTCGCTCGGTCGCGTTGCGCCTGTTAGCGGGAGCCTTAAATTGTAAAATTATATTTATTGTGACAGACTGTACCACAGTTTTATGAAATAAATTATGATTAAATTACTGGCACCCGTATGTAAAAAAATGCGCTTTAATTATAAAAAAAAGTAAATTAAAAACCTCAGAACAATAACTATAGTGCGTTTCACGAAAGAATTCCCTTCGCCGTTATATTGGCACACCTGACTGTCAAGAACGTCAAACGCTAGACGCATCGTAGGCTTTGTTGAGTTTTTCCAAGATTTATAGTTGTTTTACGGTTTTAATCACGCCGAAGACACTTAAAAGTGGCGAAAGAGAGTTGGTGTTGAAAGTCAAAACGTTTTGTGAGAGTGAAAAACGTTACAAAGCGCCAATAATTCCATTAGAATGTGTGAGACTTCGCGTCGCCGCCATAAAATAGGGTTGCCATTGCCAGAACTAGATGCTCCCTAGTCTCCGCTGCTACCCCGTAGGTGCCTAGCTACACCTTTTAAAATAATTAAAGACCATAAAGAACCACCTATCTACGAAGTCGATTCATTGTTAAAAGAACACGGTCATAAAGTTGTAAGACTTCCCCCTTATCATTGTGACCTGAATCCAATCGAACTCATATGGAGTCTTTTGTAAAGGCGGATTGCTGAAAAAAACGTGGGTCAGGAAGCAAAAAATATTGTAAAAATAACTGAAGAGGCAATTTGCAGTAGCACGCCATTAGAGTGGATAAAAGAATGCAGCCACGTAGAAACCATAGAAGATAAGTACTTCAACAATGGAGTAACTGTTGATAACAAAATAGATCGATTTATAATAGAAGTAGGAGATGACTAGATATACTATAGGAGATACTTCAGACGATAGTGACCCTGGAGATGGTGCTATATCGGGTGTAGGTCCTTTGGAGGAGCACAGTTATTTTAAAAAGTAATTTTGTTGTTAATCATTACAGCTTATTAAAAGTTTCGCAAATAAAAAATTATTATGGTTATATTAAGAGTTTAATTTTATGAATACTTATGTTTACACGTAAGGTATAATTTTCTATAGACCTTTGTTGAAAGGTGACCAAACAAAAAGAACGACCAAAATGAATTTTCGTTTTCAATTTATACTGATTTATTGGGTAATATAATTTTCACAGCCTGGCAGCACTCATTTAAGTGCTACTAACATTACAGCGAAGGGACTTCTTTGATGAAACGCACTATAGTTATTGTTCTGAGTTAAAAACCAATATTGTATGGCTTTCAATATTTTCTGACTACGAACTGCCAGTATTATATTTAAATAATTTAAATTTAGACCAAGGAGGTTTGAAACAAAATGGTATCCCTGCCCTACAGTAATACAGTTATATGTTCTACATGGCAATTGGCAGCAAGTCAACAACCTGCTTGCCCTGTTTTTAATTCATCTCAAAAAAGAAACATGATTAAGTGCATCATGTTTTACATAAATAACAAAGTCGAAATTAAAATAAGTCCGTACATAGGCTCAAAATAAACTCGTGTACGGACGGGAATTAATATCGCGATCACTGTCAACAGGTGTCACGCATAACTTACGAATAAATCCTTATAAGTGCCCCAGCGCACTGTGCAACATAAATGCACTAAATTATAATGTTGATTTGTTGGTTAAGCGCTTACACACTTCTTGAGGCAAAATAATAGGAATATTTTATGGGCACAACCTGCCACTTGACAAAAGGATTTATGTTTAAACATTTCAGGTAAAAGTTATAATTTAAGTTGTAATTTCTTAAAACTTTTCTCATATGAACTTAATATACCTAATACGATTCTTGTGTCACGCTTTGAATATCTTATTGATCTCTGAAAATATTGCTTCATATCCTTATAATTATACAGGGTTATTGGTAAGGTACCACCAACCTCTTTAGGGGTCATTGTACTCATCATTATGAACAACTTTTACTGCGGTCCAAATATGAAATCGCGTAAAAAAATCAGCTGTTCCCGACATTTATGTTTGCAGAACTCGTCGAAATGTTCCCTACATTTTGACGAGTTCTGCAAATAGCTGTTTTCTTTTTCGCGATTTCATATTTGTTCCCATAGTAAAAGTTGTTCATGATAAGTACAATGACCCCTTAAGAGGTTGGTGGTGTTTTACCAATAACCCTGTATACATAACATAACGCCTTTTTTCCCCAAAGAGCTGGGCAGAGGTATACCTACAGTAGACCCACATTTCGTTAGTTATATTTAGATAAGTCCCGTGTAACAGGGGGCGAGCCTATTGCTATTAACCGGGAACAAATCCTGACTCCGGGCGGCTACTGAGGAATTCCAGATAGAAAAACTCAATAACACTGTGCCCGGCCTCACGCCACCAACCACACGCAGCTCACGCTCGGCAGTAGAACTTGCAATCACTAGATCAAAGAGACATGCTCTATATTTATCATCTCTAACTCCAAATAAATTATTGTCAATCATTGAATGCACCTTAGCCTTTCGCAGACATCAAGTAGATACACGAAACACTATTTCCCAGCTTTCACTGTTTTGCAAATATAATACTCGAATAGGAACGCCCAGTCTTTAGCTTAGCCTTTGCGTGCTTAGTAACCCTTTCCACCAGACTCGTTTGATACTACACAGATCCGAAAATGTCAGTGTTTGACAGACGGTGTTCATTCCCAAAGGGCTTCAGAAGTTAAGTTGGTTTCCTTTCAACATTTCCGACATTAAACTCAGTTGTGTTGACGCCGTGATAAGCATTTGTTATAATTTGTCGAAGCTTTGAAGTTGATTTACAAGCGCGAATGGCGGATTTTAGTAGTTAAGCCGACAGTTTTATTAATAGGAGTTTAGTTAGAAAGATTATTGTGAGTATACGTTTATTAAATGTGTCAATTAATTTTAATGTTTTGTTTCGTAAATTAAAATTTGCACAACTGTGCACTTTGTGGGAAATTAATATTTATCGAATTTTCACATCTTTATTATGCCATCTAACTAAGTAATAAGTTCATATTAAGTTACCGGGGAAACCAAGCTGTACAAACGCAAAAAAAACATTTGATTTCTTACACACCTCTCCTTAATTACATAACACTGCCCACACTTTATCATCAATTAGCATCTGAATACGTTACAAATTGAGTGCTCATTACAACATGTTGGGCATGTCTCATGTGCGCGGTCACTAACTTGTGTTGATCAAATAGTTGATAAGCGTCGCTCAGTGGTTTGTAAACTGCTATGTTTATGTCCCGGCGTTGCTCGCAAACGTCGTAAACTGCGTTGTTTACGTTCTCCTCGCAATTAGAACTTTTGATGTGGAGAAAGTTGGTGACAGCAATTTATTCTAATTTGTCGTATTTTTGGGATATACTTGTAATTTTGGTAGAATGAAATGGTGTGTCTAGCGGTAGTGCTAGATCAGCATTGTTTAATGTTGTATAGAAAGGGTCTGTATTTTTTACAATTATAAATTAATTTACGGTGTGGATGTCTCTAAGTGTCTAGTTCCCATTGTATAGTAAACTCTCTGAACATTCAAAACAGTTTCGAATTAAGGTCGCTAATAAATCAGTAATCGCACCCATTTCACTTCCACATATTTAACACTAAAGAGAGGCATTATTTTCACATAAATCATAGCATAATGAGGGATCATCATTGTGGACTCTTTTGTGACAGTATTTATATAAATAATGGCCGACAAACGACCAAAGAGTCCACAACACACAAATTACAAGCTCGTTGTTTCCGCGCAATTTAACAAAACAAGATGGAAGTCGAGACGGTTCCTTGATTGTTGCTTATTTGGGTTTTTAGATCGTTCTGTTTATTTTAAGGATATTTTATATTTGGATTGTTAAAGCAGTATTCCATTTTGGGATAATCGGTTACTATTCTTCTTTTAACATCCTAATTACCCAGAAAAAGGACAAAACAAAACCCCCTTTAAAGGCTTTAAAAATTACACAAAAACAAAGTGAAGGTTCTGGTTCTGAACGACAAAATTCATCCGAATCACGACTAACATACCAAAGCAGGGTAAAATAGGGGCGCGCCAAATAATAACTGCCGCATGCCGCCGATCGAAGGTTAAGCTACGCCTGCTGCGGTCGGTTCGTGGATGGGTGACCATCTATTAGATGTCCCGGCTGTCATTCATAGATCTTTGACTAGAAGCCCAAAAGTCTTACAAGCACAAAACACAACCAGTCTTACCAAGCGGTATCATGTTACCCAATAACTGGGTTGAGGAGGTCAGAGAGGCAGTCGCTCCATGTAAAATACTGGTGTTCAGCTGCATCCGGTTAGACTGGAAGCAGACCCCAACATGGTTGGGAAGGGGCTAGGCAGATTGATACCAAAGCAGGGCAAGAAATGAGCAATATTGTACAGTGGAACAGCTAGGTATAACTAGCAATCCCATTTTAATGTTACACTAAAATTGAAACTGCTAACTTAATTGTAACTTCAGGCACTTCAGATTGACCAAATACGCCATGTTTTATGTATCCAAGCACTGCTTGACTTGTTAGGGAAACGGTAGTAAATAAGCAATCAAGTAGGTCGAATGTAATCCTATATGGTAGAAACAATTTAATTCGTAGGACGCGGTACAAATAAGGACCTTTTGTGCAGCAGTCATAGCTCTTTATGTAGATATGCAAACGTTGCTAGTCCTAACGACATCTCTATTCCAAGGAATTAATAGGTTAACTTGAATTATTAGAAAGAGACAACACTGTAGTATTTAATTGGTGAACGTCTCCTGCAATTGGACTCTCTTTTCTGAACTGACTGTGCCGACCATCACTAATTTCAAAATATCTACTGATCAACAACTAATGGGAGTCCTAGAAACACAACTAAACAAAACTGCACATAATTCTATTCGTGTAAAGTGTCGAGTAATATACTGTGCAATGAAATCACTGCAGTAGCTAGGTATCATTTGATAGTGATTACATATTTATGGCGGGAGCGTGCCGCCCTGTGTTGGGAGCCGGTGTCATCGAGTGGACATTCTACCTGTCATTATCGTGCCGCGGTACGTGTGCTCGGGAAATACTAGGGCGGTGCAAGGTGCGACAGGTTCGCGGAAGCATTTTTGTAATTTTTTGGACGCTATTGGTAAAGATAGTTTGTAGAGAAGGATAGAAACAAGTAATGCAGCTGATCCCACCACCATGTGGGATTAACCTATCGAAGGTGGGGCTAATTTCCACATTGACAACTACCTATTCATAATATTTGTTGATACTTTGTCTTATGCGACTAAGCAGGGTCAAGTTCTTTACCAACAATAAGAGCGTTAGGTATTGTTGGTATTCTGGTTTTGATACTCAATTCCGTCTTTTCTAAACTCAAAAACAGCTGATGCCGCTGCGCAAATTCAAGCGCAAATAAACCTCTTACCGCTTCCGCTCCAAACTCGCGCTGCCCTAAACAAAATCGTTGACAGTCCGACAAATTAATACGTTGAGCGCGCGTGCTGCATTAGCGCCCGCGATCGAAGGGACACTGCCCCTGCCTCATGCCTCATGCCTCGTGCCTGCCCCACTGAGCTGTTCGATGTGCCCGATACGGGGATCGGGACCAGCCGTGGTCATAAACACGAAAATATATGGATTGACCACTTACATGCATAAATTCATGGTAGAAACCTAGAAACTACAGAATGGCACGTGCTGCTGCGTACGGTCTTTACATATTCATGTTTTAGATACAGGTTGCGACTTGAGTGCTGTGTAGCTAGCTGGCCCTTTTGAAGGACTTCTGAGCTGATTATAATTTCAGCCTTCATTTGTCTCAGTGTGGAGCAGCTAGGCTTGATATTATGTACAGAAGGAATGAGCAGTAATCAATCGTGCTTGCTTACTGTGTCTTGGTAATTGCCACATGATTTTTTCCTTTACTGTCTAAATGAGTCTGTTGATTGATTACCTCTAATAAATTACGAATTTTACTGGTTGGTTTTCGTAAAATTTTGGTCTTCTAATGGCTGGTTCGTCTAATACAGCCCATCACAACTTGTAACTTACCGTTCTTTTAGATTTGTCTACCCTCTGTTTGGCGACGTATATTATTATAGGTATTCCATTCGCTAACCTAACCCTAGCTGGTCTACAAATCTTCAGAGGGCTGAGAGAAAGTCTAATGGCTCCTTAGGGATCCTCGCGTGAGTCCGACATAGTTACTCTACAATTACGGTCTAAGAAAATAAGAAAACAAGGAATTTTCAATAGTTGTGTACGTAACTTCGAAATATAATTTATAAGAAGTAACGTAGAAAGTTACTGACGGACTTTTCCTTGTTGTAAGTTAAGTTACAATTAAAGTTGTGAAGTCCTCTTTTGTGTCTGTGTATTGTTTAAGTTTTCGTATTTCAGTTTACAAAAATTTACGGCACGATATTCTGTAACTCGTTACCATTAGAGACAAGCTAACGTTGTTTAACAATAACAGAGATGTTTAAGTGCTATTTACTTATTCCAAATTCCCGAAAAAATAAGTACCTATGTAGGTAGGTACCTACATAGGTACTTATTTTTTACCCAACTTAATGTTACAGCCATTTAAAACATAATTTCGCCATTATCTCTTACAAGTACATCATACATTTTTGTATTCCGTCGCGCCTCGTTAATTATACACAAATTGTCCGTCAGTGTTTCGGTTATTAATGGCGGTGCCCGGACAATGTGCGTAACGACCGGAATATTAATGCTTTCGCCGATGCACTTTAATCATAACTGTGTTATGGGGAATTACGAGTTTATGTGCGTATTTCATGGTAGTGCGAAGGGAGATTCAATTTGACGGTACCATAAACGTATAAATAATTTTCAACTATGTTGCCTAGGTACCTACTTATTATTCCCTCATTTCGTGGAGAGAAATAGATGTTTAATAGCTAGAGCAATTAAAAATCCATAAATTTTTGTCGGAAACAATAAAATTGTTATCAATTACTTGAAATCTCCATCACTAACAACTCGCAAAACTCGGTGAATTAATTCCAAAGCTAAGCTAATTTATTAAATTTAATTGATTGAAAGTATCAAAATTTCAAGTTATCAAAAAGCCTTGAAAATTACTTGTATATTATGGTAAATAAAAATATGGTAAATGTTATCTGTAGACTTTTTTTTCATTACGAAATAATTATGTAATAACCAGTGATCGGAGTAGGTGGAGCTATATTTTGTACTTGCGATACGTTGTCTTAATATGGACACTCACGGAAGCCCATGATTTGAAATATATTATTAAGTAAGTTAGAAATTACTTTGTAAAAAGCTATTCACGTCTTATGGAATTATGAACGAACACAAATATCCTCCACCGCTCCGACAGGTAAGTACAAATCGGAAACGTCTTAGGTTAATGAAATTAAAAACTTTATGTATTAAGTAACATATTTATTTACTAATATATTTAATACATAAGACAAGCTTTCTTTTATCCTTGTTAATAAAAAACATATTTTTTTCGAATCCCGGAATTTCAGTTAAATTCCTGGGGAATGTCCATAATTATTAACATCAACGTTTGCGGTCATTGAACCAAAACAGCTCTACCTACTCCGATCAATGGTAATAACACCTTCGTCAGTAGTAAAACCTTTCTTGCTACACCCGACCGCACCCGTTTCCAATAACCATCGCAATAATACCAAAAACCATCGAAACCTTTGGCAGGCGAGGGTTAAAAGAGTAGAAACAAAACAAAGAGCGCAGCACTAAAGGGTTGAAAGTTGGAACATGGCTGAAACCCACTCGGTCGCCAATCGACTGGGGATCCAATCCTCGTTGCAGCGGCCGGTCCGTCTGCACGTAAAAAAAAAACAGAAAACGAACTATAGGCACTGTTTCTATAGTTCTTTTTCTGTTTTTTTTTTCGCGGGGTTTCGGAAAAATCAAAATGGAGGTATCGAGTTCACTTGGTTCGGTGTAAAGTTTTCGAATAATGGTTACCGATTTTTGTGCAGTTTTAATAACTTTCAACGGATTTTTAATTAAGGCAATTTGTTACTAAATAGAAGGTTCTAGTCGTCATGGATTAAAAAGTGAACTAGTCACTAGTACGTACTGCGATTTTCATAGTTTTAGGGGATCATTCATTCTCTTGCCCTTCTCCTAATTTGTTTGGGGTCAGCGTAACCGACTTCAAAAAAGGAGGGGGTTCACAATTCGTAAATTTTTTTATTTGTTTAATGTTTGTTATCTTCTATTAGTCGTCATATTATTTTCCAAATTTTTGAAAATGTTTTGTCTAAAGACTACAATAACCACTAATACCATTAACTATTGTAACCAAACCCATACCACCCAGGCCGCCGCAGTAGCCGAATATGAACGTTATCAATAAATGCCAATGTTTTCATTCATGTTTGGGCAGACTGTGTTATTGTTTGTGCAGCGCTGGGCAAACCATTCATAACTGGTCATGGTGGAACTATTGATGTAAGCATAAAAACAACCGCGGAAGGCAAATCCACGAGTTTTTACTAAATACTCGCATGCTATTTTATTGTTTCAAGATATATAAATTTGTTTAAATTGTATGCTAATAAAAAAAATTCGTCACTAAAGTTCATGATTTATTTATCATATTTGCTAAAAGCAACAACTTTACAACAAAAGCACAACGTCCATCAGAGATTGTATTATGGTTAGATGACGTACATAATCATACTAATTCAATACCTAATGTTTTGTTGTAACAGGTATGTGCCTGCTAGCTAGCCCTACACTTAAAGGCTCCTACAAACAGGCGCGACACGCGACACAAAGCACGGCTCGTCGCACGGCAGGCGGTGCCTTTGTGTCGCGTGCGATTCACGTCGCGTGTCGTGGCTTTTTGAAGGAGCCTTAACTTGATAAGAGTTCACATTACAGTGCTGTATTTTCCACCCGCTTATTCTCGATTATAATTCTCAAACACGAGCCGAAAGATCATGAAACAATACTTTCCTACTACTCCTACTTTTCCTGAAGACTAGTGAATGGTTACCAGCACAAAAAATATATATACAAACATCTGAAATGTGTATGCAACAAGCAGTGGAGGGGCGTGCAACTTTAAATTAGACGAATTTAAATGCCGATAGATACTATTAAGATGTCAATGTATAGCTGTAGTGCTAGCAAGGTTAACTTTTTTAGAAATTATCAATACTACTAAAGCTTTCAACTAAATCCCGCTACATCTATTCATCGCCCTCTCAAAGTTAAACTTAACTCTCTTACATCTAAACGGGTACGGTCAGCGACATAATTCCGTTAATATTAAAACTGCTACTTTTACACGTCATCTAAATTGACACAAAATTATTCATACCTACACAATATTTCAGCAACTATACATATATGTATTATATTCTATATTTTAGTATTATAATCTAAAGTCGCTTTTCGTATCTGTCTGTGAGGTGGCGTTGTTTGGTTCGGTTGATACCGTGTTCACCATAATTTAGAGAACTTATCGGAAGTTTAACGTGTATAATACATTAATTATTATTAAAGTTACAATAATAAAGAAAGTCGTAAATGCCGTAGGGGCGGGACGCTATATAGTTTTATATAATAGCTAAGTGACGAGTTAATGTTCCTTTCATTTAACTTAATATACTCCGATGTAAGCTTAGCTCAATAATTAAGATTTAGAGTGTTAGTCGACTTTTTTCGCTGGCTGTACCAACATGGGTATCGCTTTCCATATTTATCGCACGATACGTACGGTATCGTACGCGGTCCGTGCGAGTCGGTGCGGCTCGGTGAGCGGGGCGTGATCCTAATTCAATAACATTCAATTAAGGCCCTCCCTGCAATTAGAAACCGGGCCCCTTGGTGGTGAGCGACCAGGACTCGGAGAGCAAGATAAGGAGGTTTTAATTCTGTTGGCGGAAAAAGTTGTGGGATTTGGTAATTTTGTTTAAGGGGCAATAGCTAACGCGCGGTCACTGTCGGACTGCATAGAAAAGAAAGAGAAGCGTGATGACACAACGCTGGTAATTTATTGCAAAATATGAAGCAATTCTCTATTTACAAAAAGTCAATTGATTGGACTAAAAAATTAAACACTATCACGTTAATATGTTGCTTGAAGAACAATCTGAAAAAAAAACCGAATGATTGCATGTATATTAGTATGGTTTTTAATCGTTCAAATATTTTTTTAGAGGTATCTTCGAGACTTATTTCTATCGTACCAAATTATTTTATTTCTGTAAGAATATCAAAAAATGTATTACAATTAAAACCTTAACCTGAACTAATAACAACAACAGCCCCATTTTATATCCAGGAAAATCTCTGTCCATTCCAAGGTTGCCTGGAAGAGATCGCAGAAAGCGATAAGGCCGCCCTTTGTATATTAAGTAGTGTTCAGTTTAATTTTTGTTGTTATGTTTTTTGTGGTGTACAATAAAGAATATATAAATATAAATAAATAAATAATATTTACATAATTTAGAAAGCTAAGTCTTAAAATAATAATATGTACAAGTAGGTATATAAAAAAATTAAAAATAAATCAAAGGGCATCAACAAATTCGTCCGCATCGCTGTCAACAGGAAAAGTGCCCAAAAGGCTGGCAGTATTGCCACGTTGTATGGCAATGCTGATTCTTTGGTACAAAAATTGGCCAGCCCTCAGGTCACGTGAAGAGTCGACCAACCGTTTGGCGATGTCTCGGAAAACTGAGTGGGTACTTGGACCCCATGGCCCTAGTGTTTCAACCCCAAACGGCTCAAACACATAAGTCCCTAAAAGATGTGAGTATTTGCGCCGTTTGAGGTTTTCCGCACCTGCAGCAGCCGTCCCCAAATTAGTTGTATTATGTCTTCAACACACTATCTAACTAGCATATTATTATATTCTTTATTTATTTATTAATAAAGGTACACCAACAGCTTCTGTATACTTATAAAATATTAAATAACAGTTGAGGGCTTACACAGTTGCTAATAATAAACATTCTCAAATACAATGATATCGGTAATAACTAAATGTATAAAAATTAAGTGGTAACAACTATAAAAACTGAAATGTAAAAAGACATAAGTTATAAGATCGAAGAGGTTGCATGAAATACCTACATACTAATACAACAAAATTAATATTTAGATTGTGTGAGTTGCGCGCTGAATGATACTTATTCTGTTGATATTCTGAAGAATATATTTTTCTGGTTTTGTTTACTGCAGTGAATCACATACTTTTAGGCATTATAAAACTTGCGTTTAGGTCATATTGTAGTCGTCTTAAATATGTAGGTTTACTTTTTAAGGTTAACTTACCACGATGACATGGTACTTATTGCCTGTTATTTCTTTATGATAAATCATGTTATTACTTACCTACTTATTCTAAAATAGATTTTATGATTGATGTGAAGGCGATTTCCTTTTACCGAAACACAAGCTAATCTATTGTTGTTTAAATGAAATGTTGAACACTATCTCATGATGTACACACGACGACATAATAATTATCAAGCGATACAATTCCAGTTTTAGTTGACCTCTCATTGTATGGGCTTTACGTACAAATAGAAGTCAGCTTATACCGGAAATGTATTGCTTGATATGTCGTCGTGCGTACTGGCAAATTGGTTAATGTTTTTTTTTTAATAACCTGCACCACCCTTTGACGGATATTTTTAAATATCTACTTAATTGTCTTTGCTGCATGCTGCCGTTCGTTTATGGATGCTCTAACACCGTAATAGCATTCTTATCCACCCGCAGCCTACTCCGCACCAAGTCGTCCAGTAAGATCTCCGTAACAAATTGTGTTGTCATGTTTTCTGTAATTTAAGCGCTATCTACACGCACCGACTGACGCGCCTACCTACCTACCTAGCTACCTACCCACTGGCCGACGGCGACGGTGTACACTTGAACTATAATGGGGTGTGTCCGACGGTTTTAGATCACTATCACGAACCACGGTGTGATACGGACAAATTAGTGATGGTGTAATTGTAGGGGTTAAGGAGACATAAAAGACAAATTGCCTACGATTTATTGTAAACCGAGAAAAAATGGTGGCGATTTTTTCAAAATTGAATATTTTGAATGAAAATTTGGATGTTTTCAAGTGAGAAAATCTTATTTCTAAGATGAAAATCTACTTTTAAAAGAAAATACGGCTTATTAGGTAGGTACCTATCAAATTACTTAAGCCCTGTAGCTAGATTTTAAATGGTATTGTATTTTCAGGCAGAATATAACCACCTAAAACCTACTAAACTATTTCTAAAACCTTCGATGTTAATAAAAGTAAGTGGAATATTCATATTAATATCCAGCACACTAACAGTCCCTGTTAACTCGACATAAAGTTAAAGCAACGCGTGTTAATTCCTGCACATTAACAATAATTAATTAATAAACATTCTCCAACAGGTTCAACTTACGAGCACCTCACTAACCTAGATTCAGAATGAACTAGACTGAGTCTAGTCCACAATCTAGTCACAAACATGCTTACGAGGCTAATCCATAGCCAAGATCTGCTCGATAAAGATCTACAACGTGTAAATAAGACTGTGTTGGGCTCAAAATATTCTAATGTCTAGGTTTATTCTGGTCACGCTAACATGAGTGTTAGATACAAATGTAGATACATAATCTGTTTAAACTTGTCGTAGGAAATGATAACACGCACATACAGTTGTTGCTAAAATTAATTGAAATAAATAAGAGCAGGTAAACGATAAAATAATTTGATCAGTTCAAATAGGTAGGAATCTATTTCTTACAGAAACTTACACATATAAATTAAGAAATAACAATTAAAATAATGAGATTTTAGATGGCTTGGTAAGTTACCTTAGGTACGAATTGAAAGATATACTAAAGATTTCAAAGAAAAACAAAGGGGAAACTAGTGTAAAACTTTAATAACTTTTCATGTATTCATCATTCGGCAAAACTCACACATTCCTTTCCCGTGTCTTATTTATTAGTTTAGTAATGCCAGTCGTGAGTGCTACGAAGATCAAGGTGAACAAAAGTACCGAAATACCAAAAATAATCTAACAATGTTTGTTAGTTTCACCTGTAAGTGTTGGCAAAGACATCAAAGAAGCATCTTATAACACGATGACACAAAACGTTTAGCTCTTCGTATGTTATCTTCAACACAAATGTTTACCAAACTGTTCATCACACGAGATGTTTGCAAACAAACGGATTGCATCTTATCGCGATCGCCTTTGGCATTTTTGAGAAAGAAGATCGTAAAATGAGATTATTTGATTGTCAGTCACATTTTGTTAAAACATGTTTCATTATTTTAGAAATTTAATGTATTTAGTTCTAAGCAGAAAAATAGAACTTATTAGGTAGCAGTTTATTTACGTGTCAGGCCAAATAAAAAATGGAGACATAGATAGCGCTGTCGACAATGACGTGAGGCCGGTTTCGCAAGCATGTGTGCACTTTAGTTTGGTTGTAAATGTGTCCGTGCGAGGTGTAGGTATGCACAGAGCAAGGTGTAGTTTTACATGCTTCACTGTATTGTTCGCAACGCTGTTTTGATTTTTTATTTAGTCTGACATTAAATGTCTGCTGAAGTGCAGTGTCGCGGTCTAGGCAATGCGTTTTAGGTATAACTTCACGAGGAGACGAAACCTATGTGGTTGATTTTCAATTAGTAGGTAGGTATATTAAAAGTATTGTTATTCATTTAGTTTTCCAACATAAAATTCTCGAATAGTCGTACTTATAGCACATTTTTTGATGGCGGACGTGTCTTATCAATTGTACAGAATACTGTTGGTACTTTTTTATCACTCGACGGACACAGACATTTTTCCCCAAAAAACTTAAAAAACCGGGCTTTCTTTCACGGCGAGTCTTTAATACAAAAGCCGGTCTTCCAGGACACGTCTGAATACGTTTGCATATCAACAATAACGGGACGATGTTTTTACGTCTCGTTGCGCGCGCGCATATCAGTGCCACTGGCGGAGGGAGATTCACGATAGCAAGTAATGGACCAAACCTGGACGAATATGGGCATTCTTTGTGGTGCATTGTAGATTATAAGACTATGCGAATAATAAAGAAAAGACACAAATTCACTCATGTTCATTTTTTATAACTAGATATATTACTGAAAGTTTTTCAGAAAGTGCTGAAAGGTTTAAATATATCATCAGTGAATCCGGTCTTGCCTATGACATTTTTTTCTATTTTTTTTTTTAAACGTTGCCCCAGCCTAGGAATTTCTCCTGTATCGTGGGTGCGTTTACAAACATTTAAATTCACATACACAAACACACACATATACAGCAGTCAATCGCTTAACCACTGCGCCGACCGTGCCGTCATTATTAAAACAATAGCATTTACGTAACAATAATGAATATAAAAGCCTCTTGTTTTTGTTCGTTAGGTCTTGTACCTTCTGCCTTATTCCACCATCAGCTCTGGAGAGCATTCACATGTTTTTTGCTTTTTTTAATAGGATGTATAAATACTTGTAATCATGTTGATTACAACAGCACTTTGATTTCACCCCTCTTTGTATTCATCTTCTGAATCGCGTACCAAATAAGTTTTCTCAATCATCGCATCACTTAGGCCAGCCCCGAGCTCCGGTTAAGGGGGGGCTCAATAAACTGTGCGACGGCTTTTTTCAACCGTTTGTAATGACCGATCCGATACCTCTTAAACGATTTCGAATTCGCTGATTTGGATTTCGACGAAACATGAACTGTTGCCACCGTCCCACTGAGTCTTGTGGTTCAGGGCAAGTTCCAAAAAGAAGACGTTATTGGCCCATTGTGATGAGGCAGAAGTTTTTGATTTGGAATTATTGAAACTTGATTCAACTCTAGTAGTTGGTCATTGACTACTTATTTATTTATATTTATTCAACAAGTGGTGAGAGCAGAGCAGACAAGAGCAGTGGTAACGGCCGCGACTTACGAGTCGCAAGTCGTAGGTTCGAACCCAGACAGGCGCTTTACTTTGTGTAAATTATTTCATCGCCATTGCTCTCAAAACGGTGAAGGAAAACATCGAGAGGAAACCGGTATAACTTAGAACCAAAAAAAAAATCGAAGACATGTGACATCTACCAAACCGCACTGGGCCCGCGTGGTGGATTACGGCCCACTCCCTCTCGGCGAGAGGAGGCCTGTGTCCCAGCAGTGGGAACATTATAGGCTGATTATGCTATTCAACAAGACAGTGACAATGGACTCAAATATCACAGAACAGATAAAAGAGGTATATGTGAGTAAGAATATTTCTTAACATAGTTGTGTGTTAGTAAAGTTAACCTACACACTTAACCTTACACTGCCTTATAAATGTTAATGAGAATCCCAGCTATAAGCTCAGCACCGAAGTGGAAAGCTTGCAGCATCAATTCACACACAAGCAGTCCAGTCTGCTCGCGACACACCGCAGGCTGGCCCACACCCGGCGCACCAGGGAGGCGCATCTTTTTCGCATTGTAGCGTAGAAGCAATCGACACGTGTTTCAGCAAACATCACTGACGCGCTACAGAAGCGGAACAGCCCCATCAACACCCGGAACGTAATCTATAAAATATAAAAAAAACTTAATAAGAGCCAAAACCTTCTCATTGAATACTATGACTACATTCAGTTTTAAATGGAAATTATACTATTATATAAAATATCTAAAATCAAATATTATCATTTTACATAAACGGATACGTCCAACAATAAATAACAATAAAATAACCTAATAAAATACCTACTTACTTTTTGCGTGACGCCATCAAAAAAGTATAATAATAATTATGGCACAGAATCCACAATACACACAAAATAATGTGTTTTAAAACATAGTTGGTGGTTTTATATTTTGCGCGCACTAGCCATAAATCAACATTTATGACATAATAAATAGACCATTTCGTTTTGTTATTTATGAAAGATTCGTTCAAAACACTTTGCTTCACATATTTGTTTGAGAACGAAACGCAAAAATACGGTAAAATTGGGTAGTAAACCTAGCTCACTTGCGACTAACCCCGTTGCTATAGAAAAGTCTCTGTCTACGGAGAAAGACCTGAGTCGAGGTGTGATCTCGTGCTCGGGAAGAAGACATTTCGAGAAGGGTAGACAAGGGATTTATATTCCACAGTAGAGTAGAAATAGAAAGCGTCATACTAAGCCTGTGCTATACGACTTTTGAGTGTTATCTATCCAAAGGCTGCACGTGTAAAATGAGATGCAATATGCACGAAATTTGGTTTTTTCACTACTCTGTAAAACTACGACTACGAATCTCAAAGAAAAAACTGCTACACAATCACAACTAAGGAAATTGATTTTCTGCACAAAATTTTAATTTCCTAAAACTAAAATACAAACCAAATTCTACCCAAAATCCATCGATGTGCGTTGAATCGGAAACTCAGCGTCCATTCAAGCGTCAGATGAAGTTTTTTAAAACAATAAAATTAAAAAACAAAAGCAATGTTGCCATCCGGTTACGGCGGAATTTACAATGAGTCGAGTCGCCATCGGGCTGGTTCGATTGTCTCGATTCTCGATTTATTTTTATTCGATTCTTGTCTCCAGATCAGCGAGTGGGAATGCGTGAAGTGTTCTCCGAGTTTATATTTAATGTTCACGTTTATTTGGGAAGCAAATTGGTCTTACGTTCTTAAATGAAGACATCGCTTTCTCATTTGTTTGAATGTTTATCCTTCATGATGGTCCTCGGCGTTTCTTTCTTCATTTTGAATCATACGTCATAAATACTTATCCAGCCATCTCAAAGCTTGAGTTTATTGTATTATCATTTCTCGCTGTTTGTTGTTTCAGCTGCTTTTATTTTTGAATACGATATTTTAATTTCTTTAAATTATCACGTTTTGGTTCAATACTTTGTGTTCATTCTTGCTCTCTTAATCGTTTACCGTTTCTTAACCAATGGGAGAAAAACGCATTAAAACATTTTGAATGAATACAACATTATTTTGTTTTAAAATTAATGGCCCAATAAATTACATTATCAGTAATTACTCCTCCTATCAGCACTTAACTTCGTCTTTAAGATTTTTATCGGATCTGTAAGACGTAAACGATCTTAAATAAATTTTAAGTTCATTTAACGTGACTTTAGTCGTCTTTAGTCATAGAGTAAACATAAAACTTGTGACACAAGAATCAACTTTCACATAACTCTGTACTTTCATTGTTCCTCCGACCAACTTAGATTGGAACAGATTCTTACACCCATTTAATTACAAACTTTATTACAAAACAGTAGGGAACAGACTTGTAATCTAACTGTTTTCTATTTGAAAACTCAAGTTGCCTCGTAGAGCATTCCCTTTGCACTGGACATTATCCATTTTTACGACGGCACCTTAATAGAACCGGCATGTTTTGGTCTACAACCTTAAACTAGTCACCATTATAGAGGACCTTGCGCTCTCTTACTTTCGAAATAAGAGCTTTATAAGTTACAGCTTTATGTTTGTCCGTCGGCGTTTTTGATTAGCAACCTTTAGTACGGCGAGAATTGTTTTAATCTCGAAACTTCATTATTCTTAGGACTTTAAAAAATGAACATCTAAAACGGTAGTATTTTATCAGAAAACTCATTAAAGCGGCAATTAACTTCTGTAATCTGTTTTGCTTAATTTACTTTGATTGACCCATTAGCTTTGTACTTCGGTTCAGGAGCAAATGTTTCAGAATCAGTGTGGAACTTATTAAAATCTTTAATCTTTCAATTGTATTAAATTTGAATTTGAAAATTAAAGGTACAGTACTTATAATTGTTTTACTTAGAATCGTCTACACGTGTACAAGATTAGGAATTCAACGAATTGATTGTATTATATTCAAGGCTTAGAGACGACGATGGTGTTTCGAAAATTGCGATGTTTTCATAAAATACATGAAGATTTTCATCATGCAAAATACAACAAGCTTAAAGACAAGTAAATTACTTGATTCCTACTATTATAGCAACAATACCTTTAAGCGGTCACGTTCTTAAACAAAAGTCTTACTTTTATTTCACATTCACTACCACATTCTTCCAGCCATTATGCAGGATTTTTCACACAATGCACCAATATTTTTGCATTTACTTCGTGACAAAGAACGATAGCTTTATAAGCACGAATGGCGCTTGAAGGGAGCTGTCTCCTTGTTATTTATACAATAGCCCCATAGCCCGGCGATTTCTAGATGTTTTTCGTAGAGTATCGAGGACCAATTTTGTCGAAGTCGAAGTTAAGACATCAGGTCTGCTGTTTGGATGGGCTGTCTGTTAAAGTGTTACGATGCAGTCTTGATATCAAAATGACGCTGTTGTGGATTTTTTTTGTCAGTAAATTGTGGGAGAAAACATATATTACAAAAATGTAATTTTAATAGATGCTCCAGAACAGCAACACAACCATTTCCTATAAACATTCGTTCAGGTACATCAAAATTGAAATTTAGATTTAACAATTTTCTGTATTTTTGCCTGAAGAGAATTAACGTTTGCTTTTAATAGGGCCCTGTGTCTATAAATCTGTGTGTTTTTATCTAAGACCTTTAAAAAAACAAACCAACCATAAAAGTACATTCCTACAGCACGCTACGCCTTGCCCATATCATTTTACACCAGATATTAGTTGGCGTAAAGTTTTGTAACGGAGCGTGCCCCAAGGCAGCATCCTAGGCCCAGTACCGCATGCAATCATATCATCTGCGGCCAGCAATCACCAGTCGTTTTGTTTGCTTGCACTCCCGCCTCAGGAGGTAAACCCGACCAAATTATCTGTTAGGATATACTGGTATTTTCGTTTTATGTTTTAATGTAATTTTATGCTGCAAGTAATGTTATTATAGTTTTTTTTTTTTTTTTTTTTTTTTTTTTCTTTTTTTTTAAAAAACGTTGCCCCACACTAGGAATTTCTCCTGTATCGTGGGTGCGATTACAAACATTTAAACTCACATACACAAACAGCCAGACCCGGAACAACTACTTGCAGGTCATACAAATATTTGTTCCGTGCGGGGATCGAACCCGCGACACGTAACGTAGCAGTCAATCGCTTAACCATTGCGCCAACCGTGTCGTCATTAGTTAATATTGTTCTGAATTTCTCGTCATCATCAATCATACCACTAATCCATCATTCATGTAAAAATGTGTGATATACACAACATAACATAAATGCGTTCAAAACTATTACTAACGATCTATTTAGGTAAATCATCGTAAAATACTAGTAATCGTACACCTACATTGCTTATGCAAATAAAACTTTTTCATCCAGCTCATTATTCGAAGTATTTTTTTAATAAAACCATCAATTCGTAAATAAATATCCACCCTTCCTTTAACTCACTCTTCTAATCTCGTCGATATTTCCCTCAAATCTTCTTTCTTGCTTGTAAGGTATAACTCGGGCGCGTCGCCCGAGGCCGAGCGATTGGGCAAGCGGCACACGAGTTCAGATAATTACACCAGTGTGCATGTCAGTAGAATCTTCGACGATGGGATCCGTATGTGTGAAAAAGTTTACGGAGGATTTCTTGGATCATGTTTTAAAGAGTTTGTTTTTGGCGTTCCTATTGGTTGAATGTTTATTTTGCAACGAAAGTTTTTGGTTTTCACTGATCAAATTACTATTATATAAATAAAAATTAAATGATGTTCATTGGTAAGCGCATCACTTGAGAACTACTGGACCAATTTGGCTATATTTTTGTGTCAATATCAATGCTCTTAATTTCTGTGTCAATAAATATATTTTCGAAGCCAAGTTCATTATTTCCCAATAGACGCTGAAGTTTTACTCCTGTGCAGTTTGTTGCGCTGCGTAAAAGAGCGCGCGGTAAAAGTTGACGCCTTGCTGCCTTGCCACCGCTTTGTCGAGATGTCGCGGATTGTTAAAACTTTTGTCTACTACCGCGAATATGACTGGTTTTGCAATTGCTATTGTGGTTTTGTTACTTTGAGCTGAATGTCTTTTCTTATTTAACTAGCCAAAAATAAGACAGTAGGCTGTTTTACTCTTCATAATTTTCCCTATCATTAGTTTCAGTACCATATCGATTTGATTAATAGATAAAAAGTCTGTGAACATTATTATTAATCACTTATTAAGTCCAATTACGCCACTAATTACATTTCAAAAACCGAAAGCCATGTTACCAAAATTAATCATATTAATGATTTCACAAACGAATAGCTCAAATAATTATTATTTATAATATGCCATTTGCGGGCGCCACCCACTTAATGCGCGCAATAGTCGCCATATTTAAATCCTGCAAACAGAGTAGGTACAATGTTTCAATTTAAATAATAAATAATCGATGCCACCGGGCATGTGTGATTGCGAAATATTGCTTGCTTCGACATCACAGCTTAAAATACTGCAGCCGCGAGATAAAAATATGGTAAATTACCTTATGATTAAGCAGGTGTTTATAGATTATTAATTTGTATTCAAATAAGCGGAGAGATGTGAAAAAGATAACCACCTACAAAGTTCTGCCTTTATCGAATGGGGAACTAAATCTGTGAGTTATGTGCTCAATGTCCATTTTCGATGCTGCTACGTGAGAACACTGGCATCGGCTTATTGAGTGAAACTCGCACGTTAAACTGCACAATATATCGGACACCACACGGCACGGTGCTCATCGGAGCTATGTTGAGCTCGTTCGTCGTGTGTTGCTGCCGTTTGAAGATTAGTTCATAGTGTTCTCGGATATTGTTGGACACACTTTCATTGCTCCATTTATATGACTCTTGGTTTTATTTTGCAAAAGTTAGAGAACGTGGTGAATATTTTTGGAATCAAAAGCGGCATGACTGATTCGAATCCATCTATGTAAATCAATTACGTATGTACGCCTCTTCACGAGTGTAAACTAGACAGCGGCCTAGCTTACATTATTTTATATTTATTATGAGTTATTATTCAATGCCCGGAGCTTTCCCATTTCCATCCATCAGAGTGCAATCTTTAATCTGCCGGGCACACTGTAGGCAACCGTTAATATATCATAAAACACCCACTCGCTATGAAATATGAACGATATTTTTAATACGTAGCTTTAAAACGGATAAAATGTTCTGTAAAGTGCATTAATTTACAACTTTTCATTTTATATTGTTTGTTTTCGTTTTATAATCTGTATAGTAAAGGCCCGTGTACACGACATCAACATAGGACATCGCTCTATGCCTGTACGTAGGTTTAGAGATCTCAGCATCTACCGCAGAGTCGTTAGATGCGGCAACCAAATAGCCATACAATTACTACTACTACCATTACTATTATTATTACTAGATAAAATATGCAAGGATCGAAAGTTTAATTTAGTATGTAAAACTGCATGAAATTCAGTGAATGGATAAGTTTTCTGAAGAAACCCAAAGTATTTGGTATTCTGTATATCTGTCTCAAAAATACTTTGCGTATCCCGGAAAAACATATGTTTAAAAACAGTTTCGAAACATGATGATCATAATGATGTTTGATTATAAATGAGACATCCCATCATGATTTATTATTATTTCAAAAGGAGACTTTAAAAATAAATTCACGCAGAGTGCCATCGACAAACTTCACTTTTTAATATCTCATGTCTATTTTTGTCGAGTCGAAAATACCGGGAGTACGATAAAATTATTAAAATTTACGTTTATTATCATGTACGCTATAACGGTACAGAGTGTGATTTTATGAATCATCCACTTTAGGTGCAAGGGTTGCTATACTTTCTAAAGAATAACAGTAACGAAGCGGAATTGATTTTATCGCAAACAATTTCATCAGGTCGACTACCTTATTTAAAAAAAAAAAACACCAGTTTTCCCTTTCACCCTTATTTTTCATTAATTCAGACATTTCTTCGTAAATGGGGAAACGAGCACTTTTCTTGTAGCAAAAGTGTCAGCCCTCATTCACTCCGTCCTTAATAGTCCATGACATCTGGCAGTCCACCAACGCAATCGACCATTACATTTTCTCAACGAGATTTTCACGCTTCATTCATGCGACCCGTACCTAAAAAATGTCAGGAGACCGCGGCATTACACCATTCATCCTAACCTAATTTCGTTTGCAACGGTCACTGGCCTGTTAGCGCTCCTTTTTTATGTGTGTAGGATAACAGAACCCTGTCAATTTATAAACATTTTATTTTTGTTGGTGGTGGTATCAGTCTATTAATGGGTTTTTGTGTGACGTCCCCGAATGTGGAAATTGTGACTACATTGTTGTATTGGGTTCTCACCTGTAAAAACAAATGTAAGTGGTAATAGTAAATAAATAAATCTAGCGTAAATTGCTAGATGTACTACATCGAATTCAAAATTTCTAGCTTTGGGTATACAACATTTCGAACCTTTATAGATTGGGAAATTATATGTGCGGCAACAAAAGTTTTATTTAGCACCTGCAACCTAGCGTCTTTTTTTATATGTAGGCGACGAGTTAATAGAACAGCTTCAATTAGATTAATTCATCATCTTTACTATTCCAACAGAATGATGATGATGTGTTTATGTTTGTATGATGAATATGGACATTTGTACCCGAGTCATGGATGTATATTTATAATATGTATGTATTTACAAAAAAAAAATGTATTTAGGTAGGTAAGTAGTTTATCAACCATCTGGTATCCATAACACAAGCCTTAAGTGTTAAGTGCTTAACTTGGAACTATATGGTGCTGTGTGCAATGTCAGACGATATTTATTTATTTATTTTAATTTACGAGCGTAAATTAATATGACTCCGAGCTACCGATAAATATATTTACTTCTGATTTGATAACTCAGCGACTAATGTTGTAAGTGAGCTACTTTATATATTTTAGAGATTCAACATCTGTCTGCTAATAAAATCAAATTCCAGCCTCAAAATTAGCAATCAAAGTTTTTTATTCAACAACTAAATTAATAAATCATATTCTTTTTTCGTGAAAGTTTGCAACACAAGCGCGGGAGTGTACCTGACGCTCGTTGGGAATCAGAGGGGCGCGACCGGCCATTTGGGTATAGTCCCAGTCGCACATGGATTGCCACCAGGTGGCAATTGGGAGAAAAAAATCCCAGTTGCCACCGGGTGGCGACTGGGACCTTATTGCCCCCACTTCAAATCGCTGTACATTGCGGCGTGGATCGCCAAACCCCCTCATCGCTATATTTCTTAGTAACATTAATATGTTTTCTTATTCTCCTCATCTAACAGATCCCCTATAAGGTGGGTGAATCATATGGGTGGTTAGGTTAGGTTAGGTTAGAACAGTGACCATTAGCGCGCGAAGGCGAGCGAGCGAAGCGAGCGTGCCGCGGCAGCGGCCGCCAAGCGCCAGATCCCCTCTATATTATTGTTGGTGAATCATTTGGGTTAGATGAGGTTATAACAGTATGATGTTTACTTAATCATTACATAATTTTGCCTAAAAATGAGTAAATATCACGCCGCAATGTACAGTAATATTTTTTGTATGTTCATTTGGGTAGGTATAATAGTCAATTACTTATGGTAACATTATAAATAGATAGGCGAATACATGAAATTAGAGCTTTCATTGACCATTATTTGATGACAATAATAAGGAAATTTTATGTTCAAATATAGTAGATTCACTCATCAATTACTTATGCTAAAGTATAAAAATAAAGGTGACTCTATGAAATTAGAGTACGTTGATATTATTTTATAGACGAAGTTGATACACTTATTAGAAGCTGGCAATGAGTAGACATATCACAAATTTAGTTGCTTAAGAATTATCACCATGTTGCGTCATATTAACAGTAGCTTGTTTTACAATATATGGTCGCTTATAAACCATTTATTAGACGCTAAAAGTTCGTCGCTGACCTATTCATTCATTAGACAACTAAATATATTTGCAGACGAGAATGACATTTTAAAGAAGCTGCATTAATTAGCACCCTTATAGATTTACCCATTTTTTTATAAGAAACAAATAATTTTGAATTACGAGTAAGAACTTACGATACGTAGGTAGGTGCTGCGATCTCTTGTAACAGTTGTAAGTAACCAAAAGTTAAGCCATACAGTTTCGGTTAATTATTTTATGAGCAGAAAGAACACTTTTGTGGTCTTTGAACTCTACATTTTACTACTAAACTTCTCGAGTAAGTAATGATTGCCCTTTGGAAAGCAACCGAAGCTAATAAGAAAATAGTAAGGTGCTACTAGAAAACGACGTTTTTAACATCGAACATGCGAACTAATAGAAAACTTGTCTTGCCAAATAGAAAGATGCAAAACGAACTGAGTAACTAGAAAGAAACTATGTTTACTTATTTGTTCGGCTCGCGGGATAATTGCATAACCTAAAAAAAGACAATTGATCGCATTTCCTTTAATTTTGACAGTTCAGCCACATTTATTGTGTTATTTACGTTGTTGAGCAGGGGCAACGTTTGAAGCAATGGATTAGAAATATCAAACCTTCCCTTCCTTTGGATTGAAACTCTGTTACGCAAATTTGACAGAACACTATTCGAATCGCGACCATAGACCACCTATTATATTTTTTCCCGTTTCCCGCCCTTGCGACCCGAGCGCCACTTAAAGATGACAGCTTAAATTACGCACCACGCATGCGCTCAACAATTAATGAGCTCATTTCGCTCGGTTTTTATTTATCGCTTGGATATTAGTCTGCGCTTAAAGGAACCGGTGTAATAATTTGTATTTACATGAGCGTTTGTCATTTTTATTTCTTATTGCGTTGCGTGTTTTTCTTAGAAAATGTGATTTGGTATGTGATAAGATAATTTAAGAGACGAGTGTAGTTATCTTTATGGTTTTGTTTCCAATTAAGCTTAATTAATTTCCTGTGTTGTTTGTTTCAGGTACTAAACTAAGCAAACAAAGCTTTTCAAGACGCCATAAGCATAGGAAAGCAATGTAAAGTACCCATACCTACAACCATAAATAATTTAACTTTTTCTACTTATAGACCTCTACCTCTCCTACCTCTTAAAAATCGAACATGATTTTACATCATCAAAATGTTTTTAGTCAAAAACCCATTTAAAAAACCTCCGCGCAATTTCCGCGAAAAAATTAAGTTACGTTTCGTTACACATCTTCCCCGTGATTCCCTCGGCTGCAAGTTTTAAGTGAATTAGAAATGAAACTTTGTTGGAAAGTCTCGCTTTACAAAAGTGAAGTTTGTGTGCGTGCGAAGTGCGTGGCGAATCGGACCGAGACGGAACGAATAAAACAATGACTCACCCGACCTTGTACATAGAGTTACCAGAGCTAAAAAGAGGGTTATTTTGTTTTCGAGTGACTTAAAATGCGAATGCTAGCAGCTGGTATTTCAAAAATGGCGACGTTTTATTTAGTGTTGGTTGTTTTGTTTTTGTGGTTTTTTTATATTATTATTTACAGAAATGGTTGTATTTCTGATTCATCTGTCTTGAACGGATATAAACTATCCATTTTATTGTCTTGTCTATGCAATGACTTTGAGAGAAATAAATAATTCTAAGTTCACATGAACATTCTACATCACACAACCCTGGACACATCTATAAATTCTAACTTTACAACTCTACAAATGTATTTTCTAGATATTATTGCAGGAACAATAAAATAGGCTGAAAAATGTTATGACATGCGTTCACGTGGGAATAAAACCTTGTTTATGGTTTAAGAAGTAAAGCATCGTTTAGTTCGCGATAGTAAACGATATTTTTTGTCGACCAACATGTTTTACAACTCTCCTACAAAGTGGAGCGTGTAAAACATACGTTTGATGATTTACTAAACAAGTTTGACGGAGCACTTCCACTGAAATAAATCCATGGAGTATGAAAACGAGGCATTGTACTATACGGAAGCTTTTAAAATACAATAGAAAACGTAAGGATAGGTGTTACCAATGTAAATATTTTGGCTATTGTTGTGGAAATTTCTTCAAGTTAAATTCCTTGCTTACGAGATGAAATAAAATCTAAATCTCAGACTTTAAAATTCTATATTAACTTAATTAATCCATTCTTAACATAGAAGCAAATGTAAACAACATTAATTAACTAGGTTTTTAGTCTGGATTTGTTCAGTCAATAAAATTAGATAAGCACAAATAAATAAATTTGAAATAAGTACAAACTTTATCACTTTTCATAAAAACCAAGTAGGTACCCACATAACAAGACAAACGAACCGAATTTATAGCTCATTTTACCGCCAAAATCGGACCCAGCCCAAGATGGCGTCTTTTTGGCGGGAACTTACAACAGATCCTTATCGTCTCTCAAACAGCGAATGGAAGGCAAAGAACAGTATTAAACGGAATTATTGCAACATTATTTTGTAATGTCTTTTTCTTTGTGATTTAAGAAGAAATGTCGAAAAGACAAATATCTTAATACCTACTGCCTTGCTAATATTTTAGGGGAAAGAATTTCAATTTGCCACGTCAAGGTATGAACGCTACGATCATATTACATTTTCCATACCAAACGCGTAAGCTGCCACTTTTATAAATCTTTCCACAGAAGTTTAGGCGGAAAATTTACTTTTTATATTCTTCAAAATATTACTGTGCAAAGGGCTGAAAACAAGTAAATAAAACAGCCAAAATCACTTTATCAAAGAAATGCACTGGCAAACAGACACACGTCGACCCTTGCGGTGCAAATAGACGGTAATGGCCGGGGGTGGCCACCACGACAGAGGCACATTTAAAATATTTTATCTTTAAAATAAAAAGCATGTCCCGCCTGCGGCCAGTCGACGGTATCTGCCAGAATTTGCCTTCATTTTACAATGGGACCAACATACAGCTTACATACAACATACAGCTTCATTTTCTATTGTAAATTTTACGTTGAAATGCGTCTGGCCCCTGATACATTGTTTTATTTTCCAGACGTTACAAATCATTATTTTGTTTTCGTTAATTACCTTTGTGAAATGGAAAATGGATGCTAGAACAATATTGTTAATTAACATGTTGTAAAGTAACATTCAGATGATAAGTGCAATGTAGAAAAGCGATTTGTTTCACAAAACTTATACGTGACAATTTAACTACTAATATACTACTAATATAATTTAAATACTAATAACTGACAAGAGAAACTCCTCAACTCTCAACACATAGTGGGAACATGGAGACTCTTAATTTTTTAAACAGACCAAACCAAACTAGAAGTTACTTGAGTCCCCTAAAATAAAAGCCGAAACAAAGCAATCAATACTTTTCTAAGAATATTATTAAACACTATAAAAGTTTTAATAAATAGAAATAAATATTTCTTTAATAACATCTAACAGGCCTAACGTCTTTTGGTCATCACTATAAATAGGTACAATTGATCAACAATAAATTTGTTAAGAACTTTTGTCGCTTCTGTAATCTAAAGCTTGATGTCACAAAGTGGGACTATTCAGGACAGGAGTAGAATTATTGTTTCTGACAAAATGTACCTATAATTCACTTTTATACATTTTTATCTATCCCTAGAAAGCAGGAGGCTTTCTATCTATTGCTCAATGGGCATCTTCCCAACCCGTCGGGGATTAGATCGACCGAGCTACATTATGCACCCTCAGATTTTCTTGACAAGATAATTATGCTATTCTGGTAATGACAGTTTGTTATCAGCTGGATAAGCTGTTTTTATGTAAATCAAAATAAGAAAAGATCAATGAAAAATGGCAGCTTTTCCTGAATAACTCAATTTTGACATATTAGCATAGGGAAAACTGTATTTTCAGCAGAAACATGGTGGCTACTAATGATTGAACAGATGTCATTCGGAGAAACTGAATATCGTAATATTCCGTGAATTCGGCGCTGACGTAAATCGGGTAATTTGTCAAGATTACTGTCCGCGAGACAAAATTATTATTATTGCTGATTCACTTTGCTGGCTAATTTGGGAAAAACAGCTGTTAGTTTTAACTAGTTTAGTAAGTTAAGAGAATGCAAGATAGATAGATCTTGCATCCTTCTTCAACTGACTGATCAAGTGTTGCTGAGGTTATTGGCAAAGGATAGAGAACCTACGGATAGTGACTGAAGGAAGTGGATTGCCTGCACCAACCTGTTGTTAAATAAACTTTGTTTTATTTAATAAGAATGCGTGCGTTCATACCGCATAATAAACAAACGAATTTACGATATTAAGAAACACGTACCTATATATACACTATACAGCTCTTTGAGGACATTGTCAGTAGAAATTATTGCCTGATTATTAAGACAGATGATTTAAATAAAGCCAACTGTTACGTAGCCTGAACGGGTACCGCAATGTCGATATGTCGAGTGTCAAGCTTACCCCGATGACCAACTTAACCACAAAGGGTTCGCACTTTATTCCGCCGTCTTAAGAAAACAATATTAATGCAGCAGAAGAGCATTATTCCACGACGCGTCGCCCGCGCATTGAATCTGGCACTTTATCAAGATAACTGTCGTCGTGAGTAATTTTCACTGATACGCGAACGACGTTGATCAATCGATTTTTGTACACGAATCGATACCGCCCGAGAATCGGATCGCATCGAATCGAACTTTGGCGTAACGTCTTGATTTATTCGAGTGATCCGTGATGTTATGGCGCATTACAGCCCAGTTTAAAGGTCACGGCATTTCCGTTTCTTTATTTGTGGTTGATGTGGCTTATCTGACGACAAATGGGTAAGATTCAGCGAAACTGGACATGTGCTGTTTTATCGTTGGTCGTGTCATCGTAATTCGTGGTTTTTTATAGGATCTTCCAACAATGTCAACACTGAATTCACACGCTTTTGTGGTGTGATTCATCATCGGTGCCTGTAAACGTAATAATGCTTAAATAAACTTAATTTTGTGGGACAAGAGGATTTCAAACAAAAGCCAATTTTTTTCATTACCCAATGCTCTCATCCCTCACTGAATCAAGCAAACACAAACAAAAACGCCCCTAATATTAAGCACAAACATCCTTTATAATCCTTAACGCTCAGCAGACGTATAATTACTAATTAAATAATTAATTACAAACGGTATCCTGTTCGGGGTGTAATTCGCAGCGATTCGAGAACTGAACCCTTTCGCCCCTGTCCGGGGTTCATTCGGGGCGTTTGATCTACTCCAGTTGTTACAAAACTACTTTAAAACGAGATGATTGGGAAGCCTATTGTTTTCATAATTACTTTTGATTGCGAATATCATTTTTCGTTTATTTGGTGGGTTGACTTTTGTGTTTGAAGGAGATTTTATATCTAATTTCGAGACTCAATTACTTCTTTGTATTCTGTCTAAAATAAGAACTTTCGTCAAGATGATCAGTGCCCTCTAGCGAACTGCGATACCTATTATTCGAGTCTGCTAAAAGTACCAAAAACCGATTCCTAAATTGTTTGTACAGGGTCAAATTAAATAAGATAGCGAAACTTTACAGACGTCATGTGTATCTATATATCTAAAAACGATAACATTAAAATAAAAAATAAATGTTTTTTTTGTTTATGGGTCAACGCCCGCTGGTAGATAGATAGTGGTTGTTACTTGAAGTATGTATTGGGAAAATATGTTTTATCGTATTTAGATCACGTCTGTTAACTTTACACAAAAAAAAAAAACAGATTTTTAAAGTTAATATTTCAAGTGAATACACCACCAACTACAGTCGAAGACCCCACAACAAAAAATCATTAAATTAATTTCTTTTTTGTTTTATCATGTTTAGATATCGATGCCATCACGTCTACGGAGTTCCGCTAGCTAATTTAATTTGACCCGGTATACTGTACAGTAACATTTTTCGCGAGGATACCCTCAGCTTTCGAATTTTTACTACTGATAGGAATCTATGTCGGGTAGGGTACGTATTGCAATATCTAAAATTAAAAGAACTAACGTAAAATAACCTACGTTCAAAATGCCTAAACTCTAAATACCTAATGTTTTTAAATACCTAAGCAACTAACACCTATCTACGAATTGCCTAAGTTTAAAATACTGATTGAACTAAATATCTAACGTTTAAAATATCAACAGTTATTATTATTACACCTAAGTTAATACGAAATAGTCAAAATACCTAAAATGCTGTAAAGAGAATGAATGACGAGAATGTGAGAGATGTGTATGATGTGAAGTAAAGAGTATCGAATGTCCTAAATATCATGTGAAAACATTTCTGTGAGCAACTGGGAAGTAGCGCTCGCCGGCCGCTGCCGCGGCACCGCTCGCTTCGCTCGCCGGCCGCTGCCGCGGCACCGCTCGCTTCGCTCGCTCGGCTCGCGCGCGGTTTGTCACAGTTCTAACCAAAGCTAACCTATTTCACCCAGTTCAAAATGACGAACTTTACACGGGTACTTAGATCGGTATTTTTCATTTTGGTCAATTAACGGTGAGGTAAACCAATTTAAGGAACTTTGTACATAGGAATTTCAAGTTTTAGCTTTATGAACTTCAGAAACATATCCATTTGACATTTAAAGCTTTCGGTATTTTGAATATAAGTGACACAATCATTAGGTATTTAGATTTTAGGGAAAAATCCCTAAAATCTAAATACCTAATGATTGTTTGTGTAGAACTAATGTAAAATAACCTACGTTTAAAAGAACGTAGGTTATTTTACATTAGTTCTTTTAATTTAAGATATTGCAATACGTACCCGTTGGGTATGGTTGTACATACTACATACCTATATACGTATTCCCAGTGATTGTGGCAACTCCATTTTGATGGTTTTTTGGGGGTCCCACATTGAGTTTACCAACAGCTTGATAAATGTTTGTAAAATGTATGAAATAATACTGTATTAGAATTCTGCCATTATCATTTCTATGCTTATGACTCAGAGTAATAACAGTGATGTTATGTCCTACCGTTCCAACGTCTACCCGACAGTGTAATACGTCCCTAGATACAGATTACTACGACAGTAAAAACATTTCTAAACCACTTTTATAGTCCACTAGAAGCAAAATAAATTAGCACTTATGTTTAACCTTATCCCTAGTGTCAAGGGTAATATTTGGCTTAGTGTTTATAACCTCTGTTACCATTACTAGGATCAGCAGAAACTATTATGTTTGAACGACCTCATTAGATCCTGTCTAGGGATTTTCTTGCCTTAAAAACCTTTTTCTTTTTTAAACGCCTTTATGAAAACAATCACCTGATGGAAAATGGTTACCTCTGTTTCAACACCTACAACTAACAGTAATGGATTGACGCAAATGTTGCCAAAATTATAGCAGCTAATACCCGTCAACTTGAAACAGTAATATTATACTTGGCGGCAGTAAAAGGTTTGGCAGTAGTATTTCCTTTAACGAGCTCTTTTTCATGAAATTACTGCTGCTACAGAAAGTTACATCACTATTAAGCAGCACTATAACCCTCTCAAAGACACTACCGCACTGCCCTTACATACGAAAGCACATCCCTACAATCGAACTTAACTAATCACATCTTCGCATTAGCACAGACAGCCCCCAGACCGCAGAGAGTGGGAGGGGGGGGGGGGGGGGGTGAAGGGGGGTTCGCTTTGAGTTAACACCTCACTGCCCGATTATGCGAATGCGAGTTATTCGACGGTAGTACAGACACGGTAATGACGGGTCGTAATGAGGTGGGACTCGTAATGATATTACTGATGTTTTTTGGAAGGTAGGTAAGGTTTTTTCTGAAAAAATGTCCATATAGAAATACCTGCATTATCCTGTCCTGTAGGCCGTGTCTATTAAAATAAAAGAATTCAGGTTTGAAATGGCGTTTGGATTAGTTGATTGTGAAACAGACGATGGCGGTAATTTGCTTCCAGAAGATATCATTTTGACATTTCTTTTAGCATTATGTAGGAACTTCTTGTGCAGTCTGTCCATAGGCATTCGAATCTTAAATCACAGCATACCCACATACATACCCATGCTTCCTAATTTAAATTAATAATGTGTTTAGTTTCTCTTTTCTTTTCATTAACCACAAGTACCAGCCTATCTCCTACTCCTAGTCAAAAACCTTTCCAACATTACGCCATAACACTCGGCCCTCCTTCAAAGTATATCGCTATCACAATGTTTGTTTGTAATGGCGCAAATGACATTTGTGCAAGCCATCGCTTTGCAGCGAGAGCGACGGTAATGAGCGAGGTTAGATAGATAGATAATACGGGCTGGTGTCCGCAACTCCACGACAATGCGCGTATTTTGCGTACGGGTGAGAAAATCGGTTATTCGATCCACCCCAGCTCCTCGAGAAAGGCCAGCAACGCCTTGGTGTTGCTGACAATCTCACGTAGGGTACCTGGGTTGCCGAAGTACTTTGCCCTGTATGTGGTGACCACCGGGCAGCTTAGAAGCACATGGGCTGCTGTCTCGTCCTCCTCCATGCAGGCCCTGCACAGCGGACTGTCCGTGACTCCTAATACAAAGAGGTGTTTATTAAATGATCCGTGACCAGTTACAGCTGCTGTGACTGTACGCAGCTGTTGCTTGGTTAGTCGGAGAACCTGTTTCGTGAAGCGGCCATCGATTGTGGGGAGTGCTTCCCTAGCCTGCCTGCACTCACGTTGGTCCACCCATAGTTTGTGATGTTGGTCCCTGGTGCGTTTCCTTACCAGAGTGCGTATGAACCCGAAGGGGAGTGGCACGATGGGTTCGGGACCCACTGGTACAGCGTTCGACCCCCTTCTGGCAAGTTCGTCGGCTGCATCGTTGCCTAGCGAGCCGCTGTGTCCTTTGATCCATTGAATGGTTATGTTATTGAGGTTGCCCACCTGGTTTAGGCGCTGGTGGCACTCGTATATTAGCCCAGAATCAACGGTGTGACTGTTCAGCGCTTGCAGAACGGCCATGCTGTCTGAGAGTATGCGGATCGAGTGTTCTTTAACTTCCCTGGCCATGATGGCTGAGGCGGCTAGAGAAATACCCATGCATTCGGCCTGGAACACTGTGTTATGGACCCCCAATGGTGTGGAGATGCGTATATTGAAGTCCTCCGAGAAGATTCCAGCACCTGTGCCACTACCTGTTTTGGATCCATCCGTGAAGATGCGCAGCTCTGCCGGGCGCAAGCCCTCGCATCGGCGATCCTCATGAAGTTGGATTTTGTATTTTTTATCAAATATAAATTGTTTGGGTACCCGGTCATTTATGGCTTTCGTAATGGGGAACTCCTTGCTGAGTCCCTCAAGCAGCGCGGTGTGTGGTAAATCTCTCTTACCCCAGAGATCTAGTGCATTTAGACGAACCGCCGCCATCGTCGCTTCCTGCTGTATGAACAGGTGGAGCGGTGGTAGTCCCAGCATGGCTTCGATAGCTGCAGTCGGAGTGGTCCTCATGCAGCCTGTGGTGGCCATGCAGGCTAGTCTTTGCAGGCGTTGTAGTTTGCTAGTAGCTGTACCCAACTCAGTACGGGGCCACCAGACCACGGCCCCGTAGGTGATCATAGGGCGTATCACTGTGGTGTACAGCCATAGTATAATTTTAGGGGATAGGCCCCACTTCTTACCTATCATTCTCCTGCACTGCCAGAAGGTTATGCAGGCCCTGTTTAGTTTGTTGTCCAAGTGACTACTCCAGTTTAACTTACTGTCCAGAATGACCCCGAGATACTTGACTTCGTTGGTCAACTGCAGTTCTGTATTGAAAAGTTTTGGTAGACGGAACGGGCCTAATGCTCGTTTCTGGGTAAACATAACCAGTTCAGTTTTAGTGGGGTTCACTGATAGGTCGAATTCCCTGCACCATCTCTCTACGATTCGTAGCGCTTGCTGAGTAAGGTTGCAGATCGTACCCGTCACCTTCCCCGATACAAGGATTGCGAGGTCATCTGCATACCCTATTGTGTAGTAACGATTGGCGTTGAGTTTGGTTATGAGATCGTTAATCACCATATTCCACAGAAGAGGGGACAGCACCCCACCCTGGGGGCAGCCTCTGGCTATCATGGCCAGCTGCTGCTCATCCTCAAGGCGAACTACTCGTTTGCTTAGCATGTTAGTAATCCAGTCCGCTAGTACCTGTTCGACGCCATGTCTATAGAGGGCGCCGCTGATGCTGGAGAAGTTTGTTTTGTCGAAGGCACCTTCGATGTCTATGAAAGTGCCCAGGCAGGTGCCTTTCTGATGAATCGCTTCCTCTATCTGGCTGACTACTAGATGAAGGGCAGATTCAGTCGACTTACCCGAGCTGTATGCGTGTTGATTACCGTGTAGCGGTATGGTTTTCAGAGCGCCGTCCCTCAGCTCCCTGTCACACAGCCTTTCCAGAGTCTTTAGTAGAAAGGAGGTGAGGCTTATGGGTCTATGGGATTTGGCGTTTGTGTAGTCTCCCTTACCTGGCTTGGGGATGAATATTACTTTCACTTCCCTCCAACCTTTAGGAACGTATCTAAGGGCCAGGCACGCCCTCATTAGGGGCACCAGTCTTATTGCGACAGCGGTTCCACCCCACTGTAGCAAGGCGGGGAACACTCCGTCAGGACCGGCTGCCTTGAAAGGATGGAAGCTACGGATGGCCCATTGGAGCTTCTCCAACGTGATCACCCTACTTGCATAAAGCCATTCATTTTCTGTTGGTGTTTGTAGTACATCTTGCCAGGCGATTACCTGCGCAAAGGTACAGCCAGGGAAGTGAGTTTCCATAAGGACGCGTCTCGTTTCTTCTGGCGAGGAAGTGAGTGTGTTGTCTGGTTTGCGGAGTGTAACGGGCCCAGGTGTGTACTGCTGTGACAGTACTTTCCTTACCCTGTTAGCCTGCTGACAGGACTCTATGCTACCACAGAATTTGCGCCATCCCGTGGTACTCCTGAACCTGATGCATTTTTTGTAGCTGGATTTGGCTGCGTAATAGTTGTCCCAGTCCTCATCCGCACATGTGTTCATGGCTCTGTTCAGAGCTTTCCTTACCTTACCGCGCTTGCGCTCCAGATCAGCCCCCCACCAGGGTTGCTTGCCCGGAGCGCTACGCGGGGTGGTCTCTGGGCAGGCAGTATGGTAGCTGTCTATTATTGATTTAGTAAGCTGGCTTACATGTACCTCAATCTGTGTCGTATCCGCAAATGTCGTCGGATTGTTTAGTGTCGTAAGCTTGGATACAAGGCTACGTGTATAGTTGGCTCGATCCGTGTTTCGCGGAATGCGCCGTGGTGGTGTTGGTGGAACACAGACCTGGATGTCGAAGCGGATCCACCTGTGATCAGAGCAGGAGGCCTCCTTGGAGACCCGCCACCCAGTGGTAAGTTCCGCCGCGCCCTCCGATACCAGCGTGAGATCTATGATCGTTCGGCTTCTCCTGGTTACGAATGTTGGTTCGGAGCCAGTGTTTAGTAGGGATAGGTTAGTCGAGAATAGGTAGTCAACCAATGCCTTACCCCTCTCGTTTTGCGTGTCCATACCCCACAGCTGGTGGTGAGCGTTGGCGTCGGCCCCGACGACGACCGCAAACCCACCTCTCTCGCAATAGCTCACGAGGCGGGCGAGGTCGTGCGGAGGCGGCGCTTCCGCCTCAGGCATGTAGGCCGAGGCGAAAACGATCACCCTTTCCGGGGCGTCGTCACGCTGTATACGCATACTTGCTGCAGAGACATCTCTGCAACAGAAGTCTGTTAAGATCTGTGTTTTGAGGTTACCTGTGACAAAGATGCACGATCTGGGGTGATCATGATCTGTGGTGACCAGGAGCTTACCGCCAAGATTTGAGAGTCCTTGTATGCGGCCCGCCCTAATCCACGGCTCCTGGATCAGGGCAATGGCCGTGTGCTGAACCTCCAGCCACTTGCGGAGCTGAGCCGTCGCGGTCTGACTGTGGTGGAGGTTAGCCTGGAGGACTTTACAGGTCGACGAAGGGAACGCCATCGTTGGTCGAACCCCCCTCGTCCCCTTCCAGTCTCAGCCCGGCAAACAGGTCGCCCTCGTCGAAACCGTCCCCTCCCCGACCCGAAGCCGGAGACAGGGTAATGTCGTCCAACTCCTCGCCCGATGAAGGGACGGCTCCCACGATGGCGGCATCAAACACGGCCAACTCTGCTGTGGTAGCAGCGGCCGCGGATGCTTCCGGGTTGCATGATGCTGGGGGAGTGGACTCCCCTGCTGGTGTCTGCAGTACAGTTGGCGCGTCGCCAATGGTTTCCGTGGTGGGGTCCCATCCCTGAGGGACGTCGGTGAACCTGCCGTTCCGACCCTGGAACTTCACGTACACCGCCCCTAATCCTATTGAGAGACGGCGTCCGGCCTCCATCAGGGCCGGGATTTGGTCCTCAGGGATACCGACCACCACGAACCACGCAGCGGCCTGCTTGTCGGCATGCAAGAGCACCCACCTCTTGATGTCTACCCAGGGGTTTTGGTAACTGAGAGCACGCCCAATATTGGTCGGCTCACCAAATACCCCTTGCTCGTCTGGGATCACGATCCCACATCGAGCACGTTTCATGATCTCCGCCTGACTCTTGACGACCAACGAGATGCTAGTCGGGAGAGAAAGGTCGGAGACAGTCTTCTTTAGCCATCCTAAGGTGTGGTCGTTTCCGCACCACAGCTTCAGGACACCCCCGGCGAACAGCGGCTTGGCGTTGAAGGTCGGCCCTGGAGTGTCTGGTTTGGGGGAGCAGGCCTCGAGTATGATCTGCTTCTGGATAGCAGCGAGTACCTGGTCCGATACGTCCTTGCTGAGGATCCCCGTGCGGTCGCAGGTGATCGCGACGTCGAGGGTAGCACTTGCAGCTTGGGCGTAGCTTCGTTGATCAACCCTCTTGGATTGATCAAGCCGCGGCCGCTTATGCTCCCCTCGAGGTGACGAGGTCTCGTTGAGAGCTCGCTTGGCCACGGCCTGATCCTTCCAATCGGGTCGCTGTGTGTCATTGCTACCTTTAGCCGGTCTCTCCGGAAAACTGGTTGACGGTCGGCTGGGCGCTGGCCGGCTTGCGCCGGTCTCTGCCTGCGACCGCTTCCCGTCGGAGAAGTTCAGCTGGCCGCTTGCCGGTTTGACCGACCTAGCGGCAGTAGCCTGTTTACGGGAGCCCTTACCTGTCATCCAACGTGATTGGCGGCGCTCCTTCCTCGTCACTCTGTCCTCCTTCTTACCCTGTTCGGATGGAACTGAAGGTTCAGTGCAAGGGCAACGGGCTTGTTGAGTGCGTTTACCCTTGCCCTTGCGTTTCTGCACCTGCCAGGCGCGCGAAAAAGCGTCCTCAGCGCAGCCGGCCGTCTCCGTTTGACCGGTTACGGCCGCCTGTTGGGAGGAGGCTTGAGGAGCCACAGAAGGATGAGGGTGTTTGGCAGGAAGCCCGGTGCTGGTATTACCCAGCGCCGGAGTCTGTGTGGGGAGGGTCAGACCGGCACTGGTATTAGTCGTCGCCGTCTTCGCCTGAGTATTAGAAGGGTCGGTACTGGTCCCAATCAGCGCCGGCGTCCTTTGTTTGTTCCGGGACGTTTTGTTTTTGGTCTTAGCTGTGGTTCTCGCCACAGCCGGACCTGCACCCGCGCTGGTACCCACGGCGTTAACCGCATGGCCACCAGGGGCGAGGGAAGTGCAAGCACCTCCCTTGGGAGTCTCATTGGCTTTCGCCTCCACTCCCAGGTCTGTAGATTTAACTGGCCTTGAATTTTCCATGTTAAATGATTTTTTTTTTTTTTAAATTCGTCTCTCTGGCTCCCACCCTCCATGGAGCCCGCAACTGGGAACGTCTCACTAATAAGAAGCTCGAACGTTAGGACTACCAGAGAGATATAGGGGCGCAAGGCTGGCTTACAGTGCGACATCGGGTGCTCGATCGGGTTGGCGTAGGGGGTCCAAAAGGCCACCCCCAACGAACTGATCAACCCTCACTTACACCGTCAGCATGACCTTTACCTACCGCTTTGGCCGTCCGAGGACGACCTCAGCGGACCTCACGCACCTCGCCAGTGGCCCTCTGACGGGACACAGTGGCCATTTCCCCACCCTTGGCTAATGGGTAGGGCCACCGTTTCGCTTGAAATCCAGACCAAAGGGGGCGTGTTGCCTTACGGGCACATTACAACCAGAGCCGCTCGGCTCAACCCCCCAGGACTCCTTCATCCCCGCTCACGGCGCTCAACTGCGCAGGTCCTAGCGCAGGTGACTACTTACTCCTACTCGTCATCAGCTTATTTTAGTGATGGACGAGCCCGCACCCACCCAGTCACTGAGGGGTCGCGGTTAGGAGTGGGAATTGGAGAGATGGAGGTGGGAGGAATGAGGATGTGGGTAGGATGAAGGATGGGGAAGGGATGTGTTAAGATAAAAGGCGCCTGGAGGTTTTTGTTACGTCTATTTCTTAAGGAATTAGACCAAGAACGGGGTGGCAACCTCGGGAAGGTGCATCCGCCAGACTTGCCTTGAGGATCATCACGACTGTAGCGCTCTCCCTCAAGACCCCGCCACCCTACCACCTCTGAAGGAAGCGGCAGAGTAGGCCTGCATCTATACTACCAAGCAAAGCAAAGCAAAGCATGTCGTTGCGCAACCGCGAAAGCATACATACAGACCCCCCCCCTAATGAGCGAGGTTGTAATGGTATCGTCGGATGTTTTATGGTATGACTTGTGTTATGCTTTTAATGTATTTTTATGTAACAAAGCACGTTTTGAAGACCTAATATTCTCACTGCCAAGTCTCTTTCTGCATCTTTTGTCAAGCTGACGTCTGTCAAAGTTTGTTGTGTCATTTTTATTACAATATTAATAATTAACACTCTTTTCGTTTGGTGGACGTAGATTTTTGACCTGTGTTTAAATAATTAATATAGAAAGTTCACTCTAATAGGACGATGATCGTTAGTTCCAATTTCCATAAACATTATTAATTGTCAATAGTTCTATTGACTATGAATTAAAAGTATTGATTGCTTTGAAATTATCGTAGTCAAATCAAATCAAAATATTGAATTTCACATAAACCTACATGGGCTAGCATAGCATATAATATAGAGACCATATATATGTATGACCATATATATAGCATAGCATGTCATGGTTCATGGCATGCTAGGTGCACGGTTCCAATTGGTCGTTTCCTATGGAGAAGAGCCGACAAGAAACTCCACGGATACTCTTTTAAAAATAATTGGCTTTTATAATGTTTTCATATTACCGTATATATAGGTATGGGGACAGGTTTAAGGACAGTATGTCCTGTCAACGGTAGTCATAGTGCATTGACTTACTTACTTAGCTTTGACGGACTAGGAAGAAACTTAGTGCTTTTGGCTTTTATTATGATGTTCACATCAGACCTCGTACTAATAAACTATGCTATCTCTAACTTGAGAACATCATCATAATTTGATCCTATTACATAACCTCTCATTTAACAGTCTTACCTATCCTCTTATTCCCATCCTCTTATAACCATCTGTCATGTCATTATCTTAGAATGATTAATTTTTAAACAAACCAAACCCTCTGAAACACATCACTACACTGAGTACCACCTGTCGTCATTCCCAGGCGACATAGCACTCATTACGCGAGGGTTAAGTCATTCATTCCATCGTCGTCCGCGAACGTCGCGCGTCGCGGTGGGAGGGTTAACAAATAACCCCATGACATTTTCATGTAATACGATGTTATTGTAGTTATTAGGATTTATAGGTGGGCTATGGGGTAGGTGTTAAGCCTGGTGTTTTAGAATTTATGGTACGTTATGGTGTTCATTTTGTGAAGGGAGTCATGTTGAAGGGATTTGCATATTATGTTATGGAAAGGGAAGGTTACATGGCAAAATATGGGTGCATGATTTTGTCACTTCTGTATCTGTACTGTTTTATTTATTTGCTAGATATAGTGATCAAAGTAAAAAAATAAAAAGCCATGTTCCCTTCGAAAAATGCCGGTTTCACTGAAACCATTGCTTCTCTTACATATCTTTGGATTCTTGATTATTTCTTAATCAATCGAACAATTCTGTTTCCTAACATTTATTTTTATTTTGTGCAACACGAGCTACTCTAGTCTCTAAACCATACCTTGAGGTAAAACTCAAGGTATGGTTTAGAGACTAATATAATAGAGACTAATAGAGGTTAATGGTATTCCACAATTACTTTATCAAACAATTAATTAACTCTACCAACTTTGATACATACTACCCTTATCAACCATCACACACGACCTAACCCCGCGGCAATCCAATCTATAATAAAGTCACATTACTAAAGAAATGGCCGCCCACTCCCGCGCAGCCTGTTGACTGATCGCTTCCGACACACGCATGCGCTCGCATGTTGGCCAATCAATACGGGAAATGTTGCCATACCACTGATAAGACAGATACGAGCCATTAGTTATGGGCAATTAGGAGGGTTAATTGAATTAAGATGTAGGTAGATCTATTTAGATGTTTTGTCTACGTATTGGGCAACAGTCAGCCCCACATGTCAGCCTAAAAGCTTGTGTGCTTAGGATTTAGGATGATAGATTGGTAAGAGATAGTCTAGCCATAAGTACGCGCATAGACAGCAGAGCGCACGTCGGTGGTCTAGCTTAGAACGGAGTTTCAATAGAATTCGAGGCCAGCTTATCTAGGTTTAGTTGCCACAGATGTGCGGTCGACTGTACAAGACTTGGTCGTGCGTCTATCAGCCACATTACGGGTTTTTAATAAATTCTTGCATTAGCATGTGACTGTACACCTTTGGTTAAGGTTTGGTTGGTTAGGTTTGTACCTATTGTTGACAAATTGAACGGACTTCTTCTTGTCTTGAATGTGTATGAACTACATAAGTATAGCTCATGTCGTGGTCAAAATATTTGCCAGTCAGCAAAATGCTAAGTACCTGAACTGACCGCCCAATACCTATCCACCACTCACATTTGAATATCGCCACTCGTGGAGGCTATTTTAATAACTTCGTAACGAAGTAATTAATAACAGATCGATGGCTGTATTGCCCATTATTGGAATAGAACTTGAACTCGATTGCCAGTCAATAGTTCATTACCCTATTACTTTAGCTTTGTAATTTCGATAACAGCCACATCCCTGCCTACCCAACTTTTATAGTAGGTGTGCGGTCCCAACATCGACTGTAAACAATCTATTTAATTTGAATAATAGCCACTGAGAACATAATCTAACTGACTCGTAATTACCAGCTCAGGGTTGACACACACAATCTATGTTCAAAGCTTTGTTTATCTTGAAATGTTCCGGTGACTGGAGTATCTTACAGCGAATGGATTAACTTGTAACTTGTCTAATCTAATATGTTGCAAAATAACATGTAAAGATAAATTTAAACGGAATATCAGAGACAAGTCTTGTATTTCAGTGAATTTTAGGAGTGGTCACGTGACGCCAATTGGATTGCTAATGCGTTGCCGAACTTGCTAAGGTCTCATGTGCCACCCTGTACCCTGATTGCGTAACACTCTTTCAATCATAATCCGAAAGATTCTGCTAATCCATTGCTCCATATGTTTGAAAAGGTTGTCTGCTCAGCAACGTAAATATCACAATGAATGTTGGTGAACTGTCAAAATGAAAAGTATTGCCATTGTACCTAAGTGTATTACACAATCACCTCGCTGATTTCATTTGGCAGTTTCTGCTAAGCACCAGAAGACGTAGATAATGGTGGTAGTCCTTACTATACCACCTATTTAGTTCTTTTTTACATCTTCATAAAACGCTACTAATTTGATTACCTGCGACAATATCATCAATATTCCTGCATAAGCTCTTCGCCACCCCTAATTACAGTGTCGATCGCGAACTTGATTACAAGTTAATTGGCTGGCCACAGAGCCGGTCGCACACGGGCCGACCGCGCGACTGCTAATGACGACTAATCGCAGCGTCCGGACACGTGCGTCACGGCCGCCTCGGGCGTTGCGATTAATTGAAATCGTGTAATTTGAGCTGTGTATGAAGCGTAATGCCTTGTTTGTTTATTGGTTGCGGATGATATAAATCGGTGCGATTAATTTGTGGCCGCGGCCGTCTGTCGGAGGCTTTATTGGTTGTGTTTGATGTGTTGTTATTTAGTCGCGTCGTTAGTGCGGTTGTCGTGATGTCTGGTTGGCTTTCTGTGTATTAAAGTTTAAATGTGTATTTATTACTACATCTCATCCCTAATATCTATTGGGGTATTTTCTCATTCACACGGACTTTCGTCTTTCGACCACAAGTAGATTTTCTTACCAGTTTTCTGAAATAAAACGACGATGTTTCATAAAGCCATTTATTGTACAGCTATGGTAGGGCAGACAATCCATGTTAAAGGATTATTTGTCGATTCGCACGAATTTACTCGCGCGCACCGGGCGAATCGACACTTAAATAATATATCGTTTTCTGTAGGCGATTCGCACAAAGTTCTTTTATTTGTGGGCGAATCGACAACTCCATAAATACGTATTAGGTAGTTGGCACATTTTGTTTTTTTTTTACTCTTATCACCTCTGTGCGCTACTGTACTTTTTTCTTAACTATATTGTATAAAATTCAGAACGTTCTAGTGGCCTAATACGATTTTATGGATTTTGGAATCGAATACAGATATTTGTATTTTTTTTATTAAAGATGGGTTTTTGCTCTTGACTCTAGTCTAGGTCAGTGGTGACAGAGACAGAGTCGACGATGGTGTGAGCTTACCCAGAAGAAGCCTGTTCACTCTCACTTTGAAGAGATTAGGGTTGTAAGCGTTCGGAAACACAGCCGCAGGTAGAGAGTTCCACTCTTTTGCTGTGCGCATAACAAAAGACATTTGGAAACGCTTAGTGCGAATTTGTAGAATAGCAACTAGGTAAGGATGATAAGTTGCAGTGCGTCTAGATGACCGATGGAAGAAGGGGGCCGGTGGTATGAGGTCGTGGAGTTCTTGGGCACACTCACCGAAGTACAATCTGTTGAAGACCGACAAGCAGGCGACCTTGCGGCGATGAGCCAAGCTGTGAAGCTTGGCATCCACCAGTTTTACGTCGCCAATTACTTAAGTGTCGATTCGTCCGTTTCGGGCGAGTAAATTCGTGCGAATCGACTAACAAGCCTAAAATCTCCTCTAGTTTAACAAATCTATAGCTGCAGGGCGTAGACCACAGGACACTGGTAATTAGCGATAAATAACATACGTAGGTAAATGTAGACAGATAATGAACTGACGTGAACTAAATAAATACCTGTAATCGATAAACATATTTACTGCACAAACCTCGTGTATCAATGAGTTCGTAATTAACCGGTACATTTGTTTAAGTAAATAAATAAACTGTCATAATTTACTTAATTATTGTCAGTAATCACCGTAGCGAATGGCTACGTTCGTAAAATAATTGCACGCTAGGGCTGCTGCGAATCATAACTTTATTTTAATATTTTGTACCAACCTTCAATGATTTCAAAGGAAAAAGTTTCGTGACGTGGTTATGGGAGAACTGCAACACAGCTCGGTTCCTAGAGGTCAATCTATAATTCGCACATTTGGAAACAAAGGGAGTGACCCTTTGTTTCTGCAATGTTTTGTAAACGCGAATTAAAAAAGCAGAAAAAACCGCGATAATCGACTTTACGTACACAGTGAAAACGGTGACAATCGCATGAATAACATTGTTTTGAGGGAGGGGGGACGTTACATTATTATGCGTGATTGGTCCGTTTGCTTGAAATGTAAATATGTAACGTCACATCCTGTCAGTAGTGTTTTGACAGCCTAAGTGTGACCTTGCGCATTTGTGAAGGAGAGGCACTACTTTAAGTAATGACTTATTTGTTTATATATTTCTTGCAGTATTAATGTTACTTCTACCTATCCTTAGTAGCGGCATCGCTTTGACTATGAAAACACAATAATCACAGCAAACTACAGCTAATTAGTTTAATTTCTCAGCTGATGAGACAGATGTTCCCCATGAGCCTAAACTAAAACTTCAGTCTGAGCAAAATTAGTGGAATTATAAGCAGTAGGTATAAGCTGAAAAAAGCTTCGCATGTCACATCCATTTTTCAGCATTAAGTTCCCTTCAAAAAGGTTGGGCTGAATCACGGAGCAATTGCTCTGTGGGCTGAATGGTGCTGATCCATACGTCATGTTCGTGAACGGGCGTCGTCAGTAGGCACTGGTCATTTCTTAGCTGCCACGGCTTATTTTAATTCCTGAATTGTTTTTATCTTTTTTATTACGGACGCTTTTAACGTGCACGTATTTCTACATCGTTCTCACATGTATAATGTAATCACTTTTTTGTAACAATATTTTGATTTAAAAGAGTGTCCATGGAGATTCTTGCCCGTCCTTCTCCATAGGTACAGTCAGCGTCACGACGCGGGTACCCCCCTTCAAAGTTAATTTTAATACAACTGGGGTACCCAATTGATGCAGCCCACCGTACCACGCTTTGAAATGGGCTTTGAAAAAGCTTAATTTTTCTGACTGACCGACCCCTTGACAATTCAAAAGTGCCTGTAATTGGTTTAATTGAAATAAATGCTTTGAGCTTTTGAGTTGAGCAGTGTTAGAATCTTAGAATGTCACACAAGCAAAGTTTTCATATAAGTCAATGACACGTGGAATCAACTACAACCCTACCTCGAGGTAGACCAATCGACGTTGGAAAATATCAACGCATTTAGTAGGTGACCTGCTTCGTCTAATGAATGATATTCGCACTCAAGTTAAAAGCCCCAAATTATAAAAGTCGGTTACGTTCTGCTCTTGCGAAGTGGAGACGACCCTTTCAGCCCAAGCAGAATATTCCATTCAAAAGCGAAAATTTTGTTGAGCCATAAATGAGTGGATTCACGGCTGAACAACATTTTCTCATAACAAAAACTTACCAAGTACGATGCCTGAAATATTAGAAAATACTGAGAAAAGCCACAGAATGGCGTCGAGTTTTTACGGCGGACTCAATTAGGTGAGTTTACGACATTTTTCAGTTTATTTCAGTGAGACCACACGCGTTTACTGCTGTAAAGTTATTTACATGTTTTACTGTTTAGTTACTTCGCGCCGTTCACGCTGTTTTTCAGAGAAAGATCCTTATATTATAAGGCTGGATTTTTTACTTCGTTTCAAGAGGTAGGCATTGTCACGTCGTGGGTGCATTACCAGTCGACAGCTATGCGGAGTAATGTTTCGACATAATCTTTCAGTTTGTTAATAACGTGTGGGACAAGGACAGGAAGAAGATGATGATGGTTTTAGTTTGTCAATAGTTTTAGTTAAGTTAGGATATTATATTTTAATTTTTACTAAGTAATTAGGTAGGTCTAAGTTGTTATTTATGTACAGAGGTAGGTAAATAAAACGGGAATTCTCGCTGCTTTGCCAGAAGTTGTTAAATCTTAAAGCCATGCAGCTTCGCAGAATTTATATGTTAAAACGTGTCTAGTATTTTATGAATTACAAAATAACGATGGTTTACGAAAAAATATAATACTAAATTGCTTTTCTTAGAGAATAATGAGGCCAAGAGATTTTGTTTGTGTAATAAAACAAATCTTCCGTAGCACCGGCCTAACAGAACTTGAGAAGTTTATTAATCCCAAGAATGCCTTGGAAATATTCCGGGAACAAGCCAGGATAACTTAGTTACAAAAATATGTAATCTCTTTTACGTGTTAGTACTTATGACAAATCTTAGGGACTATCCAAACTTAGCCGTTTACCCGAGAACTTGCAAGGTAACACAGTTTTCGATTGTAATTGCCAACAATTTTGTTGAATAGAATGGCAAAGCGCGAACATTGGTATAGAGGGGACCCTAACATGAATATCAAACTCCCGTTTTTATTGACCTGTAACGTTATTGTACAAATTTTGTTAGAGACAGGGTTGTCAAGTTGAGAATAAGTACATATATCTTTTGTTTTTGTTTTAGGAGTTGTTATAATATACCTATCTTATCTGTGAATGAATTTGTTACAATTGTCGGAGAGGTGGAATGAAAAAAACATTACAATACGCTTCGCTATACAAGTTGTAACTGAATAAACGCAAGTCCTGAAAGTTGTTTGCTCATAATTGACTACTGAATCGATTTCAGTAATTATTAATATAGGTATTTTTTTCAAAAATTATGTATTTTGAAACACTGACCGCCGATTGAGCCAAAGAAAATTAAATCTTATTTTAAGGCAATAAGATTCCATTTATATAATTATATATAATATATAAATAATAGTTAGCTTTAAAAAAAATTGTTTTGGTCATTGTATAATGCTTTTAACTCAATACTCTAATTGGGGTGTATGAGGTCTTGCGTTAAGTATGTTATACGTTGTATAACCATGTCTTATTATGCAATTCCCGGTTTTTGAAGCATCCCGGGACTTTAGTCATCAATCGTCAATATCATAAATAATATTCTTCTGAAAACCACTAATATTTTATTCTACAGTTCTTTTTCTCGATTCTCCATCTTAATACCAACATTAAAATTAGGAAATAATTCTGAAAACTATAGGTATTCGTAAGTCACGTGAAAATTTCGCCAAAGTGCTGCTTCCATTTTGTCAAAACCCTTTGTTATAAGAAAATTGTACATCTTAGAACCCGCAACCCTTAATATAATACACTTATCACCACAACGTTATCGCAAACGTTATATAACATAACACTTATATAACGTTACAACCACGATAACGTTATTCCTTTGTTACAGTTACGATATGCGAGAAATTAACGGTTCCCGCGGGTTCCGTACTCCCATACTGTAATATTGTTATATTATCCTTATTGTTTCTTCTCAACGATATCGGAAAATTGGATATTCGAAGTTTGTGAATATAATTCGGTTTCATTTGGCTTTTGTTTCTGTTATTGTCGAGGATTCGGAAAACCACAACTATTACCAACTAATGTCTTGGGAATTGAATCGGTGATATTGTTCGGTACAAGAGTTGTAATTGTTACTAGGAGAACAATGCGATATTAGCTACTGAAAGTAGGTATCTATACTCAATACTCAATTCTTTTATTGCGTTCCACAATGTAGGCTTATGTGGTAAATATTTGCCAAAAGAAACAATCATGGTCCCTGTCGGGCACAGCAAAAGAAAGATATATTGAGAAAGATATTCTCATTTTATGTACACATTTTTACAAAATAATTATTTTTTATATTAATAATAGTTTAACGTTTAGCTTACGAGAATTATATACTTATGTGTTAAGGATTTATCATTTAAATATTCGTTGACACTATAATAACATTTGCTTATTAATAACTTTTTTAATTTTTCGTGAATAGATGTAGTTTTTTTTTCTTCTCTTATATATTCGGGTAACATAATTGTAAATTTTGATTGACATAACTAGAGGGCTTGTTGAGTGTATTTTAGGCGGGATGTTGGTATGTTGAGTCATGTTTTGTGTTCTACTTAATGTTTAATTTATAAGAGCTTTTATATAGGTTTCAAACTTCAAATATTCAAAGAGATTAATAATAATAATAAATTAATTAATAATACATTTATTTCAGAAAAAATCACATTCACGGTTGACAACAACAATCATCCAAGTAAAAATAGAACATTTCAGAAATAAAATATAAAAACGAGCCGTACAGTAACAAAAAAAATACAATAATCAGAATATATATATATACATATATATCCCACCGAGCCACGATATGCTGTGACTAAAGCGTCCACACTCATCGCTGAGGCAAGTTTGTATTGGGCATAGGCAGACTTACTAATTCATTGGGTTAACTCCTACGTGTGCGTTTTCCAGTCTAATTTATTATCAATTGTTAAAACTAGGAATTCTGATGAGTTTACTTGTGTTGTGTGTTGGCTGTCATAGTATATACTCATATTCGTGTTTGAACGTTGGCTAAAAATCGTTAATTTCGACTTTTCAATATTTATTATTAGATTATTTTTATTTAACCACTGTACTATGGAGGTTATTGTCTTAGTCATTTCATCGTTATAGTTTTGAGCGTTTGTGTTATTAATGGTCACAGTACTGTCATCAGCAAATAGTGACATTGGGTGACTTGTAACTTTCGGCATATCATTTATCGTCGCCTTAGAGTGAGAACCTCGGGAATGCTTTTTGCTCAAATTAATTTTATTGCATTTCTAGGAAGAAAACTTCGCAACGCACTCTCAATCTTATAGTAGCGAACTGTTCAGCATATAAAAGCGGGTTACATTTCCATATTAATTAATCAAAAAACATAAAATACGCCATACAAAAAAATTAAAGCACGCAGTTTGGCTTCCTCCTGAAAAGTTACTTCTTTTACACTTACGAGGTTTTCACTCTAAGGCGTCGTTATATAGATTATAAATAGAGGACGTCCTAAAACACTGCCCTGGGGTACGCCATATGTAAAAGTTCGAGGATCAGACTTGTAGATTCGTTGACATTTTAAAATCTATTTCAGATACTTCTACGTACTGTTTTTTGTTCTTTAAATAAGATTCTATTAAATTTAAGACATTACCTCCAATTCCTCAAGCGTCTAGTTTACTTAACAAAATATTATGGTCCACTTAGTCAAAGGCTTGAGTCATGTCACAATATATTGAGCTCACAGGTATTCTGTAGTTAATATTCGTATAAATATTATTTAAAAAGTTTGATAGTTTTACTTTTCCGAAATCCTTTTGGTTCCTCTGTCAAAATTTATTTATTTATTTATTTATATCCTCACTTACAGCTATTTTTACAGGTATAACCCAATGCAATAGTGAAGCAAACTTAAAAACTTATTACCTAAAACTTATTACATATAATGTTATCCTTGTGAATTCACTCAGTGTACACGCAAAAACGTCTATGTTTATGTTATGTTTAAAATGTTTTGTTTAGCCAGGTATTTATAAATACTTGCATAAATGTATTTTTCAAATACCTTGGATGTTATTGGAATAAGCGCAATTAGGCCTATAAGACTGTGCATTCTTTGTATTTTTTTATAAAATAACTAGCAAACCCGGCGAACTCCGTTTCGCCACCAGATGGCTTCTTTTTTTTTTTTTTTTCACTATAAACCTCACGGAGCCCGAGACCTTTCCAACGAATGCAAAACCGTGGAAATCGGTTCGTGCGTTCTGGAGTTATATCGTCAGGAAGGAAAACCCTACTTATTTTTATATAGTAGAAGAAAGATGGTTTAACAAATGTTGTTTTCAGGTTAGTTGGATAATTTATGTACCGTGTATTATGCAAAGATTGAGAATATAACTCAAATATCCACTAATGTAACCCGTAGATATCCCGTTGGTAGAAATTCCATCATTATCCACGCTACCGGTATTTTTAAAGACTTAGTTATGGCTTTGATGTGATCTTCATTACTCGGTGCCATAAACATCGAATTACTTGGTTTTGAGATATTTGATATAACCTGTACGCCTCTATTACGGATTGGTTTTATCTTGTCGACAAAAAACTTGTTAAAGGCTTTCGCTATCTTGTACGGGTGTGTTACTTTTTTATTTCCGATTTTAATATTTCCAATTGAGTTTCTAATAGGCATATTCGCCTTTGTTCGATTAATGATTTCCCATGTCGCTTTCGACTTATTGGATGATGATTTGATTTTAGCTGTTCTGAGCACGTTGTGATGATTTAATTATTTTTTATATATTGTTGTACCTACATTTTTTTAATTATTGTTTGTTCTGTTCATTGCGTTCCAGTCGGTAACGCCACAGAAGTATCCTTTTATTTTTATTTGATTTTTTTCTTTTGATTTAAATCATGCAGTAAAAATAAAAGGATACTTATAATATATTGGAATATTTGTGTGTGTGCGTGCACGATAGTGCACGGTTGAACGATTGTGCATTGTGTGAATGTATCCGTCTGTTTTGAAATCCTACCTTCAGTCTCCTGGTAATTTTATAATAGGCTTTGTACTTCTTTTTTGCATTTGTTTTTTGTTAGGTTACGTATGAATGCTATTTTATTAACCCGATCGTAGAGACGAGAGCTATTTATATTAAATGTTCTACTGTGTACTAATGTACGCCTGTAACATACAGGACACATAAAATTCGGTTTCGTTAGTTATTCTAAGTTCATCTAGGTTTTTATTTCAACACTAACTTTCTATTTTCCAAGTCATTGCTCGAGACATTTCAAATGTGTGTACTTTTGAACATTGCCGGAAGCAATATACTCGTCTGATAGTAACATTAAATGCATCCAAAACAAAAAAGCATCAATGCCTCATTTCATTCAAGCATGATCATATCGATAATAAAATACATTAAACGTTAACAACGAACCTCTCGTTCTAACATCAACAGTTACTAATCTATCTATCTCCCTCTCAAAAGTTGCAGCACAACTGGAAATTCCGACACTTTCACCACTGACCTCCGCGCTGTCGGTCATTTGTCAAAACGTCTAGATACTCATGTCTCTATCATTGCTGTATTGTGGAGGATACCGGTTTGTATTGCAGTTAACCGCTTGTAATATAAACATCTAATGACATTAGTAACGCCTTGTTAGTTATTGATACACGGCATTAGGAGATGGATTGAATTTGAAAGTAACTTTAGATTTTTTGGTGTTCCGTATAAAAAAAAATACGTAATCATGTGTAAAATGTACCTAGATAGATCAGGAACCTCATCGCGCAACAACAGATATCGATATCAGTAATAGCTAGTAAATATTTAATGCATGCACTGATCGAGATAATGATTTTCCCAAACATATACACCTTTATTCATAAACGTTGCTTAAAGTTAAGAGACGTTTAAACGTCAAAATGTAGCCGCTAAACAGCCGCTAATCATTACTTATCTTTAAGCAACTTTTATAAATAAACTCGATACAGTTCTCTTCACCGTATCCGGCGACCCAGACTAATTTCCAAACATACCTAAGTACATGCATGGTGAAATGCCATGGTGAAGCCTTCTTGTCACAGTCATGACGTGCAGCGGGGCGAGCACCGCCTCTGTGATAGGCTTGAGTCACGCATTGTATCACAGTTTTTGCTCCCAAAAGCTGAAAATAAAAAAGTAAAAATGTGTGACTCAAGCCTATCACAGTAGGCCGTGCTCGCCCCGCAGCGGTCGACTATTTCTGTTTTGTGCTCGTGATTACAAATCTCTTTTGTTTTTATTTTTCTTAATCATTAGAGCTAATTATATTTTTTGTATGCACGTGTTTCTCTGACAAATAAACTTATTTTTCTTTCTTTTTTTATTTATTTGAAATGTGGGTGTACTAGGTGCACCTCTGTCTAGCCCTTTTGGGAAAACTGGCGCGATGTTATGTTATGTGTATGCGCAAGTTCATGGCTTATAGAATACTAGCCTCTGCTCGCGGCTTCGGCCGCGTGGATGTCGGAAATTATCCCACAGAAACGTGCTACCGTGACAAAAAGTACCCTATGTCCTTCTCCAGAATGTCATCTATCTCCTTGCCAAATTTCATCGAATTGCGTTCAGAGGTTTAGGCGTGAAAAGGTAACAAACAGACAGAGAGAGTTACTTTCGAATTTATATTTTTTTAATGTAAAGATTTTTGTACTGTTAGAACTGTGTTATCGCTGGGTATCCTTTTTCAAGTAAGAAACCCAAGGGCGTAATGCTATCACACTTCTTTACTAATAACGTAACGAGAAACGTCGTTTCTCCGTAAACCTTTTCAGTGTAGTTCATTGGGTAATGCGTAACAGAACCCAATCAATTTGGAGAGTAGCTGCCGCTGATTTGCGAGCAATTTCTACTTCCACTAGTTTATCATATTTAAATATAGGTACCTACGTAAAATTGACGTTTGCACTTGCAGTGAAAGTTACCTACATAGGCGAGTATTTTTTACAGATGCGTACAGACTAGAATCAAATAATTGGCGTCTATCAAACTTCAATCGTGTTTCCGACCCATTCGTTTAGAAAAGAATTGGCATAGAAAGTGGCAGTATTTAGATGCTTAGATGCATCTGCGTTTCTAAAATACATGCAGCTAAGAACCTAAATTCTAATTTCAAATGATCATAGAGTTATGGTTATTTTAAAGACATAATTATATCTATGGTGCTGTACATTCCCTTATTTTCTCTTAGGATGCTGCAAGTTAAAATTGATTTAATATCATTATTTTTTTATAAGTTTAAAATTTTAGTTTAGAATTAGCTTAACTGTTAGTTAATTAATAACTAACAGTTAAGCAAATTTTAAACTAAAATTGAAAAGCAATTTTACGTCAGTGACAGCCCTAACGATCTGAAAGATCGATCGACCACGAAAAGCCGAATCAGCTCAGCGCAATCAATTGAAACAATTTGAGCATTAAATACGACAGCACGCCGACACGATACGCCGACTACACCAGTACGCCGGTATCGGTACGCCGCAACCGCAGTGATTGATAACAGTTCGCCGGTCAAATGGAATATAAATTGTATTCAAATCAATGCTAGGTTAGTATGAAGTTGGTGCGATAATATCGGGATAAAACAACGTTTTTGAGATAGATTTCATAGCCGGCGGCCTGGTCCAAAAAGGCTATCTAATTTCTGCGAAGAACCTGACTGAAAGCTCATAATTTTAGCAAATTAATTGGAATCCTTAAGGCGAAAATCAAGTCATAGGATTATTTAACTAACTCATATACTTAAATGGGGGTTTCAGTATTCCTAAGACATATTGATAACTAGCTGCGCCCCGCGGTTTCACCCGCATAAGTGTCGATCGCGTAGGAATATCGGGATAAAAAGTATTCTATATCCTAAACCAAGTCATGGTCTACATGTGTGCCAAATATCATCCAAATCCGTTCAGCCGTTTTAGCGTGAAATCGTAAGAAACAAAATAAACAAACATGCAAAAAATCAAATCTATTTTCTTTATAATATTATAGTTTAGATAAAAGTGACAAAAAATCAGTGACAGCAACACTACAAAAATTCATCAGAGTTTTTTTGCCAAGTAAAAAGATAAATAATATATCTCAGTTAGTAAATAGAGAATATGCATGTTATTTAAATTTGGTTCAAATATTTATATTCCGAATCTTTATTGGCCGGACATTTGAACTGAATCATTATTTTTGTAATTAATATCTTTTAACTTCAAATTAATTAATAAAAGTGCAAATTCAGCAAGAGAAATTCAAATTTGTAAAACGCAACACCATTGGTTAAAACGAAACGTGACGTCAAATACTATGTCAACAAGTTCGTATTGCTTACATTTGTATGGCTTTGCAGGCTTTTGATTAGAAAACATAGTAATAGCGTGTGAGTTGTGAATTCATTTATTGTTTATGTGTAATTTTAGCATACTAGTGAGATTAGAAATCATTTAAGAGAATGACTGATGAGTGGTTTTGTAAAAGCACTATCGGATAATCTGGCGAGAATAGATCGGTGATTCACGATGTCGTCTTATTTTCTTTCAAATCCAAATTTTCCGTCCGCTGAAGTATAAGAAGTGAAAGCTGCAAGGTAATTATTCAATAATAACACATTATGTACGTTATTTTAGCCATAAATCCAATCTTAAATATGAAGTGGAGTAAACATAACCTACAATTGTCGCTTCACAACAATGTAATCAAGTTATGGCAGATACTTCATCTCTTTTGATTACCTTACATCATTTCTTACGTAACTGGAAATAATACTTTATCAGGTGCACTTCTGATAGTGTTTCTACATTCAGGCACAATGCAATACTTATAAACTGACTTTTGAGCTTTTTTCACGGTGAAATAAGTTAACAACGAGAACACCTGTAGTTAACAATGGACTGTACTGTCACTGGACATAGTATTTGATGTCATCAACAGCAGTTTAAACTGCTCAAAATTCTTCTCAATTTTAAATATCTTAGACTAGATTACTGCTTTTTTAAACAGTATTTATAAAACGTTAAGCAATTAATTAAAAATATAAAATAAATACATGTTCATCGGCGCTCTTACTATGTTACGACGAAAATTGTATATACATAGTTTTTACTGTATAATACTTAGTGGGCGTCAGCATTTGGATTGCTAGCCTGTGCTAAACCGTTTTCCCACGACTCCTCAATTCATCTTCAATTTTGAAACAATAAAATTCTCAATCTTGTCTTCTTCTCCCATAGACAAGCTAGATAAATTACAAACCTTTTACGGCGCTATGAATGCGTTTATGACGTAACCGTCCTGTTTCCGTTCCCAGCCCGTGTCGGACTCGTCCCGTTAGGTCTAAAAAAGATTCTGTGGGAAGTGCTGTTTTCTGATTTTGTTGCGTTTTAGTGTGATGAGGACCTTAAGCCCTTAATGAGTGCCTTTGTGTTACTAATTGTATTGCTGCGGTGTCTATTAGAGGTAAACGGTAAGTTCTGTTTGTTTTGAAGGCTGTTTAATGTTCTAACCACTTGAAATAGATTAGTTTCTTTAGCAGCTAATAACATTAAACTAAATTGCCTCGTGGAGTAAGACGTGCCGGATTGCATACGAATATCTTTGACAGCTGTTGGTGTAGTAAACCTCACATATGGCCTGAACCCTGAAGTGCAGGTGAAGGTAGTGTCAGTCCATCTACTTTGGTTCTTTAACGTATGTTTACCCCGGGGTTCTGCTACTAGGAAAGTCATATCTCCATCAGGTCCACCATATGCCATTACTACATTCAATACTTCATTTTCCCGTTATAGTCCCATTCATACCCTTAGGCGGGTATCACATCTCCGCCACGAAACCATAGTAGCGAAACCGCAGTAGTTCCGCCATGACGTCATGTCCGTTGTACAACAAGCGAAACAGAAGCGAAACTGCCCGTTCTAACGCCCAGTTTTGATTATGATTCTATCCCTTTCCCGTATGATTCCCTATCTGCTCAGGACTCAGTTACACCTCTGCGCTCAGCCTGCTGTTTAGTTGTGGTGCCGCGTTTGTTTCGCACGTATCTGTGACAGTCGACTAGTTTATTGGGCACGCCACAATTGCGGCGATAAGTCCCCTCTTTGAGGAGTGGCTAGAGATTCTAAAAATCGAAATTACGGATAATCTAAACTAAGAGGTCCGAATTAGACTTGTACTGTATTTACTAAGTCGAAAGCGATAAGATTTTGCTCCGATTGCTACAATTCAACTGACTTTCATGATGTTCCACTACTTGAATAGCGACATAATGTAGTAATGTTTCTTAGCGGAATTCGTTGAGCGGTTTCCCGTCATTATTTTCCCGGCGCGGCGGAGGTGTGCTAAGGCCCTTAACGAGTACGAACTAATGAAACACAATTACTTAAGGGGCTGACAACAGCTAAAGCGCGGTCACTGTCGGAATGCATAGAAAAGAAAGAGAAGCGCGATGACACAAAGCTGGTAATTTATTGCAAAATATGAAGTGATTCTATATTTACAAAAAACCTATTGATTGGAAAAAAAGTCAAAACACTATCACGTTAATAATTATGTTGCTTGAAGAACAATCTGAAAAAAAAAACAGAATGATTGCATGTATATTAGTTTGGTTTTTAATCGTTAAAATAAATTTTTTGAGGTATTTTCGTGATTTTTTTCTATCGTACCAAATTAGTTGTATTATAATATTTTCAACACACTATCTAACTAGCATATATTCTGAAGGATATCATATATTTTTCTCATTTTGTTTAGGTACTGCAGTGGATCATATACTTTTAGGCATTATAAAACCTGCGTTTAGGTCATGTAGTCCCCTTAAAGTTTGTTTCAGTTTCCATTCAATCACATAGAATTTTTAAGAAGGAAATACCTTACATACACTGCATTAGTTTCCTTCTTTAAAAAAAAATCCGTGGGGTCCGAGTGTTCACGGTTTGTTCAACGAAATCTCCAAACGGCTGGTTGACACTTCCCGTGACCCAAGGGCTAAGCTTTTACCTTGGCCAGAGGCTAAGCATTGCCATACAATGTGGCAATGCCGCCAGTCTCTTGGGTACATTACCAGTCGACAACGATGCGGAGGAATTTTTCGATGGCATATTCTAATTTGTTAATAGTTTTAGTTACTTTAGGTTATCATATTTTTATTTAAACAGTTTGTTGTTTAATTTAGTATAAGAAGTGTTTGTGAATCAATAAAGTATAATTTCATGTTGCCTTCTTTTATATTTCCGAGACAAAGTCCATACTTATGCTCCAGATGCATTTTCCTTGCATCGAACACAAGTAAGTCACAGGCGAGTACTAAATCTATTTAAAGTTTTCCCGCTCGCCTGTACTTTACGAGCTCGTAAAGTCGCGCGTTCACCTGCGCGCGCGCATACACTCGCACGCCGAGGTGTTTTGTGTTTTTGTTTTTAGGGGAAATAGGTTATTGAATGTTGGTGGTAGTATTATTGGTTGTGTAGGAAATGGTGATATATTACAAGTAATTATTTTCGTGGTGAATTTAACAAATTTTTCTGAATGATTTTCTATTCTATGAACCAAAATTTTGAGGGTCTTGAGCTGTGGTGGCCCACTGGTAACGGCCGCGACTTACGAGTTGTACGTCGTAGGTTCGAACCCAGTTAGGCGCTTTACTTTGTGTAAATTATTGCATCACCGCTGCTCTCAAAATGCTGATGGGAAACATCATGAGGAAACCGGCAGGTACTAGAATCAAAAATTCGAAGACGTGACATCTACCAACCCGCACTGGGCCCGCGTGATGGATTACAGCCCACTCCCTCTCACCGATAGGAGGCCTGTGTCCCAGCAGCGGGAACATTATAGGCTGATTATGTTAAGCAAATTACTTATTGCTTCTCTTGCTCTGCCATACCTACATTGAATTACTCCACTTGACGTATCATTATCAATGTCAAATAATCAGTAGATAACCGTCTTAACAAAGCATCTGTGTGTGTGTCCCTCACCTCCACAATGTCACTATTCAATAAAGCAAAGTTTATTACTACTCAAAAATCAAACACCTTTTACCTAGTCCGAGCTAAATCATTCTCCACCTCAGCCTCTAGACCACGCTCACCTCAAAGCTCATAACTAAACCAAAGCCGAAAGCACCAAACATCGATTATCGCCGTAATCAGCGCGCTGTATAATTAAATTATCGCGTTAACACTTTAGCTCGCGACTGTACGTTAGCACCTTGCCCACGCGCTGTGCTGTGCCGACAAATAAACACTAGCGCGCTAGAGAGACTGCGGTCGAAGTGTGAGCGATTAGCGGGGAAGTTGTGTCATAGAATGATGTTTATCTATGTTTCAATTATGTAATAAACATATTATAAATCATGAACGTTCTTTGTAGGTTTTTATTCGTTATTTAGATAATTCGTAGATGTTAATGATTTTCGATTATTTTATGATTGTGATTTTTGTAAACTACTGCGTCAATGATTTCAATTAGGGATCATTTAAATAAAAACAAAGGTTCTGCTACCATAAAGATTTTATTTATTAATGTGTCATTGTTTGACTACCAGCCTGTCAAAAAAGAGTACAAATCGTCACTTATATAACAACACCGCGCAAGTCGATTTTTGGCGGTTATTATGTTTTGATGTCATTGGATAGAGCGTTTTCGCGCGGTTTGATCGACCAATAATAGACTTTACTTTTCCACCAATAAGAGCACGCTATTCAAACAATTCTGACACCGCGCAAGTCCGTCAGTCCCAGAACACCGCGCAAGTCTTCATTCCGCCATATTGTTTGTGGTGACTACTTGTTGCTCCGTGAATATTTAATGATTTCAGTGTATTTTTTTGGCGAAACTAAGTGAAAATTGTTTTATTTGAATAAAAAACAGGTAAGCTTTTGATTTTTTATTATAATATGCCGTAAAATATCCACAAACTTACTGTATTTACTTTTTTATGCAGTTGCCTACTTGAGCGGTGTTTATTGTAAACATTTTTAGTACTTGGGCGGTGTTGTAATTTTGTCAATATGTTTACAGTGATACACCATGCAAGAAATTAATTGGGATGCTATGAGTGATCACAGCTCCGACGAAGAAATAGCTGCAGAATTGCGAAAAGCTGGCCTTAGTGTTTCATGTAAAAGAAAATTTTCTAGTAAAAAGACAGGCAAGGAAAACATGAGGAAGACCAGAGTAGGTAAGCGTTCACAATTTTGGCTCTAACCATCAATGTATTTCTTATGTACAATCACATACTAACTATTATTCTCACGTGAAATCACGCCTATACCCCTTACGGGGAGTGTGTATGGACTGATAATAAGATACTTTCGCTACATCTGTTAGACTTAACGTTGTTAATTTATTTATTTTACATTTCAGAGTCATCCACATCTGAGAATGTTGACTTTTCGAGCCAAAAAATGGACAAAGAAGACTCTAAAAGGACAAAAGGTAAGACATTAGCTTTGTCTACATAGATGAGTCTTCTAATATAGGTACATCTTTTTTCATTTTCACTGCGCAAAAGAAATCATGTCTTTTTTTATATTTCAGATTTATCCGCGGTCAAGGATGTTGACAGTATTGATGTAATTAATAGTCTTCCATTCCTAGAGAATACCTATAGATGGTCAACTGTATCGTCTGGAAGTGAATGAACAACCATCACCAAAAATGAAACACGTTTCTTCAGCCAATATAAACAAAAAACGTCCTAGAATTCCAGTTTCTGTGCCGTTCAAGGTATTATCGTCTGCTTGGTCTTTTGCTGCATCTCCGGCCCGGACCGATGACCGTGAAGCTATGATTGTGCCTAAATCTCTTGCACGTATTTGTAATGACAATCATAACTTACCTATAACTTTTGAAGAACCTCAATCCGCTGCTCCAAATGTACCAGTTCCTGCTACTCCAAATGATATTCTAGCTAATCTATCTGCACAATTAACGGATGCCCATGAATCCTCTTTTCTAACTGCTTCATCAGAACTAACTACGCCTGTTATACTAGATGAGACTAAACCTGCTTCAAAAACCGTTGTCCCTAATGACCTACCTGTAACTCTTGAAGAACCTCAATCCGCTGCTTCAAATTCATTAGTTCATGATTTCCCAAACGATTTTACATCTAAACCGCCGTTTACTGATGAGCTTGGATCCATTGCTACCCCAGAAGACAACGCCTATGAACTATCTACACATTGCTTTGCTAAACTTGACAACGGTGCTTCAATTTCACATGTTTCTACCGGCCCAGAAGTCGTTATTGCCACTCAAGTTACACAACGTGCTTTTGACCATGAAACCGATGCTTCAATTGTGTTAGGGCCTGCTTCCTCAGGAGTTACTGTCGCCGACCTTGAAACCGATGCATCGATTGCGCTAGTATCTGTTGCTCAACCTATACCTGATTCTGTAGGTATGTTGGCTATGCCATCTGCTGCTCCAGAAGCTGAAAATAACAACCCATCTACAAGCTCTCTTAGTGATTCTCCAACTTTATTACTTTCTTCATCGAGTGCTAATCTGAGTAGTACTCAAAATCAACAGAATAGAATAACAATTCTCGAAAATGTACCTTATCACGGAGACTTAACTTTAAATAAAAAGCGCAACAACAAAGCTACCAAAAATTATGATGCAAAGATGTTAGAGTATACTTTTTTCATAGATTTTTCCAAAGATTTGGTGTACAAAACCATTCGCCCTGGCAAGAAGACAGGTGACCCTGTAGTCACTGACATACGAATGTTGGAGTACAGGCCAGATGGTACAATATGGTATAAACTTAATTTTAAAGACGAGATAAAGCCGTTGCCCCAACGACCTACTCCTCTTCATCGAATTAAACCAATCAGCTCTCTGCCCAAACTCTACTCGGGTAGATTGCCGATTTCTGCTCGTAAATTTATGGATCTACAGGATTTAAAAAGAGTTATACCTGCAGCTTGCCATAAATTCTACGATGATTTGCCACATTTGTAAAAATATTATTAAGTAGTATTTAATAATATTTAGTCTATAATTTGTTCCTTATTGTTTGCATATCGGAAGGGGTTATTTATAGGATGTTGATCCTGGTCATCTAAATATATAAACTACTCTATGACTTCCCTGTCTGTGGTCTCTGTTTACCGATCCCAAGGTTTCACACAGAGCCGAAGGGCAGACAGGGTGGTCCTACTTAATATAACCCAAGCCTATCTACTAGAATAATTTACTATTTAAGTTAAGTAATATCAACATAATTTTTGCTACTATAACTTTATAATCTTCACCTTTTTATTTTTGAAAGAGCGAGACCTTTTCGCCACCAGTGTCTATAATGCTGTAACTACTTACAAAAAAGCCCCGATAAATACTTTTTTTAGAATTTTTGATTATAAGGTTTCTATTTCATTTTTATTGTACTGATTTGTGATCTCAATAAAAGTCTGATTAACTGATTGCCTTTTCTTATTACAAGAAACACCGCTTAAGTCCTAGAATTTATAGCAAAACACCGCCTAAATCAATTTAAAAAGATCCTATCAATAGAACTTGCTCCATTATATTTTAAAATTATATCTTAACTATACTAAAACTATTTAAAACCATTAATTACTTATTTAGTTGTCAAAACAATTAAATAATACTTTTTTTGTCTCTCCTGAAAAGTCGACAAAATTTACTTGCGCGGTGTTGTTATATAAGCGACGAAATTCAATTTTTAAAGGTAAAGGCCTTAAATTTTTTTTATGAAATACTGGCAGACTGAATTATATTGAGTTAATTTGAATTTAGACCAAGAAGGTTTGTGATTTCTTAAATTATTTTGTTTCTGCTTCGTTTAAAATATTGGATAATTGCGAGAGATTCCATTTTTATCTGATGTGTAATTTTCCTTCCTCAGCTAGTTCCTGTTATTTCCCTCGAAACTTAGCCTGCCCCTATCACTGACACCCCACACTAGTGTTGTACCATGTCGGACGCCACGCTCCGAATACTAACGGTGTCCGAAGAACACGGTATACACGGCCCTATCGCGTTACACTGACAATCGCCTACATCACACCTCTGGCTCCTACAAGTGATATATCGACAACTCATGCGCAGCTTCCTTGAACAATAATTATGGTAGTTCATTGATCTACATGGCTTTTGAGATACAGATTAAAGATGACGTGTTTTTTGTAACCATAGTCAAATTAATCTGCACTAACTAATCTGCATGGTATGCGTGTGGCTTGATCAAGACAATGTCTGTACCTACTATTAGACTCTGCGACATTTGAGTTTGTTTTGGCCTTTCTTCTCACAATAGTTTAACAGGAAACGTCACCTAGTTTTCAAAACGAATTAATTTTTGACGTGTAATAGTATTTTTAGCCAATTTACAAAAATACTACTTACATATTTATAGTATATCTACTTAGTAACTTTAAGTTAGCAGGAAGCGGTTAGGTGCAACATAAAATTAAAGTTTACTGTTCATTATTTTCAACAGGTCACCTGCAACTACGTTATATGTCATAATGGTTTATGGTCAAATGGGAAATTACAAAAACAAATGCCATTTCCTTAGATATACGACGTTTTGTTTTTCAAAAATAATCGGGTTCACTTCCTAGCTAAACCGAGAGCCTTTTTAAACAAACTGAAAACGTTGTTTTATTTAATTTTCATGATCAGATTGCTCTTTTTTTATAATAATTTATAATTTCAGAATTGGCCCTGTAATCCTAATCTTGAAATAATGCTTTTAAACTAACTATAATGCTCAAGTATTCTCTATGAGACTATGATAGATACCGTTACTATAACTTAATACTAATTACAATTACCTCTCGCCTATCCTTGTTCTCTCAAATAGCTTATTATCGTAATAACAGCTCATTACAGCAGGCTGTGTTATGTGCACATAGCCCATGATTACGGCTCTGGGGAACAATCGGCTGTAAGTTCGAGTCGCTCGCCTCGTAAGCGTGTAAGTTTGATTGAAACATTTTTGTGTGTATTTAACAGTTTGATTAAATGAGTGAGAATCTAGAAACCAGTTTGTTTTTAGTTTACGCAAATCGTCTACGAGAAAACTGTTTTAAGTAAAGCGGTTTTCTTTTGTACGCAGCATAGAAATCAAATTAGTCTAGATATTTTATATTCAATATGTTTTCCTGCAATAATTCTAGACCAACCCTTTTATACTAGAATACTTACCACTAAACAAAAAGTTAGAAGAAATGAAAAATGCTTCTGTTTTTGACACTATTTTCGAATTTCAGTAGTTCATATTGAGTTATCTCAGTAGCTACTGATAACTTAAAACCAAGTTGCGTTAGAGTATTCGGCCTTTTTTAAATAACTCCTCTTTCTTTTATTAAATAGATAGAAACACTACAGAAATATTCCTCTTGTATGCCAATTGAAATATTAACAAACTACGCCCTTCCAATATCCAATTTTCAAATACCCCGTGTAGACTTAACCCCGGAGCACACAGTAGTAAAACACACATAATTTACCTCTGTCTGTCGGGTGCAGCCTGTGTACACACGGCCTAACGAAGCCGTGACTCGATTTCCTAACAGTGAGCACCTTAATCCCGTTACCTTTTGATTTCCCAAAGAAAAGACGAATTTTGAAGTTGTCATGTACTGTCGGGTTACTAATGTAAATACGCAGTTTAGGGTTTTCATGAAAATTCACTCCACCAGTTGGCGCCACTTTCAACAATTAATAAAAAAATACCATGATGCCGTTCATCATTCGTTTCATTCATTCGTTCATCTTTCAGTCACGACTTAAGAGAATATAGGCGCTTTGACACTTTTAACAGGGCCCTGGACCTGACGTGTCAGTGCTGCCACCCAGTGAACGTCATTTCAAAAAACCCTCAACAATCGCAGTGTCTTTCATTTTGACAATTCGACAACACTAATTGCGTTGCAAATTTTTCGAACATATGAAGCAATTGGATTTGGAATTTCCTAAAAAATCCTTCGGATTGTGAATGCGAAAGCCCCCGGGGTAGCCAATGAAATTCAAAATGTAATTAGCGGGTCAGTATCAGGTGGAATGTTAATCAAAATATGTATCGCGACCGTATTGCACTAAGAAAAGATTCGACAACAAAACTATGGCTGACTAGAGCTAAATTGTTAATAAGCAATTAGCGTTAGACTGAGAGTTAAGAGCTATTGTATTGTAAACCGATTCCGATCTACATATTTTAACGACTACTCATGCCAGTATAACCTGCTAGGTTCCTACCTAATGAAATAAGTCATACGTACCTAGTTATCCTTAACTAGGTACCTATGACTTATTTCATTAGGTAGGTACTCATAGTGTTTACTTTAGAAAGAAGCTACGTAACATGTTATTTATTTGCAAGTGGTTTATATTTTTTATCAATGTATGATCAGGTTTCCCGAAAAGAAAAACTTCTCTTGTTTGTTCAGGCACAATACCAATATTGGATACTCAATATTCGTTGATAAAATCATACTTGTCAAATCTCATAAGTTATAACCTCAACTATTGACTCGAGGCCGCCATGTTTGCCGCGTGTCCCTGATGGCTTTAATATCGACTGGTCACAGTGAGGGTACTTGGGTAAAAATACGAAGGGAGCCTGAGGGTAGGTAGAAAGTTCAGGGGATTATTTCGCACCGTTAACTATGATAGGATGTAGATTTGTGGGAAATACTGGATAGATTTTGTATGGTATTGACCGGATTAAGGCCAAATCATCGGCAAAAACAAAGCAACGTAAGCATTTTTTTTGTAACTCCGGCTGCATTACTGTGCAGCTGTGGTATCATAGAGCGCTTTTATTTTATTTTATTTATCATGGGACAATAAACAGCTACAATATAAAAACATTACAAATAATTTTAGAGGCTCATAAGTAGTATTAGCAATATTGCAGTCCACTACATTATCCGCATGTTAACAAAATTAAGATAAGGTAAAAAGTGCCACTAGATTAGAATTACTCAGATAAATATTATTAAAAAAAATATTATTGAAATACATGCTTTTGAAGCTCTACGGACGGTCATGGGAACCTTGGTATTAGAAATCTCTGCAATTCACAAATTTTTGATTTTTCTTCATAATTTTCTCTTTGCCTTGTGTCAGACTGGCGTTTGCACATTTTGGGAATGCTGAAGCAAGCATGCTTGGGAAATGTTCTTTCCAAGCTTGTAAACAGTTTCTAAATGTGGTCCAATGACTAAATGTGGTCACAAAATACTTACGCAAACAAATTGAACCGACATATTTGTAATAATAATAATAATAATGGCAACACCGTGTCAACAAAACGTCTTGTTTTCCAGTTTTTTTATAATTTTAATATATATCGTAATAACCCAGTTTTACTAAAGTTTTTCATACAAAATTAATCCATAGTATAAATACCCACTGAAAAACCACAAAATATTACAGCAAAATGGAAATAAATTATATCAAAAACTACCGATTCGGAGGTGACATGACAGTTGTCACCTCCGAACAACAATGAATAAAACGAGGAAAATTAAGATAGCATGTTGACGAGACAAGCCGCACGTCATGCACGACCACCACCGCCGGACTCTTCGCTCAGCTCCGCCTCGCCGTCGCCGGTATCCAGCCCCTCTGTGTGCGCTGTGACGACACCGGCCGCGGCAGTTGCGTCGAGCTCGAGCGACGAGTATTTCTCTCCGCCCACGTCGCCACCACCTGCTCGTCGACGGGGAGGACGCCGGCCGCCGGATGGCTTAGGACCTCGAGGCCCAACGGCCTCTGATAGGGTCCCAGCTCCCGGCGGAAGTGTGCAGTGCATGAGATGGACGAGATCCATTAATGAAAATGTCATGCGCTCATACTATGGGGCTACAGAGGGGGGAAACAATCTGACCGCGTACCGTGTTCGGATGCTCTCTCTTTTTCAGGTGCTTGAGCCAGCTGTCAACGTTTCGGCACAACGACTGTCGGATCAGGTGCGAGTCATCCAGCGTAATCATATGTTGGATGACTCTGTACTTGATCGCCTGCGAAGTGAAATGCAGAGTGGCCATATCATCGCCCCCCAGTCGCAGACTGTTGTACATCCGCAGCCCAATATAACGCATGCTGACGAAGGGAGTAATGATAGGGCTACAAATGTAAGTAGCCAGTGCAATGAGCAATCGAGGAGTGCTTTGGAGGATGCGATTCAGGAATATCGCTTCATGCCGCCCGAACTTAGGCCACGCTTACCTCGTTTGCCCATGCATAACAAAAATAGGGCGCTGGTGGCGGTCCTGGATTCGCAGTTATCAAACTATTTTGATACCTGCGAAGACCTCACCGATATTCATTCGATTCTGTACTGCGCAGCAGTAGCAGCATGTCGTGTAGCTCACGTCAAATTTGCAAATGACACTAGAGCTACACGACCGAAACCAAACGTACCAACTTGGCAGTGCAGAATTGAACGCCGTATTGGTGGGGCCAGGACGCTCATCGGCAAACTAATCTGCTTCAAGGAGGGCAATACTCGCCCTAGAGTGATGCGCTTTGTGAGACGGGCATTCTCAGGGACTGATATCAGTCCCCAAGACTATATGTCTTGTGTCACAGAGCGCATCGACTTCCTGAAGCAGAAAGTGTATGCATGGGCAAACCGTATTCGTCGGTATAGGCGGCGAGTAGAGCGATACACTCAGAATCGCACCTTCCAGAGCGATGAAAGGTGGGTTTATAGGGGTTGGGAGCGACCGGACTATGGTGTGACTGAGACGTGCCTACCGGATGATGATGCCATGTGTTCCTTCTGGCGCAGCATCTGGTCGGTACCTGTCAGTCACACCGAAGGTGATTGGACTCGGAAAGTCGATCGAGCCTGCGATCCGATACCAGAAATAGGGGCTATTACCATCTGCCCCCAAGATGTAGCTCGTGCAGTCCGTCCACTACCCAACTGGAAGTCTCCAGGGCCGGATGGACTGCACAACTTTTGGATTAAATGGTTCACAAGATCGCACGCTCGCTTGGCATCTCAGTTTCAGACAACTTTGGAATCTGGTTCGCTACCCCAATTCCTAACGACAGGAATTACCCACCTGCTCCATAAATCAGGTAGCACCGCGGAACCCAAGAATTATAGGCCGATCACGTGTTTACTGACGGTCTATAAAGTTCTTACATCCATTTTGAGAACTAAAATTAATAAACATATAGACACCAACTCCATCATGTCTGCCTCTCAAAATGGATGTAGGAATAGGTCCCGCGGTACTAAGGAGATACTCCTCATTGATATGACCATTAGCCAACAGGTTCGTCGTTCCCGAAAGGATCTGTCGACATGTTGGATAGATTATAAGAAGGCCTATGACTCGGTGCCGCATACATGGCTCGTGAGGGTGTTAGAGTTGTATAAAGTAGATACAACTCTTCGCACCTTCCTAATGTCATGTATGCGGCAATGGAGGACGGTCCTTCACTATCCAGGATGTCGAAATATTCATGGGAATAGCGAACCGATAAGGATCGAGCGAGGCATATTTCAGGGCGATAGTTTGAGTCCGCTTTGGTTCTGCTTAGCCTTGAATCCTCTAAGCACACTGCTGGAGGATTCAGGTCTAGGCTATCGGTTGAGGAGAGGTGGTCAGGTTATATCGCACCTCCTCTACATGGATGACCGAAAACTCTTTGCCCCCAACAATTTGCAACTGATGGAGCTACTGAAAGTAACTCAAACTTTCAGTAGCGCCATCAGAATGGAATTTGGTGTGGACAAATGTGCGGTCATGCATGTAAAACGAGGGGAGATTGTTGAATCCGTGGGAACCCAACTCTCGGATTCCACAAACCTTAGAGCCCTCTCCGCATCCGAAACCTATAAGTATTTGGGTATGTCGGAAACGTTAGGCATCAATGTTACTGACATGAAGCAATCGTTGAAGGAACGCTTCTTTGGCCGCCTGAAAAAAGTACTTAATAGTCTTCTATCAGGCGGAAACAAGGTGCGCGCTTTCAACGGTTGGGTCATGCCGGTTTTAATGTACTCTTTCGGCATACTCAAATGGACTCAGACCGAACTCGACGCCCTGGATAGGAGGGTCCGTACGCTGCTGACTGCAAATCGAATGCATCACCCACGTTCATCGGTAATGAGGCTGTATATCCCGCGAAAGTGTGGAGGTCGAGGCTTTTTAAACGCTAAGACCCTCCACAATCGCGAGATATGCAGTCTCAGGGAATATTTCCTAGAAACCGACTTGGGTATGCATCGAGATGTAGTCATGGTGGACAAGGGCCTCACCCCGCTCTCCTTGGCTAAAGAGAACTGGCGCAAACCTGTAGTGCTTGACACTAATGATCGCATGGAGGTATGGCAGAGTAAGGAGCTCCACGGACGCTTTTTCCGGGCCCTACATGGACCGGATGTAGATCTACTAGCGTCCGTTGCCTGGCTGCGTTTCGGTGACCTCTTTGGAGAAACCGAAGGTTTTGTCTGTGCAATTATGGACGAAGTTATGATGACGAACAATTACCGGAGATTTATTGTGAAAGACGGCACGGTTGACATCTGTCGGGCATGCCACCGGCCGGGAGAATCAATCAGGCATATCATCTCCGGGTGTTCTCGTCTAGCTAACGGAGAGTACTTGCATAGACACAACCTTGTAGCTAGGATAATCCATCAGCAGCTTGCTCTGAAATACAACCTTGTGGAATCGGAGGTACCGTACTACAGGTATGTGCCCGACCCAGTTCTCGAAAATGGTAATATCACATTGTACTGGGATCGATCCATCATCACTGACAGGACTATTGTTGCTAATAAGCCTGATATAGTGGTGGTGGATCGATTGGAGCGACGCGCAATGATTGTTGACATAACCATCCCGCATGATGAGAACCTCGTGAAAGCCGAGAAAGATAAACAAATCAAGTATCTTGACTTGGCTCACGAGGTTGTCGACATTTGGGATGTGGGCTCAGCGGTCATTGTGCCGATAGTCGTGACAGCCAATGGGCTAATACCCAAGAGCCTCGACCAACACCTAAGGAGGCTCTCGTTAGGCAGCTGGATCAAGGGCTTGATTCAGAAAGCGGTACTTCTGGACACGGCCCGCATTGTTAGGAAGTTTCTCTCTCTGGAGCCCTGACCGCCGGTAGCTTGGACCCTGTTCCCGATACCGGTGGGCTACTATTTTTTATATTTTTAAATGTTTTTGGTATCTTTTTATTTATAAAAATATTTAAAAATGTAATTGATATGTATGTAAATGAAATAAAGGAAATAATAATAATAATTTATTCAAAAATATAAGGACTAACGTTAAATACAGTTTTTCTTAAATCTATGTCAAGTTCACCTATGATTTGTGCCTGAACTAGGTAATCCTGTGTTTCAGGCGGGCGGCGGTGTGGGTAATGTTTGCTACTTAAATGTAAATACATACTTAGGTACATAAAAATACACACCATAATCGTAAATAGTAGCTTAAGTTACGATACTTTCAAATAACCGCTTAAAACACTCTGTTTATTTTACAAGCCCATTTCCAAAGCCATTACAATTAAACCAAACGTAACGTTTTCGAGGCATACTCAAAAACTTTTTTTTTATACAACCCAACGTTTTTAAGGCTAATCCAAAACGTTGGGTTGTATGTAAAAAAATCTAATAACATGATTCCAAGGAATTGGAAATGCGGATATGAATGTAATGATATTTGCTCTGTCTGTGTGTGTGGTGCAAGTTATAAACTGTTAGCGGTTGAGTGGAAAATGTCTGTAGGTAATTTACTTTGTGTCATAATAATTATGTGTGACGCTTATGATTATGACGTAAGAAATGCACGTCTAAAAACTTGTTTGAATGTTTATGGTTTTTGAAGTGAAACTTCTTAAGCAGCGATAATTGGACGAAAGTTTAGAGTGAAATTTCAAGGACGAGTCACGTTTAGGCACATTTCGTTAAATGAGAGAGAAGTAAGATATAACTCTCTCCGTCTCTCACACTGAATATCTCTTATTCTTTATTTTTTAAGAAGTTTCACTTCGATCACGTGTACGGAGCTGCACGCGCTTTTTTTTTAATAAATTACTCAAGCTTTCCGAAAATATTCTAGTAAGTCATTTAGCAGTGCTTTAAACTCACTGCAGAATGCTATGTACAAAACTTTGTGAGTCAATTTTTCAGTCTTCAGTGAACCAGTGGTTAAAAAACTTAAAAGTAGAAAGGCAGGACTCCATAATTACGTGATGATTGACAAAATGTCTTTTGATATTACTACTAATATTAACGTCATATAGAAAGGCAAATCAAAGTAAACAGCACTTTTGGATGAAATCAAGCAAAAATACGACCTAGGGACACGTCGAAACTGAACGATGGTTTATTGCCCTTCAACTGCAATTCTATTTGGCCACCAATCATCGCACGTGGCCGGTCAGGCTTCGATACATAAAGCTTCCTACGACGCATGTCCCGAGATATGTCGGGCGACGTCGCATGACATGTCTGGCAAAATCGAAAAAGATAAAAAAGGTCGTGAGACAAGATATGTAGAGATGTTTCAAGCGAATGGTGTCACGGGACATTTTTCCAGTGAATATGAGGCTTTATCACTGGCAATACTTGAGGGGTAATAGTGTTCTGTGTTAGTTATTGTTCTGAGGTGAATACTTGGCAGTACTCTGTGGCTTAGAAGGACAACTGTCAGTCGTCAGTCATTTACAAATATTTTCAATATTACTGAGTATTTATAAATCATCGATTTATATAAATGTCTTCGCCTTTGTCTAATATCTTATTATATTTATGCAAGTTTCAAAGGCGAATGTATAGTTTAAGACCAGTGAAGGTATTCAGGCTGGGGATGTCGTGCATCCCATCATGTTGTATTACTATCTTGGTCGGCTTATTCCTATCTATCATGGATCAAGCTAAAATAAAACATTGAGTTGGTAGTTGATTAATGCATTTAAATTATATTATTACACATTCTAATGTTAGAAGAACTTCGTCGAATTACTGAGAAGATGGCACGGGCGCCATGTTTGTCGTCGGCATCACCATACGATGCTCATAACACATATTAGCAGCAACTATGTATAATACATAAGCTGTAAGTTTTGTATTATAGCTGTAAGTTTCCCGAATAAAATAAATAAACTGTAACCTATGGCATCGCTTTGGACTCGATCATCTCTGCACACTGGATTACGGACAATCCTTATGTTTTATACTTCAACCCAAAACAAATAAAACTAGAAGGAAAACAAACTAAATGAACCAACAGAAAATGTCCAAATAGGAAACCAATTAACGTTGGTGGACTATTCCTTTTAATCGGGAGCCACTGAATCGTGAAGATCATGCACCCATTCATCAGTGTTGCTGTTAATATGATAAAATACAACCACACATCAAGACAGCAAAGCGTTGACAGAGTAGTAACCACAGAACATATATAGGTACCCTTAAAAGCAGGTAGTACCGTTAAAGTATGTCAATTATTCAAAATGTCTTAGATTTAATGGAAGAGAGTTCTATTTCTTAATTAAATTTCTTAAAATGATCACAATAATAATTAATGTCTTGTCTTGTAATACTCCTCTCAATAAAAAACGAGATAGTTTAAGTCACTTAACTTTAAAGGATGAAACTACTACCACCAAAATCCAGCTAATTAGCATAATTGAAGAAATATATATACCAAATTCTGGTGAGTATGGTAACTCCATAGCTACCGTCCCAGGTTCTGCGTTTAGATATTGCAAATATTGCGTTTTGATAGTGAGATTTAAGCTAACGCATACAAAGTAAAGTCCTGTAACTGTTTCATATAATGTACACACTTTCACTCATGAACGGTTCTGAAATTAGGCGACACCAAATCTGCCATTCTTCTTTAAAATTCCAATAACATTTAAATTATCTCAAGTTTTAAATACACTCACTCATTTGGGACAGTGTTTCTGTCTCGTTTGATGTCATCTCAACACTTAAAGCGTCTGACTCACGCTCACGCTCGTCGCTCATCGCTCATCACTTAGGTAACATCGCGTAGTTAATTTCTGTTTGGGAGTTCCCTTTGATGTGAGGAGGTTGCATATTAAATTCTCTTAGTCGACGGACCCCGATCAAAGGGCTTAATTACTTTAATGCGAATTGCACACACAATTTCGACAGAATTCGTATATTTTCGACGCCATATTTTTAATAATATACAAAAACGCACGATGACGAATTTAATGAGTTTGCAAAAAACAACTGGAAGTCGTGACGTATTTTTTGTTACTTTTAGAATAATCGCATCGTTTATTATTAGTGTTTGGCGATGAGATGGGGATTGAAGAAAACAGTGAATCAGTTTCTTTCTACGTCATCATTGGCGCCAGCTGTATCAACTGGAAGGAATGATTTATAGCAATGATGGCTGTTGGTATGAATTCTTGGTTATTTATTAAAATAGCTCGATTACATAGAAGAGCAGTCATTATGGAGATGGGAATTTACTGGCTGGTATTACTCTGTAACTGATTACTGATATCTTAAATGGTTCCAGAGAACTTAAGATGACTACAAATGAACAAGAACATAGAGAATTCGTAGAACTGCTTCTGCACGGAGATGTCTCACAGGACTAAACTTTAGCGTACTTAACAACTAGAGAGTATATTCTATTAACATTTCTTTGAAGGGTTCAAACTACACTAATTACTTACAATAAAGGCTCTATATTACATATCCTGTCTTCTCCACATCTAAGTTATAAGAATCGATTCCAACTCGATTACCTTATCGAGGGGACAATTACCGACTCTCGATACACGGTACACCGATTATATCGATATTTTAGTGTTTGTTTGTGGTATAAAAATCGGTATTAAGCTTTACTGTTAAGTTGAGTGGGCACGCTTGATTGTGATCATTATTTCTCACACTTTCCAATATAATAAGGTGCCATTACGAATTCCGGTGGTCGATATAGCCACAGTATATAAAACAAAGTACAGAAGCTCTTCTTGTAGCCCAGATGTCAGACTGACTGAATTTATTGATACAGTGCACTTTTAGTTATTGCTTCATGGTCTTAAAACCACGATAGTCGGCTTCTTCGCTGTCATGTAATTGTTCCTTTCAATTCCCCGTTTGCATTTAATTGCCAACTGCGTCAACTTGATTCTAGAGATACTTGAAATCGCTCAATAACTTACTGGTTCCTTCCAAAATGATATGTAGGTACATGGTAGATGTTTCGAATCAATGCAGTTGCTAAATAGGTATCTCTTTAATGTCACCTGACCTGTCGTATTGTTAGAAGTGATATCACGGCATTCAACCATACTGTGGCAACACTCAGTAGGAAAGAATCGGAGCTCGAAATTATCGAGCTGCCGATATTAAACCAAGTGTTACAGCGACTGGTCTTTGAGTACCGTTGGCAACGAAAATTAAGTGAGTTTAACTCATTTTAAATGCTGAAGCAATAATTTAGGAACAAAATAGTAAAAATGTTGTAACACACAAGCGAATTGTAGGTACATGTGAAGGTAATTGTAGGTACAGGTAGAGGTAATTTATTTTCAACTAGCTGACCTGACAGACGTTGCCCTGTCCAAATTTGAATAGTTTTTCATACAAAATACCCATAGAAAAAAGGACGTTGTTTTTCCCGAATTTGAACATTTCCCGGGAAACTTTAAAACCTAACTCAGACTATTATGAACACTTAAAATTGCCAAATATTTCTATCCGATCTCAAGTGATGCGCTTACCAAAGAACAACATTTCAGTTTTATTTATATACATAGTTACTTGTAATTAAACGTATATCCGTTAGGAGCTGTTATGGGGGGCCAAAATTGAACCCCCTATATGTGTTGCCGAAATCCTATAGTTTTCGAGATATTTGAATTTTAATTGTTTTTTGATATTGACCCATAATTTGACATTCAATTCCAAATAATAAAGAAACTAAATATTGAATGGGTACCATTAAACAATGATATAGTAGCACTTCAATTAGGCTATAAACACTAGAAGAACACTAGAAGTACTTAAGTCAACAAAATAATTAAAATGATGAGCGATTTATGAATAATATCTTACCAATACTTTCATTTACGCTTCAAAACATTTTGTCTTGTTAAAAAAATGTCAATGACATCGATCGTACAAATAAATAAATAAACCTTTTTTTCATAATTTTAATTATTTAGTTGAATTAATTACTTTTAATTATGTTCATAGCTTAATTGAAGTGGCAGATACAATATAATTTTTTAATGGTACCCATTCAATATGTAGTTTTTTTTATATATTTGGAATTACATGTCAAATTTTGAGTAAATATCGAAAAACCCTTAAAATTCAAATATCTCGAAAGTTATTGAATTTCGGCCATACATATGGGGGGTTCAATTTGTTGCATTTTGGCCTCCTTATCAGTTCCTGACAGATATAATTATGTCGAATTACAAGTAACCCTGTATTAGATGACTCCATTTACTTGGATACATATGAAGTTTTACCTTTCAAGTCAATCAGAAGACTGGCTTTCCTATTTTCCCGGTATTCATGTAGGTACCTAAGTACCTACAATTGTAATCTATTATTGACACTATTAGGTAATATAATATTATACTACCTCGATAATCTGAAAAAGATGATGATAATTTCATATGCGAGCAATTTAATTTCTATATTGTTGCTAGGCCACCTTTTGCACCACGCAGAACAAATTTTCCCGAGAGTATTTTTTAATACGGAGTACTTTTTCTAAAAATAAATAAAAGCTTTTTCCTAAAAAAATATTCAGCCGATATTTCCCACGGGTGTTCAATTTGTAGAGTAATATCTGAAAACTTTTGTGCCGGTTAAAACGTAGGTAGAGCAACATTTTATTTTAGCAAACGGATACATCAAATTCAAATCAACATCTGGAAATCTAAAGTTGGGCCTTGGACATGGACATAGGCCGTTAAAAAGTAGCTCCATGATTTGAATAATTGAGGGAATTTAGATTTTTGTTGACATTTTCAATTTGGTTTACATATTTTTAGACTCAACCAAGCTTTTCACAAACCGGAGAAAGTTTGTAATTTAACCAACTGCTTTTTTTTTACTTCGAAAATGCCTGTCCTAGGAGTAAGAGGAAAAGCCATAAAATTAAAATTTACTACGTGTTATAAAATAAAAAGTAATCGCTTCACCACTTGACTGTACATTGTGAAAATCGTGATCATGAATTAACATTTTACGAGATAAACGCCTAATAAACAGTTTAACATTTTTAAAATTAAGCTCGGCTGTACCCTGTTGTACTTAATAATGATCTTTTATTATCACAGCATCAAAAAGTGATCTTATAACAGGTCAATAAAGTTGCTAATACATAATTTTATGACTGAGTTTATCTACCACAACACCTGCATTGGAAAATCAATCTTAAATATCAGTGATAGAGTTAAAAATATGTAAAAAACGGTTGTATTGCTAGTGTTATGAAATATTTAACTAGCAGTGTAAGGGCATATTGTGTTATTTGCATGATAATTGACTTAATAACGTCAGTGATTGGATTTTAATCCACCTGCATTTCGGGGCAATATTCACAAGCTGATAATGGAGGGAAAATGTGGAGTAGGTTCAACGTCATTAAACTGTTGGCTATGATTTTTGAGATCATTCACTATAGGGTTGTGATCAATTTATGAAAGTCTTTGAGCTTGTTTATGTATAATGTTGCGGTTGTTTTTCAAAGTATTTATGATGTATGATGCTCTGTAGACTCACTTGCAATGTTGCAACTAAGTAGTACCGTAGTACACAGTTAAAAAATACCTGTAATCAGTCATTATAAAAATAATCAATTATCTAAACGTAAAGATCTTAGTGTAATGCCTTAAATTAAAAAACCTAAAACTATACAAATATCTACATACAATCCAACTGAGAAATCAAACAACTTAACCTTACAAAAACATTATAATAAAGGAAATAAAGTCCTTTTTCAACAAACCCAAGTGCAATAGTGAAAAACATCAGTACAAAAATCGAGTGCTAACTTCAACCGTGACAAATTCCTGTATACCTCATTGTCGAGCGGTCTGCCGGGTACACCTTGGGGCTCATGCAATATTTATTTGTCAGATAATCAGTGTACCTACTGGTGGAGAAATCAATGCATTCCTTACTAGAACGGCTGGGGAGTTCATAGGCGGCGCGGGTGAGGCAGCGGGAGCGATTATATGAAAAAAAGGGGAGGAAATATCGGATAATGATAATAAAAAATTAGTATTTCGTTTTGACAAAGTATCTTAATTTTTATAATAAGCTTTCCCACATTGTGGATTGTCGTGGAACCATTCCTTACCAAATGGTTTCAGCTACCAATGTACAACTTTTATGATTCAGCAAAGCTCCCGACTCTCACACAATACATTTGTGTTACAGCAAGAAATGTACCTATTAAATCAGTACACCCTTTTATAACCACACACAAATACTTATAAAAACTTTTACTTCAGCCCTCACCCTCCCCTCCACCTCACGTCCTCACCTATAGACGTCAAAACACGTAACATTTTACGACGTGTAGGTAGTGACGTCAAGCACAATCACAACAATAACTCGCGCAACACGTGGGAGAAAATAATTACCAACAAACAAGGTTATAAGGAGAAACAATAACTTTGTGTTTATGAGTTTCCGTAAATTAAATGTAATGTAACATTTTGTAATGGTGTTGTATGAAAATATCCTGAATGGTTTTCTGTGACGCTTGAATTATTTTATGGTGCTGATGACTTGGGAGGAAAGGAAGTTGAAAACTTAAAAAACGTTAAACAAGTCAGTGATCTTTAAAACCTATCTGCAACTTAATAAAAAGTTATGTGGATGGCAAAGTTGTTGCAGATTGATAGTGACCAGCATGGCACTATGATGGTTTTAAGGTTTCAACCAAATAGTCTAAAATCATGAAATAGATAAAATCATAATTATATTTTTTTTAATCGCTTTTCCGCCATTATCGTGTCTCGACCTTACCGCATTCGCCACAGAAGATGTTCAATAGCGCCATGTTTTATTTATCCCCGTGGCGTCCATAGACGGACCCCCGAAGATGGCGACGTGTCACCGAGCATGTTTAGCGACAACTCATACATTCTATAATGAAAACAAGGATACCAGTCAACTGGCTCGAAGATGACTGTCATGTGGAATTGTTGAACTATAATGCATCAAACCAAAACTTCACTGAAATCAGTTCATCCGTTTGATACCTACGATGGCACAGACAGATAGACAGATTCAGGTTAAGACTTAGAACATCCATGTTTCCATTTGTCCATTTGTAAAATATTAAACACAAAGAAAAACTCAACAGGACAAGGATCTTGAAAATAGATACCTACAATTAGGTCTTCTAAAAATTATGTGTCGAGTTGCCGACGCCTGGAAAGACTGCATTGTTCTGACTCTTTCAATAAGTCGTACGGTACGTCAGAACTTCGCGACGACCAACTTTATATAAAGCATAAGGAACTAGTAACTCGATAATATTCAGAGAGTTTCAGGAAAGTTGTTTCAGTAGAGCAAATATTAGACCGTATGTGCAACTTTTAGAAGGTTATTCAAACTATAACGTGTAGGTACTTACCAACACGTTCATCCCGAAAATATCATTTTGATATTATTGTCATTATTTTGTGATTTTTTTTGCTGGTTCTTCTCCGTAGGACCATGGGCTGTTTCGATACTGCAAGAATCGCTCATTTTAGAATATTAAGATCGATTATATGCGTAATTAATACCCTACTTATTAATTAATAGCATTTTTTTTCAATTGTTCTCCTTGTTTCTATCCTCAGATCATTATCATTACAGCTTCCTTACCTGCTAACAATATATTTCTACATCTTGGGCCCATTGGCCGCAATCCTTTTTCTTCTGTACAAGGGCGACGCGCAGCACAATGCGTCCGTTCCCACAAAGTCACCATTTGCAAGTTAAATACAGCAAATAAAACCGTTTGGAGCATTTAATACAAAGCTTGTTACCGTTGTTCCCGTTCCTTTCAGCTGTTCACATTGTAGGGCAGATGGTGGATGTGCATAACCTAGGTTTTATTTATGTTTACTTAGAAGGAAAAGTGGTAAATATAGGTATCATGGCATGTCCCTTTTAGACAAACAAGATATATAGCAAGGAAACATCACCATCATTTCAGTTAAAAGACGTCATCTGCTTCTTATAAGAATTAGCACATCTGCCAATCCATCAATCCAATGAGTCAAACTATAGCCTGTATACATTCCCTTCAAAGTGTGCTAATTTAACAAACCAAAAAAAGAAATATTACATGACAATCTCTTAGGTAAAGGACTATGTCCGTATTGCGTTCCCATGTTAAATCTACATCTCACTGCATTTCACATTCAACAACTCAATGAAATCCAACTTTGATCACATAATCACAAAACAGAAGACCAAAAGATGAAATACTCACAATTACCTAAATATCAATAATCCAACGAGGTGTCAATAAATCTGGCTAAACCTAGCGGGTGACTAACCGTTAGGCCGGCCAACTGGGTGCCCCGGCGATTACCCACAGCCATACATCTTAGTTTGGAAGCACGCCAGACTAAGTCTGATGCTGCATCGTTACATGCACTATTTGTGTAAATTAGTCTGTGATTTACAAGCAGCTGATTTTTCCTTGTTGTGTGGTGAGGATAGACTAAGTGTCTAGGTATTATTGTGCTGCAAAATGGCGACGAGTTGGGATTTTAATTGAGTTTGTGTGATGGTGTAATAGTTTTGATGGCTTTCTAAAGGGAGTTCGGTTCGTAGAAACTGAAATACTGTTGCTAGGCGAATCAGAGGTTCTAACTAGAAAAAGAGCACAAGTTATTAACTTGCAAAAATGACAACCGTGTGTTTCAGGAGTGAGATCCTTTCAGCTTGTTTAGTAAAGACAACAAACATGCATGTTACCAAAAAGACTTGGTCTTTTTGGTAACATGACTTATCCATAATTTAAATCCAAAGCGAACAAAAAAGCGACTGAAACATCCAAATTGGCCAGTTCCCGCAACCAAAACTCCTAAGAGCCACTTGGGTAAGTTGCGTTCTTCCCCATTTCATCCCCCATTATACTAAATAGGGATGACGATAATTACGACGAACACCGTCTCGTCTTCGTCCCATCTTTCCCACATGTATCTACCTACATAACGAGTAGGTACCTTGGTACATGACTTTGGCTTGGTAAGTACATATAGTTAAAAATATAATGTGTGGAGTGCATGCTTCCGCCAAGCCCTAGAGGCTTACGTTGAAAAGGGGGACTCTGATATGTAAACCTATGTTGTTAATTTTGATTTTAAGTTGACTTATCTCATAAGCAGGGGCGATCGAGGAGTTTTTGGAGCCTCGAGCATTTATCAGCATTTTTTAGGTTTTTATTAAAATGAATGGACCAAAGATTGGAAAATTAAATCTTTCAAATGAACGAACTGAAAAAGAAAGAAAGAGTAAGCCTAATGAATTTATCATTAAGATACTAACACAATAATTGAATTCGAGACTAATATTCAACAAGTCTAAATTGATAGCTGTGCTTGAAATCTAATGATATCTTATAAAAGCTCCACAGCTGGATTATGCTCCACCAAACCGTAGTTTTGAGGATAGCAAAGTAGCTTTAGAAAATAAACACTTCTGATTTGTACGTTATCGATTGCAATCATATTAATATTAACTATCATACTATACAGTATACCTGAACCACAAGCTTCTCATAACACAATTCCACCACACAGATCTACTTTTAACAGCTGGGTCCGATATTAATCATGGATCCGCATGTAAACAGTGACATCAAGGGGGCGGGACCCGCTGGTGTCAGGACCTCATTTGTCAATCAGTGTCTTCGTGAGTAATGGTCGCCGGAAATTCGACAGATTACTGTCCAAATCGATATCCAAGGATTTATTTTTTTGATAGGCCGATTTGCAGGATTTTTGTTGTGTTTTCAATGTGGTTTTTACCAGCTAATGTGGATGTCTCAATGCAGTGATCCTGTCTTTACATTTGTCTGCATGTTTTTTTGATCTAAAGAGAGCCTATACAACTATTTCGATATTTCACAAAATAAAATATCACAGAATACCGATCCATAACTAAAATCACAGGTACCAGCTAATATTAGTACCTACATGACGTAGAGGAATTTAATGTCGTTACGAGATATTGGTAACGACGGTGAATTCCTCCACATGGTACCTGCAGGTACTCAGCTCACAATGACGCAGTTATTACATTTACATTGTCTACAACGTCACTGCATACTGAAATTCAGAAGAATCATTCCATACAACATTATTCACATCCATACTTGACACCTTACAACAACTACAAACTCTGTACAGAGGTACAGAGTATGTAGTTGTTGTATGGTGTCATGTCACTGAATTGAATGTAAATTCAATTGTCGTTGATGTTACTTACTGAAAGATTTAATAGATATTTGCTGCCGCAGAAGTTCGTACAAGGAACTGTCTGATCTTGGTTAGACCTCCGATAACCCTGGGGGCGCGTTACCTGCGCCCCGACGCGTGGCGCGTTGTGTAGGAATCCGCCATACCGATGCAACATTTGAAAACAGTTAAGCAGGTCTTTGTTAACTATTATTCCTGAAATTACCTTTAAACAGTTTTTTTTTATACGAATTATACGCATCATATAAATTGGTCCTTCTGTTCATAATTCTCCATTTATCAGACAGGGGTGCACAACCTTCCCAAGTTATTAAGCCCATGTGTCTATGAGCCGGGATTAATCAAATTAATAAAGTCGTTATCTCGAGTGTGGCAATTCGCCACCCCTGTGCGACTTAATGCTGTTACTAAGTTCAGTTTAGAGACTTTTAGCGCTGATGTGGACGTATAAATTGTATTAATATGTGCTGGGCGTATTAGGCGCTTAAATTAAATGATTATTGGAGCGTAAAGTTAAGGTAAATTAAACGTTATTGCGTATTAGATGTTAATAATGGGGCATTTACGCGCCAGGTGGAGGTTAGTAGGATTTACTTACAAGGCGATGTAGGTATTTTTTTAACGGTGGAAGTAAGAACTCTTTGCTAACAACTGAATCCTTTTCGTCTTATTTTCTGTATGAGTTTCCTGAGTTCCACCACATACCGTAGTTTAAAATATTATTAATTAACGCAACTTACTCCTAACAACTCTACTCTACGATAAATCATATTGAAACCAAAACTAACTACAACAGTTTTCATAAAAATATTACACGATTCACACAGAAGCTTGATGAAAGCACAGTTTACCGTCCATTACCGAGATCGTTAGTGAATGACAAAAGAAAGAGCGGTCGTGTCGAGCGGGCGGGCTGCGTGATTTATGTGGTATGACTGTACCGGGAGTACCGGGACGTATGTATGGCGATATTCAGCGAAATAGTGCTCGTGACACGGACATGGGGGCTTAATGTTTTGGAAAAAGGGTTCTTAGTTCTAACGGAAATATAAATGTGATAGTTGTGTTTACGAATCTGGAAGCAAGCCCACAGGGTTTTTGAGCAAGCATATGCAGGGCGAATAGTTGATATCTGAGTAGGTGCGGCATGATGAGAGAACACCAAAAATATATTTGAAATGTTTCAGCTATGAGCCCTGTGGTCGTGAAAGAAACTGGACCAATAATAAACAGATCTTCAGAGCCGGTGATTTTCATATGATCGTGTGCGCCCTAACACATAATCACTTAAATAGGCAAATCTGATGAAGAAATTGTGGGCTTTCCCTAAATCTGACCACTTTGAGAACTCAGAATTGGACAATTTATAAAAGGATATTCAGGGCGTATAAAAGTTAGTATTCTGTGCAATACCTACTGTTAAATCTTCTGAATATATAAATATTTGACGGATTGATGGAGCCTTTTGGCAAATATGACCAAATTTAATTCACTTACAAAAGTAGGAACCTCAAACTGATCATACTTTTGTATTTATCTCTAAATCAACCTACCGAGTAGCTTTGATTGCGATTTTAATTTGAAGCTGACCCTTTTGTGGAAAATTGACGGCAATAAGAAGTTTGAAAATATTAAACACTTAAAAGTAATGATTAACAGTTACATAGGTAGCAAAATTAAACCATTGTCTGAGTACAGTCACGAGCACTAGTTATACAGTTAGCAACTTCTAAATGTGATTTTCTCCAACTGTTATGATTGTAATTTTATGTTGGTAACAACACCTACAGTACCACCAACAGTACGGGTTCCAAAATACTTTGTTCGTAAGAACATAATATTATGGAACCTATACTGTTGTGAAATAGTATAATATATTGTTATGTTATATTATGTTCTATACTATATATTATACTGTTATAAATACTTATTTCAAAGTTGCAATCAACATTCCACGAGAAAATCGCTTTTTTTTGCTAAGTGTATACTTATTAGTGCTCGTGACTCCATTAAAAAAGTTGATTTTATTTTATTATAACACTAAGCAACCCGATTATTTGAAAAACCTACTCATCTTATGGGCTAACCAACGAGCTACCAACATAAACAAAGAAAATATCACAGATGTTCGTCAATTGTTTGATGAAGCTGGCAAAGATGGACAGCCGTCATCATTTTCCTAGCCTTTTCCCAACTGTGTGGTCGGCTGAATTTAGTAAGTAGTAGCTGAATTTACATGAAGCGACTGCCTATCTGACCTCAATAACTCAGTTGCTGGTTATTACGATACCCCTTGGTAAGACTGGTTGTCAGACTTTCGGGCTTCTGATGACCCGTAATGACTGTTAAAGATTCAAGTTGTGATGATGATGAGTTCTGATGTTAAGGACAGAAAGGCTTAACATGCTTTGCGAATCACGGGGGCCGGTCTTGATATGTAAAGATGGTCACAGGATCAAATTCTGGGCGCATTCTTAACAAAAAACAATTCTTTAAGTTAGTAATAGTTTTGAAGTATCTAGGATGTAAGTGATTTGTTCGTTTGCACTGTAGCAGTAGTTATTTGGTTGTTGTTGTTTTTATGTATTGTTAAACCATAGTTACTCAATTTGTTGATCTGATTTTAGTTAATCTTAAAAATTAACACTTTCACTTTAGCATAAATACCTACCTACGTGACGCACTAGGCTATGCTATGACTTTGTTATTATGTGCTGCATCAAGTGTGCGCTCCCCTGCGCTCCCTTTTCCTTTTCTCGGAGTTACTAGTTTTATAAAGTGACACTTAACCAATACGGAATCGAAAGTTTCTCTGATAAATCAATTATGGTATGTCTTCCTATATCTTGTGATATACATTACAAAGGAAGAAATTAGGGCGATTCAATTCTAGGCAGGGGGGGCTTACAATCTCAAGCAAAAGTGCTATAAATTATCTCAAGGGAAATAGATTATTGTGTTGCCAACCTACCGCGCCGGCTGCGCAATTTATCACTGTTTTAACTAATAAATTATGTACGTTAATTCAAGTAGTTGTTTGCTTGAGCACACCTTTGGTTGCTACTATGTAGGTAACTAATAAACGTATCTACATAAAAGGAACTTACCTATATCTAAAATCAGCTACCTAAGTCTCGAAGGGAGAAAGTGTCGAACTCGTGATATCAAGTGCGGCAATCCTGTGGATTTCTATCAATACAATGAAATAAAGATCGATTTAAAAGCTTTGAAAGTCGTGACGGAAATGAGAGTTGGAGAATTATCTAGATATTTAGAGATAAGGGACAATAATACTGAACCAAATCCAACTACTAAAATGTAAATACCTAAGTATTAAACTTTTGAGACTTGGACAACTGCCTTACCATGCAATACTGCACATACTTACCTAGTCATGGGCAAAATGTTTAGACTGAAAATAGTAACAACGCTTCACGTGGCACATTAGTGAATAGCTGAAGAGAAAAACGGAAGACAGTTAATAAATTAGCAGTACGTCCTACTTACCAAATTAGTAAGTAAGAACCAGTGACGCTACTAAACATAAAATCTCAACAGAAACCATACAGTTACTCAAAAAAGTCAAAAGTCCATCAGCATTTCTTTTTCATTTCACCATTATACTCCGGCACGCGCGTCCGTGTTGTCGTGAAAGTAGCGTCGGATACGGCGGCTCACGTCCGGCATCCGGTCACGTGCCCTGTGTCCGGCCGGCGGACGGCGGACGGCCAATCAGTCGGCTCTCTAATTAATTTACTTTGAACGCTTCTTATTGGCCGCTACGTGCTCCAATCAAGACGCGAACCACTTCACGATTAGTTTCCACCGGTCCGGGTTTTTCCGCTGACTTTAATTTCCGTTGATCGGAAAGTACGGATCGGTTTGTTTTATTTTTTCTTGTTGGAAGTTGGTACCCGATAATTATTGTAACATCTGCACTTTTCGCTATGGATTCTTCTTTACCCTAGCGAAAAGGAATATTGAGACACCAAGAAATAATTGAAGAAATACTGCTCTGAATTTTGATTTGAATCTACTATTTTGCAACAGATATTTCTTAAATTCAGAATCGTATATTATGTAACTACTCATTTTCATGGGCATCAACAACATCTATTTGCCTGGGAAAGAACGTTAAGCCGTTGGTCCCGGCTGTCATTCATGGATCTTTGACTGTCGTTACGAGTCGTCAGAAAGTTTGACAACCAGTCTGATCAAGGTTACCCAGTAACTGGGTTGTGGAGGTCAGGCAGGCAGTCGCTCTATGTAAAATATTGGTATCCAGCTGCATCCGGTGAGGCTGAAAGACACCCCCAACATTGTTGGGAAAAGCCTTGGCAGAGGATGATAGGCATCAACAAAAAAGGATGGCAAAAAAAGAACGAAAGATTTTTTTAATCGACCATTTTGCGAGATTCTTTTTGGTCCTTCAAGCCGGACACATCAGGGAAATTAGTTTGACTAAACGATGACGGACACGCCGCTCGTTAACATTTGTGCGTTGACAATAACACAGCTGTCCAAGCAATACTAGGACCTGTGTGAAGTATGCTAATGCCTATAATCCCTTGGATCGTTGCGGTGGATTCTTGGCACGCAACGAATCCAGGTCGCTCCGATAGTTTATACCCTAGACGCAGGTCTGTGACGATGATCACCGGCGCCTCTGAACAGGATCTATTGGAACCGTTCTTAGAATAATCGGTGTGGATGCCAGGGCACGTAGAAAAGGATTAAAAGATCTAGAGATCAATTTTAAATCGTTACAGGAAATGATTCTTCGACTTTATATAAAAAGAAAGACATTTGAATCTCACTAATTGATTATGGCACTAGCTTTACAAAAGTGATCGTCTGTAAGAAGTTTGCGCGCGCGCCTCCTATACTATTCTAGGAACTAGTCAACCAGCAAGGCCACTGGTCAGGGACTAATAATCTAGTTGATAAATCTTCAAATTGACTTCTTGGCCCAGTGTCCTCTTTGGACCTAATTCTTGGCCGTGTTTCGTAATCTACACCTAAAGAAATAACTAATTTCTTTATAAATGAATATACGAATAAATCACCGTGTCTTCTTATCCTTAATTGGGCCACTTATGTGGAGCTTATTATTATTTTTAGATCAGTTGCATCGGTTTTATTTTATACCAAAGATCACAGATCCAAAACAGTTACAAAACTGACCTATTTTAATACATTCGCTGGCTACACAGTAAACATTAAACCACAAACAAAAGATGACATACACAAATAAAAAAACTAAGATTTATACCTGTCAGTGTCTTGTCATATGTTGACATACAAATCATCGTCCCTGTCCCACTACAAAGAGAAGTTGGGTATTTTTCTAACAGCGCCATCTGTTAAGCGTAATAGCGAACCACAGATCGACCGCTGACAGGTTTATGTGGAGGGGGCGGCGCGCGCGCAGTATTACGATCACTTTTGTAATGGCAGTAATAGCTGTTATGTCTTTTGCGTTATGTTTTGATATTTTTTGTTGTGTGTGAGCTCGGCCTAGGATTGGGAATTTTGGAAAAATGGTGAGGTAACTGAAGAAATCCTATTTTATTTTATTTTATACTCTCACTAAATCAACTTTTTTTTTGTTTTCTCAGTTAGTTATAGGCGTGGTCTGGCAGTTCGAGTAATTTATGCGGCCTACCCAAGTATCCATTCTTTGGTATTGTTCGTCGAATTGTTGAGCTCCTTAAGTTCTAAGCTGAGCTGCATGATTACTGACAAATGCGTGCACCGACTGGGCAGGTCCACTCAATCTGTGTGGTTCTTTCCTCAAAAGACCATTTCAGACACCAATCTACATTGTCTTCGCATGGTCTGACCAAGATTATGTCTGGACTTTAAAAGAAACTGTGACCTCTTAGAGTTTGTTTCAGCCTTTCGATAGAAAAATTTTCGTTTCGATAGGAAACGCTGACCTCATCTAGTTTTTAAAATATGATTGACGTTTATTTGTCCAAACCTACTTACAGAAATAAAATCATTTATCTTTTATAAGAAAGAAGCAAATGTAGATAATTAATCAGCTTAAGGAATCGGCTTGGAATAGCCTAGTGAATAATTGAAATTGTTACACCGGCAGGTGATAAGTTCTGGATGGATTGACCAAGCCAAGTTATTGCACCCTGGCAAATGACTTGAGAGTTCGTGCAATTTAAAAACATAAATATCCCACAACGATTCGCCATCAGAAAAAGATATCCAATCCTTTACTACCCAACCACAATAAATAATTCTAAGCTAAAATAAATGTCTGTAGTCGATAATTAATCGCAATACATTTACCTCCTTGGATTCGCCGCGGTCGGTTAATGGCGTCATACGTCACAGGGTTAATGCCTGAGTGCTAGAACCTTGGACTAGGGTTATTACGACTGCTAGATGTAAGACAAATGTTTATATTATGAGGTACATTTGTTTAGTGCAGCTAATTCAGTAGCCAGATAATATGGACGTAGGTGTTGATAATGCGACGGTAGCAATGAAGTTCTTTGGTGGAACGATATTAATTGAAATAGTTTTGACTGTGACTAACTAAACCGAGCTAAGGATTGTTTAAGGAGTTTCTTGGCCGCTAGGACAACTTTTTGAAACCGTGCAAATCTTACTCGTGAAGCATGTCAGTAATTTGTTCTATTGGAAATAGAAAAACTTTCACAGTCACATTTGCTAAAACGACGTTTGCTTCGAGGCTAGCTAAAACGACTATATTCTGTAAACAACCCTCTTGTTTTTAAGCTTTGAATCAAATTTACATATGCTGATATTTGCCACCTTTATCCTACTAATTCCATACTTTCACTAACTAAACGTTTAATCCTAACTAGTCAGTAAGAAACAAGAAACAAATGCCATAATTAGTAGTGATCCAAGATAAATTGGAATACCTACCTAAGAGCAAAACGATGATGGTGATGATATTTGTCATAGTGACCAAACCTAACCAATTTTCTCTTTCCTCCTCAGAATGTAACTGCAACGGGCACGCGCGTCGCTGCCGGTTCAACATGGAACTGTACAAGCTGTCGGGCCGGGCCTCCGGGGGGGTCTGCCTGAAGTGCCGGCACTACACCGCCGGCCGGCACTGCCACTACTGCCGCGAGGGGTACTACAGGGATCCCACCAAATCGATCACGCATAAGAAGGCTTGCAAGCGTGAGTATTTACAATTAGGTTATAGACTGTTTTAAAAAGACTTGTGCACTTCAGGGCAACATAATTTGAAAACTTTGGAATTCATATTGCATGGATTTGCATAGATCAACTGGAGATGCCCAAATCAGAGCATGGGAATAGGAAGCAACAGTCATCATCTGCCTAACCTATTTCCAACTACATATGTTGGGGCCGGCTTCCAGTCTCCGAGAAAGTCAGAATACCAGTATTTACCATGGACATGCGACTGCCTATCTGACCTCCACAACCCACAACATAACTGGGTAAGACTGATTGTCACACTTTCGGGCTTCCTCGTAAAGGTCTAGATAAAATATAGGATCCATATCGGCCGTTTGACCACTTTATCTTGAGTTCATAGCACTAATTTATACTAATTACCTAATAGAAGTAATTTGAACGTTACGTCATGCAAAGCCAGTTCGAAATTCCAATATTCGCGAATAGCGGTTGTTTTTTTTTGCGTAAAACACTAATTTATACAAATCATAGTTCGTTAAATTCTTGTTAATCGTTACCTATAATAGTTTTATATTTGTTGAAATACCTAGAACATGCTTTAGCTCTTACTTGAGAATGCTTAAAATATTTTTTTTTTATATTATTATGAGGTTGTTTTTGTTTCAAAGTCATAAAATTCTGCAAATAGGTATAACATCATTAATTAAAATTAACTTATAGTTGTTAATTTATATGTATTTTTTTTTTACTTATTTACTATCTTATTAACTTTATCTATTACTCAGCGAGCAGCATATTAGGCTCACTATACATTTATTAAAATAATACTTCTCCCGACTTTTGCAACGTTCAATATAATATTTTATCTGTCATTCATTACTTACAGTAGAAATGTTTAAGTCTCGAATCTCAAAACGATTTAATCAAAAAATAACACTCACCATTTCATTTTAAACCGTAAAATTTAAAGCGCCAAAGCTAAGTATAAATTAAACTGACGATAACCATTTACACTGGTCCACAGACGGACAAACAGACAGATATAATCTGAAACTATCTGTGTTCAAATAGACACCGTCGTTATACAAATACTTGGGTTTTAGTTAAACGGAGCTTAACGTTGGTGTTTGGATAAACGTTGCATCAATTTGGAGATTATGAGCTCTTTTTCATTTCTAATGTTATTAAGATTATGTTAAACTTAGGTTGTATTATAGTTATTTGTTTTGTAGTAATGAACAGGGCTTAGTATACTCACCGATTACATAACAACTAACTAAAAAGAGTAAGTTAAAAACTAAAACCCAACTAAGGAAGAATGTTATATTTAATAAAATACCGTTTGCAACTATCAACTATTTTCAAACTAAACATAGCACTAATACATCTTTTTTGTGACTTAAAAATGATTTCTTTATTAGTAGTTTCCCCAAAATATAACTCCTTAAGGAGCCGACAATACCATGGCAGGCAGTTATAAGCGCATTGATACTTTTAATAGGTTTTAGTTTATAGAGGGTATAGGCAGAAGAACATACTTTTTTATTTAATTATTCTGTATGTGTGTTTTCCAGTTTAGACGTTTGTCAATGGTTACACCTAAACATTTTGCTGTATCTAGCTTTTCTATAACAGTTAATTTGTGTTTAACATTAATATCTGGTGCTTCTAAACGTTGACTGAACTTTGTGTACATTGTTTAGAATAGTGTTTTAGTATAATGTCATTATTATCGTCAGGTTTATGGCGGCTTTGCATCAAGCCAGCAGACCTTGTTGCAAAGATTAGAAAAAGAAGGGTATCTCGACGACCACATACCCACATCTTCAAAACTATCCTCTCCCAGTCCCAGTGGCACCCACTAACAACTCCGCAAACATTTAACCCTATCCAAACTAAACCTATTCTGGTCCCAAGGAAATCGAAATTGCAAAACAAAAAGGCGTGACGTCGTAAAATCCAAAAATAAATGCGTCCCGGTCACATCGTCCCCGTGGTCGCGGCTACAGTAGTTTTCACATAAAATTGACCAAAAATCGAGTTGGCCACTTGGTCCTTCGGGCGGGATCGGTCCTTTGGGACGCTTCAGTTTTATTTGCCGGCCGCGGTAGATTTTTCGCTGATTGCGTCAAGATGGGGGGGTTATGGAAATGGGAACACTTAGGTACTATTGTTACGTCACCTAGTTGAGTAGTTAGAACGATGGGGACGAGAATTGAAATGTTGCGTTGGTATTTTGTGGAGAGCCATTAAGCGAATAAAGTTGTACGAATGAGCATATTTTGGCTGTTGGATTTGATGTTAAAATATTACTTATCCTTTATTAATATTTGTTTCCTTATTTAAGTTTCGGTTAAGAGTTAATAACTATACAATGTTGAACCTACATACACCTGCTATATACCTTTTGCACCTCTGTGTGTGTAACGCTTCCCTGTATAATAATGTTACTCGGCACACTATTTCTACTTAGATATGAAGCTAAACAAGCAACTTTTCCACATCCCATCTCAGAAAGCAAACCAAACAATGTTCACAAGATGCTGCTCCCGGAACCTTTCTCGATTCTCAGAATACGCAAACAGCCGGCAGTACGCAACTACGCACGCCGATACAATTGCTAACATTATTTCCGATCGCAATCCCCTGTCATATACCCGGACCGCTATAAAATGTCGGGGTCAACGCACAACTCGACACTTTCCCTCTACCGAACCCATCCGGGTAATCGAGTTCACAATCCTACGAGTCCTACGACACACGGGGGAGAATCCGATTATCGAATGAAATCAACTATATCGATAACAAATCATGACGCACAATAAAACGAATTCTGTTTCGAATAGTTTCGATTATCGATAGTGATTTAGGGTTTGGCAATTTTTCGTGTAATTTGAGTTTTTGGGATACGGCAATATTCTGTATTTTTATTTTTATAAAAAAAAAACCTTTCTTTTGTGGGTATAAATGCGACTTCACAATCAAAAGAATTACAGCACATTAAAAATACCCCTCAACACCGCGATTTTATGACTAATTTAGATCTTGTTATGGTAATACCTAGGAAATAGTGTTAGAATTACGTTGTTTACTGATTAACGCGAACACATTAAAATAAAAGTGCCTCTCGTTATAGGCCAGCGCTATAAAGTTGTTACCAGGTAAATAAAACGTGATTGTGCAATGCGTGTGTACTTGGTTTTATTTCTACTGTTTCTAGATTGCTATGTTATGTGTGCACTTTGCACTAAATTGCATTTAGACTAAATGCAATATACTTAATTCACGAACGGAATTATGTTGAGAGTTTTCTTATGTCTTACTGTCAGAGACCTTAGGGTGTGACTACATTGTTGGTTAAAACTATTTCGATACTATTCCGTTTAGTAGTAAATTAGTATTTAGTGTTTAATAATAAACGAATTACTATGGTTTTATCAAGCTACAGTATTTGAGACCGTGGCATAGGATAATAAAAGTTTATGCAATGTAAAAGAGCTAAATCTTTGTAAAATAGAATTCTGATCATGTTGTCGCCACAAAAATAAACAAGTAAAATTAAAACCCAATGAGACGCAAAAGTTTTAGCGAGATCGAAAATCTTGTACCAACGTGGCTACGCTTAAAAGCTTTTCACACATTCCACTCCATCCTGATTAAACTAGTTCTCATCACACTCAGAAGCAGCAAATATTAGTTCAACAAGTCCAACTTACTTCGAAGTGCGCAGAGCTACGAAGTCATACGAACAGCTCCGAAGTAAAACGGACAGCTCGCAAATAGTGTTCGAGCTAATTCAGTTGGTAAACAAGGCAAACTGCCTGCCAAGAAAACTGTGTTAAGAACTTAAGACTTCGTTATTTCCCGACCACAGACTTACTTTGAGAAAATAATGTAATAATAAAGAAAAGGAAGGAAGTTTCCTTTTCCTTCTTTGCGATGCCACATCTAAGTTTGGACAGTGATGTTATCGCATTATATTTTTTCTTCCTTGTTTGTAGATAAGAGTATCACTTGCTTATGTAGCTTTGATTGAGGAAATTATGACTTATACTACCTATATGACTCTAACGATTCAAAGCGAATAATTGAAAGTGATTACGCGAGCTTATATGCTCATAAAATACATTGTATATATTATGTCCTTGATATAAATTTTGAATTTTGACATCAGTATTATTATTTGTTCTGCGTGTTGACATGTACTGTATTGTCATTTTACTTGTTTTTTTTTTTCTCTTTTTGCTATTTATTATTAATTTATTTGAATGAAGACATGTGTGATTATTGTTTTTTTTTAATTTTTTATCGTATGTCTTATATTTACATTTTATTTCTTATTTAATTACTGAGACTTGGCTGGCTTAGTAACACGCACAAACATTTGTATGCCCTCTGGCTTATGCCAGATGTTATAATAGCGCACTTTTACTATCAATGTAATACCATTATCATTGTATTGTACCTATGTTAAACAAATTAATAAATGACTTATGAGTTATGACATAGGGGCTAGCGTTGATCAAGGGGACAAAAAAAAACCACATTCTACATCTAAAACATTGGATAATTCTGCCCGCGACATCGTCCCCGTGATTTATCATAATCACAAGACAGGCAACAGCGTAGTTTTCTATTAGTGAAATAATCTTTGTAATCAAATCAGTACTTCCAAAGATTACCTTTTACAAACGTATGTACAAACAATTTTACCTCTTTTTAATAAGATTGATGTCTGAATCTCTGCTCGCTGAAAGATTCAATCTTTTTTCAATAAGCATTCCTCTTCCAGCACAGGGACACCCAATACTGATTCTAAAACAGAAAGTCGATACTAGTTAAGTCACTCAATGTTAGAAGGTAGTCGGGTGTTCGACTGGTGATTCAATTATATCCATGTCAGGTGACAACAGTCGTTCGGATCGCGCACAGTCGACGAGAAATTCAATCGACGCTTTGCCACCCTGTCGATGTCGTTTTGCGTGGCAGTTATACGAAGTAAGAAGGGATTACTGTTCTATTTTCCTACATTTATACGTTTCCCTGCTTTATCTACCGGGTTTCTGAAGGGACTATTAAGACAAAATACTGTCAGATTAACAAATAACAACGGCAATTTAGATCACTTGACATGAGTTTGACAATTGAGCAGATATAAATTTTTCTTCCGAAACTGCTTGTATAAGATTTATAAAAGTGTTAAAGATAAAGATGATTTTATTAATAATCTTCTTAATTTACCCTATCTTTTTCATGCCACAAAGATAATGAAGGACAATTCAAACATGTCTGTTAGAGAATCTAGTGAAGCTAGCTAGTTAGAGAAGCTAGCTAGCTAGCTATAGTCTAGCGACTATAACGTCAATATAGTGTATTATTCATTTCTTATCTCTCCCAACAGCCTGCGATTGCCACCCCGTGGGCGCGAGCGGCAAAACCTGCAACCAGACGAGCGGGCAGTGCCCCTGCAAGGACGGCGTCACCGGCACCACCTGCAACCGTTGCGCCAAAGGATACCAACAGTCACGCAGCCATATCGCACCTTGTATACGTAAGATAACCATCCTTTTCTTTATGGTAAAGCGTAAATGGTAGTACAACATTTGACGCTTCTGTGGCTATATTTTCTATGTGAAAAGATTTTTGAGCTTCAGCCTCGTTTTAAACAAGCAGAGTTTCTCGACCGTCGAGGAGGCGAAAATGTCCAACCATGCAAGACTTGTGGGCAAGAATCGCCAGATTATATAGTGTAAACGATGCATGGTCTCTCGACGGTCGAGAAATTCTCCTCAAGAAAAAGAGGCTTATTTTACCAAAAGCTAGGACGTATCAATTTTCCGATTAAAGTTACAGCGCTTTTAATAACTTTTAACAATTCAAAGCTAGATTATTCACGACAAAAATCGACCTATTCACACTATGCACATCCTTGATAAGGTGTGAGCCAAGTAACTTGCAAGAACTGCACCTGGCCATAATCCCACGCGTTAAAAGTCACTTAAAGGTGAGGTGTCGTGATTGTAAGCACTAAAGCAACCATTACATCGCAACAGTCGTAACTGAGGCTGTAATGGAGGGCTTTGTGGTGCCGACGAGTGGTAACATCCTGTAGGATTGTCGCACCGTGTAGGGAAATTGTGGAATTGAACATATCCTTTTGCTACACGGCAGGAACGACAATCTACTAAAAGCGTGTGATTTGCAAGTAGTACGTCGGCCGAAAGTGGGCATTCGCGTTGACGTCGTAAACTCGCAACGATTAATAATCTGCCTATAATGTTCCCACTGCACAGGCCTCCTCTCTGTGAGAGGGAGAGGGCCGTAATCTACCACTCGGGCCCAGTGCGGGTTGGTAGATGTCACATGTCTTCGAATTTTTGTTTCTAGGATGTAGCGATTATTGAAGGAGTGTTTTAGGAAACCAGCAGCATCTTAACTTAACTAATACTATCATTTCCATTACCAACCAAAATCAAAAGTAATTATATTAGTTTGAGAATCAGCACTTTTCGAACGGCAAAATTATGTATACTCCTCCAAATCGCCCATCCTTCACCGCTTTCTAGTAATAAAATTATGTCGTAGATAGGAACAGTAAAATAGTTCCTACTGCTAAACGTTTGGATAGGTAAATGAATTGATAACTTATCCGGAAATGTTTTTGTCGGTATTTCCTGCTTACTGACGACTTCGAATTCGACCATAGCCGTAGCTGTGGTCATCTGATGAGGTAGCGAACCGCAAATTGACAATACTACTCAATTATTAGAAGCTTATGCTTCTCATGTGAAAAGTGACTCTTTTATATATACCTACATGATAACATGACATGTTCTGTCCAGGTATACCGCGAGTGGTGACAGCAGTGCAGGCCATGGAGGCGGTGGACGGCGACCCGGGCCGCGGTAAGTAGTAAGTGTACCTTCATGCACTCTCGCCTCACACACACTTGCATGGACACCGACACTCAATCACCAGACCATAATGTCTGCACCTCTGGTCAAATCAGCTGCAATATTTCTGAAAGCTTTTCAAAGTGTATACAAAACGGTTCGGCTGGTCCTTATTGGATCGAAGGACCAAATTTTCATCTAATCAGTTTCTCACAATTATCAATTTGTCAATAACATTAAGCGATTGAGTGTCTGTGATTAGGAACTTACTGTACTTTACTAGATAAATAAAAGCATTGCATACATGTTGTTACTCATATAAAACCATGTCTTCACTTTTTGTTAAAAGAAAATGTGTTGAAATGTTATAACGGAGCAGTAAAATAACTTAAACCTATCAATCGCCGCATTCCATCGTTAAACTCACGTTATGCGATAGTTATGGATTTAAAATCACAATGTTGCAGGAATATGCGCTTGCGCAGGCTCCAACGCTTACACGTTAACGATACATTCAAAATAAACTAGTAACTCTTATACATAAAAACATTTAAAGGTAAATTACCAGTGATATCACGTTAATGAAACTCATCTATAACTTCAAATAAATACTCTATATTTTGCAAGAAAATATTCTACTATTAATTATGAATCCTGGATGTGAGTGCTCAGTGACTCTTCGAATTAACAATAGTTTAAAAAGTACAGTACGGTCCATCTTATTATTAATTTGCACTTTAATTTTATTTACATCTTACTGCCTTTTGATAAGTTTAGTGCTCTTCTTCGTTGCAAAGGCGATGACTAACGCCATTTACAATTTTATTACTGACAATATAAAGTTTTGGAGTGTTAATGGTCAAGTGTGTCATTTGACACCAGACCAATAAAATACTTTGTACGCTAATTGATTTAATTACTTTGCAACATTTCAAGACCTTTTCTATCTTATCAAAATGTAGTAAGTTAATGAAATCCATTCTCACACCACATGACTAATTTCATACCGAAATACTTTTAACAATAATTACTTTATTAAATTATTTCATAACAACACCATGAAAATATTGTTCGATAATTATGTCAAAGTTATATCACATATAGTAGTAAAATGAAAGAAATGCAGGTACAGATGTACCTGATCAGGTTCCGGATATTATTAAAACATATTTGACTTCCTAATCTACGATTTGGATCGAAGGACCAAAGCTGTTATCAATATTTTTTTGTTATTTTCATGTTGTTCTAACTTTTCCGTAGTGTGGGAATGTTTACTTGTCGTATTGTTAATCTTATGATGTTCATTTCAAGCTTATTCCGTGTCATCCACTGTCAAACTCATAACTCTTTTTGTTTTATTTTATCAGTGCCGAGTGAGAGGTAAACTTTTCATATTATCATTAAACATCATCATAATTTTTCAAGTCAGTTATCCGTCATTTATTTCTATTTGATTTACTTTACCTCAAAATGTAATTAACATCTCAAAACAAGATTGATTCCAATGCATTTGCATAAAGGTTACAATAATAGTGATATTGAAAATAACAATGAAAGTAATAGTAAAACATAAAGCTGTGCTGACGATGATATATGTGACAACAGCAGCGAAGCAGTAAAGATTAATATAAATAAAGTTAATTTTAATAATGATGATATTGACTACAATTACAAAGTTTTTTGTGTAATATAAGCCTGTGCTGACGATGGTGTCTGCGAAAACAGCAGCAGAGCAATAAAGACCAATAGAGATAAAGTAAATTATAATAATGATGATAACTATGAAGTTGTTAATGTATAATAAATATGTGCTGACGATGATGTCTGTAACAACAGCAGCGGAGCAGTGCGGCCGATGTCGCGCCGCCGCTCGCACGCTAAATCTCAACAAGTTCTGCAGCCGAGACTACGGTAAGTACACCGACTATTATAAGTATTACAGTATTACAGCAACTATTATAATTGATAGCAGTTATATGGGCTATTTGAACTCCTGCCGGGGAAAATGACGTCCATCTTGCAACGTACACGTCTATCTATCAAACAATGGAAACAAATGAAAATGCTGCAGTAGCAGGCGATGCTGTAACATTAAACACTGTTATAGCAATAACTTAAGCCGAAGCAGAATTTCTCACAGAAAAGTCTCACCGTGAAAATATAGGTGAAGTGCGCTGTCAATAGTGTCAATCCCCACCATCAGGCGGGATGACAGCTCAAGTGAGAAGCATAAAAAATCTTAACTTTAAGCTAGCTTTGAGTTAGCTTAGCTTAGGTGAAGTCACCTAAGTGTTACGGTGAGCTTCAATAAATTTAGTTTTCTTGTTACGAATAGGTAATTTTAATTAGAAAAGTAATTGCTTGTAGAAAATAATCAGAATCTTCGTTAAAGTCGCTTGTAAACGGTCAATAAAATTTGTAATTATCAACTTTTAGCTACTTTCCATCATAGTAGGTTAGTTAAACTCTCTCTTTACGTTAGGTACTTGTTGCGTGTCTGGTGCAACCTGAGTGTGTTTACATTTATCAACTATGTAAAGGAAGATTTTTCTTCCTGTTCTTATAAGTTACGTACTTCTGGTTATAAATTTTATCACAAGGGATTATCACCAACCTTTAACCATCGTATATTAGTCACATTCTGTGATTGATAATTTAGCAAGATATGAAATCTCATATCTGCGTTTACTGCAGACCTTGGTAAGAGTTACCTACCAGTTATTTGCAGCTGATTGAATCGTAACAATACCGATGTAGATTAAATGGAAGCTAAGAGAGATATATTATTTCTTTACACTCATAAAGATAGATAGAAACAGACAGGTCACAGCAAGATAGTGGAAGTTGTAGCCTTCAAGGTTTTGGGAGCCCTTCGTAATGAATCTGTTTGCCTACGCAGTCATAATGGGCAAGGTGGTGGGTCGCGAGGCGAGCGCGGCGGGCGAGCAATGGGTGCGGCTGGCGCTGAGCGTGCAGGCAGTGTACAAGCGCGCGCCGCGCAGCCGCCTGCGCCGCGGCGCCACCGCCCTGCACGTGCGCGCCGCGGACCTCGCCTGCAAGTGCCCTAAGATCAAGATTAACAAGTAAGTCATCATTCTCTTGCCGTTATCCCAATTTATTTGGTGTCGGCGCAACATGTTTTCTTCTTCCGGGCTTCTCTATTGGTCGTCATTTTGGTAGTATTTTTTAGCTTAAAATTAGTCCCCATTCTGGCCTTATGAACACACAGTCCATTCATCGTTTCGTTGGTATTTCCCTACTCTTAAAGTCATCCACATTCATGCTCAAAACTTTCCTCACGATATTATTGTCATTCCTCCGCATAGCTATACCCATGACAACCGATTTTCACACAACTTTTCTGTCACCGGTGTCACTTTCAGTTGATATAAATACTAATTTCTTATCTTTCAGTGCATTCGCGTAACACCATACAACATCATTCTCATCTCATTCATTCATCCCTTTTATTGGCCAACATTCTGATGATTAATTAGTAAGAGACAAAAACTTAATTTAAGTACCTACTAAGAAATACTTGGGGGCGTCACTTTTTTTTTATCTGTCCTGGTTCCAATTGGGGTAATTCTCTTCCATTCTACATTGTGAACCATCGCGCTACTATCCTCTTCCTTTTAATTCATATCACCCCCTCACACAATCCCTTCATCTTTTCTTTGGCCTTCCTCTCCCTCTCCATACATCATAACTCTTTCTATGCATCACTCTTTTACCCACATATATTCATAACCGGGGATATATCTGGGGGCGTCACTGTTTTCCATAAAAAGACGTGATAACAGACCTGGCTTATGAGGTTGTTAGACATGTAAAATGGTCTGCAATTTAACTTTCTAAGGACCAACCGCTAAACCGGGCGGGCTAAAAGATACAGACGGCACTAGGCGGTCTTGGGCACATCACGCATGTTAAAGTGGCCCGTCACTCCAGACCCCTAACCACAGCCCTTAAAATGGTTTCCCGATTTTACCAGCGTAATCGTATGATGATAAAGTATTCTTATACGCCTTTCGGTAGCAATCGTACTATGCTCAACTAGAAAATCGTAACTGCTAACCTTTTCATTGGCACAGAAAATAACGTTGAACGTCAAATGTTGTACAGTTTTCTTATGACTTGTGTACACGCAAAAATATGATATTATTAATTATTTCAATTATACTATTCCACCAATTCGCACTAAGCGTTTCCAAATGTATTTTGTAATGCGCACAGCAAAAGAGTGGAACTCTCTACCTGCGTCTGTGTTTCCGAACGCATACAACCCTAATCTCTTCAAAGTGAGAGTGAACAGGCTTCTTCTGGGTAATCTCACTCCATCGTCGACTCTGTCTCTGTCAACACTGACGTAGACTAGAGTTAAGATCAAACCCATTTTAAATAATAAAAAAATATTTAAAATATGGCTGTTGAACATCATTTGAAATTATAAGTTTGTAAATTGCTTTTAGAAATTCTCGTCTAACAATGGAAGCAAAACCATTATTTAAAGCATTTGGAGTCAACGAGGCATCACTAAGTTTCATTATGTATTTGCTTTGCTAAGTTATTTGCAACCAAATTATTGTGTTGAATAAATCTTAACATTTTTATTTTTACCAGACTGTTTGTGAAAATTTAAGCCTTCAAGGACTGAGTAGATTTTGCATCGTTTTACAATTTGAGTTTAAAGGCCACCTTCAGAATAGTGTCCTGTCACTTCACCAAAAATGAATTTACAAAATTTTACTTGACAAGCACCGATTGGCAAAAACATGATTTCTCATTTCATTATACAACAACAAGTTTGCCAAATAATTCGCTTTAAAAAATAATTATCCGATAAACTTTTTTTTAATAACGTATTATTTGACAAACAATTATTTTTTTTATTTTATCTATCTATCTCATAAAACAATGTTCGGAATAAAAACGTTTAAATTTATATGCCAGAAACGACTTGCGCTGATAGAAAAAAAGAGATTATTTTTAATAGGCTTCCCGGAACCAAACTAGTTAGATTAGGTTAATTATATTTTTTTTTTAAATGGTTAGGTTACGTTACAACTGTGACCCCCTACTCATGAGCCGAGCGAGTGAAGCGAGCGGTGCCGCGGCTGTGGCCGACGAATGCCAGAAAAGACTAGATTATATAGAAATACATTACTTTAGTAGGTTTAAAGAACTTTAGTACTTGCCTGTAAATTATTTGACCCAAATGGAAATTGCAACCATGTAGGATTATTTGTAGTTCAATAAAATTATGGAAAACAATACCGTCATGATTACTTTATGACTGGTTTAGTAAATGTATTATAAAATGACATTTAGTATAAACGTGAGTTTCCAAAAGATCTAAATATTAAATGAAAAATGTATAAATGATTAAATATCATCCGAAACATTTGTAAAGAGAAGTATTTGGCAAATAAAAGTTTGTAAAGCGGGTGTTTATAAAATAAAACATTTGCGGAATAAGTTGTTTGTGAAATAAATAGAATACGAAACGTTGGTTGTAAACTAAAAATTTGTCGATGGTGTTTTGATGAAACATTAGTGAACCCCTTCGGAATACATAAACCAGAAGGACCACAAAATTATTATTTTTTAATTAATGTATCTTCCCTCCCAGGTCATACCTAATCCTAGGAGTGGAAAAAGAGGGCGTGTCAGCCGGTTTGCCGGGGCTGACAGTCGGCGAGAGGACACTACTGCTGGAGTGGCGCGACGACTGGCACCGACGCATCCGCCGGCTTCAACGGCGCGCGATCAACTGCCATTAGCGGGCCGCCATCTTGGAATAGTGGGATAAAGCAACCAATGAGAGCGCTCCGTTCTCGCCATAATCCGTCGTTGCAAACATACGTGAATTGATAAACGTAGTTGTTTTAACTGTTACTGCCATATATGTGCTGTCTATATAAATTCATATTACAATAATTTGTCTCAGGAATTAATGTTGATATATCAAAAGACTGATTGTAATCGCCCTGCAAAACATCTTCGTGTAACTTAATGATGTTCTAGGTACAGATTGTATGTCAATTCCTCTGCTGTGTCGTCACCCTTCGTTCACAAATATACTTAATTGTTTATAACTGATAATAAGATAAATTCTGATGTTTTAACAATGAAATGCGTCGTAGTATTAAGTCTACATTTATATAATAATAAAGTAAGATGAGGTTGTTTATTTCTTTGATACCACGAGCATATTGTGAAGGAACCATATCAAATGTAGAGCCTAATTTTTATAATAGTTTTTAAGCATGATTGCGAATCACAGGCCTAAGTTGACCACCTTCGTTTTTAATCTAGATTCTTGAAGAATAATTAAACTTATTATACTTAATCTGTAGACTCTCGTCATAGTTAACTTTTGGCACTCGATATAGCCCATTTCCATAATATTAAATGTAAAATTGTCCATTTTATCCAACATTAATTCCTGAGGCACTCGAACGTTTACCTAGTCCGTTTTAGGAATAACGTTAATGATAAATAACTGTAGTTTCACTGTTATGTACGACAAGTTTTTATGCCAAAAATGCAAGAGACATTGATTGGGGCGCGCAGAAGTGGGCCTTTGGTCCAGGACCGAACTAGCTGTTAAATTCTCAATCAAAAATGGATGAGAATGAAGTATGCAGTAATCAAAATAAAAGCTTGAACCGAAGGAACCAAATATCGCGTCACAGTCTTCATAAAAATAAACTTCGAAATTTTCCCAATCCTAGGATTTCGTTGAAAAAAAATTGTACATTATTATTATTATTTATTTTAAATAGTTTAATCTTATAAGGCAAACATAATTGTATCGTTCCATTTCTTGCATTTTTTGTATAATTGTTATTTTATATTGAAAATGCTAATGTTGATATTGTTTTTATGTGCTGTGGCTGCATGATGTCACGGGGTCTGTCAAACTTTGCGAAGTATCACAATTTATACATTATTCAATCTTCCACGAGTTTGAAGAGATCGATATTATACTCAGCTCTCTACAATAATAAGCAATATAAATCATCACAAAAAAACATTATTATAAACTGACATGTCATCTCTACATGACACATCGTGTCAAGTCAGTTTGACAGACGACGTGAGTTGTGTACGCGATTGTAAACGTTAGATGTAGGACACATTCGAAGATGAATCACCACATAGTCACAATGGTTTAACGTACCTCATTTATATTATAGATCTTATCACTAAGGTTAAGTGTTTAATTTATATCGTTAGCGCTTAGATTTTATACACTTTAAGCTAAAAATATCAATCTCTCTATGTGTTCGTATGTTTCTCTTTTTATTTTCTGTATATTAAATGATTTAAATATTAGATCTTGCCAAAGTAACATTTTTATTTTGTATAGAGTACTTAGTTTCCTCTGTGTAATGTCTTCGCTGTTGAGGACATAACTTGAACAAATGCGTCGCCTAACTAAGGTATGTACAGTATTACTAGCTTTACTAAGGAAAATAAATTATAAGAATCTTTTGGTTTTTGAAAAGGTACAATCGTAAACAAAAAGTAATCCAATAAAACTAAACCCAATTATGACTCGATTTAATACTTGTAAGAAACGACATTAAAATCAATTTTCTATACAAAAAACACCTTTATTAAATTAAGCTCAACAAAAACCATACGATAACACAACAAAAGCCATTCAAAATACAGAAAAAAAAATTAAACATCTCAATCGGGAATAAAGGCAGAAAGTATGTGTAATCTTTTACAATTGACCTGTCAGAGTTATTTATGCTATCTCCCTGGCTCGGCTAAGTATACAATGGTATAAATCAACTCTAAGGCGGAACGTTTTACAATAATCAATGTACCGGTTGAACCACTCGGTTCAGGCTAAATTGGCTGAAAAGGCAATTTTATAAAAGCTATAATAAATTTATAGCGTTATCGTGTTTTAATGCAGTAATTTCGGTGAAAATTCATTTAGCACTTAGCAGAAATGTAAGCGTGTGCGCATTTACCCAGCATTTAACAAAATTGAACTTTTTCAAAAACAAAAGAACGTAATCTATAGATAAAATAAATATTTAAAAAAACGACTTAGAAGTTTCGCTTGAACGTACTACGGATTGTAAAAAGTGTATTTAGTTGTAGATTGAACTATTAACCTGTTTCTAGTTATGCATATCTTTAGATTTCATAATTTGTATATTTTCAGTTATATTTTGACTCCATAGACTTTATAATTTAGCTGCTAATTTAAAAATTAATAAACAAATGTCAATTTAGTAACAATGTTCGTTTTTCAAAGTTTACCTAAACAATTATTACGCGCCAAAATATAACCGAAAATATTCAAAATATAATTACATATTATATATCTGAACGTAATTGTACCTATAGCATAGTCAGTTTGTATTTTTACTGAATGTAATAATATACTTATGTTAATATTGTTTTATTTTACAATTAATTTATTCAGAATGCAACAATAACGTCCTGTTTTACAACAATTCAAACAAAAAATACAATCATTCAGTCTTCATACAACAAAAGAGAGATAAATTCCAAAATTAGGTTACCTAATAAAAAGTGATAATTTTTCAATTTCCTTGAACTGAACACAGTATAGAGCTACAAAACCGTCATAATTAAATCCTGACCGATCATACCTTCACATAAAAAAACTCGAAGTACTTACTTAACACACAGTCCATTCTGCATTTTACGCAGAACTTAATAATATGACTGACATCATAATATATTATTCAACTTCTTTTGTGTTATTTTAAAAGCAAACTTAACTATATGTCTTAACGGTTACTTACATTGGTGAAATGATTAAATGAATTATTGTAACGCACAAATAAGGCCTATATGCTTACTGCAGTGAAATTAAACTAGATACTAACTAAAACATCCATTTAGTTGGCGACATGTACTGTTAATAAATAGTATAATATTCATTTAGATATAATTATTTATATTTTAAGGGATGTCAATTGAATAAGGAAAGCCCGCGAACGCTTCAGCTCCGACCATAGATTAAAAATGGCCGATATCTGTCTATGGTCTGTGAAATGTTTGCCGTGCAATGAATTGTGTTTTCAAGATACCCTGCTCCTGTGATGTAATAAATGTTATTGGTTATATTTATTTAAAAATAAAAGTACATTAATATACGGACTTGTGGTTTTATTAGTTTCATTGACATCTTGCTGAACATGCACCTCTATCCCTCCACCCTCTCAACGAGAGGAGGCCTGTGTCCTATGCTATATGCACCTCTATGCACCGATATAGAATAGTAAATCACTATTAATTATTCAGTAATATATAGATTATATGCTAGCCGATAGAGTCCGTGGGAAGATCTTCAGGAAGCACATAGGAAAGTAGGAAGACTAGGTATACTTACTAACTTTCTGCCGCCACGCGCCATGCATAATTGTTTCAACCTTTGCAAAGAAGAATACAGAATAAGAACACAAATAAAACGAAATCGAGAAACGGAACACCGGGACTCCCACTACATTGAGACAATTTATATTTCCATAATAACAACTAAACTAAATCCGCCAAGCCGTCCATGTAAACAAGTCCTAAAGCTAACCACTACATGTAACCCTGCGCACGTAGCCATAAATCAGTTATAAAGGCGGCTCCACACAATATAGGGCGACGGGCAGCTCGACACTCGCCTGATTTCCCCCGGGACTCCTCGACGAAGCTGCTTTGATGGCTCGTCCTAAGATACAGGAATTTTTCGATATTAACCTCCATATTTAATGAGATTATCTTGATTTACATTATCAGGTATGATGGGCGATGAATGCTGATCGGTTCAAGACTGATCGATTGTGATTGGTGTGTTTAGGTAAGTGAAGCATAGGTAGGTAGGCCGATTGGTTTAGGTATTTTAATATTGGATGAGCAATTTTTTCGGTAGATCAAATTATGATTCGTAGATTAGACGTGTAGTTTATATGGCTCTGCCTGATGTTAAAGATTAGTCATAAAAACAACTGATGCTAAAGATTAGGTTCTCTTAGAGAAAATAATAACATGTTCATGATAGTTAAGAGGGTGCATTCAGAAAGTTGGCCACGCCACGCATAGCTGACTTAGTTTAGATTATATTGTACAAAACAAGTAGGTATTTTTCAAATAGGTAACTATGTATATCTTTAGGCTTACTCACGGAAATATAAGATAACTGTCTACGAGCATTTGTTACATACAAAATATTTACTAATATGTTTTTATTGCGTACACTCGTACGCAATAAAAACATATTTTTGTTTAACATTTTGCTTCAAAGAACACAATATGTGGTGAAACCCACACATTCGACATGGCGTTACCTATAATAAATTAAATGTTCATACAACTATAAGCACATCATGTTGTTCCTCTTCTAGTACAAGCCAGCCACACAAAGAAAATGTATTATAAAAATATTTTAAAAAAGACAGATTAAACAACTAATCCTAAAGGTACACTAAAAAACTACGAGAATCTAATCAGTAATTTGATAAATCTAGTAATTTACATGCCTTATTAAAAGGAATACATCGACAAGTCACCCTGTTCGGTGTACCCAATAATTTCACTTAAACTCATAAATCAACATAGAGCCGTCATTACTTCTATTGTGCACATACAATTCAGATCTAACTTACTATTCCAGCTTCCACGTTCTCACATTTTATCCAGGCATTCTATTCAGGCAATACAAACTATAGCCTATATAAATAGCCTGGCCACATTGTACAGCCCGGCCACATTGTGCCCGCATCTCAATGCAACGCGAACATTTTCCTGAACTAATGCCCGATCACGATGCGCAACTGTGCGATTGTGCGCCGATTTTATAAGGTTGGCTACGCGCTATCGACTTTTCGACAGAAATGAGCTTTTATAGCTTTCTTAGGGAATTGGAACTAAAATGCAATATGGTAGCAACAATCAAAATATGTTAGGCAGAAAAACAGAACCACGGCTTTTAAGCAATATAAATGGATGCTTGAGTATAATTAACTACCTCATCTTTGCACCTTGCTGTAACCGGGGACTAAATACGCAATTAATGAATGCTGCAGTTTATGCAATAAGAAGGAAACGTTTATGGATTCTTCATTCATGACATAATGTTGACAGAGAATATATCCCAGCGTTCATGCTCAATCTAAAAGCATAATAATGTGATTGTACGCCGATTGATTATGGCCGTCCGCACGCTCACGACTATGGAGAAGACTTCGCTGAGCTAATGCTGAATCAAGATACATAATTGCGTGATTGTGCGCCTGTTGAATAAGGTTCGGAACAATCTGACGACTCTACGTGCGACAATATAAATAAATAGAAAAGTAGCACATGATATACGCAGCGAACTTTTAGGATTACTGAGAAGCCCTGTGCTTTCCTTATGGCCATCAAAAGACATGAGTCTTAAGCCGTGCTTAAGCTAAAATAAATAAGTAATCGAGTGGTTATCATAACCACGCTTCATGAAGGTAGGTATACCACTGTAAGTTGAGGCCAACTGAGAGTGAGCCATTTTTCACCACCACCATACTTCAGAATAAAATACCACCACGTTACCTATTCAATGGAACAAATGCACGTTATCCACCGACAACAAGTATGTCACCCTATGTAAAATTTCTACATCTACATCTGTAATTTTTTGGTGTACTTAATATAGAAGAAAAATTCTGTTCTGTTCTAAGGAAGCAAACCATTCTTCAAAAAAGAAACTCAACTACAAAAAATGAAATCTTCCTCAGCCGCAAGTCTGTAGCCAGCCTTACAAAAGCACGAACTCTTATCCAACAATGGTCGGTAATAACTTTCTTTGTGTTGAAATATAAACTGTGTACGCACATTTTAATCACGCATTGTTGTTCCCGAGGTTAGAGCAAACATACGGATAGATTCGGATGCCGATGCCGTTAGGACGTAGGCGAAATTTTCCGGGTCTATTGTTCAATCGAGTCGAATGTCGAAAGAATCGTAAATCGTTCGAGAGCACTTTCGTTAATAAATCTTTTGTTGTTGGTATTGTAAAGTTTTATTTTATATTTAACTGTGCCTATACGGTTGTTGCCCTTGGATTTGCGTGAAAAATTTAATGGAAGTTTTCTTTTTATATCATTTATAGGGAATTAGTATCTTAAACATCGTCAGAAACCTATGGGTATTGATAAAAACGGTACTTATCAGCTACTAGCTGTTCGAAAACAACTTTCGACTTTAAGCCCTGCCTAAATAAACGAAAATTTGGCTTAATATGACCGGCTAAATACGACAGACAGGCTAGGACTTTTAGTAACGCATACGGTCAATTACCTATTGGTCATCCTATAATTGGCTCTCAGACTTTTGCTGGTATATGTCACTGGGCTTTAATATCCTTTTCCATTTATCCCTTCTAAATAATACAATTAAAACCAATAATGGTCACAAAACAATATCTTAGATTTATAAAACAGAGAAAACGAAGAAAGCTTTTGTCAAGAAACCAAAGCAAGTTGAACTTTCCTTTGACGATAAAACAGCAAATCCAATAAATAATAACTCCTTTGAATATGGACATTGTTACATTAAAAGTCGAGTGAATAAACTTAGACTTTGCCCTGTCATCGCAAACAGATAAATCTAGTATTAGAAACGAAGATAAGGGTGACCAGAATGTTGGTGACACCAAGGAGACAGAATATAACTATAAATACAAACCAACCAAACACAAAGTAGAAATAAATAATTTATAGTCATATAAAACTAGGTGATGACAAAAACATTTAAAACATAAAATCTATAGTTTAAAATAGAGACGGAAGTGTCAAGAAAAGCACGTTCCGTATGGGTGTAAATAATGGTTTGTTTATTTTCAGTTTGTTTTGGCGGGTCGTGACGAATGTATTGAGATGTTCTCCTTCTGAGTGAGATACTCGTACTAAAGTGTAAACCACCTTTAATTTTGAAAAGTTAACACTCAGTTGCACCTGGTAAAAAAGCAGTTCTACAGAAACGTTACCATTACAAGCATGGAAACAAAGTCTGCAAGTCACCGCTATTTAATGCACTTAACCCCTTTTTTTTCCGCCGTCTCCGATCAAAACACGCCAACCTCATAGACGTACTTTACGAGTAGCGAACGTGCCCAAACACGGTTGTTGGTGGCAAAGCAGCGTGACTGGGCAAACTTGGCCCAGCCGCCTTTGTGGTCGCCCCAGCGAACCGTGAGCCACAATATTTGTCCAACTGAGTGTACTAGGCACGTATATTATAAGTATAATCCTGTGGGAAACTGGTTTGCTTGTGAATGATACCACTGAAGCTGCTTAGAGAAATGAACTGGCTGATTTAAAGGAGAAATTCATCATTTTTTTCTTGTTTTAGTAAGGGTCCGAGAACAGCTCCTTGCGGAAGTACTAAAAGTAGAGTTGGTAAAAGTGTGTGTTGTTAATAGTAGGTGTCATAAATCTGTAGGCAAGATAAAAACCCTAATTGACCTAATTACCTATTGACCTATTGGCCTAATTGACTGTTCAAAACTAAGTTTATTTATTTATTTTATTCTAGAAAACAGCAGTTACACAAATATCTTAACAAACAAGTAGTGATAAAAAAAGTTAAAATCTTTACAAAATCGTGATCTAGTATTTTTTCTACACCTTCGAAGCGTTTCCAGTTTCCCACGGTCAATTTGACTTGCCTGTTTAGCGATTCTGTGTTGAACTTTATTTTATAAGTATCTCCTAACCCAGACTTTATCTATTGCCTCAAACTTGCCCAACGATGTAAAAGGCTACAACGTTTATGCCTATTGCAGTCAGATGCCTATCAGACATCAATCAAAGTCGTTATCTATAGGTTATGGACGTGATCTAAGTTAATGAGAAGGTAATATGAAGCTATAAACCGTAGTAATAAATAATGAAATGACTGTTTCTAGCCAGTACTAAACTAGTGTAATGCTATTGAATATATATTGAGGCACCTACTATTGATTTGATTTGCAGGCCTTAATAGCCATCTGCAATAGGTACCTACTACTAAAAGGGGTGGATGGGCTGCAGCTGAAAATCTGCGTCAGGTGGTACACTTTGTGTTGTTATCTGACATCATGCTGAGCTGAGTCCCTTTTGCCATTATAATTGTTGTTTTCTGTTTTATAGTTTTAATGTGTATTTATTTTGCTGTAATGCCAATAAATGCAATTTTCTTTCTTTCTTTTCCTACTAATACATTGCTCTAGATGCTTATAAATAACAAAATTGGGGTGAAGTTAAAATATTTCCTGTAGTAGGTCTTCACCTATACTCATTGAAAAGTCATACCGAAGTCCCTTGGCAGCTAGGATTGTAGCAGCACCCTATCACAATTACGTTTAAAAAGAAAACTATTATTCCTACCTACTTACAACTATTCCATAAGCTTAACTTTGTAATCATACAGAGCTAGGTTTTTCAAGAGCTTTAAAGCCTCGTTGATCTAGTGGTCGTTAGTGCTACTTCTGGGCAAGTGGTGTTGGATCATTTAGCTCCCTTCAAAATGGTTGAGCTGAATGGTGCTGATCCATGCGTCATGTTCGTGAACGGGCGCTGTCAGTTGGGACTGGTCATCTCTTAGCCACCACGGCTTATTTTTAATTATTTTATTATGGATTGTTTTGTTTGAATTTATATTTGCTGTACACTGGACACTCAATGTGTAGGTATGTCTTATTTACATCGTTCTCACATATAATTATACCTATATACAAGATTAATGATGTAACTAATATTTATGTAACAATATAATTTAAAAGAGTGTCCATGGAGTTTCTTGCCCGTTCTTCTCCATAGGTACCTACTACGCTTTGGAATGGGCAACTAGCTTCATATTTCTGACTGACCGACCACTTGACAATTCAAAAGTGCCTGTAAATGGTTTAATTGAAATAAATGCTTTGAGTTTGAGTTCTGGGTTCGGTTCCCAGGTCCGGCAAAGTGTCATTGAGTTTTTCTAACAGGAATATCTGTCAGTAGCAGCCGGAGTCTGGATTTGTGCCTGGTTGATGGCATAGGCTCGCCCCCTGTTAGATGGTACTTAAACAATACTGGCGAAATGTGGATGTCCTACAGCCGATCGATTCTGTAACAATCTCACCGTGAAGTGAACACTTAGGTGAAGTGAGCTACCAGTGTCATCCCACTGATGCTCCCTAGCCATGCCACTTAAATACTAGCTTTGAAATTATATAAAATGATCAACAGAAATAACGTTAAAAAATATAATTAAAAGCTCGATTATGATTGTAAATGTAATGCTTGGTCAATCCCTAGCATCAGTGGGACTACACTGACAGCTCACTCCACGCTCACTTCACCTAAGTTTTCACGGGGAGATGGTTACAGAATCGCAATGCAGGTAACCCTAGACGATGACAGGCGTGATGTTATGTCATGTTTAAATTACATTTCAAGTTCTTCATCATCATTTTCAAAAACATCTACTAGTACCTCGTCTTTATCACACATCTCACCACTTACCACAACGAGCTGTAATTCAGGTGGCTGCACAAACGCGACATTCCCGGCGGTACATTAAAATTAATTTACTGCCACAATTTCGCAACTTCCTGAGCGATAAGCTCATTGTTAGTTCTGCCATTGTGTGCAATCGTTATGTGGAAATTATAACCAAGGAACACCTGTTCTCTTATTTGTAATTTATTATTAATAACATTAATTAAATTGTTGTGAAATTTGAAGATTATTAGAGCTGTTTTGTGTTAGTATTTTACATATTGTTTAGCAATATCAGCAATTTTATTCTGTATTCTAAATTATTGGTCATCAATGCTAACTCTATGCTTTGTCTCAGATCTTCCTTCTGTGTTAGTATTTACTTAGGTACCTACGTGTTGTCTAACAATATCACCAATTTCTTGTATAGTTCATGGACCATTGGTAAGCTATCTCCTCTTTGTTTAAGCGTTGTCTATTTACAGTTCCAGCATCACATCCTCAGTTACTGAAAGGAATTTTGTCATTTGTTTAGACATTTACTTTAACAAGGTTATGCTCGGTACATAAGGAATGTGGGTAGGTATCAAGAAATAACAGTTAGCCCGAGCAGTATTCCTAAATTGGTTTTATCAGAATAGATCGTAAAGTCTTAGCTATGTTAGTAAGGTAATGTAATAAGTAAACTGCGGGAAATTCGTCAAACACCCCCTTCAGAGATAAACCTGTCGTATCTTATTATGTTTTACGATTGTCTTCACAAAAACATTACATGAAAAGGGTATTTTAGTCTGTTTACACGGAACGACACGATTGGTGAACGACTTTGTTTAAATTCTTCAAATAGGAGACAAATCGTCCTATAAGAAAGCTTCATCATTGTGCTCACTGCTCAAACTACCATCTATCTTCGCCTGGATACAGTGCTACTGAACAAAGACATAGATAGACCGATAAAATGGAAGAGTTATGTTTCTATAACCAAAAGTTTGATGATCGCAGAGCTTTCAACCGTTTCCTGCCCATAGAGGGGAAGTGCCGTATATATATTACACCAGAAATAATCATCTATCACCATCATCGGCCTACAGCAGTCCACTACTAGGCCATAAGGTTACACACCACAGGCGTCGATTCATTCCACTGACAAGAATCCTCTATCAGCTACCCTCAGACTAAATAAAAAATCAAGGCATAGCTTTGCGAACAATACAGTGAATCATGCAAAACTACACCTTGCTATGTACATAGACGCTCACACGCACTTATTAACAACACAATTTACAACCAAACTAAACCTTACTAAGGTGTTTTATTTGGTCTGAGCAGCTACCTATTAAAGATCGCAACGATTCCTCTGTTACATCTAAATGTCTCACAAAAGGGCAACTAACCCGTCTCCCTGAAGATTCAATTTGCAAGGGCGAGATTCGCGCAGAATAAAAAATAAAATATTATCCCCACTTTATAGGTCACCCGTGAACCGAACGGGAGAAGGAACATTTAGATGAGGATTTGAGGAGTCTTTGATAAATGTACTGGTTGGGTAAAGGTTGCTCTTATACAGGGTGGCCGGAACATTGACGTCCAAAAATAAAATTTCGGTCCCTCGTATCGTGGGGTATTCGAATCACCCCCATGTATGTTCCGCGACTTTTCATAGTTTTCGAGTTATGAATTTTTTTCTGAATGTTTGAAAATTTTCGACCTGACCAACCTAAAAAAATTCAAAAAAAAAAGTAGAGGGTTTTATCGAGTTTCTTTTTTTGCAACTGAATTTTCATAAGTAGTACTTTTATGCATAAAATAATCAGCTTCGTAACTGTGGTGAAAGTTATGAAAATGTTGATCTAAAGTGAAAAATTTACGTTCGGTAAATTATGACTTAAATTTTCAACTTCAAATTAAAAATCTAAACAGGTGACTTCATGGTTCTCAAGTAGGCTTCAAGAATGCGCCAGACTCTCAGCTTTCATAATCATTAAAAAACGTAGGACTTAATGGGGCTAACTTTGGCCTTAATCGGCCTTCAAAGACTGCGAAGTGGAAAATTCTTAAAATTAGCTATCTGATTAATAAATTTTTTTTTTCCATTTTCTCGCTCCTAAGGTTATTTAGTTTGCTAACCAAAAATGACTGCAGGAAAGCTAAGATTTAAACACGGAGATTTTTTTAAATGTTAGTTTAATGAATTTTGCGCGATCCGTTCTCGTGGACTATGGGTTGTAAACGAGGGTGCAACTCTTTTACCTGCAATAACAATGGACCGAGAGGAAAAGAGACCGAATTATTGCTATCTCTCTCACGCAAGGCGCGCAACCGAAGCCAACGCAAAACAAGTACCTCAGTCGTACTCACATTGTGTTTACTGCTATACGCGTGTCGCCATTTTGTCTTTACCACACTCGCTTTGCCCACGGACTCCGCTGCCTACTTGTTTGACTACTTTGCTCGTTTATTGGACTGTGTTTTGCATTCTGATTTGGACTTTTTTTACGTGGAAGTGTAAAAAATGAGTTACACGTTAAGTGAATATGCAGAAATGCATTATTTTTATGGAGTTGCACAAGGAAACGGCCATGAAGCAGCGCGACTGTATCGCGAACAACTTCAACGTCGTGGTGGGCCGCAACCTGAGCGATATCCCGACCATCGTGTTTTTATTAACACGCACAACACTTTGATGGCAGGCCGCATTCCTGGTCGACGCGGCAGTCATGAAGGAATCCCTAGAGCTAACCCGGATCGCAGAGAAATGGTGCTGGAAGAAGTTCAGCGAAATCCGTCTACGAGTACGAGAAGTATGGCTCGTGCTCTGAACATCCCAAGGACTTCTATCCAAGACATTCTTCACGATGAAGAATACCACGCGTTCCACATCCGACGAGTCCAAGCTTTACTGCCTACAGATCACCAATTGCGCGTTGATTTTTGCCAAACCATGTTACGAAAAGAGCAAGAGGATCCTGGATTTTTCAATAAAGTTTTATGGTCAGATGAGTCACGATTTGAGCGATCCGGAATATTCAATATTCATAATTACCACACGTGGGCGAATGAAAATCCACTCGAAGTGAGAGCTTCGACATTTCAACATCGCTTCAGCGTTAACTTGTGGTCTGGTATTCTCAATGGCGAACTAATTGGTCCGTTTGAACTGCCGTCCAGACTTGATGGAGAAACATACAAAAACTTTTTGGAAAATGAACTTCCATTGTTGCTGGCAGATGTGAATCTCGAACTCAGACGAACCATGGTGTTGCAAAATGACGGCGCCCCATGTCACTATGCAACCCAGGTCCGAAATTACTTAGATGAAACATACCCCAACAGATGGATCGGACGCAGCGGACCAATTAGGTGGCCTCCACGCTCACCTGATCTCAACCCCATCGATTTCTTTATTTGGGGCTATTACAAGGAAATAGCATACGCCCGAGACTGTTCAAGTGAACAAGAGCTGAGGCAGTTGATTGCAGAAGCTGAACGTGTTGTGAGAGAGAACAGAGACGCTTTTAGACGATTGCCAGACAATTTCTTACGTAGGTGTAGAATGTGTATTGCTGCTGGTGGTGGCCACTTTGAAAACCTTTTCTAAATGTTAAAAATAAATTAAGTACTTTTTTCACATTATCATCTGTGTTTTATTCAAAACCACTTTTTACGTAAAACTTTTCTTACCCAACTCTGAAACTATTTGTTGGTTAGTTTTCAGTATTCTTATCATTAATTAACCTTAGGAACGAGAAAATAGCCAAAAAAAAATAATTACTCAGATGGGTAATTTTAAGAATTTTTCCACCTCGCTGTCTTTGAAGGCCGATTTTAAACAAAGTAGCCCTATTAAGTACTTAATTTTTTTTATGATTATGAAAACTGAGAGTCTGGCGCATTCTTGAAGCCTACTTAGGAATTATGAAGTCACCTGTTAAGATTTTTAATTTAAAGTTGAAAATTTGAGTCATAATTTACCGAACGTAAATTTTTCACTTTAGGTCAACATTTTCATAACTTTCATCACAGTTACGAAGCTGATTATTTTATGCATAAAAGTACTACTTATGAAAATTCAGTTGCAAAAAAAGAAACTCGATAAAACCCTCTACTTTTTTTTTTAGAATTTTTTTAGGTTGGTCAGGTCGAAAATTTTCAAACATTCAGAAAAAAATTCATAACTCGAAAACTATGAAAAGTCGCGGAACATACATGGGGGTGATTCGAATACCCCACGATACGAGGGACCGAAATTTTATTTTTGGACGTCAATGTTCCGGCCACCCTGTATATGGCCAATTATCATGTTTGAGTTAGGAATGTCTTTATGGATTTTTTTTATTTGTTCTATGATTGCTGAGGTAAGAAATGGCAGGTTACAAGATTTGACCAAGTGGACAATTGGTCAAAAGAAATGTAATAAATTGTCGCACATGAATAGTTTTTTTTTTATTTATTATTCTTTTCTTTTCTGTTGCTTAATTTTTTCACAGCGATGGCGAAGACAAACCAAAAGTCTAACGTGATACTGGTGAAAAAAGTGGCATAAGCAGAAAAAGACCTACAATTAGCAATGGGTACATTTTAGCTACATATTGTGAAGATGGTGTTCAATCTGTGATTCATATTAAACCACTAATGTGCGCTTGATAATCTCCTTTTATTACTCACTTAGATACTACATATACACGGTGATTTTTAAATCACTGTTAACCTTTCAGGGCGTGAAAGTACTCATGATTATGAGCAACTTTCACTATGACACCGGCTCTGAAATGTCGAATAAAATATCAGCTGTTTCATACAAAAATGCAATATTTACCCGATGAAAATGTATGAAACAGATGTATTTTTATTGCTACTTCGTAGTTGGTTCCATAGTGAAAGTTGTTTATAATAATGAGTAACTTCACCTCCTAAAAGGTTAACAGTGATTTAAAAATCATCGTGTATACACTGGGCTGCAAAGAAAGCGGCTCAGTAACCAAAACCTCAATAACTTCCAAAATATTGAAGCTAGCTTTATGAAATAAAGACTGTATTATAGACAATTTTACAATGCTTAAATCAATGTCATAAACACTATTCGAGCTGTATGGGGACGAGCGTTATCTTGCATAAAGATGGCGTTCTCGCTCATATTTACAAAAATTGGGCCAACATACTCATTTAAGATTTCAATCACGTATTTTTCTGAAGTCCCATTTTCTAGCACCACTAAAACAGTCCGGCTTTCGAAAGAAATTTCAGCCCACAGATGTATGCAGCCTCCACTATATGGCACTTTTTCTTCAATGCAAGTTTGGTTATTTATAGCCCTCTCCTAGTCTTCTGTAGACTCTTTGCCTCCCATCGTGCGTCTTATAGCATGAAAAAAAAAACATCATCAATCAACATCAACTCACCCGAAAACATTACTCTTAACCAGTCATCCAGAGTCCAATTCACGTGTTCTCTAGCGTAAATCAGCCTTGAATTTCAGCATTTTGCAGGTCTAAATTGCTTCAAGTTTGCTTCAGCAAAACTCCTCACTGTACACATGCTTGAAGTGCAACAGCCGTTTGAAATCGATTTCTCAACATTGTTGAAACCATATATCGATCCTCCCGCGCTGTCGTTCGCCTTGTTCAGCCTGTTCCTGGCCTGCGAATATTGGATCCAGTCTCATGACCAGCACTCCAGCACTCTTTGGACGGTTGATAGCGACACACCAACAGTTCTCGCTTGGTTTTCTCCTTGTATAAAGCTGACAGCACCCGCCTTCAAGCATTGACAGAATTCTGGTACACTCTTCAGGGGTTAGTGGCATGTTTGTGATGGAATTTGATCAGAATAATGAATATCTGCACAAGAAATGCCATATTTATAAACAGAAACAAAAGGTTTCAAAGTTGTTCAAATTTTAAGAATAGTCTTCATTTTTTATTTATGGTATTTAATACGAGTACAATAACCAAAACGATTTTTTTACTTTTTCCTATAATTGTAATGAAATAAACTAGTTTGTTGAAATAATTTAGTTTTTATTTTATAAGGATTGTTCAAATATTTTTTTTTTTTATTATTGCATTTTTTATAACCGACCGACTCACTTTCTTTGCGGCCCCGTGTAGTTCAATTCGTATTTTATTTTTGTGCGATACCTACATATTATAAATTTATAACACTCCACATTTCTCGATAAGAAACATGTTTGGAAAATCTGAAAAGTAAAGTTTACCGATGGTCCGGTCCCCAAAATTATTTAGGAAATTTTTAACTTTTCAGATTCTCTTACAAATATTCGAATTTCCTCATATTTTATTTTAGCTTTAGGCGCTAGGTAAGTACGTTGTGTGGCTAACATAACAGACTACAACCTCTTTTTTTATTTTCCCATCAGGGTTGAAAAAAAGCTAATCAATCCGTTCAGAATGTTTTAAAACAACTTCTTTTAGTCATGCCAATCCTGTTTCTCATTGATAGAACACCAATTATATATTGATGACTAGAAACAAAGGCTTCCAATCTTCTGAAAACAAATAACTACGACCACCAACCCATCAACCGAGTTAGATGATCAAGTAAATTTTCCTGTTAACCGGTTATATCATAGCTGTCATGTAGCAAATAGACATTCGTAAACCGCTTAATCCAACGTAAATGTAAGAGTAAATCTTCTCCAAGAGCACTTAATTAAATTGAAACCAACAACATATTCTAATAACTCCCATGTTTTCACCCCTTGAGTCACGTCCTCACTAACAATTACATCGTCGCGTCAATTGTAATTCATCCCCTACGGCGCGCTAATTAAGTAAATATGGCGACACACGTGACGGAGTTGTCATACCACGAGGACAGAAACAAGGGTGATAGGTAGACAGTCAAAATAATGGAAATGTTATGAAGGATGGGTGAATTATTGGAAAGCTAATAAACACAAAGGGTGTCCGTGTTGATGCAAGTCATGGCAAAAGCATCCAACACGGTGATTGTCACCGTTAGAGGAACACGGGTGGGTTTTAGTCAGTAAGAGTCTGACACACCCTCCTGCTCTGCCCAGAGCGGGAGAAGTTATTTGATGATTTCCCACCCACAAAAAAAAAAAAAAAAAAAAAAACCATGACCACTGACAACATACCTATGCCGAGAAAGCTCACTTTATGTTCCAAAGTAGACTATCGTGAAGGTTCCTGCCCTGTGTGGTAGCCGTATGTTTTTAGAGGAAAACAGGAGTAGGTACTGGCTGAATACAAAAGAGAGCAAAGCGAGTAAAATGCATATTTTGAAAACACGTTCAGTATTTTTCACACTAGAATCTGAGCCATAAAAAAATAAGCTATTCTAATGTGTACACAAATAATAGAATAGAATAGAATAGAATTTGTCTTTATTCGAGTATCCATGACTCATCTGTTAGTATAACTTACGACTATGTTAGTAAACACTGATAAACAAATAACACAACAAATAATGGTGGCTCACTGCTGCGACAACCCATGAGTAATTGCACAACAGCGACCCACATAAACACAGTCCAGACGACTGGCAATCATTCTTAAGATACTGTTGGTACTGCCCCACACCCTGCGCACCAGAGAAGCGCACTTTTTACGCATTGTTGCATAAAAACAATCCACATGCGCATCCGCAAACATCCCCGACGCACTACAGAAGCGGGGCAGCCCCACCAGCATCCTAAACGCGTTATTATACTGAACGCGGAGAGCACTGTACGATTTTCGCGCACATCTAGCCCACAGGCTGCACGTGTATAATGAAGTACAGTACGCTCGAAAGAGCGTAACTTTGACTGGAAGTGAACATCGTGCAAACCTGCGAGCCAACATGTTCGCTCTAACCGACACTGCCCTCCGCTCTCGCTCAATGTCATCATCGTCCTTAAAGCCAGGGGTCAATATATGACCAAGGTATTTGAACTTCTGTACTCTTTGCAAAGGTGTGCCGTACAGAAGTACAGGAGGCACTCTGTCAGGGCTTTTACCCCCAGCCTCAAAGACCATGACCACAGACTTCGTACAATTATACTCCAATCCATGTACTTTGGCGAACGCCTCACACTGGGCAACCAATTTTCTTAAGCCACAGACTGACGCACTCAGCAGTACCATGTCGTCAGCATAACTGATATTATTGACACAGATACCGTCCACGACGGACGTATAATGACGTAAGGTAGAAATATGAGCTCCTATAAATTGCACAAAAAGATGGTGATGATTATAATATGACCATTCTGGCCATATTGAAGCTACACCCAGTCTGTCACCGCCACATCTCCGTGTCTTCGATCCCTGTGATGATTGAATTAGTCAAAGCTGAGCAGTGTGCCTGTGTACACAGGATTACGCGTCAGGTATCAATTTCATTATGTTGCACCCTCAGGTTAGAGACCTGTCCCACGTACCATGTGTTTGACGATCACTTGTGGAATGGTTAATTTTGTCTTGTTTACATTTTTTTGTTTTTTGGTTGGAATTGTTTCAGTGAGCCTTTAAGTTACATAATTCAAGGTTCTCCTGAAAAGTAAACAATTCGCCAAGCAGAAACGGTAATCACTCATTGATGTATTTATTGCAAGAATTCAATTCTACCAAACTTCCTCGAATAATTTTATTTTAAGAAAATTAATAGATGTAGGGTACCTAAGTAAATTAAAATAATGTAATTTGTCTCTCTCTACACTTCTTGAGGTCACTTACAGATACTGTCTATGTACGATATTGCAAGTTATCGTATTTTCTCGTATTTTACCTGTAGTCCAGTAACTTCATTGATCAATAGTAATTACCGGGACTGTATTAAAGGTCCCATGAGTGGAAGAGTGCGAAAAAAGCGACAAAAATACAAACGTAGCGGGTCCAGGGTAGCGGGGGAGAGGGGGTGCGTCTTAATACGTCATTAGTGAACGATTGCTGAGTGTTTTTACACTGTTCGGATTCAGGGCTGGCACTCGACTTGAAGGACATTGATTTTACATTCTGTAATTACTTTAACTCACACACTAAATTATGACTTGTTAAAATGTTAGAAAAATCGTCTTCGTTTTCTTATTTGTATCTATCACATAATTAATTTACCTGCCATTGCTTTAAATTTAATTATTTTTACCTATTGTGGTAAAGTAATTTTAGTTAATAATAATAATAATATTTTAGTTAATATTTAATTATTTTTTTTGTCTTCACTTAGAATTATAATATAATTAATGTATACAAAATATTATTAAATATTTTAAAAGAGTAACGCTGGAGTTTCTTGTCCATTCTTCTCCATACAAAACTACCTTTGGAAGGAGCGACTAGAATACATATTTTTTTTGTAAATCTTCACGTTCTAAAGTGCCTTTTATGTGCCTATTTGAAATAAATGATTTGACTTTGAAGGCAGACGAATAATCTCGTCAGTAGAAATAAATAATTTTTTAATGTTCTCATGTTGCATCAGAAGCCAGGCTTCTTACTTGTAACTGAATCAATATTCAATAAACAATATTTTTTCTCCGTGTTCTGTTCATCATAGTTCAATGTGTTCCATATCAGTTTTTCAAAATGTTTGTCAGTTTTCCTCATACGAAACTATTTCGTAATTTTCCGCCAATATTTTCACAACATTCCCGAACTACAGAGGCATAATATTATCTCATTTTATCAGCTATTTTCCTCCTTGAAAATTTCCGTATTTTCTATTTGGCCGTGACTCTACACATTCTTAAAACACGCACGTTACTTGTCTTCCCAACCTATTTTTCATTCCCTACAGAGTTAGTATGCATGCACCTACCTGTAGGTAGGTACAGTCACAAGCATAAATATATTACTATGAACAGCTCGACAATAATATGTGATGTCATCATTCATCCATAGCTGTCGTCAAGATGACGGCAAATATATATGTGATCATTTGTGGAAGACGAACACAAGTGGCAGCATAATTACGTGACAACGAAGGAACACCCAAACTATCCGAATATAAATAAATAAAATAAAATATCTTTATTTCAAACCTATAACAGTCCATGCGTTGTTAGTGGTTAGTGTTAGAACGTAGGGAACCAAGATAGTGTCATTGTGATCGCCTATCATCAGCTCGCAAGGTGAGCGAGCGGCCCCAAAACCCTCACGAAGCCCGAGGGTTCAACAGTGTGCTTATATGGTATGTTAGTGTTATTAGTATTACTTTATTCAATTTAATTTAACATAAACCTATACTTATTTTGACCAGTGTCTTTGGATGGGGCAGTCCACTCTGCCAACAATCATTCTCAGAATGCTGTTCCGAGTGGTACGCAAGCGTTGCAGTAAGGAAGCCGCTTTCTTACGCATGATGGCGTGAAAGCCATCCGTATGAGCTGCAGCAAACATTCCCGATGCACTGCAACGTCGCGGCAACCGCAACAGCACCCTGAAAGCGTTGTTGTATTGTACGCGCAGGACGTTGTAGGCTCGGCTCGTATATGACACCCACAGGTCGCTCGTGTAGAACGACTGACAAAATGCCTTAAATAAACTCACTTTGACGTCTGCCGCACAGCGAGCAAACCTACGGGCGATCATATTGCTCCTCACCGCCAACGCCCTGCGCTCGCGCTCTATGTCGCCATCATCACGTAGGTCACTGGTGACAACATGACCAAGGTATTTAAAACTATCCACCTCATTGAGTACTACGCCGTTGAGATATACTGAAGGTACACGACGGGGCTGTTGTTTAGGTGCCGTAAAGACTAACACCTCACTCTTTTTGAGGTTTGAGCCGTGCATCTCCGCCTACGATATTTACGTAATATAGGATGCTGCATCGGCTTCAAAAATATGTGCCACATATGTGTCTCTGACGACAAACAAAAGAGGAGTTATAATTTTATTTGCGTAATTGGACCATCGCTCGGCATTTTACTATGGCACATAAAGATACCACAGCGCTGGCTTTCAGCGTTAGCGAATCATCAAACTAAGTACGATAATCTAATCTACTCAAAAACCAAACTTGGTGATTATTGCAGTATCCTTCTTATTGGTCTTTTTACCCCACTGCGCGATGCATAGGAGGGCAATAGGTCTTTGTTGTAAAATTTAAAAAAATGCCTCTGACTGCATGACATTGTTCGGCTTAGGGTGTAGGTACTTACGGGGTGTGATTACGGAGATTGGAGACAGTAATAGGTCATCTTGTTTCCATCTTCTTTTAAAGTTCCCTTTTTTAGTATGGGCCTGGTTCTAATACTTAGTACAATTTACACGTCTGAGCTCAAATGAGCACTAGTAATTACAGTTCTAAACATAGGCGACAACCCTACCCAGCCGTGGGACGATATCGCTTCGCTAATTCTATCCGTGATTTATATGTTCACGCTGAGGCGGGCCAGCGGATGGCGGATTACTCGCTGGATTACGTTGGGTTCGACGCCCGGGTAGATAATGGTAGATTTAGACCGTATATCCCTGGAAAGAAGTCGTAATGGATTGGACTGTGATTGCTTCTTTGTAAATGTAAATATTGCTCTTTCTCTTAGATTTCGAGTGATTTGTTTATTGGGCTGTCTGGGTTTATGTGTTTGCGATTGTAAGTTGTTGACTGAAAACTTAGTTTTTCAAGGATATCCTCTAGTTTTCTTTTTTTTACATTTCTCTGGATTTTGCAGGTGTTTAAAGATAGAAATTGATCAAACACGTATGTTTAATTTTTGATTCTGATTCTGACTGCCCCAGAACAATAGCCCGACCCTTCTTTTTCTTTAAAGAAATTGAAGAGTTTGTGAGGATTTGGGTTTCTTTTTACGTTTTTGTAAAACATGATGAGCAACGACACAGTAACCACAAAGTATTTCTTCCCATCGATTATAAGAACAAAGCTATATAAATATTGACATTTCAAACCACTTTAATGATAGCCGTGCATCACGCGTTGACGTCAGCGGGTAGGCAGTGATGTATCGGCCGCAAACATTACTAGCACTTTACATTAGTCGCTATTAGAGCAATGTTGAAAGAAACTCTCGCAATTTGTGGAGAATTGTAAAAACAGAGAGATGATACAGTGCAACAGCTCCTTCTTATGTTTGTGAATTTCCATGGCATCGTCGATCTCTGTTTCGACTTGAGACCATTTCTATTTCCACGTAAGTAGATACCCTGAAAGAAAGTTATTCATAATACTAAACTGATAATTCACATTTATTTATTTCTTACATTTAAATATCAATATGGCAAAATACATTTCCAAAAGAGTAAAGGCTTCTTCTTCTATGAATTATCAGAGAAGAAACGACCCTTAACAAATATAAATAGGAAACAAGTTGTTTTCATTAAACTGATAGTCGAGAATTTCCTCATAACAACAACACTCTGAATTTCAGCGATTTATTAAGCACCTACGTTACCATCGACAAACATAATGTTTACTTATTTCATTGAAAATATGACATGTTGTAACTACGCATATTTAAAAACTCGTAAAGACGCAACAATTCAAATAAAAACAATTCCATATTTTTTTGCAATTTCATCTCGTTTTCCCGCCGTCAGGTAACCGATCCATCAGCAGTGCACATTGATAGCTCAGCGCTATGAAGCGTGGCGCGTTTTATTTATGGCTACAACCTCGCTGACTATCCGCTTTTCAATAAAACCACAACAAACGAGCTTGCTTGCAGTCCTGAAAAAACTGCACGCATTGTGTTTTTTTCAGAACTGCATGCATTTTTTATGTTGGTTAATAAGTATGGTTTGTTTTTTGTATTCCTAGCTATTGATTAGATATATCCCGAATTTTCCAATAAGTCTCTCTCAGTGTTTATTATGGGCACAGCCAAAGTGTGGAACTGTCTGCTAGTGTTAGTGTTCCCTGCTACTTATACCTAAACCTCGAAGCATGAGTGAACGGGCTTCTCTTACCTTTAGGGTTTTCGATACGACGGAAAGATCATAAACCAGGTCCATGGCTTCCCTCCATGCAAAATCAAGGACAAGAGAGGAGAGATTATTACCACATTTAAAAAAAGTTTTAATCTACTCAGCATATTGCAATCTATACTGCTAGTCAAAAATCCCCGCTAATTATCCTTCCGCATTCAATAGCTCAGGTTGTGGCAAGCGGTTATGTAATTCAACGAGGTTCGTAGGATCGTCAAATTGCCCAGGGACGTCCTTTGGTATCATTGAGAATAAATTCTAAACTTGACCCAGCCGACGGCGACGGTAGAGAGTACCATCAAAGCCTAAATTTAATTGTATAACCACGTCCCGACTGTCGCATTAGCAGCGCGGGCGCTTTGTCCGCTTTCGGCATTATACATAATGTTGTAGGTATACTACAGTAAAGATCTAGAGATAACGGAAGTGATACCAACTCCATGTTTACAGAAGGCATGAATATAATATAATAATATAATATGAGACAACATCCACACAAGGTCTTCAGGTCCCGAACTAGGCAGGACCTGTACTACGGTAACCTGATGACTGATATACATACTTATATACATATACACACCCAGACACAGGTCAAACAGACATGTTCATGCACACAAATGTTTGACTTGTCCGGGAATCGAACCCGGGACCAGCGGCTCAGAAGGCAGGGTCGCGACCAACTGCGCCAACTGGTCAGTCAATGAATGAATGGTGAATGGCCATTTAAAGAACACGCAGGGTAGCTTTGTGTCCCGAATAGAATGCATTATGTCCCTTCTGTCGACAGTTGTCCACATAATATGAAAAATCGTGAAAGTTATCTTAAGGTGACAGCGACAGTGTAGCCTACGAAGTGAAAATTTTCTTACTTCTTTACAATTTGCAGGTCAGTGTATCATATGATTAACAACTGTAAACAATATGTATTTACTGAATTGTAATCATTAATAAAACTCTTCAAGTTCAAATCGTGAAATTACCCTATTGAATGACCTACTATTTCATGATGAAATCGTGACATTTTAGGTAAATTCTAACTTCAAAGTTGTATTGATTTATATGATTTTAATTCTATAAATACATGTATGAGACGGTCGCAAATCATACTAAAATCAACATACATCACACATACCTGCAAATTGCAAAAAATTAAAGAAAATAAAAATGTCGCGGTCTACCAGCGAATCTCCCCTAACCAAATTACCATTAGTATTCTGGATGGAACATTCATAAGCCATCCTACTGCCGAGTATTTTATGTCTCCACTTTAGAACCCCTACATATCTCCTGCTGATTATATAAACACCTACTAAAACTTCAATGATGCTGTTTTACTACAATTTATATAATATTAAACATAATAGTCTACCAGATAACCTATAGTGTCAATATTACCATGTAAACACCCACAAGATTGAATTCTGCGGAGGTCACGGGATAGACCTCGGTCATAACATTTTAGTGCCTCTAACTGAAATGTAGGGGCTAACAGAAAATAGAATAGCTACCGGAGCAGGATTGTAAGTATTTACGATCTTTAGAGGATATTTCATCGTGTTTTATAGTTATCAGACCTTCCAAACTGATGCATCAGAAATCCGCTATTAAACCCTACCTACTTACATCCTTTGCTAGCATACAGCTCGTCTATTTTCTCAATATCTTAGATTTATGGATTCTCTTCAAACTTAGGGACAGAGTCTAAGGAACATATTTCAGGTACTGCAAATGCTTAGGTGGCTGACAACCGCGTCTGTAAACTCCTTGTGGCTGTAAAAGTTGTCCATAGTATCCATCAGGTCAGGGCTGTCGGCCTGTTTGTTAACCTCATCATCCTTCGGTCCTTATCATAATTTAATTGGGCTTAGCTGGTGGCGTAGCGTGTCGTCATCTTCCACAATGACATCTTAGTTGTCACTCTCTTTCTAGCTATAATAATATCTCACAATGAAAATAAAAAAACAACTTGTATGCTCACATATACCTACCGCTCGACCTTAATGTTATGCGAAGACACTGGCCGCCCAAGATACAGGATTTTCCTAGATTGGGGGACAGGGTACCCATTCTTATTGGACTTTCGACCTCACTACCTACCTGTTGTATCCAATCTTTATAATTGTACTTAAGTTTATTTACCATTGTGTACACTTATTGTCACAGTTTACTTATGTTTTTATTATTCATCCATCGTTTCTTCGAAATCTGCGCGCGCTATTGTGCATTGAACTCGCATTTATATGCCCCGACTTTGTGTTTGACAACTAAGTTCTGATCCGTTTATCTGCTTTTGAATTTGATTATTAGTATTGAGTACCTATATCATAGTTAACAGTGGATACGGCCTATTGTAAATAGGTAATATGGGCTGGTTTCCACATCACGTCAAAGCGCGTATTTTGCGTACGGAGATACGGCTTTTTAACTTAAAACGATTTAAGCTTATCTCATAAAAAGTGGATAATACTGCTTCTTTGGCTGATAATAATTTGAAGATCGCAGGGGAGATAATGTGGAAAAGACTTAGTTAACTTATGAAAGACATGTCGGGCAACTAAGCTATAACAATGTGTAACCTGGGGCACTTAATCCGTAGTATCGGATGAAGTAACGGGCGTTTCCTAATCCATATCATCTTTGGACATAAGATTAGTTCGAGGCACGAACTAAGAATGAATGACAAACCGATTTGAAAAGTTGTCCTTATTCCCGATATGTTTTTGCCTATCCAAAAAGTTAATTAATCGGGAGTCGGGTTGATTCCGAAGCTTTGAACTAGTTTTGGACGAGCCCGTATCTTCGTTGACGGACTTAGAGAGTTGCACCCTGCACCGTTTAACAGATTCCAAAAGGATGTTCCGAGAAAGCGTAAACGACCATAGGTAGTGACTGACTGTCGTTCAATAATAAGTACCTACCTAACTACAGTCAGTCAGTCAGTCAGAAAAAAAGCAGTGCCTAGAAAGAAATAAAAAATTGGGACACGCACAGAAAATAAAACAGTAAAAAGGAACATTTTATCCTAGGTAGACCCAAGTTATTTTCTAAATTATCTAGTCTCTTGTCAACCCCATAATTACTTAACTACACCTCCAACACTTACAAACCACCAACTATTAAGTAGTCTCGTCCTTTCACACGAGAACCTACCAAGAAAGAATGCCTGCAGCAATTACTAATTATTAAGTGCAATTATTATTTATAATTATAATTTATGACCGCTATTACTGCGCGGCGCGTACGCAAGCGAGGTGAATATAGTTATCTATCATGCAAAGATAAATATTAGCCAAGAAGCCTGCAAGATTTAATGCCTGATATTTAGTAGGGAGCAGGAAAATTATAGCTAAAATGTCAGGTGTTTCCTTACAACATGGATCTTTGACCTGGGCTCTGGTTATTAGGACGTTTACTTTTTCCTATAGGTAATGTCGTAACGGACAGTGAGTACTTACAGTACACCCCTCGACTTTACAGAGTGTCCATGGAGTTATTGCCTGAATGGGCAACTAGCTTCATCTTTCTGACTGACTCCAAAAGTGCTTGTAATTGGTTTAATTGAAATAAACGCTTTTAAGTTTGAGTTTCAGCTAGTACCGATGTTCTCCTTTTGTTTTAATCCACAAAAGATATTACTCAAAGGGTTGACTAAAAACATTGTTGTGTAAAGATCTTTTGTTCACTGAAATCATCCATCATTAATTGATCCCTGAATTTTTTACGCCATTTCTTCTCAGTGGTCGTCAGATAGGAAAAGTTGACTCTATCTACCTTATTTTTATTCTTAATATGACGGGTAAAAGTGATTCCGATAATATTCTATTTACAAAATAAACAATTTCATTCCATTTCCTTTCATCGACACGCTTATCAAGGAGATCAAGCAAGGCAGCAGTTAAGGTAGGTGCTTTTCCACAGATAGGTACACTTGCTCCTGTTCATTTAAAAACACACACACAAACATATTTTTTCAAAGTCCAAACAAGATGAGACAAAAACCCATGTTAAATCAACAACATCTTTGTTTTTGTAGCCATTTGGGCGACGATTTTGATCAATTACATTAGCCGTTAGTGTACTTATGTTTGCTGTACCCATTCATAACTTAAATAGACAAGTGTAGACTCTAGAGGATTGAGATGTAAGTACAAACAATTTATTTAATTGAAACACTTAGTTGTGCCCGTGACATCGTCTGCACGTTTTTCTGCAAGGACGTGCTATTAGCGGGCATAGTTGAATAATGATATAATTCGTTAAAGCATGTTGAAATGTTGTACTTGTCACATTGAGATAAATGCAATATATAGTACATACTAATTCCATGAATCTTATACATATAAAGTACTTATTAATTCCATGGATAAACGTAGAGGTGATGCAGACTGTAGATATTTTCTTTTGTAGATTATTATTTGTACTAAGAAAGTAATGATAACAGCTACCTTTCCCTGTTTGAAGTGTCTGATTGGCAAAACGATTGTGAGCTGTGTTCTGCTGGTCAAATGTAACAATTAATCATTAATTTATTTAACCTTAATTTATTTACAGCAGATACTTAACGTTCAAGCTACCAGCGCTGTGGTATTTTTTTTTTAATATTGCAGCATTATACTGAGACAGGAGCCTTTTTGGCCTCGCACAGGACTTTAATTTTATTTTTTCTTGTTTATTTCTGTTTTTAATGTTAATTTTGTTAGTTAAAACTAACGAACGAACTAAAAGATTTTTCTTTCTTTATTTTCTTTACATAATAATTAGACTCGGGGTTTATTTATAAACGTTGCTTAAACTCAAGTGACGTTTAAACGTCAAAAATTTAGGTGTGGTGAAACAGTCGCTAATCATTACTAAACTAAAGCAACGTTTATAAATAGGTAATGGGGTCAAATGCTTGAAAGCTCTGTTTTCCAGTCTCCATTCAAATCAACCTCAAAACAAACGAACAGACAGCAAAACCTTTATTCCTCCGAATCGCCGTATGTTTACGGACAAAAGGCGCACAGGGGGTAAGCAAATACTGAGCAGAAAGTATTGACAATGTGCCCAATATCGTAAGGGGAACGATCGCAATTTGTCGGTCTGTTTGTGGCCGCGGCACAAACATGCCGTGGGATTAGATGGCTTATTTTGTTCAATTGAAACAGAGGATCATTGACTTTTCTCTTGTTTTGCCGGAAAAGGGATGAATTTGATTGGGACAGTAAAAAACTATAAGGCATGTTTTGGTTAGTCTACAAATGTACCAAACCATCAATGTCGGGGAAACCTAAACTTCCTCTAAAACCATCAACTACCTGCAAGCAAGCGATGCAAGATGGAAGCGTTGTGCTTTCTGAATTTTAACAGTTATAGTTTTTTCAAAATATAAAAAATGGTCTAGCAGTTCGTATCAAACGCACGCAAGAGAAAATTTGTGAGAAAATTATGTAGTAGGTCTGGTATATAGGGTAAGTACCTATAGAGGTAATATAATATTACCGAAAAGGAGGAAAATTGCCTTTTTCATATTATGTACTACGAAGCGCTACACATTATAAAATTGCTGTTTTATTGTAAATATGTCTTACAACATCTACATACTTACAAACATTCTTGATACAATTTACATTTCCTTTGTCTTTCAATTCTTTGTCCGGAATTAAGACACCTTTTTTTGCCATTTCCGCATGGAAAAATAAAATGTTCTAGCAGTGGAAGGATTGCAATCTTTCGAGGAGGAGGGTCACTATTATCATAATGAGGAAGCCAGACAGGGGCAGTAACAAGCTGGAACATTTTTCATAATTCCCACCCTTTATCTCTAGGGCTTTGACGCTGTGGAAACATACGGTGATGGAAAATGGACGGTGACGTTTAACAAACAAGTTAGGTATATTATATCTGGCTAATCAACTTATCTTCTTTAAACTCGTTTATATACGTCTTATGTGATTTTGACGTTCAAAAAGTGCTGATTCTCAGCCTAATTTGAATAAATGACTTTTGATTTTGATTGATTTTATATTGTTCGCAAAATAATGTTTTTAAAGGTCAACATAATTATGTTACTCTTCTAAAAACTTGGTTTGCTGGTAAGACTAGCCAAGTCTAATACAATTTATAAGAAAAAATATTTATAAATTTATATTTATAATTTATAGAGCTTCAATAAAATTTATCCTAAGTTATCTGCTTTGTGTAAATAATTCGACTGTTCAAAAAGAAGTTACATTTTTATATAGCAACCACTGTTGTAGCAGAAAAAAAAACAGATTTTGTGTTTTTTTTTTACTTTAGAATGTTGTATTTCTTATAAATAAATTTCAGGTACAATCAGGCCAGGACAGGAGTTTCAGGTTCATTTAGGTCTCAATTCTTTTGTCGGCGAAGTCGACAACCATGCATACACTCGGCAGCCATTTTTACTGTTATAAAACATAACATGCACACACATAAAACACAACATATGATGGGATTCTTTTTACAATTGGTATGGAATTTTATTAAGTTTGCTTTAGTAGTTTTTCAGTTAGCTTCAATAATACGTATTTAATCCACTTTGTGTATGTTGATGATGTTATAAAACTTCGTGTCACTGTTGTTTACATGGCAAATAGTGGTTGTGAGAGTCAAAAAGTTCAAAATAAAAGAAGTTTAAAAAAAAAACAACCTACCTACTTCCAAAAAAACAGTAGAATGTGAAAATTACTTTCATTTCGGATGTCGGTGGCAAAACACGAAAATACAAAACTGAGGACACCTACTTCCGAAATTAAACTTATTTTTCAGTTTGTAGTATTTTTTTGGAAGTCGTTTGTTTTATATTTCTAATCAAAGGAGTGCGGAAATTTGTCTGAGTTTATACCCACTCTTAGGAAATAAATGCATAAAATATCAAAGTAATTACATCACAGGTAATCGTTAGTTTCTAGTATTTGCTTGTTGACGAGGTTTTAGAAGCTGCAATGACATAACTCAGGTACTGTCATTCTCAATCTTATTCAATTTTGTTTTATGGCTCATTTACAAAAGATTCCTTCCTTCCAAATATAACCACTACAGTTACTAGTAATTAATTAAACAACAGTTAGGTTCTAGTAAATGTAAGTAATTATGTAATCGTGTTATTTTGTTAAATGTCTTTCAGGCACTAAAATTGTAAACAAGTGCCAGAGGCACATACCACCGAGACTGTGGTGTAATGTCTGCGCTGGGTGGGTACACTGAGGCCGAAATCTATAAACGTTACTTAGCACGTGCATTGACTTAGACATGTTACCGTCTCTATCTTGCACTTGTAGTTTGACAGTTGTGCAACAGTGACAGGAATGACGCTTAGGCGAAGTACGTACTAAGTAACGTTTATAGATCTCGGCCTCAGACTCAGGTGTGTCGTGGACTCGTGGTCCAACAGACTTAATAAAGGCCATCGGCTCACGATCGAATGTGAAATCGTGATACCTATTTGCCAAATAAGTATTTGGATTTTGTTTTAATTTAAACAAATGCGTTTCTATTTCCTGGTGAGATTGCATTGACTAGTTGGCTATTTCTTCGATTGTTGCATTTAAGATTTGATCACTTTTTAACTGACTTCACAAAAGGATGAGGTTCTCACGTTGTCGGAATCTATTTTTTTATGTTTATTCGCCCGGCCTGATTACTCGAAGACGGCTGGACCGATTTGGAAAAAAAAATTTTTTGTTTGTACGGGTACGGGGGTCACCCTGAAAGTTTTAGAATAGGCCAGTAAGAGAAAAAGCCGATGAAAACATTATTTAAAATTCGAATTACTTAGGAACTCTTTGGGAATTTGTAGATGTGTAATGAATTCATACTTATGTCATTTGTTTTTACAAATTGCCGGCAATTTGAAAAGTGTCTGTCGTGCGTCGAAATGGATATGACTAGAGAAAATTTTCATTCAATGATTAATTACGACATTCGTTGCAGTCTTACGCAACAACAATGTACTATGATAGACTTCGATTAGCATTTCATGACGAAGCCCCATCCCGTGCAGTGGCAGTTAAAACTCATGAAACCAGTTGTAAACAGTACTTCACAACTGATTTAGTGAGTTTAAACGTGGTCGAAGCAAAGTCACTGAACATTCGCGAGAAGGACGTCCTTCTACGGCGACTACTAAAGATAACGTGAGTGCCGTGTGGCTAATGATAGAAGTGTGACATAGTAATAGATTCGAGCAGCTTTAGGCATTGGTATGAGTCAAGTACAAAAAGTCTTACATGAACATATATACGTCAGAAAGCTTTGTACTAGATGGATACCTCATAATTTGACGGAAGGTCAAAAACGCCGTCGCGGTCGTTTGGATTGGTGCCGCTTGAAAAGTATGACGGAAGTGACTCGAATGCTGTATATATGACAATTATGACATCGCCGCAGGTGATGAAAGCTGGATATATTGGTACAAACCCGAAACCAAAGACAACCTGCGCACTGGATGTTCCCATTCGAAGATTTGCCGACAAAAGTAAAGAAGAGCAGAAGTCAAGGGAAAAAGATGATTGCTTCAACCTTTGGACGGACGGGTCATTACGCAACAATTGTCCTAGAAGATATAAAGATTGTTACTGCAGATTGGTATGTCAGTCATTGTTTACCAGTTGTCTTGGAAAATGTTAGACAGCAGCACCCAAGAAGCAGGATCCTCCTCCACCACGACAATCCTTAAAGAGGAGTGATCCCACTGCTTCAGTCAATGGTTCCATCGCATGCGACGGTGATTAGAAAATAACGGAGACTACTTCGAAAAGCAATAAAATATTAACAGGAATAGAAGTTTTATAAAATAAAAAACGAAATAGAAAGGAAAATAGATTTATTTGTCACAGAAACACGTGCATACAAAAAGATAATTAGCTCTAATAATTAAGACAAAAGTAAAAATAAAAAAGAGATCTCTAATCACGAGCACAAAACAGAAATCGTCGACAGCTGCACGTCATGGCTGTGACAAGAAGGCTTCCACTCAGCAAGATGAAGAAGCATCGTTTTGATTTTTATTTTCTAAAAACTTACAGTGTGACCCACGTATATGTACTTCCCAGGTGGTCCCATTGTCATCAGGTCAGGATCTAATGGTGGGATCTTGGAGACATTGAGAAAACTCTTCAAATATTATAGGCACATCTACAGAGATTCGGGTATTTTTTTTTGTTGTGGTAAAAACTAAAAAATGTAAATAAATAAATTTTATTTTAGATGCCAGAGATCCATAATGTAGGTACATTATCACAAAAACGAAAATTAAAATTAAAATGTAGATTAAAATGTAAAATTAAAAAATAAAATTAAACTTGTAAGAGTTATAAAAACTTTATCCAAATAAAAAAACAACCGACTTCCAAAAAAAATATTACAGAGTGAAAACAACTTTAATTTCGGAAGTTGGTGGCAAAAACAGAAAAATACAAAATCAAAGATACCGACTTCCGAAATTAACGTTGTTTTCACGTGCTTTTGGTAGACCGTTGTTTTTTTTTTTGTTTTTTTTTTCATGCATCTGCTGATTCTGATATGTGCCACCGCCCACAATGTATACCGTCGTTATTTTCTATTTTGTTTACGATTTGTTGTCTTTTTCTTCGTTGTTAACGTTCAGGTGCGTTTAGGAAACGCCAAACTTCCAGCAGGTACGCTCAAAAATAAATGTACCGTATGTCATTTCAGGGGCGGGTTCTGTAGCAAATATAATCGGTTTAGAGCAAGCGGGGCGCGGCGCGATTTTGATCAAATAAGCGTTTGAATGGCGTCTCCTGATTTACAATACAGGATTACTCCGTGCGCCACTCTGAAATATTTAATAACACATTTACTCCTAAGATGTTTACCGAATTGCGAGCTGCTTCGTGTTACGTATTTTACTTATTTTTCAGGTTTTATTGGCATGTTGGGTTGTCGTTTTATTAAGTACTTTTATTTTCACTTCCAGTATATTTGCATCATTCAGGTCCCACCGTTATCTTATAGGAAAACAATGGTATCATAGACACATCAGTAAAACTTAAAAAATAGGTACCTCATTCAAATTCAGATTTAAAAGCCGCATCTAAGCTTGAATCAGGGGCCTACTCTGCAAGTCCGTAGTTCGATAGTTCGGAATGAACCCTACTCCCGATTAATTAACTTTTTCAGACGGGCAAAAATGCATCGGGAGTAAGAACAACTGTCAAATGGTGTTGTTATTCATTCTTTGTTCGGGCCTCGAAGTAATCTTATGTCCGTAGGTGATACGGAGTAGCGAACGCCCGTAACTTCGGCCGAAACTACGGACTTCGTGCTTCGAGAGTAGACCCCCTGTTCATTCGCTCTGCACACAGTGTGGGGTGACTTAAAACTCAGTGTTCTATTTTCACCTGTGTTACTGGTTCTTTAAAAACATTGTTGTGACTTCAACTCAGTCTCCGCTGGACTTAAGTCTCATTAGTCACATCAATCTGTTTTTTGACAGCAGAGGCTGTGACTCCGCTCCTCTCAGGTTACTTACTGATGATTACTATAAGTAAGTAGATTTATATTTCAGAAAAATAATATTACAAAACTACTTACAGATAATGTAGCACCTAATAAAATCAGCTCCAATTACCGTTACCTCCTAATCCCGGCACTAATACAGCGCTTTGTTCGTATCGCTCAGTCGCACGCGGCGAGTGATTGATCGGCGCTAATGTGCCAGCGCTGTGCTGCCTGCGCTGCGGCCTACGATACAGCGCAATTTGTCACTGCGCTGAGCTCACGATAACGATACTGGGTTAGTGTGGCAACGATGTAGTTAGTAGAGGTCGAGTTAGGGCTTGTCTGCAGCTTTTCCTGCTTGAAGGCACTGCTCATTAGCTGAAACCACAGATTAGATATCACAAACTGCGAAAACCTTTTGTAAGGTGGTTAGGACGGGGTGCATGTTGAAGAGCCTCCACGTGGCGCACCCTGGGCAACGCCGGGCTCAAGTGCCCACCAGGCTTATGGGGGGTACTTGGTGCCGGCGGCGAATCTTCAACACACGGGGAAGGGTCACGGTTCCAATCACCGATCATCCTTGATGGTTGGTGAAGGGAACCGGGCTATATACGGATACGGCCACTCCCCCCTCTGCTTACAGAGGAAGGTGAGTGGTTGTGGACGGGGGAAGGAGCGGTTTCACCGCCGTGGAGGGAGCGGGCTCGGTGTGCACTAACCCTGCCGCCGGGCTGGCACGAAGAAGTCTCTTCCTGCCACCGCTTTAATCTCGTAGCCCCGAAGACTGTACAGGTCATGTCTCTGACTTTTGACGGGGGTCGAGGGTCTTGGCTTAACCGCCCGGACCGCGAGGAAGATCAACCTCTATAAAAAAATCCCCAAACCTCTAAGCGGCGGCGCACCGTGAGGGAGGTTGTAAGCTTGGCTGATGGGTAGCTTGATTCAGTCGCTAGTGCGAACCACGCAAATTTTGAGTCAATAAATAAAGTTCTTACTCGTGGGATCAACTATGGAAAACTTAAAAAACAACCAAAAAACCGAAGAGGGGAGGAGTGGTGCGGGGTCGGAGCCCGACACCGCGCCAAGTGGCGCGAGCACGGGAGGCTCATTGAGCAACCGCCGCGCGAAGGAGTTGGCCGCTGAAACGAAGAAGAAGAATATCAGGTTCTTCAGTAAGCGGCCAAGATCAGTGGACGACCAGGGGTCGTCCTCTGATGGCGAGAGAGCCTCGGCTCGAAAAATCCCCACCGGTAGGCGGGGCGGGGGGGTCCAAGAGCGAGGCAGGGGGAGGGGGCTCACAGCCCGGGAGGCAGCGGAGCTAGCGGAGGAACCCGCAAAGGAGGGGGTGAATGGTCGTGCAGTCGCTTCGGGGCCCTCGGGCGACGAGGCGAGCCTGTCGAGTGGCCCCGACGACAACGGCGACAATGACAATGAGGCCTCAACCAGCCTCAAGGAGGTAGTGGAGGCTGAGCTTCGGAAGGTGACCCTGAAGAAGATCAAGTCGTCCAAAAGCAGGGCCGTGGTCGCGGCAACGGCCTCCATCATGGCGGCGGTGGAGGCGGCCAAAACCGACGGGCCTTCGGGCGGCGAAGTGGCTGAACTGCGGGCGGAGGTCGCTCGCCTGACGGCCGCCATGAAACTTCTCCGGGAGGAGAATGGGAAGCTCAGGGAGGACCTGGCTGGCCTGAAGGCCACCGGCAGCGGGCAGGTGCAGGCGGAACAGGAGCCAAGCCAGCCCGTTCGGCCAAGCCAGCCCATTCCGGAGGAGAACCAGGTCCTCAATCTGGTTCGGCAGGAGCTGGCGGCCTTCCAGGCGCGGTTCTCCGTCCTGGAGGGCATAGTCCTGCGCCCACCACTAGCGGGCAGGACAGCACCGGGGCCGAGGGTGGCCTCGTATGCGGCTGCTGCGGGAGCCGCCGCCCCTAAGCCCGGGTCGTCTGGCCGGGCCCAGCCGCCGGCCAAACCGGCGTCGGCAGGCGGAGCCCAGGCGTCGGCAGGCGGAGCCCAGGCAAAATCGGCGTCGGCCGGTGGAGCCCCGGCGCCGGCAACGCAGACGCCGGCCAGCAAAACACCAGCTGGGGCTCTGAAGAGGAAGGGCAGGACGGCACGGGAGGCGCAGGCCCCAGAGCCTACTTCCCGGCCACAGGAATCTCCCACGACTGACGCCGGGTGGCAGGTGGTCGGGGACAAAAAGAAGGCGGCCAAGGCGGCCAGAAAAAAGGGGCAAAGGCGGCGCCACAAGGAGCGAGCCGTCGCGGCAAGGCTCCGCGCCCCAAAGACCGCGGCTGTAGTGATCACGCTACAGCCGGACGCGGTTAAGAGGGGCGTGACGTACCGTGACGTGCTCACCAAGGCGAGGGAGACGGTGGACCTCCAAGAGCTGGGGATCACCGAGGGCCTCCGGCACAGGGTGACCGCAACTGGCGCCCGCATGCTGGAGATCCCCGGTGTGACGAGTGGCCCCACCGCTGACGCCCTAGCTGAGAAGCTAAGGGCGTCCCTCAATGCGGACGAGGCTCGAGTCTCCAGGCCCGTCAAGTGCGCAGACATGCGAGTCTTGGGCCTGGATGACTCCGTAACGGAGGGAGAGGTGGTGGCCGCCGTCGTCAGGACGGGCGGGTGTCTGGCCGACCAGGTGAAGGTGGGCACCATACGTCCGGACCCCGCGGGTATGCGAACCGTAACGGTAAGCTGCCCCGTGACGGCGGCCAAAAAGATTGTGGAGGGCCGAAGGCTTCTGGTGGGCTGGGTTTCGGCGCAGGTTAAACTGCTGGAACCCAGACCTCTGAGATGCTTCCGATGCCATGTGGGGCACCACGTTGGCGTCCTGTGCACCTCGGAGGTGGACCGCAGCACTCTGTGCTTCCGATGCGGTGAGCCCGGACATAAGGCCGGCTCGTGCGAAGCCGCGCCGCACTGCGCAGCATGTGCGGGTGCTGGCAAGCCGGCCGATCACCGGGCGGGCAGTAAGTCCTGCGCTCCACCCACCGGAACCAGGAGGAGAGGCAGGCCCTCCGCCGCCGTTGCCATTACCACCGTCACCGCGGCCAGTGCCACTGCCACTGTTGCCGCCGCCGCCACTGCCGCCACCCGGGAGGAGACTGAAATGGAGGAGTAACGGCTCCATTGAGACTCCTCCAGGCGAACATCAACCACTGCGCCTGCGCTCAGGACCTGTTGCTCCAGAGCATGGCGCAGTGGTCGATTAACATTGCCGTGGTCGCTGAGCCGTATTTTGTCCTGCCCAGGGATGACTGGGTTGAGGACCTGAGCGGCTCAGTGGCCATAATTTCGTCGGCCGCCGCCGGCACCCCATCCCTCGAAGGTGTCACGAAGGGACAGGGGTGCGTAGCAGCACGGTTCGGGGAGATAGTAGTAGTGGGAGTGTACTTCTCTCCGAGCCGAACTCTCGCCGAGTTCCAGAACTCTTTAACAGAGTTAAGTGTTGTCGTCGCCGGGTACCATCGCTTCCCCGTGCTAGTGCTCGGGGACTTCAACGCCAAAAATCCGGCTTGGGGTTCCCGTTACACTGATGTGCGGGGCAGGATGGTGGAGGACTGGGCTCTGGAGACAGGCCTGGTCGTCCTAAACCGGGGTTCTGTCCCCACGTGTGTGCGGATGCGGGGTGAGTCTGTGGTGGACATCTCGTTTGCCAGCCCCGCTCTGTCACAGCGTGTCATTGACTGGCGCGTCATGGAGGAGGTGGAGACCTACTCCGACCATCGGTATATCCGGTTCGACGTCTCCGCCCAGACCTCTAGCGCGCCGGTCCAACAGGCCCCGAGTGGTCCGCGGTGGGCGCTGAAGCAGATGGACCGGGAGCTCCTCCTGGAAGCCTCGATCGTGCAGGCCTGGGTGTCATCACCGGACAGGCCTGCCGATATTGACGATGAGGCGGAGTGGTTCCGGGAGGCCATGTCCGAGATTTGCGACGTGGCAATGCCCCGAGTCCGTCCAGGAAGCGCCCGACGTCAGGTGTACTGGTGGTCGCAGGAGCTGGAGACGCTACGCAAGGCGTGCGTCGCCGTGCGACACCTGTACTCCAGGCACCGTAGGCTCCGCATCCGCCCTCTGGATGCGGAAGCGACGGAGGCGGAGCTGTACGAGGGATACAGAGCGGCGAAGACCGCCCTCCAAGAGGCTGTCCAGCGGGCCAAATATACGGCCCGCGAGGAGTTGGTGGAGACTCTGAACGGAGATCCATGGGGGCGCCCTTACAAAATGGTGCGGAATAAACTCCGCACCTGGGCCCCCCCGCTGACGCAGAGTCTCCGCTCCCAGCTGGTGGAGGAGGTGGTGAGCGCTCTGTTTCCTTCACGGGGGGAGCATACTCCCCCGCCCATGGCTCCGCCGCTCGCGGTGCCTGAAGCGGACCACGCGGACGACGACGACACCCCTGAAGTGACCGGGGTAGATCTGAGAGTGGCGGTAGGTAGGCTGAAGGCCAAAAATACCGCCCCAGGACCCGACGGCCTGCCAGGGAAAGCCTGGGTCCTGGCCTCGACGGCTCTTGGGCCTCGACTGGAGGCGCTCTTAAGCGCATGTATGGAGAGAGGCCAGTTCCCACTCCGTTGGAAGACGGGGAAGCTGGTCCTCATTCGGAAGCCAGGGCGCCCTGCGGACTCTCCGTCCGCATACCGGCCCATTGTGCTGCTCGACGAGGTTGGCAAGCTCTTTGAGAGAGTAATTGCAGGCCGCCTCGTCGGGCACCTGGTGAGGACGGGGCCGGATCTTGCGGATAGTCAGTTCGGCTTCCGCAAGGGGCGCTCGACGGTGGACGCCATCATGCGCGTTAGAGCCCTCACGACGGGGGACGCGGTGTCTCGGGGCGGGGTTGTCGTGGCGGTGTCACTCGACATCGCCAACGCATTTAACACCCTGCCCTGGAGTTGCATTGGGGAGGCACTCCGGTATCACCGGGTGCCAACCTACCTCCGTCGAATAGTCGAGGCATATCTGACGGACAGAGCCGTTATCTACCCCGGTCGCGATGGGGAGTGGAACCGGCGAGAGATGTCGTGCGGTGTCCCACAGGGATCGGTTCTAGGGCCGCTCCTGTGGGACATCGGTTACGACTGGGTGCTGCGGGCCGACCTCCCTGATGGCGTCAGCGTGGTGTGCTACGCTGACGACACGCTGGTCCTGGCGCAGGGGAGGTCGCATCAGGCGGCGGCCGACGCGATGACACGCGGGGTTGCGATAGTCGTGGAGAGGATCCGGCAGTTGGGTCTCGAGGTGGCTTTGCACAAGTCCGAGGCCATGTCTTTCCATGGGCCCCGGAACAGGCCACCATCGGGATCCCAACTAACGGCAGGAGGGTTTCACATCGGCGTCGAGTCCACGATGAAATACTTAGGACTCGTGCTCGATAGCCGGTGGAATTTCGTGGAGCACTTCCGACGTTTGGCCCCCAAACTGGAACGGACTGGGGCCGCCCTCAAGCGGCTCCTGCCCCACCTGAGGGGTCCAAACGCCTCCTGCCGGAGGCTTTACGCGGGGGTCGTGCGGTCCATGGCTACATACGGGGCCCCGGTGTGGGCGCGTTCACTGCGGCGGAGAGCCGCCCACTATCTGAACGCGCCCCAAAAGGTGGTAGCTGTAAGGCTGATCCGGGGCTACCGCACGATCTCGGGCGAGGCGGCAAGCCTCCTTGCCGGACTGCCGCCGTGGGATCTGGAGGCGATAGTCCTCGCGCGCCTGTATGAGTGGCGCGCGGAGGCACTACGCCGGGGGGAAACCCCGCTTCCGCGGCAAATCGCGGCGGAGCGGACGGACCTCCGGCGCGATCTCATGGCGGCATGGAAAGAGCGACTGTCGCAACCCAGCGCAGGGCACGCCACGATAGCGGCGGTAAGACCCCTCTTTGAGGAGTGGCTAGAGAGGCGTCACGGCGTCCTCACCTACCGCCTGACGCAGGTCCTCACCGGACACGGAAGTTTCGGGAGGTTCCTGCACATCATCAGGCGGGAGGAAACGCCCGGGTGTCACCACTGCGATGATCGCCCCGAGGACACGGTGGAGCATACGGTGGGGGCCTGCCCTGCATGGGCGGAGCACCGCCGTGTCCTCGTAGAGGCGATCGGCAGCGCCGGCGATCTCTCACGCCCGGCCTTGGTTCAAGCCATGGTCCGGGGCGAGGGGGAGTGGGAGGCAGTCGCCTCCTTCTGCGAAGCAGTCATGCTAGCGAAGGAGGTGGCGGGACGGGAGAGGGAGAGAGCCTCCCGTCCAAGCCGCCGCGGTGGACGCTCCGGGCGTCGGGAGCCGCGTGACGACTCCCGGCCACCGTAGGCGCGGGCCTGCGGGCGGTAAGTAATGGGTAGCTCACCGTCCGATCAGGACCAGGCCCGTGCTGGACGGCGCGTACGTGTTCCACGCGCGCCTCAAAGAGATGTCAGCATCATAGAGGGGGTCCACTAGGGCCCAAGCCTGCCGGGAAAGCGGGATCATCCAAAAGGGGTACCGCTGACCCGGAACATAAAGGGCCAAGGAAGGAACACGGGTGGGTTTTAGTCAGTAAGAGTCTGACACTCCCTTCCGCTCCACCCAGAGCGGGAGGAGTCATTTGATGATTTCCCATCCTCAAAAAAAAAAAAAAAAAAAAAGGTGGTTAGGACGGAGCTATGAAACATAGTGAGTATGTAATTCGTTACAATCATAACCAGTTGAACCATTTCTGAAATTCAGTTAAGTGGCAGTTCCACTATACCTACTATGTACTTCAGTCTATAAACGTAAAGACTACGCTGCTTGCTGCTTACCATGGGTCGACTAATCTCTTGAAAAGTTAAGAGCAAACTCTGGCAGTCTCATAAACTTTTGAGGTGGTAAGTAGAATCTATTCACTCGTTTTCTGAAGATTCCCTTAACAGTCAGGAATACTTGTTGTAGACAAGTATCGGCAGAATCCATCAACTATTTATTTAATTTGTTTTCTCGAACCAGGGTCTGCCAAGATTTTCATATGTAATCTGTAGGTACCACAGCTTACGACAGATAAAAAATGTTGTTCACCAAAGCGGTAGCCGTGCATTCTCTATGGCGCATGCCGCTATTGTTTTCCTGCGCCTTTTGTCGTGCCTAACGGCCAGCCATCTTGGATCCCCAGCGTTTAATTCTGTTTCTTGCTTTTTCTAATATTCACTGGGCTGCTCAGGCATTCCGCTCTATCCTAATGTAACTAATATGTCGGGGATTCCGGGTTTGTTAATTAAATAAGTTACTAAGTGAATTTAGTAATTTCACGTTTATTCTTTTTGGCAATATACATACATAATATCTATTATATATGTAAGTAAAATATGCGTTCTTGCTTGTTAGGTACCTGAATTGCGATCACAATTTTGAGGACCCTTGTTCCGAACAAGAACACCTTTAGAAAAGCATCAAGCAGGGTCCAAAATATAGCTACCTAAAATTACCATACTAAAATAATTATTCAGTAAAACAACAGAAACAAAAATCTAGTCCAACACTCAAAAAGCGTAAAGCAAAACAATTCAAACAAATATTATCGCGTTACGTTTTGCAAATCATCTTTTCTGACAAGGCGAGCGCCGTGGGCCACGCCATGGCAGGCCACGCTACGCTGGCGCACCATCGCCCACTCACCCCCACTCCACATCAAGTGCGCCCAAGAGCACGTTTGTTAAAGATACACGCCCGCTCGAGATATTTCCGATAAATTCCTCCTTGTTACATTTTTATTAACATAGTTGGACGGACATAGCTGATGTCATAGCATTGTGAATTCTTAATAATAATTATAAAATATACGAAGTATTTGGCTGTTCATAGATAGCCAGCTCAACGCATGAAGTCAGAAGTTTGAACTCAACACGGAACTAATATTACGCCCATGCAAATAGATTCCAGAGTAAGGTCATCATATTTACTCTGAAACTTTTAATAAATACTTTGCTACTTTACTCTAAAACTTTTCAAACTACCTGCAAGGTACCTAAAACCTTGTGAATTAGCAACGAGAACAAATCAGCCGATAATAAAAAAAATCGGTTTGGAAAATGATCAATGACGAAACTAACAGTGTAACCGAAATAATCATTTCACACTAGAGACATCTCGTGGGCTCATAAGCACTAGACAAAGAAGTTGCTCAAGAATTTGTACATTTCTTAACCAGTACCTATCCCACTTAAAACTACTGAAACCTTGAACTCCTCGCTCTCGCGTTCTATTAACTTATTAAGAGCAAACGTTTCATCCTGCCCGATTGAATTTAAATTCAAGCATATAAACCCCATCATAGTAATAAAAGCTTTCAAGCAAATCAAGATCAAACTAACCGAAAATCTATGGGGAATGTCTATCAAAGTTTGTACCGCTATTATTGAGACTATAGCGCCGTACTTGGTCCTAATATTTAACTTGTGAAACTTCAGTGGGGATCACATATATCAAGACTAGCAGGAAGGCTCAGTTCAGCCGCCTACACCGTCAGGAAAGTAAGACAATATACTGACGTTGATACAGCTCGGGTAGTCTATTTCAGTTTTCATAGCGTTATGTCCTACGGCATTCTGCTGTGGGGCAAAGCCGCTGTTATTCAAAATAGTATATTTGTTCTTCAAAAACGAGCTGTTCGAGCAATTTACCAGCTAGGCGCTAGAGTTTCTCTGAGCGAATTATTTAAAGATATTGGTTTCTTATAATAATAATAATAATTCATTTATTTCAGATTACAATCCATAATGTCCACAATAATGTCAAGCAGAAATAATAAAATAATCAAATAAAAATGAATTAAAAATGAAACACAAACAAATTAAATCAATTATGGTGGCTCACAATTCATCCTCGCCAACATCTTATACACTCACAAAAGACATTGATACTCTTAATATTACCACTTGAAATAAGGACAAATTACGTGCTACCTTTCACCAGGTTCATAAGCTTCATAATTCATTTATTGAGCTTTTATAACAAGCTTCCCTCTTCTTTGCTAGATTCGCATTTTAATGCGTTTAAAGTTAAAGTAAAATCCAACTTTTGTTCAAAGGCATACTATTCTAACAACGACTATTTAAACGATAAGAATAGTTGGTCGCTGTGATTAACTCAAGACAATGTTTATGTTGTCTCCAGAATTAGCTTACCTACTGATTTGACTATATAAGTCAATTTTGTTTAATTTAATTTTAATTTATTATTGACATAGTCTACTCAATTCAATGATTTTTATTGCAATAGATGGTTAGCTACCGACCTCGACATTTGCCCATATTATTTTTGTCTGAGCAACCGGCAGCAAATTCGTCATGCTCCCTTAGATGTCACTGCTTGCGGTAGCGTCGGAGGTTTCAGGCTGGCTAAAGTAGACTCATCTTTTGTGGGGTACCTACTATTTAAAATGTTACAATAAAATACCTCCCCACATACTTCAACTGAATGAATCGAAATTTAAATCTTGTTTAAAACGCAAAATATACAGCCAAGCATAATTTATAAGTTGGGGGATTACATCGCTGATAAAAATGCTTGGCTCAGCGCTGGTCCTGCTCCACAAGGGCGTAAACTAATTGATTGGCATTTGAAAATACTGTTGGAGCTGCTGAAGATTTTAAAAACTATCTTCGCATAGTATAAATTCAATCTTTTAGTATTTTATAATTGCATAGCACATGTGTGAGTACTATGTACAACTATAAAGCTACCATTTACTGGGTATGTCTTTCATTGACTTGAATGTGCCATGGCGGCTGAGAGTATGTCATGCGCACTCTAATGTCTCGCTGATGGTGGCGCATGTTTTGGATCATTTAGCTACCTTCAAAATGGTTGAGCTGAATGCTGCTAATTCCCTGTGTCATGTTCGTGAACGGGCGCTGTCACTAGGGACTGGTCATCTCTTAGCTGCAACAGCTTATTTTAATTTAATTTAGTATTTGAATTGTTTTTATTTTTTTATTACGGACGCTTTTAACGTTCAGCATCGTTCTCACATGCATAATTTCAACATGAACGATGTAACCAATATTTTGATTTAAAAGAGTGTCCGTGGAGTTTCTTGCCCGTTCTTCTCCATAGGTACCTACTATGCTTTGGAATGGGCAACTAGCTTCATCTTTCTGACCAACCGACCCCATGACAATTCAAAAGTGCCTGCAATAAATTGGTTTATTTGAAACAAATGCTTTATTTTTTTTTTTGAGTTTATGAAGGGTTTTCGGGCATGTGCATGTGACATTTGTGTCTGTAAACGAACCTACACAACATCCATCCTGGGCCAATTTATTTTAAACAATTTGAATTTTCATGGTAAAACACAGAACCATTTTAGTTGTAGGTACGTGGGACCTACGTATAAAGCGCTGCCTAACAAACTCATCAAAATTAGCTACGATCACATGTATCTCAAATCCTCTAAAACAAAAGGCGTTCGACCCCAGATTCTGATTAACGTAACTAGGTGACACATCCACATCCGCGTCCTTTGTTCGTCACAAGTGGGTCAGCACAGCCCCTGCCCCAGCCTCCTGTGAGCACCACACATTGTGCCGCTAACGGCCTCAATTAGCGACATCTGTGTTTTTATTGCTCAGAGGTTACAAAGGAAATTGTTGTCCTCGGCAATGTGTGGCAGAGGAGGTTTCAGACGAGTGACGTTCAACGCGCGTACACGTACGTAGCATCTTCCTTATCAGAAAATTCACTATGTTCCATTAGTACGAGAACGATTTTACAAACATCCCTTTAATGAATGAAAGCGTTCATCCAAGTTAGAATCACCCCTGGTGCCGACCTGCAATAAGAATTTCCAGATGTGAAAGCTGAAAAGGAGACCATTTTTATTGGGCCCAAAATCGAAAGTAGGCCAGTAGTAAAAAAAAAAGTTTTTAATAAGATAATGATTCATTTATTTGTCAATGCATGTGTAACATGAAACATAGATATGCACGTAATTAAGGATGGAAACGAGTTTAAAACTGCCGGCCGGTACAACATGTTTTGCCATATACGGCGTACGAAATAGTTTATATGTAATTGGAATTATAAATTAGGAAATAATAAAATTATAGTCAAAATTCAATCTATTCAAATGGTACCTAATTACAATCAATACAAAAATACAGTCAACAAATAATAATAATTAAAACAATAAAATGAAATAAAACGAATTAAATGATCTGACTTCGAACAGTATCATATCAGACATAATCTTGGTCAGATCATGTGAAGACCATGTAGATTGGTGTCTGAAACGGTCTTTTGAGGAAAAACCATACAGATTGAGCGGACCTGTCCAGTCAGTGCACGCATTTGTCAGTAATCGTGCAGCTCAACACAGAACTTAAGTAGCACAACGATTTGACGAACAATACCAAAGAAAGGACATTTGGGTAGGCCGCATAAATTACTCAAGCTGCCAGATCGTGATTAAAACTAACTGAGAAAACAAAAAAATTAATGACCTACATAATCTTTACATTCACAATAATTAAAATAATATAATACTTTACAAAGTAAATACTCATGTCATTGTATGTATAAAGTTCGGACATAATCTTTGAGGACCATCTAAATTGGTGTCTAAAATGGTCTTCTGAGGAAAGAACCACGCAGATTAAGAGGACCTGTCCAGTCAGTGCACGCATTTGTCAGTAACCGTGCAGCTCACCTCAGAACTTAAGGAGCACAACGATTTGACGAACAATACCAAAGAAAGGAAATTTGGGTAGGCCGCATAAATTACTCAAGCTGCCAGATCGTGATTAAAACTAACTGAGAAAACAAAAAAATTAATGACCTACATAATCTTTACATTCACAATAATTAAAATAATATAATACTTTACAAAGTAAATACTCATGTCCATTGTATGTATAAATTTCGGACATTATCTTTGAGGACCATCTAAATTGGTGTCTAAAATGGTCTTCTGAGGAAAGAACCACGCAGATTAAGAGGACCTGTCCAGTCAGTGCACGCATCTGTCAGTAACCGTGCAGCTCGACTCAGAACTTCAGGCGCTCATCGAATCGACGAACAATACCAAAGAAAGGACATTTGGGTAGGCCGCATAAACTACTTAAACTGCCAGATCATGATTAAAACTGAAACAATGACCCACATAGTCCTCACATTCACAATAATTCAAATTATAATATTATACTTCTCAAGGTAAGTATTCAAGTCGTAGTGTATAGGTATGTATAATAATCATCAATTGTCAGAGTATGCAACAGAAAAAAAACAACATTCATTTTGCAACATTCATTTTGCAGAAAATTGGAGCAACTGAATCCCAAGCCTTTTAGTCCTCAATATAATCTTTAAAGGTATAAAAGGCTTTCTGGCCTATGGTAAGGTCTACTTAAAAAAGACGATCAATCACCGACCGTTATTATTAAAACAGAGGACCAGGTCCATCAATTAATACTGAAATCGTGACTACCTACAAATATGCATTGTTACTTCTAATACTTCATTGCGACTTTGAAATTCAATAAAATTAATTGTCCAATGCGCTCACAGAAAGCTCCACGCATACTGTTGTTTACCTTAATTCTAAAGGTAAATGTATCACACTACATTGCACTGATAAACACACATGTACACTATACCTGTCACTCTATATCCACATACACACATGTACGCAAATCCTCGTAACGAATAGACTCCATGCATTATAGTACACTCAATCATTTACTTACTTAATAGTACATACCTTTTTATCAACACACTTTTTATTCACTAGTTTGCGAGATTACTAATATTATTATGTTATTATTAAATAATTAATTTTGCTACTACCGTTCATGTTTTACAAAACTATTAAATACAGCTGATAATTATCCTTATAACCAACCTAGTTATGACGATTTTTTTCCATTTACAATATCCATAATGAGTGATACACTAAATCTGCTCAATGAAATAGACAATATTGAAATTACCCGCATTATTGAATGTGACTCATCCGATCTCGCTAAACGAATTCAAGCTAGGAGGGCTAACACAATTTTTCTTGTATTTGAGTGTTTGAACAAAACTCCCGGGAGTTTTGATGTGTGATTATGGTTTAGATATTGCCACAAAATTTTAAAAAAATATGCCCGAGAAAGTTTGATTATTTCTCTCGGGAGTGTTCTGAATAAATATCACATTTTTTCTTGTACTTATTTGAGTGTGTGACTCTTCAAACACTCAAATACAAGAAAAATTGTGATAGCGTTCTTAAACGAAATGATCTCACGATTATATCTCAAAATATAAGGAGCATAATTTTGTAATTTTGAAAGTTTTTTGATAACACTATCCTCTCTTGCCTTCGAAACTGACGTCATTATACTGACGGAATGTAGATTAAGTGCCTATAAACAGATACCACAACTAAACATCTATCACTCATACACTTATAATAAGTACTAATATTAATTATTTATACTATAGTATAGACAACCAGCAAGTAACAGTACCAGTGTCAGTTTTATCATCGTAGCGTAGGTAGTTCTTGGTAATCACTGGGTCGCGAGTTTGATCCCCAGACAAATTCAGATTGGAATACCTATGCTATTTGCAACAGTGGAATTCGATAGATACCAAGACTTTCGTACTAGCGTACCATTCAAACAGTTATTCGAATCAGCGTGTTCGCGACAACGTCATTCGATATAGCGGTTTTCGACTTAATGTGTTTTCGAACTGGCGTGCCACTCTTATTTTTTTTCGAAAAAGCGTGCGTCGCAATAACGTCATTCGAATCTTCATATCACTCCCCTTCTACCCACCACTTAAATTAAAACGATGGTGTCGTTGTACACAAAATCGCAGAACTGCTCTTCTGTGACGACCCTATATCATTAACTAATCTTTTCCCGCATACATTATCTGTCCCATAAAAATAAGCTCTGATATTGTAAACATCCCCAGTTATAAGCGTATAATTAAACCGTGGATCACCCCTGGTATCCTACGGTGTATACATAACCGCAAAATAAAATGCAAAAATGTCTCAAAAATTAACCGCTTATTGTAGTTCTAAAAATCACCTTAGATAACCGATATAGGAATTACTGCAATAATCTCAAAAAAAAAACTTAAACGAAAATATCACAAAGAACTCCTAGCTAAAACAGTCGATAATAATAAACTACTTCGGAAAAATTTAAAAACTATAACCTACTCTAGCAAATCTAAAAATGAAAATGGGGATCTGATGAGCTTAAAATCATCCCCGATCGACTTAGTTGGCTTTATAAACGACTTTTTTGTAAAGATTGGGGAACAGCTAGCTCGGAATATACAATTAAACGCAAACCTCCCTAGTTTGACAGGTAAGTTGTCTAATCAGCCCAATTCTTTTGTACTGTCTTTTGTTCTTTTGTACTGAGACGGACTTCAGTGAAGTTAAAGAAATCTTAGCTGGTCTAAAAACTTCAAGCGCCCCGGGCTGGGACAACTTAACGACTTGTTTTCTAAAGTATATAAGTAGGGAAGCTGTTCCGATTATAACCCATCTTGCTAATTTATGCTTTAGAACAGGCTTATTCCCTGCACCGCTTAAACAGTCCATTATTACACCTGTACATAAGGGCGGAAACAGAGACGACGTCAATAATTATAGACCCATATCCGTTTTACCCACTTTTTCAAAAATAATAGAGAATCTTAATAAGAAGAATAAATAATAGACTACTTAAATATTTAAAAAAAATTGACTTACTGTCAGACTTTCAGTATGGATTCCGAAAAGGTTTATCTACTGAGGATGCAGGACTGCTCCTACAACACAAGTAGTTGACAGTCTTTTTTTTTTTTTTTTTTGAGGATGGGAAATCATCAAATGACTCCGCCCGCTCTGGGTGGAGCGGAAGGGAGTGTCAGACTCTTACTGACTAAAACCCACCCGTGTTCCTTCCTTGGCCCTTTATGTTCCAGGTCAGCGGTACCCCTTTCGGATGATCCCGCTTTCCCGGCAGGCTTGGGCCCTAGTGGGCCCCCTCTTCGATGCTGACATCTCTTTGAGGCGCGCGTGGAACACGTACGCGCCGTCCAGCACGGGCCTGGTCCTGATCGGACGGTGAGCTACCCATTACTCACCGCCCGCAGGCCCGCGCCTACGGTGGCCGGGAGTCGTCACGCGGCTCCCGACGCCTGGAGCGTCCACCGCGGTGGCTTGGACGGGAGACTCTCTCCCTCTCCCGTCCCGCCACCTCCTTCGCTAGCATGACTGCTTCGCAGAAGGAGGTGACTGCCTCCCACTCCCCCTCGCCCCGGACCATGGCTTGAACCAGGGCCGGGCGTGAGAGGTCGCCGCCGCTACCGATCGCCTCTACGAGGACACGGCGGTGTAGTTGACAGTCTTTACAATGCAAATAAATGTAATACAGTATTCTTAGACCTGAAAAAAACATTCGACACCGTCTCTGTTCCGATCCTGATGAACAAATTAGAACAAGAATTCGGAATAAGAGGTATCCCACTGGACCTCCTTCGTAACTATATTTCTGATAGAAAACAGAAATTAAGAGTTGGTGACTGTATTAGCGAAGACGCCCAAGTATCATACGGCGTGCCATCAAGGAAGCGTACTAGGCCCAACATTATTTTTGACCTATATTAATGACCTCTGTAATTTCGGTTTACAGCAAGTAATTTGAGCATTAAAAATTTGAACACCTCAATAACCAACTCTATATGTTTTAGTATTAATAACCGTACCCAGCCTGGTGAGCAATTTAAATTAAAAATTCATCAATGTGACAATACAAATAATCTAAATTGCAAATGTCGAATAATAGATAAAGCAACTCGTACGCAAATACTTAGGAGTGGTTGTTGACCAAAGGTTATCTTCGTACCTACATCTCAAACAAGTTACAAGCACAGTCAGAAACCTAAGCTGGTTATTTAATTCATTACGACATATCGTCCCCAAAACTTTGTGTACTCGCCACAATTCACCAAAAAATCTACTGAATGAAATATATATTTCCCTAGTACAGTCAGTTTTGACGTACTGCATCCCTGTTTGGGGAGGGGCTAGTAAATCAAAATTACTAGATGTTGTGCGTGGACAATGCGATTTAATAAAAATTATGTATTTTAAGAAATTGAGATTCCCTACAGGTCAATTATATGAGAACAGTGGCCTGCTCTCTGTGAGAAAACTATATATTATGCATACAGACAGACAGAAAATTATATGTTATCCAAGTAGTATCCGGTATGGAAGAGCGGAGTCTCCCAATACAGGCATTACTTGCTTAAAGGGAGGCTCCAATCACTAATCTGTTTAGCCTAATTATTTTATGTTGGAGAAATAAATCAGTTTTGATTTGATTTGATAATCCCGCAGGGCAACATGTGGCGAGCTGTTGGGCAGTTGCGACACCACGGATCCTATCTCCCGGGAGAAGTCTTGTTTCTTCACCTCTGGCTGGCCTTTATTGGCCAGCTTGAGTGCAACAGCAAGTGTGTGCAGTGCACACAGCATCCACCTGTTTCTTGCCTTTATTGGCCGGTGTAACAGACAGGGGCCCATTATTGAGTGTGCAAGTCACCCCTTGCCATTGTATCCGTGTATTACAAAATATTGATCAGGCAGGGGACATAGTCCTTTCATAGTTCTAGGTAACCAATCCACTGCAGCCACCCAAACCCATAGCCCAATATGTTTTGTTCCTATATTCTCCAATAGGCCTGCACCAACCAGGGGTTGTCCTTGTGTGCACTTGCATAGTGCATACAGGTATAATCGTCGGTTGGTGCCTCAACGCTTATAATCGTCTAAGGAGCCTCTGCGAGTTGGCTTCGGCCCCTCGTACGCCTTCCAAAGGTCCGGGACCCTAGGGTCCCGAGATATTTCGAAGACCTTTAAATAATAATAATAAGTTTTTCAATCCAAAGATATACATAGACAAAGGTTGTATACTAGTTACATGCTAAGACTTAATCAACTAACACAACCAAATGCTTAAGATGATGTTCCAAACGGATTAAAAACATCCTTTTCCTTGGCCGGCGGCACTTTCGATTTTGGGCCATACTTTGTATGAAACCTGAATGGTCTCCTTACTCATCAGCAATTTTTAAGTTAAATGCCTACGACGCTAACTATCTAATCCAACCGGCAGGTAACCCTGTTTAAAAACACTAAACTTTAACATAACACTAATCTGTAAACGCAACACACTAGTCCATTACTGTAAAGATTTCGTCGCCAACCTCCATGTAAAGAACTCGGACGCGTAGGCGCGCTACAATCTGAACATACCTTTACAAGTCGTGTGAACTCGGGATCGCTCGCCGGGATTTCATGTTTTCTGTTATTGTTTAGTTATCAGTGTTATTAAGGCTCCCGTCTTTTGTAGCTCGCTGTATTGTGTGGTTACAAGAGGATTTGTTACAGCTTATCTTCCGAGTTCGTTTCCCTTATGACTGCGTCCAGATAAAATTTGTGCTTGTAATTGAACCGATGTTGGGTGTTATGAGGTTTTTGGCTTCACAAAGATCGTTCGTGAGATAATCTAGCTAGATAGGTACAGGCATTCTAGAAAAAAACACATGCTCTATACTAATACTCTCTACTATATAAATTTTGATTTGACTTGTGTAATTTTTTATCTTGGCATTTCTATTTTTTTTTAATTTAACTCTATTTAAAATGTATTCTGTATAATGCATGTTGCAATTAGTACTTAGTATATTAAATTGCACCTTTTATACCTATAACACCTTTTTAATATGTATTATGCAAATAAATTATTTGATTTGATACTTCTACAGAAAATCTGTCTAACGATTTTATTATACTTATAACACCGCGCCTGTAACCCTCGAAGAGTCAGGCAGAGGTGTGCCTCAAGTACACCCACATCTCGCCAGTTATTTTTAAGCCCCATGTTTATTGACATCAACCGGCCACAAGTTCCGACTCCGGTCTGCTACTGAGAAATTCCTAATCATCATCATCAGCCTATAATGTTCCCACTGCTGGGACACAGGCCTCCTCTCTGTGAGATGGAGCGGGCCGTAGTGGGGCCGTGGTGGATCCACGCAGGCCCGGTGCAGGTTGGTAGATGTCACATGTCGTCGAATTTTTGGTTCTAGGATATGCCGGTTTCCTAACGATGTTTTCCTTCACCGTTTTGAGAGCAGTGGTGATGAAATAATTTACACAAAGTAAAGCACCTGTATGGGTTCGAACCTACGACCGACTCGAAAGTCACGGCCGTTACCACTGGGCCACCACCGCTCTCCGAGAAATTGCTAATAGAAAAACCCAATAATACTTTGCTCGACCTGGGAATAGAATCCAAAACCAGCTCAGCACTAACACTTGGGACCACAGACCAACGAGGCAGGTAACGATTTTAAGTAGGTTATTATTATTTTATTTTATCAAACAATGCAATAAATACGAGTCGGAAACGAAACTCTATAATTTCTAAATAACAGCAATCCACAGCGAAATCAAATACCAAAGAATACGCCAATTATTTGTGTTCCCATAAAACTACAATCCCAATAATACCATCCACTCTCCATAGACAAATATATAATCAATACGATAAATGTTCTGGTAATGGCGGGAGGAATTCTCGAAAATAAAAGAACTTCTTTGCTTCGTATGTAATCAAAATGAATGGCAATGTATAGTAACAATGTGAACGTTAGCTGCAGAGAAATGATGGAGTAATGATAGTGTTGATGGAGGAATCTTTCCGCGTGGCACACGTGGAGTGTTTACACTGTTTCATGGCGTATGGTAGGCATGGAACAGAAATACGGGAGTGCAATCTGAAAAAAATTAGTAAAAAAAACTGCTCTAGAACTCAGGAGGTAGCGAAAAACAATGTTAGCTAAGTAATATAACTTCTGCGGTTGTGTCCAACCTACTAAAGTTTTAACCCAGATCTTTTAATTGGCCTACCTACATTAATTAACTTCAGAATATCTATTAACCATAATTAGTACCGGAGTAGAGGGTAAATATCTAGGAAAACTGTTTAATATCGTCATGCAATCATGAAGGCAGTACCAATCAAGGCGATATCTTTTTTTTAAAGCAAATACGTCAATGGTGCCGATTCTGTTGTACACCGAACTAAACTAACTAAACTATCACTAAAATTCCTTACTTTTGGCTATGAGAATCTTAACGCTATTCTGCAAAATAAAATCTCTAAATTTAAAAATAATTTTGACACATCTAAAATCAAATTTGACAATTATTGCGACTCCACGTGGTACTTGTTTGCCGTACCACGTGATCTTTTTTTAGAACCGTAGGCGCGCATTATGTGCGGCCTCGACTTGTTTTGTATGGAATTTTTTACTTTTTGTATGGAAAATATAAAAAAATATTACCAACACGTTGAGTTTTATAGGTTTGCGGGTTGCAAAGGGGGTCGAAATTTTCATTATTTTTGCGATAGGACACACCGTTTTCGTGATATAAGCAAAAGAAAAGAATAAAAGATACAGTACTGTTTTTGCCATCTGAAGTCGAGGTGTTGGTGTGAATTTTAGTTCATGACAACTAATTTTATTCCACACCTTTTTAATCGCGATTAAAAATAGTCAGATTTAGTTAAGACAATCAAAATTTTAGGTGAAAAACGTAAAATTCAGAATAGCAAAATTGCCATTTTCACTAAATTATAATCTCAGTGCCATCTTAGTGCTGTCAAACTAAAATATAGTTAAGTTGTGTCAATTTAGTCAATTTCAGAATGGGAAATCGTCGTTTGACAGGAATAAACTAAATTTTGGTGATTTTTAGTCTACTTTAGAGAATTTTGTGACAAGAGAATCGGCACCAGTGTGTGTTTAAGTAGATACTTCTTTAGTAAAATCTTTTATTCTTCATTCCATATTAATAGTGCAATCTCAATAGAAATAAATGTAGGTAAATGTCAGATGCAATAAAACATGAAGTATATACAAGGAGCTTCGACAAAACCTCTTTAGTAGCTAGTTCTGTAAACGCAAAACCGTTTCCAATATCCCACACAAGAACACAACGTCATAAATCAGCTTTCCAACTAAAACTTCTGTATTACTTACTCAGTAGTTGTCCGTATGGTGGACGGCCGAACATAATGTTATTCTAGTGTACCGTGTACGTGCATACGTGCGCCGTGATCCAGTAATTTGGCTCACGTATCGCCTACGTTGTGCTGCGAGGGACGAAGCTAACTTGGGGCCCCTACTATGATACGAGGTTGAGTAGAAAACTTCAACCTCGCACAGATGACTTATGTCAGAATCGTGGATTGGCAATGCAACAAAAATTCACTGAAGAGGTAGATGTCACAGGTGGAAGGTGCTTGTACAGACGTGAGACCAATGTTACAGGCAGACAGAAGTGACTTAAGTTCAGAAAGTACGTACAGTCAAACGTGGTGGCTATGTGCCAGGCAGGTGAGAATGTGCAATGGGGCTCATGGAGTAGAATATTACAGATTTCTTTTTCAACTTTGTCATAGGCGACTTTTTTCATAGATTATTCGATTTTATAAACATTTTCGCATCTCTAGTTCATTTGACAAAACAGTTACTGTCAACTGTCAGTGTCATTCAGTTGACGAAAGTTTTTAAATTATCGAGTCGAACTCGTCAAGAGGTGTAAACTTTTAGGTGTCCAGAAAAGTCTATAAAAGCTGTCGTACTCAAGGTATGTTATGCTTAAAGTATATTTTATTGGCACTAAGATGAATATAAATTAATATGATAACGTTTTACTTTGACTGAAATATGGGAGTTTTATCAAAATATTGAAACTTCGCGGGTGATAATGTGCCACTTCCAAAACAACAGAGTTGCCATACATTTGAATAGAATTCTTCTATAACTACGATTTTTTGTGACCTTTCAGTGCTTACATAATGCCACGGAATTATAAAAGACTTGTTGGGTCCAGACCTTATAAAAATTATACTGAAGAAACCTTAAAAATAGTTTTAGAAGAAATTACGTCTAAGAGAATATCAGTACGTGGTGCAGCAGAAAAGTACGGCATACATCGGAATACTTTGACGTCCAAATTAAAAGGCAAACCGCCTTTAAAGGCTGGAGGACAAACCGTTTTTGTATTTGTTACGGTTCCTGGTGGACCATTCTCGGATTGCAACTATGTGTCATTGTGCCAATTCAGTAACTGATTGAGTTATGAAGGAAATTGTGAAGTGGCACATTGACACCCCACCATGACAGGTGAGAATGTGCCACCGTTTTTATTTTTTTTCTTCAAACGTATGTTACTTAAAATAGTGGTGAACCTGTATTACGTGAAAATGAATAAATAAAGCTCCTAAGTGTATTTTTTTTCTTAACGAATTCGTTTAATTTGGTTTTATTATCCCTGAAAAACTTCAAAATGTGGCACATAGTAACCCCGTTTGACGGTATTAAAAAAGAAGAACGAAGTCCTGACGAACATCTTCCTGCTTACCGGTTTGACATTTAGCTGTTTCGATTGGCAATCTATACTTTTAATATAAAAAAGAGCTAAAATTATTATAATAATATTTATATGCTAAAATTTTAGCATAAGTTAGTAAATACTGCTATGCCGCATGCCGTGAGAGCATAACACTAGAACCAAGACAAGTCTCATTCTGGTGACTTTTCGGTGAGCTAGCGCTTGTGTTTTGGGCATCGCCGTGTTATTGATTGGTTGTAGGTAAATTAATGTTGTTTAATATTTAGATACGCATATCCCATAACTTAGCTCACGTTTTGCTGGCGGCGTGTTGCTACGAGTACGTGAGATAGGTCCTGAAGCTACCGAATTACCTAGATACTACTGAATCTCACTAGACTATTGTAGGTTAGGTAGATGGTAATACATAATAACAATTTATTGGTTGTGAAGCGATAGTTTAATTATCTGTATCCTTAACGTGAAAAATAGAAATTCAATGACGTTACTTTTAAATCTGAAGGCAAGGCAACTCGTACTGAAAAATCGTTCAAATTCAAGTCGCAAATCTCTTAGCTCTGAGCGACAATAATTTTAGATACTAGTGTAAAACGTAAGTAAATTAGAGGTTGTTTTGACAGATTAGGATTGTGATTAGAATAAAAACGCTCTTAAAAGTACGGGAATTACCTTCTGGGATTGTCGCGTTAGTTATTACTTTTGGGACGTCGAGCTGAAAGTTATTGCAGCTCAAATCAAATGGGACATCACACCACTGAATTGGTAACAAATGGTAAGGGAGAATGATTTATGCGGGCTCATTGAGCCGAGTTCGCACCCTCGGCCGGTCGTATTTGTCTAGTTACAATAATTGCATTTTCTTGTTATCCCACAGAAATTGTTATACTTACTGAGGTACAACTAACTACTTTTAGAAAATTTTGTAATAGTGTTCGTTTTGTTTCACTGTTTTTCGAATCTCCTCCCAAAACTGCCAAGGCTTACAGAAAATTAATTTGACATACCTAAAATATAGTACATAAAGACGGAATATGCCGCAGGGATAATATAATAATGGCCATGAAAATTTTTTTTTATTAAAAGATTCGTGTTCAACACTGAATGTAATTACGTTGATATGAGGGAAGAGATTTGTGAGAATGTAATAACGTTCAGCCTATTGCAGGAACACTTGGCTTTATTTTCTCCAGAATATATAAGTTTAAGGAAGGTAAGATTTATGCCAGGTTGACGGCAATCGGCTAGCTCTCATAACATAGCGGGCAAAAAGAGGTTTATTATTAATACACCTCTGACTGTCCCTTTTAGGATTACAAGCGTGAAGTTACGTTAATTAACACACATTATTACCTCCACAGATTTATAAGTAATGTAATGGTTCGTATGTATTTATGTCTATGTGTATTATATTCTCCGTGTTTGATATTCGCAAGCCTTTCGCCGCCGGCTACTGTCCGCCACAGCTTACAACAGAACAACCGCATCTAATGCACCTTTGTGCTTTGTTTAGATATATTATTAACGTAAATTTATACTCTTTGTTGTATTTATATTCATTAGCTTTGAAATTCATGAGTAAATTAATTTTGTGTAATTCTAATGAACAGCAGTAGAAATATCAAGTACAAGCGCCTGCCCGTGCCTTTGTCCGCGTGTTTCTTGTTTAACATAAAGTATCCTATGACGCTCGGCAATACTATAGCTTCCCATAAGTGAAATAATTTTTGTAATCGGATCAGTCGTTCCGAAGATTAGGTACCCGTTACATACAAACACACAAATACCTCTTCAAAATATGACTATAGATTATAGTAGCCTGTAGCCTAGGCACTTTGTAGGTATTAGGACTGTAGCTGTACATAATACCAACGGCCGCAGCGCGCTGGCGCTCGGCCGAGTGACCGACCGTGGAGCCCTAGCTCTCTGCTACCGCCACCGCGATGGTGGCGGTAGCAGAGAGCTAGGGCTAACGTTGGTATTATGTACAGCTACAGGTCCTTATAATTGGCATTTTGTCAAACTGGCCACTTTAATCTCAAATATCTGGCGTTAGGAATTCCAAATTCAAATTTATTTTAAATTTAGGCATGTGTATTTGTGTATCTGTGTGGTTCTTTTCTCAAAAGACCATTGCAGACACCGATCTACATAGCCTTCACATGATCTGACCAAGATTTTGTCTGGACTTTAAAAGAGACTGTGACCTCTGAGTTTGTTTCGGCCTTTCTTCTCAGAGTAGTCAGATAGGAAACGCAGACCTCATCTAGTTTAAAAAACATATGATTGACGTTTAAAAGTGTTTGTTCAAACCTACTTACAGAAATAAAATCATTTTCATCCCACCATCTCGGAAAGAGTATTTTTAATCTTCAATATCTGAGTGGAAAAGCCGTTTTTATTCTCTAGAGGATAAAGTAAATTGAATTTAGAACATCGTGTGCACTAAGTTTGTGAATTAAAAAAAACATTAAACCTATTTACTGCTACCTCTATGGTGCCGAATATATCATACAACTTTTTTTTAATTTGTTAAAAACTCAGACTCGGAACCTTCTTGGTGTTCTTTTTTCAATTTGCTTTGTACGCGGTTCTTTACGCGGCATTTTTTCACGTCATTGTTAAACCTTACATTAAAAACAAGAAACTTGAAAACAAGTGAAAAAACTAAAATGAGTGATTCTAGCGACGAGGAAGTTTGCTTGACGCCAACAGAATTGACTGAAACTGTTAATAATGCGCAAATGAGCTTTCTCCCTCAACAATCACGCGAGAAGTATTTAAAACAGTACGATATGTTCAACACGTGGCGACTAGCAAAAGGAGCCAAAACTTTCTCAGAAAACGTTTTGCTGGCATATTTTATAGAATTATCCGAGAACAAGAAAGCAAGCACTCTATGGAGTACGTATTCGATGCTAAAAGCAACAATAAAGATGAAAAAAGACAAACATATCGATACCTATCCTAAATTAGTGGCATTTTTAAAAAGAGCCTCATCTGGTCATCAACCAAAAAAATCGAAGGTTTTCACAGTATCTGATATTGAAAAGTTTCTTAACGAAGCACCCGATTCCGTATATTTGGCGGCAAAAGTAAGTCAGTTGCACATTCAGTATCTACTTAAGTATATTAATCTCAATTAAATAGTATACTTAGTAGATGTTGATAGGCATAATTATGCGTTCATATCAATTTTATTCATTTATCTACTACAATACTCTTTACGTTACAGGTTGTTCTTATTATTGGAATAAACGGAGCATGTCGAACTAATGAACTAACACAACTTAATGTCAAAAACATTGAGAAACATTCAGATGACTTACTATTAATTAATTTACCTAATACAAAGACAAAAAGAGACCGCAACTTCGTCATTCGCAAGGAATACGTAACGATTGTTGAGAAATATCAAGCCTTACGCCCGCCTAACACTCCAATCAATCGATTTTTTCTACAGTATCGCAATGGAAAGTGTGTTAGACAGCCTATGGGTACTAATAAAATTGGCAGTATCCCACGAGAAATAGCAACATTTCTTGAACTTCCAGAACCCCTGTTGTACACGGGTCATTGTTTCCGACGAACTTCAGCCACACTTTTGGCTGATTCCGGAGCTGATCTCCTGTCCCTTAAGCGCCACGGAGGCTGGAAGTCCAATGCAGTTGTAGAGGGATACATAGAGGATTCCATCCAAAATAAGTCTAAAATATGTGAAGGCATCGTAGGAGCCATTACACTGAAAGAGCCTCAATCGGATCCTTGGACTGGCCCTTCTACATCAAAAATAAGCCGTTATGAAACACCTAACCATCTCCCTCTCTCTCCAACATTCACGCCAAGGGAATCCGATGAATCGGTACAACTATTAAGTATGACAGATAGTTTACCGAAAAACAGTACACAAGTGACTAACACCAATATTACAGTACCAAACAAAAATATTACACTCAATTTAAATAACTGTAGCAACGTTACTTTAAAATTTTCTTAATTATACCTTAGTATTATTTTGTTATAATTTAAAGATTATTCTGTAATACTTACCTGTCATAATGTAGTAATTAATACCTAAACTGAAATAAAAGTGTACCTATCTTGTGATTGTAAACGTTTTTTTTTTGCATTTAGTCATTTCCTCGCTGAGGTGGAATGAAAAGTTACGTGTTGCACTCGAGTGCAAAGATTTTTCACCTCGTGCTCTTTTGATTCCCTCGCTAACGCTCAGGATTCTAATTTTGAATCACTCGCTGCGCTCGTGATTCAATTTTAGAATCCTTCGCTTGCTCGGTCATCAAAATTGAACACGCGGTTAAAAAGCAACTTTGCACTCTTGTATAACAAATAACTATTATCATTTACCAATTTAATGATTCATTTGTTTTCGCGCCATTTGATTTTTCTTTGATATCGTTCTGTTCACAATATCGAAAACTTAAAATATCGGGTTATTTACGAATACGAGTTCCACCGTGGCCCCAGCGCTGCAGAAACCGCTCGAAGGATTAATTATGTGTATGGGGAAGCTACCGTAAAAGAAAACACGGTAAGATTTTGGTTCCAACGTTTTCGCTCTGGAAAATTTGACCTACAGAACAAACCCTACGGATGATCGGAGACCCTGGTTGATGATGAAGAATTAATAGAGATCGTGGAATCGGATCCATCGCAAACCACGTCAGAGTTAGCGGCACGCTTCGGTATGAGTGATAAAACAATTTTAATTCACTTGAAACAAATTGGAAAATTGAAATAGCACGAAAAATGGGTACCGCATAGATTGACTGAAGTAAACCAACAATTACGAGTCGAGTGCTGCGTTACATTACTCAACCGTCACAATAACGGGGGGATTTTGAACCGTAACGTTACTTGTGATGAAAAATGGATCCTGTACGATGACGAAACGCTCATCACAATGGTTGAACCCCGGAGAACCGGCCGAATCCTGCCCCAAGCGAAAGTGTGTGTGTGCGTGCGTGTGTATGTGTGGTGTTTGTGCTGGTGTCATCCACTACAGCTTCCTCCTATCCTATCCTAAGATCTGGCCAGACGATTACGGCAGATCTGTGTTGTCAACAATTGCAAACCATGATGGAAAAGCTAGCCGTTAAAGAACCGAGACTGGTCAATTGCTCTAGCCCACTGCTGCTTCAGGACAACGCTAGACCACACACTGCACAACAGACGGTCGCTAAAGTAGAGGAGCTGCGATTGGAACGTCTTGGATATCCACCGTACTCCCCGGACCCTGCTCCAACAGATTACCACTTTTTCCGGAATTTGGACAACTTCTTGTTAGGAAAAAAATTCAATTCCGATGAGGCTGTCAAAACTGCCTTCATAGATTTTATTGATTCTCGGTCCCACAATTTTTTCAGCAAAGGAATCAATGAACTACCGATAAAATGGCGAAAGTGCATAGATAAGAATGGTACATTCTTTGATTGATTAATTAAAATAATTTAGTTAAAAAAAAATCGTATTGCTTTATCCATGCAAAACGCCAATTTCATATGTAAGGACCTATTATTTGACCTCACCATCTTCTTGCCAAAATCTGTGTGTCACCCTAGAAACAAAGCACCAGAAAACAAATTATCTTGTACCCATTGTGAATATATTATGAACATTGTTTATAAAATTGCGAGAGATTCTTTTTCCTTAAATTCCCTTGAGAAGTGAGTCTCAAATTAGTTTCTGCTTTCCATTTTCATGTAAATTACTTTAAAAGTAACAATGTAACCTTAACTGAACTTATCTACTTGAAAGTCATAGAATTATTCCTCGGACTTCCAACGAAATAATAATTTTGCTTATAATGTTTATTATTATCAATTTATTTCAGAATATTTGTATCACCATCATCATCATTTGCAGCCTTTTTCCACCCATTGCTGCTGACCTATAGCCCTCAGAATAATTCACGTTCCATAAGTTATCTCCAGATCTGAGGATTATATTCCAGTGCCTCACAATAGGGCATTCAACCCGTCCCAATATGGTATTCAGATGGCTAAATATAGACTGAAGCTATTCATAACTCAGAAAGAATGTGATTTGTGATAGCTTGAAAATAGGGAAAACGAAATACGTAACCATGCAAAAAATATTACCGATATCAATCTTGTAAACGATATACCTATAATTTAAACAAAAACACACCTAAAATTGCATCAAGAAAATACAAAGCAACGCCCGCGTCTTTCCGCCGAAATCTGCCATCTTGATCAATCGTTACGTTCGGAAACGGCACCAAATCAACACCCGCGAGATTGGAACGCGTGCTTCGAATACGCACAGGTTCAATGCAACGTTCCGAAACCGTTTTGCATAAGAATGTGAATTCACGATCCAGTGATTCGGATAATAGTGAGTGCCGGAGTGAATTTTGGAGGATCACTTTTGGCCGTATAGCTGATATCATTGCTTTTGGAACTTTAAAAAGGTAACGACCGGAAAATCGCAATATAGGAAGGTTATAAAGGCAGAATGTAAATGCGATATATCAAAGAGTTACCCATGAGCCATCGTTTACGCGAAATTGGGTTTTGTAGGTTTTTTACTGTTTCCTCGTAGATATTGGGGTTGAAGTCGAAGTCAAGTTGTGAAAAATAAAGAGTCCATAAATTTTACTGGTGATAAAGAAAATGATATGTAGATGATTTACCTCTAAAAACTTAATTTTGACGTAATTAAAAGACAGTTACTAACAGTAATTAGTAGTAGTACTGACAGTAATTAATAGTTGGCACTTTAATTACCTACCTACTGAAAGTTTACAGATATAAACTGCTTAATAAATTAATTAGTAAAATAAAGTAAAAATGAGTAACATAAAATAAAGTTTCGTTTACAAAATCTTTTCCACAAGACCGCACAACTTGAAAACTGTTACTAACCAAAACATATTGGAATACAGATTTAGTTCCGTTCGAAAACACATAAATCCGTTTAGGAGATTTGTTTTAAAAAGTAAAACAAACTTTTTTAAATCGCAAGCTCCTTATTTCCGCTTGGCGAAATAACCGTTTGGAAACGTAAACGAATCAAAAGGATTCATCCTTTCGGTCGCAATGAATTCCCCGCGCTTGGGCGGGCCATGAGAACAGCGAGAGACCACATGGCAAGCAATGCTAAGACAAAGGATTTGCTGTTGAACATGTTGTATTGATAGGTAGGTACATGAAATATCATGAAAACTGAGGCCAAATACTTAGAGTAAGTAAAATCATTATCGGTGAACTTACCTACTGGTCAAAATTAAATGAGTAGTGGACCTGAAACCGATCTACGATTAGATTGTGGTTTGCATTAGGTACGGTAACAGTATAACTACAGAACCTTAGAACGGCACAAGATATTGGTCTCAGAAGTTTCAATTGTTGACTCACCCCAAAAACTATAAACAGAAAGAAAGAAAGAAAGAAAAAGTGTTTATTGTGACTCGTACAGGAAGTGCACAAACTAAATTATAAAAGAAAAAACCAAACTATATAAAAACAAAAAGTAACAAAAGAAAAAGGAAACAGAAATTCCTATACGAGGCCAAAAGGCTCCTATCTCAGCATGATGCTGCGACATTTAAAAAATAAATAAATGCCGCAACGCTGGTATTCTGATAGGGCCCGCTGTGAAGTCACGGGCATTTAACAGTAATAAATAAATAATGAAATACATATATGTAAAATAATAACAAATAAAACATTATAATATTCGCATTTCTATCCGCGCCAGACGTAACCTACATGCTTGTCTATGCCATTGAGTGTCACTCTGTGGCATTCATATCTATAAGTAGTCTGTGGTGGCATTGGCATGGCATTGGCATTGGCATAAATAAAGAGAAAAAAAAAAAAAAATTGTTGACTCATACCTATGTACAAACATAATTATCTCATTTTAGGTGCTATTTAAGCCTACCTATAATTTTTTTTTCTTTAATGGCCAACCAACAAATGATTTGTTTACACCTTACAATTTAAAAAAGTATTTTACTTAAATCTTAGGTTAGTGTTAAATTTTTTTATAGGTTAGCACCGCATGCCCGATACACGTAATAATCGTGCCACAAGCACTTTACTATAAAATTAATAACTAAATAGGGAAAACAAAAGAAACAAGTATCGTCAGTATTGTCATATGGGTTGATACTATGGGGCAATTCAGTTGAAGTTTTGATGGCATTTCGGGTACAAAAGAAATGTGTTGGGGCTATCGCTGGCGCCTGGAGTTTGGACAGCTGTAATCCTTTATTTAAAAAACTTCACATTTTACCATTACCCTGCATGTACATCAAGGAACTATGCATGCTCGTAAAATAATATCCGGACTATTTTCGCATGCAATCAGAAGTGAGCCAAAAAGGCATCTGTTAGAAATAACTTGTATAAATACGAATGAAATATACCTCAATGTAGGTTGCAATTATTTAGGAAGAATGTGTATGTTAATGCTATTCAGATGTATAACATGTTGCCTAACACATTCAAAGAACATGCTATCCCGTTCAAGAAAAAGCTGACGAGTTGGTTATTGGATAATTACTTTTATGACGTTGCCGAATATATGGGATATTGTAAAAATCCAAAATGACATGTACTTAATGTTGACTAACGATTACCTAATTATAATAATATTGATTCATACTAGACCTATTATTGTAAATCGCAAATCGTTAAATTTATTGTGTTGTACATAAATAGCTAAGAATGCCATTGATTTGTACACCATATTATGTTGTGGTAGAATGTAAAGAACGTAAAAAATATTAACACCATACTATGTAAAACTACATTGTTGCAAATAAATAACATTCTAATTCAAAGTTTAAATTAACGTAAGATAACAAGAGTTTAAAAATAACATCAAAACTTAATAAAATAAAATTGACCTTAAACATTAAAAATAAACACAAATAAAAGGCTGAAAAATGTAATCATTGTTAACAGCTATCCTGTACAACTTAGCAAATGAGTCACAAATAGTCACAATGCACGTATATAATGTAGGTCCAAAGCTCACTATAAGTCGCGTACCTCGTGGCCACAGCTTAACATCCGCTTCTCGCGTCGCGGATCGGATATTTGTCTGTTTGCAATCCTGCCTGAAAACTAACAACAGTACCGAATGAAACCATTTGTCACCATTTCAGCTAGGTACTAGTAAAGCTGCTTGAACTCAGAGCCCTTTGAGTTTCGGTAAAAATATATACAGGTGTCCCAGTAATCAGCGTCAAGCCGGAAACAGGTGATTTAGATAGTCATGACAGTTATCAGAAAAATATTTCAACCAATCTTTGTCATGTAGGTACTTTTCAAATTATAAGTATCAAAAAATAAATCGGAAAAAAGTTAATATTTGTGGTCACAGGACTTGAAAGACCTTGTGTGGATGTTGTCTCATATATTATATTATTAGGTACTCTAATGTAACTCAAAAGTATTCTTAAAAAACTATTCTCCTTTTAGACTTCACTGTAATCAAGTAAAAGCTAAGGTTGGATTATCTTTAACTTAAGTAGTCTTTAAATCAGAAATTAAGTATTACGGAAAAGAACCGAAGTTACCGACATAGCTTGCAGCGTAAGCGAGCTGAAGTGGCAGTGATTTAAAGGCTTATTCACGGTCTCCAATCTTGAGGAGACTGAAAAACTGATGGCGCTGAAGAGTCAGACAGACAGTAGTGCAGACAGTGTGCGTAAACAGTAGTGCAATGATTTTTAGTTCTAGTCTGTACACCAAACTTTCATGCTGGATGTACACTGCAAGCAAAGTACTTCAGAAAGTCATAGTTCAGAATCTGCTACATGTGCCCCATAGCTCATCACTTTGAAACATTATTCGTCTTTCATGGGAATGTCTGTCGTACTCGTAACTACCTAATCAAGTTACTATTTGTGCTTCGTTAGTGGAAAATTATCTTGGAGAATTCATGTAGATCATAATTAACTACATAATGTATCTCATTACTTGATATTACAAGAGGTACTCGCGTACTCGCTATGTTTAACAATTACAAATAAGATTTAAATAAATAAAATAATAGATTATTTTGTCCTATTTAGCTAGGTACCACTCTTTTTTCAAGAAACCAAATTCTGCGTGTGCCGACCGACTCCACATTACTATGAAAACCCTATATTTATTTGTCAAGTAAATAAATCTTCAAGTAAATAAACGAATTCGATCAAAGTGTTGTAAACCGAAGGCTCACCATGGAAACGATTGAAGCAATAAAGTGAAATTAAATACGCTACGTAGACGAGACTCGATACAAACAGATAAATATTGTGAAGCTCATGAACAGGGTGATGTACGCTTCGGTTGTGTAGAAAGACTTTTAGCCTTAACTTTAGGGGTACCTACACGATCAGTATTATCTCCAGTTTCACCTCATCTCTAAAACATACGTATCGGATGGATGTCAAAGCTAGCTAGGCCTACAGGGCGGTCGCCTACGGCCACTTTTTGCAGCATTTCAGTAGCGATGCAATCGCAAAAAGTCCGCGATACAGTTGCGATGCTGTCGCCGGTCATATACCTACTCCCACGTAACTACGATAATGTCAGTATCGATACAGTTGTACGCTGTAGTGGGTACATCTGCCTGTCTGTGTCTTCAAAGCCGCGACACCCCCGATTCTTCTTTTACCTTGTGTCGCCCGAAACAGTCGCACGTTATAAGTGATGCTGAATCGATTCACATTCGCATATATACGAATATGCACATTATAAATAAGCAAGCATGAAAATAAGGTTCATATTTGTATAAAAAGCTCACTCTACTTACCAAAGTACCTAACGTCAAAGTGCGATCTGTGCATCTTGTCCTTAGTCAATGAGACTAATTTTGATAACCACTACCTATTGTTTTAACTTTTTATCGTATAAGTTCCACTAATAGCCGCAGGACGTCTTTTACGAAAAGAACTGCAAACCTCTTCCAGTCAGACCAAACTTCCGACGTTTGGCTCCCAGACTGGAAAGGGCCGGGGCTGCCTTGAAGCGGCACCTGCCCAATCTAGGGGGGCCAAACGCCTCCTACCGGAGGCTCTACGCGGGTGTCATATGGTCCATGGCCCTTTACGGGGCACCCGTGTGGGCGCGTTCCTTGAGGCGGCGGCCAGCCCGCCGGTTGAACGCGCCCCAAAGGGTCATGGCCATCCGGCTGGTCCGGGGACACCGTACGATCTCCAGTGAGGCGGCGAGCCTCCTTGCCCGATTACCGCCATGGGATCTGGAGGCAAAGGTCCTCGCGCACATATGGGAGTGGCGCGAGGAGGCGAAACGCCGGGGCGTAACTCCGCTGCCGCGAGAAATCACGGCACAGCGGATAGAGCTCCGGCGGGATCTCAAGGCGGCATGAAGAGTGCTATAGTCGAAACCAAGCGCTGGGCACGCCACAATTGCGGCGATAACTCCCCTCTTTGAGGAGTGATTTCCCACCCTCAAAAAAAAAAATTCTGAACTAACTGACACAGATTTAGGTAGATACTTGTTCAGTTTGGCTGGACTATGTCTTGCTTTAGGGTTATTTGACGTAAAGTTATCCTGTTTCTTCTTTCTAGCTTCTAGTTTTAGACTCACAATTCGTTTAAATGGGGACTATTTGAGCACTTTATTTTACGAGAGTAGGTATTCTGCTAAGTTGCAAAATAGTTCGTAATACCAATATCAACACTAGTTCGAACATTAGGATTTATAGAATTTATTACCGCATATTAATTTAACTAAATCAAACTACAACAACCATTAGCAATTACAGTTTTCACTGCGGCTCGGATATAGTAGCAAAACATTTTGATTTGAAACCGATCAATGAGTTCGGAATACAAACACCAACCAGGGTTGAAACAAACATAATATGCATTATCATGAAACTATTTAGTATTGATATGAAACTAGTCATTGTACAATAATACAGGGTAGCAGGGACATCGTCGCGTAAACTAACCATGAATTCATCACATGATTCTAGCGTAGAAAATTTTAGTCAGTTATCAAAAAAAAACGACTGTTTCTTAGAAAACAGACCTACGCGTTCAAAGTGTACTCAAACTCAAAATCAAAGCATTTATTTCAATTAAACCATTTACAGGCACTTTTGAATTGTCAGTGATCGGTCAGTCAGAAATATGAAGCTAGTTGCCCATTCCAAAGCGTAGTAGGTACCTATGGAGAAGAACGGGCAAGAAACATCCATAATCTTGTATATAGGTATAATTATATGTGAGAACGATGTAAATAAGACGTACACATTGAGTGGCCAGTGTACAGCTAATATAAATTCAAACAAAACAATCCATAGTAAAATAATTAAAATAAGCCGTGGTGGCTAAGAGATGACCAGTCCCAACTGACAGCGCCCGTTCACGAACATGACGCATGGATCAGCACCATTCAGCTCAACCATTTTGAAGGGAGCTAAATGATCCAACACACGCGCCACCGTCAGCGAGACATTTGAGTGAGCATGACATCTATCAGCCGCCAGGACACATTCAAGTCAATGAAAGACATTACCCGGTAAATGGTAGCTCGATAGTACATAGTACTCACACTTGTCCTATGCAATTATATAATACAAAGGAGATTGAGTTTATACAAAGCAAAGGTAGTCTTACAATCTTCAGCAGCTCCAACAGTATTTTCAAATGTTAATCAATTAGTTGAGGTTCTGGAGCAGGACCAGCATTGAGCCAGGCATTTTTATCAGCGATATAATCCCCCAACTTATAATATGCCTGGCTGCATAGTGTGCGTTTTATACAAACTTTGAATTTCGTCCCATTCAGTTGAAGTATGTGGGGAGATATTTTATTGTAACATTTTAAACAGTACCCCATAAAAGATAAGTCTACTTTAGCCAGTCTGAAACCTGGTTGAACTAATAGGTCCCTATTTCTGGTACTATAATTATGTCTATCACCTCTTTTAGTAAAAAGATGTACATTTTTTCTTACGTACATGATGTTTTCATAGATATATTGACAAGGTACCGTCAAGATCTTAATAACCTTAAACAGTTCCCTTAGAGAATCGCGCCTGCGGAGATTATATATGGCTCTGATGGCTCTTTTCTGCAGAATAAAAATAGAATCGACGTCTGCAGCCCGTCCCCAAAGTAAAATACCGTAAGACATGATACTATGAAAGTAACTAAAATAGACCAGCCTCGCGGTATCTACATCGGTAAATTGACGGATTTTTCTGACAGCATATGCTGCTGAACTTAGCCGTCCCGCCAGAGATGTTAAATGAGAACCCCATTGTAGCCTCGAGTCGAGCGTGATCCCCAGGAAAACAGTTTTATCGACGAATTCTAGTTTCTCTTGATTCAATACTATCTCACAATCACTACTTTTGACATTAGGTAAAGAAAATCGTATACACTTAGTTTTTTTCCCATTTAATACTAAATTATTAGCAGTGAACCAATTATGGACCTGCATTAGGGCGTTATTAACGTCGTCAAAATTTGTAGCACTTCTTTCTACCTTGAAAATTAAAGAAGTATCGTCAGCAAATAACACCATTTGTGGTTGATTTTTTAATAAATGGAGTAGACCATTAATATACACTAAAAAGAGGAAAGGACCCAATATCGAGCCTTGTGGAACTCCCATTTCTACTTTTAAACTAAGTGAATTGACACCATTTATTTGAACTTGCTGCTGCATATCCTTTAAATAAGATTTTACTAGACTGAGCGCAAGTATTCCAAGTCCATAATGCTTAAGTTTCAAGAGCAAGGTTTCGTGATCGACGCAATCAAATGCCTTGGAGAGGTCACAAAAGATTCCTATGGCATCTTGGGCCTCTTCCCACGCCGTAAATGTGTGTTTTAATAAGGTGACCCCGGCGTCAGTCGTACAACGTCCCTTGGTGAAACCATACTGTTGATTGTGTAAAATTTTATTGGTGTTAAAATGAATGAGCATTTGATTAAGCATTACCTTTTCAAATACCTTGCTGAAAACTGGCAACACGGATACGGGTCTATAATTATTGGTGTCTTTACTGTCCCCGGATTTGAAAAGTGGTATTACCTTACTGTATTTCATTAAATCCGGGAATACTCCTTCATCCACACACAAATTAAATATGAAGGCTAAGTAAGGCGCTATAGTGTCAATTATGGATGTACAGACTTTAATGGACATTCCCCAAAGATCTTCAGTCAATTTGATCTTGATTTGCAAAGCTTTTATTACTGTTATGGGGTTAATATGCTTAAAGTTAAATTCAATCGGGCAGACCGAAACGTTCGCCCTTACTAAATCAAAAGCGAGCGTGGGCGAGGAATTTAAAGTGTCAGTAGTTATTCTTGAGCAACTTCTTTGCTATCGCAAATGAGACCACGTGTCGTCTCCAGTGTATAATCAGTACTGAATAGCAATTGTTTTTTTAAATATCCAACTAATAATTTCGACGCTGTGGAATTCGGAATCATGTTCTGAAGCCATGGTTCGGACGATGTCCGTGCCATCCTTTATAGGGCGGTTTCCAAAATGGTTAATTCTTCTACTTTTCAATAGTTATTTCTGCAATTGTTGTATAAAAAGGGGTATTAAAACTCCAATGTGGGTTTGGGTGGGGAAAGTATCACATAAGTGTTTTAATACCTAATTATGTACAGTTGCATACAAGACTTTATCTACACCCATGATATGAATCCTCTTTATAAGAAACCTCTGAAAACTCTGAAACCATAGGGTGTTGTACAGTGCTGTTAGAACCCTATGTAAATTATAAGTTTTATTTTATTTATTAGTAGCTGTAGTAGTGAAACGCGCGTGCATGACAATGTTTTTTTTTTTAATTCATAAAGATACCACGAATTAAGTAGTGAGAACGTTGCTTACCGTAGACAGAGAAAACTATTGCTTACTCATCGAAATTCGTTAGGAAGGTATCGAGTTCGAGTTGCATAATGAAATTTAGTACAACATTATAACATTATTTTGGATGATATTATAGTTACTATGACACTGGTTATTTTAATGTTGGCAATAAGCTAACTGTTTCAGAAACTTTTATAGTGGATTTATAGCATGGGGTAGATGAAATAATTAATAAAACAACACTGTGTTTATGGGTGACGTGGTGATGAGTCTCTAGAATCGAACTAGGGAAAGACTCTTTTTATCGAAAGAAGTGTGGAGTGAAGAAAGTGCCTACATAAAGAGAAAGATGGTACCTGAAAAACACGAATAATAACATTGCATTACACTAATAAAGAGTAGTGATCAATGATTGCAGACTACTATATAACCTGTAAATGGTCTGGATTTTCACCTTTTTCTCTTTTTCCAGTTGCAATGCACAAATAAGTTATGTAAATGCAAATGTAGTTTCATTTCTAATTCAAAGATCAGAGGCTGAAAAGAGAAACAAATAAAACTATTTCATTGACAAGTAAATGAAAATGTTCAAGTTTTCGCGTCACGTCTCCGGCCCGTCGTCCTTCGTCCTTCGTCGTCGGCCTCTCTTTACATGCCGAATGCTAATGTCACCGGAATGGCCATCGATGAACATTTTATTGGAAAAGTATGGACCGAGAATAAGAAACTGCCAAGAAAGGATTTTAAATATATACACAAATACGATAACAGAAACATTCAGTGGGGATTTTATTTAGAGGTGCAGAGCACCCACACGATCGGACAATTTTATGACTCCCCCCCTTTCTTTGAAGTCATCTACTAACGAGTCACATCATTTTCTTCTCGTATCGATGACTCATATTTTGTCGGACCTGTAAGTACATAGTGACCTGGACAATTGTGTCGCTTGCCTCGTTAAAGTCCTGGAGGATGCAGGTAATTGAGCACGACGTGTCACTGAAGAAGTCATCGTCCTTAGTCATCATAAAAATGTAATATCTCTATAGCAAATTAACTAATTGCGAAGGAAATTACACTGCCAAAATGTTTCGTACCGCTCTTTAACCACACGGTATCGAAGGGTATCGAAATTTGCAATTTCATTCGATACAGATCGGCCATACGTCAGGATGATTCTGCAATTAAGGTAGGATCAGACATGGGTACCTATGTAGATTTACGTGCCCGTCTCAGAGAGTGCTTCTCTGAAATTACACTTTGCGTTATCACGTCACTTTAAAACTTTGACAATTTATGTTTTATATTGAAGTTTATAATAATAAAATAGTCAATTAATTTTGATTGAAACTACACATAGTACACATACTTTAGGTAATTTGCGTAGGTACTTGTTAATCTTTTGTCTCATACAAATAATATCACGGCAAGTAGGCACACAATGGGACTCTTCGAGTCTTCGGCAGCACGATTACTGACACATGCGTGCACTGACTGGACAGGTCCACTCAATCTGTGTGGTTTTTCCTCAAAGGACCATTTCATTTCATCTACATGGTCTTCACATGATCTGACCAAGATTATGTCTGGACTGTAAAAGAGACTGTGACTTCTGAGTTTGTTTTGGCCTTTCTTCTCAGAGTAGTCAGATAGGAAATGCCGACCTCATCTAGTTTTCAAAATATGATTGACGTGTAAAAGTGTTTGTACAAACTTACTTACAGAAATAAAATCATTTATCATTTTATTAACGAGTTGTAATTTATGATAACACTCAGCACCACGCCTGTTCTACTCGAAGGGTTAAGCAGAGGTGCACCAACATTTCGCAGTTATTTTTAAGTCCCATGCATTCAAGCTGCTATTCTAAGAAATTCCATTACTAACAACAATACTACAATAAACAGAAAAAATAATATAAACATTAGGCAATCGTCTTCTTAGGTAAACATGACAAATAATCTAGTTATGCATGCTGTATCAGCTCCTAATATTATAACCACGTGTTAGCTGGTATGCGCCTTGGGCGGCCCACGCCGATACAGCATTCGCGGTAGCTTCGGGATGTTATGTCTAGCACCCGGCGACACGCATCCGTAGAGATAAGGACTTAGCATTAAGAAAATTGTATTAGATTTATTCTTATGTTAGTTAGTCTTAATTAAAACGTCTTCGTGACCAGACTCATTTGTTTCTTTTTAAAAACCTTCGGCAGTGCCTCCGGTAGTTAACTATCTAGTATGTAGTAACGTTTTAAATGTCATAATATCAACAGAGTTGTTTTGGTGTAGTTTGCTACGCAGACAGTGGCGTAGTCGCGTTGGGCCTACGCCGTAGCCTTCTTATATATTTTTTTTCGTAGACGATGCAATGTTTCATAATTGTGACTTTAATGAAGTTGTTTTTAGAATAAGTAACTGGCATCGAAACGTGTATGTTTAGGGCTCCGTACCTCAAAAGGAAAAAACGGAACCTTCGTCCTCCGTAAGTCTATCTGTCGGTCCGTCAAACCCCTTTTTCTTAGGAACGCGTGGGGGGTATCAAGTTGAAATTAATATCAAATACGTAGGATTGCGGTCCCAACTTCGAGATTCTAAGTCAACGCAATAAAGAAACGGCCATTTATGAGACATATTTTGATACTCGCAAATAAATCAAAACCTCTTTGGTACCTACTTCCCGTTGACCTAGATCATGAACTTTGGCAAGAAGCAAGGTCTCACAGCACAAGTAAAGGAAAAAGTCCGAACATCGTTAATTTGCAGTTTGATCACACAAAAAACAATGTGATTAAGTACTAACTTATATTTGCAGTCGGAGAATTTACCGTGACGTGTAGGTATCGATATATGTAAGAAAATATTTTTCAACTACAATGTTAAGTTCGTTTTTGGAATAACTTCATTCAAACTACGTAACCCTTCATTGTGTGGTCCGAGAAGCACTTGGCCGTTTTTTTTTCTAAATGACGAAAATTTCTCCCTTTATTCCTTCTGGTCAAAGTTGTTTTTTCCACACGGTGTAAATACAACAAGTATTAAGTCAATACCATCTCAGTTACATAGATATAACAAACTAGCTTTTCCCCACGGCTTCGCCCGCGTGGAAGTCGGAAATTATCCGACGGAAACGTACTACCGGAATAAAAAGTTTCCTATGTGTCAATCCAGGATATAAACTCACAAAATGTGAGTGAATGTATTACTTGCTTATATTTAAAAAAATACTTTTAGCATACTACTAAAGTTTCTAATAGTATAATTCAATCACGATTCGAAAAACACGTAGCGCCATCTAGCGTCCTAAAGCAAATGTGACCGTCGAAAGTTATTGTTCTTCCCTTGGGAACAGTACTTTTTTTCTGTATGAAAATTACCATATGTCCTTTTCTGTGCCCCTTTTTTTTGAGTGTGGGAAATCATCAAATAACTTCTCCCGCTCTGGGCGGAGCGGGAGGGCGTGTCAGACACTTAGTGACTAAAACCCACCCGTGTTCCTTCAGTTGCCTGTGCCAATGGCCACGATATCCGTTTCGGACTTTCCCGCAACCCCAGCAGGCATCGGCCCTAGCGGACCCCGTCATTGTTGCTGACTGCTTACATCTCTTTGAGGCGCGCGTGGAATACAACGCTCCGTCGACCCGGTCGTGGTCCTTATCGGACGGCGAGCTACCCATTGCTCGCCATCCGCAAGCCCGCGCCTACGGTGGCCGGGAATCGGCCTGGGATTCCTGACGCCCAGGGCCGGCTAGGGACGTGAGGGCGCGAATTTTGCGTCTCCCTGACGTGTTCCGCCTCCCCCTTCGCGAGCATTACTGCTTCGCAGAAGGAGGTGACGGCTTCCCATGCCCTCTCACTCCGTTTGCTGTACCCCTGACAACGTACCTATATGCAAAATTTCATGATTATCGGTTCAGTGGTTTAGGCGTGAAACGGTAACAAACAAAAAAAAAAGCAAATTTACTTTCGCATTTATAATATTACTTAGGATGCAGCTCTTCCACGCATTTAATTCCCAAATAAGTAAAACAAACAACAACACCGCCTCCTGTAATTCAGTATCAACTCAGCAGTTCGGCTCAGTTTGACAGCTTTTAAACTAAATTGTCCGATTCACTCGCTCTAATTAAATTTACAATTACAATCATGTGCTTTCTCTCTCTCTCTCTTCTCGGTGTTTTGCTTTCCGGCTCCCTGTGATTTTAGTCGAACAGTCTATTTAGGAGGTCTCCAGGAAGTAGGGAAGTTTTGGCAAGTCATGTTACAAGTATAATTAGTTATTTCTGCACGAAAATGGTATTGAAACTAAAGCATTTTAGTAGTGACCATACATCTGACTGTTATTCCTGAATCCTGAGAATACCGTTCTAGATAGCGGTGGTACCTTAAGAGATATCCAGGTAATAACTGCAATTGGCTTCGCTAATTACCACGGTTGCCTACAGCTTACTCTATGTCTGGACAGAAAGCTAGCTCAGTTTAATTGAACAACCTGAAAATTCTGAAAGAAACCCTGACTAACTTAGCTTAATAAAACATGAAGTTTATCTTCAAAAACTTAAAGCCAACACAGCCGGCGTTGCTACAGGAAGTCAAGCCGCCTCTGTATCCACCTTCAGTTTACACCGTGTGCCTACAATCACACTAAACGCAGATAGAAAACGAATAAAAAGCTCTTTCAATATCCTATAAAGTTCGCCACGTAAAAAGTTTCAAGCAAATAGGTTTTATTTAACATTCTTGGTGCGTTCCGTTTCACTCAGCCGACGCCGCCCAATCAGAGTTGTAAAAAGTAAAAATGGCGAATTGAAAAACTCGAGTGTTACGAAATTACGACGAGGGAGACATCCGCGGGTTCAGATTTTATGGAGATCTTTTTTTAACGTCTGGTTAGGTAGGTACTTACCTACTGAGTGTCTTTTGAAAAACCACTTTTTAGGGTTCATAGGCGGATGCGGAAGGCAGAGCATAGGGTGTTGTGGCGCAGCCTGGGAGAGACCTATGCATGGGTACAAGGCAAAGAAAACACGTAATTTAGCTCTTATTTTCATCTCATTATCACGTTTCTGGCAATAGCTTCACTAATTCGTTAGTAACACGACACCCTTCACATCACTAATACGCTGCTAAACTAATTGTCTTACTCGTAGGTACACTAATGCCGGGCTAGTCAACACACAATGGAGTACTAACCACCAGAACACATTACACGTACCTAATACGTGCTAAGTAAGGGTGCGTTTACTAGCTTAGTGAAACGAGACAGCTTTGAGTTTTTTTTAAATTATTATTTACTTGCTAGTACTTAGGCTTATTCACCATTTAACTAACCAAATATGATTTATTTCATTAAACCTGTAAATACGGATCAAGATGTCTCCCAAATAAAGTTATAGGTAGCTATAGAGACTTCGTAAAACTCGTTTTGCCTAAAACGTGAAGATGATAGTGACTTCCAAAATCTGGGACGCTGGATGGATGGTTGGTTTAATACGAAACTCTGCCACCAGATCTCATGTTAAAAGTAATTCAATTCAATTCAGGTTGCTTGACTAAAACAATTGAATTTGGGAGTTAATTAACAGCCAAAGACCAATCAGCAACCATATTGGCAAGCAAGATAGGTATTAAGAACACATAAAAATTACAATTTCTTAATATTTAATCATACTTCGCCTACCTATTCCAAGCCAGCAGAAACACACCTTATCCTCCACCCCCAACTACTTCCAAGTGTAAAGCAAGTTATCCCAGAGCTGGGAGAAGTTCAACAATGAGTAGGAAACAACCCGACATGTTTATAGCGCGAACTGGATGCCGACCTGCGATCTATCCTCAAGTTGACTACACCTGAATAGTGGAGCTGCAAGAGTTCACAGGAGTTAGTTTAGTTAGTGAGTTTCCTTTTAATCTTTGTGAAAAGTTCGGTGAAGAAAGTTTATTTACTTATTTATTTATTATTCACAAAATCCACAGCTCTTTGAAATTGTATCATAATAATTATAATTATAAACTAGTCTTACAGCCAATTACCGATTTTAACTAGCTGGCTGGCTTTGAATATCTATACAACACATGCAGCAGAAACAAACGTACAGAATGAAGTGAACTGACTGCTAAGCATTGCTAAGTGTACAGTGTGGGTGAGTGTGTAGAAGTGTGCATCAGAAGGTGTGTGTGTGTGTGTGTTTAACAAACAAATATTTACCAATTTAAATACGGACCAATATATATTGGTCCGTATTTAAATTGGTAAAGATTTGGTTTCATAGGAAAGCGGTGAACAGTCATACAATAATGCGTGTCCAAATACAGGGCGTTTTTTGACACCTTAATGTTTCACAGGTTTTCATGACAGCCGTTATAATATAACTGAATCGCGTTCCTAGGACACCGAAACTTTATTTAATTTTCCTGTCTGAAAACAAGTCATTTGACCAGTTTCGTTAATTTCCTTCCCTGGTTTTTGATGCAATTTATACGACAAGACAGTTTTAAATCTTACATTAAAATACAAAAAAAGAATTCACGTCAAATTAATTCCGCTGAAAGTTTAAAAAAGTAACTCAAAACTCCGTCCCAAACCACGCAGACTGTTTGAGATTAAAAAAGAATTCAATTCAAATTTGAACTTCTTACAGGGGCTGGGGTTGCCACCTCGCCGAACTTTACCCATAACATGTAAATGGGGAAAGTTTTGGCTAATTGCTTCCAAAACTGTCGCCAGACTGGCTCAACTCACTTAATTAAACCTAAAATCTTTAATACGAGATTGCTTTTAATTACTATTAATTGGATGTTGTTAGCATCTCATTTTTCATAAATTTTAATGGAATAATAAGGCTCACTTTTATGTAACAAATATCAACCAAATAACAATTACCCAAGTAAGTTGGCAGTGCTGTGACTGCTGTGAGCTATACCCGTGTAGGTATAGTCCACCGCAACCTACATCAATAAGTAACCGAAATCTCTTTATTGCGCAGCTAAATAACACATAGATTGAATTCTTGAATAATCGAATCTTCATAGTTCAAAGGTAGGGTTTTTCCTACAACTAAGGTGATTCGATTATTCAAGGATTCAACTAATAAAAATGGGTAGGTACCTGCTTATTTATTAGGTAGGAGACAGCGACCAAAACTAGACAACTAAACTTCTTAATTTTCAAAATGTGCCTCCCTCTTAAGACAAAAGTAAATCCTATAAAATTAAATTACCTCCAAAAAACCTTCCTAATATAATTTCCTCGCTACGCACGCAGCCAATCAACAAAGTTTAATAACTTTTAAAACATTAAAGTAACATCGCAAAAAAATCTATATGCCACAGTAAGGGCCATAGACAAGCTTATTAAATACTCTCCCTGCAATCGTTTTGCAACAGTCCGCGGGCAAAATTTTTTTCAGACAATTATTCTTCAATTAGGGGATTTTTGGAAGCTGGGGGGAAAGCGACGGGATTACTTGTTTTGTGTTATTCGTCCGTATAATGGAACGAATCTGTAATGCAGATTTTGTTGAATAATTGTATTGCTTGTGAAAATGTAAGCGAACAATTTGGCGATGATCAAGCATGCGTGGAGACATCACCTCGAATTACCTACTTATATTGTGCACAATTTATTTACCTCTTTTATTATGCAAAATTATAGTTTTTTTTATTTTTTAAACGTTGCCCACACTATGAATTTCTTCTGTATCGTGGGTGCGTTTACAAACATTTAAAACTCACATACACAAACAGCCAGATCCGGAAACAACTACTTGCAGGTCATACAAATATTTGTTCCGTGCGGGAATCGAACCCGTGACACGCAGCGCAGCAGTCAATTGCTTAACCACTGCGCCAACCGTGCCCGTCATTGATTGGGCAACAAACTTATTAGTCTCTAAGCAGTTTAGTTATATTTAATTACTTATTAGCTGAAAGGGTAATACAAGGAACAAAAACATATTAATAACAGACGAGTGGACGACCCGAATAGTTCAGTAGGTGAGCGACGGTGACGCGACGACTGCACAGGCTCGTGGATTCGATTCCAACGATTTCGGTTCAAAAAACTATTCCTAATCCTAACACTAGACTGTTAGCAGCCAGTATAAAAATGATAAAGTTATATTTGGATAGGATTCACACAAAAGTACCCAAAATAAAACTATTACTTTCCATGCATTATTCAGAAAACAATCCAAAGAATAGTTGCGAGCTACTCCATCAGAAAGGATTACGTCAAATCCGGGCCAAATTGAAGATTTTCCCGACGCCATCCTTGCCAGCAACGCGAAGAGAAATAAACGTAGGTACCTACTATTTTATTCTCTTTGTTTGATTTATGTAGTCGTACAGTCAACTGCACATACATGGTAACATTATGATGGTAATTTATCATTGACAGTGAACGCCTTTTTATGAAGCAGTAGGGCGGTCTTCATAGTTGAAGTGTTACTACTGCAGTCGGTTAACCGTACCTGCGCGTGGCAAAGTCGATAAATAGATATATTTACATAGCTAGACACCGTAAATCAAATAGTTAACTTCGTTAATAGCTAATCCGTTACCAAAATAGTTAACTTGGTTAAACGTTAAAACGATACATTTCAGCAGATTGAAACGTTGACTCGTGATAGAAATTGCATTTTTTAAGTCGTTGCGTTAGTGATAAAATAATGGTATGGGCTATGGAAGTTCAGGCAGGACATGAAAAATTTATAAATGAAGGGTGCACTATCATTAGAGTTTGTAATAATAATTATTTAGAGATTGTTAGAACGGGTTTTTCGTGGCGCGGTGCGGTCCGCGCGGTGTCCTTTTGGCAAATATTATAGGTAGGTACCTATTTAATTAACGATTAACGGACTTATGGAAAGTCCGTTAACAATTTTTAAAGTTAACTTCAAAGTTAATCCGTTACCTACTCGAAATGTTAACTTCGTTAGTTATCTAATAACGGATTAACGTTATTGTGCCCAGCTTTGTATATTTATTTACAACCTGTTAAGGATAAACGGGAGTCAGGTGATGTAGGCGGGGGTGACGGTGTTCCCTTGACGAGTGAGTGAATTAAAACCAGGGTAATCAGGTAAAACACTTGTAATCTCTTTCACACACGATAGTACATGGAAATACACAAGAAGTATCACACAGGTATATAAAGGTAATCAAGAACACATGCACATTGAGGAATAATATAATTTAGAGACCCATAACTTAAGAGCACAAAAGTATGAGCACACAAAATACAATAAAATAGAATAGAATTAGTCAGACACTTATAGTTACTTATTACTGTACTGCTGTTTGTTGGTAGCAAGTAGGTAGGTACCTACTTGACTGTCTTGTAAGGACAAACTGATACTTTATTGATGCTTGTTGCTTACTGAAGTGATGATCGCAGCTAACTGAACAGTATATTTTTTTTTGGTGTGGCAAAAATTAACCTGCTAGCGCGCCATCGGGTTCTTTCCATGTGACGCATGGATGAGTATAATATTAGCGAGTTGGGTGTGTTTGGTACGACTATAAAAAGGGTTTTGCATTATTACCCGACTGCGCCAGGAAGTTTAGGTATGTTTTTACTTGAACTATTTGCATGATTATTTTACAAATTGGTTTTCATTGAACCTACGTCATTTAGGCTTCGTCTACACAACCTATGTCCGTCGATCCGTCGATAGACACATCACATTAAGTATCACCCTGTTTACTATTATCGACCAACAGATATCGTTACCAAGTAGGTACAGCAGTAAGAGGTAGGTACTTAAGTTAGGTGTTTGAATAGTTAAGCGCCTTGCAATAAATAATAGCAAAACTTCTGAAAATGTTGTTTAGATTCCAACAGGCGGAGAATTCTAGATATTAATACTAGACCAGCACAAGGTGCTAAAAAAAGTCATAATAACATAACATAAACAAGGAACGAGCCTTCAACTGGGCACAAATTCAGACTGCAGGTTGTAAATGAGCAAAAAAAGTAATAGGTACCTAATGGAAAAACCCAATACTTAACAATTTAGCTGACCTGGGTATCAAACCCAGACCCCATGTTAGCTGTCGTGCATTCAATCACTAGAGCAACGAGGTGCCCAAAAACGTTTTAGCCCAACCCATAACTTTAGATTAATAAAATGATTAAAATCTAAATTCGTGTCTAAATAAAATACAAAGGATTTTGTGGTGAGGCTGCGGAAAGGCAGAGGGAGATCTCGTCCTCTCACCCGGCCCGCAGAAGGCGCACCGGGCGTCGGCGGAGGGCGGACAACGCCCTCTTCCAGCCCCCCTAAATGGGTCCAGGGGCGACGGACTCGGGGACGTCCGTCGGCCCCCACACACCAGGACCCGAGGTGGCGGCGCGTAGTGTTCCACGCGCGCCCCTGTTAGACGTCGCGGAGGGAGTCAAACACCTCACTCCCCCCCCAGACCCGAAGAGGCCCGCAGTGGCGGGCCGGCACCAGTCGGGGGTTGTGGAAGGATCGTATGTTCCCGCGACCCCCGGCGTAGGTGTGAGATGGAACACCGGGGTGGTTTTTAGTCAGTAAGAGTCTGACAGACCCCGTCGCCCGCCCCAGGGCGGCGGACATCCATGAGGATTTTCCACCCAGGAAACAAAAAAAAAAAAAAGGTCTATCGAACTACCAAGTTGCTGGGCGCGGCTGGCGCACTCGCAACTCTGCTTCCCAATCCGGGGGGCCCGAGCGCCGCCTGTAGGCGGCTCTACGTGGGGATCGTGCGATCCATGGCCCTGTATGGGGCCCCGGTGTGGGCCTCTGACCTGACGGCCGGCAGCATCGCTGTTTTGCGAAAGCCGCAGAGGGCGATGGCCGTCAGAGTCATCAGGGGGTATCGCACGATCTCCTACGAGGCGGGCTGCGTACTGGCCGGATCCCCGCCCTGGGACCTTGAGGCGAAAGTACTCGCGTCATTGTATCAGTGGCGCGAGGAAGCGAGGGCGCGAGGCGAGGGACCGATGCAACGACACATGGAGCTGCGTCGGTCTCAGCTTCGCGAGGTCCTGGTGGCGGATTGGCGGGACAGACTTTCACGCCCTACCGCCGGCCTCGTCACCATCGAGGCGGTCCGGCCGGTGCTCGAGCGTTGGCTTGGTAGGAGGCACGGCTCCCTGTCGTTTCGGGCGACGCAGGTGCTCTCGGGGCATGGTTGCTTCGGGAAGTACCTGTGTCGCATAAACAGGGAGCCGGACGCCCGGTGTGACCACTGCGTCGACTGCCGGGAGGACACGGCGTGGCATACGCTGGCAGAGTGTGCCGCTTGGGAGGAGCCGCGCCGTGCCCTCATCTCAGAAGTAGGCAGTGACTTGTCGCTGCCGGCCGTAGTCGAATCGTCGAGTCGAATTGTCTCCTTCTGCGAAACAGTCGTCTCGCAGAAGGAGGCTGCGGAAAGGGAGAGGGAGATCTCATCCACTCACCCGGCCCGCAGAAGGCGCACTGGGCGTCGGCGGAGCGCGGACAACGCCCTCTTCCAGCCCCCCTAAATGGGTCCAGGGGCGACGGACACGGGGACGTCCGTCGCTACCCACACACCAGGACCCGAGGTGGCGGCGCGTAGTGTTCCACGCGCGCCCCTCTTAGGCGTCACGGGGGGAGTCAAACACCTCACTCCCCCCCCCCCCAGACCCGAAGAGGCCCACAGTGGCGGGCCAGCACCAGTCGGGGGTTGCGGAAGGATCGTACGTTCCCGCGACCCCCGGCGTAGGTGTGAGATGGAACACCGGGGTGGTTTTTAGTCAGTAAGAGTCTGACAGACCCCGCCGACCGCCCCAGGGCGGCGGACATCCATGAGGATTTTCCACCCCGGAAACAAAAAAAAAAAAGGTCTATCGAACTAAAGAAATCTAGTATTTTCACAGTTACCTACATCTAGATTTTTCAGGGCGTGAAGTGCCTCTGAAGACTGTAAGAAAAATCGTACTATTTTGTCCCTGCTCGCAACCTGTGTTCATCAAAAAGGTTGACTACCCATTTGACCACAGGTCCAAAATTTACGTCCAGGGCTAGGTCTCGGTCCAGGCTACCTGGACGTACCAAAATACTATAGGGAAACTTTATACGTCCCGCCCTTTTGATGCTCACAAGGTTGCGACCATTGGGTTAAATGAAAAACGACTCAATTTCGTCTTTATTAGTTTTCTAGTACATACAATAATGATGTCTAGGCTAGAACTATACCTATTCTATCTTAAGCTATAAAACACAACGTTTAAAAGGTTTTACTACCAATTATTCACTCAGAAAATTTTAGGACCTAAGACCCTATCTGGGTACATGGGCGCAAGTAGTGGTACGTCCGCTGCCCATTAAGTTTTAAACATTCTTACTAGTGAATTACTGTTACATGATCAAAATTAAGTATGGCGATGTTCCGACACGTACATACATTATAATTCAAGAAATAAGGAAATGAGAAATTAGGAAATTACTATTTACATTAACAAATCTAAGTATGGTGACGCTCCGTCGCGAACAGTAAGCATTGTGTACGGTCTACGATATAACCTCAATTCTATACACATGTTAATATAATTTATACTGTTTTTTATTATTACTTATAATTCGATACTTTGCTAGGCGGAAGTGAGTTCTACGATCTTATGTGATCTTACAGCATGGACGGAGAAGTAATTAGAATAGTAGTTCATACTATTAGTAATGTTTTATTAAATAGGTCATTCATTCACTCATTGATGTACAATGGGCGTGCTGGGAGATCATTTAAAGTAGTTGTTCTTTGCGAACGAGCTCGATTCCTACCACGGCGCACCGTACCTATTCCTGCCGCCCTGCCGTCAAACATTGTGAAATGCTGTACCTATGCTGATTTGAAGGATATGGGTGCCGGTGTCATTACAGAACTAGAGTTACTAACTGCGCCCCGCGGTTTCACCCGCATGGGTCTCGATCCCGTGGGAATATCGGGATAAAAAGTATCCTATGTCCGAATCCAGATCACAGTCTACTCATGTGCCAAATTTCATTCAAAGCGCAAATTTCACATAGCGCGCTGAATATGGTATAGTTTTTGCTATTTCTTATTCTCTATTTTACTATCTCTCATTTACTTTACCCCATGAGTGTTTTCGAATACTTACTTAACTAATTTATTAATCATATCTCCGAACCTGTAAGAATAACTTAAAAAATTGTTAATCCTGAGGATTCTGGCAAGGATAATGGGACAAACTATTTAAATGATTGCAATGTCATCGGTCCTTGATAAGTGTGCGAAGTTTCATATCAATCCGACGTTTAGAAGGGGATGAAAATCGAATTAAAAAATCCCGTTACATAGATCCATAGATACCTACATACCGAGCTAATAAAAGTGTGTTAAAAAAATAGGCCAGCCAGGTCACGTGAAGAGTCGACCAACCGCTTGGCGAATGTCCCGAAATATTCGATGAGCACTCGGACCCCACGCCCCTAGTGTTTCAACCCCAAATGGCTCAAACATATATTGCTCCTAATAAGGTTGTTAAATATAAACAACAGCTAACAACAACAACAATTTTAATAATAGCTGAACGGGTCGATCAATCAGGGTAAGCTAAGCTTGCTGCGGTTGTCCGTGGATGGGTGACCATCTATACATATCGATAACTCTCCGTTGCCTAGTTGCCGTTGCCTCCGTTAACTAGCCGTTGGTTCCGGCTGTCACTCGTGGATGTTTGTCAGTCATTACGGGTCGTCAGAAGCCCGAAAGTCTGAGAATCATTCTTACCAAGGGGTATCGTATTACCTAGTAACTAGGTAGTGGAAGTCACATAGGCAGTCGCTGCATGTGAAATACTGGTATTCAGCTGCAGCCGGTTAGACTGGAAGCCGACGCTAACATGTTGTGAAAAGGCAGGCGGGTGATAATGATATGCGCCGTTTGGGGTTTTCTACTCCTGTAGCAACCGCCCACCACAGCTTGCCGTGCTAGGAAGATGGGATGGCGCGAGGGTGTCGACATAGGTCGCACCACACACCAAAGGCCTACCCGTCATCTAAGGCATTATGGTCATTCCGTCTGGCCTCTTCCCATCGTCGCGTGGTAAGCCATTGGATTCTAAAACAGCTAGCTAGGTGACAAAAGCCCGACGGATGATGTCATTAATGCTGTCGTGCCGTACCAACCGACCAGCGCTCTTGCTGCTGGAAAGGCCATGGTGTGCGAGGCGGTCGACTGCTTCACCGCACCGATAGCTATGTGGAGCCACGCAAGGAGTGCCCAGACGCCGACTTGTAGCGAGCCGGAAAGTTGTGTCATCCAGTATAGTGCCTATGCTGAAGCCAGAGGCCCGACTCCCACTCTCCCATAGCCAGCAGCCGGGCACGCTCAGCAGTATTCGTGGAAGTATTATTGAGGTTATTCCGTACCAACCTGCAGAGCGGCTCATCCAATTGCACTGTCTTTGGGAAGGCGGGTTCTCAAGCTGAACTGTATCCAGACAAACTAACTTCCAGGCGTTCATCGCATCAGTTAAATACGGTACTTCAGAGTCAACCTTAGATGAGCCTAAGATTTTTGTGGTTAACTTTTCAATGCTGTGGACCGAGGACAGGAACACCGGTAAGCTAACAATAGAAATTTTGCGGACGCCGAGCCCACCATAACTAATAGGTAGTGTGGATTGCAGCCACGCGCGGTCGTCCAATGCCACATTTAACATGGATCTAGAGTACTGCGAATAATTTTATTGATTTTGTTTATAAGGTGTGGCTGCTTCCACAAAGAGCAGGGATCTCCAAACTACGGCCAAATCCGGCCCGCCATGCGCCAGTGCCATCAATCCGGCCCGCGACAGCCAATGTCTTATTGTTGATACTATTGCTGTGATAAGTTGAAGAAGAAAACACAGAATGATAATTACTCGGATTTATTTACTTTCAAGGTAAAACCTAACGACAGAAATGATGACGCAGAAAACCTAACTTATGTAGGTATCTAAGCTTAAGCATATTAATAATTAACAAATAATTGAAATGAATCCCAACTAATCACAGTAAAACCAAAAACACTAATGAGATTTATGTAATTGTGATTTTCCACCGACAATAGTTTGTAGTTGTGGATCAATTTTACTTGTAGGTACCAATTACTAAAAGAGATTTAAGATGCTCATCGGTTAATTTAGATCTGTAAACGTTTCTATAAGTTTCATCTTGAAAAACGTTTTCTCACTTATTTATGTAGTACCAAAAACAGAAAACAACCCACGAGCAAATTTATGCAAATTATCAAATTGTACCAGTGGAAGACTCTTATAAAATTCCAACAAAGATGAATTTTGATAATTTGTTCTTGATCATATCACTGCACTGTAAATCAATAATTTCCATTTGAACTTCCATTCGGAGCCAGGGTTTCAATGTCAGAATAAAAAGCATTTTGAAAAAGCTTAATTTTATTCGCAATGACATCAAAGTCTGAGAAACAAGTATCAAAAGCACTCAAAGTTACGATTGCAAAATCAACGGGAAATTCAGTCTCTGTAGCTGTAGTGTGGCTGAATATGTCACATGTTTTAAAATGTGTGAAAGATTTTTTTACGTAATTGCGATTGAAATAATATTACTTTCTGCCTGAAGGATATAATATTGGTGTATAAATCAGGGAGAAGCTGATTTTCTCCTTGCAATCTCAAATTCAGTTCGTTCATAATGATTGGTCAAATCGATAGAATGTTATCTTCCACAACCATTCATTATTTTCTAAATCGGCAAAAGGGCGATGCTTCTCATTCAAAAAAAGATCGATCTCTGCTCGAAATTCAAAAATGTGCTTGTGGACTTTCCGCAACTAAGCCAGCGTACAGAGATGGTAAGTCATTTTCTCCAATCTCTTCAATAAACTTACGGAATTGTCGGTGTTTCAGCCCAGTGGATCTGATGAAGTTAACAACTGATATGATTGGTTTTAGAACTTCAGACATATCCAAATATTTTCCGCACAAGGACGGCTGATGAAAGATACAATGTAAGACTTAATGGTTTTGAGCCACCATCATTTTCTACAGTCTTTGACACAAGTGTAACTACCTACTCCTTTATTTTTACCACACATATTTTTTTCCTTCATCAGTTGTGATAGATTTCGAGTTTTTCCATCGAAGGTTCTTTTTATGAATGGCATTTACAACTCCCTTAAAAATATCTGCCCAGTTGTCGTGCCGTGAATACTATCAATATCAAGAAGTTCTTCATACACTTTAAAGCTTTTATCTACTCCGCGAATAAAAATCAACATCTGAGCAGTATCTGACACATCCGTTGACTCATCCAAGGCTAGAGAAAACCACTCAAGATGTCCATTTTTGTCAGATAGTTGAGATGATACCTACATTTTCTGCGATGTCTTGCACCCTCCGAGCCACGGTGTTTGCTGACAAACTGACACTTTTCAATAAAATTACCTTTCTGGGGCGCATTGCTTCGGCTACTGCAATCAAACATTCTTTTATCATTTCTCCACCGGTGAATGGTTATCCACGTTTATCGATTTCAAGAGCTACACGAAAGCTGGCGCAAGTAGCAGACTCATGGTCAGTATTCGCTTTGGTAAACAAAGATTGCTGCGATTTCAGGCCGCGCTTCAAAGCTTCAAATTTTACCGTCCGCAAACTTCCTGTATATACCTACTAGCATATATATTTTTTAAAAAACGTTGGCCCACACTAGGAATTTCTCCTGTATCGTGGGTACGTTTACAAACATTTAAACTGACATACATAAACGGCCAAACCCGGAACAACTACTTGCAGGTCATACAAATATTTGTTCCGTACGGGGATCGAACCCGTGACACGTAACGCAGCAGTCAATCGCTTAACCACGGCGCCAACCATGCCGTTTGTACCGTTTGTAGCACGGAGTTTGTAGTCATTTTGAGGATGTTTCGATTCATAGTGTCGTTATTATTTGAAAACAGCTATGGTTTCATTATAAATTAAAATATAGCGCCTTATTACTGTACTCAATCACAAAATACTGAAAGTTCCATTTATATTTGAACGTTCTTCATTAAATCACACAAAAAAAACAATAAGTCAAATTAAAATACTGTTATGCACGGGTGTTACTTTATTTCACAACAGACAGTTTCGCTTCCATCGCCTTTCCTATGCAAACTGAATCGCGGTTTTTTTTTTTTTTTTTTTTGTGTATGGCATCTCGCAGTTGGCCTTGAGAGGCCGTGACTGCTTAACCGGTCAATCCTGTGGTGCCTTCGAGCTAACTCAAAGCCTCCAGCCAGGGGCATAATATTAATTATAAACTAAGCGACCATCACCTAAGGGCACCCCCTGTGGGGTACGGACCTCGGCTTAGGGCGTCGCTGGGGAAGGACAGCAAGTTGGGGACAGGCTGGATCAAAGTGGGTTCATTATTATTAAGGGGTAAAACTACTGGCTCAGCTACGCCACCAGCTGGCTCTGTGGATCCGATCAAGGGAGGGGAAGAGGAATCTATCGGGGAGGAACGCGGACGCGGACGCGGATGCGAAGCACCTCGGCGGCGAGGTCGGAACTTCGTTTTGTGTCTGTGTTTGTATACTGTACTGGTGGCCCTACTGCTTTCCTGGAGGAGGGTGGTGGGGTCGTCGGGGTCGGTCAGTGCGTGCCTTGGACGGCGGATTCTACTGATTCTAGAGGGGACATAACTGGCGGCCTTCGCAACCAGAGGGTTGCGATGGCTGCCAGCGGTATCGAAGAAACGCTTGCAAGCGCGTTTCATGAATTGTTGAATGGTGGGGATTTTCAAATCTAAATGTAAGTTTATGTTACGAACGAACCAGGGGGAACCCGTGATTTTACGTAGAAAACGGTTCTGTAGGGTCTGCATCCTGTGGATGTGCCGGGGGTGGGCCTGTGCGAAAACAGCACAGGCGTATGTCATAATAGGTCGGATGCAACTGAATCGCGGTTGCAACGCCAGCCTTTTTATATACAATTAGGGCCATCTCGAAGTGATCGGAATACACTAGCCGGAACGAGAACTTTCTCGAACCAACGCGGAAATTCGCTTAAAATACAACTAATGCCACCTATTACTGGGTAGCTGAAATAGATAGTACATAGTATCACTACTTGCCACTAGATTTCGTGAAGTGTCACAATTGTTTCTGCTCCGTGGTCACAATACACAATAGTAATTGAAAAACAAAAAAGGCGTATGTTTGCTTAGGTCGCGCACTTTGCGACTAGTCTAGCTATAAATATAGTTAAGGGCAAAAAAAAATGAAAACTGTTTTGGCCCTTTGAACATACTGAAAAAATCATTATGGCCATAAGGCCTCAAAGTTTGGAGACCCCTGATAAAGAGGACGAGCGGAGAAAATACATAAAAATTGGACCAAAACAGCCGTATCGGATAAGGAGAAGCCGAATGTAAATTAGTTTTAGAAAGTCTATCCGAAATATCGTTAAATTGTTAATTTTTTGCCAAAGAAAGGTGAATAGCTGTCTTCTAAAATTGGAGAACCTAGGAGGTGCAGTGAACTTTTTTCCAAAACTTGATATCTGTACCTACAGTAGAATTGAATAGTTAAGGACTAAGCCTAATAAATAATATTTTTAAGGAAGAATGAACAGATTATTACTAGTTCTTTCCGTAATATAAAATAACAATAAAAATATATAAATTCAATTATTTCTATTGATTGAACTTCTACTCGGATATTTCACGCAAGTGTAATGGAACGCGATGCGTTCAGAAACGAGTATTCGTTGTTGGCGATAAGAGGGAACGGGGAAAACAGAAATATATCTATAATCTATATAATGTTATGCTATTAAAACGACTTGCATTTAAATAAAACTTGATTCATTTTAATGTAAAAATAATCTTAGAATTTTTTGAAACACCTGTTTTTATTTTTATTGATTTCCATGTTTGACAAGACTACGCAGACGCTTCCATCGGAGATGTGTCGACTTAGTTTCTGAACGGACTAAAGTCAATTTACCTACTTGCGTGTACATACAAGTCGTCAATTTTACCAAATTAGCACAGTTTTCGCAATAAAATTATCTGATCAAGCTACCCAAAGTGATGGCTGGGAAGCTGAATAAATTTGAAACGCCCAGCTCTGCCAGCTCCGATAGGTAAAGCGAGTTTGTTAACCTTCTGAAATGTTTATTTAAACAGCTGGCCCGTGTTATAAAAAAAAATGCGCTGTTGAAGAATCGTTTTCAGTGTTGGCTTAGTCATCGTGCAGTCTACGAGGTGTTTTCGCGTGTACTGTTTTTGTGCTAAACTTAATACATCATAATTCGTGGAAGCAACGTTGCATTATAACCTCTGTACGCATTGTGATATTTTTAGAAAATCATTTAGTTCATTGGCAGCTCGCTTCTCGCTGAATAATTGTGTCGTGAAAACACGTGGTCGGCACTGAACGTGCCCAAAGACGCCGTCTAACGCGACGACCCTCGGCAATATCAAGATATGGAGACAGGTTCATTGATCTTCCCAAACCCGTAAGATATTCAGTCAATACGATGTTAGGACGTCTGGGTGACTAGCCGGCTTCTGTTCAGTGAACACACGCATTTTATGTTATTTGTGCTTAGAACTGTGTTATTATTATGTTGCTTTTGCACAGGAGTGCTACCTGCCCACATTCTGTGATCAACATTCAACAGCTTATTCTGTAGTGATAGCACATGCACACATGACTATGTAATTACGAGTATGTTTGTTGACTAATCTTGACTAAACAAAAAATATAAACACTGGCAATGACCTTCATTTTATGATAATCAAGTATGAATAAGTTCATCACGTTTACAATTACTTTATCAGAGTTTTAGGCTGATAATACTAATCTGAATGATAATGAGACTTATAGTACCTTGATTTATAAACTTAGAATAGGAAAAACACAAAAAACTATTTTGTTTTGCAAATTAATCTAATTCTCGAATTTAATTGGAATAACCTTGAACTAAAAATTACATTATCAGTGGTTTTGCAAGTTTGTGACCTTTACACAAATTAAAACTAAATCAAAACTAGATAAAACTAATTATTTCAACCGGATAATAATATTATGTTGTTTAAATAGTTGTCTCAAATAAACTTGGCCTAGAAATGAATATTTATAATTAATTATTTTATACATAAATCTAGTTTCTATATATTTGGTCTCTACATACTTTCAATACATAATTGACTGTTTTTCTCACAGACAACCAATGTATTGTAGGTGTGTAATTGAATGTCAACATTATTATATTGTTTTCATGATCAGCTACTTGGTATCAAATAACAGTAACCAGTAAATAAAACATGGCTGTTCTGATAAACATAAACATCCAATGAAAAAAATAACAACTGAAATAACAGTGTTATTAACACATGAACTGATAATCATGTAAACATCACAGCACGGAGGGAACAGAGCAGCAACTATCTGGTACATATTTTTAAGGCATATTTATCATCTCCACAAAAGGTTTTCTTTAAAAAAATTAGATTGCCAACCATAGAGACAATTCAATTATTTAAATAACACTAATGTAACAGTCAACTTTTCTCATATTTATCTCTTTCTCTTTTATCACTTACGTATCAAGCATTAATTTCTGAAAATATTTAAAATTTAGTCATTTGTAGATCTCTCACAGTTATATGGGTAGTCAAAAGCCCAAAAGTCTGAAAACTAGTCTTACCAAGGGTTTGTGTTACCAGTAAGTGACCAGTAAGTGGGTTGTGGATGTCAGTTATGCAGTCGCTCCATTTTAAAAACTGGAAGTTGACCCCAATATAGTTGGGAGAAAGCTAGGCACATTGATGTTTGACTTAAAACATAGTCACATGTTATTTCAGGTTAAACAATAGCTAATGAGCCACCTTTCCTCATCATAGATATTTTTCTATTGTAGGTACTTACGCAAAATTAGATTTGAATTATAACTAGCACGGCTGAAATAACACTTATTATTATAATTAAGTTATATATAATAATGTCATGGAAATATTGATCGTAAACAGAGATTAAGACTATTATATCTGTTTCAATTGAATTAAATATTATCAATAGATTCATAATACGATAAATATTATCGTCTAATTTGTCTTTTATAATAATGATTGATTGGTAGGCGTAGGTATTAGTCTTCAAATTACCATCAAAACTTTTGTCACTTGAAACAGCTACTCAACTTAGTCTACCAGTGTCATGAATATACTTATTATGCAACAACAAAAATAATTCTTGATCATTTCTTTTTTGGGATAGATTTACTTACTAGCAGCAAATGAGTTTACTCTGTGCCAGCAATGCTCAACTTAGGCCTGTATTACAGAAACTCACTCAAACCACAAACATTACTTAAAACTAGTTTAAAGCCATTTGATTGGTTCGAACTAGTTTTTAAGTAACAAGGCTTGAGTTTTGAGTGAGATTCCGTTATAAATGGGCCTCAGTGTTGTGAAGAATTTCAAATTAAAAGGATATTTTGTTTTTGCAACACTGTTTCTTCTTGTACTGTGTGCTATAAGTATTAATAAACTACTATAAATACACATTAACAACATTGTCGTTGATAATTGTAACTGCATGGACCTGTGTGAGAAAATGATAGTGCTTACCTACACAATAGTTTATTGTATGTGTATTCAATCTCTTCAATTTATATATTTTCATTAATATTGTCATATAAAATGTCCATAATTATTACCTTTAACAGCTATAACAAAAATCTTTTATTCTGTTATACTTAGATGAGAAGAAGGGAGGAAATGTTTAAGTTATTAATTATTATAATAAAAAAAAAACAAAGTAATAATATATTCAAAACTGCTGTATAACATTTTATATTTAAAGAAATATAAAGGCAAAAATATAATGTTTTGTTGCAGTGAGTTACAATTTTAAAACTAACGGTCTTATTACAAAACACGATCTAACTTTAGCCCGAGCCTAACCCTTTTTTTTTTTTTTTTTTTTTTTTTTTTTTTTCGACTCAGTTTTTATAAATGCAACTTTATGCCGACTTTATTAAAGTTCTTAATACAAAATTGACAACCTAAGACCGGACTAAGTTGTCAGTTTTGTAAAAGTAACTGTATTTCGATTTCTGTTAGGTTCTTATTTCAAAAACAGGCTCGATGGTTTAAACCATGTCAAAAGAAAAACCTTGTTTTGTAATAAGACCGCTATTGTTTTACCAACAATAAAGTACACAGTTTATCACTTCATAAATCCCATTTTGACCTCGTTTTGATGGGAAGAATAGACCTTGGCATTATTTCGGAACTATTATTGAACTACATATTCCACAGACTAAGCAATTAATAAAACAGTATAGGCTGGTAAATCTCACAGAAGTCATAAATAAATAGAGGAAAGAAAGCTATACAATATAATAGATTTTCTTCATTAAAACTTATTTTTTCTTAGTATTCTTTCTCACCATAAATAGGTAATAGGTAATACGGGCTGGTGTCCGCAACTCCACGTCAATGCGCGTATTTTGCGTACGGTCACCATAAATATTAAATGTAATAGTTGATTGTATCTTTGACCTACAGACATAATCTAGTGTTGTTTCAAGCGTTTCGAGAGAGTAATATAATATGTACTTATTTGATAGTCTTATCTAAATTCTATATTTAAAGATAAGTCATAGTTATTGAGAAAACGAGAATAATTTTATGAATGGGTTTTCCTGAAAATCAAGTGGAATTGTTTGGCAGTTAGCCAAACAGGAGATTTTCAGTGTCATTGTATTTTCTTCATTGCTGGAATATCTTTATATACAAGACTTATGTACAGTAAAGTTTTTAAACTTGGCTGTGTGGACTGTAGTTTATTTACTTACTTCTTTTAAGTTCATGCACACTTCATAAAATATGAGTGGCAAGAGTAGGTAAGGGTTGAGGGGCAGGTAAGGTGAACCGTGCACGCATGTCATGTGCTACTTTGTCTCTTAATAATTTAATCCACTTTCTTTGTAAACAAGTATAACTCGACAATCGAGGATGGAGATTAGGACATCGTCGTTATTATTATTACCTTTCGTTATGTAGAAGTAAAAATAATTTTTTTACCGACTGCAAAAAAGGAGGAGGTTCGTAGAAGAAAAAATAAACTGTTTTCTCCACTTTGTAATCGCTTTTTCTATAGGTTTTTCTTCAAAGTCGGTCATTTTCTTTCTTAAAAAGATGTTTTATCATTCTTTTTTCGCATGTCCATTGAGCGATGTTATAGACACGAGACACACCTCTCGCTTATCACATGTTATCGCACATAATTCCGACGAGAGATAACACAGTTTACGTGGTTTTGCCATCACTGATAACGGCTATCTGACTGATACATTAGTTTGCACTAATCGATAAATGTTTGTATACTGTGCAATTTCGTGGTTTGTTACGAAAGTACTAGCGAGTCTTGTTGAGTCTACGACAATTGTCGATTTATCAAACATTTGAAATTGCCACGTGCGTGCGTTCATTTTCATAATAGTCTTAAAAATTAACATTTTTTTGAAAATTAACTGTGTTTCGTAGATCTTTGACAGTCGTTACGGGTACTCAGAAGCCCAAAAGTCTGACAACCAGTCTAACCAAGGGGTATCGTGGTACCCAGTAACTGGATTATGGAGGTCAGTTAAAATACTGGTATTCAGCTGCATCTGGTTAGACTGGAAGTCGACCCCAACACAGTTGAGAAGGGGCTAGGCAGATTTTTTACTTCAATAAAGAACTGTTGCCGAAATGCCGAAAAACTGCCCACTTGAGGGACAAGTTAGGAAGACTAATGCCCTCCCCCTCATTTATGGAGTTTATAGGATATCATTGGATTGGATTCATATAATGTATAGCGCACGTTATGAAAAATAGTTGTGTAGTCAAATGAAGCGTTAACAAAAAGTGAAGCCGTTATGGTTTTCCTCTGCGCAACATACTCGCGCATCTCATAGCGCTCCGCGCTCCTCAGCGTCACAGTATAAATATGGAAAGTAGGCCTATTTGTTGAAATAATTACTTGTTACTTAGTCTGTCACTCATGTAAATCCACGAGGATAGCTGCAAAAATTTAAAATTTTCATCATATGTGTCGTTTTCGTGGCTTTCTAGGATGCTAATGCCGGTAGTGACGTTAAAATGTAAATCCAAGATGGCAGCTGCGAATATTTTCAAATTTTTCGTCACGGGTGTCGTTTTCATGGTTTTCGAGGGTGTTAATGGCGATAGTGACGTTACAATCTAAATCCAAGATGGAATAACTGAATACTTCATTTGTTTTCGTTCGACCCTATTTAAGATAGAAATTTGACTCATGTTCCTTAGATACTTTAAACCAAACCTACCTACTTTAAATCCAGAAGCCACTCTGGTACTCCGTCGCGGGTGTCGTTCAAAAGGTACTTGATTTTTGAGTATTGATAGTTCCTGCCACTCATTGTGAAGTAGGTACTAGGTAGGTACTTTTATAGTATACAGGGTGGCGGGATATCGACGCGCAAACTGAAACCATGAATTCAGCACATGATTCTATGAAAGAGCTGATTTATTTTTTGATAACCGACTTAAATTTTCTACGCTAGGGAGAAATTTGTAGTCGGTTATCAAAAAAAAATGTCAGCTGTTTCATAGAAAAGTGCAATACCTACGCGTTCAAAATGTATGGCAGAGCAATTTTTTTTTTTAAATAGTTTACCTATCAAAAATTTCAACGAGGGAGTGTTATTCGTTGTATCAGCCTTCAGGTTGTGCATCGAATGGCCCTGCCACCCAGTGTATTTTTTTTATTCCAGCCTGCAGCATTTACGACTTAAGGCTCCTTGGAATAAGCGCGACACGCGACGCGACACAGGCAACCCTCTCGTCGCGCGACAGGTGGTGGCCTTGTGTCGCGTCGCATGTCGCGCCTGTTTTTGTAGGAGCCTTAATACTGACTTAGTTACTAATTTGAATTCACAAGAATATACGATAACTACTGCAGCCTTATCTCAATATGCAATACTTAAGATAACTCAATTATCTTTATCTTATTTTTAGAGCGAAGTTCGTCAGTGTCACTGAACTTTACAAAACAATCAATATCATTTGCATGATTTGTTTTTAAATATAGAAATGTGTATTCTTCGTCTAATTTTCTCGTAAACCTGCACTGTAGTTGGGGTGGGAACCGCATGAACCGCACCATATATTACCTATTTATGGCACTGGCTAACGGGCGGTGTAACTGTGCCACTAATGTGACCTTTGGCACACCTTTAAGGTTTTAGGTCATGGTCAAGAAATTTGAGACTTGTTTCTTAGCTATTTACTTATTATTCGTCATTACATCAGCCTGTGGGCTTGGACTACACGAAGAAGAGCGGATCCGCAAAACGATGCAAAGCCCTCGAGAGCACCTCAACATAGAAAAATATTTTTGTCCTATATTTCGACGATTTTGGCTCAGAACTGTACGAGAAAAGAAACCTAAACAGGCCTTTGTCTAGTCCTAGCCTAGGGGCTCATAGTGCTGATACCCATGAGCAGATCGCCCACTTTTAGCATCATCAAGGTAAACTACCAACTAAACTCTAAAGTGTTATGTACATTTTCAGTGACACAGAACTGGCACTGGAGCTGAGCGAGCAGGTGTTCCTAGATGATGATGAGTACCAGACGCGGGCGCCCGCCTCCCCCACCACCGTCCCCAACGTGAGGCCCTACAGGCCCCCTTCCACAGGTAACAACATGATCCTTTTCCGCGACAATAAGGCCTCAGTTCGAAACTGATGCCGATCCATAGATAAAATTGACTGCCTCTGTATGAGTTATTACAGAAAGACTCAGGACGAGGCTAAAATGTGGTTTCCCTCATGCCGAGAGTAAAAAATCCTTAGATAAAATTAGCTGCCTTCTAGGTGACCAAAAAAGGCAGGTTCGAGGCCTGGACAAGTTTTAATCTCAAGTCGAGACGGATGCTTAGTAGATACAGAATTAACTGACTCTAGGTCGGCCGGTGTCGAATTGTTTTCGTACGTAATTCGAGTCTTATGTGCATCGCGTCTGGCCTTCAGTGCAACTGGTCCACATTGCGTCATCATTGGACTGCACCAACCTGAATATTATAGAAGAAGACAATCGCCTTACGTATTAAAATAAGTATTGGCATTCTTTTTATGACATTTAACTCGGATTGCGAAATTTCGTGCAATAAATAAATTCAATAACGATTCATCTGCCCTAGATTGGGAAGTAGGTATACAGGTTTTTTTTTTGTTTTCTCGTGACTAGCGATCCGCTCCTGCATTGCACGGTTTTTACGACTTGACAGAACATCGAGATTTCTTTATCAAATGTAAGTTTAATATCAATGTTTTATACACATAGCCCTTTCGGAATAAATTCTGTAGGTACATGGCGGTGAAAACCGCATCAAGATCCGTGGTGCAGTCTAGAAGAACAACAGACAGCCTCGAAAAGCGACTCTAATTTAAAATATGTATAGATTAGACTAATATCGATAGGTATTTAACTTACATAAGTACATCGCGTTTGTTTCGCCAGGTCATTTAATGTGGCACTGTACCTAGTTATAATTCTAAGTTTAACATCTTATCGAGAACTCGTGAATCATTTTCGCCCAGCCCCCATATTAAATAGTAATCCATTCATCGGTTGACGTTTACAACTAAACAGCGGATGGTGAACAACAGCTGATTCACATCCCATCTATAATTAGATAATTTTCTCTATGCTCACGCAGAACGCGGCAACAACCTATGACGTCCGTCGGACGTGGGGTCAGTTGCCGGAACACTTCGCAGAAAGGAGAATGGTCTAGAAAAATATTTTATCTAGTTGTTTACTTGTGGTAGTGTAAAAGTATTGACCTTCGACTAGGAGTACTCGAATTTGGACAGATTTCTAGTTGTATATTGTAGTTGCGTAGTATAAATGATAAATGATTTTATTTCTGTAAGTAGGTTTGTACAAAAACTTTTACACGTCAATCTTTGCACGCCTCATAATGCGAAGTAGTTGAGGTACTCGTAGTGCTTTATTCCCGACTCGACAAGGTCAAGCAATTTTGTGATCTTCATATGCCTCTATCACAACTATATTGCACTTATACAATATTAAGAGTAGATGTACATCGAGAAGACACTTAAATTAAACCATCTTATACTTTCTAAAAATCATTTTATGTTGATAATTTGAAAAAAAAAAAGTTTCGAAAAAAAAAATTCGTGGATCTCCTGATGTCTGAACGCTGATTTTGTATGTAGGTACCAACGATAACTCCCGAAAAAAAGGATAGATCGAGACCGGGCTTTTTTTATTAGTTCCAGAATTTGGTGAACTTGTGTCGTATTTGATATCAGTAGCCTAGTTTACGTAGTTTTTTTTTAATGATATTTTATTAAAATTCACTATGATACACATGACAGTACAAGATCTCTTTCTAAGATCTATTTCTCGCATACATGATTTATTTTTAAATAATTCTAATCAATTATATGATTCATTATTTTAATAAAATAAATAAGCGTTAAGAGGCGTGCACTTTTGGATTTTCCAATTTTAAAAACTAGATGAGGTCGGGGTTTCCTATCTGACTACTCTTAAGAAGATAGGCCGAAACAAACTCATAGGTCACAGTCTCTTTTAAAGTCCAGACATAATTTTGGTCAGATCAGGTCATGTGGAGACCATGTAGATTGGTGTCTGAAATGGTCATCTGAGGAAAGAACCACACAGATTAAGTGGACCTGTCGCATCGGTGCACGCATTTGTCAGTAACCGTGCAGCTCAACGATTGTGTTGGTCGGATATGAACCCACGGGAACGAACTAGGTACCGGACTTTAGGCATATTATGTTGGAAACCAGGTCATGGTCTACCTGAGCGTAAAATTTCATCGAAATCCGTTCAGCCGTTAAGACTTGATAAGGTAACAGACAGAGTTACTTTCGCATTTATAATACTAACTCTTGCTCGCGGCTGCGGCCACGTGAATTTCGGAAATTATCCCACGGGAACGTACTATCGTAAAAGAGCATCATATGTACTGACCCAGGTCATTGCCTATCAGTATGCCTTTCATTCAATTCCGTTCAGCCGTTAAGGCATGAAAGGTAACAGACAGACTATTTTCCAATCTCTTAAATTGATTGAAAATAAGTATCATCCCCTATTTTACCCCCTTGGGGGATGATTTTGCACAAACCCTGGAACGCGTAATTCTTTATTTCTTAATAAAAGCATAAATTAACGACAATTAATTGTTTTTTTAATTTTTTTTATTGTGGACGGCACGGTTGGCGCAATGGTTCTGCTTGATTAAGTGTCGCGGGTTCGATTCCCGCACGGACCCAATATTTGTATGAACTGCAAGTAGTTGTTCCGGGTCTGGCTGTTTGTGTCTGTGAGTTTAAATGTTTGTAATGTATGAAATTACTAGTGTGGGGCAAACTTAAAAAAAATAATGAAATGGTCCTGGGTTTCCCATACAAACTGTCATCCCCTATATCACCCCATTTATGATTACTTTAGAGACAAAAAATAGCTTATGTCCTTCCTCATGAGGCTATCTGTCTTCTTTCCAAATTGTATCGAAATCCGTTAAGTGGTTTAGGCGTGAAAAGGTAACACACAGACAGACTGTCACTCAGAATTTATAATATTAGTATGGATCTCCAAATATTGTGTATAATTATGTAAATAGCAACATAATGGGTAAATGTAAATCTATGCTGTAAAGTTTGATAAAAATGATAATAATTAGGTATTATTTTGCCAAAAAGTGGCTGCAAAATAGTACATTGTTCACCGAGAGGAGAAAGTGACCGATTACCGTCGAGGGTGTCGTTTGAAGACTGAGTCGTAGGCGAGGGCTTTAAAACACCCGAGATCGGGAATCGCACTTTCTCTCGAGTGATACATAGTGCTTTATACTACACCTACGAGGAAAATAAAAAATTAAATCTTTACTAATTGAAATGGCGCCAATGGCGTCTGCAATTTTCACATGTTCTTTTTTCAAATTGTTTATCCTGCCGCCGCAGGGTCGCACTGCCAGCCCGACACCATCCAACACACAGCTAGTGGCCAGTGTCATTTTGCGAACTTGGAGATAAAAACTCACTGTAAAAACTTTTTGGCTTTTGATATTTAGGTTACCGGCGCATAGTCTTACCCAAAATTAAAAAAGAAAAACCACGTAAGAAATGGATTTTCATACACTTTTCTCTCCCGCTCAGATGCGTTTTCTCCCCGCATATTTGTTCGATATCCGCATATTTGTTCGATATGCAATGACGTACTTTCTACCGTAAATTTGATAAAGTATCAAGGTACTTTCCAAGCAGGTGTAGTATAAATATAATTTTATCACGGTATAAAGACCAGACTACACCTCTTATAACAGCACAAGAAATAGGTACCTGCATTACTTGCAAGTAGATATGCATGTTACAATACACCTGCTGTCTTCATTACGACATACACAATCTCACGTCGAATTCAATAAAACAATAAGAAATTTTATAAATATTATGGCACATACATAATATAGGTACATATGCAATGACTCTTATAACAACAAAGGTCAAGCATTGTTACTTACACTGTAACAGCAATATTGAACTCTAAAACCAGCGAATTAATGTTTAGTTTTCTTTGTAGGTGCAACAGGATCAACTTGATCCATGGGTTTGTACTTCTGCACGTAAGACGAGTCGATATATGAACATGGTGTTTGACTTTGACCACACATTCTACTAACCTACATGGGCTTCTTGTAATACAACATGATCCTTGTGTTAACTTTAGTGCCACTATTAAAATGATCAAATGAATACCTACTTATTTACAAATGTCACAAGGTTCTTTTTGCACGTAGCCAAAATTGGCGCTCTCATCGCATCATAAAGCGCTCTGCCGCTCTCCTACTTATTTAAAATGTTGCCGTGCCCGACAGGGTCCATAATTGTTTATATTTTATTAACACTAACCACCTGTAGGTATGTGTACATCATGGCTTGCAATAAAGATTAATTGAATTAAAATTGAACTAACGGCCGCCATCTGATTTTGTTAATACAATTTCTGTGTCAATCTCACAAAAGACTCTAGTTGCAAATCTTTCAGTTGTTAGTTTCTAGAATTTGGATTTCAAAAATATTCAATAGCGTTACAATGTGTTCCATAAAGGCTCGTGGCTAAGTAATAACAGCCGCATGGGTTGTACGATCAGGTTAAGCTATTCTTACCGCGGTTCGTCCGTGGATGGGTGACCATCTTTACATACTGATAACCCTGTGTGCTTCGGAAAGCACGTTAAGCCGTTGGTCCCGGCTGTCATTCGTGGATCTTTAACAGTCGTTACGGGTCGTCAGAAGCAAGAAAGTCTCACCGTGGGGTATCGTATTACCCAGGAACTGGGTTGTGGAGATCTGCAGGCGTAGCATGACGCTTTAAGAATAGACATAGCTTTTTCTATACAAAGTGACATTTCGTTTCTTCATTTTTGACATCGCACCGTAGAAATCCTTCTACAATCTGTCATTTTGTCTTTCATTTCGGGTATCATTTAAGCTATTACCAATTTAATTAGTTTTGTGTTTCTTAAATAATAGGGTTTGTCCTCCAAATAGTAGATCTGTCACCAAAATGTAGTCACCAAACAATGCAAAATCAGTTCCACAATAAATCACCTAAAATCCTGAGATATCAACCTGGGAACAATTTTTGTTTATCTGAGAACGAAAATATTTCGTGGCGATAGATCTATTTATTAGGTGATACAACTTGATGACAAATATAAATTTTGGTGATAGAAAATATAGTTCCCTTTCATTTCTAACGATCGTTGTCTAGGTCTTTTTATACGTAGACTATTTCGGAAGAAAGTTTTCTATCCTTACTGTTTTACAATCACACTGACAACTGACACTTGTCTACGGTAGTGACGACAATTTGATTTTGGAATCGCCAGAAGAAAACTTTCTACTCGACGGCCACAAAGTATAAACGGTTATCTATTAAATCATGATTCTACATGGGAGCGTTTTGAACGCAAAACTGTGATAAGTAAAGAACAAAGCTATCTTCTCCTATTTTAAATCATTTAGTTAATAGGGCAAAAGTACCAAGGAAACAGTTAAGGTCAATGTTACTGTAAAATTGTTCGATCCAAAATACGGTAATTCGACACTTTCAGAAAATTTGCTGTAGTTGACGTGACTTAATCAGTAAAAATTGAGAAAATCCTATGACAATACAATGAATTCTGAGTCGAATTAACTAAAAGAGAGAATTTCGTAAAAAGTGCAGTTGACTCCTTGTACTTTGCTGCCGTCCTACTGTCTACACGGAACGTCATTTTTGTATACTCTTCCGTCGACAATACGGTGCTCATGCTACGCCTGCTTATAGGCAGTCGCTCCATGTGAATACTGGTATTAAGCTGCATCCGGTCAGACTGGAAGCCGACACCAACATATTTGGGAAAAAGCAGGCAGATTAATTCCTGTGTAGATAAAATTATGTTTTTGTGGAACCGCACACGTTAGGAAGGAAGTTACCCTAACCGCATGCAGTACATAATCAGCTCCATATAAAAAAAACACAACACAACACATTCAGCTATCTATCACAACGTTTAGAATTCACATTGTAAATCTAAAATATGTCAATGAAATGTAAACTCACAGTGTTATATTTATATATCACAATAGGTACGTAAACATAGATAGGTACCCATTTATTACCCACCTGCAGTTCTTACATCGTACGGGGACTTCAATAATTATGGATTTTCTTATTATCTAGTCATAATGCTCTTGCCGTTATTCCAATGTATTTGTGGTCGGCGGAACATGTCGTTTTCCCCTTTCTAGCCATATTATCACCTTTCAGACAGTCCATCCATCGTTTCTTTGGTCTTCCCCTACTCTTAGAGCTCGCGCGCAGTCGCCGGCCGCTGCCGTGGCACCGCTCGCAACGCTCGCTCGGCTCGCGCGCGGTTGCTCACAGTTCGTTAACGTTACCTAACCTATTTGGTCGGGGTGTCCTGGTCCAGGTTACTGACACCAATTCGGCTACCGCCAAGACCGACCAATCAGAGACGGTTCACAAAACGGGTGATAAAATCGGACCGATTGTGAACCTGTCGGTAAATGCAAGTTCGTTCACAATTTGACGGTTTGGCAGGGATAGATTATAAACTATAGAAAATAAATACGTTAAATTGTAAGCAGTATGGTCCAGTTAACAATTTATCGATAGTTTACAATCTAGCGAGATAGATTATAAACTACTTAACGGTGTTCACAATCACAATATACGAGGGGGCGTTTTTAAGTTCGCGGAATGGAGGGTGAGAAGTGAAAATGAAAATACTAAATTATTTTTCTTTTTCAATATATTCACCTGCTACCCTTATACATTTTTTAGATCTTTCAATTAGCTTATGTATACCTTCATAAAAAAATGCTTTGAAAAATAAGCTGAAACCGCGTCCTTCATTTCTTCATCAGTTGAAAATTTCTTCCACGAAGTTCTTTTTTCAGTTTTGGGAAGAGGTAATAATCACTGGGAGCCAGGTCTGGGCTGTAGGGTGGATGGTCTAAAATATTGAAGCCCACCTTATGCAGGGCAGTCAACGCAACACGGCTCTTGTGAACAGGCGCGTTGTCGTGAAGAAGACGGACACCTTTGGTCAATTTACCCCTCCTTTTTTCTTTAATGCTTTCTTTCAACCTCTCGAGGATAGAAGCATAGTATTCTTCGGTTATAGAAACGCCTTTATCTTTATAATCGGTCAACAGGATCCCTTCTGAATCCCAAAACACTGTTGCCATGATTTTTCCAGCCGATTGTGACACTTGTAAACTTCTTGGGTGGTGGTGTGCCTTTTTTGTGCCACTGCATAGAGTCTTATTTCGACTCAGGTTCATAATGATGAACCCAAGTTTCATCTCCAGTAATAATTCGACTTAATAGTCCATCCTTATCTTCGTTACAGAGGTCCAAAAACGTGCGAGAACACTCCACGCGGTGTTGTTTTTGAAGCAGCGTGAGAATTCTTGGCACCCATCTTGCACTGACCTTTGTCATGCTAAGATGATCGTGTAGAATTTTGAAAATTGTCGTATCCGATACTACAGCCATTTCTGCAAGCTGTTTCTTATTTAGTCTGGCATCTTCCAATATTATTTTTTCGACTTTTTTAATGATTTCCGGTGTAGTTACCTCTATCGACCGTCCGGGCCGTTTGTCGTCTTCAAGTGAGGTCCTGCCTTGTTTAAAGAGACTGTGCCACTTGTAAACCATGGTTTTACTCGGGTAAGAGTCCCCGTAAACGGATTCCATCTCTTCCAGTATATTTTGAACTGACTTTCCTTGCTTGGTAAGGAACTTTATTACGGCACGGTACTCGATTTTTTCCATAATTCACAGTTTCTTCCCAATTGAGGTGTTTGCTTGACGATAGTTCAAAGACTAATGATCCAATTAAGATAAAACCTGGTATTTATACTAATATTGAGTGGCTGAAGTTGTGGTCATCCCGATAATTACCTATTGTTATCCCCTCCCCCCCATTCCGCGAACTTAAAAACGCCCCCTCGTAATGGTGAAATAATATACAAATTTCTTATGACAAGAACAAAATGTAGAAACAACGAACGAAGGTTTCTGAGTGGCTGAACCTAATTAAGACATGACACTAATTAACCGCGATCCCATTATGACGTAGGTACCTACCTACGGCGAATAATGAGACAACTTTATGAACCTAAGCTGCATAATTATGGTGTTTATAAGACACGGTCATGTGCAATGCTTGTTTATTTCTCATTGTAAATTGTATAAATAATTAGGATTGATCGACGTAAGTTTTGTCAAGTCAAGTATTTTATGCATAAGTTAAGGAACGAGCAAGATATAAGTAATATTATTTAATTATACATAGTTTGCAGGATGCATCTTTTGATATTAGAATAATTGGTAACCTAATTCATCGACAGTCGTTTATAAAAGACACATACTAACATAACATCACGCCAGCGCGTGTAGCAGGTAAACCCACATGACGCCAGCCATGTTAAAGTCCCATGTAACAGGGGGCGAGCCTGTTGCTATCAGCGGGGCACAAGTCCAGACTCCGGCCTGTTACTGAGAAATTACTGATGGAAAAAACTCAAAAACTCTTTGTCCGAACTGGGAATCGAACCCAGGAGCTCATGCTCAACGGTAAGCACCTGCGACCACTAGACCAACGAGGCGCCAAGCACAAATATCACTAGTTTTACAACCTGCAACGTGGATAATTCAATAAATCTGTTCCGTTAACTTACCCCACAAGCTATATTAATTAACGTTGTCGTAAACAATCGCCGCATGCTAAGAATCCTACTAGGTATGGTCTCATTCACGTTTTCTTGCGCGGAGCTGAGAACACGTGACCAACTCCGTCCCACTTGCGCAAGTCACATTTTGTTTACAGAAAACTTGTGCGAACTTTGGCGAAGCTGAACGTGTAAAAGGACGTGTGTGTATGTACTTAGATGACGATAAATCAGTAAAATCAGTTGTTGTTAAAGTGTACATAATTACAGACTGTTTTCCCGAGTTCTCCGTTCTACGAGAGCGAATGCTGTTTATGCATAAGGAATAATTATGCATTCCGATTTCGATGCGGTGTTATTTTTCATGCGTTAAGCATGTATGGAGCTGTTTTACGTAAACGAAATTGGTCGAAATGACTCATAGACGTAGTTACTTGCTTTTGAGTTGCATAATGCATAATCAGCCTATAATGTTCCCACTGCTGGGACACAGGCCTCTTCACTGTGAGAGGGAGTTGGCCATAATCCACCACGCGGGCCCAGTGCGGGTTGGTAGATGTCACATGTCGTCGAATTTTTGGTTCGAGGACACGGTTTCCTCACGCTGTTTTCCTTCACCGTTTTGAGAGCAGAGGTGATGAAATTAAATAGGTACACAAAGTAAGTAAAGTGCCTGTCTGGGTGCGAACGCACGACCTACAGCTTTTGAGTTAATACTAGTCTTTTGAGTTAATACTAGTGTTCAAGATTGAGCAGCCAGTCTCAAACTCAAAGCATTTATTTCAATTAAACCATTTACAGGCACTTTTGAATTGTCAAGTGGTCGGTCAGTCAGAAATATGAAGCTAGTTGCCCATTCCAAAGCGTAGTAGGTACCTATGGAGAAGAAGAAGACTGTATCTTAATGCTCGTGCTACAGGCGAGGTGTCATCGCCCTTATGTCTGGGTAGTCCTTAACTTTTTTCTTCACTTTAAGACTAAAACTTCTCTGTTGCCCTGGCTCTTGTATTAAGAGTTCCTGTATCACAAGAGCCAACATAATGATAAGTTTCTCGTTATCTTAATATTGTTTTGATTAAACAATATTTGACGGTTGATTGTAATCGATACTGTGAATAAAGCGATAAGTGATCGATGCAATGTTATTGTTTCATTCAACATGTTATCGATTCGGAAAATCGGCGGGAGGGTAAATCAAATTATTGGATAAAGTACATAAATCAAGGTGTGCTAAAGATACTAAAAGATAGAGAGTTTGGTTAAGTTTAAATGCTAACCAAAATTCTAAATATAGTACCTAAAACTTTAAGAATGTTATTCTAGTTATGAATTATCACTTTCCAGTTAAAAACATTACACCAATCATGCAAATATTTAGACCACTGTACATTTACATCCATACTAATAAAGTACACCGTCTGTATGTTACCTTTTCACGCCTAAACCATTGAACGGATTTCGATACAATTTTGCAAGGAGATAGAAGGCATCTTGGGGAAGGACATACGCTTTTTGTCCCGGTAGCGCGATCCTGTGGGATAATTTATGACATCTACGCGGGCGAAGAAGAAGCTAGTTTAAAATAAAATACCTTCGAACAAGTCGGTAGCATTGTGCTTACTGTCGTATCTTTACCAGACATGAGAAACTACTTTAGTATGAGGAAAATGGTGTTACACGCTAACAGTATTTGTGAAACGCGTCCACGGTGACACGTGCAATTAAAATTGATGGTAGGTAGCAGTCTAAAAATAAATAAATTTACTATTCAGCTGTTGATAAAAACTTCAGTAACTTACCATTAAACCATCATAAAATAAAATTTATATAATAGTACGGTTCTATGAAATCTATGGTTATAACCTTCACGTATAATTCAGTTGATCAGGCGACATTGACCGATCGTAGCAATAACCTCGCAGAGTGATTACAATTAGTAGCTCTTTGGCTGAAGAGAGGAAGACATCATTTCTACACAAAATTTGGTGTAAAATGTAAAAAAAACATGAATTATATAGCTGAAACACGTGCTTTTAATTCATGTTTAGTGTGAGTGTGATATAGTGTTATAACGTGCTGATTTTTTTTAAACATGCGTTTTGGGCACAGCTACAGTAACAACTAAGCTAAGTATCGGTCATATCGGGAAAATAAATAAAAACCAATGTTGTGAATTGTGAATTTGTGATAGAAAGACGCTGTTTTCTTGCTAAAAGTAAGTGAGAAGGAGATGTTTGGCAATTATGGCCGATAACTAAGAATTTTTTTTTTAAATAATTTTTAACTTCGATATTGTGCTTTTTATAGAGATATAGAGGTACATGAGGAAGTGAGTTTTCGATAACTTGCTGACCATTTAATTAATAAATATTTCGTGCCTCTAACTTGGCTGACTGGGAGAGAAAGAAACGGTGATATTCACGAAGTTAGGTGTAAGTGAGACCTTGCTTTACGAATAAGAAATAAAGCGCACCGGCTCATATTACAATTACAAAGTTTGCAATCTGACTGAACCAATGTGCTTTTGGTAGTCCGAGCATCGTGTGGAACAGTGGGAATAGTGTTCGTCTGAGCTCCTTATTAAATATTATTTGGAATTCCTTTTTAGAGACAGATCAAAGTTTAGTTTATTAGGTTGTTGTAACTACCTTTTGTGGTTTTCAGTGATAATGCATTGTTTATAGAATTCTGCCTGGGTAGTTGGCGGTTTTCCTTTCCAAGTCTGAACAGTAAAATAAAGTGTGTAAGTTGAGATAAAATGATTTATGCTTTATAGCGTCTTCAAAGTTGGCACCAGTTTTAGTTGAGTGATTCTTAAATTAAATAAGAATAGAATAATATTTATTTGCAAGAATACGAGTACAATAAGTTGAAAAATATACATAGCAAGTTAACCTACCAGGAAAATTATAATTGGAGGTTGGTATTCAAATAATTATATGTAAGTAGGCATAAAATATTAGGTTTCTAAAGCAAAAATAACTTCGACATAATAATATTTGGTGCGCCATTGAATGCAATTGAACCGTTTACGTTGAACCACGTCAACATTACGGCACGAGCTGTAATTTAATGAGTGCCGACAGCACATTAAAAGTGACAAATACTAATGTTAAATAGCATAGTCGAGTTTAATTTATCAGTTTACAGTTGGTCACGATGCCACTGATGTAAGTAACTGAAGATATGACAGTTTTCATTGCTTGTAAGAAATTTCAGTGAACACTAGTATATTTTTATTCTAGAACGAGTATTATCAATCCTGTGAAGCCGTTTGTATAGCTTTGCACCTTATACCACTAAAATAAAACTACTCAATGCTATAATATTAAATAGAGGTTTTTTTTTGTTTTGTTTGTATGTTTGTGTGTAGGGGGTAAACTTTGGAACTACCGGTCGGATTTCAAATATTTAATAGTTAAGAAAAAAACTAAAAACACGCTTTTGTAGATAACATAAAGTAGAAAATAATGTTCAATAACTTTAAAATAAGAATAGAGATTACCAAAAAAAAATTGTAAAGAAGCGTGGGGTGTTTGATGTCAATTTTGTTGTAAATATTTTTGTTTGTTAAAATTAGCGACTTCATGAAAATATCTGATACAGCACCCCACGCTTTTTTACAATAAAATATATTTTTTTGTTAATCACTCTATTCTTAATTTAAACTTATTGTAAATTATTTTCTACTTTTTAACCGACTTCAAAAAAGGAGGAGGTTCTCAATTCGACTCTATGTACTTGACTCTGTGTACTTTTTTTATGTTTGTTACGCGATCATTCCGCCAATTATGAATTGATTTTTAATTTATGATCCTTTTTGTGTTTGGTAGGTCATACTTCAGAGGTAGTCCCCATTGAGATAAAATACTATAATAGTTCTATGGTAGTCCCATATAAATTTTATCGAAATCGGTCGAGGGGTTCAAAACAAATCTTCAATAAATTATTTTTAAATAAAAAAAACCGTCTTCAAACGGACGTAGGCGTGTAAGACGATCGTTTTCGAATTGGTGTGAAGTGTGTAGTGTGGTGGGTAGGTACCATAACTAAAAAGTTAGAAAAAAACAACCGATTTCGAAAAAAAAAAACACTACAGAGTGAAAAATAACTTTAATTTCGGTAGTCGGTGGAAAAAATTAAAATACGCATGCAAAGACTCCGACTTCCGAAATTAAAGTTATTTTTCACTTTGTACCTAGTGTTTTTTGGAAGTCGGTTGTTTTTTTTTATTTTAAAAAGTTTTTTTAGTTCGGTTATCTACAAAAGCGTGTCTTATTTGTTTTTTTAAAGTATTATTTATTTTCAATTTTTGAGTGCGGCTAACTACAAAAGTTTTTTTTTGGAACGAAGTTCATTTATGCTTACAGTAGATTGAACTGGCAGAAATCGTCACATAACGAAAAAGCGTAATGCCCCCTCCAAGCGACCTTCCTCTCTTACTCTTTCTTACTGTCTCTTTCTATTTTATACGGTTGTATGTGTATGTGAGTGTGCGAGTTTTGATATTATATCGTTGACCGTAAGCATTGTGTACGGTCTACGATATAACTTCAATTCTATACACATGTATAATATATCATTTAAACAATTTTTTTTTTGTTCTGAAGGGGATGAAAATGAGCTCAAAAATTCCGTTACATATACATAGACCCATAGATACATACCAAGCTAATAAAAGCGTATTAAAAATGTTTTTGCATTTCATAGCCCAATTCTTGAAAAAAGGCTATAGGCAATTTAGCATCACGGTAGGACCAGTAGGAGCCGACAAACATTTTAAAAAATCAGAAAGAACGCTAAGCGAAAACGAAGTAATAGCTCGGGCAGGCGGTGCGATGCGACGGGGTGGGGCGGGGGAACCAGAAATTTCATGCGGATGAAGTCGCGGGCAAAAGGTAGTCAAAAATACTCTGCTCTCCGATTCACTTTGCTTTTGGAACCTTAGAATTTGATAATCAACTTGAAATATAAAACTAACTTTTCTCCTTCAGGTTCAAACATCCTAAAGTCTCCGCGAGCGCGCCGCGTGCGCACCACATCAATGTCGCAGCCAAACAAACGTACCACCGCAGAGAGCATACTACACGCGGACAGACGGACCATATACACAGCCGGCCGGCCACCCTGGTACAACTGTACTGGGGGGCAGGAAGTCGAGCCCTTCCTTATTGGTAAGTCTGACTATCTTACCAGCCTGAAGTAGCCCAGTCGAGTCCAGTAGTATACTGCTACAAATATCTTTTGGCGCTCGAACTACCTTGACAGGAGGCGCTGCTGGTAAACATTTGTTCAATTGTTTTGTGAAATAAATGTAAAAAACAAGATGGCGTCGTTAGTTCCGATTTTGGCCACGCGCCAAAACAACCTGCTAGCGCTATAGATCCCAGAGTTTTTAGAAGCTTCAAGACTGATCATCGGTATCTCCCAGTTACATAAAATAAACTGTTGTCTACAATAAATATGACATGAAACATTAGCCAGCAGATTAACTGGTCAGTATCAGGATCTCAACAAACTAGGGAGACAGATCAGGATAAAAAAAATAAAAAAAACTAGTATATACTTACCTATATTCGCCCTGAATAAACAAAAGAACTATGTTGTAGGATATAATGTAAAAATAGCCATGAATTAAGTAGGTACAATTGACACCAAATATCATAATTTTTTGTGTCCATTATGTTGAAGAGAAAAACATATTCTAAGTAAGTCAATGTGCATGGAACTGTGGCCGTCAAGTTCAACCACATTATTTGTATAAACTTAGCAACAGTACACAGTGGTTTTATTTGGAGGCATTAGCCACAAGCCTCTCACCACAGTGGTTACATTGTGGTTTTATTTGAAGGCATTAGCCACGTGCCTCTCAACACAGTCGTTACATTGTGGTTTTATTTGAAGGCATTAGCCACGAGCCTCGCAAGACAGTGGTTACAATGTGGTTTTATTTGAAGGCATTAGCCACGAGCCTCTCAATACAGTGGTTACAATATGTTTTGATTTGAAGGTATTTGCGGCGCTAGCGCTTCGGGTAAGACGACCGTCGCCGCCAAAATCATAGAATCTCTCAACATACCATGGGTCACCATAGTCAGTATGGACTCGTTCTACAAAGTGAGTGCACTGATTTATATATCTAAGAACAGCACCCTAATTGCGTAACACACTTTCAATCGCAAACTGAATCATTTTGAACGATATTGCTAATCCATTGCTTCATAAGTATGTTTTTTCTCAACATCGTAAATAACGCAATGAATGTTATTGAGCTGTCAAAATGAAAGAAATTGCTACTGTTAGTGTGTCACGCAATTACCTCGCAGGTAGTGTTGTAGAATCATACGTATGTTATATCAGCCTGAAGTGTCATTGAAGAGTGAAGAAGTCATGTCAAGAAGTGCCACTGGTAGGCAAAGGCCTCCCTTCCGCTCTTCCATCCATCACAATCTTGCGATTTTTCTTCCCAATTCCTAAGGAATCCAAATTCAGGAGTTTAGAATGTGTGTTGTTATCCTAACTACTGTTCAAGGGGTATCCACAGTAATATTACGAGTATTAGTACATTACTGCAGCGGCCACCAAAAGAGGCATTGATGCACGAACGATGCCGAGGCACACATACGTAAGTCCATCAATGCCTAGTTGTGGCCAAGTCTTGTGTAGTACTTTTCTCAAATAATGGGCGAAAATACAATTACTTTTCAAAATAATGAAGAACAACGAACAACAATAATATATTTTTTCCCGCTTTAAAGTGTTCGTTTGTTTTTGTTTTTAATAAACAGCTTTCTATTTGCAACTCAGTTCGAAATTTAAATAAAACCTTTGATAAGTTACCTCCTTGGTTGCCATGTTTCGGAGTAAAAGATCGTTCTATTTTTAAATTACACGATAGATGAGTTTACTATGTCATTTTTTTGGCCGCTAAACCACGACAGATATGGATTTTCATACAACTTTTGCCGGCCGCTGCTCGCATGTATTTGGCCAGTACAGCAATTTCGATTGATCTCGAAGAAGGTTGTCATAATAATGCTCAAATTTCCAAGCATGATTGAGAAGTAAAAATTTGCGAAAGTAACTCGCCTGTCTGTTATCTTTTCACGCCTTAGCGGCTTAACTGATTTGAATGAAATTTGGCACACAGATAGACCATGACCTGGTTTAAGACATAGCATACTTTTTATCCCAGTACTACGTTCCCGTGAAATAAATTCTCACATGCGGGTGGAGCCGCGGGAAAAAGCCAGTATGTTATAATTATGGAAAAACCAACTAAATTACATCTTAACAATATGAATTACCGTAAGAGCAAAGCAATGAGCTGATTCACATTTATCTTTACTAGTGTTTAATATTTTTGGATTGCAATCTGACCATGAGGGAAACATTGCACGCTAAGACAAAAAACTTCAGATTACAAATTGTAAATATTTGAGAAAACTCCACGTTGATTCTGCATTATGAACGGCTGATAGATAACACATTACAATAGTCTCGGTGTTCAGTCATTAAGTAATAACACAACATACACCACCACGCCTGTATGCCTGACGGGTTAGGGTAGGCAGGTAGGTTTGGTACCCACAAAAAAACATCACGAAAATTACAATTAAGAATTTAATTGAAACAGAAATTCTCGTTTTAGTATTCTTGCTGACGACATAGAAAGAAAAAAAATTTTTCCTCTAAACGTGACGCATAAGAAACGCACATAAAAACGCAGTGCGCCGATAGGGTTCCCCGTCGGCAAACATTAAGAACTTACATACAACCATTCATCCCCTATTTACTCAACCCATTTTGGGGGTGAATTTGCAAACATCCTATTGCTCACTTTCGCTATGTATAAAGAATTCTTGTGTTCATGTGTGATGTGCATGAGAGCAAATAAATAAATACAATTTCATGCTTTTAGAGCCAGAGGTTTAGGCTTAGCGTTGTCTGTCACTGAATGAATGTAAGCTTTTTATTAGTTGGATTCCTACAATTTAAGATTTTAATTAGTTAGATTCCTACAATTTAAGATTTTTATTAGTTGGATTCCTACAATTTAAGATTTTTATTAGTTGGACTCCTACAATTTAAGATTTTCATTAGTTGACTTCCTACAATTTAAGATTTTCATTAGTTGACTTTTTACAATTTAAGATTGTAATAAGTTGGATTTTTACAATTTAAGATTTTAATTAGTTGGACTCCTACAAGTTAAGATTTTTATTAGTTGGGTTCCTACAATTTAAGATTTTAATTAGTTGGACTCCTACAAGTTACGATTTTTATTAGTTGGGTTCCTACAAGTTAAGATTTTAATTAGTTGGGCTCCTACAAGTTAAGATTTTTATTAGTTGGGTTCCTACAAGTTAAGATTTTAATTAGTTGGACTCCTACAAGTTAAGATTTTTATTAGTTGGGTTCCTACAATTTAAGGTTTTAATTAGTTGGACTCCTACAAGTTAAGATTTTTATTAGTTGGGTTCCTACAAGTTAAGATTTTAATTAGTTGGACTCCTACAAGTTAAGATTTTTATTAGTTGGGTTCCTACAAGTTAAGATTTTTATTAGTTGGGTTCCTACAAGTTAAGATTTTTATTAGTTGGACTCCTACAAGTTAAGATTTTTATTAGTGGGGTTCCTACAATTTTTTACTTTACTGTCTTGTCTTTGAACAGTCTATATTTTTGACGGTGACAAAGTCATGCCCACCCCTCCTATACCAAAGGCGTATATTTGACACATCTTCTTACAAAAAACTACCCTAACACCATACGTTAAACCCAGGTACTAAACGAGAAACAGCACCAAGCGGCGACGCGCAACGAGTACAACTTTGACCACCCGGACGCGTTCGACATCGAGCTGCTACTCTCCGTGATACAGCGCCTGCGCGAGGGCAAGAAGGTGGAGGTGCCCATCTACAACTATGTCACCCACTCTCGGGAGAACAGGACTGTGAGTATGTGCGACTTCTAGCTTGGCAGCAACGAGGCTTCTTATGGAGCAGTGAGGGATCGCCACAATCGTGGCAAGTGGGAAGAAGATTGATTATTCCCGTATGTTTTTATTAATATATAGTATAACATCACGCTTACATTGCCTGAATGGGTAAAGTAGACGTGGTCACCCACATTTCGCCAGTTAAGCTGCAGTCCCATGTAACACGGAGCGAGCTTATTGCCTTCAACAAAGCTCGCATTTAGACTCCGGGCTGCTGCTTATAAAATCCTGATGGAACCCAATAATACTTTGCTACCGACCTGGGTATCCACAGGACTCCATGCTCAGCAGTCACAGCACAGTTTGTTATTAGCAAAAAGAGTGATGTTTGTACACCTATATTGTAATTGACAGTTCACATTATCGGTGCTCAGGCATAATAGGGCGATGCTCTTACTATAAAATAGCCTAAATAATGTCTTACAAAACCAACCCCCGACCAATCAACCAATTTATTCCTCATAAAATAATCACAGAATGTTTCACAGTCCGCCTTGTCCACAGAAAACAATGTACGGCGCGAACGTGATCATCTTCGAGGGCATCCTGGCATTCTACAACGCAGAGGTGACCAAGATGCTGGACATGAAGGTGTTCGTGGACACCGACGCGGACATACGACTCGCTAGGAGACTTAGGAGGTGAACATGACATAAAATCACGCCTGTAATCCGCGATGGGTTAGGCAGAGGTGTTCGTTATAGTTTGTTCTGTCATAATAAAAAGTTATTTGTGTATAGAGCAAGCCTAGAAGTAGTAAGTAGGTAGTTGAGGAAAAATAATAGAATCAACAAATAAGCAGGAGGATAAGGATTTAGCAGTTCGCAGCATGGGAACTGAACTAGCATAGTCAGCATATAATGTTCCCACTGCTGGGACACAGGCCCCCACTCTGTGCGCGGGAGAAGAGGGAACAGAACTAGACTGTAACTCCTTTTATTGAAATAATAGGCTGTTTTGAGTTTTCTTCAAACAAAAATAATGTTGTGTTTTGATTAAGCACTAGGGCCCGTATTAATAAACGTTCCTCAGCCCAAAAGCTCGCACTTGATAACAATCTTGAGGTCACGGTCGTATTAATAAACATAATAATTGTTGTACTCCAGTTACGGCTTGAGTTTACGTTATCAGTCGAGTGGTGGACTGATTAATAAACGAAACTCTACACTTAAAGTATACAATAGGCGACTCGAGATACTTAAATCTGAGTGTTGTAGGCAGTCCTTGACATGAGGTCGTGATTAGTAGCGCGAAACATGGAGTTTGAAAATATTTTTGGTATTTTATATATATATATATTCTAAGGAATAAGACCAGGAGTGATTTTTTTAAAAACAATTTTTAATACTACCTGACAAAATAAATTCAACACAAACAACTTTACAACAAAAATGATTTTACTTCTAAATTAACTAACACACAAAAGTTATACAAAACTAATGAATCTAAATAAGACCTAGAAACGATCTATCTATGACTAAACAATTAGCAAAAGTTAGGTACAATCGGACAGAGTAACGACCTATCTCAACGAAAGCGAGCGCAAAAAAGGGGCGAGCCCGGGTGAGGCGCCGAGTTTTATTAACTCTCCCCACCCTTGCCGTTCCTACTCCTACACGGCCTCTCCTGACAGGAGTCCGTCCTCGGGCTCCATCTTCTAACTCTGGAGGTCAGTCTCCAGGGTCGGCAACGATATCTCTGGACCTTCATCACCCGATGAAGCGCTGAACGGGACTGGAGGTTCTTCGATGCGTCCCTGTGTCCCGGACGTGCTAGGCTGTGGTTCAATCGCAACATCAGGCGTCTCGACTTCGGAAGGCTGGACGACGACGCTTGGAGCGGTAGACTCCTCATTACCGACGTCCGATTCTGTAACAAGAATAAATCACAGCAAAATACAATGTTCACACACAAAATAAAACACGGAGGCTCCATGTGTCCTTCTTGTCAAGTTACACAACTATGACACATGATAGCTAGGCTCAACTAGCTAAACCTAAGCACAGGGTAAAAAAACAAACAAATATCTGTATCGATCACCCGGGGCAGTTCCCGTCGGGGGAGTGCCACCTCACGACTCGCTAGAGATCTACGCGGACTTACGTGAGACATAGCTTTGCGTGTGTGAAACGATTCACATAAAAGTATGTTTCAACCCAAACTGTCAAAATAAAATACACAGAGACCATGTTCGTCACAGAAACATGTCTCGCACCACGACTCGTTAAGGCCAACCTTTTGGCATAACCCTGCGTGTACCACAGCTCCAGGACCATGTCCGAGCACAACAAAATAAAAACACAAACCACCCAAGGCATGTTCCATGTACTAGGATCGCATGACTGAGCGCACTCCAAGACAGCATCCAATAACATGAAACCAAACCTCACTTGAAGTGTATCCGTCAGTCAGGATAGTATATCTGAGTACGAGGACATCCGAGACAGAGGCTATCCCAACCGCAAGACAAAACTTCCCTTATTGCGTTTTATCCCTTGAGAAAACACACGGTAAGTAGGTACGTAGTACATAACGAAATACGTACTCTTAAAACAATTACACAGGACAGAGACCACCAATGGCATGTCTACAAATCATTAAGAGGAAAAACATCAAAGCGATGACTTAGATCACTTACCAAGGAAAAAATCGGCACACACATCAGGAGTCCACTCTCCATGCCACGGAATCATATACTCCGCGGCTGCTTGCGTCGTTTTCCCATACGAGCCGGCCAAGAGCTGAAGCTCGTAACGACCATGTAACAAAGCCTTCACCACACGGTATGGCCCTCGCATGCAGGAATCCAGCTTCCCAGTCGACTGCGCCTGTTTTCTAACAAAAACCAATGAATTTATTTCGAAAACGCGCGGTGCCTTGCGTCCTTGGTTGACGTAAGTATCTTGAGCTTCACGATTTAAACGGAGACGATCAGACGCCCTCTGCCGACGCATCTCACGAAGAGCCTCGCTGTTCGGACTGGAACCTTCAATAGCCACGTCACGTACCAAACTTCGGATGAGTGGAGTAGCCGCATCGATGCCAATCAGCAGGTTAAGAGCAGATTGTTGTGTTGTTCTGTGCTTGGTGATGTTCAGAACCAACTGGAGCTTCCACATGACAGTCGGCCACCTCTGCTGTCGATGATTGCATTCGATACGTACCATGTTGAGTACCGTGCGACAATAACGCTCCACCTGCCCGTTGGATTGGTGCATCTCGGGCGTTATGAGATGCGTGTCGCAGCCCATATCCGTAACCCAGTTGAGGAAGTCCGCACTTTGAAACATCCTACCTCTATCAGCTACAATTAACTTAGGTGTACCAAAAAGTGAAATTAAATTAGTGAAGTGACGTTTTAACCCGTCAGCATCCTGACGGTACATAGGGTATAATAGAACAAACTTAGAAAACGCATCGACTACGATAAGAACATAGCGATAACCATCTGCTTCAGGTAAAGGACCTAGAGCATCTAAATGGATAGTTTCGAAGGGAGAGTCTGGTTTTTCGCAATAGTGAATGGGTTGGAGTGGGGCACGGGCGACTTTTTTGTGTGAGACACACTAAACAATGTGTTACATATTTGAGAACAAAAACTCTCAAGCCTGGGAACCAGAAATGTTTAGTAATAAGATCGACTGTCTTATCTACACCGGGATGGTCATGTTCATCATGGAAAATACGTAAAAGACTAAGTCGATGACCTTTGGGGATAAAGCAAAGCAGTTTAGGGTTTTCACCAGTAGGTGTAGACTTGAAGTTCAAAATGTCATTTTTAACGACATACCGGGAAGAGTCCAACTGACCATCGGATAAACTCTGGATGATAGATCGAGTCTCTTCATCAGAGGCTTGAGCAATTTGAGCTCAGTTCAAAGGCTTTTGAATGGAAATTACGTTGACGGGATTGCGACTAAGATAGTCAGCATGGGATAGAAGGGAACCTTTACGGTAATCGAGGCGAGAAATCTTTCCTACGTTGAGTAAGTTTGAGTGCGTTGCAATCGGTAACTACGGTGAAATGAACCCACACAAGATAATGCCGGAAATACTGAAGAGCTTTAACGACAGCAAGCGTCTCCAGCTCATACGAGTGGTATCTACTCTCAGCCCCCTGTGTAAGCCTGCTGAAATAAGATACCACACGCTTGCGATTACCCTCATGTACTTGCATCATGACTGCTCCATAGCCAATAGAGCTCGCGTCTGTGTGGACCTCTATTGGTAACGAAGGATCGTAGATAGCCAGTACTGGCTCACTCGTTAGACATCCTATAATGTACTTTCGAGCAGCCTGTTGCTCTGAACCCCAGTTAAAGGGAACCCCCTTTTTAGTCAACGCAGCAATACAAGCAGTTTTCTGGGCAAAGTCAGCTATATAACGTCTAAAATAGCTGGCTAAGCCCATGAACTGGCGGACCTGTTTTACATTTTGCGGTTGAGCTGAGTCAATCATAGCCCTTACTTTGTCATGACTCGGCCTAACCTGATTTTCACTAATGGTCCGCCCCAAATACTCAATTTCCGTGGCTAGGAACGAACACTTCTTCAAGTTAATTGAGAAACCAGCCTCAGTCAAGGTACGAATGTACCCTACGAAGTAGAATCAGGCCCTGGCAAAGGCGAGGCCCTAGACCTATCCTCTAACGCTTTAAGACGCGTTACCATAGCCTGCATCTCGAGCCGCAACTTAAAACTTTCGTCAGGCGATCGCTCGCGGTTTCTACTATCACGTCTGTCGCGACTATGACGATTGGAACTACGAGTATCGCGACGATCCGCACTATATTCACGCTCACGATTCGACATGACGAAATCAACAAAAGTCTAAAGTAAAAAAAAAAAAATGAACCGCTATGACACACAAATGATGACACGAAAAACTAATCAAAAGCACTTACTAATCACCATAAAACACTCCAGCAAAAATCGTACTACCTGAGGGTAGCTGAACAAAACCGAACTAAACGACAAAACTTCTAGAATAAAACTAACTGATAAGCACTATCCTTTAACAAAAATAACAGTGGGCAATTGGGAAAGAATCCCACGCCTGATCTAAGGAATAAGACCAGGAGTGATTTTTTTAAAAACAATTTTTAATACTACCTGACAAAATAAATTCAACACAAACAACTTTACAACAAAAATGATTTTACTTCTAAATTAACTAACACACAAAAGTTATACAAAACTAATGAATCTAAATAAGACCTAGAAACGATCTATCTATGACTAAACAATTAGCAAAAGTTAGGTACAATCGGACAGAGTAACGACCTATCTCAACGAAAGCGAGCGCAAAAAAGGGGCGAGCCCGGGTGAGGCGCCGAGTTTTATTAACTCTCCCCACCCTTGCCGTTCCTACTCCTACAATATATATATATAATATTTTTTGAATTAAGAGTACTTTGACAATATCATTTACCAAAAATCTATGTACGGGATGCCTCGAACCCTTTTGAGTTACCAAGTGAACATTTATAAAAACGATTCAGATTTGTCAAGAGTGTTGTATAGAGTCACATTAATAAAAGACTCCAGTAACAGAGATCTTCCAATTACCCCAGAAATAGCCGTCCTATTAACTTTAAGGCCACGACCCACTGACCTCTTATGCTACAGCATCATTTCAGGTAGGTAAAATAATAATAAAAAATGCCTATGTAAAATAATATTGTAAGAACATTTCTATAAGTAACATATATTTAATTACTATTTATAGGTTTAACGCATAAAGGTCCGCCTATGTACTTCTTTAGTTGAATAAAATTTAATAAATAAACTTTAAAAGTAGTAGGTCTATAGTACCTTATAAATTAAATTAATCTAATATTATTAGAACCAAACTGATCCCAAAACAATGTCGCAGGGTTAGCCATTAGGCTTAAATTACCCAAAATACGCGGCGCCCACCTACACACACACACACACACACGCACGTACCTGACATTACACTACACTAGAAGCGCGCCTGTTTGCCTTTTTGTTTATTATTTAAACCAATGTTCTCTTACTAACTTCTATCACAAGCTTTTCCTTGCTTAAAAGGAGACTCCAAATCATCTAAGTATGTAACGAGAATTTGACAACACGGTTGGCGCAGTGGTTAAGCGATTGATTGCTGCGTTACGTGTCGAGGGTTCGATCCCCGCAAGGAACAAATATTTGTATGACCTGCAAGTAGTTGTTCCGGGTCTGCCTGTTTGTGTATGTGAGTTTAAATGTTTGTAAACGCACCCACGATACAGGAGAAATTCCAAGTGTGGGGCAACCTTTAAAAAAAAAAGTTAATAGAAATAAATATTTTCATTAAAAAAAATACTATTTCTGTACACAAAATACATCAAAATACCTCGAAGAGATCAGGCTAGTACAAACAGAACTGTTTAGAAACTTGGAAGTGATGGACGTTGGCCTGGACTCACGGGGCTAGAATTTGTACCTACTAAGTTGTGTAGTAAGCATTTTTATCGTATTGGGAAATAAATACATTAACATTATTAACAATTTAAGGCTGTCTTAGGTAGAAAATCAACTTTAGAACTTGATACAGCGTTATACATTAAAGTTTTAACAAAATACAAGTATTTCAATAAATCTTACGACACAGCAATAACGAAATGTGATGAATGTTATTCTAATCTTTTGTCAATGTGACGTCATCGTTTACGAGATCAAGACATCAAGTCAAAGAGAATTAAACATTGCATCAAGTACAGCGCATTGAGGAGCTGATCTTGGTAACTGAGATACTGTTTTCAAATGTTTATTAATTAGCAATGATCTTGAGATGCTGATATCGTAAGAATGGCGTATCAAATGATTACGCACTTGAGGGACGTTTATTAATACGGGCCTAGGGGGCGTACATTAATTACGTTAGGCGTTTACAGGGGGGAGAGTGTCCAGCCGAATCTCACCCAATCTCACGTGGGGGAGAGGGGGGCCTCGGCAGATATCACGTAATTTTTTTTCCACAAGAAACAGCATAATATTGCGAGAAATCTGGGTTAAATTTAATGAAAATGTCTCTCCACTAAAATAAACTCTCTTAAAATGAATGATGATATTCAGGGAATTTCACGGATTGTATCAGTAAACAGATTTAGACTACGTTTTTAGAAATCTTAAACACTAATCGTAACTAGTATTAAATAAAAATAAAAAAATAAATGTTATTTTTAATAAACCCAGCGCAGTTAAACTCGGATTAACTTATTTAGATTAAAAGTATGCATTTTGAAAAATCTCACGTGATATTAGGGGAGGAATGAGGGGGTCGAGTGAAATCTCACGACATCTAACCAGGGGGTGAGGGGGAGTCGAAAAATTGCCAAAATCACCTCACGTAATTAATGGATGCCCCCCTAGGAATTCGGAAGAAATGAGCCATATTTATGTCACCGTAACACACTAAACTAAACGCACAATATTATTTAATTATCATCATGTTTAATTAATGTCATGTTGGCAGTTTGCCAAGTTAGTATCGAGGCAGGTGCTCCCAACAAATAATTTATGACAACAAAAGTTTATTGAAATAATAGTAACTTGCTTATGAAATGGATCATTTTATTGTAAACTAAAGCAAAATCTATATTAAAGTTCGTTTCCAGTTCAAAGCTCTTTCAACCTTTAGTTTTGCGATTTATTCAGAATCCATTGTCCGCCTGGAGTCTGGAGCACAGAGCTAGTGTGGTGATCAATGCCTCGTGCCTTTTCTGTGTGACAAGTGGCCTTTTCCTAGTAGGGCAAATAGACTGGTATTACTTTTATTATTTAACTTATCCATACTTATATTAGAAATGCAAGACTAAAATGTGACCAGTGCGTGTTGTCAGTGATGACTTATGGCACTGAAACGTGGTCGCTCACAATGGGCCTTATTAGAAGGCTACAAGTCACCCAAAGGGCAATGGAGAGGGTTATGCTTGGAGTTTTCCTACGTGATTGAATCAGAAACGAAGAGATCTGTTGGAGAATCAAGGTAACCGACATAGGCCGAAGAATTGCCAAACTTAAGTGGCAGTAGGCAGGGCACATTGCTCGTAGAACAGATGGCCAATGGCGCCGAAAGGTTCTGGAGTGGTGACCGCGTACCGAAAAACGTAGCGTTGGATGGCCTTCCACCAGGTGGACCGATGACCTGGTGAAAGACGCAAGATTCCGCTGGATGCGAGAAGCACAGATGCGGTCGAAGTGCCGGTGCTTGGGGGAGGCCGATGTCCAGCAGAGGACGTCTTTCGGTTGAAATGATGATTATAATGTGAAAGTTAATCTGTCTGTCTTTTACCTATTCATACCTTAACGGCTGAAGGGAAAAATGAAATTGACAAAAAATAAACAATGAATTTGATGAAATTTGACACAGGTAGATCATGACCCGGGTTAGGACATAGGATACTTTTCATCTCAGTACTACGTTCCGTGGTACAATGTCCTACCTCCACGCAGACAGAAGCTAGTTTAGAATAAAGTACCTTTCCCATAGTTGTACAGCATTGAAATAACCCAAATGTCCCCCCACAGAGACATCGTGCAGCGCGGGCGCGAGCTGGAGGGCGTGCTGAAGCAGTACCTGACGCACGTGAAGCCGGCGTACCAGAGCTACATCGCGCCCTGCATGGCGCACGCCGACATCATCGTGCCGCGCGGCGGAGAGAACAAGGTCGCCATCCATCTCATCGTGCAGCACGTGCACAAGCAGCTGCAGCTGGTGAGCTAAGACACTACGTCAGATTGGTCTAATCGCACGCGAAACTTCATATTCTAATTATTTTTAAGTAAACAATTTGCTTCGACTTAAACTCGCACAGCCCCGCGGTACGGATTTTTAAAAGATGAGATGAATCTCGTCGTGGTGCCGTATTTGAAAATGTAAAGTTGTTCAACCCATTAAGTCTTAACTAATGACAATGAATCCATAATATACGAGCAAGTAATAGGTACGGTGGGCTGCATCAATTGGGTACCCCAGTTGTATTAAAATTAACTTTGGAGGGGGGTACCCACATCGTGACGCTGACTATACCATACATTTTATCGAGAAATAACTCATCATATTATGTCATTTAATTTAACCGCCCGCTTGAAGCGAGTGTCTAGTTAGAGTTACCAACATAAATTATGTCAAAACATTAAAGAAGAAGAGTAATCAGCTCTTTCACTCTAAAGACCTATATGACTCTTCTTACTCACTTCACTAGCTCTTCTATAGTTCGTTTGAGTCACGCGCCACGCCGAACCGCACGCGCTTCAAACCAGCCGCCTCGGCTCGCTCAATAGTCAATAGCTCTTTAGAAAATACAGCAAATACACTATATAGGTACTTCGTACGCAGCGGCATGCGTGTCACTTCGTTAAAACCACTGAAAAGTACCAAGTTTTATTGTTTATTTTTATTACAATTAGAATTAGAATTTATGAGTAAATATAGAACAAAAATTATAATTTTTTGTTGTAACGATGTAATGTGATGATTACCTACTGATGATAATATAACCAGACGTGTACTGTTACAGCGCGGCTTCAAAGTACGTGAAAAGCTGGCGATCGCACACATCGGGCAGCCCGTGCCCGACTCACTCTACGTACTGGAAGAAACTCCTCAGGTATGTCACTAGAAGGGTTGCAAGACTTCAATCTATTTGTTTAGGTTTTACGTGGCGGATTATTATCGTCCTAATTATATATTTTATCTGAGGAACAAAATTGACTTGACAGATGTCATACAGAAAAACTTTCCAAAAACAATGATTGCAAATAAAAAAAAAAGTTGATTAAATTGATTTCTAGAAATCTTATCAGATACAAAATATTAACACGTACTTTTATAAAAGTAGAAACTATCACAATAGCCAATTAACATATACATTCACGTGAACATAAGTGGCCACTCACTCACCTGCCGGTCGATTCTGTAAAAAACTCACCGTGAAGACTTGCATGGAGTGAGCTGTCAGTGTCATCCCACTGATGCTAGGGATTGACCAACGTTACATTTACAATCATAATGGAGATTTTAATAATAATTTAAAACCAAATTATATTGATCATCATTTTATACTATTTCAAAGCTAGTATGTAGATAAGTGGCTAAACATTACTATTTACGGGGTTTTAAAATAAAATAGCAAAACAGAAATTCTGTTAGAAACACAATATAGTTTTTCTTTTTAGACGCTTATATAGAGGCTTTGAAATAATATAAAATGATCAATAGAATTTGCATAAAAAATATAATTAAAATCTCGATTATGATTGTAAATGTAATGCTTCGTCAATCCCTAGCATCAGTGGGATGACACTGACAGCTCACTCCACGCTCACTTCACCTAAGTTTTCACGGTGAGATGGTTACAGAATCGCAATGCTGATCGCGTTCAACTACCTACTGATTGTGTCTGCTTCGCGGTGGCAATAAAATCTTAGACGACAATTTTAACCGACTTCTATAGGCCAACCGCTTAACTGAGACGAGACTGAAACCGCTCAAGTCATAACTTCGTTGACTTCACAGTTATTGACTAAATGAAGAATCTAAGAGCATTATGTTGCTTTGCATAAATTAGGATGGCTAAACAAGGTTCTGAGTTAAAATTAAATGAAAGTCTGCAGATCACACAATTAAAATTTTCATTGTTTCTACGATAGCGGCATTCAAAAAATAAAAAGCCGTTCACTCAACGTACTATGTTAACTTTCAGGTACTAGGTCTCCACACATTCATCCGAAACAAGGACACGCCCCGGGACGAGTTCATCTTCTACTCCAAGAGACTGATGCGGCTGGTCATAGAGTTCGCGCTGTCTCTGCTGCCTTACTCCGATCATACCGTGGACACGCCGCAGGGCTTCAGTTATAAAGGTACGTTGTTCTCAAGAGGCTGATGCGGCCGGTCATAGAGTTCGCGCTATCTCTGATGCCTAACTCCGATCATATCGTGGACACGCCGCGCCGCAAGGCTTCGTTTATAAAGATAAGCTCTCACAGAAAGAAAACAAAAAGTGGTTGTAAAGGGATATGAATCACCAGTTTACTTCTCCTCATCTGGAGTCCCCCAGGGATCGCATCTAGGCCCAATTCTCTTTCTAATGTTCGTCAATGACATAGTTCTCTCAGTAAAATACAGCAATTGCTCTATCTTCGCTGACGATTTAAAAATCTATAAAGAGATAAACTCATCCGCCGACGTCCATTTACTCCAGGCTGATCTCGACGCAGTTCACGATTGGTGCCTTGAAAACCGCATGTCTCTCAATGTGAAAAAGTGCTACCACATAACATTCACAAAAAAAAGGAAACCTATTCCCTACGTCTTACGCAATCAATGGGGTAACACTTCAAAAAGTGAACACGATTCGTGACCTGGGAGTCCACCTCGACTCTAAACTCACATTCGTCAGCCACATTGACAATATCACTGCCAAAGCTACAAAAATTTCTGGCTTTATAAAAAGAATATGTCGAGATTTCCAGTCGATCTCTACGCTTAAGGTGCTCTTCAATAGTCTGGTGAGAAGTCTATTGGACTATGCATCGCCAGTTTGGAACCCTACTTACCGCGTTCACATAAACAGAATTGAACGTATCCAAAGAAGTTACACTAGATACCTTCGTTTTAGAAGCCCTAGCTGTCCACGGGATACTTCTTATGATCAAAGACTCGCTCATTTTAAAATGTGTTCACTTGAACAGCGAAGAGACGTGACGGACCAAATCCTTCTCTATAAAATCTTAAACGGTTTACTAAATTTTCCGGATCTTTTGGCTGAATTAAGTATAGCTGTACCGCGACAGAATACCATTAGATCTAGTCGCGAAACCGTTGCCTTTGCCATAACTGCAAGTCGTACTAACCTTGGTAGCACCGCACCCATGAACCGTCTAATGGGAAAGTACAATAAAATCGTTACACGAACCAATAGCATCGACATCTACTCTAACCCTTTGCGACAATTCCGATCGACACTTCTAACCAGCTCGGAGTCTCGAGTAACCAGCTCTGAGTCTCGAGTCGTCTGTGCGACACGTGCCACCCTTTAGTAATTGTATTTAAGACTCCTTTCCCTCCTTTACCAGCCTTCTTTTTGTTGTTTCTTGTTATTATTATTGTATTTTCGATCGTATTTGTGAGCATTGCTCATTTGAATTCTAATTTTACCTTAGTTTATAACTTTTAAGTAATTCAACTAGCGATGTCTTGTATGTACAGACGCCAGCACATCAAGCTACTACAATCTGTCAAATTTCTTTAATAGATTTTCAACTTTATCGCTAAAGCATTAAGGTTCAAGGTTGATTGGGAAAATTTGACAGTTTCGGGTAGCTTGACCTGCTGGCGTCTGTACTATTAATTTCTGTGCTAGTGCTGTGCACTTCTGTAAGTGACGAATTCACAATTCCTAAAACTGTATGTGTTTTTAGTTTATGTAAGTCCTAGTGAGTAAGTCGTTGAAGTGCCATATAAATAAATAAATAAGCTCTGGTTGCTTTTGGCATACAGTTAGGATATTTTTCTTCGCTTCGCGCTTGAATGAGCGGACGTGGTCACAATGAATTTTGTCCAATCTCAGGTATAGCCGTAGCTCGCCTCACGATTTCCCTCCATCTGGTTCTGTTAGATGACAGTCTGGCACATTCATTAACAGGGCCCTCAACCGCGGATTTAATTTGATCGGTCCACCTCATCGGTGACCTCCCGCGTGGCCTTCCACTCTGCCTTGCACCACTAGACGCTCTGGAGTCATATTCTGTCTCGAGACATGACCAACGAACTGCAGTATTCGAGACAGTATGTGCTAGTGCTGATAGACGCTGTTCGATGCCGAGTTCTTGGAGTATGGAGCAGTTTGTGCTGAATTCCGTCCACGAGATCCCAAACAATCTTCTTACAGCTTGAATACTAGGATGTTAATCTTACTTTAACCCATATTTCTGCATAAAGTATAGAGGCACAAGAAACAGGGTGTAAAGTTCCTCCATAGAAAAGGGAGGATCCTCCGACCAGACGGGTGTCGTGTCTGGTGGGCAACTGCCCGACGATTGATGTCGGAACGTTGTATATTATGCTAATCGCGCCGTAAACTGTGCTTGTGCGATGCAGGATTTCCGTGACGTCAGTGTGGCGAGCAGCTCGCATGTGGCGATGTAGATACCGCTACAAGAACCTGAACAAGTAATCTAGCTTTTCGCAAAAGGTCTACGAGAGAGCCGTTCTGCGTTCTCCCAGAAAGCTGTGTTGGGTAAATTAGGTTAGGGTTAGCGCCAAAACGGTTCCCGTTTTATTTGTGCCAATATTATTAATTCTCGAAAATGTAATCAGGACTGTTTAAAAGAAAACAAAAATTCATTACTTTTAGAAACCCAAGAATAAGCTGACTTGGATTTATTTTTTTTCTGAAATCAGATCACAAGCATAAAAGCTAATAACATTGAAAATAACCTTTATTTCTATGTTGTTAAGGTCGTAAATGTGACGTGGAGAAGATCTGCGGCGTATCTATCTTACGAGCGGGCGAGACCATGGAGCAGGCGGTGTGCGACATTTGTAAGGACATACGCATCGGCAAGATACTCATACAGACCAACCAGCAGACTGATGAACCCGAGGTATAAAGGGTTTTTGTTTTGCAATTAATGCATTAGCCATTTTGGTCCTGTCTTTCTTTTTTCGACTGACCGGTTGGTGCAGTTGGTAGCGACCCTGCCTTCTGAGCCGCTGGTCCCGGGTTCGATCCCCGGACAAGTCAAACATTTGTGTGAATGAACATGTCTGTTTGACCTGTGTCTGCATGTGTATATGTATATTAGTCATCAGGTTTCCGTAGTACAGGCTCTACCTAGTTCGGGACCTGAAGACCTTGTAGTAGTCGTATTTTTTTTTTCCACAAACTGTCATTGTTTGTGAAACTGTAATGTGACTATTGATTACAAACTGTTTTGAGGGATTTGTAATCTACAGACAACATAATAAATTATTTATTTCTGTAAGTAGGTTTGTACAAACACTTTTACACGTCAATTATATTTTTTTCAAAATTAGATGATTTCGGCGTTTCCTATCTGACTACTCTGAGATGAAAGGCGAAACAAACTCAGAGGTCACAGTCTCTTTTAAAGTCCTGACAAACTTGGTCAGACCATGTAGATATATAAAATATAATGTAGGTATATAATATAAAAAGTACTGGCCAAGTGTGAGTTGGATTCGCATCCCTAGGGTATCCGTATCTGTACCATTAATATTATATTTATTATTCGTTATAATAAGAGCCATAATTACATATAATATGTAAAAATCTACTGGCTACTAATAACGGTTAAAAAAGATTTGTTTATTCACTTTTTAACATTATACGGCAAAAAATCTATTCTCTAAAGTATACAACTGCACGACAGTCATAGGCTCATCTCACAACTCCCTACATACTGACAAGATCTTCCGTTCGTTCGCGAACACAACACATTCAGGCTTAGCGTCCAAGAGAGCGTCGAGCGCATATAGTGTCCAAGGGACATACAGACGGACAGGACACTTGTTTTGAACAGTATTTTGTAGTTTTTTAATTGAACCATTTGCACTTTCCCCAGCTGTACTACCTGCGCCTGCCCAAGGACATCAAGGACTACCGCGTGATCCTCATGGACGCGACCGTGGCCACGGGCGCGGCCGCCATCATGGCCATCCGCGTGCTGCTGGACCACGACGTGCCGGCGCAACACATCAGCCTCGTGTCGCTGCTCATGGCCGAGATCGGCGTGCACTCCATCGCCTACGCCTTCCCGCAGGTATGACGAGTGACGTCTTAGGTCTTGCCCTAGCTTAACAAACTTGGCTTGTTTTGCCACAGACACATACAACATAGGCAGTGACAACGCTCTAGACAGCAGAACTTCTTATAAACCTGGATGTGCCATGTTGTATGTTCTATACGCCTCTGCCTATCCGGTGGGGACTGCAGGTGTGATTTTATACAGTTTTTATTGGAACAAAGCTCTTTAACGCAGCTTGCTACAGAACTTTTACACTTGTAGAAATCGTCACATGACGAAGAAGCGTTATACCCCCTTTATGCGACTTTTTATTATATACATATTATAATTTAAAGAGACACAGAGATGGACATAGTTTTCATGGTTTTCAAGGGTGCTAAAGCCAATAGTGAAGTCATAACGAAAATCTAATATGACGGCTAGCAAAATTTTCAAATTTTGCACCAAGATTGTCGTATTCATGGTTATCGAGGTTGCTAAAGCCAATAGTGAGGTTAAAATGAAAATCAAAGACGGTGGCTGCGAAAATTAAAAAAAAATCTCATCATACAATCTAAATCTCCATATCGAATTACTTTCGGAGTTGATGAAAAACCGTAAGGAACTTTGTTGCTAAAGGGGATCCACCGACAGTACCGACACCATACTTTTTTTTTTTTTTAAATTGGTCACCATTTATGTTTTTTTTTTCTTCTTTATAAATATCGCAATTGGTGCCACTTTATTCCCAATTAATAACTAGCCTTTATGTTATTTAAATAATACTTAACCGGTTTAACGTTTTTCTTACACACTTACACTTGTGCTGCAGCTTAAGTTGACTCACGCTGCACTAAACTACCTCCAAAAGTTTTTACTTAAACTCAAAGGGTTTTTATATGCTATTCATATCGCACCAGTGATATCAAAAACTTGGACAAATTAACTGTAGATTTAGTAGGTGGTAATCCGCAAAGTGAAACGAGAAGGTAGCTTAGACAACTTATATTTTGATAAAGACACGGATACGAATTAAGAAGACAAGGTAAACACGTACAAGCGCACCCGCTCGCAGTGCTCGCACGGACTGAACTGGCGGCGGGTTGGGTGTGGCTCCAGTGGCCCATACATCTATACTTACGTTATACGTATAGTTACTAATAACTATGAATCTAAAAAATATGAGCGCGTCGCTAACATTAACCTTATATTCATAATAACTTTGTCCACAGGTAAAAATAATAACCTCAGCGCTCGACCCGGAGATCAACGAGAAGTTCTACGTGCTGCCGGGCATAGGGAACTTCGGCGACCGCTACTTCGGCACCGAGCCCGCGGACGACGAGTGAGGCGCGCGTGTGGCCTGCGCCGAGTGTAGCCGCGCGTGTGGTCGGCGTAGCCACGTACGTGCTGCCGTAATGAGTGATCGTTGATGTGACGTAATTGTACGTCGCTTTGACGCAATTGTACGTTGATTTGACGTAAGTGTACGTCGCTACGACGTTTTGACGTAAATGTACGTCGCTATGACGTAGTTGTACGTAGCTTTTACGCAGCGTAAGCGTTTCCGCGTTTGCTGAGCGTGTACGCTGGACTAACGCCAGGCGCAAGCACCCTAAGAGTTAATCGTCTACGAGAATCATGGCAGGTAAGGTGTAGTTTGAGTGGTACTAACTGTGCTTCGAGCCCTAGTAAATCCAAGAAAGCATGAAAAGTTATTTATTTGCGATTGTATACATATTTTGGTTATGTAGTTGAGTTTTCGAAGTCCAATGGGTTTGAGAATGATTTATTTTCATGTTTTTTAACAGTTGACTAACATACTACAAGATTTATTTTTAAGAATCTTGCCTAAAGTATTCAGAAATCCCTTAAATTATTGTAACAGCTTCGTGTTTTATTGGTACCACGACTTATACAAAATTATATAAACGCAAGTCCTGAAAGTAGTTTGCTCATAATTGACGACTGAATCCATTTCAGTAACTATTAACATAGGTATTTTTTTCAAAAATTATGTATTTTGCAATACTGACCGCCGATTGAGCCAAAGAAAATTATATCTTATTTCAGGGCAATAAGACTCCATTTTAAATGCATAAAGTAATGCTAGGGTCAACACGATTTTCTTAATTATATTATTTAGCTTTAAAAAAATACATTTTGGTCATTGTATAATGTTTTTAACTCAATACTCTAATTGGGGGTATGAGGTCTTGCGTTAATTATGTTACACGTTGTATAGAAAGAATCCACTTGAATTATAAGTACATATTTATAGAAAAGTGTTAGAGCCACGGTAAAGACGATTAACTTCTCAGGTATGAGGGGCTTCTTAAACTTGCAGAAATTGTGTAGAAATTGCACATAACACTTTGTATAAAAAAATATAATAAAATTCGGCAAAAAAAAAATACATGGAGTAGTGAACAAATGGAGTCACAATGTGAAAAAAATACTCCCATGCTATGTAGCGCGCGTCAAATTAATCTTCTGCCATTGGATGGTCGCTAGTATCTCGTCATACAGCGTGATCCTGATTGGTCGCCGCAACTTGTCACGTGTCTATGTATTTCTCCATTTGTTACCTAATCTATGGTAACTAATACTAGTGAATATTGTCGTGGACTGGCCCTGTATTTATTTAATAATCGTAATGTTTACTTAATGTATGTAAGTGCGGCATCTTGCTATGGAAGTAGTGGTAAGTTTTTAGTACCTCAAGTGTATTCCCGTCCAATAGGTAGGAGTATAGTTAACACTGCCATCTCACACTTTTTAAACTTAAAATACGCGGAAAGCATATTCATGCACGACAAACGAAGTATATTGTTATGCATTACGCAAGTGTATGGACTCACACACGTGCTTTCGTAAACGCACAGTCCTGTAAATGCGCACACGCATCCATAAAGCGGATCTACTATCCTTCATTCAGGAAAACATAACGGTGAAATAACTATAGTTATTGCATTAATAATTATAGTTATAACATAGGAATGTTATCCTAAATGCAGTAAAGATCCTTTGATTCACTGCGACAACATTGTTATCAAACTTAGTACCTGTAGCATCTCACATCATACACGGAGGCACTAAAGACGTAACGTAACGGTTGTATCACTTCTAGTCCTTACTAACGTACGAGTAGATCTCCATTCTGTAGTAGCGTAGCGTAACGACATAAAACATACAGGGTTATTGGTAATATGTCGGCAATCTATAAAGGGGGGGGGGTTGTCATTTGCAATCAAATAACCCCTTATGACCCCTTTGCAAATGTCAACAATTTCCGAGTAATTTGACATTTTATATTTTTTTGGCGGTATACAACTTGGAATATGTATAAAAAAACAATGCATGTTTTTTATTATTATTATCTTCTACTACAATACATAATAATAATCAACTATAAAATGACATTTATATTTAATATTTTTTTTTAAAACAAGGCACACAATTTTCATCGTTTTGAGCAGGTTATTTGACTAAAACGGTCGATTTCTTCAAAAAAACGTGGATATAGTTTATCGACAGAATATTACAAAAATATGTACAGCTCCTCAGCTATCCAACGAGATACAATAAGACACAAGAAGCCCAATTCCCGTAATTAAAAACGTTCAAATTCAAGTCGCAATCTCATCTCAGCGACAGTCTAATGTCAAAAATGTAGGTAAACGCTATACAATTTTTGACAGATTGACACTGAGATTAGAATGCGAACGTTCTTAAAAATACGGGAATTGCCCCTCAGATATCTTCAAAAAATATAAAATATCAAATTACTGGAAAATGGTTGACATTTGTATAGGGGTCATTTGGGCAACCAAACATGACCTCCCTTACATCCCCTTAATGGATTACCGACGTATTACAAATAACCCTGTATATTAATTTGGACATGGGTTACCTTCTATTTCTATTCAACTTTGTGCAAAGATGTAGCAGCAACATGATAATGTGCCACTAGAAAGATGTTTATAATGTTTAGCGATGACTGCACAGTCTACTATAGTGCTGTAATAATGTAACCGTGAAAACTTGGGTGAAGTGAGTTGACAATAATGTCAATCCCTAGCCAGCTCACTTCAAGCATACTTCACCTATGTTTTCACGTATTTTAGAGATTAGAGCGGCTGGATATGACCCAATGCTCACTAGCAAGAGTATATGAAATGTCATCAAGTGAAGCTCTATTTTAATGTCTACTCCATAAGATTTACTTTGGCTTGTTAGTAAAAATATATTACTGAGCTTTCCTCTCCATATAAAGCGCTACAGAATATCTTTTACATTCTCATTTAATCTACAGCTCAGCATACACAACCCATGTCCAACATATAAGCATAAAAACGTAATATTTATTTAAAGGCACGTGCCTACAAAAGCACTAAAGTCACGGGTAACCCTCGGCAAGCTAAAGTCACAAAATATCGCGTCGCCAAAGAATAGTTCCTAGAATGAACTAAAATGTAATGTAGGAAGCAATCAAATTGACATTTTATAATTATCTTTTGGGGACACACGACTGACTCTAATGCTATCACTTTCAGTTTCATGGTTGCATCCCTCTCACACGTGGTTCAAAAACATCTTTACTGCCAAAGTGGGATTTGAACATGTTTAGTAATGTCAGTCGCACGCTCCCAAGAGTCGTAATTATAATTTGTCTAAAGTCGTACTTCCATAGTAACTTGTCCAATCGGCTGATATCCAGACTGTTATACTAAATCGAATTACAGTGACTGAGTTTATTACAAGGGAATTATACAAATATATGGCTGCAAACGCGGGGGTTCGATTCGGAGGTCGGGCACATTGTCATTGGGTTTTTCCATCAAGAATTGGTCTGTGGCAGCCTGAACTCCGGATTTGATCCCGATTAATGTCAATAGGCTCGCGCCTATTACTTGGACCTTAAATTGGCGAGTGTATATTCCCCATTCTAATAAACACTGTCATATTCTATGTAAAATTAATTCTTGCTTTTAATTTATATAAATTGTAATTGCATAGAATAATGAATTCATCGATGTAATTTATTATTATTCATATAAATGTATAGGATTTCGTAATCTGCTTTCTACTTAAATGAAATGTAAAATTTTGCCGTATGAAACACAAATCGCCGCGCACATTTTCTCAAATGAATTTTATTTTATAGGTACAGTTGAGTAATCAGTGTTTTGAATCATTTAGTCATCGTGCATTTTGTCTTTGTCATAGCGATCATAGAATAGATCATACCAGCATAATATATTTTCTTACGAACTATCATAGTGATTGTGAAAAATATTGATTAGTGAACTGTTAATTTTGCCAATAATGGATCTTTCTAGCGTCTGTCTCGAAGCGCGAGGTTGTTTTTCCAATTTTTTTTAAGGTGAATAAAATGCGAAATATTTTAGTAGGTATTTTGTATGTAAACTTATGAGCCTCGCGCCAACATTATGTATAATTGAATACGTAGATCCATGAGACTTTTTGTCTTGAATGTTCAGACTAAGTTTAATTCCTTACTCGTACAGGATGGCAGGACATCGAGGCGAAACCTGTCACCATGGATTCAGTACATGATCCTGAACCCCCTACGTTAAAATGTTTCGACGGTTATTAAAAAAAAAAAATCTCTGCATACATTTTAGCCGCGAAGGTATTGCACTTTTCTATGAAACAGCAGTTTTTTTGGCGAAGAAATCATGTACTGAATTTATTGTTTCAGTTTGCGTGTCGAAGTCCCGCCACTCTGTATTTTTATCTACTGCCATTTTCTTTTCTCAGTATTAGGTTTTTTGCGGTTTTTCTATGCAATATTTATGAAAAACTATTTTATATGTATATAATAAAGGAATTGGCTTTTTTTTTTATAGAAGACCAAGGCTTCTATAAGTAAATGCAATCATGATATTATTTAGCGTAATTTTAATATTTATTTGACAGTATTCGTGTACTGTGCTTAGTCGTAAGTTTTAGTTAGTACACTTGACACTTAATGAATGTTCTTAATTTTTTTTTATTGTTGGCAATACCAAGTTTTTAGTTCTTTTTTAACGTAAAGCATTGGTTGTTGTGCCTCTCAGATGAATCGAGAGTTTAACTCGATTATTAATTATAGTTATAATAAAAAACCGCCAAGTGAACACTTGGACAAATTAACAGTCGCTGTCGGCTTATGTTCAAGAAATATTTGACTCGAATTTAAACGCTTACAATTATTGACAACGTGTCCCTACACTACACAAAATAATATGAAATATAATGATGACATGCTTCAAAGCTTGAGTGTTTGAACGACTAGCAACTGTGAACGGACTTCCTACAAATATTAAATAACATATTTTGTGATAAACTACTCTAAATGTTAATGTATAATTTGAACACATTTTAGTATGCATATAAGGCGGAAGTCCGCAAAATTAAAATTTTCTTATGATATTTGCAATTGCACCTCAGTATCAGGTTGTATGTTGATCTAAATATGATTCGCGGCCGTATCAAGTATTTATGTATAGAATTATAATCATAAAAATGATCAGTACATCTAAGTTCATAGTACCCATATTATTATTATTACTATTTCATGAAACCATGCCATTTGAGGCCAATTCTAATTTAAGGAGTTGTATTCCTGATTCTAATTATTATAATTCTGTAAAGTCATATTTTGTTACTGGCAACATACAACTTTTAATCGACATACAAGCTGACACTGTCCTGCAAATTGCAAAAAACGTATTTAAACTTGAATTTTTCGGGCTATCTTAGCGCATCCCCCTTTTCGAGTCTTTATATTTTTTCTTAAATGTTGTTAGCGTTCAAATAGTCAAAAAACATGTCTCAAAAAAACAATATTTACACAATATACATAATTGCACAAGCGTGTGTACAATATATACATAAATTATATCTAGCTATTGTATAGATGTAAGTCGCTGTGAATATTAACTGGAAATACAAGAAATAATCTGAAAACATAATAATGAAATAAAACAGATTGAAATCATTATTCCTTGTTTTATTGTAATTTTCTTGAGATCACCCTATTTTGACCAACATTTCATAAAGCTGGACCTAATCTATTATTATTAAATAGTCTGTGTTTTTAAGTAAAACAAATGGCCTCGTTATTTTTGTACTTCTCCTATAAGATAAATAGATTTAATGGTAAACATTCAAAACAAACAAAAAACACACCCTCTTATAACAAAATAAATACAAGTTGTAACCGAAATAGGTAACATACAGGCAGTAACCACTTGTAGATACGTCATCTTTCATAAATGGTTGCAGGCATCCAAATGTCTCTGGAACACCACATCCAAGTGTTCGTACTTCGACGAAGGCACGTCGCCATGGGGCTGGTTCTTCCTGCAAAATAAGTAAACTCACAGGTTGGGTTTAGGAAAAGTAACTTTAATGCTCACACAAAGTTAAGTTTCAGCTACAAATTTAATAATAATGTATGATTTTCAATTACTAAGTACCTACTGAATGAATGAATGAATTGCACCGATCCCAGCGTGGTTTGACCAGACTATTAATCGAATGAACCCCAAGATTTGTACTAGCCCCTGAAGCCTCATGTATCATGGTGCTACAGGGACATGACCATTGCATATCAAGGAGTAGAGCGGGGGGCGCCGTAATGATAGGAAAGTCGTGCCCTCAGGATAGGAAGGATTGTGAGCCGTACCGGATATGCATCATAGAGTAGGCAATGGACTAGTGGAGAGACGGGTGATATTTATCATCATAAATTAATATTAATTAGTTGTTCAAAAGTCAACTTAATACTTGATATTTATAATGTGGTGTAATGTAGTGATGATTTTAGATACGGTTTTGTTAAAGAGGTTTCTTACTTATAGTAATCCTCGCATTCCTCCATGGAGATGTCACTGCTAATGATTCGGGAACCGAACCCGCTGTAGTAAGTTGAATAGCGTTGCTGCAAAACAGACGATAATTTAAATGAAGTTTAGACGAAAAAAACTTTATTTCGTTACAGTAAAGTAGTTTTTCGTAGTTAAAGTGAACCGAAGGGTACTTAATAATTTACCTACATTTTTGACCTTGATCGTCGGTAAGATGAGATTGTGACTATACTACATAAAAGTATAAAAAAAAATCAGGATATAAAAAATTGTCGATACAAATTATCGACTTTTCTTACTATTATCGATGCTAATGTAACATATAATTGGGTTTAATTTCATTACAAACGTTACTAAATTATACGAATATGTTAATATAAAATACATTTATTCTCTTAAAGGAGTACATCCCAAATCCATATCTGAACCAGTTTCTGAATCGCTAGAATGCTACACGAGTAGGTGAAAAATTGGATTTTATTTACTCACTATTATTTTAGATTAAGTATGTACAAATGTAAATAATGTTATGACATAAAATTAGACAATAAAATTAAAAGATAAATTAATGACGACACGGTTGGCGCAGTGGTTAAGCGATTGACTGCTGCATTACGTGTCGCGGGTTCGATCCCCTCACGGAACCAATATTTGTATGACCTGCAAGTAGTTGTTCCGGGTCTGGCTGTTTGTGTATGTAAGTTTATTAAATGTTTGTAAACGCACCCACGATACTGGAGAAATTCCTAGTGTGGGGCAACGTTTAAAAAAAAAAGTTTTATTTTAAAATATCGATAGTTTATAGTCTGTGGTCACGATGATTCATCGCCCATCACTAAATAGGTGATGCACATAAAGTATGACATTGTCAGATACTGTCTGTACTATTATGAAATTGAGGACTTCATAGTCGTGATTTTACTGACAGCTGTCGCAGAGATCAAGCTATCTTTTATGAAGTATAGATCTTGAACGTTTTCAACTATTGGCCTTCTGATGTGCTACCGTTCTAGAAGGATTAATTAGTAATGCCTACTTTTAAGAAGTGTTTTTAGTCTCACCTGCAGATGTTTCGATAGAATCTGTTCAGCGATGACGGTGCACGCCAGCCGCAGCGCTTTAGCTACAGCGTCGATATGTTTGACGTAAGTAGTGGCGAGCTCGCGCACGTCGCTGTCGCGGCGGGGAGGGAGCCTCAGGTTTATACCGCCAGGCGGCGTTGTACCCTGTGGAGATTTTGTGAAGTGAGAACCCGGTTACTAATCAGTTATGTTCTTAACTTTTTTTTGGTATAATTTTGCTGAAGTTTGGACTTATATTGCTCTGTAACACAACATTTGCCAACGGGCAATGGAGCGCAGCATAATAGGTGTCAAGCTTACAGACCGAGTTAGAAACACCACCCTGCGCTCCATAAGTAGCGGATGTCGGCGAAAAAACAGCCAGTCTGAAGTGGGAGTGGGGCGGACACGTCGCGCGAGGTGACCGTGGGGAAGGTGGTGTGACGATCTGATACGGTTTGCACTTTTCAGGGCCTTTATGGCCAGAGATCGCATAAGACAGGGAGGTTTGGAAGGAAAAGGGGAGGCCTTTGCCTAGCATAATATAGACCACCACACTATAGAGTATAGACTAACAAAATAAATTGCTGAACTGACACTGCTCATCATCCACAGCCCACTTCGCCCACTGCTGAGCATAGACTTCTCTTTTCATGTGCCCCTGTGGGGCGCGGGGATTGGCACATGATATTGTCCGTCCTCGGCCGATGACGGATTACGTGTACGCGAGCTGTGGCATTAGGTGTACCTACGCCATACGTTATTATGTGATTAGCTCTCGGTATCTGAATAGCTACCCACACAAAACCTTACCAGATTACTAAACTCATGCTAGCTACTCTGATTAAAATAAAAATAGCTAATCTTTAAACTCCCCAATTGACATGAGTTTCATAGTTTATTGGCAAAATCAATCAACCTTATCTTTTGGTTTAGTTTTCCCATGTTTAATTTTGAATAACGCCTCGTGCATACCTGGTCGACGATACATTTCATCATCAAGGTGAGAGTTCTGCTGTCATAATGGTCCCAGTCATTCGTCACCGTCACACCGCCGAGCATATTGTATCTGAAAGTTTACACATTATAAAAATAGTTCAATTTTCACACGAAGGTATCCTTGACTGCATCGTTGGTATTCTGTACAACGAGTCCTGGGTTCGATTCCCAGGTCGGATAGTGTGTCATTGGGCTTTTCCAACAAGAATTTCTCTAGTTGCCCATACCCTGGATCTGGCTGGCCTCTTATTACATGAGACTTAAACATAAATAGCGAAATGTGGGTACTATAGGTACACCTCTGCCTATTACTTCGGCTTCTTTATCATACAGGCGTGATAGTGTGTGTGTAGAAAGGAAGTACCTTTTAAATGGTCACTTACACGTTAGCCATATACATATGGTGCCCAGGCGTTACAGAAACCTTATAATATCGTTCCAAGTTATAGTTCTTCAGCAAATACAGACAACTGGTAACATCCCACATATAAGTATGAACCAAATCCCTTTCCTGCCACTGATGGTGTTGCCAACCTCCATAAAAGTTCCTATTATGGTAGTCATTATTATTATAGGGCATTATTAGAAGCTGGCATCTGTAATTTAGTCGGTCTTTATATTCTGCTGTTAGTTTTAGTAGTTTGGCGAATAGTTTTATTTCTCTTGAGACGTCGGTTTGGAAGGGAGTGTGGTATCCCTCTCTGTATGGCCATATTAGGAAGCATTCGGCGTTCAAACGTTGTGACATTTCTAGACATCTTTTAATTTGTGTGGCGGCTTGGATGAACGTGGCTGCGTCGTTGCTTGTGAACGCGCCGGATACATATCTGTAACAGTTAGTTTTTTTCAGAAATTGACTTCGATGTGAAAACTTGCCAGTTTCATTATCCTAAGTCAGTATTCCTATGTTCAACATTTATTCAATTTCCGAAAAGCAGCTTTATTTCAAATAAACCAATTACAGGCACTTTTGAATTGTCAAGTGGTCGGTCAGTAAGAAATATGAAGCTAGTTGCCCATTCCAAAGCGTAGTAGGTACCTATGGAGAATAACAGGCAAGAAATTCTATGGACACTCTTTTAAATCAAAATATTGTTACAAAAAAGTGGTTACATCATTCATGTTGAAATTATGCATGTGAGAACGATAATAAAAAGATAAAAACAATTCAGGAATTAAAATAAGCCGCGGCAGGTAAGAAATGACCAGTGCCTACTGACGGCGCCCGTTCACGAACATGACGTGTGGATGATCACCATTCAGCTCAACCATTTTTAAGGGAACTCAATGATCCAATACACACGCCACCACCAGCGACACATTTGAGTGAGCATGACATACTCTCAGCCGCCAGGGCACATTCAAGGCAGTGAAAGACCCACATAACATAAAAAGACATTTCTTCTTATCGGTTTATACATATAATATTATGTGTGTACATAAATGGTAAAATAAATAAATAAAATCAACATAATTTACACTAGAGTAAAGTTGATATTTGTTGACTTTACCTAGGATGTGAATGCAGATCGGGCGCTATCCACAGCAGCTTCACGTGGTACCTCTGCGTCAGGTCCTGTATGTACTCTGTGACGTCATCCCAGTGGGCCTTGTTCTCCTCCCAGCTGTCGGTATGGGGTACCAGGTCTGAGTCGAAGGCGGTCCAATACTTGATGCCTAGTTTGGTGCAGAGGTCGAAGATGGCCTTTATGTGTCGTTTGTGATTTTCCAGAGAATCAGTGTTGTCGTCCCAAGACCGGGAGTGGGTTGAACGGCCGAGTGAGTCTGAACCTTTGAAATAGTAAATCTTTTTCTAAATTAAATCTTAAATTCATTCCCTGACAGATAACGCGCAACCATTGTAAACCGCTGGCTCTAAAAGCTTGAAATGTTGCCCAAGTGTTTATTGCTTCAACTTTGCGTGAAGCCAGTCGTCGAGGCATATGTACCTAAATAGGTACTCTGTATGAGACCCATGTTTGGTGGTATTCTCCAATTAGCTCTAACAGCCGTATTACAAAACACAGGACCTTTGAACCCCGGTTTAAACCACCGAGCCATTTTTGAATTTCGGGCTTTATTCTGACAAATTTAAAGTTCTAAATTACAATACTGTATTACGAACTTTAACACACTAACACCTAGTTTGTTGAAAGAAAATTATCGACGCTTAAAATTAAACGCAAGTCAAATAATGCAATTGTCTGTTGATAACTCATTCAACCAATCACAGCAATTTACGCGCGCTTTACAATTTGTTTGCAAATTTTTGTTCCAGAAACCGGGCGTTAGAATAAGGCTCGAAAACAAAAACTGGTCCGAAGATTTAAGGACTTGGACTGAAGTTAGTAGGTACTCGTTTTGTAATGAAATAGTAAATGTTTGTATTCACCTACCATTACTCCTAAAGGCAAGAGCCACGCTATACTTCAGCCAGTCTTCCATGGGCCGCGAGTGAACGCGCTCAGTACTGTTGTAGTAGCGGTAACTTGCGCTCTCGGAAGGGGACGCCATGTTGTTGTACTCTATCTTGTCTATACCTGGAATTAGTAAAGAGGTAATAAGGTAAGGTAAGGTAGTATCTATTAGTACAGTCAACGCCGTAATCGCTGTACCACTTCTGACAACAAATCCCAGTATAGCGCTAAAAAGTTCTTTGGGCGCGGGACAAAATCGAATCTAACGCCGCCATCTTGTTTTTTCAATAGGTACATTTCACAAAACAATAATTGCACAAATGTTTACTAACAGTGCCTGACGACATTCGGGCGCCAAACGATCTTTGTAGCAGTGTGAATTGATACTAAACTAGAGATGAAACTGCCAAACTGTCACATCGACAAATAGACCATGTCGTTTTATGACGTGCAAGTGACATTGAACCTTAGGGTGGTAACGCAATTGCGAGGTCTGCGATACATCTGCGATTAAGTTGAGCGCATGCTTCTACGCTGAGGTTTGAATCGGTCTTTCACTCACCCATTAGACACTTTAACCGTTGAGCTATTGCCGCTATAATATCGATATTTTTAGGGTTCCGTACCTCAAAAGGAAAAAACTGAACCCTTATAGGATCAATTCGTTGTCCGTCCATCTGTCTGTCTGTCAAGATCCTTTTTCTCAGGAACGCGTAGAGGTACCAAGTTGAAATTAAATCAAATACCTACGTCTACGGTCTGTCAGCGTTCTAAAAAGTCAAGCTTCTAAGTCAATTATTTTGATACTCGCAAATAAATCAAAACCTATAGGGTACTTCCCATTGACCAAGAATCATGAAATTTGGCAAGAAGCAAGGTCTCATAGCACAAGTAAACAAAAAAGTCCGTATTACTATTGTATAAAATTTTACAAAATCTAACATAATTTTTCACTTGGCTATAGCAGGATGGCTTTTTGAGACGGGGCAGTAAGGGCAGTAACCGACGTAGCTACAGGAAAACGTTCTATGAAGACTGTCCTTCACTTTTTGAATATGTAGGTAATTACTAACTGCATTCACAGAATTTGGAAAACTGGTACAGTCAGCTAGAAATACATCATATATCACGTTTATACGAAACTGCATCGATCGGCATCTAAAAAATAAAACGTGAGAATAGCCGTTTTGCAATTGACTGTAATTTTTCCATGCACCCCGTATTGCTGAAACATACCTTGAAAATAGTCAACAGTATCGGCTCGGGGCTCTCGCACTTTCTGCCTCTTGGCAGTAGGCTGGTTGTACGTCGCCATTGTTGATATCCCTGAACTAAAAAGATTATGTTAGGTCAAATGTATATCGAGTCACAATCGAATCAATTTTACGCTTGCAAGATGGTTTTGAATTTTTGAACTGTGAGAGGACTAGTCCTCTCACAGTTATTTTACCTCTGACAGCAGCAACCCCACAGCAACCTCAACGCAATTAGAATAGAGATCACTGTGATTTTGACAGATTTGTCAGTGGCAGCAAGCAGCAACCCAATATCAACCTTATTATAAGGGTTGGTAGATGTCACATGTCTTCGAAGTTTTGGTTCTAGGATATTCTGATTTCCTCACGATGTTTTTGTTCACCGTTTTGACAGCAGTGGTGATGAAATAATTTACAAAAAAGTAAAGCGCCGCCGCCGGTCTGCGTTCGAACATACGACCTACAACTCGGTAGGTCGCGGCCGATAACACTGGGCCACCACTGCTCTTAACTATTTTCGAGTTCATTTTATTATTTATTTTTAGACATTATTCTAAGCGCCGAGAATTAGAAATCCAACAGTGCGCTTTTATTAGTCACTACTTTGAGGTTTCGCGTAGTGACGTAGTGTAAGGTGTAAGTGGAAACGGGCATAGGTAAATCCTTTTTAAATTCATTACTGGACCTTAAATAACCAGTGACAAGTCTAAACTTGTCTGTAATGATGTTGTGCAGGCAAATGTTTTTGAATGTTTAAGTTTAAGCTTCGTGTAAGTTTAAGATTTTATTTCAATTGTTTTATAACGGCGAAGCCGAGAGTTACTTGTACTCTCCGTCATTGTCATTTTTTTTGTAGTGGTCCATGTCTGGGAAGCTTCTGGTTACGAAGATATTGAAGGTCAAAATTCCAACTTTTACTGACGTTTTTTTTACTAAAATAAGTAAGTATTCAATTTTATAACACAACTTTAAATACCCCCATGACCCCTGTACCGTTGCATGCAGCCATAAGCACAATGCTTTGCGTGTGTTACGTTGCTCACTACCGCAAACAGCAAATGTTTACACCAAAAACAAAAGTAATTTCCCAACAATTATTGTTGTGCAATATTACTTAGTTTGATGTAAAGAACGCGTAGTTGTCGGCTACGTGATGGGTCTTTTTACACCCAGTATAACTAGGGCTTAGTCGACTAAAAGCTAGTATTATAAGATTTACTATACCCGCACCTCTGCCTTCCTTCGGGGGATACAGGCGAGATGTTATGTTAGATATAATTATGTATTATAAGACTTACATGTGTTTATTTGCGTTTACTGCTTACATACCTATCCTGCAAATAAATCGCATTTTTATTTTTGACCCTAAAGTAAAATGGAATTTTATTCGCAAGATATTATTACTTTTTAGGTACCTAAGTATAGAAGTTAAGTCGAATCCGGCCCCAATGTTTAATGTGCATCTTTTCATTGAGTGAAATGGTAAATGAAATCTGACGATTTGTATTGAAAGAGGAAACATTATGATCGAGAGATGAATGTCTGACGACCAACCACGGATATATTAAATAAAATATAAATATATTAATTTTTTGATACATTAAATTAAGAAAATAAAAGCAAATACCTTAAGAGTAATCTGTTTGTATATTTTCTTGCATCACCCCTATAAGATGTGAACGAATAATGCCGATGGTGTACATTGATATACCTATCAATGAATTGGCAATGAAATAGACAGTTGTAGAGTATTAGATAAATAAGGTAAAGTTAAGTAAGTGTATTGCTGATTCTAATTCTGTAAACACATATTTGTTAATCATATTTGAATTAACATGTCAATCATATTTGAAACGACCTGATATTGACCTGCAGAACACAAAAAATTAAGAAAATTCAAATTTGGCGGGTTACCTTACCGCACTTTAGGGGGGCCTAAACAAGAAGTAGCAACAAGGCAGTATCTACTTACCCCCAATTACCGTTCTGAAGTGTCCTGTTCACCGCAGTCCCACAGACAGGCGTGCGAGCACGTCGCCGTCGCTTATATAACGTAGTGTGAATGGGCCCAGCCGGGCGTGCCGGCGCGCCGCGGTCCTTTGTGCCGCTAACTGGACGGACGGCTTTTGTTTGATAGTACTTGTGGGATTGTAATGTTTTCATTTTGTTACGAGGTTTTTTGTAATTTTATATGTTGTTTATAATAGATTAAAACTAGGTTCAGCTTTCAACTGAGTCGTACAACCTACATTTTATCGAGGTATCGGTCATACAGGTAGGAATACCTAGCCGGAAAAATACTACCTACTAATTGAACTAGGGGCTTCAAAATCTTCAATTGCCGACACGGAGATTTCATAAAAAACTTTATTCCTAAATATAAGATTTTTGTGACTAGTCTAATTTCCGAGTTGTAACAAATCATGTTGTCCCAAAGTAACTAAACAAAGATAACGCGCTAATTAGAGGCTTGATAAAAAACTGAAACGTTCATAATGGTTGTAAGGACAGATTTTAGTGTCAAGGGAAAATGCACTAGATGCAGTGAACAGTGACAGAATAAAATGTACTATAGCAACCTTTAACCAGTATGAAAAAAAGTCTTGTGCAAAACATTAAAGGCTAAAAATAAAACCACATCCATTTCCTTAAACCTATATTCGTCTATACAAATTTTATAAAAATATCCAAATCAATCTGAAGAAGACAGCTGCAAAAAGCACAATTATCGGTAGAGGCACTTTGCTACCATTTTTCACACTTTGAACGCCGGAAACTTCACCTTTTTTCAAAGGAGCGGTTAAACCCGCCATCTTTGGTTTGTCTATGGGTTCTCCCATCATAGAGAATTTGCTCGCACTAGTAATTTTGACAGTCAACATCTTTCCCATATATCTTTCTTCTTTTGGTACTAACACTTGTTCATAGTACTCGTTGTGGGCCACAAAGTAGTTCTTGTCGTGGGATATGTCTGTGACGAGGACTTCCTGTGTCTCGCCCACTTTGTGGCCATACGGTTCGTACGAACGGAACAGTTCGGACAGCTTTTTCGTGCGTTTTTTTACTTCTTGTGTTGGGACCTGTGGAAAAATATTACAATAAGTACTAAATCTCCCGGAATTTTGACACTATCAAACCCGAATTCAGAATCTTTGATTATTTTTAAGTTTAGGATCAACAAACCCAATGTCATACAGGCCAAGGTTTAAATTCCTTTGCAACATTTTTTTTTTACTTTTGTCACACAAAAATCAACTTAGACTACAGTACGCTAAGGTAGATCGTCGAGTAAGTGTAAATAGAATGTAAATATCGAAGAATCTGAATTCAAGTATATCCGTATACAGATCGCCAGAACACACTTCATCGCAAAATAAAATTTATTGTTGAACGGATTAAAGTAAAACCACACAAATATCAGGGCCGTGGTCGGGACGTGGACGAACCGTGCTCCGTCAGGGGCTGAAAAACAATGTCAGTGTGTACATTTTACGTGAACTCGTACACACACGTCCGTGTCCGGACCGGCGACGGCGCTTCAGTGCCTGCCCTTTGTGTGCCACGGCCCCGTCACGTCTAGGGCACGGCCCTGATATGAATTGTGTGGATCTTTGCTCGTTAAATATTTCCATATCGTGCGATACACGAAGAATTGATTCCTACCTTGGTCATCTTAGCGGCGGGAGTACCAGGCCTAGCGAAGAACTGGTTGATGAAGAGTGAGGGGAAGCGGTACTTGTCACACAGTCGCATGGTGTCGTCGAAGTCAGCGTCAGTCTCGCCGGGGAAGCCGCAGATAATGTCTGTGGCTATCGTTATGCCGGGCACCCTGGTGATATGATTATTTTATTTTATGATGGTTGGCAAAATACCTGTAATGGGTAAAAGCTACACCAAGAGGTTTGCACACGAGTTACCGACTAAGACAGAAAGCTGGCATGAAAAAAAATATGCGCATCACTTCACCAACCCCTTTGGCAGTAGATAAAGTAATGCGGTAGATGACTACCCCTGAATCACTAAAACTTTAATATTGTAATGTTCAGTTGTAGCACCGAATCGTTTGCAAGATTTCACAGAAATATTTCTGTTCCAATTTTCATATTATTCTAAACATTTCACTATGTTGACTCATATAATATGTTGACATCTCACTCACTTTTCTCTGAGGAAGTCGACAACACGTTCGAAGTCGGCTCGCGTGTACTCTCTCTTCATGTCTGAGAGTACTTGGTCACTGCCTGACTGCACGGGCACGTGGAGGAACCTTCAAAAAAGGGATTTATTCAAATATAGTCAACAAACGGCTTCATCATAATAATTTTCGAGCCCATTTCACTGTGACCGCAGTGTGTAATGTATAAAAATGCATTAGAAAACACGCTATCTAATAAAATAAGAATAATTACTAAAACATAGAGGAGCTTTGTTTAAGAGTTTAGTTTTTGGGGGTTTCTCTCATTTTGTATAAAGTGTGGTATTACTGGCGTTTTCGTACTGTGGCGTGTGGCCTTATTTTGGTATAACATGAGTTTTTTATTTGTTGCTGTTTTTCAAATTGTTTCAATTCCAAATAAAAAAGTGTTTCATACTCAATTACCGTGTAGGTTACTTCCAAACCACAAAGTGTAAACATTGAATGCTATAAAGTCTCACTTGTAAACCCTAGGATGGTGCATGATCTTGGAGACTTCGGCGAGGTGTTCCAGTATGTAGGGCGGGTTGGTCATGCCGAGCCGAAGCCGACAGCCCTCCGGTATCACTTCGACCAGCTTCCAGAGAAGCTCGGGCAGAGAAGTGGCGATGTCGCGACCGTATGTGCCTGAAAAGTAAGAATATTTAAAATGTACTTGGAAAGTTTGTTTCACAATAGAAGCTGAAGATGTTAGCGCTAATTTACAGGCACAACCATATTTAGCTTAGAATAGTGTTATACGAGTGAGATATTTGACCTGCAATCTGCACCCCTATTGCGTAACACACTTAAAGGCCTTCGCCACACTAGACCGAAATTCCGTCGCCGAACTTCCGCGGCGGAACGCCAATACATGTTATTGCATATAAAATACAAATAACGGGCACACTACGCCGAAGATCGGTCGTTCCGTCGCGGACAATCCCGCGCTCGGCGCGGACCGTCACTCGCTCGCGTCTGCTCGGTCGTCCGCGCACCGATCTTCCGTCAGCGTAAGATCGGCAACGTCGCATTACGTGTATTTTTATGCATCGCGCCACATTCAGCGGATAACTCGCAGTGACGACGCACGCACAGGATGTTTGACACTGAACGATTTATTATCGAAGTGCAAAATAGAGTTTGCCTTTGGGACTCTAGGGAAAAGCCGGATAGAACTGCAAAGAAACGAGCATGGGAAGAGATAGCGAAAATATTGTACGACAATTGGGATAGTGAAATAGAAACAAAACAGCGAGAACTTGGTGAGTTTATCACTTTATTAATTTTCTATACCTAGGTATATCTAATTATAAGTACTCGTATGCATGTAGGTACTAATTGAAACTATCATTCATATAAACCTACATAACAACGATTATATCAGTCACCTTACCTAAATGAAGTTGTGTTGCCACTCTAGTTTACCTTCTTCCATAAAATATTTTTTAAATAAATCTCTCGTATTTATGGCATTAGAGGGTCTAGATGTATTACAGTTTGGTAATGTAGGTAGATCAGAAGTTAACAATTCGTCGTTGCAGTTCAAACCGTCTCGTCTCCGTACAAAGTTATGAAGAACACATGTTGTTTTTACTATCTCTGTAGCAAAATCCGGGTTAACAAGTATGGCCGTATGAAGAACTCTCCACTTGTTGCTCAATATGCCGAAAGTACATTCCACATAACGCCTTGCACGAGATAGGCGGTAGTTAAACGTACGTTTTTCTATGTCTAATGTTTTATTGGGGTAGGGTCGCATAACATGTTTATGTAAAGCGAAAGCCTCGTCAGCTACCAGTACATATGGTAGTGCTGGGCCGGTAGTACCGGGGAGTATTTTATCCTCGGGTAGGTCTAACATGTCATGGTAAAGTTTCTGTCCGAAATTTGAACTTCTAAATACATTACTATCAGCTTCTTTTCCAAAAGATCCAACATCGATAATAATGAAGCAATAATTAGAATCTGCGGCTGCCATAAGAACAATTGAAAAAAACTTTTTATAGTTAAAAAAGTTAGATCCGCTGTAGTCAGGATTAATTATTCTTATATGTTTACCATCCACAGCTCCTAAACAGTTTGGAAAATTTGCGTATTTATAGAATTCTTCTGCCACTTTTAAAAACGATTCCTTATTTGGCTCGGGCATTTCAAGTGGTTGCAGTACTTTCCAAATTACTTCACAAGTTTCTTTTATTATTTCTGCAACAGTCGATCGTCCTATCAAAAAATCGTGAGATAAACTTACAAAATGCATTCCGGTAGACAAATACCTGAAACAAAAACAACGTTCAGCATCATCACGTTTTCCCGCCAGTGGCTCCCCCAATCTAAAATAATTAATTAAACATTTATAAACGAACTTATGAAAAATCTGCTTCGGTCAATCCCTCAAGACTACATTTAACAATGTTTCGCATCGATTCACATAATTTACTAGTGATGCCAACTCTCACCTTCGGCGTATAAACAGAAAAGTGGCACCTTTGCCTTCAAAATTCGAAGTTAAGAGTTCGCATCGCTAATACACTATGTGAAAACATAGTTAAATGTAGTCTTGAGAGGGTCAACGAAGCGGATTTTCCATATGTGGTATAGATAAATTATAGTAATTGTACTTATAATTAATTATTTTCTATTGGGGGCGCCACTATCGGAGCTATATCACCCTAAGCTAAGTTATTTCGACATTTTGTTGATACTTATATTATTTAATTTTACAGTGGATGAACTTCAAAAGAAATGGAAGCACTTAAGAGATTATTACGTAAAAGAAAAAAAACAAGATAATACAAGAAGTGGAAGTGCTGCACCTAAGAAACGTAAAAACTCGTACATTGAATTGCTTCGATTCTTGGATGTGGTGAAAGAGTCTCGGGTCTCATCGGGGAACCAAAATGAAAATTCTTGTGATGAAATATCAACTAATACAAACACTCAACCAAGAAATGCAAACGCACAAGAAACTGTAACTGAGAATTTTATTCCACCTCAAACTGAAGAAGTTTCAGGGACCTCCCAAATGAAAAAAAAACCTAAAATGACAGCCTTTCAACAGAGTTTAATTACAGCAATGAATAAAAAGCAACAATCACCTAAAGCAGCCGAAGAAGATGCCGACACGAAATTTTTACTTTCTTTACTTCCTCAAATTAAGAGCCTAAATGAAAGACAAAATTGTGAGTTCAGAATGGAAGTGATGAATTTGATTTATAAACTCAAATATCGTAACTCATTTAACATGTCACATAATCAAACGTATTCTTACAACCATCCTGGCTATAGTACATACGAACAATCACCTACAACATATAGTATACCTACAGGAGATGTGTCACCGCCGGTGTACCAAGGATATACTACGAATTCAAACAGTGCAATCTCCTATTCGACCATACAGTCACCCGAATCTATTGAAACTCAAGTACGTCCAATTCAATCAGCTGAAACTGAAACAGCACACTCAATTGAGGAAATAGACGAAATATTTCAAAATAGGTCCACTTAATTGAGATAATAGTGGAAATGTTGCAGCAATTTAATTCAATAAAAAGTTAATATACTTAAGTAATTAATCAATAATTTGTTTTATTTCATATACATATAAATAATATTTATCTTACCTTAATGTAACGGTCAGCCTTTCTTCGGGAGGTATAGCTGTTCTAAGTTTTGTATTTTGCTTGGTAATATAGTCCTTAGTTAAATTCAGCAATACATCAAAAGATTGTATGGACATACGATAATATTCGAATGATTTATCTGGATTAAGTCTTAGTTGCATATACAGGGTATGAAATTGCCCAATTTCTAGTCGAAGAGTATTTAAGGGATGAACCCAATATTTACGCTTTCTTCTTCTAATGCTTCATAAATAGCTATCACTTCTATCAGATCCATCACGAATTCACGACCACACCGTATAAGCGCAGGCAGCCGACTGATGATCTGCCACTGAATATTCAGTGTGGCTGGTACCGTATAGAACGGATTGACCGCCGCGGAAGTTCGGCGACGAAATTTCCGTCTAGTGTGGCGAAGGCCATAATCACATTCCGAAGGATTTTGAAGGAAATTTGTATACCATTGCTTCATAAATTTGATAATACGTCCGCTCAACAACGTTAATAACGCAAGGAGTGTTGTTGAATTGTCGAAATCAAAGCCATTGTAACTGTGTGTTAAGCAATTACGCTGCTGCCATTTATCTTTTGACAATGACATGAGACAATAGCTCATTTAAGATTAGATTGACCAACATGCTATAGTTTATATGAAAAATAATCGGATCACAATATCTTCCATAAAAGGTATTTTTTTGAGAACACATAACATGTTCCTGAAACAGGTCTTGCACAACCTCCGGAAATAAATAAATAAAAGGAAAAAATTAACTGTCATAAACTCACCTGTATCCTCACTAGTCAACCAAATCTCACAAACACCCTCAGTGAACGACTGTCGTGCCCTCTCCACGATCTCCTCAGGAGGGTAGCTCCCCAACTCCCCACGCGCATGCTTCGTCTTACAGTACGTGCACTGATTCAAGCATCCCGTGTTGATGGAGATGATCTCTATCAAAGGATTCTTGCGAACTTTAGGAAGGAGGAGGGAAGCTCCACCTGCTTTGCGGCCGTCACTGGTTTTCTTTTGGCCGAAGAGACGGACTGTGTGGCCTGAAAAGGTTTCGAAATTATATAACGCTCCACTTAACTTTTGCTCACTGGTAACGGCCGCGACTACCGAGTCGCTGGTCGTATGTTCGAACCCTGACGGGCGCTTTACTTTGTGTAAATTATTTCATCACCATTGCTCTCATAACAGTGAAGGAAAACATCGAGAGGAAACCGGCATGTCCTAGAACCAAAAATTCAAGGACATGTGACATCTGCCAACCCGCACTGGGCTCGCGCGGTGCATTACGGCCCACTCCCTCTCACCGAGAGCAGACCTGTGTCCCAGCAGTGGAAAGATTATAGGCTGATTATGATTATGTTAACTTTTCCTCAAACAAGGTCGGCATTGGTTCTCAAAATAATTAGACGTTTCTGATTGAAATGGCTGGCTGCAAACCAAATTCTGGGCGATACCAATATCCTAAGCTTATGCTTACACCAGACAAACTTCAAGGTCTATCTATATTCTTAACATGATGATAAACAACAACAAACAACAAACAAGAGTCTTTATCACTTTACAGATTGATTTGAAAATGATTGAAATTGTTATTTAGCTTTGACCCACAAACAGTTGTATTCATAACAAAGTATTAAGGGTAGCACCACAGATATGACGTATAGACCTATATCTGTGGGTAGCGCACATTTGGGCGGGCCGCACCGCAATGCTCAAAGCCTCCTACATCACTTTCGTATATTTTGTATGAACCATGTAGATACTACAGACGGGCCGCAACAGGGTTTTTTTTTATTGTTTGTTTAGAAATACGATGCACTCACAAAAATTATTGCTATTCTCATACCCTTGAGTGTCTCCTCAACAATCTCGACAATCCTGTCGATCTGCTGCACGCCAACCACACTGAGTCCCGTCAGGTAATTGGCACGCGGAGCGCCCTGGGGCACACAGCCCGCCACTACAACGTGGATTCCACGGCTTTGACCCAACTCTATCTCATTTCTGGAATATAACAAAACATAATTCTGTTAAATACGGCTGTGTGAGGTGCAGTACAAGGCCCGTCATGAATGACAAGACATTTTTTGACAGTGGAAATTTCTAATCAATCATTGTAAGGTACATTTAAATCCCTGTCCCTTACGACATTTGAAATGTCCACTGTCAATGTCCTGGCACACCCTAGGCCTACCAGCCTTGCTTACTGCCATTTTTTTTTATAAGAATGAAGTATTTATTTGCTGAAAATACAGGTTTTAGCAGATGTTGGTCTGTTGTCTGTTTAAGCAAATATGGGGGCAAGGTTGAATAATCTTAAATTAATAAATCTAATTCCTAGGATTTATGGCAGCCAAAAACAAAAAAAAGAAAGAGTGTAGCCTCTATAGGACAATACTTTTCAGACAATACACATGAAAAACTTATCAGAATTACTAACTTGAAATGGTCTTCAGAAGGGCTCTTGACCGTGCAGGAGTTGAGCAGCCACAGTTGTGCATCAAACTTGTCTTCAGTCAACTTGTAGCCATTGGCAGCCAGAAGACCAGCCATGTACTCCGAGTCGGAGTTATTGTGCGCACACCCCCATGTCTTCACATAGATAGTCTGGGTACCTGGAGAATAAGGTCAAAAGAAAAATTTTGTGATACATTAAACTAAAACAATTTCATGAAACAGCTTTTTGTGAACATACTGTTTTTGCACAAAATAAATATTCATTAGTAATACCAAGCAGGCATAAACAACTATGTCAACAACATGCACTTGCCGTACATAAGCTATCTGTGGCCACAGTAATAATTAATATTACCGTGCTGTGGCACAGCAAGATAGGTAGGTACTGCTTCTTCAGTCTCTTGGCAAAGTTACAGTTGCTTAATAAATCCTCATGCAAGTAAATCTATGTATGCTAAAAAACTGTTGTGGGTAGGTACATGACATTAAATGATAAATGATTTTATTTCTGTAAGTAGGTTTGAACAAACACTTTTACACATCAATCTTATTTTAAAAACTAGATAAGGTCGGTATTTCCTATCTGACCTTCTTTCCTATTGCCTACAATCATTTCACTTTTTTATATTGAGTGGTTTAAGCTCAGGTCACGTCACAACTCTTGAAATACAGTGATAGGAGTTTAATTAATACACAAGAAATTAAAGACACACCCTTAATTGTTTTACTTGTTAGAAACTTGTGAGGTGTGCAGAACCTTCACGCACAATATTTGTCATATAATTTCACAGTGGCATGTTAATTATAAGAAATTAACTAAAATAAACCACTTTTGAGGTTATACCTGGTACGACACTCTCTAAAATAACCTTTTCGACCGGCTCGGAATCATTCTTATTGTCACGTTTTCTTGACCGGACGCTCACACTCTTTCTGCTGGAGTATCTTTCTTTCGGTGTGATGTCCTGAGAAGATATTAAATCTTCTATATCGTCTATAATTTCATCACAAACACCTGGCATTTTGCAGTTTTGTTTTGACAGTTATTTGACGTTGACATTTCATGCATCTATTGCTATTGTCATTTTCTATCACAGACTTTCTATTGTTGCGTTTCGCTTTATGTAAATAGTATATTGAACCTGTCTAAATTAAACCCTCGTCAAGAGCATAGGCAGAAACTTCCAGTTTTCAGACGCTCTCCTTTAACTCCTACACGCTACATGAGATTAACTGATAATAGCATGATAGTTGATAGAGAACAGTCAAAGCTAAGGTGTTTTTTTTTTAATAAACTAGGGTAGAAATCCGATAGTAACTTATAACTCCTCACTGCTAGGAATAATCAGTTGAAACAAACGAAAGTTTAGAGAGATTAACATAAATTAATAATAATTATAAAAGATTTTATTTCTGTAAGTAGGTTTGTACAAACACGTCAATCATATTTTTTAAACTAGATAAGCTGACCACTCTGAGAAGAAAGGCAGATACCTACACTACACTCAGAAGTCACAGTCTCTTTTAAAGTCCACACATAATCTTGGTCAGATCATGTAAGGACCATGTAGATTGGTGCCTGAAATTGTCTTTTGAGGGATGAACCGCACAGATTGAGTAGACCTGCTCAGTCAATGCACGCATTTGTCAGTAATCATGCAGCTCAACACAGAACTTGTAGCACAACGATTTGACGAACAATACCAAAGAAAGGACATTTGGGTAGGCCGCATAAATGACTCAAACTGCCAGATCATCATTAAAACTAACCGAGAAAACAAAAAAGTAATGACTAATCTTCACATTCACAATAATTAAAATATTATAATAATTTACAAAGTAAATACCTACTCATGTCATTGTATGTATAAAATTCATCAATGTCAATGTGTGTATAAAAGTTCGGACATAATCTTTGAGGACCATGTAGATTGGTGTCTGAAATGGTCTTCTGAGGAGAGAACCACGCAGATTAAGAGGACCTGTCCAGTCAGTGCACGCATTTGTCAGTAACCGTGCAACTCAACTCAGAACTTAAGGAGCTCAACGATTCGACGAACGAATACCAAAGAAAGGACATTCTGGTAGGCTGCATTAGGTACTACTTAAACTGCCAGATCATGAAAAACTGAAATAATGACCCACATATTCCTCACATTCACAATAAATAAAATAATAATATTATACTTCTCAAGGTAAGTATTCAAGTGGTTGTGTAGGTACCTATATAGTAATCATCAATTGTCAGAGTACGTAACAGAAAAAAAAAACACAAAACAAACAACATTCAGTATGCAGAAAATTGGAGCATCTGAATTACAAGCCTTTTTGTCCTCAATATAATCTAACGGTAGGTATAAAAGGCTTTCTGGCACGACTTACGTATAGTGAATGATTTGAATTTATTAAGGCTTAGATCTTGAACGTGGCTTGGCAGTTTATTATAAAAGCGTATACATTGACATCTGAACGAGCCACCTATTTTCTTGCGCCTTGTTGTAGATACAACAAAGTTGTGTTTTTTCCTAGTATTTATATTATGGATATCACTGTATTTTTTAAATAATTTTATATTTTAATGGGCATATAAAAGATTTTCAATTACATTAATCTCCTTAAATTTCTCTCCGAGAGTGTGTCTCGGACTTAATTTATGAATTGATCGAATAGCACTTTTCTGCTAAACAAAGATAGTCTGAATGTAGGTGGCATTTCCCCACAACAGAATACCGTACGACATTACACTATGAAAATAGCTAAAGTATCTACACTAAACGGACTGTCTCTATGGCAGTTAAATTACGAATTTTTCTAACAGCGTATGCTGCGGAGCTAAGCTTTTTTGATAATTTATCTATGTGTGGGCCCCACTGAAGCTTAGCATCCAAAGATAAGCCCAAGAATACTGTGCTATCTTCAGGATTCAATTCTCTGCCCTTTATCAATACATTAGTTAACACTTGTATAACGTGAGATAGTGTAAACTTAATGCATTCGTTTTTTTTTCATTAAGTATTAAATTATTAACATTGAACCAGTGAACTACTTCTGATATCGCGCTATTTACATCGTCAGTAACCAGCTGCTGGCGTTTAAGTTTAAACAAAAGTGAAGGGTCATCCGCAAACAGCACTATATCATGATTATCCTTTATGAGGTAAGGCAAGTCAATAATATAAATAAAAAACAAAAAAGGACCAAGAATTGAGCCCTGTGGGACTCCCATTGTTACTATAGATCCGTGAGATCTTTTACCATTAACGTCAACGCTCTGAATCCTATTACTCAAGTATGAAGTAAGAATATCCAGAGCGGTGTTCCGGATCCCGTAGTGGCGGAGCTAATCAGTATCATTTTAAATCCAAGATGCCGCCCTCGCAAAATGGTGGATGTTGACATGTTTTTTCACAATCCCCTCAATATGGGTATCAAATGATAGGGCTTGACTTGGTAGAATACAGTTCACTATGAAAAAAATCCAAATCCAATAAGGCCGCCAACCATTGCAAATGGCAGATTACATATTTTTTCACATTTATTTGCACAGTGTATGGCGGATCATAGTGTTTAGACAGTCTATAATTAGTAGATTATTAACCAAGGGGATAAAGCAGTGTCTTCTGTCGCGGGTGACGATTTAAATCGCGAGCGTAATGAAGGACTCGAGGTTTACTCCCGAGCGCAGCGAGGGTGTTAAAAACTTAAATCACGAGCGAAGCGAGGGATTTAAGACGAGTTCTGACTGTAGCGAGGGATTTAAGTTCACCCAAGACTAAGACAGCTTTATCACCGAGGAAAATACTCTACTTTTCGTACCATTTGCGAAAAAATTAACACAATAATAATATGAGATAAGCATTTATTAAAAATAATGACAATTAAACGTATTTTTAACATTAACTTATTTATAAAAATAAACTTAACGTTTATGTATTTGAAGAAAACAAAAACGCGGCAAATTCCTAGACTAATATTTTTTTGTCGGAAAAGCAAAGGCATCAAGCTCATACGGCCTCGTCGGTTTTCGTAATTTTATTTATTTTATAATCATAACTGCATAATTATGCAGTATGCGTATTCCTTTTTCAAAAAGATGTATAATGCTTTATATACAAACTCAATGGTGTAAACACAGATGTGGCTCAGTATAAATTTCGGTAAGTATTCCAAATTTAAATCACATTCTCCCCCTAGAGGATGAATGAAATTCAGTACAATTTTCTTTCCCTGTTTTTAACAGATTAAAAATGACTATTGTTATATTCGCTTTTTGTGGCATAGAATGTCACTTTTTTGAGCAAGTGGTACGAAAAAATAATTATGCTTCAACTGTCCACAAAATGCATGGCAGCACTGTAGACCACGCAGTTGTGTATTTAGGCTCGAAATTGTTTGAGGAAGGACAAGCTTACGTGGCAGTGAGTGGCACTGAGTCGAGTAAAGTCTTGGAAGGATAGACTGCAAAAATTGACAGGAAAGAAACCTTGTAATAATAAGGCACTGTATGAACTAAATAGAATCAGAAATATTAAGTAGGTTTTTTTTTATGAGTGTGGGAAATCATCAAATAACTTCTGCCGCTCTGGGCGGAGCGGGAGGGCGTGTCAGACTCTTACTGACTAATACCCACCCGTGTTCCTTCAGTTGCCTGTGCCAGGGGCCACGGTAACCCTTTTGGACTTTCCCGCCACCCCGGCAGGCATTGGCCCTAGCGGACCGCGTCATTGTGGCTGACATCTCTTTGAGGCGCGCGTGGGACACAACGCGCCGTCGCGTCGATCCGGGCCTGGTCCTTCTCGGACGGCGAGCTACCCATTGCTTGCCGTCCGCAAGCCCGCGCCTACGGTGGCCGGGAATCGGCCTGGGATTCCGGACGCCCAGGGCATCTCCTGCGGCAGCTAGGGGCGTGAGGGCGTGAATTTTGCCTCTCTCTCTCTCACGTGTTCCGCCTCCTCCTTCGCGAACATTACTGCTTCGCAGAAGGAGGTGACGGCTTCCCAAGCCCTCTCGCTCCGTACCATGGCCTGGACCAGGACCGGACGCGAGAGATCGCCACCGCCAATCGCCTGCACGAGGACATGGCGGTGCTCCGCCCAAGCCGGGCAGACCTCCACCGTATTCTCCACCGTGTCCTCCGGGCGAAGGTCTCTTTCTAGGTGTGCAGTCATGCAGTTTTTTGATAACGTAGATTAGTTTTCTGACGCAGCCCGCTAGTAAGTGCATGTGAGGTTTAAATGATAAGCTTTGGTCTATTGTAATACCTAGATATCTAGGTGAGGAAATGCGGTCTATATGAGTAGGTACAGATACAGTTTGTGAGTGGTGGATTGTGATCGTTGCGCCATGTGTGAAATTTTAGTGTCAATTGGCGATGAGGACTGGAAGCTATGGTTTTGAAGAAAGTGATGATTAGTTTTTTTAAGTTAAGTGTAAGTTTTCTACTAAGAGTCTCGGAGATTGTAAGCTAACTATTTTCGGCAAGATGATACACCTATTCCTAAGTTTTGGCATGGAAAATGATTGCCGCATAAGACATTATTTGAGCATTTTGAAGCGGTGTATTAAGGATGTCGTTCATATAGACGGCGAAAAGAGTCGGACCGAGAGTACTACCTTGAGGAATTCCAAAGTCGATTGGCAGTATTATTATATTATTATTATTATACTAGATTATAGTCACCTACTTTCACTAGTTGCCGGCTATTTGTTAAATAGCTTTGAAACCAGTCGCTTGTCTAGTGCGTTTCCTCGTAGTCCTCCTTCTAGTTTGGACAGGAGTAGATCTATCGATATTGTGTCAAAAGCCTTGGCTAGGTCAAGGAAAACTGCCATGACGTGTTCTCCCTTTTCAATACTATAAGCTATAGAGTTGGTCAATAATATAGCGGCGTCCTCAGTCGACTTGCCTCTTCTAAAGCCAAACTGTCTTTCAGATAATAGATTGTAGAATAGAATAGTAGATAGTAGAATGCACAAGAGTGCGAAAGGACGGTAGTTCTCCGGTACTTCTTATGAATGGGTCGGACACATGCAACCTTCCAGCAGTTTGGGAAAATACCGTTTTCCAAACTTAAGTTAAAAATGTGAGAATGTGTGTGTGTGTGTTTGTCTCTCTCTCTATCTGTCTGTCTGCGTGTGTGTGTGTGTGTGTGTGTGTGTGTGTGTGTGTGTGTGTGTGTGTATGTGTGTGTGTGTGAGTGGTTTTAACAGTGTTTTTAACGGCGCTGTCAATTTTAATTTGATCGATAAGTTTTCTATTTCGTCCTCATCCGTTGGGTGGAAGAAGAAAGAGTGTGGTGGAGTATCACGTGGTTTATAAATACCACCCAAGCGGGCATCTGCCCGCAAGGGATGCTTGGGTTTCGGACAGTCGCGTCAGTATGAGATCACAAAGAGTTTTGCATAAGTAAGTGAAATAAGCATTATAACTAATTAATGAATCGACAGGGCCCTGTCTCCTGTGCGTTAGATAATAACTGGTAAGAATCACTTTTTCCGGTATTTGGGTTGTAAATAGATTTAATAGTGCTCCAGACCGTTTTTGGGTTGTCTAGATTTTTGATTGAGCAACGGAAGCTAGACATGCCCAATTTGAATGTTTCATTGATATGAATTTATGATATTAGTTATCTATTACTTACTTATCGACGACAGTTCATTGTTTTTCGTGCAACCATACCATTGATTTTTTTTAAACACCACTATGATTATCTATAATTCTTTTTAACAACTAACTAATAGTTTTTATTATTATTTGTTACACCTAGCTATCTATTTTTATTTAAATATTTACACTCACTATAAAACTGATTTACATCCGTAAGACGTCCTTGTAATTTAAGGTTCAGAAGATAACCAGCGTCAGGCACTAGTTGTCTGGCATTTATGCTGAACTGGGCCTATTTGGCGCAGCCGTGAGGGTCACAATACTATTTTAAGTATTTTCTGTTTGTCTGTTTTTGTGTGAATATTGTGTGCTGGGTCAAATAAGTTTATTTTCATTCTCTCTTTGATTATGAGTTGACTGTTATAATCGGTTATAAGTTTATGTAGCGTTGTTATAGAAGTTTTTGTATTGTTAGGTAAGCATTGTTTATGTTTGTCTTCCTGGCTGGAAGTCATAATTTATGAAGATTCGAATGGCGTTGTTTCGACGTAGGTACGCTCGCTGCACGGAGTTTAGAAAGAAGTTCCAAACTCCGTGGCTCGCTGTTTCGAAACACTGCGAGTGGTACGCCAGTTCGAAAACACATTGAATCGAAAACCGCTTTAACGAATGACGTTGTCGCGAACACGAGGTTAGGTTAGGTAAGTGTTCGCGATAATAACGTCACCCGAATCTTCATATCACTCCCTTCCTGGGGGCCTACTCCCTAAGCACGAAGTCGGTCGTTTCGGCCGAACTTACGTACGTTTTCTACTCCGGTAAACTTGCCTAATTCGTACCCCTTAAGAAAAAACCATCATATTTTGAAAATTAGGAAAGATAAATTAGTTTTAATTAAAAGTAATTTTTGTTTGCTAAATGCTTTATTGTTTCTATAATCAAATTTAACATAAACCTTATAAACTTCTAAAAAATTAACAATTTAAAAAAAACTAAAAAAGTACGATTTAAGACCAATCATCCCAAATCGTACTGCTATATCCTTAATTCGTATTTTGAGATCTATTCATTGGTATACAGTATTGAGAATCAGCATCATAATCAACAATGTGTTATTAAAACAAGTAGTAATTCTTAACAAATTCGACGGATGGTCTTCGCCAATTCTCGGCAATCATCGCAGTTATATTCTTTGGTTTTTTTATTGGTTCGTTGTACGTGTTCGTGGTACGTTTTAAGAATTTAACTCGAGTACGAAATAGGAGCAAGAGCCAAACAAATTTTAAATTTACCGCCAAATAAATTGACAACAGTTACGAGTCACGTTACACGTCAGATGAAATCGCGAAGATACCAATGACTAAAGACTAAGAGGAAGATACACATGAATACGTGTCAAATCGTAAAATAGGTTATACACGACCTTATTTGAATAAAACTCTTACGAAATGTGTAAAAATATTACAACAATAGTTGAAAAAAACTTACTTTTGCAATATTTTTGTCGAGAGCAGCGTCACAGGTGTTATCTCTCAGATGGTGAAATGGCCGACTGTTATTTCTATTTTTTGACACTAGAGGCGCTGATAGTTGTTACCAAAGCCGAGTTTTAAGTGGAGTACGAATTTGGCGTAAGTACGAATTAGGCAAGTTTACCCTACTACTTACGAACATAAGATTAGTCAGGGCCGAACTAAAAATTAATGACAAATCGTTGAGACAGTTGTCCTTATCTACTCCCGTTGTGTTTTTGCCCGTCCGGAAAAGTTAGTTAATCGGGAGTAGGGTTCACTTTTAAATATCGAACTAATTTCGGTCGGGCCCGTATCCTCGTTGACGGACTTAGAGAGAACCTAGGTCCCTGGCTAGAATTGGAGATTACAACGGCAACTTACAGTTTTTTACTTGCAGCATCACCTAACTTACAGCATCACTTTAATTACGGCTTATTGAGCTCTTTCTATTTCAATAAATGAGCTTTTTCCGGCTCCGCCCCAGACGGAGATTCCATACTGAAGTACTGATTGATAGAGACCTAGGTATATCAACGTTCACGAGTGATGCTCAGAAAGCCCTTTAGGTTCCCGACAAATCTGCTTTACAACGAATTTCCGGTTCTTCGAGTAGGTACGTCAACTATATATTATACTTAGTGCCGCACTGCATACACACAAATCTATTAAAAATAGACCTGAGCTGACTACCGAAGCCTGCTCTTAAAACGTATCTTACATGTCCCTATTCCTAATGCAAACAGTCTTCTGGCAAGACGGTGCCCGTCTTACTCACACACTCATATCTACAATAAAATAAGCAAGCGCTGTGTTAATAAAGATCTTAATACCCACTTATTGAAAAGAATGACAAATTGTTGGCTTCTCTCCCTGTCATACAACGACACTGAGGAAATAGTGAGTTAACACCAAATTCTACAAGCAATTTGTTCAATTAATTTTTATGTTATCTTGATAGTTCACTACCCTTATCTAATTAAGCATTCTGTCCATTTTCAAACATCCAGAAATTAAATTTAAGTTAACCCAAACATGTCTCGAATTAAAATTTAAGATAACGCAACTTAGGCCCCCAAGATACGACACGCGGGGTTGCGACAATCGTCGAGAGCATCCGGCAATTGGGACTCGAGGTGGCCCTGCACAAGTCCGAGGCCATGTGTTTTCATGGTCCTCGGAACACGCCACCGTCGGGTTCCCAAATAACGGTAGGAGGGGTTCACATCGGCGTCGAGTCGACGATGAAGTACCCGGGACTCGTCCTCGACAGCCGGTGGAACTTCGTGGAGCATTTCCGACGTTTGGCTCCCAGACTGGAAAGGGCCGGGGCTGCCTTAAAGCGGCTCCTGCCCAATCTAGGGGGGCCAAACGCCTCCTGCCGGAGGCTCTACGCGGGGGTCGTGCGGTCCATGGCCCTTTACGGGGCACCGGTGTGGGCGCGTTCCTTGAGGCGGCGGCCAGCCCGCTGGTTGAACGCGCCCCAAAGGGTCATGGCCACCCGGCTGGTCCGGGGATACCGTACGGTCTCCGGTGAGGCGGCGAGCCTCCTTTCCGGATTACCGCCATGGGATCTGGAGGCAAAAGTCCTCGCGCACATTTGGGAGTGGCGCGAGGAGGCGAAACGCCGGGGCGTAGCTCCGCTGCCGCGAGAAATCACGGTACAGCGGACAGAGCTCCGGCGGGACCTCAGGGCGGCATGGAGAGTGCGATTGTCGCAACCCAGCGCTGGGCACGCCACAATTGCGGCGATAAGTCCCCTCTTTGAGGAGTGGCTAGAGAGGCGCCACGGCGTCCTCACCTTCCGCCTGACGCAGGTCCTCACCGGACACGGTTGTTTCGGGAGGTTCCTGTTCTGGATAAGGCGGGAGGAAACGCCCGGGTGTCACCATTGTGTGGATCGCCCGGAGGACACGGTGGAGCATACGGTGGAGGTCTGCCCGGCTTGGGCGGAGCACAGCCGTGTCCTCGTGGAGGCGATTGGCGGTGGCGATCTCTCGCGTCCGGTACGGAGCGAGGGGGCTTGGCCGCCGCAGGAGACGCCCTGGGCGTCGGGAATCGCAGGCCGATTCCCGGCCACCGTAGGCGCGGGCTTGCGAACGGAAAGCAATGGGCAGCTCGCCGTTCGATAAGGACCAGGCCCGGGTCGACGGCGCGTTGTGTTCCACGCGCGCCTCAAAGAGATGTCAGCACCAATGACGGGGTTTGCTAGGACCGATGCCTGCTAGGGTTGCGGAAAAGTCCAAGAGGGTTACCGTGGCCCCTGGCACAGGCAACTGAAGGAACACGGGTGGGTTTTAGTCAGTAAGAGTCTGACCTGACACGCCCTCCTGCTCTGCCCAGAGCGGGAGAAGTTATTTGATGATTTCCCACCCACAAAAAAAAAAGCCCCCAAGATACAGGCGCTGCCTAGTTTGGGGACCACTGCTCAAATAACTATGTTAAATATTCTAGTTTCAGTCAGGCAATATTATCATATTTGAAAATTATTTTGTAACAATGGACCAATAAATTATTCATATTCTTACGTAAGTTTCTACCTGCTTATTTTATTACCTGAATTACCTCTCAAGTTAAGTTTGCCAAAACTTAACCGCAGTGTGAGAACACCAAAGTAATAAACACGTGGTTTAATTAAACAATAATACGTCATTCATTAATCAAGGCTTTTAATTGATGTTTATATGTTATTAAACTTGAATAACTAACCAAAAATAGGTGGCACAGTACTTATTGCGATCTTATAGAAATCTCATTTCAATGATACCCCAATAAAAATCTACACTTCCGATTAATAATAGCACATTATTAAGGCCATGTTAACATTAAATAGTGTCGTTATGAGCGATAACAGTTCTTATTGCAATCCGATACGGATTAAAATCTGTTGTTATAAACGCGAATGTAAGCATTACAATAGTGACAATGGGTCGTAGACGCAGCAGCTGCTGTCGTAATGGCGGTTGAGGTACCTGTGAGTTTTGGCGCCATTTGTCTGGCAGCTCTTTTTATCTAACTATCAGCCCAAATCGGCATGAATTGTAATTAATTAATTATTGAAAGAAAATGTACAACAATCAAATGTGTTTTTCAGCCTACTTCTAACTTTTCACTAATTACATTTTAATTTTCTTCTGATTAATTAGAGAGATTCCCTCTTTCGCAGTTATTTATTTTTACATGCATCTACAACTGGCCACTACATAAAGATAATCTCGTTAACTTTGCATTTTATCGCCGTTTTAATTTGCTGATTAGATCATAGTTACGGAGTATGAATATGAATGTATCGCGAACAAAAAAGCTTGAAACCGTTACTGGAGAGAATATATAATAATTTACAATCTCTTGTTAACTTTAGTGGTAGTTTATGAGAACAATTTGCATTTATTTAATTGTTTGTACCCCTTTCGAAGTTTGGTGCAGTGGAGCGATGAAAAAGTTCACCTTTCTCCGCTCGTGCATCGCGCGTGGTTCTACTAGCCCGCGCTTGGCCGGCAGAAGCGCGCGCGCGTCGGTCGCGGCAACTAGTTTGTGTGACAGCTGTCTGTGCGTTGTGTACAAAAATACTGTGTGAACTTTATCGTGTTTAGTTAGTGGACTTTTGTGTAACATCGCTGTTTTGAACATCGAACTGGTGAGTTTTTTATTTTGTGTGCTTCTATTTTCGCTGTTTGAATAGAACGTTAGCTGGTTTATGAAATAAGGTTGATTTAAACCTATTAAATTCGAACATACACTCAAGAATTCATAAAATTAATCTTTGAAGAGTGCGTTAAGTGCGGAGTTAATATTTAACCAAGATTTGCTTGCTCAGTAAATAGATAAATGTTATTTGTATTTGCCGGATGCTCAAATAGAAGCAGGTAACCACAAAAATACTTAAAGAACTGTTATTGATAATTATTATGATCCCAAACAGAAGATTTAAACCGGTCCATTTCTGCCCTACTAAAGACATTAATTTTTCTAACAACGTGTTCAATTAAATATCTTTATACTGGAAGAACGTGCATGAAAACATGAAAACGTGCGGAAAACGAGATTCCTTTTTGTCAAGCACTAATAAAATGTAAACAAAACATGTTACGTATTGCGACAAGAGTGGGTAGTTTTAAAACAAATCGTTTATGCGCGCTTTACAAATTTCCAGCCGGAAATATTATTTACATGTAAGCAAAACTGGCAAAAGTGGTAATGGCGTAGGAATTTATTTCATTTAATTAATTAACTTTCCTATTCTATTTATTATTTTATATTTGCGAAAGCTGCTAAAGTTATGTACCTACCTACACACTACAGACATTAAAATAACAGTCTGTTTCTTATTTCTCACGCTACGTATAGAAGATTAGAAATTAACCGAGAAAACGAAAAGAAATATAAGAACATAGTAGGTCATTATAGGTACCTATTTTAGCTTTGTTGTAGTCGGGTAAAAGAAACCTAAAAGATCTGCCAGAAGAAATTTGATTGGAAATTCAATATATCTACCTATCTGCAATAGAGGACAAGTTGAATTAATGACGTATTTTGTGTACCTACCTATGGGTAGGGAGGGCTACCACGCATTCACATTTCTAAGTATTTCTTATTTGTTTTATTAATCATTGCGTTGAACCACTTGAAGATTGTGTGAGTAATTCTAAGGTGGGTTCAATTCGAAGCATGTTTTTGATAAGACCCACTTAAACAGACGATTTAAGTTTAGCTTAATTACCTATATGTTTAAAAGCTGCCAAACAATTACCAACATGTTTAGATACAAGTCAATCAAAAATGATAAAAGTCTATTTTTATATTATGTTTTTTTATTAACAGTAGGTAAGTCATGTTATGTTTCTTAACAAAATAGGTAGGGTTGAAGCCAAAATATTTGACCAAACCAAACACGTTCACTGGACAAGTTTTGTTAGATTTTTGGCACAGCTGCCCCTGCTCAAACTATCGCAATTCACAATGTCATTGTTGCTAACCCTAAGTACGTACTTCCAGTAGTTCCAGTCTGCCAGGATTCAGACAAAGAGAAAGACTCATACTCAAAGCATTTATTTAAATTAAACCAATTGCAGGCACTTTTCAATTGATTGTCAAGGAGTCAGTCAGTCAGGAAGATGAAGCTAGATGTCCAAGCGTAGTAAGTGCCTACGGAAAAGAACTGGCAAGAAACTCCACGGACACTAAGAGTTACGGATATCGTTGTTAAAATCGAACTAAAAACCGGCCTGAGTGCCTAACCTAACATTATACATGCCTAACGCTAGCCACTCGGCTAAACAAACTATTTAATTCTATTTCCAACTATGCGAGCAGCACTAAGTCTCGATCATTTAAATTAATGTTTTATTTACGTCTACATTTTTACAGAGTAAAAATGTAAAGTTATAGTGTTGTTTGGAGGTCGTTACGGGCTCCTGGGTTCGGTAAAGAAGCGCGTGCGACCCTACGCTACGGGGTGGTTGTTGTGGACGCGTGGCAAGTGTGTGTGACGCACGTGCTGTGTCCACCTGTCGCTCGGTATGGGCACAGCTCTACGCTATTGACGTAAATAAAACCCTTTAAACTAAAAAACAAAAAATAAATAGTTTTTACAGCCGGTAGGTAAGAAAAAGTACCTATAGGTAACTATAAATAATATTCTATTTACAGGGTCATTGTCAACCATTTTCCAGTGATTTGACATTTTATATGTTTTTGAAGATATCTTGTATCATTATTGTATCTCGTTGGATAGCTGAGAAATTGTACATATTTTAGGAATGTTCCATGTTTTTTTTGCAGAAATCAACCACATAAGTCAAATACCTAAATAATCAAAATTATGAAACTTGTGTGCTCTCATTTAAAAAATATTAAACCTACTTGTCATTTTATGACTTATATGTTTTGAAATAGATAACAATAATTAAAAAAAAAATGCTTTGTTTTTTTTAAATAAATTTTCAAACTTGTATATCGCCAATAAATGCTAAATTACTCGGAAATGGTTGACGTTTGCATAGGGGTCATAAGGGGTCATTTGGTTGCAAATGACCTCCCCTACATCCCCTTAATGGATTGCGGACGTATTACCAATAACCCTGTATATAGTATAATCCATGGTAACATGTTGGGCGTCCGTCGATGTCCCTGCCACCCTGTAGAGATGATAAAAGAAAAAGTAAAAGAAAAAGGTCCACATTCCTCCTAGACCTAGTTATTTTTATGACGTGCCAACGAATTTCGATCTTAAAGTGGCAGGTGGAAGACCACTTTTTACCTGATTGCGTCAGAAGGCGGGGTATTTGGCTGATTAATACATGCCTTGGTACTCCATTCATCCTAATAGGTAGCAAATTGATGGTCAGAAACTAATGACGGTCTTCTCTATGAGCGTGCCTCGTGAGCCAAATAAAAGTCAAGAGGTTTTACCACTTCACCGTATTTGGGTTTTATATTCCTCATAGATTTTAAGTGGGTATCTAGCACCTACTTGTTGCCCTCAACAGGTAAATATTAAACCACATTGCTTATAAAAAAATCCTATGACCGAATAAATCAATACAATGCTTACGTAAGCTTGGTATTTTTTAATACCTAGGTCAATAAGATTTAAATGTACATTGAGATACATGAATTACAACAAAAAAAAAAACCAAATGACACTGCATGTCCCAGAAATCGTACAGTGGTCGCAAACACGACTGCTGACTTACGCTCACGCGACACTAGACCAACGCAACGAGGCAGTCAAATGCATACGACTCCACGCATTTTCTTTTATGCGATAACTTCTTTAGATAGGCTTTGAGTAATGTTTGATAGGGGAAAAGGTTATGAGTTCGCGTCACCGACATGCTAAGTAATGTGTACCTATGAAATTGACGTGTTGCGTTTGGCCAGCAGTGAAAACATATTATTTTTTATAATTGATAAATACGTTTATATATAATTCTAATTTACAAATAATGAAATTAAAATTGTGATACTACAATTACATAATTTGTAAATAAAAAAAAAAAACACTGTTATTTCATGGTTCTAACTTTTCACTTCAGCCGGCGACTGCCTATGTTTTTAGTTTTAATCGAAAATGTAGTAAATAATAAAACCATTATCTGTGCCACCTACACTGATACCTAATCTCTAGTATGCAAAGTGAATCAAAATAACTTATTAATTATGTTTAATATCAAGCTCTGTGCCAAAGCACGCACACACGATCGTTTATCTGTAGTAAAAACTACGTGATAAAAATATGGAATGTTCTAGAAATTTGTTTGATTTTCTTTAATAAATATTAAGAGATTTTTTTACCTTGTCACAAATTTTAATTAAAAATAAGGAATTGCAATACTTAATGGGAGAGCAGTGGTGTGGTGGCCCAGTGGTAACAGCCGCGACTTACGAATTGTAGGCCGTAGGTTCGAACCCAGACAGGCGCTTTACTTTGTGTACATTATTTTATTAACACTGCTCAGCCCTCTTAAAACGGTGAAGGAAAACATCGTGAGAAAACCGGCATGTCCTAGAACCAAAAATTCGAAGACATGTGACATTCTACCAACCCCCACTGAGCCAGTGTGGTGGATTATGGCACACTCTCTCTGGAATGGGAACATTATTTATACGCTGATTAGAAATACTTATTGGTAAGGAAAATCTCAACTCACTTCAACTGAGGAACATTTATTTTACAATGGCTACTCTATAACGTGTTTAGGTGTATGTTATGCAATAAATGTTTCCTTGAAGGGCTCCACTACCTCACTTCAGGTTCCAATAGATGACTCTAAAAAGAATGACCAACTATTAGTTGGAAGAGGATACCACCGGGCAGTGATATGCTCTTCGAGCCGAGCTGTCTGCCTAATTTTATTAACCCATAGAAAGGGCCCAGGGAAAATCTTCTCTTTCCCTCAAACCACACATCATAGAGCATGACATAGGTGTTTAGAAACAAAACACAGACCATCAAAAACAATAAATTCCTATTTATAGTAAACTGGAGTTGTGCTGGTTGACAGTGGTGACGTCACCACGTACCTGTCAGTCGTTATGCAAAGTTAAGTCATCGAGACACCGAGACACTTTTATCGGCGGATTTATGTAGAATAATTGAATGTTATCATCGTTGTTATTGCGCTTGCACAGGCCTACGCCACAACCGGGTCGCTAGATACTAGTCGGTCTAGGAACTCTAATATGTATACTTAAGATAAGTTGTCAAGTAAACAAATAGAAGCAAGTAAGTTGAAAGTATATTAAATAAGTAATTGTGTTAATAACATACAAAGCACCAACCAACCTACAATATTCCCACTGCTGGGACACAGGCCCTCCCCTTTAAGAGAGGAAGTGGACCTTAATTCACCACGCCGCGGCGCCGCGCCGGCCCACTTAATTATAGTATGAGACCAATTTTCATTACTAAAAACTAGCATACACAAAGAGCTTACGCTCTACTTCCCCATAATAGGCTCAAAAGTTAACTTGTCTTATGGTGAATACTTACTTTCCACTGTGTTCAAGCCATAATTTACATATCTCGCAGACAAAACAGAATGTATAAGTAGGTACCTACTAGCTACCTGGTCGCCATCTACAGCCTGATCGGATATCCGAAGTCCGAGCTCAGAAACACTCTATGACCGCGGATCCACGTCGACGCTCCTTTGAATTTCCCAGATATTCGAAACATTGCCGGCATTACCATACAATAAGCCAGCACAGATTACAATCATCAAGCATGCTGTTATGAAATTTTATTAACAGTCCGCCCACCACTGGACTAGGTGACTTCCGTGTATTGATTCAAAATGTATTCAACCATGTTGAAATTACATTCAGTCATGCTATGAATGATGCATTCAGTGGGATTAGAGGTATTGCATTTCTTAATCAGAAATGTTAAGTATGATTGTGTGTGGCTATGAGAAAAGATGGAGGAATTGTATTAAAGATGACAATGTAACAAGGAAGGAAATGAACACCGTAGGTAATGACGGATGACGGCTGATATAAATGTATAGAAGAATAAGATACACGCTGCTCAGACCTCAAATAATTTGGTAAGAGCACATCGTCTTTATCCTTACATGTAAAAGTTTCAACCAAAAACAATCGATCAACAATACGCGTTTCATAATATCATGACTGAATACACTTACACAGTAAATCAATACAGCAACCGTGCGTATTGTGAGACAGTAAGATTTGCAAAATGACCATGTTCTACAGAATCAGATGAAATGCAATTCTGAATTGAAAGGCTACAGAACTAAGGAGAACGGGTTATTTTGCATGTACGTGATAGATTAGCATGGGGCTATTCACTAGGCTACGTGTGGTCCTGTTTACAATAGCCTTCCCATTAATTCCTCGAGGTGGTACAGCGCAGCACCTGTCTTGAACAGAATGTGACGGATGATTACAGTTTGGGTTTCAGAGGCGTTTAAGGCTGTAATTTTGGGGAAGTTCGAGATTTTGAAGCGCAAAATTCCAAAATTACTCTTCTGAATCATGTTTAATCTGTCCAAGAAATTTAAAATTTGCCATTAAAATGATTTAGTAGGAGTATTTCGCATTTAGAGTCCTTGTAGGAGACTTGATACCAGCTTTGAATAATGAATGATAAATATATCCTTATGCTACTTATTCCCCTGCCGAACATATTTCACTAGGTGATTCATGTCCAACAGGTCGCTTATAACTTGTTATGTAGAAGGCCAATAGATCAATTATTTCATGATTAATTGGCCTTAAGTCATATCTACATAAATGGTATCATTTGACTGCTAGGTACAAAAACTAGAGCGACAAAACACAATCATCAACATAAACTTGTTGTTATTTCTGACACCTACAGTGCTATTTGAGCTAGTACTAGTAAATTGAAAGGCACGCGAGCACTTCCGCGTGGGTGTAGGTGGTGTGCGATCAAAATAAAAATAGGAATGACCTTTTCGCAAATTGTGATGTTCCGGCTGTACAACTAACTGCTTCGAAGCTACTGAAGATTTGTCCAGAACGTGCACAAGCGTGCTTCATCATCATTCAGTCTGGAATCTACTGCTGACCCTCTGGGTACAGGCCTATTTTCTGTTTTGCCACTCTCCACCGTTGCGTGCATCCCTTGTCTAAGTGCTGCGCTTGATTTTGATCAATACAACGTGCTCTCGCCGCTCTCGGACGTCCTGTGTTTTTGACCTGAACAAGGCCAAGTCCAGATCATCTAAGATTATTAGGAAAATGAAGACATAATTATGCTTGTGAACCCCTCCATCTAATTAATTTTTTTGTACTAGAAGTTGGGACCATAGAATATTATCAGTTTGCAATAGTTTAGAGTGTGCTATTTATTCTGAAACAAGTTTCTGAGAGGCAGGTCACCAGACTTGACCGCCCGATATGTTATTATTGATATAAATTAAACGATGCACCTAATATTGATACTATTGCACAATATCACTAATTAAACACTATGCATGCGCATGAATCAGAAGTGTAGAATAATCTCTAACTTCTAATTAAGTTCATTGTGCGAGGAATGTTAAGAATGATAATTATTGGACTGAATGATACGGCGCCGCGGCGATGACTGACAGAAGAGTATGGAAGAACATATCTCCGGGCAAGATATTTTAATAAGACATCACAACCGAAAATCGTTATGTTGTATAGTTTCACCCTTGATCCTAACAATTTTTGAGCTCACCAGTTTTAATGAACAAAATAAAAGCACTAATTATGTGGATTTAATGATTCACTAAATACTGACACCAGCAGCTTATCATCACACCAAAACAAATTCTGTGTACTTACGACAGAACATACACTCATATCTACATGATGATGCATCGCACGCGCACCTCGTTTCGCGTAAACCTAGACTTCTGTGTCACACGACACGTACTTATAGCGCTGTCCATTGTGTGCTAGATCTAGGGCACTTATCCGAACGTTATAATTAGTGCAGCCGTCTTGCGGCGTCTTCCTAACTGCCAGTTATGTACAGTCGGCAGAAAGAGTTTGGTGTGCGTACAAAAATAACCATCTTGGCAAACAATGAGAAGTGGGATGGATTGTGTCATTGTGAAAGATAATGTGGCTAAGAAGGGAGTGTGCTCTTGGACGACGGCTAAGTAATACACAATCATGTATGGAAGAACACGATATCTATACTTAATATTAAAAGGAGGTATAATTTATTTTTGAAAGTTGATATGTAGCCCCCCCCCCCCCCCCCCCCACATACCAACTTTCAAAAATAAATTACCTAATTTGGAGATACCGGTCGAAATTGAAAAAAATATTTTTGCATTTGATAGCCCAATTCTTGAGTAAGGCTGTTTAACATCACGCTCGTCACGCTAGGACCCTTAGGACATGAGCAAAAAGAAAAAAGTCAGAAATAACACTAAGCGAAAACGAATTAATAGTGTGGGCAGGCGATGCGATATGACGGGGTGTGTCGGGGGAACCAGAAATGTCACGCGGACGTAGTCGCGCGTAGACGCTAATACCCAATAAATGGGAATAAGAGCAGCAGGATGACGATGATGTCAAAGACTTCAAAGAATACTCAGCACATGCGCAACATTGCATTGCAGCGATAGCAGTTACAAGTTAGCTGCCTATTAACTTATATCTTATTCGACTGTACCTGCAAGTATTACTGACCGTTTAGTGCGATGTAAATGGGGTTATGTGACGTGATAATTATGACGTTGACAGCCGGCGGATGTGTGACCGGTAATGATTAGAGTTCATAAGTGTTAATGAAAGAAATACACTCAGTTTCGGAGGTGTTTGAGCTCTATGTTGGAGGCTTAGGTTAGAAGTTTAGATTTTGTAATATGTACGTTTGTAATGTGTTACGCTGGTGACTTAACTTTAAGCCAGCTCGGTCAAGCAAGCCAAACAAAAATACTACTTAATTGTAATCATTTATCATCTCTTCTAAACGCAGTAATGTATTTATGGCTATTATGTTTTATTTCAATGATATTGGAGTCTTCCAAAAACCAATTCTAAGTGGGTTTGTCCCGCAAATATACTGTCTATTATCTTTCCCAATATAGCTAACAACGACTGGCTGTAGTTTGTACACCTAATAGAGTTATTACACCAGCCATTAATTTCCCTATATTAACGTTCTCTTGTTATTGGCTATATGAAGGCATTCTTCATACGTTGTTATTGACAGATCAACAAATAGGTGGTGGTAATGCAAAGTAAAGTAGGTAAGTTAGTCCGTTCTTGGAAAATAGGGACAAAATACAAAATTATGGTTTTAATTGAGGTCGTCGTAGAATGGTTTCATTTCTTTTTCATTGACTTGTTCTGGTTTAATTTCTGCATACCATTTAAAACTACTGCTGGATAATAGGTTCACCTCTTCGAATTCTACAGTTTGTAAGTTATATTATATTAGTGGCGATACTTAAGGAAGCCTTAATCATCACTTCAACAAAGACGCTAAGTACTGTAGTGAATATGGTTTTCTTAATCTGGAACACGTTTCTCTTTCGATTTATGGTATACCGGTAAAGCACGAAGACATCTGTAACAGACTGAGAAAAATTCTTTATTTCCAACGTACAAAGAATCGGTCCAGCGCGCCTCTTTTATAACTGCAAACATTATTCTACGTAGAATCTAAATGTAGTTTATTTACTTTCGAATATTGCTTACGTATTCGCTACGACTATCTATACTGATGCTCCTATGTTCTACAATACTCGTATATTCTTCACTCTCGTTTGTTAAAACTTCAATTGTTCAACTTTATTGTTACTCATAATGCTTTTTCTTGGGACTGATACAAACAGTACATTTTGTTGTCGATTTATGACGATATTGCCATATATCACAACTTCGTAGGCAATGGATAAACTATATTTTCGAAATGTTTCATGCAATCCATTACTACTGCTTCTCCGTGGTACATTCATCACGGCTATAAGTCGGAAAATAAACAAATTCGCTTTGAGCTGAGCTGCGTCCATCATTTTGGATTACTTGCTTTTGTTATCCATGGAAATTGATGCATTTTTGTAGTTCTAAGTTCAGTGCGTCACAATATTCTTACTCAGAAGTACTTATGTGTACTTTGTAGACTCATATTATTGATGACTGAACCTGGTAATTCTTCAGGAGGTAACGCAAAGATATCGCAAACCATATATAATACTTTATTTAGACTCATATTCAGTATGTTCTAGGTAACTCACAAAATAATGACATAAAGCAAATATTGGCAGGTAAACAGATATTACGCCCAGACCTAACCAACCTAGAGCTACTGGGTAACATTGGACGAAATATCTTTAAAGTAGCCTTGTTGTCTAAAGAAACACAAAGGGTTGGGTTGGTTTAGTTTTAACCAGCATGAAATTTTTCACATAGTTAATTTTAATTTTCTTACAATGTTAAACGTTAAACAAATAAAGAAACTTAACGAACAAACCTTTGGTCAACTATACCATCTTTTTCCTAACGAAATCATGGACGGTGTGGTGATGTATAATATAGACAGCAGCCTAGATCTACCTCAACTTTAATGTCCTACCTTGAAAATAAATAGTGGTTTGATGGTCGTGGCTTATTTCCCCCGCACGCGGGTAGTGGCGGTTCTATCTTCCACGAACGGCCGCCACGTTGCCGCTATAGCATTTTCTACCAGTCAACCTTTGGGTGACGCAGAAACAAACAGTGGTAGGCGCAATTTACTATGAAAATTTAACTTATCTGAACTGTTGCCAAAAGTGAAACTAACGAAATTACTGACCGGACTTTAAAAAAGGTTCCTTACTTAGCATGCGCTTTGGCTAAGCATTATTCTTGTCACTGTTGCACGACTGTCAATCTAAAAGTGCAAGATACAGACGGAAACCTCTCTAAGAAAAATGTGCGTGCTAACGTTAATTTGCCACGGTCTATGAAATTTTCGCACTATGCAAGTAGTTGTTCCGGGTCTGGCTGTTTGTGTATGTGAGTTTAAATGTTTGTAAACGCACCCACGATACAGGAGAAATTCCTAGTTAATTTTAAAATTCCTAGGCAACAATAAAAAAATAAAAAAAATCTTCAGAAAGTACTCCTTACGACCTTTTTTTAGATAAGTACCAAACGCGATTTTTTTTTCCGGTAACGCTACACTTCTGCTATAAGCCGCCATGTTGAATTTTATGTGACGTCATATAGCATATAACCCGCGTAATAACATGACGCTTCCAAGTTCCAACGATACCTAGTTTGTCTAAATAAGACGAGTAGGAGTTATGAGTAAATAGATGAACGTGTTTACATAAATAGCCTGTTAAATCAATACCCTCCTTCTGCTTTGCCGTAGTCGGGTAAGAACTAACCTTTTTTCAGAATTCAAATGCGACTCCATTCCTTTTTTGTGCTCTAACATTCGTAGTGACAGTGCTTGACATATTGAAGTGTATTTCAAACCTAAAAACGAATCATACATTTTAACCTATTTATTTATAAAAACGAATATTATAAAGTTGTACTTTATAAAGTAAGACGTTCTTCTGTAGAAAATAGAATGCTTGGCTTGCAAGGCGAGAATAGATTGTTGCTGGTAATGCGTTAATGAAGGTGGTGAAATCGACTCACTATTATCAATATTGTCATCATCTTATTGCTATTGATTGAGTTCATTGATTGCTTTGTGCAGATACTCCTAACGTTGCAGGCACTGTTGAGTTTTGGTTTTTTATTTCTTTCCATTTTCATAAATAAGTTATAAAATAAACGCCATTGAATAACTCATAAGCGTTACGCCATGATACACAAAAAAACATAAACATAGATAGAACTTTGCATTTTTTTTTTGTATCGAGAAGATTTCAGTGTATCGTGTATTCCTTTTATAGGATGCTAGGACAGATAGTCGAAAAACAGACACCAAATTGTTAAACCCCTATTCAATATACTTAAAAAGGTGTGCGGACCCACCATACCACTGGCCATACCCCTGATGGTATGGTGGGTCTAAAACTATACCACTGAGAAAATTACTTGGTGAATCATTAGGGTTAGGTAAGGTTAGAACTGTGACCATTAATGTATCCAGATCCTTGTAGTCCACAACACATTTTTTTCTCAGTGGTATAGTTTTGGGACCGCAATGCTTTTTTAAGCATTGCGGACCAGGTACACTACAACTACCAAGCACATTTTTTCAAGATAAGATATACGGGGGTCACACTGATAGTTTTTAGAATAGGCCAGTAAGAAAAGCAGGCAATGAAATTTGGGAATCTGTAGATGTGTAATCATTTCATATGTCATTTGTTTTTACATATTGACGGCAATTTAAAAAGTGTATGTCGTGCGTTGAAATGGATTTGACTAGAGAAAATTTTCGTTCAATGATTTATTACGACTTTCGTTGCGGTCTTACTCAATGTTACGATAGACTTCAATTAGCATTTCATGACGAAGCCCCATCCCGTACTACTGTTTATAACTGGTTTAATGAGTTTAAACATGGTCGAAGCCAACTCACTGATGATTCGCGAGAAGGACGTCCTTCTTCGGCGACTACTGAAGATAACGTGAGTGCTGTGCGGCTAATGATAGAAGCTGATAGAGGGGTGACATATCAACAGATTTAGGCAGCTTTACGCATTGGTATGAGTCAAGTACAAAAAGTCTTACATGAACATTTAGGCGTCAGAAAGCTTTGTACTAGATGGATACCTTATAATTTGACGGAAGATTAAAAACGCCGTCGTTCGGATTGGTGCCGCTTAATGCTTGAAAAGTATGATGGAGGTGCCTCGAATGCTGTGCAAGACATCGTTACAGATGATGAATGCTGGATAAATATTGTTACGAACCCGAAACCAAAAGACAATCTGCGCAATGGATGTTTCCATTCGAAGATTTTCCGACAAAAGTAAAGAAGGGCAAAAGTCAAAGCAAAAAGTTGATTGCCTCATTCTTTGGATGGACAGGTCATTTCGCAACAGTTGTCCTAGAAGATAAAAATACTGTTACTGCAGATTTATATGTCAGTCATTTTTTACCAGTTGTCTTGGAAAATGTTATACAGCAGCGCCCAAGAAAAGCAGGATCCTCCTCCATCACGACAACGCTCCAGCTCACTCCGCCAAATGGATTATCGAATATTTGTCTATAGAAAGTGTGGAGTTGGTAAGTCATCCTCCTTGCAGTTCTGACCTTCTACCTGATCTTGTACCTGTTATTTATTTCCAAAAATTAAAGATAAACTAAAAGGAATTCGTTGTATGAACCCTTGCGTGCACTGACTGGACAGGTCCACTCAATATGTGTGGTTCTTTCCTCAAAAGACCATTTCAGACACAAATCTACATGGTCCTCAAATATTATTATAATATTATTCTAATTATTGTGAATGTGAGAACTATGTCGATCATTGATTTATTTATATTTATTTTTGTATTTTTCTCAACGTAATAATCATGATCTGGCAGTTTGAGTAACTTATGCGGCCTATTCAAATGTCCTTTCTTTAGTATTGTTCGTCGAATCGTTGAGCTCCTTGAGTCTAAGTTGAGCTGCACGATTACTGACAATTGCGTGCACTGACTGGACAGGTCCACTCAATCTGTGTGGTTCTTTCCTCAAAAGACCATTTCAGACACAAATCTACATGGTCCTCAAAGATTATTATAATATTATTCTAATAATTGTGACTGTGAGAACTATGTCGATCATTGATTTATTTATATTTATTTTTGTATTTTTCTCAACGTAATAATCATGATCTGGCAGTTTGAGTAACTTATGCGGCCTACTCAAATGTCCTTTCTTTAGTATTGTTCGTCGAATCGTTGAGCTCCTTGAGTCTAAGTTGAGCTGCACGATTACTGACAATTGCGTGCACTGACTGGACAGGTCCACTCAATCTGTGTGGTTATTTCCTCAAAAGACCATTGCAGACACCGATCTACATAGCTTTCACATGACCTGACCAAGATTTTGTCTGGACTTTAAAAGAGACTGTGACCTCTGAGTTTGTTTCGGCCTTTCTTCTCAGAGTAGTCAGATAGGAAACGCCGACCCCATCTAGTTTAAAAAAATATATGATTGACGTGTAAAAGTGTTTGTTCAAACCTACTTACAGAAATAAAATCATTTATCATTCATTTATCATTTAAAGATGACCGGTGGCTGCGTTTGAAAAAGGCGTGGAAGAAATCCCTAAATAAGAGTGAGCCCACTGCTTCATTCAATGGTTCCATCGCATGCGACAGTGCTTAGAAAGGAACGGAGACTACTTCGAAAAGCAATAAAAATATTAACAGGCTTCTACCTACATAATTCCTTTTTTATTTTCTAAAAACTTTCAGTGTGGCCCACGTTTCACCTTAATCTAATTCTGTTTTGTTGTCATCTGGAATCATATTGCCAGGCCAATAAAGAAATCCTTCACTTCAGCAAAGCGCTCTATGATAAAGGTCCACATTTAGAGGCTGGCGAACATTTCTCCATACTGATCTAATTCTGTCTTAATGTAACCGTACGAACACGTACCACGTTTCGGAACCAATCGATGTTCGAACTGTTTGGAGCTCGAAATACCTTCCACTTCTTCACAGTACCATGAGCGTCCAGCTGTCTACTTGTCTACGTCATACAGTTTCACAATCACGCTTTAAATAAATATTCACGGAACCCAAATGTGTATTGTTACTGTATTAAATATTAAATGTTTGCCACTCTTGTCCGAATCTACATACATCAGATTGTTTGTGTTACGAGATTCTTAAGAATCCTTTCTGTTTTCCTCCTACTATATAAGATTTTCCAGAAATGTTATGTGAACCTTCGATCTAACTAAAAACAGCGGAAAGCTCCAGTTAGTGTTTTTAGATTTCGTAAATGCTAACGATAAGTGCTCGGCAGTAATTTTTTTGCTTGCGATAAACCTAAAGCTCTGTCAATAACATTGATGCTATCTAGAATCGATAACAGCGTTTTGTTCTATCATTGCAATGTTCAGGTTGCTCATCATTACATTGCAATTCATAATCTTCAAAGACAAGAACGATAAAGCGAGACATCGTTCAAACAACCAAAGAGACAGAAGTCGCATAGAAATGCAAATAAAACACATGTAAATTCGTCTCCGTTATACGGCAAGAATAAATTACTCTAACCCAAAACTCCCAAAAGTCTAGACTGCATTGAGTCATTAGTAATTCTTTTATTTTTTCAAAATCGACTGTTAGCCCCGCCTACCGGAATGAGTCAACTTGACCGTAAGAGATGCTCTGAAATGATTCAGTCAGGGAGTGACTCAGTATAATATATATGTTTCGTTGTGAAAGCCTAGAGTTTTTGAATGCACAAGTAATTATTTGATGATCATCGGGTCATTGCAACTAAGTTTTTTTTGATAAACTTAACGCGGAAACTTTGCGGAATACAAGTAAAGTTTCTTCTTCAGAATGTACACTTATTAATGTATGTACTTTACTAGGTAACTCCAGTTTGTTAGTTCTTAAAATTTTGTCTAGAACAGTTCCAGGCTTCCAGCCCATTTTCTGTCTTGGTTACAGCTATGCCATTAGGGCTATTATTTAAATCTTCTTTTATGACTTTAATGCCTCTTCATATTCTAGCAACAGTTTCCATGAGCGCTGTATCCGACGAACTAACAGCTTTATTGAGCTTACATACATTCAAACTCAAACTCTAAGCATTTATTTCAAATAAACCAATTACAGGCATTTTTACATTTTCAAGGGTCGGTCAGTCAGAAAGATGAATCTAGTTGCCCATTCCAAAGCGTAAGCAGATACCTATGGAGTAATACGGGCAAGAAACTCCACTCCAAAATATTGGTTAGGTACATCATTCATATTGAAATTATACAAGTAAGAACATGTAGAAAGATGTGCACGTTAAAATAGTCCTTAATAAAAACAATATAAATAAATAATATAATTCAGAAGTTAAAATAAGCCGTGGCAGCTAAGAGATGACCAGTCCCTACTGTCGGCGCCTGTTCGCGAATATGACGTACCTATGGATCAATACCATTCAGCCCAACGTTTCTGAAGGGATCACCAATATTAATACCAATTCTTGATATCTACAAGTTCTGATGTGATCTCTTCAAAGCGAAGGAACTAGGCAAACATCAACCGTATCATCGCCTACTATAAGCCACAACATCCGGTAAAAACTCAAAACAATGAATGAAAATAATTCCGTCACTTAGTTTTATCGATGATTAATGGCTTTAAGTATCGAGAACTGTTATTTATAACTTTATAAGTTGAATCATATCAGATGAGATTTGCGGTGCTGACTAGCTTTCAAAATATTAGTTTCTTGTGAACTTGTGACTTGTTAGGACTTCTTGTCTAAATATAACTCATCAATTAATCACGTTCATTTGATTGTATTCTGCGCAAACACCCCTCTGTGGTCGTATACGCCGAATGCTGCTAAAAACCGTAGATGGTTCGAAGTATGCTCGACTCGCGGATGTAGAACGGCTCTAGCTCAACGTCATTATGATATTCTGTCAAACCATTTAAATGTATAATAAAAATAAATAAACCATGCTCCCATGAGCCTAAATGTATGTAAGACCAAGGTCACGCGTGACGACTCCCGGCCACCGTAGGCGCGGGCCTGCGGGCGGTGAGTAATGGGTAGCTCACCGTCCGATGCAAGCCTGCCGGGAAAGCGGGATCATCCAAAAGGGGTACCGCTGACCCGGAACATAAAGGGCCAAGGAAGGAACACGGGTGGGTTTTAGTCAGTAAGAGTCTGACACTCCCTTCCGCTCCACCCAGAGCGGGAGGGGTCACTTGATGATTTCCCATCCTCAAAAAAAAAAAAAAAGACCAAGGTCACAAAATGGCTATTGACACTGAGTTACGATAAGACTGAAGATTTACTACACGTATCAATCGGTTAACCTGATGTAGTTAATAAAGTCATATATTTATAATTATATTTATACAGACTTACATAAACACAAGTTTTCACCATATTTATCCCTCTCTCAATACATACACATACCCCCACATAGGTACTTTAATAAGCCACATCATAATTAAGTAGTAATCTTAATAATAATATACTGTGCTCGTCCTACAACTACTGATATAATTATGTTCAAATTATCTGCGAGGACGCTGGCACCCTTTTCTTTTTTTTTTTGTGGGTGGGAAATCATCAAATAACTTCTCCCGCTCTGGGCAGAGCAGGAGGGTGTGTCAGACTCTTACTGACTAAAACCCACCCATGTTCCTTCAGTTGCCTCTGCCAGGGGCCACGGTAACCCTCTTGGACTTTTCCGCAACCCTAGCAGGCATCGGTCCTAGCAAACCCCGTCATTGGTGCTGACATCTCTTTGAGGCGCGCGTGGAACACAACGCGCCGTCGACCCGGGCCTGGTCCTTATCGAACGGCGAGCTGCCCATTGCTCACCGTTCGCAAGCCCGCGCCTACGGTGGCCGGCCCTAAACACAAGTTAAATCTTACTTTGGGTGCCAAAGTTCATCGAAAACACACTTTTTTTTCCTTAATATAACGCTGCATGGTGTTTTTCTACAACTGAAGGTGATAAAAAATCACTCAATTACTCAAACCAATGCGTGTCAATTTTAATATATTTATAGGTTTTGTGGTTAAAACCAGGAAAGTGTGTAACAGTGGTTGAAATAACATCAATATCTATCTATTGATTTGATGTTGATCGTGTTACAAAATAAACTATCCGTATCTGCTGTAACAACTTGTTCGTTCATCTAGCGGCCCGGTATTCATACACGATGTTAATGTATTTTGTGGTAAAAAACGAATTTGCTGAACAGTTGACTCTGACGCATTTCTCATGCGTCAGTATGTAATCTTACTTCACTCAAAACCTGAGTGCTGTGTAACGTACTGTTACATTCAACAATAGCTCCGTAGTCCAAATACGAAAGCCCAAATCAAGCTTTCCCTAAAATCTAAGTAACGCTATCCCGAATAATTTAAGCCCTCAATAACGCTGTCCCAAATTAGTCGTTAACGCCATCCCTAACAACTCCGACACGATACTACGACAAAAAATAATTGGATACCTAATGTAGTATATTCTACTATCATCATTACTGTTTTCGTTCATTTTTTCAATTCGTCACTTTGTGGGGCCCCTATTTCTGGATGAATGTGGTTTCTTCTGCGGTGGAGACCGTGTGATGCCTCTTCTCTCGTATCAGCACGAACTACATATTATATTATGATAAAATAATAGCTTATGACGTGGCGAAAATATTAGTCAGTCGGGTAAGTGATAGTGAGACTGACTGGCCAGAAACATACTTTTGAGTACTTATACCTCATTGACCTATACTAACTTTTAAAGCTCCCCAAGCAGTGACTTCGTTTTGGATATGCATGTTCTGAAACCAGAGCGGCAACTCTCGTATTTTTAAGAACTTTTGCATTCTAATCTCAGGCTCAATCTGTCAAAAATTGTATAGCGTTTACTTACATTTTTGACATTTGACTGTCGCTGAGATGAGATTGCGACTTGATTTTGAACGTTTCTTTTTACGGGAATTGGCCTTCTGGTGTCTCTGAAACAGATTATTTATACTCACTAGTCACTGTCGTACCCAAAAATCCAAGGACTACTCCCCATATCTTCATCAAACTTAATGGCCTTTCAAGCTGAACAAATAGCCCAGAAGGGCGGCCTTTTGCTCAGTGCTATGATTTACACTTTACCCACAAACTTGGACGGCCAAATTTGGGTAATAATTTGACGTAGTCCACGAACAGCACCCGTCCGAATAGCACCGACGCGAATAGCACCGAGCCTAGTCCACGAACAGCACCTATCAATATTTTTGGCAGGTGCTATTCGTGGATACAAATCTATTTTATTATTTGTGTCCACGAACAGCACCTACGGCTCGGCAGCCTAGTGCTGGGATGCATTTGTTTAACAGGACATTATTAAATGAAACATATCGATAAAAATCACTAGAACGTTTATTAAGAAATATGTCTAGGCGACATTTAAATATAAGAAAAAACAATAAAAAACCTTATGATAATAATTATTAATCTTACAAAATAATAAATCTGTAACACTTTCTTAATTTTTAATGTATCACAATCAGTCTTTTCAGATCACCTCACCTTTATTGCAAAATTAGACTTAGTTTAATCTTACTAAATAATATCACTTTCTTATTTTATAATATATCACAATCAGTCTCCACATATCACATTTATTGAAAAATCAGCAAATACAAATATTTCGGTCTAGGCGACATTTAAATATAAGAAAAAACAATAAAAAGTCTTATGATAATAATTACTAATCTTACAAAATTATAAATCTGTAACACTTTCTTAATTTTTAATGTATCACAATCAGTCTATTCACATCAAAGGTGATGAGAGTAGCGATACTGTGTAACGTGCAAAGACACGTGACACAGTATCGCTACTCTACAATTCTTATAGGGTGCAGCTTGTCGTACCCTTGCGCATTGCGAGCAAGCAATTTTCGACCGATTCCACCCATCGGACGCCATACATTGGACCTTTGGCTGATAGTGCGTTAAGACTGTTTATCGTGTAGCCGTGATTTCTTGTCACTGTTCTAGCGACGCGACAATGCGCCGGAGCACACGAAAGTATGACGAATTTAACCGAACGCTTCCGGAGCTTGTTTACGTAAAATTGCAAATAATATTATTAGTTCGGATAGCTCGGCAGGGCACAAAGGGACGTCACAAGAATAGTTTATAATAGTTTGTATCTGTATGTTCCGTGCTAACAAAAGGTGTAGTAGATTTATTAGTGAGTATCTATAAAACACAATAATGGAGCCTGTTGCCGGTAGAAGTGATAAAAATAGTAACATTAGCTACATTTCCAGTAGAAAAGGAGCGCCATTACTAATACATAGTGATAGACAGTACAGAAAATTCAAAACATATAAAAATAATGCTAATGTGTTATGGCGGTGCATAAAAATATCGTGTAGAGGGTTCCTGACGCTTGATGGCAATGAAGATGTAATAAAAATTACAGAACACACCTGTGAACCCATGAGCAGTGCCCAGACAGAAATAAAGAAAAGTATGGATGAACTTCGACAAGAAGCTGCAGCCACCGATGGTCCTATTCCTACGTTATACAAGAGCAAAATAAATAAACTACTCGATGAAGGTCTCAACTTAGTAGCCGATTGCCCAAATTATAAAAACATTAAGTCTAGTCTTTATAACATAAGAAATAGGGCTTGTGGAGTTAGCCGACTAAATGCAAAAACCGCGGGCGAGGTACAAGTAAGTAATCTTCTAGCCGCCATCCTATTAATATTATTATATTATATTATTATTCTTTTATTTTTTTATTCACAATATAAAAAATTGCAATTTGAAATATATAAATTTAATCAGTAGGTAGTAGTTCACATAGACTATGAAGTAAAAAAATTAAAACAACTATTTTTTTATTTTGCTAAAACTGTACGTTGAAAGTTAGTGTTTTAATTTTTTTCTAGATCCGTGATTTTGTTACACACAATGATATATCTACCTAATTTGTCTATTTATGAACACCTTTTCTAGGTACTTTCCCCATATTATTAAATATTTTTTTTAAATATTATTTGTTTTTTATAATTATATTTATTAAAAATGTAATTTTATGATATTGCTTATGGATTATAGGAGTATAATAGTAATAATGTTTGGACATCTATATACAGCACCATTTAATCCTAAACTAAGCTAATCTATTTATTTTAAGGTACCCAAACAATATTTGGACTTCTTGTTAGCTGATTACTACGATGGGAAAAATCGAATTCTACTATTCGCCACGTCAAGAAGCAAAGAAGAACTTGCCAAAACACGTCATCTGTATTGTGATGGAACTTTTAAATCTGCGCCGAAACCTTTTCTGCAGATTTATAGTATCCATGGTGATATCGATGGTGTCGTTAAGCCGTTAGCATATGCTATGCTTCTAAATAAAAAAATGTCTACATATAAAACATTATTTCAATTATTAAAATCTTCGATACCAGCAATGACTGTAGATTTTTTCACGAGTGACTTTGAAGAAGCCGCAGTGAGAGGAATACTGTCTGTATTTCCCAACGTAGCAGTAAAGGGATGTTACTTTCACTTTAAGAAGGCGTTAAAAAAAAAACAGAAGGAGCTAGGTCTTAACGACAATAGTATATATAGAAAGCACGTTGCTCTATGTACAGTGCTCCCTTATTTGCCACCGAATGATTTAGATGACGCTTGGCTTTACATTATGAGTGAGAGTCCTCAAGATAGTAATATAACAAAATTTAACGACTACATGATCACACAATGGATTGACCACAAATTTTGGTCAAACAAATGGTGTTGTTATGGCCAGACTCACAAAACGAACAATTATACTGAGACTCATTATTCGGTCATTAACAAATCAATTAATAAAAATAATAAGAACTTACTTAATGTTTTAAGAGTCTTACAGGAAAACTGTAAGAATTTCACTGACATACGAAAAAAATTTGCTACTTCTAATTCACAAAAAAATGCCGCAAAAAGAAACCAACTAATAGACAATATTATAAAAGAATATAAAAGTGGATTTATTTCTCTTGGCCACTGCATGGAAAAGCTGCGATTTTAAGGCTTTCTATTTTTAAATTTAAATTAGAATAATGTAACACCTGCGCAATCGACGGATAGTGAAGGACAATATACAAAATGTTCACGGAGCGCTGTTATTAGTACATCAATAAGGATCTAAGGCTGATTTTGCTGATTTTTCAATAAATGTGATATGTGGAGACTGATTGTGATACATTAAAAATTAAGAAAGTGTTACAGATTTATAATTTTGTAAGATTAGTAATTATTATCATAAGACTTTTTATTGTTTTTTCTTATATTTAAATGTCGCCTAGACCGAAATATTTGTATTTGCTGATTTTTCAATAAATGTGATATGTGGAGACTGATTGTGATACATTAAAAATTAAGAAAGTGTTACAGATTTATAATTTTGTAAGATTAGTAATTATTATCATAAGACTTTTTATTGTTTTTTCTTATATTTAAATGTCGCCTAGACCGAAATATTTGTATTTGCTGATTTTTCAATAAATGTGATATGTGGAGACTGATTGTGATACATTAAAAATTAAGAAAGTGTTACAGATTTATAATTTTGTAAGATTAGTAATTATTATCATAAGACTTTTTATTGTTTTTTCTTATATTTAAATGTCGCCTAGACCGAAATATTTGTATTTGCTGATTTTTCAATAAATGTGATATGTGGAGACTGATTGTGATACATTAAAAATTAAGAAAGTGTTACAGATTTATAATTTTGTAAGATTAGTAATTATTATCATAAGACTTTTTATTGTTTTTTCTTATATTTAAATGTCGCCTAGACCGAAATATTTGTATTTGCTGATTTTTCAATAAATGTGATATGTGGAGACTGATTGTGATATATTATAAAATAAGAAAGTGATATTATTTAGTAAGATTAAACTAAGTCTAATTTTGCAATAAAGGTGAGGTGATCTGAAAAGACTGATTGTGATACATTAAAAATTAAGAAAGTGTTACAGATTTATTATTTTGTAAGATTAATAATTATTATCATAAGGCTTTTTATTGTTTTTTCTTATATTTAAATGTCGCCTAGACATATTTCTTAATAAACGTTCTAGTGATTTTTATCGATATGTTTCATTTAATAATGTCCTGTTAAACAAATGCATCCCAGCACTAGGCTGCCGAGCCGTAGGTGCTGTTCGTGGACACAAATAATAAAATAGATTTGTATCCACGAATAGCACCTGCCAAAAATATTGATAGGTGCTGTTCGTGGACTAGGCTCGGTGCTATTCGCGCCGGTGCTATTCGGACGGGTGCTGTTCGTGGACTACGTCAATAATTTGGAGGAAATACTGGACTTATTACCGACATAATTCGACCGTAGTAGAAGCTTGTAGTGTCAGAGATACATAAGCTAATGTGGGGTGTTCCTTTGTAAGAACTCAGCGTCTTTATGTCGTCCAAATGTAGGTAGTTATTTTCACTAAACTAAAATCAGTATGAGTAGTAGGAATAGAGCTACGTCACCTACATTTTACATAAACAGCTACAAACGCAGTAGGAGACAAATGCGATAGCTTAGGACTTATAGGTGGATCAACAATACAAGTGTCGCTGCTATGACGACATGTTTTATGTGATGGCTGTCTACCGAGTGGGTTTCCCCCGAAGACTCAGTACGGAAATCAGACATTGGAGGACATGTCTAGTCGTGTAACACAGCCATTGAGTAAGGTCAGGCTGCACAATGCTGAAAATATTGGGACGAACATTGAATAATTTCCCAGTTGGCAGTTCCTATATCTTACTGACGGTTATTGGTAAGATAGTTAAGGGGACTACATGACCAAAACGCAGGTTTTATAATGCCTAAAAGTTTAGGATCCACTGCACTAAACAAAATCAGTAAAATATTTATGATATTCTTTAGGATATATGCTAGTTAGATAGTGTGTTGAAAACATAATACTACTAACTACTACTACTAGTAACTAATTTGTTACGATAGAAAAAGTCACGAAGATACCTCAAAAAAAATATTTTAACGATTAAACACCATACTAATATACATGCAATCATTCTGGTTTTTTTTTTTCAGATTGTTCTTCAAGCAACATATTAACGTACTTAATAGTGTTTTAATTTTTTAGTCCAATCAATATATTTTTGTAAATAGAGAATTGCTTCATATTTTGCAATAAATTACCATGGCAGTTTTGTGTCATCGCGCTTCTCTTTCTTTTCTATGCAGTCTGACAGTGACCGCGCTTTAGCTGTTGTCAGCCCCAGTCGTAAAGTAACAGTAACCAAGTAACCAATTATAGTCGGTCAATTATAGGAACTAGGAAATACGTATTTTTTTGTAACTCGTGTGAAGCAGTCGTAATAAACTAAAGTTACTACTCGTATAAGTTACTTTGTTTAATCAGGAGCATTAAAGAGTTTAACTGATCGACTAATACCTTAGTATTAACCAGCTGATACTTATATCAGCTGGTTCGTTTTAAAAGATCTGTACTACCAAATAGCAGCACTTGTAAACAGAATGATTGGTTTCAGATAGATATAGGCTATCTATAGGAGTCGAGCATTAGTCGGTGGTCGACGCGAGGTCGTTGGCGTATTTTTGCTGTATGTGTAGTTTTCCACACACATGACCCCTCCCCTGTAAAGCCCTGTTTCTGCTCACTTATTAGTTGAAAAGAAACGAGTACAACATTGACACACGTCACTTTCGTTATCAGGAATAGGGAAACTTGAATAAAGTGCAATAGTTACGCATATTTTTTTAGGATGTGCACATTATGTATTAGTTACTTCGAAGTTCAAACCAGCACATGGAACTAACACCAATAGGCCTTTTGTAGGCATGAAGTAGTTATGTGTCACTTTTATGCAAACTGTACTTTCTAATCGGTGCAGCTAACAGCTTTTCAGAACGACTTTAATTGTTTTCCTTCATTTGTTTTACAAAATTTTGGAGCAAATGGCAGTTCGGAAGTACACACTCTAGCTAGCCATATACCGAGAAAAAAGTTTTGTTGGATTCGTAAGTAGCAAGGGCTTGTTCTCCGTATCTGTCTAAATTCAGTTTTCTGCTCAGACGGCGATAACTAGATACTATAAAGCTTTCCTAGATTCACCTGGTGTCCACAAAAGACATATCTACGAAAGTGCGTTTACTAGCGGTGGTGGCCTGTTATCAGCGTAAGCCGAGAAGCACCACTGTCAGGAAGATTAACTAATTGACTCGTCAAACAATCGACATTTTATCAAATTAGTGACGTCATCGACAGCGATTTTTGGCGCGCAGTTACCGCGGCCAGTGACGCCCCCGTATCGATTGAAGCTCTTAGTAAATTAGTGATGTGTGCAAACATCGAGCACTCGATAAAATTAGATTGACATATGTCATTAAACGATATTTCCAGTATTTGTTAATATGATATGGTACCTACGTGATATCTTTAATAAATTTACTACTTGAAATAGTTTTTTTTTTATCACGAAGCTACTTGGCATTTTATATTCTTTTAGCTTAAAAAGAATGCTTTCATATTATTTTCTATAATGTTTCACACTTCGCTCACTGTAATGGACATCTTAGAAATCGTTTCGATTAATGATGCATTAAACGCCTCGTCTGTTCTCAACAAAAACTGATCATTAAATTACACTAATTCAGCTTTAGCGAGAACAATTGGCGCAATTTATTGATGATGATGATGTGCGAAACTGCGAACGTAATCGCATACGGACGCCGTATATGTGCAACAAACTCATAAAACTGCTTTACTAGACGCACCAACAACGATGAATAATTATCTAGTATTTAATAATAGCATCAAATTATACGGCAAATAATACTTGGTAAAATCGATACAATTAATAGGTACATCGTTAAAAGTTCAAGATGGCGTCATAAGACGTTATGATTTACGCGGCATTGTACAGATCATACGCATGTTGTACGTCAATAAACAACAGCTTCCCGGTAAAATGAAGAATTGAAAATGAAAAAGCTTTATTTGCGTGGATAAGACGCGAGATTCCGATTTTAAAATTAGGATTTTCTCTCCTCTGCTGAAATATGCCATTGATCTTGGTCAGAGATATGTGACTGTTAATAATTGTTATTAATTGAGTCTGTTGGGGCATAAAATGTCTAAAATGTAATAAGAATCATCAGGAGAATCGCTCAATAGCTAACATTCAATAAATCTTACGCCATTACGCTTCACTTCAGCAAGACGGAAATATAGCGGCAGAACTTTAATACGACATTTACGAACCACGGAAGACTATAACTGTTCTGAAGACTAATAAAACTTTCAGCCAGCACCACGCACAAAGTGAGACACTTCAAATTAACGTGGATATAGCCAATATATCTTAGGATTTTATGCTGGCGCCACTTGCAACGCCAAATCTGTCAAAACTAGATTAAACTAAATTTAAGCCTAGTTCCGCCGTCCAAATTACACTGGGCTCACTGGATAACCTAGTCTTGTTATGAAATCCAAATACTTTCCCACAGAAGTGGTTCGCTGGCGCCAGCGCCGCACGTAAATGGTTGCAAACGATATTATGTCTGTACTGTGTAGCGGCAGACTAAAATAAGAATGTGATCATTACCAGCCGGATCTGTTCTAGCCGCGCTATCGGTTGTCTTTACCGATACGCCGACGCCGCTGTTGTTACAGTAATTATGAATCGAATATTTCTCATTTTTCCACTGTTTCATGAAAGAGCAGCCAAACAAAAGATTTTTTGAGATAAGCCACTGTTTTCAGGGAAATGTTCGGCCTGTTGAGCGGTTGATTTTGAATAATTTTATTGGTTGCCTTAGTTTAATGAAGTAAGAATTATCTTTTATACTTAGTTAAGGTCTTATAGGCGCCTAGGACCTCACTTTAGATTTTACTCTTGTTGCTCACGCTGCTACTAGCAGAATCCAGTATTCAAGTAGGTACCTATAGGCTAGCGATCAGAGCATTTTAATTTTAAAATCTATTATCGCAGAAGCTAAGCAAGCTTGTAGGGACCAAACATAATAATTTCAAAAATACCTTATTCTTCATATTTTCCTATTCCCTCTCAATTTTTTTCACAAGTAAAGGTAGAATGTAAACGGGCCACATTTATAATAACATCATACTACTTTGTACACCTAAACTTTGGCAAATAAAGTATCTTATCTTATCTTAACTTAGCAAGTTTTCAATCCCACAGTCCTTGAAACTCACTACTCGACTTTTAACGTTAGCTGCACTTATCAAAAATTTTAAATGCCATGACTCTTAATTTCAATACATCCACTAATGAGTCTAGATTAACCATACCCCTATGATCGACTCTTTCTCAGAACATTTTCTTAATAAGGATGAGAAGTCATCAGCTACGACTGGCCACTTAACAGGGCAGCGGTCATTACCGACCATATTAATAGCTGTTTGTATTCACAGGCGATAATGAGGAGGGGCGATGGGTGACCACTGCACCGTAAACAAAAGAGTCCTTGGCATTACAGATTAGAATTGCGAAATGTCATGGTGTACTCTAATCATAAAGAAAAAAAACTACCTGTCAAAGCGATGGGTAATTTCGCGCCAAAAATTACAGCAGCATACCTACCTAATATCGCGGCAAGGAATGCAGTTCAGGGTAAAAATTACCCGCAAACTCCCTGAAATAGAGTTATTTCGGATTTAGTGCTGAAATGGCCTCGACCTCGCCCCTTGAAATGAAAAGTATCGAAGTGACTTAGGACTTCCTGAAACTAAAACTTTTTTTAAATTTTTTCTCAAACGGCATAAGAAAAATATGTGCCAGTCTAACGGAACAGCATACAAGTGCTACTAGTTACTTTAATCGTGTCAGTGGGCAGGTGTGCGTTTGTGTGGCGAGTTATGAGAATTTATGCTTTCCATACTCCCGAGCGATTCGTATTGGCATGTAAATCCATGCTAATGTCTTCACCCAGCGCCGTGTGACTTGCTACGCCTAGTTTTTGTAGTTCGGAAAGAAAAATACGTGGAAATGTAGTGATTGTTGCAAACGCAACTCTGTAAGAAATGTGGTAAGAAATATTGATATTTCAATTTGTAACGGAAGTACCTAATAGGTAAGTATTTCCGCAACCCTACTACTAGTGCGGGGAAAAAGATATCGATAGACATTTTGAGGTCCGTTTCTGATACTCTCTCGGTTTGTGACATAATTATATCACAGGACAAATCGATAATCAGAAACAGAAAACAGGCGTTTTTTTTGTATTCTAAAATAAATATAAAGTATAATAATGAGATTATAAACAGGTAAAATGTGTTGTGTCCCCGGGGTGTGTAGCGGGTAATCTCTGGAACTACCAGTCGGATTTGACTAAATCTTTTAGCCCAATTCTTGAGGAAGGCTATGAGTTATTTAACATCAACCATCATCTAGGATCCTTAGGAGCCGAGAAAAAAGAAATAAGTCAGGAAGAACGCTAAGCGAAAACGAAGTAATAGCGCGGGCAGGCGATGAGATGCGACGGGGGGGGGGGGGGGGGGTACCAGAAATTTCATGCGGACGAAGCCGCGGGCAGAAGCTATTCAGAAATAAAAATGGACCGATTTCGATTTGCTTAGCAGTTGGGCGATATTGCTTGTCAGGGCAAAAGTATATTGTGCGACGCGTATCACGTATGTCTTTGTTAATAATTCTGTAAGAGTCTAAATAAGATCCATGCATCCTAATAATATACCCAAATTTATCAATCCTGCCTAATAATCACTTGACTTGGGGGTCTGATACAAAAAAAAATTGTTTACATAACACAAGAAAGGACCATAAACGCTTTTTGCTAATGATTCAATGTGGTAGCCTAAATGTAGGTATAAATAACGGACCTCCCACAGCGAATGATTGGCATAACAATAATTTATTATATTTATGATCACGTAATGAGGGCGAATAAAATCTGGCAGGGCAATAAAATGAGATCAACATGTTTGGCTGAAAATACATCTACTTACGAACCACCAGCCTTCCGTTATATCACGTATATTATTTACTGGAACTAGTATATTTATATTTATACAAAATATACAACTTCTTATTCCGTTAGTGTAACATTTTCTTCGGTTTTCTGAACTCTGCTCTTAAATTGACCGTACCAGTTTTTGCGCACACTTTTTCTTAGTAGATGTTCTTATTTCTTTTGTCAATATCTGCAGTATAATTTAGATTTGTAGAATATGTCAAATACATAATAAGGCTGAGCCTACTTAGCGAGTCTCTTTTCTTGCAAAATTGCCTGGTTTTGAAGCCGACTAAGACGGCAAAAAGTACTAAATCAATTTACATGGCCTAAATGACACTGATCTCCTTGACATTTCCTTAACAAGCAAAGTAGGTGTCCTTAATGTTTGTATAAACTCGTATTAGTAATATGACTAACCACACGTGCGCAACTCATTAAACCTGTGTAACACAATCCCTATATTTTGTTACAGATCGTATGGTGGTGTCTATAAAGCTGCATCATGGCTGGAAAGAACTGTTGACAAGACCATGTCAAAATTAAAAAGTATAAAATGTCCAAAAAGAATTCTAAATTAAAGTTTTAAAAATCTTGTGAAGTGATCCAGTGATAGTGAAGTGCTTAACAATGGCCGATATCGATATAGTGTATGACATGTACGAAAACATTACAAATATGGAACAGAACATTACGCATTACCCGGCAGAGGCAACGATACTGGCTGCAACGTGTGCCTGCATCTTTAGTGTCGTCGGAGTCGTCGGTAAGTTACCTTCCAGTGTTCTTTGTTTACCAGTTACAATTATTGTGTTTACAGGATCGATTTTATAGGCCGTTCTAGTAACTGCATGCTCGATGCCCGATACAACTATTCGAGGAAAGCGTTGAAACACTGCTTGTTTATAGCAACGTGGCACTGTATAAACAAAACGAAACAATGTGTCATATCCTAATAAACTACATTTCAAAGTTCTGTATCATTGATATTTCATCAACTTGTTTTGAAAACACTTGGAAGTGGTGTTCAGTTAGTGTTAAATGGATTTTCAGAGATAGTTTCCTAAAGGACTATGATGCGTATTCTGATGAGTTGCTTGAAAACTATTAGCTTTGTTTTTTGTTATTACTAGTAAGTTCACAAATGGGTTATTGCATTACTTTAAAGTGGCTTACGTTGTAAGATATCCAAAGATCTCGTTATAAGCAATACTTAAAAGAAAGGTAAACAATTTCCGTATAAGAAATTGAACCCTTTTAAGTTTAAACCGTAAATTAGAACATCAGAGCACGAAGATCTTTCACGGATCGGAATTTAAACTTTACCTACAAAGGTTTAAGTTCAAATTCGGGTGTTGATGTTTTAAGTATGCATTTGTTTGCTGCTCGATGTACTTGCTATCACTAGAAAGCGTTCAATAATCGGTCACTTAACACGAACGCAACATAAAATGCTAAGTGCTGGTCGTAATCGGACATCAAACGGTTTGTTACACGACTCGATACCTACCCGGGTACATCCCGCTCTCGGACGCCCAGCTGCGTAAACAAACATATTACGGTGCACATCTCTAACCAGTTGCATTCGACCTTTGATTATTTAATTTTTTAATATAGATTGGTATGTGGTTCAACACCCGAACTTTTCATCTTCGCAAAATAGCCAGCGTTCAAGTTCCTTGTTGCGAAATTACTAAAATTAGGTACCTACGTAAATTTTAGTGATTTCGCAACAAGGAAATTTCACAGTTCACGCTGAAAGGCGCGCAGCCAATCATAGAGCGTGTATTTAAAATTTTATTACAGTGTTATGACTACTTTAAAGAAGTAGCATCTACATTTTATTTCGCGGCTAAACACACAGCTGGCTTACGTTTTAGCTCTCTGCCAGTTTTTACTACGTTGTTTAATTTATATTATTTTGAACGTCAGAACAACCTGCTTTGAAGCGTAACCGAATGAACTTCGCCCTCTAATTTCTCATCTCATCCTCATGACATAAAATGGTAATAAAACCTGGAGCGAGGGCTGTTGCCCTTCGAGAGTGAACGAGTGAATGAATGGGTCCATTGACGGGACGTGACTAAGCCCTGAAACGCACCACTGAATGTTTAACAAGAATTAAGTAATATAATACATTTTATTATAGGTCGCAGTTTGAATGTATCGTTTGTCAAATAAGTGGGATGCATCGGACCGGGGCCGCGGGGATGACAAGTTTGAAAACATTAATAAGAATGTTTTTTTATTAGAATTAAGACGAGTCTTGAAAAGTTCTTCTTCAAACAGGGTTTTTGACCTGGCACTGGCTAAGTAATGATGAAATGAAATGATTTTATTTCTGTAAGTAGGTTTGTACAAACACTTTTACACGTCAAACATATATTTTTTAAACTAGATGGGGCCGGCTTCGGCGTTTCCTATCTGACTACGCTGAGAAGAAAGGCCGAAACAAGCTCAGAGGTCACAGTCTCTTTTAAAGCCCAGACAAAATCTTGGTCAGATCATGTGAAGGCTATGTAGATCGGTATCTAAAATGGTCTTTTGAAGAAAGAACCACACAGTTTGAGTGGACCTGTCCAGTCAGTGCACGCAATTGTCAGCAATCGTGCAGCTCACCTCAGAACTCATGGAGCTCAACGATTCGACGAACAATACCAAAGAAAGGACATTTGAGTAGGCCGCTTATATTACTCAAACTGCCAGATCATGATTAAACTAACTGAGAAAAATACAAAAAAAGCAATGGCCGCCATAGTTCTCACATAATAATTACTTTACAAAGTAAATACTCATGTCATATAGTATCTATATATAAAATACATCAATGTCAATGTGTATATAAAAATCCGGACATAATCTTTGAGGACCATGTATGTAATGGTCTTTTGAGGAAAGAACCACACAGATTGAGTGGACCTGTCCAGTCAGTGCACGCATGTACAAAATGGTTTGTTGCTTGGGGGTACATTGGAGTAGCTTAATTAATGCCAAGCCTTTTTGTCATCCAAGTAATCTTTAACGTTATAGAAGCCTTTTCGACAGAGTTTCTGTTTAATAAATGATTTAAATTTATTGAGGCTCAGTTCTTTAACATGGCTTGGGACTTTGTTGTAAAAACGTATACTTTGGCACTTAAATGATTTACTAATTTTTGGAGCCTAGTCGTGGGCACAATTAGTAAATCTTTGTTTCTAGTATTATGTTATGAATGTCGCTGTGTTTAGAATATAGATTAATATACTTTTTTACATAAATCAGGTTCTCATATACATATTGAGATGCGACTGTCATGATGTTTATTTCCTTAAATTTATCCCTCAGTGAATGCCTACAACTTAGGTTATAAAGTAAATAATGTAAGAAGGATAAGTTAAGCCTGACTTTTTGAATTTCATTGACTAGGAACCTGTAGCGGTATCTAGCACATGCGAGTCATACTGATATCACGCAAATCCTGCATCGCGCAAGCAGAGTTTACCGCGCGACTAGCATATCGTCTGGTCGGAGGATCCTCCCTTTTCTATGGAGGTATGAGTGAATTTTACACCCTGTTCCTCGTGCCTCTCTAAACCAATCAATCATGAATATAATTTCCCGCTCACTATAAAACCAGCTAAGTAAGCCTGCGCGGTAATTGCGTAACACACTAACAGTCGATGGCTTTCATATTGACAGTTCAACAACATTCATTGCGTTATTTACGTCGGTGAGCAGACAAATTTATCGAAGATATGAAGCAATGGATTAGCAATACCTATCCTTCAAAATGATTCAGATTAGAGTTGAAAGTGTGTTACGCAATTAGGGTGCTGTTGCAATTTCCTCGCTAATATCAAAGCAAACAATCGCCCGACCGACCAACAAGCGTCCATCTAACGACCGTAGCGATGGCCGCCATTTGTCACCGACTTTATTAACGAAACAATTAGCCTCACCGAGGGACATCCGCACACAATAACACCCCTTATGTATCGATCTATTAATAGAACGCGATACATAACTAGCGTTTGTTATTGGATTGGATTAGGAGCGATTAGTTTTATAGGTACCTATGTAGGTTGGTGCAAGACTCTCTAACTAATGGCACCTGGAAAGTGAGGTGCCCAATGAGCTAATCAAAAGAGTTTCTGTAAGTATCAATCGAAAAAGGGCTCCTGAATCAAGGCTTTTCGGTTTTCAGTCCGAAAGTCTTGACTACTAGTATTCACAAGGGTAATTACCCACCAGACGACCCCCAACAGAGTCGGGAAGTAATCTGGACCGATGATGAGTGACAATCGGAGACGTGAAAAAGATATTAACTACTCACGCACCAACATAACCCGGATATAGCTTCTTCTATACGGCCTACGCAAATGTCCTGCAGATCTGGTAGCGTCGGTCGTGTGACGGGTCGTTGAGCTCCCTAAAATAGGGTTGAGCTACACGATGACTGATGCATGCATGCCGTTAGTTAGGACAGGTCAACTCAAAGCTGCAATGGCTCTTTCTTCAAAAGGCCCTTCCAGACATGACCCTACATTGTTAGACTCACATAAAATCGTAATAATACAATGTTTGGACTTTAAAAGAGACCATGACCTCTGAGTTTATTTCGGCATTTCTTCTCAGGGATCAGTCAGCTAGGAAATGCCGGCGCCATCTAGTTTTAAAATATTGACATGTAAAAGTGTCTTAAAAGATCTACTTACAGAAATAAACATTTCATTTCATTTCTGGATACTGGATATCGTTGCCCTTAATCAGAATTGGGTCGTGCCCTATCAAACAAGACGTTCATACCACAAATGGACATATAAGTCATTGTGGTAGGCTCTTCTCTGGTAGGTATTAGGTAATATTAACACCCAGTGGCTGATTGTGGCTGCAACTATCATGGTCAATAAGTACTACTTATTTTGCTGGAGATACGTCTTTCATAGAAACATGACCGCAAGAAACGAGCCGCAAACCGCACAAGGATGAACACTGTAATTATAGAACTTAGATAATATTATGTCACCGCGAGAATATCTTGAAGTGCAAGATGAAGGGAAAATAACGAAGAATTAGAAGACATTTGACGGCCTTTTCTCGTAATTAAAAAAATAATTTTGGTTTGACCGTTATTTAAAAATACAGCATAATCAGCCTATAATGTTCCCATTGCTAGGACACAGGCCTCCTCTCGGTGAGAGGGAGTGGGCCGTAATCCACCACGCAGGCCCAGTGCTGGTTGGTAGCTATTTCACATGTCTTCGAATTTTTGGTTCTAGGACATACCGGTTTCCTCACGATATTTTCCTTCACCGTTTTGATGAAATAATTTGCACAAAGTAAAGCGCCTGTCTGGGTTGGAATACCTACGACCTACAACTCGTAAGTTGCGGCCGTTACCACTGGGCCACCACTGCTCGCTACTGCTAAAAATACAGCAATTAGAGGAAGTTCCTGTGTTTTTAAGAGCGGTCGCAACTCATAACATCAGGGGCAAAGAGAAGTGGCAGACCAAATTGCTACAGCAGCCAAATGCATGGTAAAACTTTCAGAACTCAATGTCTCCTACCTTACATAAGCAATTCTCGCTTATCCAGAATTGTAAAGGTGAGCTTCTCATTATTAAAAAAAAAAGAAAAGAGATATACACGCGGACAAAGCAACGGGCATACCGAGTAAATTATGTAACTCATCTACAAATCAGCAACATCGTGCCGAGAAAAGACCTGCCAAGTAAACGTCCATTATCAATGTTGCCCTTACAATTTTTTCTTCCAGCCTTATCTATCACTTACTGACAGATACTTTACATATAAATTAACTGCCACCCGTAGCTGATTAATTAGGAAGATTTACGCCGACAGCGACCAGAGGGTAGGCAGATCAATCACTTGGTATATCGCTAGACAGTTGACCGACGACCTAGGGGACGATCGTAGGAAAATAAACATGTGTGGCTTGCAGGGTTGCCAACATACATCCAAACATAAATTAAAGTCTCTTTTCGTGTATCTGTGTGACCGCTTCGTCCTAAACTACGCAACGGATTTTGATGTTGTTTCACTATTTGAATTTATTCCGGAATATTTATGACTATATTAATTAATCATTAATAAATTAATATTACATAATATATTATAGAAAAAACAATGTTTTGTCAAGTCGTACAGACCGTGCGAAGCAGGGTTGATTCGCTAGTTTGTTTATAAAACAATAAGCTATGTGCAGTGCCCGATGGGGTTCTCATTGGAAAAAACGACGAACTAAAAGGTTTTATACTAGAGATTATTAATATTATTGTAATTGAACAGTAATCAGTAGGTAGGTATATTTTAAGGGTAAAGTAAAGCACTGAATACTGTTTTCAACAGTAGGTATGTTTGGCAACCCTGGTGGCGTGTGGCTTGCCTTGCAACCGGGTGGCGAGTTGTGGTGTTTATTGATAAAATGGAATTGTATTTTCAATGAGTATCGTGTTATCGTTATCTATAATGAATTTAACGGGCTGTTGGAGCTGGCACAAGTGTTTTTGCAGCCAGAATCGGGATATTCAAGATATTCAGAACAGAACGTTATAAATCCACAATAGTCATAATGGCCATTATGACCTCTGCGGCTTCCAGGGGTCGATCGACCAGGTTAAGCTACACTTGCCGAAGTCTGTCCGTAGATGGGTGACCATATTTACATACCGAGACCCCTACGTGCCTCGAATAGCATGTTGAGGATGCGTTACCCAGTAACTGGTTTTTAGGGGTAAGACGCTCGCATGTAAAATCCTGGTATTCAGCTGCTTCCGGTGAGACTTTAAGCCGACCACAACATACTTGGAAAAAGGCTATATAGGCACATGATGATCGTTTATGCAACTAATGGCCATATTTGTTGTTGAGGTTGCTAAATGACAATCATTCTAAATCAATTTCATTCATTTTAACAGTTTTTAGTCGGATTGATAAGATCACACATAATTGCAGAATTCCTTCATCAGCCCAGATCTATAGAGGACACGCGATGACGCGACTCATTCAACCGTGAGTTTAGGAATCCATCAACAACCATCGCATTTGAGAATATAACACGATGGCTTACTATTAACGCCTCGTAAGCGCAACAGCAAGAAACGGGAACCTCTACGATGAGTGATGAGTGATCCTCTACGATCATTGATTGTTCAGTCTGTCTGTCGCTGTATGCACGCGATCTCTTCATCCTATATTGTTAATCAACTTCGTTCGTTAGCGGAGTCGTGTTGTGATGCACTAGTTCTCTTGTGATGGTATGACACAGATTTCATAGTAAGTGGACACGGATATGGAAACGTTACGGGATTTTCGATTTGTGGAGAAAGAATCCAATTACTGTTAAATTAAATGGAACTTAAAAACTATAGGTAAGTACTTCTCTGAAAATACACCGTGTGATGTTACGTTAGGTGCTGTTAAATTGGCCCTGCAACCATCTGTAACCATCTGTCGAATTAGACTTTCATAAAAACCGGGTCCTACTTTGTTCTTCCCATTTTCCCTCTAAGAAAACTGCAATTTTTCCGCTAAATACAGTAGTTTCTTGGTATCTGTTTGGAACGATCCACTGTCCCATGCGGGGCAACACCACTGATCTACGATAAAGTTGAAGATAAACGATCGATTTCAAATCGAGAAGACGCAGTAAGCAATCTTTGTGATCAAAATTCGTTCCACTTTGTGAGACCCTTAAATGATAAATGATTTTATTTCTGTAAGTAGGTTTGAACAAACACTTTTACACGTCAATCATATTTTTTTTAAACTAGATGGGGTCGTCGTTTCCTATCTGACTACTCTGAGAAGAAAGGCCGAAACAAACTCAGAGGTCACAGTCTCTTTTAAAGTCCAATTAGGTCTAATTTAGTATTTTTATCTCACGGAGCGACGCGTGCTTTACTTGTGGAACTAAGTGGTAACCACAAGTAAAGCGCGCGTCGCTTCGTGAGATAATTAGTTACCACAAGTAATTAAAAGACACATAGACGAATATTTTTTTGTTCGTCCATTATTGATCGAAGGTCCATGGATAGAAAGTTCAAAACCCACATCAAACGTGTCCTTCTCAAAAAAGCATTATAATATAAGATTAAAGACAACGTTGAAGACAAGTAAGTTTGGCAATAATTCCTTTTGCACATGTGGCTTCCCTGGTACCTCATTAACGGCATCACTATCTATGTCTATTAAACTACTCCCAAATTACGATGTTACTTCTTTGACATAATCTTCTCATTATTTGACATTAAGCCGCGAATAAAGAGTTCAAATTAGAATTGTAGGTGTATCTACAATTCTAATTTCAACTCTTTATTCGTGGCTTTTGTGGACAGGATATAAATTCAGATTTATTACAGCTGTAATCATGTCATTTGGTTTAAATTGTTTTTTTTTTATTTATCTTTTATATTTTGTGAATATGAGAACGTTGCAGGCTTTGTAGGTAGACTGTAGATTTGTAGACCATTTTCTATTTTGTTATGTACCTGGTACTTGTTGACAGGCCTACACTGTCCACCCATACCTATTAACAATGTAATTGGAAAACAATGTAAAAGTCTTTTTTTTTAAAGATTATCCGTGGGTGGAGTGTCTTGCCGGCTCTTCTACATGAAACGACCAATTGGAACCGTGCACCTAGCTTCCGACGTTTCATAAGTGCCCGGTTTATGTGAAATAAAATATTTAGATTTTGATGTAGGTAGGGAAGAAGACATACAGCGCCCACCACAACTAAATTGTGATGAGGGCAGGAGAAGGACGATAATACGAAATAAGTATACAAGCATATCATTTTCATTGCTACAAAGATCTTTTGGCGCTCGAATGACGTCAACAGGGGGGCGCTGTTTTACCAACATTTGTGCAATTGTTTTGTTAAAAATGACTTCAAATGTATTAAAAAACAAGATGGCGGCGATGGTTCCAATTTCGGCTACGCGCCGAAAGAACCGTGTAGGCCTTTATAAATGTTTGAACACAAAATCAGCTGATCCATGAGAGTGTTCAGTAAGTGGCCCATTGACCGATTGGTCACATGCGTCCGACGAACACGAGTTATCAATACAAACACATTATTACGTCATAGGTAACCCTTTTATATCGAGGATTTATAATTAACGCTTTTAAACGTCATGTTCGTAATTGTTCAGTTATTGCAAAGTGCTTATAGATAAGCAAAGACATTTTAAATAGGTAAACAAAGTTTCAGACAAAGCGAACAACATCAAAAACTTCTTGGTAGTGTCTGTAAGCCACATCAAAATTTTAAACAAAGAAATGTCATTGTCAAGGTGACAGTTCAGGGGTAGTCAACAATTCCCTAGTAATACAAATTAAGTTTTTTTTTTGTGGTTTTGGAAGAACGCTAAAGCAGCGTGTCAAAATTAATAATATGATAGCCTAAGGTAAGTCCTAATATTAAGTATAGGTAGGTAAGGTAAACGAAATGAAAATAAAAGATTTTTCACTCCTCTTGCTCAAAAAGACCGTCATTGTGGCGTACCAGAGCGAAGAAAAAATAGCAATTCTTCCTCTAGGGGAAAATGTTTTTTTTTTTTTTAATTTTTGTGTGAAATGACAATGAGCCTACAAAAACGAAAAAGTCTTTAGTCATAAGTAGAATAATCATGAATATAGACTCGACTTATTACTGTTTCATAAAAAAAGAACTTCATTTTATTTTTGAAAATGGGACTAAAATCGGCAATCTCTTTGGTAGAATGCATGCAATGCGTTGCGCGGCTGCAGAAGAAAAAATAAAAAAAAAGACATTGGCGCGAAATCTTTATAATTTTTCTCTAATTGCAAATTGAATTGGTAGTGACCGTAATTAATTTTACAATAGTGAAAATGTCATCATCTAGTGAGAATGGAGACCCTAATTTGCAAATAGAAGAGAAAGGAAAAGAACCACTCAACATTCATCTTCACAGAGGACTGAAATTAAGTTACCGGGAAAAAACATCTCGTTAAATATCCAGAATTGTACAAATTGTACATTTAATTTTTAATAAAATAAACTACCTACATATTTCATATTGTATTGGATTGTTTTATTTTCTCGGAATCGTAGTGAAAAGTAGAGTGTAACACACGGCGCTAAAAACCCATTAAAACTCGGTTTCTATTTACTCCCTCGCTAAAGCTCGAGAGTAAAACTACCTCGTATATAATGGGTCATTTAACTCCTTGTATAACAATCTACCATATATTCTTATGAACAAGTTGCTCATGTTTATTTGAAATTAGGATTTATATAATAATAGGATTTATTCACTTTGTCAGGACAAGGTTTGTGCCATGTGTAAGAATATTCTCATTAATTTCATTAGTAAAAAGCACCCATGCGAAGCCGAGGCGTTTCGCTCGTTGAAAACACTCAATTAAGTCCAAATGTTTATATATAATTGTAATTTTTGATAGTTTATAGTACTCTATCCATGTCAAACCGTCAAAATTGCGAACGAACCTGCACTTACCTACCGACGGGGTTCACAATCTGTCCGATTTTATCACCCGTTCAAATTGTGAACCGTCCCTGATTTGTCGGTCTTGGCGGTAGCCGAATTGGTCACAGTAACTAAGCCAGGGTACCCCGACCAAATGGGTTAGGTTAGGTGAGGTTAAAACTGTGACCAACCGCACTACTTCCAAGCAAGTCGCAGTTACTTGGCTATTTACTAAATAAATAGTATTCAGTATTAGCGCGAGGTGCGATCCGTCGCATGCACAATGTGTGGGTTTGCCATGGACTGATTATAAACTATCGAAAAATAATGCGTTAAATTGTAAATGGTTTGTTGCAGTTCACAATTTTTTCACAGTTTATAATCTCGCGAGATAGAATAAAAACTAACGATGTTCATAATTACGCAGTGACATGTTTAATTATTTCATTTAATTTATGCAAGTAGGTACCTACATTAAAATGCTTACACAATATAACCTAAATATACGAATAAATACAAAAATATACTAAAGTAATGTACTAAAAAATATTGTGATCGTCTAGTCAACGTTTATGTAGCTACTTACTTAATTTTAAACCACATAATAATGGTTAAACTGTTAATCGCGCAATTAACCTCCTGAATAAAAATAACATAATTATTATGGTAGTTACCTACAATATTTAAAATCAATAAAATAGATAGGTACCAAACTACCAATACATATTAGGTCTAACTAATCCGTACAGGAAGGTCATACACACTTTATTTACTTAACTGCCTAATCGTTTAACTTTGTGACGTGTCAGTCTGTTTGTTCGGTATGAGGAACTCACGATTTTGGATAAGTACCTATTTGGAAATGATTTATTTAAGTAGATAATTCTTTCACGAACGAACGAACTATATTAAATTTTGGCTGTGTACGACTGACATTATATATTTTTTCAACTGTTTTTAACTATATTGAATTTTTTTCATTAATTTTTTTTTTTTTTGCGAATGTATCTAAAAATTTGGTTTCATGTATACTTATTTTATTTTTATTTTTAAATTTAAGCTTGTAAGAATTAGATTTTGCCTGACAGGGTCTACAACGGCTCTTAGCTCTAAGCCTTTTGTTAACACCATGTTGTACCTTGTGGAACGCAAATAAATGAATTTGAATGAATAAGAATATGCACTTTCTCGAACGAAAATATCGCTAAATGAATGTGACAAATTGTCAAGCGCGCGTAAACTGCTGCGATTGGCTGTTGATAAATCATTCAACCAATCACAGCAGTGTACGCGCGCTTGACAACTTGTCACATTTATTTTGCGATAATTTACAGCAATTTTTTTTTTGCCACCCTTTTTTATAAAGACAAGTAGAGTGGAAATAACATAATTAAATATGGTAATAACGTTACTTTCAAATTTAAAGGTAATAACCGCCCAGATATTTAATGGGCGAAACACTATTAATAAATAAACATTTATGCCCTAAAAAGCCCAACTTCCATTTAATTTGTGAAAGTAATAAATACAGTAACAATGTTACTAAGAAAGAGAAACTTAAAATTAACGACTTGTAAAAATTAACAACTAAAGAATTTGCATAAAATAATAGTTCTATGTAATTTCGTATGTATATCTTGTAGCCTGTTATTGTTTGAGGGTTATCGAACTTATACAGTTGGTGATTATCTTACTTATCTACATTATAATAAAAATGTTGCAGCTGAATACCAGTAGGTATTTTACATGGAGCGACTGCCTATCTGACCTCCACAAGCCAGGTACTAGGTAACACGATACCTCTTGGTAAGACTGGTCGTCAGACTTGGCTTCTGACTACCCGCAACGACTGTTAAAGATCTACAAATGACAGCCGGGACCAACAGGCACGGAGGGGTCTCGATTTATAATGGATCATGGACGATCACCCATCCACGAACCGACAGAGATAAGCGTAGGTGGTTAGCTTTCGATCGACCAGTGCGGTCATGACAGCATAATCAGCCTATATTATTCCCACTGCTGGGACACAGGCCACTTCTCTGCGAAAAGGAGTGGGCCGTAACCCACCACGCGGGCCCAGTGCAGGTTGGTAGATGTCACATGTCTTTTGAATTTTTGGTTCTGGGACATGCCGGTTTCCTCTCGATGTTTTCCTTCACCGTTTTGAGAGCAGTGGTGATGAAATAATGTACACGAAGAAACCCACGACCACACACACACACGACACGTAAGTCGCGCCCGTCACCACTGGGCCACCACTGCTCTTAATACGTATAATATGAAACATTAATAAAATTAGGAGTCTACTTGTTAAATTATTAAAAGAAAATCTTTTAAATCGTGTCACTAGTTTGACTAACTAAACGCACAGCAAGTCCAAAACCATTATCCACAAGTTAAATATTACTTAAATATTATTCGCGTTATTCCGTAACTCGTGTCGACACGAAATGAGAAGTAGTCCATGGATGGACTGACATAAATTCTAGGATAAAAACACAAGTTATCGACTCCGGGGTATTGAACTTACAAATAAATCACTCAATGCGATAAAAAATGCATCTCACGCGTTAATAAACGGTCGATACACATCTTTAAGTGAGAAATTAATAATTGTAGTGCATTTCAAAATATGGCGATGTATGAAAATGAAAGTTTGTTAATTAGTTTGTTCTTCGACCATCCGCGAAAGAAGCAATTGATCATAGTTTAATTGATTGCGATGATTTACATAATAGATTACCTACCTATGTTCATGTTGCCATTTTGTATGTCTCCGATAAGTCTAGGCTTTCTAGGTCCAGAAATGGACGTAGCATAAAGTGTAGATTCGTAGTGTAGAGTCTAGGAAGTTCAAATATTTTGGGCTTTAAGTGGCCAAATAATAGCTAAACAAATTAAAATACAGTTAGGCCCGGCCACTTGCACCTTAAACCACTAAATACGTTTAGCGCTAAACGAATTTAAAACATCGTTCTATTTCTGACAATTGTTTGTAGTTGACAGGGAGAGAATTATGTTTCAAATATATTTAGCGCTAAATATAAGTATTTAGTGGTTTGTGGTGCACATTTCTGTGAAATTATGGACGTGGTTTTGATAATAACAAGTTTATTTTTTGTGCCGCTTACGTAGGTCACACTGAATGTTTTTAGAATAGGCCAGTAAGAAAAGCAGCCGATGAAATATTTATTTAAATTTCGAATTAGGAACTCTTTGGGGAATCTATAGATACCTACGTAATGAATTCATATGTCATTTGTTTCGAATATTTTGTCTACCGAAAGTGTGGAGTTAGTAAGTCATCCTCCTTACAATCCTGACCTAGCACATTGTGACTATTATTTATTTCCAAAAATAAAAGATAGAAGCTGATAGAAGGATGACTTCTATCAGCTTCTATCATTAGCCGCACAGCACTCACGTTATCTTCAGTAGTCGCCGTAGAAGGACGTCCTTCTCGGGGATCATCAGTAAGTTTGCTTCGACCACGTTTATGGAAACGTGCTAATCGAAGTCTATCGTAAGATTGTTATTGAGTAAGACCGCAATGAAAGTCAAAATAAATCATTGAACGAAAATTTTCTCTCTCTTTTTTGTAAAAACAAACACATCTACAGATTCAGAAAGAGAAATCCAGAAATAAAAAATTAAAATCATTGACTGCTTGTCTTTCTGGCCTAATCTAAAAACTTTCAGTGTGACCCCCGTACTTCCTTGAACACGGGGCTCTTATAACGGCCACACGATGCCATTTCAAAACACTTACAGAAAAACTTTCAAAAAAATATGAACGACATCGCAAAAAATAAGTTCCATTCCGATGTAAATAGATTCGGTATTTTATTTTACTTCGCAAATTAAATACGCGTGTGAGGATCACAAATAGACGGCACTAAAATAGTACATTGTTCACCGAGAGGAGAAAGTGACCGATTACCGTCGAGGGTGTCGTTTGAAGCCCGAGCCGTAGGCGAGGGCTTTAAAACACCCGAGATCGGGAATCGCACTTTCTCACGAGTGATACATATTGCTTTATATTACACCTACGAGGAAAATAAAAAACTAAATCTTCAAACAACACACAAATTGAAAATGGCGCCAATGGCGTCTGCAATTTTCACATGTTCTTTTTTCAAATTGTTTATCCTGCCGCCGCAGGGTCGCACTGCCAGCCCGACACCATCCAACACACGCTAGTGGCCAGTGTCATTTTGCGAACTTGGAGATAAAAACTCACTGTAAAAACTTTTTGGCTTTTGATATTTAGGTTACCGGCGCATAGTCTTACCCAAAATTAAAAAAGAAAAACCACGTAAGAAATGGATTTTCATACACTTTTCTCTCCCGCTCAGATGCGTTTTCTCCCCGCATATTTGTTCGATATGCAATGACGTACTTTCTACCGTAAATTTGATAAAGTATCAAGGTACTTTCCAAGCAGGTGTAGTATAAAGGGTTATTATTGTATGTTATGTCTCTGCCAGCAGGTCATTAAAGTGTGAACAGTCCCTCATAAACATAGAGTCTAAAATAACTGTGAATCGATTTTAATCGGATAAGTGCCATTGGATCGAATTGCGTTTAAGAGAAATGCCAATCAATCGAGTCGTTTTGTTTATATTAGGAGGCCGGGTTCATCTCTACTTATCTCTAGCTAGTAGGTACCTACAATTTATCTATGGGAGTTCAAGAAAATTTTGGGAAATGCTTTTACAGCTTTGCCACTAGTACATACTTAGGTTCTCAACGTGGGCGATAACACCCCCTCCCGGGCGTTTTAAACTTTCAAGAGGGCAGTAGAAGCCCCATAGAAAGTTAGGGGGCGTTGAGATGGGATCTTACGACTATAAATAATATTACAAGTTTAAATATAACCGTAGCAAAAGCTGTTTCAGAAAAAAATTGGTGGCTCTAGAAAAAAAACCTTCTCAAAGTGAGCAAAATAAGGCTTAGAACCTATGCACTAGCATTATAAGGCAGCATGTAGCTAATTATAAGTAATCAGTGGCAGTGATTTAATGCAATACAGTTCATAAAAATGCCATGTTCAGCAAGAACAGTTCACTGTTGATGACAATAGATCATTTAAAGTATAGCAAATCGATAAATTGACTGGATTAAATTGGTCTAAGCTCGCTCAAAAAGTTTTAAGTTGATCTTACGATACGACAACACTTAGGTAGGTAGTGTTGCGTTCAGTGAAGTTTTCAATATCATTGTGTGTTATGTGATTTGTTATTTAAGCCACAGGTTTCTTAATGGTCACGAATTTTATTTGTTTTTTTTTTCTGCAATGTAAAACTACCATTTCCCCACGAACACAACGGTTTTTATAGTACCCTATATATATATAACTTTAGCGTTAGTAAGCGCGCCAGGCAGTGCCTTTATGTCGCGTGCGATTCGCGTCGCGTGTCGCGCCTGTTTGAAGGAGCTAAAGAGCTAAGGAGCTAATGAGGTCACCCTGAAATACTCAGTAATTTGCGTTAAATAAGCCAGTAACCAGTGTTGTGTGCATGACATTGATTTAGACATCTTACTTCCTTTTTTTTGTTTCGGAATGCCACGAAATTCTGTGAAATAGCAACACTGAACTGAATTCGCAATTGTTTGTTAATTTAATCAGCTGCAATCAGACATTCGGGGTTGCCTACGTGACTCGGAGATCCGCACTCTGTAATTCTCGTGTATTTAATCGGCTAAGAATCCCATACATTTCGTGTTTGTTATAGAACATGCAAATTGTGCATGTTTTTACTGTGCATTTGAATCCAATTGATGAGTACACTTACAGTGATTGATTTAACAATCAACAAAGTAATGTGACTAACTTGTAACGTAGTTTTTACACGCGAGTGCACGAATAATAATGCAGCTTGAAAAGTTTTCGCTACGTAGTAGACTCGGAACATTTTTTATCTGGTCCACTGCCATTTTATTTTATCTCTGAACACTAATCAATCTTTTTTTTTTCCTAAAAGAATTCTACGAAAAAGATCAATGACTGGTAAAAATACCGAAATGACTGTGGACCATTTTCCTACGGGCATTTTATTTTATTCCCTGCCAATTTTCTAACTACATTCACTCTTTTTCTCCACATTCCAGGTAACCTAGTAACCACAGTGGCGCTGCTGATGCATCCGAAGCTGCGTGGTCACGTGACGACCATGTTCGTCCTCTCGCTGTGCGTGTCGGACCTCCTCTTCTGTTCCATCAACCTTCCGCTCACCGCCAACCGATACATCAAACAGCACTGGGGCCTTGGCCCGAGTCTCTGCCAGATGTTCGCGTTCGTCTTCTACGGGAATGAAGCAGTCTCGCTTCTCTCTATGGTCGCTATTACTATTAATAGGTGAGTTTTTCTGGACTTGTTTGTAAATAGACTTGTTTTTGTTTACAACTATGAACTTTTCATAGAAGATGTTCAAGGAGTTTCCCCACATTCCTCGGTGTGTTTTGAACTTTTGGACTGCTCGGTTTACCCCAGACGATGTTCTTGAACTTACTCGTAAATACATATGTTCAGTACCAACGTACCAGAAGGGTAAAATATCATAATCATCATCAAATATCAACATGGTATAACAAATAGGTAAGTACAGATGGTTATTATTATTTATTTATTTATTAAAACTTTATGCACAAGTAAAAACTGTACAAAGGCGACCAGGCCGGCCAGGCCTTTTCCCAACTACACACATCAAAAGTGTCTAGGGATCAAGCATTTTTATGCGGATTTCTTGAGATTAAGATGTGGCTTTGTAATAAATTTATGATTTTATAAATTTATATGGATCCTTTTTGGTGCATTTCATAATTTGAATCAGGAACTGTGAATCAAATTCGAGTAAAAGATGAAAATCAGCTGTCAATATTTTCCCTATAAAAACATACAACGCATTGAAGACATTATTAGTGCTACTGTTTCCCTACTACTGATTAAAACCAACGTTATTATGGAGCGGCGACGTCATTTAAGCAGGGAAGAAATGCTCAGAGCCGTGGGAATGATAGAAGCTGGTTCCCGGCAACGTACTGTGGCTTTAGCTCTGAATACAAGTCAGAGTGTTATCAGTCGACTTTGGACACGTTACCGAAGCACTGGTACCGTGGCTGAGCGCCATGGAGGACGGTATCGCTGCACCACACGGAGACAAGACCGATACATTCAAATCTTAACTCGAAGAGCTCCAACAATAACCGCCATGATGTTAGCCGTGAGGCTTCATCACTCTTCAGGGAACTTAATTAGCGACCAAACAGTCAGAAACCGCTTGCATGAAGTGAACCTTCATTCCCGAAGACCGCTACGGGTACCACCTATAGCAATGCACAATCGTAGGATTCGATATCAATGGGCTCTTGAACACAGAAATTGGGCAGAAGAACAATGGCGTTTCGTGTGCTTTTCTGATGAGTCTCGTTTTGGTATGAGACCGGATACAAGACGTATACGACACTGGAGAACCCCTGGACGCCAACAGCGATTAAAATCCTGCCAGGAAGTCCATCCTTATAGTGGTGGAACCATCATGGTATGGGCGGGTATTTGGATCGGCGGAAGAACTGAGTTGATTTGGATCAGAGGCAACCTCAACGCTCAAATTTATGCTGAGACGATTGTATCAGACGTCATCGTTCCTCTACAAGTGCAAATCGGTCCCTTATTTCAGTTAATGCATGATAATGCACGACCGCACACCGCAAGAGTTGTAAGACAGACTTTCGCCGCAGCTAACATCAATGTCCTGCCCTGGCCTGCTCAGTCGCCAGACTTGAACCCGATTGAGCATGCATGGGATATGCTACAGAGAAGAGCTCTGCCGAATATGGAGGGTATCCAGTCGCAAGAAGACCTTTTTTTGTTGTTGCAACGAACATGGGCGGCCATTCCACAGCGTGATTTGGATGAACTCATTTTGAGTATGCCAAACCGATGTTCTTGTGTTGTTAGTGTTCGCGGTAGAAACACGGATTATTAATTGTTTAAGTTACCCAATAAAATTTTAAAGAAAACTGTTATTTCAGTCTTTTTTTCGAACTTTTGTGTTAGTGGTTCAAATGTCAAAAATCCCTTTATTAGGAAAATGGCAAATTTCTTTATTAATGCAAAGGTGACTTGGTTTATCGTTACTGTGACAAACGAAAACACTTTATTTTATGAATCCTTAAAGAAAATTTTAATTAATATCAATCAGGAGAAAAGTTTTGCAAAAATATATGTTGATCCCTAGACACTTTTGATGTGTGTATATTGGGGTCGGCTTCCAGTCTAATCGGATGCAGCTGAATACCAGTATCTTACATGGAGCGACTGCCTATACATCCACAATCCAGTTACTGGGTAATACGATACTCCTTGGTAAGACTGGTTGCCAGACTATCGGGCTTCTGACGACACGTAACGACTGTCAAAGATCCACGAATGACAGCTGGGACCAACGGCTTAACGTACTTTCCGAGGCACGGAGGGGTCTTAGTATGTAAAGATGGTCACCCATCCACGGACCAACCGCGGCAAGCGTAGCTTAACCTGATCGTTCGACCCTTGCGGCTGTTACTACTAAGCCACCAGCCCCCCACATGTACGGACAATAGTAACTGAAAACTATAGTATGCTATATAAAACGAGAACTAAATTTGAAGGACCACTCCTGCGTATGTAGATGATGAAAAATACATACATATTTTATTTTTTTCTGTATAGATTGGTCTACGACATGCAGCTTCCACTGGGCTATGGAAGTTACTAGGTGTGAACAAACACTACAGCCTGAGGAGATGTCTGTAACTTCAGCGGAAAATAACTGGCGTGTAACTTCTTATTGTCTCACTAGCGGCTGCGGCCACTGATATTTCCCGAATAGATGTACTACGTGGGCATCGTAAAAAATACATTTAGTGGTGGCGTGAAACAGATTATAAATGTCGACGGGTTATTTATCACGCCATCCCACCACTCAACTGTGTACAGTTGTAAAACAAACCTCTTTTCTGACGCTGGGAAAAATACTCCTCATTCACGGCGCTATTTATAGGAGCCGGCACAAGTGATAGCACGCTCGATATTGACCTATTGCAGAATTCCCGTGAACCAATCAAATTGTTCTCAAATTCTACTTTTATTTATTCTTTTACTATCCTAGGAGATATATCTAAAACACGAAAGTGGTTTTGAGTATTTTTCTCACAATCCATCAACTTTATGTTTTTATATCAGCCTTTGCCAATTTGCAAACAACACAGGCGAATGTTTAGAGAACACGGATGACGTGGGTGCTGCATACGAAACGAATATAAAGACAATCAGCAGTGAACTCAAAACGTCACTTTCGTATCGATAAAGTTGTTGTTTATGCAATTACTTCACAAGAAATTGAAACAATAAGACAATTTTACACAGCTTGGGCGCACAATATCCCATTGTAGTCATTTTGAAACCAATATATTCGGTTCGTCGACCCGCCCCCAGATTACACCATTACCATAATACTGATGCATTAATATTAATGCGTGGTAACCAATTTAAAGTGTCCTCGTGTGTACGTGCGCGATGCATAGGCGCTGCGTTCACCTTCGCTGCGCCCAACATTAAATTATTTTTATTAGTTTCTATGTTGTTAAGTGGCTGACAACAGCTAAAGCGCGGTCACTGTCGGACTGCATCGAAAAGAAAGAGAAGCGTGATGAATGACACAAAGCTGGTAATGTATAGCAAATTATGAAGCATTTCTCTATTTACTAAACATCTATTAATTTGACTAAAAAATGAAAACACTATCATGTTAATATATTGCTTGAAGAATAATCTGAAAAAAAAAACAGAATGATTGCATGTCTATTAGAATAGCTTTTAATCGTTAAAATATTTTTTTAGAGGTATCTTCGTGACTTTTTTCTATCGTACCAAATTAGTTGTCTTATGTTTTCAACACACTATCTAACTAGCTTAAATATCCTGAAGAATACCCTATATTTTTCCGATTTTGTTTACTGCAGTGGATCATATACTTTTAGGCATTATAATACTTGCGTTTAGGTCACGTAGTGAACGAGTTACAAATAATAAAAATGTATCTAAATTCTGTTCCCCTCATTTTTTAGTCACGTACGAATATGGTTATGTTGAAACAATGTTTGACCTATTACCTTAGATACGATCTCATGATGTTCTACGACGATGACTTTGATAGTAATTAGGTAGTAGTACCTTCTACACAATTTACAAATGCATAGTACATTAAATTGATAGGTGGCGATCGTTAACTAGAAGTGGTACACACGACGACATATTATCAAGCTGTACTAATCTAGACTTTTCGCACAATGAGAAGTCAGGTTATACTGGAAATGTATAGGTTGATATGATATTATGTCGTCGTGCGTACGATAACATTATCCATATCCCGAACCGCGATACATTTAGGTTTTTGGCGAACACACCAGGCACTATCAATCAGAATCTGATCACGACAGGCCCATTTTATGTCCAGGCAAATCTCTGTCCATTCCAAGGTTGCCTGGAAGAGATCGCAGAAAGGCCGCCCATTGTACCTATATTAAGTAGTGTTCAATTTTTTTTTGTTGTGTAAGTACAATAAAGAATATATAAATAAATAAAACTGAATCATTTTGTTAATCCATTGCTTCATATGTTCGAAAAATGCGTCTCCTCAAAAATATAAATAACCCAATGAATGTTGTTGAATTGTCAAAATGAAAGCCATTCCTACTGTTAGAGTGTACTACACAATTATCCCACAGTTTCCTTTCCATATCTATCAGTGCAAATATATAGTTAAAATGAAATGTTTATATTAAATATAGACATATTGATACCTATGTATCTACCTACATGGGCTTGGCTGGGTGCTCTGCATAAACGTGGCCATATAATATGATATAAAATATTTATATAAATAACGATTTGCATGAATAAACGTCGTTTTCTATTTATTATTGATTGATGGATAGACAGGGCACGAGTAAGGTTTCATTAAACAAGTACCTATCAATAAGTTGGTACTTAATTTTTCTGCAACGCTTGGGTACGAAGTCTCTTGGCATACCATTTTATTCCAGATAGAGAATCATATTTTTCACTTATAAAAAGCATGCTTTAAAACTGTCTCGCTCTCTTTCATACATATTACGACCTCTTTAAACTCTCTCTCTCTTTTTTCTTTAAGTATGGGAACTTTCTCGGGATCCGGGAGAGCTTTCGGCGAACTTTCTCCATGAGACGTTGGTCTCATCTCATCGTTGGTCTCAGTTCTCATCGTAATCGCGAAAAAAATATCATCTGTCCCATACAAAACTTCAATACCTACTCGACCCAAATGTATGGGACGACATTTTTTTTATTTTTTATTACGATGTTGTTCTCATAGAGGAAGTTGTTCAGTTTGATGGTCTGTATCACACCCTTTTTGACTACACGTTTCTAATACATGCTGTATGGGTACCTACAAGTTATTAATATGTTTTACCAAACAAAGGAACAGAAAATCTGAGATAATTTAACGCTAAATTACACCAACTAATAATCCCTGCATTATAGCATAGGCGTTAACAATTTAGGATAATTTATGGGGGACCCTGCAATTTAAATACGAGGGTGTTAATGGCGCGAGCAATTTACAACTTTTTTTTATTTATGGGGTCTCCTTTGTGCACGATGGTGCAAAATCTGGACAAAATCTGTAACATTACCTCGTTACGTAGCTTACAATTATTTTTAACCAACTTCAAAAAAGGAGGAGGTTCTCAATTATACTGTTACTTTTTTATGTTTGTTACCTCAGAACTTTCGACTGGGGGAACCGATTTTAATGATTCTTTTCTTATTTGAAATCTGGTGCTTCGCGTTTGGTCCCATTTAAATTTTAGAAAAGCGGGTTAAAAAAAATCAACAATAAATTATTTTTAAATAATAAAAACCGCCAACAAACGGACGTAGGCGTGTAAGACCATCGTTTTCGAATTGGTGTGGGGTAGGTAGGTACTTACCATAACTAAAAAGTGAAAAATATAAACTTATATTACTTTTATTAATTACTATACTATTTTATTAAATACTATTACTATAAAAAAAAAGTTTTTCATTGAATTCATTTCTTTTTCTGATTTTAATTGATATTTTTGTTTTAATATTTGAATTGTAATGGTTTCTAATCCTATGATGTAATTTTATTGTATATTTTAATTATGTACCTACTAACATGGATTTTAAGCTCCTGTTGTTACTAACCATTATGGATCAATGTAATCTGACATCATCATCTGCCTAGCCTTTTCCCAACTAGATATGTTAGGGTCGGCTTCCAGTCTAACCGGATGCAGCTGAATACCAGTATTTTACATGGAGCGTCTGCCTATCTGACCTCCACAACCCAGTTACTGGGTAATACAGTACCCCTTGGTAAGACTGGTTGTCAGACTTTCGGGCTTCTGACGACCCGTAACGACTGTCAAAGATCCACGAATGACAGCCGGGACCAACGGCTTAACGTGCTTTCCGAGGCACGGAGCAGTGGTGATGAAATAATTTACACAAAGTAAAGCGCCTGTCGGGGTTCGAACCTACGGCCTACAACTCGTAAGTCGCGGCCGTTACCACTGGGCCACCACTCATCACCAATGTAATCTGACATATGAAATAAAATAATAATAATTGAAAATGTCAATAGGCTCGGCCCCTATTACATGAGACGTAACCATAATTGGCAAATTGTGGGTGTACTACTACTATAGATACACCTGTGCGTAGCCTTTCGGTAAAACCGACGACGTGATGATGTAATTTTCGAACTCTTTTTGTTTACCCAAAGCTTTAATCAAAAAAGTAATACAAATGTATTATATACGTCGTCTATGTAAAGTCTAGTGTTTTTATATTTAGTAATTATCATAAAAATTTCTTATACTAAATAAACTAGAAAAATTATTAAAATTATTATCAAAATACGTACTTATGCATCTTCTATCGGTACTCGAAGTGGTTCGATGATTACGGAGGCCGTTCCTAAAAATATATTTGATGTGCTTTCGTTGGAAATTGTAATAAATAACTTTATGATCTATAAAGTTTATTACGACACCACAAAGGTACCGAATGAATCAGCTGCAAGCATAAAACTTTATAAATCCTTTGTAAATAATGGAGTCATCATTGGTAGACTTGATGAGAAGAACAGAAACACAAGCTCATGAGATATTATATAGCTTTGCCTAGTACTCTAGAATCAATTAACGCAATAATAGGCTACTTACGTGAATTTGAAGTTTTGGACAGTCCTATTTTCTTTCTTCTTCTTCTTGTTAAACTTTGATAAACAAAGAGGGGACATATACAGGGTTATTGGTAAAACACCATCAACCTCTTAAGGGGTCATTGTACTCATCATTATGAACAACTTTGACTAACTATAGGACCAAATATGAAATCGTAAAAAAAAATATCTGCTGTTCCCCACATTTATGTTTGCAGAATTCGTCAAAATGTAGGGACCAGCAGATTTTTTTTATAGTTAGTATAAGTGGTTCATAATGATAAGTGCAATGACCCCTTAAGAGGTTGATGGTGTTTTACCAATAACCCTGTATACAAGGAGACGAAAATACGACAATAAATTAAACTCGAACATCTAATGAATTCCCGGTCTGCATACAAAATTCAATCAAATATTATATCCATTGGTTTAGTCACTATTATAGCTAGGCAAAATCCATAGCCGGCCCCATCACTACCTACTATTTACGAGTAGTTTGTTTGAAAAAAGCGTGTTTCTGTGATATATTTTTCTTCTTTCTCTCCTAATTAACTAACAAACTATTAAAATATAGTTACATACCCTAACTAAAATGATTAAAAAACTAAAATATGATGTCGATAATTCCTCCTCATCGCTGGCGACTGGTAATGTACCCAAGAGACTGGCGGTATTGCCACATTGTATGGCAATGCTTAACCTCTGGCCAAGGTAAAAGCCAGCCCTTGGGTCACAGGAAGTGTCAACCATCCGTTTGCAGATTTCGTTGAACCAACCATGAGCACTCGGACCCCACGGCCCGAAGGTTTCAACCTCAAACGGCTCGAAAATATGATTGCCGATAAGGTTATTATACTTTCGCCGCTTGAGGTTTTCCGCAGCCGCAGCAGCAGCGCCAGCACAGCACGACGAGCCAGGAAGACGGGATGGCGCAAGAGTATCGACACACGTTGCATCCTACACTAAAGGCCTACCCACCTTCCATGGAAATAAAAACATGCCGCGGTCCGGTCTCTTGCCATCGTCGCGTGCCAAGCCATTAGGTTCTAATACGCCGCTGGTGTCCGAGGCTGTTGACAACTTCGCCACAGTGGAGGAGGAAAGTAGTGTCGTCAAACAAAGTGCCTGTGTTCGACGACGGTAGTGTGTGAAGCAAAAATAAAGAAGAATATTCGATGTATTTTTTTTTTATTATTATTATTTTCTCTAAATACTCATATTCTGTAGTATTGCCAGTATTTTCATTTATTGTCGTTTTGTAGTCTCCACAATTCCACATTGTATATTTGTGGCAAAACATAGAAAGTTCATAAAAAACACGATCCTACTCACATATAAAATAATCCATTAGCAAGAGCGGCCAGTATCGCTTCCTTATTTTTTATGACGACGGCATGCAATAAACAAATAATCAAATCTATTACCTATCTATTTATGTGCATTTATAGATGTCCCGTTGTGTAATGTGCGACTAGGTAACCAAAACTTGCTCTTTCCTTTTTGAAAAACATTTTATGAACGCGGTTCGTGGTGGGACCATCCTTTACGTAACGGGACCCTTCGTGCCTCGGAAAGCACATTGCTTGGAAAGCCGTTGGTCCCGGCTGTCATTCATAGATCTCTGACAGTTGTTATACGGGTAGTTAGAAGCCCAAAAGTCTGACAGTCAGTCATACTAAGGGGTATTGTGTTATCCAGTAACTGGGTTGTGGAGGACAGATAGGAAGTCGGTCCAAGTAAAGTACTGGTATTCAGCTGCATCCAGTTAGACTGGAAGCCGACCCCAACGTAGTCGGGAACAGACTAGGCAAATTTATTGACTGTCTTATCAACTTCGAAACACTATCCATCCATCTCACTTCAGATATCGGCTTAGAAGTCCGCTTCGTCTTTTAATAAAACGAATTCTTACTTTAGTCCAAAACCATACCTTTGACTCCAATTTGACGTCAGTTTTCGTACGTTAACTTTGTCGAAATAGAGTTCGAAATTTAAAAATGGCTCTGTGGTTTAAATTGGAGTCTAAAGATAACCTTTTTTTGGCCTTATATGGCCTCTCTTTTACCTCGCCTAATGACTCACCCGGCTGGTAGCCACTCTGCAAAGATCGTCGGCACAGCTAGTCTGAGTGCGATCAATTCGCCGATGTTGGTATAATTCCGACGGAAAAAGAGTGGTGTTATAAGTTTAACGTGTATATCTGTGAATCTGTGTGTCTGTCTGTGGCATCGTAGCTCCTAAACGGCTGTACCGTTTTTGTTTTTTTTCTGTTTTATTTGAAAGGTGACTTGACGAGGGTTGTTAGCTAAATAAAAAATAAAAATAAAGAAATAATAAAATGTGTTACGCCGTTTTTATTTTTTTTTGTTTTTGTCGGGGTTTGACAGCTAACAATGAACATAATAATTATAACATGTAGAGAAAATATTTAATTTTACCACAAGATTTCAAGCCATTGAAGCGTTGAAATTAAATTAGTTGACGAGGAATGTGATAGAAACTGTATGAGGAGATAACTTATAATTACATACGTTAGCCGTCCGTGGGTGTAAGTTAGATGTTTGTAAAACTATGTGATTAGCTATCTACTGATTCATAATTCATAGGAATATGTGGAGAAATAGGATTAATTGACAGCACTCCGGAATCAGGCGCCAGTCAAGTCGAACGGTGCATTTAACTGATTAATTGAATGATTTAATGTTGTTTGCACAGTTCTAGTATTAGCTATTAACCCCAAGCTACATAACTATGCTAAATGTTATGAATTGCTCTTTCAAGTAGCGTTAGTCAGTCTGCCATTGCGCTAATGACCACTTACCACTACTTCTATCAGCTGTACTCTACCTTTAAAGTACGTACTAATTCCACCACGAAGACAAAGGGACATTTCTTTTCTTCATTTTTGACATCACGCTGTATAAAATAATTCGACAATCTGCGTACCAGACAATCTGTCATTTTGTCTTTCGTTTCTACGGTGGTCGTGCTACGCGTGCTAGTGGTCAGCGTCAGCCACTTTTCAACAGTCTAGTGAGGGTCGCAAGACTCGCAAGTGGCCCTTGTCTAAATGCTCTAAATTGGCCACCAGCATCAGCTGATCTTTCAGCTTCGGAGGTGATTTCCAACAAACAGACTTCCAAATATTTAAGGAGCAGCTGCTTACGTACAAACGTAAATTATTAGTAAATGGGCCATAAACGAGCAAATATTTAATTTGTAAGAATAAACAATCTTATATAAATTATGTTTCATTTAGCGAGGATCCTCTTAAATTTACATGTTAGTATATATTTAGCACTCTTGAGATAGGTACTTATCTACCTACTTATACTTGTATCTAATTGCTGTACTTAACTCGAATTTCAGGCATTTCCTCATTACCACTTTGCCAGTCATTGACCACTATTAAATATCTATTTCTTCAGGAGTGTTTGACATTTCACGACGCGGGGTCAAGAGTCCGACATGGGGTCGGGCAGTTTTACATGGCCTAATACCCGATTCACATTACTCCAGTAGCATTCCAGTTCAGCGATCGAAACTAGCACTGGAATGCCACTAGAATGGATTATACCCATTCCAGTGAACAATCCAGTCTACTGACTGGATTAACAGTCTACTTTTCATTCGAGCTCGCCCATTTGGCCATTCCAGTGCCACTGGAATAGTGTAGACGGCCAATACAGTGCTGGATTAAATGTTGAACAGTGAACACGCATTGTTGTTTTTTGTCTGGCATGACTGGTAAATGTAGACTATATGATCCAGTCTAGCACTGAACTGGATTGATGCGCTGGATTACTGAACTGGAATATCGTGTACCGAGTATAATGGAACATTTAGACGGGGCCAATCCCCGAGACAATCCACTAAGCCAATCCAACAATAGCATCGAGTAAATAGAGACAGTCCAATGCATTGATTGTCTTCAAGATTTCAAATTTGCTGATGCCAATAGCTTCCCCCACCACTCTCTCACTGGATTGGGTTCGTGTGAACGCGTGTCCCCGTCCGAGCCAGTTGTTTTCAGTAGCCGGACGCACGTGTTTTTGATTTTGACTGAACTGGCCTACTCGACTGGCGTATGTGTAACTGGACGACACGAATTTTGCACTTTTCATTAGACTGACTGGATTGTCTTGGGGATTGGTCCATCTAAATGGCCCATAACATGAATTCAGTCCTGACCATGAGGTTATGTGTTATTCTTATTTCATGTTCTACAACTTTGCACGGATCCACCGTCCCCTATGAACCCAAATTTTCATCTGCCAACATTTACAGTCTAATGTGTTGTATTTCAAGTGGGAATGGGTGGTTCTGGCACAAAATGGAGCTTATCTCTCGCAATTTCCTGCGCTCTAATAGAGAATAACATCATAACACATCGGTCAGCCAATTCTGTGGTAAGCAGAGGTAGTAAATCAAATATGATTGCTTTACCTGCTCTTATACAACGCAGCAGAAGTTATTAATAAATTCTTGCAGTACTCGTATGGTACCTATCAGAAAATTCTTCTTTCATTTATTAACTAGTACGCAAATGTCAGCGTGGTCATACTCATTAGTCAAAACGAAACCCATGAAAATCAGGGTAATGTAAGAAATTCGACTGAAGTAGTCGTTTTTTTTTTTCGTTCCAATCCAATGATGAAATCCAGATATCCAAAGGTTTTTTCAATATCATTACTTATTTAATTTTGTTTCATACCTTGATCACGTGTTTCATGCAAATTAATTCAATTATATAGGAATTACCTAGCTAGCTATCGTCAAAAGATTAGCTCGTAGGAAAAGTTTGCAATTGAATTCTGTTAAACTGTCGCGGTCGCCACTTAGTAAGTCGAATAAAGTCCTATTCAGCGTGGTAAGTACCTACTTACGTTACCAACCTACGTAGATACTGGAAGTATCTTACTCATATTCGGCAAGGTACCCCCAAGATGTACGTTGAGCATCAGCTGACCTACATTATATTCGTAACACTTGCGCACACGGATTTTAAGTTCCATTTATTATATGACCACATGAAAGAGTTCAAATGAAATGCCCAAACCTCAGGCGGCGGCGCAAGTCATCAGAAGCAGCCTTTTGCAAAATTGTTTTTTGTTTGTGTTTCTACCCGAATTATGAGTCATACACTGACAGAAGGCCCCAAAAATAGAGCCTATCCTGAAAACAGAACACTTGTTAATATAAGAGTTTTATAACCAATTCGTTAAATCAATGATTGTATGCAACATACCTGTGCTTGTTAGTTTAACGAATTGGTAGGTGGTAGTTGAATTACCAATAGATTTTGTGAGTAGCTGTTTTGTCAGTAAATGCTCCAGGCTTTCCAAACAGAGAAGGGGGTGACTGCACCTAACAAACATTTCTTTAACAGATCATTAATTTCTAATCCCATTTATCGTCACCCTGCCCGTTGCATATTTGTGACCCAGTGACCCCTAACATATTGCCCAAACCATTAAACTGTCCTATTTAAACAACACAACATAATTATTTGCTGAAAGTCACGACTCACAGATCACTTGCATCTAGTATCACATATTTAATCCATCGACTGTACTCTATACTCCATCTGTGAGCACATCTGTCCCGCGCCCAGTGGGCAAAGGGCCCGAGCCAAACAAAAATAAACCCATTGACGATGGGTCAGTAGCCGGCGCACAAAGGGCCCACTGTGCACAATGAGCGCTTGCGTCTGCACTCCTACTTTTTTCATGTTCGTTTTGTTTTTCTTCAGTTAAAGGCTTTGTAAACAGCGTATTGATGTGTACACTCTAATTTGTTTAAGTAATTGTAGGGTAAATGCGCATTGCACATGCGATTATTGTACTGCAAGCAAGTGCCTCATTATTTGCTAGGTAATTTAGCATACAATAAGGTAGGAAAAGCTGCTACTGTAGTTGCGGTTGGTTGAATTATCGATGGCTATAAAACCTTTTAGCAAACACCTATAATGAGCGTTTTATTATGGAACTAATCAAAAATTTAAACGGGCTTTTTTGTCAAAACTTCAAAAGGATCGCATAAAAGTAAAACTATGCTCAAGGTGGTCTCGGATAATCAATGACAGGAGTCGTTACCTAATGATTTTCAATACCAGCCAATCACAACGTTTAAATCAAGTTAGAGCTATCAAACAACTTCAAATGCACCCGCCCGGCTTCCGGAGCGTCCTTAACCGTGATATATCAATGTATACCATAAACACTATAATAACAAGTTAAGCCACAAATTGTTATCTAATCCGTGCCGAGCTGGCAAACACGCTGCTTTCCCACGCCAGATAACCAGAGTGGTAGAGTGGTGATTATATTATGAAAGCGAAAAGTAAATGTCATCAACTTAAGTGGGGACACTTTGTTGTTTCATCGTGGGTTTCAGATGGTGAAATAAAACAGTGAAGTTAAAAGCTTGGGAGGAGCAATGTGTTTGGTTTTTAATTAGCTGATGAATGGACAAATATAGCACCCAGTCCTCCTCGGCTCAAATAACAGCAAATTGAAAGTACCAATGCGTGATGATGATATTTAATTTATGATATTAACATTTAAGTGTTGTAAATGTAATAGATTATTACAGGCTGATTCGTATTGAACAGTGAACCATGGCCAGCTAATCTGATAGGAAAGGACCTTCTGGACGTCTAGAACTAATTATGTATTTTTTGCGGTCTTGAAATGGATTTGTTGGTTATGAAGATTGTTTTCTTTATTTTTGGAGGAAGAAAAAAAACTGGCAGAGTGCCTTTATCTTCTCATTGTATCCGCAAACTCTTCTATTTATGTCGGAAGTTGACTAAAATTGGAACACTGAAACGCTACAAATTTCTGATAATCCACGTGTGGAGAGGATCTTTTACTTCCTCCTGTAAATTGTTTACCTATTTAGGTCCAAAAATAGTTGAACCGTGTACGTAAATATAACCTAGATTAGTGTACTGGAATACCTCGAGGTTACTCCTACGTAGATGGGTATAACGGTGGATGATTCGTCTGATGCTCATCTCTTTACTTTTGGTTTCAGATACACTCTGATCGCGTACTACGATATGTACTCGCAGATCTACACTAGTACCAAGATCTGGGTGCAGCTTATACTTATATGGCTGGTGTCATTTGGATTGATGGTGAGTAAAAACATAAAAAACTGCATCTATCTTTAGAAGAGTAAATTTTCTGAAACTGCTAACTCCTGCCTAGTCATATGGCTTTGACTGTAACTTAATTTATCTGTTTTGTCCACTTTTACCTACTGATTACCGTATATTTGTAACGTCTATCCAGTGTAAGAACAATTCACTGGGCAATTTTCATTCCTTTTGATACAAGAGCAACGTGAATTTTCAAGATCAAGCTACGAGTAGAATGTACGTTTTTAGGTACCGCTTCGTCACTGGTTTCACTTGTGGTTGTCTTTTAATAATTATATTAAATTAGTCTAACTCAATGGCTGAACCCTATCTCCTAAGATACAGGCCAGACCTAGTTTAAGGGCTAGAGTTTAAAATTATTGTACTCCTATGTTAACACTTTAATTAATTATGTCATCTAAATGTATGCAGTGCAATGTGATCCTTGTTCATGCAATAAATTATTTTTATTACAATTCAAATGGCCTTTGTCCCTAATCTTTCAACCAACTATGATTTCAATGATAGTCCATCATCGATTACGAACAATCATTGCCATCCGTAAGTATAGGAATATTACGTAATGCTTTTCGATAAAACCATCTTTAATACATCGTTGAATGCATGTAATGCGGTTTTATCTTACAATTACAAGCGTTTTTACTCTCATTACGCTCTCAAACGAAAAAATATACAAGAATATTGTAACAAATGGTTCCTATCAATCATTAGCGAGCGTTTAAACAGAATTTCTTGGTATTTTTACAACAATAACAATTGCATCACATTGAAATCAAAACAGAAATCAGTCTATCAGTCAACGCGAGCTTTCATCAACTTTTCGCTGAGATTTGTTAAATCGAACAATTTGTAAAAGTGTACAGCATACTTATCATTATACTTAAGAAAATTGACGCCACTAGGAAAATGTAAAATCTAATATACTAAAAGCAACGTAAAAAAATCACGTCTGATTTGCGCGAGCTCGAATTTCCACGGAATGCCTACGATGTGCTTGCATCAAAAGGTTTTTCGAACCTACTGAAAGGAAAAACAGATTTTCTCACAACAAAGGTACCTACGCGCTTGATAGTAAGTAGGTAGGTCTACAACTTGTAGAGCCTACTTATACCGCCATAACAAACAGAAATACATTTTTGAAAGCCGAAACGTATGAAAACCAAATTAAAACCACGAGCCATCTGTTAAAAGTCAGTAATAAATAATAAAGGGACCTGGAACAAAAAAACACACAATTTTATTACATAATATATCTACAATAACAATAACAAACAGAAATTATTACCGGAATCAAAAAGATAATAATTTATCCGTTTCATGGAACACACACAGCGCTACCATTGAGGTTCGTAGCTGTACCACAGTGATGCCAGCCAAATAAATAAACTTTTAGTAATGAAGGAAGCTAGAATTAGTTCGTTGCACTTCCACGCTGTTGATTGTCCTGAATTAGCTATTTAGCTAACTTCCTCTCTGCTAGTACGAACTACAGGGTGCTACGTTAATGACTGTGATGTAACCGAAGGATTGTTTTATAGGATAATCAAATAGAATGTTAGTTAGGTGCATTACATAATATTTCGTTGTATTGATTTTGTATAAATGCAATTTACCCAAAGTTAAATAATGTCAAAACAAGAAAAATCGGGAAACGACCTAAAGCTATTATTGACGTAAATAAACCTTAACAAAATAAATTTACTAAATTAATATTTCAAATGCCTCAATGTGCTGTGCCCTGTGTGCATATTTAATGTGGCTTTTTTAATGGCCATTAGGTTCTTGTAGTTAACTCATCTATAACTTGGACCACAATCCTCGAAACTAACGCCACTGTTCTATCTATTCAGTACCTACTAAACCTATTTTTCTACAATAATGTCCAAACGGACATTATTGTAGAAAAATAGAACAGTGGCGTTAGTTTCGAGGATTGTGGTCCAAGTTATAGATGAGGGGATGATGGGGTAGATGGTGTTAGTAGAAACCTACTAACACTAGATGACTCCTAAATTAATGCCTAAATTAAAGCGCAATGTGAGATTTTCAACACTCGGCTCAGCGCCCAACAGACAAGACTATCTAAGACTATTAGATAAGCGTTAATTTAGGTTTAGGGGTTTTTTAGTGTCAATGAAAAAAAACGAGCATAAGTATCAGTTTAATAGATCTATCTCAATTATTATGAAACATGTCATGCAACAGCAGTTCAGTTCAATCGTGTACAATGAGCTGATGAGTCCAAATGCGTTGCATTTTAATACTACTTGACATTAACACCCTTCTGAATTATTCAACGGTTTTATGAGAAGTTAAGACCCGCATTCAATAAAATGTTGATGTTCTTGATTATTTTGTTGGGGTCATAAGGCAGTGTTAAAGCTTGTTGGTTTTGATAGGTACTCCCAAACAGAGTTACAACTTAATAGAGAGAGATTGAGAGTTACAACTTAATGTCACCAAACATATTATAATATCAGCTTGTGCTGTAAGGAAACGATTTCTTGGGGTTAGTTCTACAAGGCCAAACGAAATACTATAGACCAAAAATATGACTAATAATTTTACAGGAAAAAAATATTCTGTCAATTTGGAAGCTTCAACTTTAAGCCGATATTTGACCTGTAGGTACCTATATTTGTTAAAAACTAACCAATCTCTTTACAGGTACAATGATTAATCATATCGACTGACACCTTCTCTCATCCCCAGGTACCGCCACTCCTCGGCGTCTGGGGCCAGCTGGGCTTAGACCCCAGCACATTCTCATGCACAATCCTCCCGAAAGACGGCAAGTCTCCCAAGAAGTACCTGTTCGTCTTCGGATTCGCTCTTCCGTGCGTGGTCATCATCGTGTCTTACTCCTGCATCTACTGGCGGGTCAGGCAGAGCAAGCGGAAGCTCGAGGGAAGAAGGTGTGTATGTGGGTGAGGATCGTCACGTCACTAGCTGTGACTAACTGGTGGTGGGGTGGTGGTTTACATGTACGTGGTGGTGGAATGTGATGGATTTTATGTTTTTAACTCGTTCTGTTTTTCATTGATTACATATCACTATAGAGGTACGAGGAACAGGGTGTAAAGTTCACTCATGCCTCCATAGAAAAGGGAGGATCCTCCGATCAGACGGGTGTCGTGTCTGGTTTGCAACTGCCCGACGATTGATGTTCGGACGTTGTATATTGCTAGATGCACGGTAAACTCTGCCTGCGCGATGTAGGATTTTGCGTGACGTCAGTGTGACGTAGTTCGCATATGGCGATGTAGATACCGCTACATCACTATTAGCATTATGACGTGCCCACTGCTGGACAGAGATTGCTTACATAAATAGTATACATTTCAGCCGTGAGAAAAACAATGCTGCCTCGTTAGAACAGGGTTCTAATTCGATTACCAGGTCGTGTAAAGTGATAATGGGTTGCCAATTGGCAATTTCTTTGTATCAGTCCAGAGTCTGGATTTGTGACCCCCTGTCTGGCACTTAAACACAAATGGCAAAATATGGGTGTATTATACACCTTGGCAGTGGTGGCCCAGTGTCAATGGCCCCGAATTACGAGTTGTAGGTCGTGGGTTCGAACCCAGGCAGGCTCTTTACTTAGTGCAAATAATTTCTTCACCACTGCTCTCAAAACTGTTAAAGAATCCTGCATGTCCCAGAACCAAAAAGTCAAAGACTTGTGGCACCTAACAACCCGCACTGGGCCCCCGTGGTGGATTACGGCCCACTCCCTCTCACCGAGAGGAGGCCAGTGTCCCAGCAGTGGGAATGGGAACATTATAGGCTGATTATGCTTATACACCTTAGCATAGGTACCCCTTTCGGGGTATGTTTTGTAAAACAATAACTCAAAACATTTTCTTTTCCTCATTCACAGCAAACTCTCTGGCCAGACAGCAAAAGAGAAAGAAGACGACTCCCGCCTCACGACGCTCATGCTGACCATCTTCCTGTGCTTCCTGGCATGCTTCCTGCCCCTCATGATAATGAACGTGGCCGACGACGGCATCACATACCCCTGGCTGCACATCATCGCCTCCATCCTGGCGTGGGCCTCCAGTGTCATCAACCCCATCATCTACGCAGCCACCAACAGACAATACCGCGCGGCATACGCCAATCTACTTAAATTCTGCAAAAATAGCACCGTAGGCAGAAGAACCACTTGGGGCAGCAGAACCATGGGACATTCCTCTAATTCTCCACATTATGCCGACAAAAGAAATCATAATAAGGACAAGCCGGCCAACTTATGAAGTGACCAGTGACATCTATCGACGGCCATCTGGAACTATGTTCCAGATTTAAAGGTTGATCAGTAAAATCCGTAAAATTGCAGAAGTCGTTGTGAATCGCGTACGTCCAAAATATTTTGATAATTTTTGTAGGTTCTAAGTTTACGTTTTTTATGTCCTAGGAAGAAACAGGAGTTCTAGGGGTCCTTTTTATAGCTATGGGTAATTGGGTTGATTTTTAGGGTTCCGTATAGCTCTACTCGATTAAGTTTACTACTCCCAACGACATTTCTGGGTTTGCGTACTACGTCTGCAAGATAGTCTAGTAGTGTTAACCCATTTCTGCATTTACATTTATGAATCTCATTAACAATGCGCCGTCATAAAAAGTTAATAGCAATTTATTTACACAAAAATAAAAAATGAATCTGTGTTCTACAAACTGTGTGCTCGCTTCGAATTGTTATAAATATGCACTAGAAATCCGTAACGCTTTTGTGATTATTTAAAGACATCAGAGGCATAGCTCGTATTTGGCGTCAACAGACCGATAATAATATTATTTCACGGTTTTTGAAATAATCTGTAAGTGAGCGCATAGCTATAAATCTAAAAAATATTTCTGTAAATATTAATTATACAAATGCATATACAATCAATGGCAAATTCTATAAAATAGCTTAAAATGATGCTTACCATTTAACTTAACCAAAGTAAAATATTACCTTTATTTTTATATAAATAATCATATAATCGGTAAGAAAATAATTATAAATAATATTATTTAAATGTAAGAATGCATTCCTTTAGATTTTAATTATGTTTAGTTTTTATACGTTCAGTTCTGTAAGATTGGGTCCAGGCACTAAATGTATAATTGATTGTAATTTGGTTTGTCTGCATCCACCTTAATGTGACCTGACAATTACTTGATGAGATCAGTGTTAAATTAAACCTGCTCGAATGATTTGAGTACTTAGTAGCTTTATTTTTTACTCAAACCCAACCCAGTCCTATCGGTATTTAAATTAATGAAGTCTTCATCAGTGCTGTTTTCTTATTTGTGTGGTAGTATGATTATGATTTTTATTACACTTACGGCTGATTTTTCAATAGTCAGATAAGTTTTATCTGAGGAATAAATATGGTGGTTTTACAGCTTTTATACAACGTGTTGTTTTGCATCCTCGTCAAATTTCAGGAGGCTGATATGAAAGACATAAATAATCAAATAAAATTACGACACTGCTTAATAATTAATACATACTTGTTTTTTTAGGTATTTAAGTTTGACAGTATTTCAGAATACTCCACTTTCATAGAACAAAATCGCCCCGTTGCGTATGCGGTAGGCAGTGTCGTACGACTATGTCGCTGTGTGCATGCGTTACAGTTACAGCGCAGTTACAGGGCGGTATCACACGGGCCCTACACATGCCGATTTCCGAAAAATACAAAAAATAAAAATAAATACCTACTTATTTTATTATTGATTCGTGTCGAGAATCATTAGCATAGTTACCTCCTCGAATTTGACGAGGATGCAAAACAACAGCTTGTATAGAAAATATGTCAAACTTTCATATTTATTCTTCAGTTAAAAGTTATCTGACTATTAAAAAATCAGCCCTTAGGTTGATCCATAAATAGTATCAACACAGTATTTGAGAGTGACTTATTTTTTTTTTACTATTCGCACAACAAAAATGTTATGTATTGTGTGATACGATTTTTTGTTGATTTCAGTAAATAATTGTCATGTTTCTGTAGTAGCAAAATATTATATTATAATAGTTCTTGTGAAGACTGATATGTAAAAGTCAATTAGGATATAAAGCCTCTCAATCATAGCTAATCTTGAAGATACGTTTATGTCGACAATGTTATAGGTACTTATTTATATAAACATTTTTGGTTACATAAAGAATTAAGTAGGTATATTTATTTAATCAGGATATGTAACATCACTCTAAAGAAGAAATAGTTTTTTTTGCTTAAAATAATTTATTGTACTAGGTAATTAGCATAGTTTTGTTAAATAATATGTGAACCAAAGGTAAAATAAATGTATTTATATTAAAACAAAATATATTGCTTTGTTTACCCCGCGCGCCACTATATTTACTAAAGTCCTGTGTAATGTGCAGTACCCACCTGAAGATGACTCCGCTCAGATCTATATTTCGGACACAATAATCCTCTGGATCCTTTACAAATATTTGTGGACTTCGGGCTGCTACTATGAAATTCCTAATGGAAAAGGGTGCGTTTTCACGAAGCGGAGACCAATAGAAAACGAGACCAGAGACGGGGTTCCTGCCATTTTGCCGAAAAGAATATGTCAAAGTTTCACTACTCAAACAAATTTTCATCATCATTTCAGCCGAAAGACGTCCACTGCTGGACATAGGCCTCCCCCAAGCACCTCCACTTCGACTGCTTTTGTGCTTCCCGCACCCAACGGGTTCCTGCGGCCTTGACAAGATCGTCTGTCCACCTTGTGGGAGGCCTTCCAAGGCTACGTCTTCCAGTACGCGGTCGCCACTCTAGAACTTTCCGGCCCCATCGGCCATCTGTTCTGCGAGCAATGTGCCCTGCCCACTGCCACTTAAGTTTGGCAATTCTTCGGGCTATGTCAGTTACCTTGGTTCTCTTGCGGATCTCTTCATTTCTGATTCGATCACGCAGGGAAACTCCAAGCATTGCCCATTGCCAATTGCCCTCTCCATTTCCCTTTGGGTGACTTTTAGCCTTCTAATAAGGCCCATTGTGAGCGACCACGTTTCAGTACCATATGTCATCACTGGCAACACGCACTGGTCAAAGACTTTCGTCTTGAGGCACTGCGGTATGTGGGACGAGAAGGTATTGCGTAGCTTCCCGAACGCTGCCCAGCCGAGTCGGATTCGACGATTGACCTCTTTCTCGAAGTTGGACCTACCTAACTGGACAACTTGTCCTAAGTACACATACTCGTCCACGACTTCGAGTGTAGCGTCTCCGATCTTCATGAGAGTGGGTGTTACATGGGCATTTAACATGACCTTCGTTTTGTCCATGTTCATTTTAAGACCCACTCTTTCGGAGGCTCTACTGAGGTCATCGAGCATTGTACTGAGGTCCTCCATAGTCTCAGCCACGACTACGATATCGTCGGCAAACCGAAGGTGAGTTATGTACTCGCCATTAATGTTAATGCCAGCCCCTTTCCAGTCCAGAACCTTGAAGACATCCTCGAGTGCAGCGGTGAACAGTTTCGGAGAGATAACGTCTCCCTGTCTCACACCTCGCTGCAGAAGGATAGGTTTCGAGGTCTGATCCTGGAGTCGGACTGACATAGTGGCGTTTTTGTACAGACACTTCAGCACCTCGATGTACCGATAGTCAATCAAACAAATTTTAGCAACCTTTTTTTACACTAATGCACATTGCAGTGTAAAAAAAGGTTGCTAAAATTGGAACTTGGAATGATTTTAGTAGGTACGCACATTTTAATTTGGTCAAATTTTTACTTGGCAGAATATTACCAAGGATAATGTCATTTAGGCATTTGGCTTTAATCAAATGATTTATTAGGTACAGCAAACAATCTTTAGACAAAAATTTGATGCCATTTGCGTAGGTACTTCTTTGTAAGTGTGCTTGAATTTGTCTGAAACAAGTCAAATTTATGGTTACATAAGGAACTAGTTAGAGTAGGTTAATTATTTTAAAAAAATGGCTAGGTTACGTTAAAACTGTGACCTACGCACGACCCGAACGAGCGAAGCGAGCGGTGCCGCCACAGCGTCCAGCGAGTGCCAGAAACGACTAGATTATATAGAAAAAAATATGGAAAAAAACAGGCTACCCGAAGCTGAACTAGTTAGAGATAAATATTTTTTTTAATGCAGGTAACTAAAAAAAAAACTAAGTACCTACCAGAATAGTTAATATTACCTAGGTAATATTATTATTTGGCTAATTTTATTTTGCGTAAAATGAGTTGAGTATTCCAACTGAAATATTTGACTACATAAAAATTGGCAAAAGTACTAGTTGGTAAACAAGTTATTGTTTAAACGTTCACTTGCCAAACATTAGGCTTGCGTTACAATTATTTGTGAAGAAATTTTTTGCCATGTAATTATTTGGCAAATGAAACTATGCGGAAAATTGTTTGGGAAGTGATAATTTGGCAATTTATTTTCGGTGAAACAAGGGAGACCCCCAGAGACGTGATGTGGTTTTCAACCAATGTGATTGGTCGATTTCTGCACGTTTCCGCCCTTTCCGTGTTCAATACACAGTTCTTTATCTCGTTGAATAATTAGATAACTTTGAAGACGCAATTAAGTAGCTTTAAAATCTCCCTTTATTAATAATCATCCAAATCTGATCCAGCCTATCCCACCTTGCCGTCTCCCCCCAGCGACGCCCTAAGCCGACGTCTGTCCCCCACAGGGGGTGCCCTTAGCGTGCACGGTGCAGTCGCTTAGTAATGTAAGAAATTCGCCCCTGGCTGGAGGCTTTGAGTTCGCTTAAGAGCTCAACCGTCGCTAATGAGACACAATTACTTTTTCTATTGTTACCGAACATAATCAGCTCGATTGAAAGACAAGGGGTTGGCAGCCACAGGATAGTCCGGTTAAGTTAAGCAGTGACGACCTCAATGTCAACTGCGAGATGCCATTCGTAAAAAAAAAAAAAAAAAATTGGTGGTCAGTTACAACGCAACGGGCAACGGCACAAAATTATTAAATTGGACTGAACCACATATTTAGAGTAGGCTAGATATCACAAGCCGTCCGACCAAGCGTGCCCGAAGTTGGTGCTATGCACAATCATGAAGCTTACTTGACGCGCTACTACATATTATTACTTTCCTCGTAGTCTTTGCTTTCCTCTATGCGCTACTACTTTTGTTTGTGATTGTGTTCGATGGCGCCAGTGGCGAATTGTGTCGTTGGGGATATAAAAATGTCAAATTATGCCGTTATAAACTGTAAAAACTCTTCTAGGGTAGTAAATCTAGTCAATGGAGGTATTACCTACCATCGGTAAGTAATTTTGTTGCTCAAATAGCTGTAATTAATTTAAAAATCATTTATTGTCATGTTCAAGTAACACTACTAAGATAAATTCCTACTTCACACTATTCATTTAACATTGCTGGCATTGCTTTGAGGGACCATCATTGGGCACCTTGTCTATACGCAATGGAATGCAAACGACAGAGACAGTGTAAGTTTCGTGGTACAGACCACGTACAGACGCTTTTATCATTTTTTCTGTCAAATAGTGATACTAGTGATCTCAAACTCAAACTCAAAGCATTTATTTCAATTAAACCATTTACAGGCACTTTTGAATTGTCAAGTGGTCGGTCAGTCAGAAATATGAAGCTATTATAGTAGCCCATTCCAAAGCGTAGTAGGTACCTATGGAGAAGAACGGGCAAGAAACTCCATGGACTCTCTTTTAATAGTACATTGTTCACCGAGAGGAGAAAGTGACCGATTACCGTCGTCTCTCGAGTGATACATAGTGCTTTATACTACACCTACGAGGAAAATAAAAAACTAAATCTTTACTTCACTATCACTACTTATCATTTTGATAGTTTTATTTTACTTTCTACGAAAACTGAATCCTCAAACAACACACAAATTGAAAATGGCGCCAATGGCGTCTGCAATTTTCACATTTTCTTTTTTCAAATTGTTTATCCTGCCGCCGCAGGGTCGCACTGCCAGCCCGACACCATCCAACACACAGCTAGACGTGGCCAGTGTCATTTTGCGAACTTGGAGATAAAAACTCACTGTAAAAACTTTTTGGCTTTTGATATTTATAATTTTTTTAAGAATCTTCAATTATTCAAATCTTCAATTTAATTATTTTATAGACATGTACATATTATTAGGTCCATATGATTCCACATATGAAATTGGCGGTTTGTATGGAAAAAGCAAAACGATTTTTAAAAATGAAATTATTTTAACTAACCAATCAAAGTACCTATGTATCATTGTTATCTAGGCACTTTCGCCATTTTATCGGTAGCTCATTGATTCCTTTGCTGAAAAAATTGTGGGAGCGAGAAACAATGAACGTTGAAGGTGGTTTTGACAGCGTCGTCGGAATTGTTTTTTTTTTCCATGCGAAAAGTTGTCCAAATTCCGGAAAAAGTGGTAATCTGTTGAAGCAAGGTCCGGGGAGTACGGTGGGTGTCGGAGACGATCCAATCGCAGCTCCTCTAATTTAGCGACCGTCTGTTGTGCAGTGTGTGGTCTAGCGTTGTCCTGAAGCAGCAGTGGGCTAAAGGAATTGACCAGTCCCGGTTGTTTAACGGCTAGCTTTTCCATCATGGTTTGCAATTGTTGACAATACAGATCTGCTGTAATCGTCTGGCCAGATCTTAGGAAGCTGAAGTGGATGACACCGGCACTGGTCCACCTGACATTTACCAGTACCTTTTTCTGAGTCAACTTTCGCTTGGGGCAATATTTGACCGGTGCTCCTGGGTTCAACCATTGTGATGAGCGTTTCCGAGTATCGTACAGGATCCATTTTTCATCACAAGTAACGATACCTACGATTCTAAATCCCCTCGTTATTGTGACGGTTGAGTAATGTAACGCAGCACTCGACTCGTGTTTGCTGGTGTGCTTCACTCAATTCATGCGGTACCCATATTTCAAGCTTTTTCACGTTTCCAATTTATTTCAAGTGAATTAAAATTGTTTCATCACTCACACCGAAGCCTGCCGCTAACTCTGACGTGGTTTGCGATGGATCCGCTTCCACGATCACTTTTAATTCTTCTTTATCAAATAGGGTATCCGGCCGTCCACCGGGTTTGTTCTGTAGGCCAACATTTCCAGAAAGAAAAGTTGGAACCAAAAACGTACCGTGTTTTCTTTTACGGTAGCTTGCCCATACACATCATTATTCCATCGAGCTGTTTCGGCAGCGCTGGTGCCACGGTGGAACTCGTATTCGTAATTAACGCAATATTTTAAGTATTCCATATTGTGAACAGAACGATGTCATAGAAAAATCAAAAGGCGCGATAACAAATGAATCGCAAAATTGGAAACAAAAATACACAAGCCTAAATTTGAATTTGGAATTCTCAACCAAATATAATATTTGAGATCAAAGTGGCCAGTTTGACAAAACGCCAATTTCATATGTAAGGACCTAATATTTTATGGCTGTCAGCTTAAATATTATTTATTGTTTATACTTTTATATTAATATTTCAGGATATATAATGTTTCAGGACATTGTCTAATCATATCGGAGAGTGACGTAAGCAGTGAGGAAAATGAGTCAATCCATCTGCTGATGAATTAAAGAATACCGAAACTTCAATTGTGCTACAGCCACTGCCACCGGCATCTACTATGTTAGATCCAGATGCATCTACACCAGAATTAGATTCTTATGCCTCTGCTCCAGATTTATCTGTTGATATGTCATCAAAAGAAATTATGGATAAGGTAATCCTGCCAAACTCAGTACAAAGTATGGAAGATTACAAGATTCATGAATGTTATTCTTTTTTAATCTTGGTGGCAAAACCATTGTGTAAATTAGACGACAAAATACGCTATGAATGTATAGTATCCATAAAATAGTTCACATTATCATGGATAGCACTCAGGAACAACAAGTTCAAGCTCAATACCTAAGTACAGACGCCAGCAGGTCAAGCTACCCGAAACTGTCAAATTTTCCCAATCAACCTTGAACCTTAATGCTTTAGCGATAAAGTTGAAAATCTATTAAAGAAATTTGACAGATTGTAGTAGCTTGATGTGCTGGCGTCTGTACATATATTTTAAGACGCATTGTATGTCATAACATGTTTATTATGCTTAGGGCCAAATATTCAATCGCTAGTCGATTTTATGATGCCGCGTGGTGTCACAGTAACGTTGACGTAAAGTGATAGATACAGCACGAGACTTAACAGCTTAAAATTGAGTAGCGTTTTAATATTTGGGCATTAGGTGTAAGAGTCCAAACAGAGTTCAATTATTCTTTTAAGAAGAACACTAAAAGTATCAGCCCTAAGTTTTTATTTAGTGACTGGGCAACTAAAGGACTTAGGAAAAGTAGGGAAATACTTTTTGAGCTATATGGCCTGCCTTATATTATAACACGGAAACTTATTACACGGAAACTTTTAATAAGTATGTTGCTACTTACTCTAGAATTTTTAAGAACACTTGTAAGGCAGCCAAAGCCTTATACATTAGCAACAAGGTCAAATCAGCAGACAATAAAATAAAGACTGTTTGGAAAATTATCAATAATGAAACGAACAGGAACAAAAAGCATAATTCTGATTATACACTGGAGACGACACGTGGTCTCATTTGCGATAGCAAAGAAGTTGCTCAAGAATTCGTAAATTTCTTTACCATTATCCCAATTAAAACTACTGACACTTTAAATTCCTCGCCCACGCTCGCTTTTGATTTAGTAAGGGCGAACGTTTCGGTCTGCCCGATTGAATTCAACTTTAAGCATATTAACCCCATAACAGTAATAAAAGCTTTTAAGCAAATCAAGATCAAATTGATTGAAGATCTTTGGGGAATGTCCATTAAAGTCTGTACATCCATAATTGACACTATAGCGCCTTACTTAGCCTTCATATTTAATTTGTGTGTGGATCAAGGAGTCTTCCCGGATTTAATGAAATACAGTAAGGTAATACTACTTTTCAAATCCGGAGACAGTAAAGACACCAATAATTATAGACCCGTATCCGTGTTGCCAGTTTTCAGCAAGGTATTTGAAAAGGTAATGCTTAATCAAATGCTCATTCATTTTAACACCAATAAAATCTTACACAATCAACAGTATGGTTTCACCAAGGGACGTTGTACGACTGACGCCGGGGTCACCTTATTAAAACACATATTTACGGCGTGGGAAGAGGCCCAAGACGCCATAGGAATCTTTTGTGACCTCTCCAAGGCATTTGATTGCGTCGATCACGAAACCTTGCTCTTGAGACTTGAGCATTATGGACTTGGAATACTTGCGCTCAGTCTAGTAAAATCTTATTTAAATGATAGGCAGCAGCAAGTTCAAATAAATGGTGTCAATTCACTTAGTTTAAAAGTAGAAATGGGAGTTCCACAAGGCTCGATATTGGGTCCTTTCCTCTTTTTAGTGTATATTAATGATCTACTCCATTTATTAAAAAATCAACCACAAATGGTGTTATTTGCTGACGATACTTGTTTAATTTTTAAGGTAGAAAGAAGTGCTACAAATTTTGACGACGTTAATAACGCCCTAATGCAGGTCCATAATTGGTTCACTGCTAATCATTTAGTATTAAATGGGAAAAAAACTAAGTGTATACGATTTTCTTTACCTAATGTCAAAATTAGTGATTGTGAGATAGTATTGAATCAAAAGAAACTAGAATTCGTCGATAAAACTGTTTTCCTGGGGATCACGCTCGACTCGAGGCTACAATGGGGTTCTCATTTAACATCTCTGGCGGGACGGCTAAGTTCAGCAGCATATGCTGTCAGAAAAATCCGTCAATTTACCGATGTAGATACCGCGCGCCTAGTCTATTTTAGTTACTTTCATAGTATCATGTCTTACGGTATTTTACTTTGGGGACGGGCTGCAGACGTCGATTCTATTTTTATTCTGCAGAAAAGAGCCATCAGAGCCATTTATAATCTCCGCAGGCGCGATTCTCTAAGGGAACTGTTTAAGGTTATTAAGATCTTGACGGTACCTTGTCAATATATCTATGAAAACATCATGTACGTAAGAAAAAATGTACATCTTTTTACTTAAAGAGGCTAAAGTAGACTCATCTTTCATGGGGTACTGTTTAAAATGTTACAATAAAATACCTCCCCACATACTTCAACTGAATGAGACGAAATTCAAAGTTTGTATAAAACGCACATTATGCAGCCAGGCATATTATAAGTTGGGGGATTATATCGCTGATAAAAATGCCTGGCTCAATGCTGGTCCTGCTCCACAACCACAACTAATTGATTAACTTTTGAAAATACTGTTGGAGCTGCTGAAGATTGTAAGACTACCTTTGCTTTGTATAAACTCAATCTCCTTTGTATTATATAATTGCATAGGACAAGTGTGAGTACTATGTACGAGCTACCATTTACCGGGTAATTTATTTGATTGACTTGAATGTGCCCTGGCGGCTGATAGATGTCATGCTCACTCAAATGTCTCGCTGACGGTGGCTCGTGTGTTGGATCATTTAGCTCCCTTCAAAATGGTTGAGCTGAATGGAGTTGATCCATGCGTCATGTTCGTGAACGGGCGCTGTCAGTTGGGACTGATCATCTCTTAGCCACCACGGCTTATTTTAATTATTTATTATGGATTGTTTTGTTTGAATTTATATTTGCTGTACACTGGACACTCAATGTGTAGGTACGTCTTATTTACATCGTTTTCACATATAATTATACCTATATACAAGATTAATGATGTAACTAATATTTATGTAACAATATAATTTAAAAGAGTGTCCATGGAGTTTCTTGCCCGTTCTTCTCCATAGGTACCTACTACGCTTTGGAATGGGCAACTAGCTTCATATTTCTGACTGACCGACCACTTGACAATTCAAAAGTGCCTGTAAATGGTTTAATTGAAATAAATGCTTTGAGTTGAGTTTTTTTGAGAGCTTGATAAAACTAAAATCCAAAATTAAATACCTATAATTTCTGTAACAAGTTTAATTTTCTTCCAAAGGAGACGACAAAATTGGTACATTAGTCCGAAGATTTTTAAACGCTAATGTGATATACCTTTTTAGAAAGCTTATTTTATTAAGCTACTCGATTATAGTTAAATGTGATTTTTTCAGGCGCGTTTTTGTGAAAAAGTGAAAAACGTTTCAGTACAAACAAAACGCACATAGCCTTTATTTATTCATTTCTATGCAATATAATTATTTTAAATGTGGCTAAAGTTTTGGTTTTTTAAATACATTGGCATTTTATTATATAATTTTAGCTGCAGCTCCCAGAAATTGAGACAAAAAATATTGAATATCATGCCAACGCAATATCAAAACGTGTCGATAGGAAGTCAAAAATCTGTAAATGTCAGAATGACGTTGATTACGTTGAAATAACACCTCCACAGCACTGGTAAAGTTCGCGGGGCGGAGTGTTTTTATCACAGAGTACTTTTTAGTATACTGAGAGTTTTTATATGTATTTATGTAGAGAAATACATCAAAAAATGTATTAATGTACTTAATAAAATATGTCGGTAAGCCGTCTAACTGTTTGGACCGAGCTGCTCCTCACTGACATTGACATTGTTGACATTTTCCACAGGGCTGCCAGCCCTAAAATATAAATAATGTTTGTAGTTAGTAATGCCAGGATTTTATTTATGAACACTGGTTTTAAAAAAAACGGGCGACTGTAAAAAAAAATGGAATGCCCCAAGACATCACAATCACCCTCTTTCAGCCTATATAGCTCAGAAGGCTGTTTCAATTTTCAATTATTTTAGTACACACGGCTACACATCAAGCTATACATTTCCAGTATAAGCTGATTTCACATTGTATAGGATTTCCGTACGATGCGAGACCAGCGTAAACTGGTTTTGTATAGCTTGATGTGTAGCCGTGTGTACCAAGCCCCATACATTTATTGAACGTCTCCATTTGAGATCAACGTGAATAGTTTGACAAAATTGAAATACAAGGAAACTCTTTGACACACACACAGGCGATGTGCGCCCTTTGACTAATGCCGACGGCACGTGTTAGTTAAAGGTAATTTTAATTCCGGTAACCGGTATTAATACTGGTTGTATTCAATTTAAGAATTACGGTAACCTTTAATAATACCTGTAAAAAATATAAATGTTGTAACCGAAAAATACCCCTATTGATGATACCGGTTTCGGTCCCTGGTTGTAAGTACCCAATTCCTAATAGAATATTCTATTTTTCCATTATTTGAATGATATTATTATTATTTATACTGATTTCGAAAAAAGGGACGGGTTTTTTTTTGTTTTAATTTTATTTTACATGGGTTTGCCTCTAGTCTAGGTCAGTGGTGACAGTGACAGAGTCGATTGTGGTGGTTATGCAGTGGTGCAATACTTGCAATAAACCTCTCATTTATTAATCAACCTTGTTTTATTTTGCCTTAACTAAATGTGTAATACTCGATCATCCGAGTGGTATTCGAGTGAAATAACCACTCGAGTGACTCGACTACTCGAGTGGTATTCGAGTGAGATTGTAAAATGACTCGAATGACTCGAGTGGTAAAATTTGACTCGAGTCGTATCACTAAGGAGTAATAGTGTTCTGTGACCGTGTACTCCTAGCCGTGTACCGTAGACAGAGAATAGTTTTCTCCACAGAGCACTTATGTTTTCTCTATCTACGAGTGGTACATTGTGCGAGTTTTATGATGGACCACAGATAGATGGCGCTTTCATAAATTGTTAATAATTACAAAAATGATAATGATGATCTAATAAAATATAATAATGTTACACACCCACCGCCCGGTTTAATTATTTCCTAACATATAAAATGTTTTCAGGGTACAAACAATCTGCATTAACTTCACTGAGCAAAAAGCCTCATACCCCGTACAAAAAATTAAAAGAATTGTCCTCGTTGTCAAGTCAATCTTCGTTATCGTTCGTTCGTCGTTGGACCATTTTCATTTGACAGTCCCGTAATTTTATAGAAATAAAACTCGCCAAAAAATGGCGAAGAGGATTGCACAGAGCTCCGTAAACTGGGCCGCCCTCGCCGAAAGGGTCCCGGCCGAGCAGAAGGTACACCTTGCGGCTTTCAAAATAAAGTCCGACACTTATCTCCGAAGGTTAGTTTTGATCGATGGATTACATAATTTTCACCAGAACATTTTTGGTTATTTAATTTACTTGTTTTAGAGTTTTGGCCAACCCACCTGAACCGCCGAAGATCAACTGGTCTATGTACAAGAACGCCGTGCCCGTGCCTGGCATGGTTGACACCTTCCAGAAGCAGTACGAGGCTTTGAAGGTGCCCTACCCCTCCGACACACAGACTGCTCAGGTTGATGCCCAATCGACTGAGGTCAAGAAAGCTATTGATGCCTTCATCCAGGCATCTAATGCTAGCATTGCTGAGTATGTTCCAATCATGTTCTTATTTGTTCCCCTTAATTCATAATTTTGATATTTTGATTTTAATCATTCAGAAACAATTAATTGTAATTTTTGTGCCAGTAAATGATAGTTTTGTAGTTATAACAGAAACATAATACATTGTATTTACTTGAATTCAGTGCTGCCATACTAACATTTTCTAAACTAAGATCCCAAGTGTTTGCTATGAAAAGCCAACCAAAATGTCTGTACATGAAAATCACCAACATTGTACCAACCATACTTGATGTTAATCTGAAAATGTAAGTCTTCATAAATCTTAGGTGATGTAAATCATGGCTGATCTTTTACTCCATACTGGACACAAGTTTCTTTTAACTTCTCACTTAAATTCTTTAGCAATAGTCCAAGTTAAAGATGATCCAAAAATTTTACTGCATTATCAACAAATTCTGTCCATTTCTGACCCAAATTAATGTATTTCCAGGTACCAGAAACAGATCAGCGAGATCAAGGCACTGCTGCCATACGACCAGATGACCATGGAAGACTTCAAAGATGCTTACCCAGAGGAAGCCCTTGACCCCATCAACAAGCCTACCTTCTGGCCCCACACAGCTGACGAGCAGCTTGGCTATGTCGACCCTGATAAGCCAGCACATTCCGGTCACTAAAATAATCATTCATTGTCTTTACACAGCTTCAAGAGTTCAAGCAGTCACCATATATCAGCTCCAAGTGATTGTTGACAGTTTTGTGAAGTGTTGTCAAAGTTCTTTAGGAAGTTGCAATCATCTTGTTCTATTTATGTAGGAATAAATGAAATCTTTACAAACATTAGTTGTTTCCTTTAATTTCTAGAATTAAAAGTGTGTGATCAGGAACGAAGGTCTGCACACACACATACTCGTATATAATAAAAAGAGAAAAAAAACGTCTTATGGAAGGGGCATAACACTTTTTCCTTATGTCAATTTCTACCAGTCAACTCCTACTGCAAACCGCGTTAAGTAGGTAACTTTCACACTACTTTTTTTAGGGCACTTAGTTCCAACACATTGTGACAAGATGATGTTCTGTGTTTTTTGCATGTGTACCTACTTTGTACCTTCTTGGTGAAATAAGATAAACACAAGTACCCTGCATTTGTAATAATTAGAATTTTTATTGTATGGTGACTAAAATTTTAAAAGTATGCACCTTTGTTAAAACCAAATATTTTACCTGATGTTAATCGATGATGGACGATATTGACAATGGTGCTGGGACACTGATAGGGAAGAACATAAAATTTGTGAGTCTTTGAAAATACTTTATTAAGAATATGACTTCAATAATATTATACAAATTATTAAAAAGGTATTCCTGAATTTTATTCAGCCACACTCCTGCTTCATTACAACTTTACAATTGCTATATTAAATTGATGTGGTGTACACAGTTTGCTTTATTGGGAAACATCTTTATTCTTTGGACTCCGCCCCTATGACGACCCACTGACCAGTGACCGAATCATTGAAAAAAAGTCCAATAAATTGTCCACAACACCTGTTTTTCCTAGCTCAATGACAACACCAGGCCCGCCTCTGTCACTCCATGTATTTAATGTACCTACTCTTTGACTACATGTAGGTACTTGCGCGCACTTACAATTACTAGGTGTTTTTTCGTTGAAAATTTCCAATACCGGGATCCCGGTATTAGACTCGAACTGTTTTTTACTAAATAATGGCTAATAAGTTTCACAATAAAACATAATTTTTTAAATAAACTTTATATTTCAAACAAAATTTCTTTACAAAAAATTGTCTCTATAGTTAACCTGACACATCAGTAATCAGTATGAGAAAAGTAGATAAAATAGAACGTTTGAATTTGAATGATCAGTGTCTAAGTAATTACAATTTAGCGATCTATTTATCTTTATTTATTATTAACACATACTTATTGTATATGGGTTACCCATATTTGCAAAATAAAGTTATCTTTATCTTTATGTTTTAAATTGTTAATGTGTTAAAATATATATCTTTACAATCAACATACAATATTGTTTACAAAAATCTCGTAAACATCCGTCAAATTTCTTTATACTGCTTTTAAGGCTCTTTCTTCCTGACTTGCTACCGTTACTACTGACTGCGACATAGTATCTTTAGCTATAAAGTAATATCAAGTAGATAATCTCTTTAAAATCAACGATTCAACAATAATATAATATCTTTTTAATTAAAATCCCATAAATCAGTCACAAATTCACAATTGTTTCGGCTCTTTCTTCCTGAAAATGAGTTTGTAGGAAGGAAAGAGCATCTAAACTTTTATCCGAGAGCGAGATTCTTAATCGGTTGCACAAATATGTAAACGAGGAAAATGTTCTCTTTGTCTCTACGCTCGTATATGAATTCTTAGTAAATAATTAAACGCCATGTCAATATAGTTACATCTCTCGGCCACCTCTATGCCCATCTCAACTCTTTCAATCGACTCGTATATAAGTGCTGGAAAAAGCTTCGGGATTAACTTCGTTTTGAGTATTAGCTTCTATTTCTGCCTCCCATTGTTTGTCAATGGTTACCTAAACATTGGAATGCAGGCGTGAGAAAGGAATCCCCTCACTATAACTATCATAATTAAAGGAGTCCCATCTCTGCTTTATGCGCATTCTGCGGCAAGGTTTCGGCTAATGACGTTGTCTGCTTCATCTAGTTTTCGTAGCATGAATTTAAGACAAGCATAAGCCGGGAAAAGTTTGGCATCACGGCGACAAAGTGCAGTGACAGTTGCCTTCATGACTTGATAAGCTGAGATTTTACTTGATGAATCTCCGGATAGCACTTCTATTATTGTTCTATGTAGGTACCTCTCGCTAACACTGTAACTATACGCTAAAACTGAAATGTAAATAACTAACAAAAAAAAAGATGTTAAAATATGCAGTTTCTATAACTTAGCCAGATGAAAAAGTTGGAAATATAATGAAGTCAATAAATAGAACGAAATTGTGTCAATGTAGTTCCCATTGAAAAAAAAATCAGCAATACCGGGATCCCGCAATTGGACATTTCAATACCGGTATTGAATAGTGTCAAAATATGTCCGGGATCCCGGCATTGGCCAATACCGGTGTCCCGGTATTGGAAGCCCTACTGATTACCGGTAAAATGCTGCAACTTTGCCAAGAAAGCTTATTTCGTTTCGATTACGATATTTACGATATTTTTATTTACAAGGCTAACTCCATTCCATTACCCTCCATACATACTCCATTGTTACTTGTACATTTAGTATTTTGAACTTTGTATATGAGTTTTCTCAAATACAAAACTCATATAAAAGTTCACTGTGTAAATAATCATATTACAAATTAGAGGATAAGAATGCTTGGAAACATGCTGGTCCAGCTCCATAGGACAGTCTAGGGTCTAGACAAAATCAAACTTGTTGCCGCTTTAATTGTATAGTTTATTATTTTTATGACATTGATTTACATTGTGATTACTTTAACTCACACACTGATATATTACTTGTTTACATAATTGGGAAATCGCATACTTTTACAATGTTTGTAAATATGTGAAAACCATGTACCTACCTATCTATCACTTAGTTAACTTATTATCATTGTTACATTAATTATTCAATTCTTTTTACCTATAGTGGTAGGGTAATTTTTATTATAGGTGCACCATCTTCACATACATAATTATAATTAATGTATACAAAATATTGTAAGTAACACATTTTAAAAGAGTAACGGTGGAGTTTCTTGCCCATTCTTCTCCATACGAAAGTACATTTTGGAAGGGGCGACTAGAATCAATTCTGTAGATTCTATGTAAATGTTGACGTTCAAAAGTGCCTATTTGAAATAAAAGCTTTGACTTTGATTGTTACTCTGTCAGTTGAGCGACAAAAACCGGTGCGATAGGTGAAAATTTTTAGTGACATAATTTACTTAACTTTGCCTACTAGCTGTGGAAAATAGTAGATTATGCACCGAGGGGCTAAAGTTGTGTCTTATGTCACGGGCGTCATATTGAATCTCGAGCGCAATGAAGGATTCTTGTATTAACTCCCTCGCTTCGCTCGTGAGTTAAATCCCGAATCCTTCATTGCGCTCGAGATTCAAGCTAGCCCAAGGCAAAGACACCTTTAGCCCAGAGGAGGATACTCTACTTTTTACACCTACTGTGAGAAAATAATAGCCTTAGTACGAAAAACAAAGTATTTAATAAATAAACAAACGGTAAGAATAACATATTTAGAACTAGTTAGTTATATGCACTTACATATTAATTGAAGTTAATGGTAACATTTGAGACATTAGTCCAGTTTGTGCAAAGATAAAGTTAAGTTTTTATTTGGTACGTTTATAGATGTTGATGTGGAATTTATTTGAGAATAGCTTTCCTCTTTCTGGCACCAAAGGGTGTTTGTTAGTACTATACTGCGAATCTAGCTGAGCATGTGAGATTCCAAATTCAAATCACATTATTGACCAGCGGGTCATAATGAAATCCAGTACAACATTATTGACCGGCTGTGCCCCCGGCCACTAATGACTCACTTTGGGTTAAGGTTGCTTGACATATAATTTGACATTTTCGAGCAGGTGGTGTGAAAAATATATATAAACTACACCTGCTTGGAAAGTACCTTGATACTTTATCAAATTTACGGTAGAAAGTACGTCATTGCATATCGAACAAATATGTGGGGAGAAAACGCATCTGAGCGGGAGAGAAAAGTATATGAAAATCCATTTCTTACGTGGTTTTTCTTTTTTAATTTTGGGTAAGACTATGCGCCGGTAACCTAAATATCAAAAGCCAAAAAGTTTTTACAGTGAGTTTTTATCTCCAAGTTCGCAAAATGATACTGGCCACTAGCTGTGTGTTGGATGGTGTCGAGCTGGCAGTGCGACCCTGCGGCAGCAGGATAAACAATTTGAAAAAAGAACATGTGAAAATTGCAGACGCCATTGGCGCCATTTCAATTAGTAGGTAAAGATTTAGTTTTTTATTTTCCTCGTACGTGTAGTATAAAGCACTATGTATCACTCGAGAGAAAGTGCGATTCCCGATCTCGGGTGTTTTAAAGCCCTCGCCTACGGCTCGGGCTTCAAACGACACCCTCGACGGTAATCGGTCACTTTCTCCTCTCGGTGAACAATGTACTATATGGCAATAATCTAACTGCCGATGCCGGGGACAAACACGGTGTCTGCATGCATACGGAAAAAAAACTGATAAGATCAACTGTTTATTTATTGAGATATCCTCCTAGGCAAAGTTGCGTCTTTTACCTACAACTTTGCATATGACTTCGAGTGCTTGTAATTCGGAAAAACAGGATGATTTAAAAAGATTTGGGTTCTACCTGGCAAGACGTAAGGTCGATTTTTCGTCTAAAACTCATTAATAATAAAGGACTTTATTTGTCAGAATATTGTTACATAGTTGTTACATTTTATGTATACTAAATATCAAATAACAGAAACTAAACTTATGTATTACTTACTTTAACCCTTTAAGCGCGTGGCTAAATATCAATGGCCGTGCCCCTAGCGCGCGGCTACAAATCGAAAAATTTTTTTTTTTTCGTTTTAGTTGTACCACACAGTTATTAGGACGAAAATAGAACGAAAAAATCATGCATGTTTTCTGTCGCAGAAATACGACACCCGCGATAGGGACACGAAAATATTTGTCGCATATATGCGACACGCGCGGTCAAAGGGTTAATCTAAGAAACCGCTACCAGTTGGCAACATACCCAAAATGCTGGCAGCATTGCCACGCTGGATGGCAATGCTTAATCTTTGTGCAAAATACAGGCCAGCATTTTGGTCACGTGATAAATAATAAATAGGTTCAGATAAACGAACAAAAAACGTCAAAATCCAGGCAAAATTGCAGCATTTTACTTTACCTGACTTTACCTGCCCGCCGTTGTGTCGGCCACGACACGACACAAATTCAGTAGGTTGCCGGCAACCGCGCTCGCACACGTGCCTTCCGCGCAATTGCCTTATACGAAATTGTAAGGAAGAAGAACGACAAGGGAATAAAACCAGTAACATAATTCGATTAAACTTTATTTTCACATGAGTTGTACAATTGATACATCACAAGTGATGCTGACACAGAGTTACACGACATAGGAATGTTACATTTAGAAAAAAATACTAGTGCCTTTAGCTATGGTTCAGTGCTATTGTGGAAACAAATTGTTTTACAAAAAATTATGCTACATAAGACACTTCTCAATAAGTGGTACACAGATTATTATACTTCAATAACGCAGTTCAAATGGAGATTAAACTAGTTCTAATTGGAAAAAACCTGTACTGATTTCAGATTAAACTAAAACAACAATGGAAAACACCTAAGCAGGAATTGGTAATTTTCTGAGTTTTAAAACGCTCTAGTAAAATATACTCTAATTATTATTTTTTGCATTACTAAATTAAAACACACGTAATTACCGCTTTTTCCGTACACCGAAGCATGGTTTCCGAGACTCTAAACGTATACAAATCTGTTGCCAATTTGCCATATTACTATAAAATACGATATGATACGAGTCTATAACCTCATAGGTCCGATTCAAAGCCATCACTTCACAGAAACTTACAAATAAAAATTAAAACTATTATCATTTACAACTAGACGCGAGTGAAACCAGTGCTAATCGTTTCTGATAAGTTACTCTTAGGAGGGACCTTTTGGTGTTATCAATTCAAAGCTACATTACAAGCTAAGGACACTTAATTTCAGTGATTTTAGCAGTGTGACTACTTGAGCACAGTTAAATATTTTTTTAACAAAATAAATCTCTTCGACAACTTTCTGATGTAGCATATCACTCGAAAGTTATAGAAGTCTGGAAGCAAGACAGCCATAAAACCACCTATGCACTGCAAGAATCATTAAAACATGTAACGTCCCACACTTAATCCTATGAACATTCATTTCACAACACACCCAGTCGATCTTAATTTAAATAAGCACTCTATTTAGCAACGAACTTACTGGCCGGCGGCGGGGGGGGCTGTGCGTACATGTTGTAGTAGCTCGTGGGAGGCGGCACGCTGAAGCCGGGCGGCGCGGCGCTGAAGTTGTTGTAGCCCGCGCCCGCGCCCGCTCCCGCTCCCGCGCCCGCGCCTGCGCCCGCTCCCGGGAAGGGGGGCGCGTCGCTCGCGCCGCGGCCGCGGCCTCTCCCACGGAACCCGTTGTCCGGTCTATAGTTGTCTCTGCTATTGTCGCGGTTGTAGCTTGAACGAGTATTATATGGGCTTTGGTTGCTGTCGTAATCGTTGTTCGAGTCGTCCCATCTGGAACCTGTTTGAGGAAAGAGAGTTTACATAATTTTCTGTGGGTCGACTTCGATTGCCGCTACTACAGCGTATGTGTATATCATCCTAAGTAAATAGATTGGTGTTCTCATGGTATAATAATATGCTTCGCCTGGTATTCTCTTCCCGTGACAGCTGGGTCACGTGATTGGCCTAAGTATACGTCATCAGTTGCGATGCGGTTCTTAAAGTTTTTAAGTGGGGAAAAAGATAAAAATAATACAATTTTTATCATTTTTAATATTTTAGATGAGCCCAAACGGCCTTGAAGACAGAGCCGTTAAACCTTATTTGAAAAAAAAAAACTATCTAGCAAGCTACGTCAACATCACTTGAAAAAGAAATACATCTGACTTGGCTGTATGGGCCAAGATCCCTTTGCCTGTCCTTAATTAGGACTAAAAGAACAACCAAAAAAAAATCACTACAAAATAAAATAATAACATGGACCAACTTAGTACACGACGAAAACCTAATAGGACGCAATTAACTCTACTTGAAAAATAAGTCAAAAACTAGTTAGGTTAGGTTATGTTCGGGCGTACAGCCGAATTAGCACAACTATGCCTTATATGGAATTTGCAACCGTAGATAAATGAAATAATATGTAGAAAGGTACATACTTACCAGTTCTTATTGTTGTTTTTGGTCTACAATATTGAAGCCACTTATTTGCTATCATCTCTTCTTTGGGAAAAGAAAAAAACCTTATTAATCCGCCTTTTTTACTTCTGTTTTTACAGTTTAGTACGGAACATTTAACCATTTTTTTTTCTTGTGTATCTTTCAAACACAGTTTTTACACAGTTTTTATAGTACCTAACTAATGTTTGGGAACCACAGTATTTTGCTCACCGAGCGAAACAACGCTATAGATATGAGCGACACGACGATAGTGATGAAATGGGGAGCTGTCAGTATGTCACTCTTGTCAATCCGATGTGTGGCTACTGTGTGTGATTGAATTACCTGAGCAAAATGCATTTTACAACTTATCAAAGCAATTATGAACTAATAATTAAATATGTTAATTAATTTAAAACTAAAAAGATGAATCACAAGAGTTACTAAATAGTTAAGCTAGTTAGTAATTTATTTTATTTTATTACCTAATTAAGAAAGTCCCTAAATTTACTGAAACGGACAATCAATGGCAACACTTATCGTGACGTAGTCTTAGGCCATCGTGGGAAGAGAATACCAGGCGAAGCATATTATTATACCATGGGTGTTCTCAATCTATTGTTATAGTACTCTACATGTAAGAACCCTTCAGATTTACAGTACAGCTGATTGTACAGATAATATTTTCAGTTCAAGGCAAATGTGAGCAAATTCAAATCAAGTTGCATTTTTTTTAAAACGCAGACCTATGCAGATATCGCGATTTTGGTCTCATACAGAGTTGTTTAACTTGTCAGTTTTTTTTTCACTGTGAGTATCCTAAATAAATACTTTTCTTTTTAATCAAAAATATTTTTCCGACGTTATCACAGAGCACAGCTACGTGAAGTGAAAGCAGACACAAACACGTAGAGTACTACATAATCACACAATTAGTACTGACTCCTCTCGCCACCGAAGCGGCCGCGCCCGCCGGAGTCGCGACCTCCGCGTCCACGCCCGCCGTCCCGCCCGCCGCGTCCACGCCCGCCGCGGTCGAAGCGACCGCCCGAGCCCTCGTCGCGGTAACGGTTGCGACCTGAAACGCAACAGAAGCTAGGGTTATAAGATTTGTTTGAATTTCTGTTCTAAAATAATGACACAGTAAAACCAGAAAGAAAATGAGGCGGCAATCGGAAACAGCTGGCGAGTAGGAATTTATTACAGGCATCTTCTCTCTCTCCTTCATCCTTCCCCCACTGCGGCCGTGATTAAAAACTACGTGTCTACAGGCTATGCGGTCTTCCGCAGTGTGGGCATTCGGTACAAATTGCTGGAATAAGCTGGTCCTTTGCGACAAATTGAATTTTACAACAAGTGTAAGATAAAAGTAAAATATTTAGAAGCCCTTACCATATTTGCCCTTGAATCCCATGCCACACTGCGCCAACTCCAACAGCTTGGGGTTCACCACCTGGTTAGCCTCTTGTAGGACGCACATCAGGTCCTTGGCCTGGCATAAATAACAAGTTTTATTTTCGTAACAATTTTGTTTTATCAAATTAATATCTAACAAATAAACCCTGTGAAAGTGGAAATAGTACAAATGCATTTATTTTAAAAAGATTAGGCACAAGTTACGTGGATCCAAATACACAGTAGGTCCTAATAGAGAAGTGGTGGGAATACATTGTTGTATTGTAATATGTAATAGATTTTTATTTTATTTTTTGGTTGGAAAATTCAACTAAATAAAAACGAATTTTTCAATTTGATATTATAGGAAGTTAATAAGAAAAAATAAAATAACATAATGCTGCTTACCTTAGCCGAGTTGTTAGGTGTGAACAGCGTGTATGCAGTCCCGGTGTTGTGCGAGCGACCCGTCCGTCCAATACGATGCACATAGTCCTCCGAGTTGTTCGGATAGTCATAGTTTATCACAAACTTCACGTCTTCCACATCTGTGTCCAAGCGGTCATGTTAGCACAGGGATTGTTGAAGCTCACACAATAATGAATGTATTGGACAAGAGAAGTAACCGTGTTTGAGATGAGGGTTCGTATGTAAGGACCAAATACTTTAATACAAAAAATATTCATGAATTTTGCTTAACAGAAATGCGGCCACTACAGAAAATGGTTGAACAAACATTCACTTTTCAAACTTTATGCATTATAGAAAATCAGGAGAATATTTATTTCACCATTTCATGCAAGTTTCGCACCAGAGCGCTCAGCTCAAACAGTAAAGACACATAATATTTACCTTATCGTGTGTCGTCGGCACGTCAGTCAGCGCTTAACTGGAAATAACTGTATTATGCCCGTCAGTCCGGAGTGTGCAGGCCAAGAGTCGGTGTGCTGTCTTACGTTAGCGCCCTTTAACCGCGCGACTGTCAGTTGCGTAGGGCAGGCCAAAGGGCTTCGGTTTAAATCTCTCATGACAAATAACCAAGCATGTATTGCTCTATGGTCTTACTTAATTTTACCTTTAATTTTTAATTAAACCAATGGTAAGTTTTGACAGAGTAAATTTTGTTTCCCCATAATTTGATCAAAATTCCTGTACATAAGACCATGATGTTTTGATGATCAATTCCCATAAAAGTTTTAGAGGCAGCATGCTCATATTGAAACAGTGTGCGCTGACAGTGTACTGTCATTTGATCGTTACAATACGGTAACAAGGTTTGTAAGGTCAGCAACACACCAATCGTCTAGCCGTTAACACTGCACGCATGCGCCTCTGAAATGAGAAACATTCGAGAATAATGCCAAGTCAGTCATGGAAATTTATTTTATTATTATCGGGCTAAGATGTTTGCGTCTGTGGTAGATTTTTACAATATCTGTATAGCAAGGTAATTAAAGTTACTCCATATGTCCGATATAAAGTCTCTGAGGAATAAAACATTTGAACAAGTTGACATTTTGTTTCTATTGTATAAATATCTACCACCAGAATATAATAGTTATCGTGGCCCGAGAATATAGCAGTATCACCGTACCATTGCCGTGTTTAAAGTATTTGGAGGCCATGTTCCAATATTCACTTTTAACCACCTCACGTGATTCATTCAAGTGCATTAAAATAGTTAATTCTGATATTTTCAAAAGATATATGTCTACATTGACAGTATGATAATCATTAATAATATGATATAATAATAATATATCAGTATGATAATTTACAGTATATAATCACGATTTCTAGCAAGGAGGCTGAATTTTAAAGACCCTGCAATTCTTCGAACTGAGATTTGGATTTTCTCTTTGGGTGTTAGTGCAAAAAATGTGAATACTGGAACCTATTTTGACAGTTGTGTCACATAACAACTGTTCATGATTATCACCAAGCAATGGCATCAATATACCTCCGCTACGCCCCTGACATCTCTTAGACCATTACAACACCCCGGTGGTACAGTGCGAGACCCGCCATCTTATTTTGACATGATTATAGTCTCTTAGTACTCGCAACTGTGTCATTTCATCTTTTGTTTGATGCCCTCATCAGTCGGCGGGAATTATCACCACCATAGAACATTATAAACTTGATCGGTGGCACAAACATAAGATAGTAACTTCTGGGCAACTTACAGTGACTATTTCGTTCGTCTTTGGAAAGCGAATAGTGCTAGTAATATCTGATAACGCTACACTGGAATTGTATGATTTATTCAGACATATAAAAGCCCTAGACATTTTCACTCTTATTATACCCTACCATTGGCCACGTTCACGGATGTCGTGGGAGTACTTACCGAGGCCTCTGGCGGCGACGTCCGTGGCTACGAGGATGCCTCCGGTGGACATGCGGAACTGATTGAGGACATAGTCCCTGTCCTGTTGGTTCTTGTCTCCGTGAATGGCGAGCGCGCGCCAGCCAGCGCGATTGATCGTTTTTGTTATTTCATCGACCTTGATACAAGTTACTGTGAGCGATTTGGGTAGTCGGATATTGACCAAATGATTAAAAATACAAAATATTTTTACTGACTAAACAAATTATAAAGATTTACTTTTTGCTGTCTGAAAAAAAAATAAGTAACAGTGCTAGGTTGAATGTAAATTTATCTTCCAAGATAATTTCCTAATCCGATCATTGGAATTAGTGTTACTGTATAATTTTTAAATCGCGACACTTCACAGAATTGTAGCACAGCTGTGAAGTTTTACCAAATAATTTAATTTGACCTAGGTATCTTCCAAAAACATTTGTCTCTGCTTATCCACAAAACTCACCCGTCTTTTAGTCTCAGCAAATATGATGGTCTTGGTTTCCTCCTCAGAAGATATCTCGGTGAGCAGCGTGATGAGCTTGTCATTCTTCTCCCATTCTTCACACACATCCACAATCTGCAGAATGTTGTGGTTGGCAGACAGGCTCAGGGAACCGATGTTGATCTGGATGTAGTCATGAAGGAACTCTTCGGCCAGATTCTGGACTTCTTTAGGCCAGGTTGCTGACCACATGAGAACCTATACAGATTACAAAAACTGCATTACATTCTCTCTATATGGACAACATAATGCCAGGGGCTATTGTGAGCAAATCTATAGTCAATAAATTTTTTCCACAACCAAAAAAAGCTAAGATAAAGATTGATTAGCAAGAAGTTTTTTCCCAATAAGACAATGGTCTCCAGTCAACAATTTGTTTGCTCCTACACTGTCAATCAGACGAAGAAAGCAGACCACTTCTGCTAACTTCTGCGTAGCTATTACATAGCATAATCAGCCTATAATGTTCCCACTGCTAGGACACAGGCCTCCACTCTGCGAGCCGTAATCCACCACGCGGGCTCCGTGCGGGTTGGTAGATGTCACATGTCTCCGAATATATGTATATTATGGTTTTTTGGTGCTAGGACATGGCCAGTTTACTCACGATGTTTCCCTTCACCGTTTTGAGAGCAGTGGTGATAAAATCATTTACACAAAGTAAAGCGCCTGTCTGGGTTCGAACCTACGATCTACAACTTGCTAAGTCGCGGCCGTTACCACTGGGCCACCACTGCTCCACATAGATATTATGTTTATCACCCACCTGTCTGTCTGGTCGGATCTGTTCGATGATCTTGCGAATCTGCGGCTCGAAGCCCATGTCCAACATCCGGTCTGCTTCGTCCAACACCAAGTACGTGCAACGACGGAGGTTTGTCGTCTCTGTTGATAAAAATTATTTGTTATTGTATTGAAGGGCCAAATTCCACCATTACAAGTCTTGTTGGGCGTAAAAATATTGATGTATTTATGGACCACATCATTCTTATATAGATTGAACAGTGGTCTTATTGTTAGAATCATTTGTTTATGGAAATGCTTCCAGTATTTTATGAAGAGGTGACCAGTATTTAATTGCAGGCCTTGTTTAAGATACAATGAAAACACAAACAATATTTACAAAACTTGGCAAATCTGTGTGTTAGCTTAAAACCTCACCTTTCTCCAAAAAATCAATAAGTCTTCCTGGTGTTGCGATAACAATCTCAACTCCTCGCTCCAAAAACCTGCCCTGCGGTCCTTTAGGCGCGCCTCCGAATATACAAGTGTTGCGGACTTGCACGCTCTGGCCGAAATCATTGGCCACCTGCAAACAGGAAGAAACCCTTTCACTTCCATATAAATGTTACATTCAGTTGTCCAAGTAAATAAATAAAAGTTGAATAAACAAATATAGAATGTATGTAAGAGCAGATTATTACGAGCTATTGGTTTTAAATGGAGATGACGGTAATGATTACTTATTCCAGGTGTTTCACAGTTAGCTAAATAAATAAATTGTGTTATCAGTTATCACGTAGGTAGCAAATTATTGTGGGTGTGGCGACATGCCCATAAGAGACAAGAACTAGCATATTGGTATGTTTGATAAAACACAAATAAAAAACGCTAAGAAGCTATTACACAACTGTGCAGAATTAAATTTAGTTTACTGTATACTGTATGTATCTTTCAATGAATTGAAGGTCAACATTGACAGAAGACTGCACTTGTGTAAATGGCCTTCAATGCTGGGTATTACATTGCAGCTTATAACTATTTAATCTGCCCCACCCTAATCTGCTCTGACACACTTGTTAACAGTGATAATGAAATAATAATGAAAGCATGAATAGTGGTGACCAAAGAAAAATTAATAAAAAAAATTGGTATAACAAAATAGAACTACTGGACATGTGTTATCTATAGTTGAGTTGAGTTACATAAGCAATGAAATGAGTCCCAGAATATTAGAAATTATGGATGTGTATTCCAAAAGTGTGTATTCCCCAGATAGTTGACCCCACCACAAAAACTTGTTAAAATGTTGTGTGTACATGACCCACTATTTCTATTTAAAATTATTATTTTATATGCCTTCCTTGTATAGTATCCTGATTGGTTTTATAATAATTTACATAATATTATAATGAGGTGAATGAGGTGAAGCAAACTGGCTTTTTTTCAAAGTAATATTGAAAAATCTACTCAATACAGAAAGCATTCCACAGATAAGCTGCAAGGTCTAAGAGAAAAAACGCAAAATACTTGTGCCCAAAACTAAAACAAAGTAATTAAGGTTACGTTCAGAAACCTCACCTAATAAAAGCAGAAATTTTGATTTTGGGTTACCAATCGAAAGAGATACGAAAAATCATGTCAATGTTTCATCAGGTTTTCGAACATAGCCTGCCTGCAATAAGCTAGTTCTACTTATTAAATGTAATTGGATAAATTTACTATTTCCAGTTCATTTGCATTGTCCGTCATCTCCGCAGCGATTCCATTCATTGAGATCAACGCCTGGAGTAGCACAATGGAAAACAAATACTCATCTTATTTTTTGGTTGTTAAAAGTATTTATATTAGAGACAATTAATTCTATTGTTGCTTCAATGAGTAAACCTCGGGCAATCTTGTGTCAGTCCAATAGCAGGCCTTACTGTTATTTTGAAATTGATATAAGAGCAAAGATAAATGATATAATAATTAAGAGCAATAACCTGTTGTATCTGTTGAGCAAGCTCCCTAGTTGGAGCCAAAACCAGAACAATAGGCCCCTCATCTCTCAGCAGTCGAGGCTGATTAATGATGTGTACTATAGCTGGCAATATGTATGCCAGGGTTTTCCCAGAACCTGTTTGAGCAATTCCCACTAAATCCCGCCCAGACAGTGCAATAGGCCATCCCTGAGCTTGAATAGGAGTTGGATGTGGGAAACCTTGTTTTAGAATTTCCTTCATAGCATAATCTGGGAATCCACCCTCTTCAAAGTAAATGCTTGGGGCCGGAACATCGCGTCCTTTCACAGTGATCTGGTTTTGGCTGCGATAGGCTTCTATCTCAGCTTGGCTACGCGCCTGGACGTTCTGGTGTGGTACATAGAAGTTTTTCTGGAACGGAGTGAGAGTGATTGTGTCCCAGCGGATTTTACGGAGGTTGAGACCGGGTTGGTCATTCTTGAAACTCCCTCCTCGGAAGTCGTCCCGACCGCCGCCTCGGCCTCCAAAGCCTCGGCCGCTGTCACGTCCTCCTCGGCCGCCACCGTCCCGGCCTCCCCGGCTACCCCCGAAGCGGCTGCTTCCTCTCTCCTGGGACCGATCACTCGATCGTCCTCCTCGTGAACCACCTCTACCTCCACCGCGGCTTCCACGGCTACCCCCGCGACCGCCACCACGTCCTCCACGTCTATCGTCGTACCTAAATCACAAAACTCCCGTAAATAAAACAAGCGAAGCGAAAAAAATTATAACAAAAATATGCCAACTTACATTTTTACTTTAAACAACGATGGAACAACACAAAAACTCTAATAAATACTGAATTCCTGAGCAATTCAAGTTACTTGTTATTAAGTTACGCTTTTTTATTATGAATCGGTAAATTTTCTACAGTGTTTCTGGCGTAACAAACGTTGGGTTGACTTTTATTGCAAATGCTACTTATCTACTGGTCCGCCATATTTGATTTGATATTGGTAAATTGGTTTGGTTTGGTATTTTGGTCTATGTCACAAACTGGTCTATGTTCTGACAACTGGCGCTTCCGTTCAATTCCGTTGTCTTTTTGCAAGTTTAGGAATTTTTAAATATTGTGAAGAAATTGTAATATTTTTTTAATGTAATGGTTGCTGTTATTAATAATTTAGTTCAAAAATTAACATTAAAAAAAGAAGATCTACATAAGCGCTAGATTTTAATAACCTGCAATGTATAAAAAAGTACAATTTCCGCAATCAGGATGGTACGAATTTCAAATCTTTATTATAAAATGATGCAGTGATTCAAATGGTTTGGCCCAAGGAAAAAGGAAACCTTTGTTTCTTTCACTGGAGTGGTCGTAATATTTGTGTTAGTAGGTAAATTTTAATTCAGACCTCGTCTTATAATTTTCATTATTGAGGTAAGTACCTACAATAGAGACTGGAGTTCACTGGTGTTACTATTCTCTTGAAAATCATGTCCCCATCCCCATTACCTTATTGATCAAACAATTCAACATTTTCTAACATTCTGTTAGCAGCCCATTTTGGAACGTAGCCCAGCTCTTCCTGTAGTTATTTAATTTCCTTGGAAAAATGGACGCTTCTATTCCAGTTTTTGAGAAGCCGCATCGTCCTATAACTGTGTTGGACTGGACCAGGAATATCCAGAGGCTGCAAAACGAGGCTAGGCTCCGTCGCTTCGAGTCGTACGAGTTGAGGCAAAGAGCTAATCAGCTGAGGAATGAAACTTCAGTTACCACGAGATGGGATAACTATGTTAACAATGAGTTTTTAAGGGATAGGTAAGGTCTAACGGTTTCTTTTTATTTTAAACTCACTTCGAATAAACTTATGTCTAGCTGCTATATTAGTATCGGGAGCACTGACTCTCAGGAAATCGATACTCTTCCTGTTAAGTCGTTTTCCTCATAGTTGAGGATTGTACAGTAACTGACTGTTACAAGGTACAGTTCAAAGGCGCTATGCACGCGCGATGCTGTTCCGAAAGTGAATTCTGAACCAGACAGCAGTTTCGGATCAGATGTTCTGAAAGAGAAGTTATCAACGTGTACCTACTTTCCAGAATATTCGAAGTCCAAGCATGGAGGGAGAAGCAGAGGTTCACAAGGGAATGTGTCAGGGACGAAATTAGGGCTTTAAAAGAAGAGAAAAGCGCGACCGAACTGCACTTGGAGTCTCTACAAGTACCACTTATGGTGATATCCCAGTGTCTCTCTAACAGAGACCAGAGGGTGCCTCCGGAGCTGACTCGAGACCAACTTGGGGAAGAGTTGCATAAGGTAAATATCGTGTTTTCTTGATAAAACAATTATTTCATATCCAGTCCTTCAACATTCTTAGATTTTAACTGCAGAAGATTTTGGGAGTTGGCTTAGCTCTCATGTATTGTAGGCCCACCCAGCGGAGTCGTGTGGTGGTATAAGAAAGATGGTTGTTGTTGATAATTCTGCCTCATCCAAATGGCCACTCTGATTATACTCACTGAAGTCTTAGTAATTGTTTTTAACAAGTGCTAGCATGCCTTACGATATGTTAGTTTCTTGTGCACTGCACAGTACACTCCTTTTTAAACGAGTAAAGAAAGTGTTGCTGAATCTTACCGTCAAATAGTCTTCTTAGTAACCAGTTTTCCTCTAGGAACTGCACATAACGGAGAACAATAAGCGGGTCCTAATGGACGTCTGTCACATGGGTTGGGAGAAGATAAAGGAGCTGACCAACGTGCTCTGCCGCCTGGAACGCGAGATCAAAAATAAGGACGAAACCATCGATTTGGAGTACCACGTCAAAGACCTGAGTAGAGACAGCGCCGATATATGCTTCAAGCTGGATCCTACCAGGGTTCCTACAGAGTAAGTTGCTTAGTTAGTCTCGCTACCTTTACAAAATGGACTGACGTCGCGACGTGACGAGAAATTACCGGCATTAGACTAGGTAGGCACTTAATCTGCCTAACTTTTGGGGATCCCAAAGACTAATTAGCACTGGTGGTGTTCGCTATCTGATCCCAGAGCTTCTAGGATCGTTGGTATTCACTCATTGTTTAGCAGCTCTCTCAATACCTAAATGCTTACTACTATATTTGAAGGATATCATCAATCAGGTTTCCAATATCATCAATGTCATCTTATCACTTCACTAACAGATGAGTAATTGGGTTTTTTTTTTTTTTTGGGGATGGGAAATCATCAAATTACCCCTCCCGCTCTGGGTGGAGCGGAAGGGAGTGTCAGACTCTTACTGACTAAAACCCACCCGTGTTCCTTCCTTGGCCCTTTATGTTCCGGGTCAGCGGTACCCCTTTCGGATGGTCCCGCTTTCCCGGCAGGCTTGGGCCCTAGTGGGCCCCCTCTTCGATGCTGACATCTCTTTGGGGCGCGCGTGGAACACGTACGCGCCGTCCAGCACGGGCTGATGGGACGGTCAGCTACCCATTACTCACCGCCCGCAGGCCCGCGCCTACGGTGGCCGGGAGTCGTCACGCGGCTCCCGACGCCCGGAGCGTCCACCACGGCGGCTTGGACGGGAGACTCTCTCCCTCTCCCGTCCCGCCACCTCCTTCGCTAGCATGACTGCTTCGCAGAAGGAGGCGACTGCCTCCCACTCCCCCTCGCCCCGGACCATGGCTTGAACCAGGGCCGGGCGCGAGAGGTCGCCGCCGCTGCCGATCGCCTCTACGAGGACACGGCGGTGCTCCGCCCATGCAGGGCAGGCCCCCACCGTATGCTCCACCGCGTCCTCGGGGGCGATCATCGCAGTGGCGACACCCGGGCGTTTCCTCCCGCCTGATGATGTGCAGGAACCTCCCGAAACATCCGTGTCCGGTGAGGACCTGCGACAGGCGGTAGGTGAGGACGCCGTGACGCCTCTCTAGCCACTCTTCAAAGAGGGGTCTTACCGCCGCTATCGTGGCGTGCCCTGCGCTGGGTTGCGACAGTCGCTCTTTCCATGCCGCCATGAGATCGCGCCGGAGGTCCGTCCGCTCCGCCGCGATTTGCCGCGGAAGCGGGGTTTCCCCCCGGCGTAGTGCCTCCACGCGCCACATATACAGGCGCGCGAGGACTATCGCCTCCAGATCCCACAGCGGCAGTCCGGCAAGGAGGCTTGCCGCCTCGCCCGAGATCGTGCGGTAGCCCCGAATCAGCCTGACGGCTACCACCTTTTGGGGCGCGTTCAGATAGTGGGCGGCTCTCCGCCGCAGTGAACGCGCCCACACCGGGGCTCCATATGTAGCCATTGACCGCACGACCCTCGCGTAAAGCCTCCGGCAGGAGGCGTTTGGACCCCTCAGGTTGGGCAGGAGCCGCTTGAGGGCGGCCCCAGTCTGAGTAATTGGCTGTCTCAGAAATAAGAGGGGAAATAACCTTGCAGTATTTTGGAGTCCAGTAGTCCGTAGTCTTTTGCAGTCTAGTTTATTTTTCATTGTTTTAAGGGTCCCGTATACCTCAAAAAAAAAAAAACCCTTATAGGATCACTTTGTAGTCCGTCTGTTCGGTATTTTTTTATACTGTTCCATTCTCAGATCAATGACTGAGGAGAGTTACGTCCATTGCATAGAGAACACAATAAAGATAGCTGAACAGCTGATGTCTGAATCCAAGACTCTTCGGGAGACGATGTTCAAGAGTCGCGAACAGGCCAGGAATCAGATGCACGCGCAGAGCCAGCATGTGGAACTGATGATGAGGAGGAGGGTCTATGATATACAGAGGGCTCGGAATGAAATGGAGTGGCAGAAGTATAAGGTAAGTATGAGGGTCATAGAAGTCTGTTTGTTTTTTGCGTCTTTATTCATTGAAATTTTACCCCTTTCCTGTTGACAGATTGATCAGTTATTTGGTACACGCCTTTAGTTCTGATGGTAATACCGTTGAATATATTCAGTATCATTGTAAATCCAAGATGGACTCCGTTACAAAATGGCGGGTTCCATATTTTTCCACAAACCTCAATATTTATTTATTTATCCTCCTAATATGGGTATCCAATGATAGGGCTTGCCTAGTAGAATACAGTATACTATGAAAAAATCCAAATCCAACATCGCAACCAACAAAATGGCCAATTACATATTATTTCACAACCCCCCCAATATGGGTATCAAATGAAATGGCTTGACTTGACCAAAGGGGGCGCGTGAAAATAATATCAACAGTCAACCGCTCATAACCGCTCATGTATATTATTGTAGTGTGTAACTGTTTATTTTCCTAAATAAATAAAATAAAATATAAGTTGAAAGTGTACAAAAAGTAAATAGTAAGTATCAACCTTGTGCATCAAAACATTCAAGGGTTTTTGAACAAAGATTTAGAAGTAGAGTTATTCCTGAATTGTAGCAATATAGATATTCCTTTCCTTGTATGACAGAACATTAGTAATCAATCACCCAGGTTGGTAGTTTTTTTTTAATTTTTTTTTTAATAAATGTTGCCCCACACTAGGAATTTCTCCTGTATCGTGGGTGCGTTTACAAACATTTAAACTCACATACACAAACAGCCAGACCCGGAACAACTACTTGCAGGTCATACAAATATTTGTTCCGTGCGGGGATCGAACCCGCGACACGTAACGCAGTTCATTCAGCAGAGTAAAAATGCTGTACATGGTGGCTCTTTAATTCTAGTAAATAAACAGCTTAAATTAAAAGACCGAAAGGATATTGTGAGCCTCTCTGTTGAGCGGACAATTGAAATAGCCTGTGTAGAATTGGAGCAGCTCATTATATTAAGTGTGTACAGACCTCCTTCAGGATTGTATGATTGTTTTGAAAATGTTATGGATGAAGTGTTGCACAAAATCTGTAATTCAAACAAATCTGTCATCACTTATGGTGATTTTAATGTTAACTTGTAAGAAAATTCTGGGTTAAGTACTAAAATTATAAGTCATATAATATCAGTCATACAATCTTGCTAACCAATTTTTGGAGCCCACTAGAATAACTTCCACTAGTGCCACATGCCTAGATAACATTTCTACAGATGTTATACAAACCCACAAGGAAATTAATAACTTGATAGACTCAGATCATTGCGGACAATTGATTACTATTCCAAATTTAAACAAAAGAGTTACTAAAAAAGATATCACTGCTAACCCTAAAACTACTAATCGCATGGAAACATTTAAATCTAATCTTTTAAATAAATTACCACTTCTGTTGACTAAAATGATGACCCTATAAATCAACAATATAATGTTTTTTTTAAACGTATTGCACACAATTCAATAAGTACCACATTCATCCCAAAGACGTTCTCAGTTAATATATGTATAGTAACGCTTCCTTCAGTGACGGCCACCATGTTACATACAAGTAGAAAAAGACTTTATGAATTCTATGATCACGGAGCAAATACAAAGTGTATGATGAACGGACTTGTATAAACACTGCTGAATTTAATTTATATGTCAAGAATTATTCTAAATTATTTAAAAAAGTTTGTAGTCAAAGTCACGTTATTTGAGTTCAAAAATTAAAAATAGTGGTAATGTAATTAAAATGACACGGAGTATCATTAATAGCGAAACGGGAAGGTCATGCAACCGATGTAGTGACTACAGCCTAGCTATTGATGACAATATAATTAAATCAGATTCTCAAGTCGCCGCGGCCTTTGAAAATTTATTTGCAGAGATTCCCGTATCGACTACTAACTATCTTAACTCTTCACCCACTGCTTCAGAGTCTTTACTTAAAGAAAACGTTCCAGTTTGTGATTCTGAATTTTATTTCCATTATGTCACGTGTAAAGATATAATTAAAACCTTTCACACGTTAAATGTTAAAAAGACCGCAGATCTATGGGGTAATTCTGTGGACGTTGTTAAGTCGATTATTAACATTGTAGCACCTACTTTAGCTGTTATTTTTAATAATTGTATTGACCGTGGTGAGTTTCCTGATCTTATGAAAAACAGTAAAATAATACCGTTGTTTAAATCGGGTAGTACGCCAGACCCTACTAATTATAGACCTATATCAGTGCTACCTACCTTTAGTAAAATTTTGAAAAGCATATTCTATATCAAATGCAAAGATTTTTTAACGTATATAAATTACTACATAACAAACAGTTCGGTTTTACAAAGGGTCGTTCAACTACCGATGCCGGAGTTGAACTTTTAGGGCATGTGTATAATGCATGGGAGAACAAATGCGATGCGTTGGGCATCTTTTGCGATTTGACCAAGGCATTCGATTGTGTTCTTCATGAAACATTAATCAGGAAACTGCACCACTACGGAATCCGTAGCACCTCTCTGCATCTTCTTACTTCTTACTTAAGTGATAGGATTCAGAGAGTGGATGTTAACGGAAAAAGATCACCCGGATCGGTAGTAAGAATGGGGGTCCCTCAAGGCTCAATTCTTGGTAATTTCTTATTTATATAAATGACTTGCCTTACCTCATAAAAGATAAACATGATATAAGTAGTGTTGTTTGCAGACGACACTTCACTTTTATTTAAACTCAAACGTCAGCAGCTGGTTACTGACAATGTAAATAGCGCCCTCGCAAAAGTAGTTGAACTGGTTTAACGTTCATAACCTTCTTCTTAACGAGAAAAAAACTAAATGTATTAAGTTTACGTTACCACATGTTAGACAGGTAGAAACAAGTGTTCTCATAAAGGGGGAAGAGTTGCAACCCGAAAATACCACAGTATTCTTAGGCATAACTTTAGACGCCTAGCTGCAATGGGGCCCCCATAGATAAAATGTCAAAAAACGCAGCATACGCTGTTAGAAAAATTCGTGGTTTAACTGATTTAGAGATAGCCCGTTTAGTATACCTACTTTAGTTATTTTCATAGTGTAATGTCGTACGGTATTCTGCTGTGGGGAAATGCCGCAGATATTCAGACGATTTTTGTTTTACAAAAAAGGGCAACTCGTACAATTTATAAATTAAGTCCCAGACACTCCCTCAGAGACAAATTTAAAGAGATTAATATTATGACTGAGAAGGCACTCTCAGTATATTTATGAAAATCTTTTGTATGCACATAAAAATATTAATCTGTTTAAAAAATACAGTGATATCCATAGTATAAATACTAGGAACAAACACAAATTTATTGTTCCTACAACCAGGCTCAAGAAAATAGGTGGCTCGTTTAGATGCCAATGTATACACTGATGCCGATGTATACATACAATGATAAATGATTATATTTCTGTAAGTAGGTTTTTACAAACACTTTTACACATCAATCATATTTTTTTTTTAAACTATGTAGATGAGGTCGGCGTTTCCTATCTGACTACTCTGAGAAGAAAGGCCGAAACAAACTCAGAGGTCACAGTCTCTTTTAAAGTCCAGACAGAATCTTGGTCAGATCATGTGAAGGCTATATAGATCGGTGTCTGAAATGGTCTTATGAGGAAAGAACCACACAGATTGAGTGGACCTCTCCAGTCAGTGCGCGATTGTCAGCAATCGTGCAGCTCAACTCAGAACTTAAGAAGCTCAAAGATTCGACGAACAATACCAAAGAAAGGACATTTGAGTAGGCCGCATAAGTTAGGTACTCAAACTGCCAGATCATGGTTACACTAACGAGAGAAAAATGCAAAAAAAGCAATGACCAACATAGTTCTCACATTCACAATAATTAAAATAATATAATACTTTATACAGTAAATATTCATGTCATTGTATATGTAAAAAGGTATAGATACTTATAGCAAAGTACTAAATAACAAAATGTACTTGTGAAGTACAATAGTAAGCAAAAACCAATAAAATTAATCAACATTCCCCGTGTAAATTTATTGGAACAGCTCAATCCCAAGCCTGACTGAGACTGTCAAAGACTTTATTGAAGACAAAAAGTCTTCAATAAAGTCTTTGACAGTCTAATAGGCTTTCTGGCATAGTTTCCATAACATTATAAATGCTATTTACATATTTACTTAGGTTACGCTACGCCCCACGATTTTGTTTTTGGGTCTGATCAATGCCCTAGATTGACGAGGAGAGTGGTGTGATGACTGTTAATTTTTTTTTTGACTTTTAGTACATTATCTACATCATTTATATTTCTTTAAAAAAAAACCGTTTACTCAAAAAACACATTCTTTTTCTCCTGAGCTCACCGATTTGTTTGTGAGGGGAGGGTATCATTGGAGTTTATTGATGGTCGTTCATAATCCGCTCAGAATCTGGTAAAATCTATTTGATTTGATGTTGCAGTTAATAGTTGAACGGGTAAGTTTTGACGTGGAATGTGTTTTGAAATAATCACTGAACATATAGGTACATGGGGGTATTTCGGAAAGCCCTTTGGATGTCACTATTTGGATATCCTGATGTATATCGCATATCGATATATTGCATAGTGATATATCCTTACAGTCATCACACCTATGATTCTTCCATTTCAGCTGGAACAAAACCTCCAGAAGGTAGACAGGGAGATTGAGACGCTGCGTGCCGCAGTCGCTGACAAAATAAATCCAACCAAGCTTGTTGAGACCAGGTTGGAAACCAGGACCAGGAGACCAGTCCTTGAAAGAGTGCAGGACAAACCCATGCGTGGTCTGATAGAAGAGTTCGAAAGAGTCCATATGAGTCACAATATGCTGGAGAAGAAATTGGAAGAAGCACTGTAAGTATTTTTAGACCATATAAGTGTTTTTTTTTAACGGCAAACCGATGGGTAATTGGCCACCGTTGGACATCTGTAATACCACAAGGATAGGCATCGCAGGTCCGTTAACATATCGAACACGATGCTGCAATGACTCACTTGAATGTATTAACACCGACACACCACCCAAACCGATTTCACGAAGAGCTCTTACTATAGCTCATCGCAATCTTTTTTCTATTAATTTTCAGTACGACATACCACGGCATGTTCAATCACCATGAGCGCGTAACTAAGGACCTGCAATACAAAAATCAAGCCTTGGAAACAGATAGAAGGCTGATAGAAATCAGAAAGCCAATCCACGCGCCGGATGAAACAGAGTTCAAGAGAAACGTCGGGTACTGCCGCATGAGCGATGAACTGGTCCATATTTATAATGTACTCTGTGAACTGGTCACTGATTGAGGACAACACTGTTTGAATTATGTTGGTTGGCATCAACGATTTTGGTGTTGCCAATTTATAAAAGGCATAGCGCGAGTTAATTTTTGAGAGGAATAAGGGAACGCCAAATAACCAGTTCAAGTGAAAAGATCGTATTTTAAATTTTAAAAGAAATTTGCAAAGGGTAATAATCATGTTAGATTTGCCAGTTATTAAAATGATGTAAGTATGTGGAGAAATAAATCAATCAAATATTACGGGCTATAGCAAGTTGTAAGCACTAACTGTATTCATCATCATCATCATAAGCCTATAATGATGTTCCCACTGCTGGGACACAGGCCTCCTCTCTGTGAGAGAGAATGGGCACCACGCGGGCCCAGTGCGGGTTGGTAGATGTCACATGTCTTTCGAATTTTTGTTTCCTCTCGATGTTTTCCTTCACCGTTTTGAGAGCAGTGGTGATGAAATAATTTACACAAAGTAAAGCGCTTGTTCGGGTTCGAACCTACGACCTACAACTCTTAAGTCACGCCCGTTACCACTGGGTCACCACTGCTCTCATAACTGTGTTGCCATAGGTAATATTTAACAGATGTTACCTTTTGCTTACCAAGTTTGCTATGTAAAAAAAGTTTTGGCTATATTTAGGTGAACTAAAAGTTTAGGTATTCGATTTTTAACCGAGTATAGCTTTATGTAGTTTTAAGAGAACTTGTATAGTGAATGTTTTAGTAGTTGATAAAGTTTAAAGTAATATTAAGACTGTCACCATCAGCGGTTGTGTTCAAAGTAATCTACATCTATAAAAATCAATGCCACTTTTCGTTGTAATTTTATAACTCAAGAACGGATGGACCGATTTTGCTAATTCTTTTTTAGAATAACCCTTGAAGTACGAGGATGGTTAATACGGCCAGAAAAATAAAAAATAAATAAAAAAAAAGTTAGGCGGTACGAAGTTCGCGGGGTCAGCTAGTTATTAATAATAAACAATTAAAAAAATACTCATATTTATTCATGTAATAACTTAACAAGCACTGTGCAGAATTATTATTATAATATCATAATTAATATGATATAGAAACATGCTCATGAATCATGAGCATGTTTCTATATTAAATTAATTAAGATCATGAGTCATGATCTTTGTGACATCACACCTCGGTAATAATAAAAGCATTTGATGTAAAAACACACATTTTATTTAAATAAAATAGACTATATTATTAACTATACTCGTAATAATATAATACTTCGGAGTTCATTGGAATGTGTTCTTAACTGGTATAAAATATTTTTACATCAAATGAGGTTCCACCTTCAAGGCACTATTTAGCAGTGTGTCAATTCGGTCCATTTGATAAGCATTCAAATATCTTTATTGATAGGGAAGAAATCAACTGAAAGTAAATGTTCAGAATGGACTACTGAATCGATATCGGGCATTGCGTTGTTTTTAAACAAAACTATTATGAAATCGGAGCTCTCTTGGCAAGATCATTACTTTATTGCAGAAAAGAGAGCCTTACATCAAAGCAATAAGGTTTAAATTAAAAGCAGTGCGAAAGTTATAAATATTGTATTGGGCTAGTAACTCGATTGTATATTATTTTGAGGTGTCATAGACAGCACCTGTGTTTATTCGTAGTACCACTGACGTGCGATTGACCAATTGGACAACATACATTAATTTAATCATTATTCTTGGTGGATGCCGAACAACCCTCAGATTCGCTGCGATAGTTAGAAGATTGCTAATTAAGAGCGTTTATACCTTATGAGTAGCAACGTCGCAATTTAGTGTCATATTTCGTGGTTTTCAATTTTTATCATTTAATCGGAGATATATTTTAAAAATCTGTTTAATTAACTTTTTAGAATGTGAAAACTGTGTAAAAGGTAAGAAATCGTTGCGTTTACAGTTCTATTTATATGCAAATAATACATTGGAAACTTGCAGGGCGTTATTTTCATTGTAAAATAACTGTAAGCATTACGGTTACTTATTTTTTAAACACTTTCACGTAATTCTAAAAAGTTAATTAAACAGATTTTTAAAATATAGCTCCGATTAAATAATAAAAATTGAAAACCACGAAATATGACACTAAATTGCGACGTTGCCACTCATAAGGCATAAACGCTCTTAAGAACCCGATTGAAAATTTTGAACTGGTCATAGTAACTCATTATGGCGATTCATGATAACGGGACTTTTATGAAACCGGTTTGATAAACGATCTAATGCTCTGGATTTTGTTCACAATAATAAGTTTTATCTATCGCCCAGTTACAATATTAATAATGAATGTATCGTTGTCTGTTTGGTGTGACGTTTCAGTGTACGAGCCAGCGCGTTCTAATTAATTCTGCCTTATTACTGATGTTTTTTTAACACAGCATTAAAACAGCATTTTCTGCGAGGTACCTAGTTGCGTAATACTAACAGAAGGAATGGCTTTAACTTTGACAGATCAAAAACATTTTTGCGTTGTTTACGTTGAGGAGCAGACACATTTTTCGATCATATGAAGCAATAGATTAGCAACATGCTTCAAAATGATTCAGATTGTGATTGGTAGTGTTACGCAATTAGGGTGCAGCTTATCGAGTTTTGGCAACTAGAAAGAGATGGATATACGCGCTAGACAAAGACCAATGGTTACAATACTCTTCAAATACACGAATTGACAACACAGGACATTGGTCTTACATCATAATACTAATAATACATAAATAAGCATTACTTAAATATATTGTAGTTAAGCAGTGTATCGTGTAGCTGAGTGTACTTTAGTCACGTAGCGCAGCAAAATATATTAAAACTAAGATGAAATATGAGGTTTTATTTGTAATAAATAAGTGATCTGGTTTTGTATACAGGCTGGAGAAAAATACGGACAGTGGCAGGCTCCACTCAATACCAGTGGCGTGGCGTAGCCAGTTCTGAAGGGGTCCTGTGTCATAATCGATTGGGGGCCCTTTTAAGCCCAAAGAAAAATGCAAGCAAGATAAATGTTTCTGTATGACATTATTTGGTCCATATTGACCTTTTAGACCCTGTAAATTGATACCATACAATACATTTTAGCACTCTTTGAATGTCCTTTTTTTTTTTTTTTTGTGGGTGGGAAATCATCAAATAACTTCTCCCGCTCTGGGCAGTGCAGGAGGGCGTGTCAGACTCTTACTGACTAAAACCCACCCGTGTTCCTTCAGTTGCCTGTGCCAGGGGCCACGGTAACCCTCTTGGACTTTTCCGCAACCACTCTTTGAATGTCCTGATGACACAAGTGAGTTTTCAATAATCTTTAAATGCTTACTATACTTAGCGTCAATATATTTACGGTACTTTTCCTATATATATATTTTCCGGTATATTTCTCCCAGTCTGTATACAGTATTACACCACGACTTCTCGATTATTAATCTAACAACAAGTAATATTTGGAATTTATTTCACGAATAAGATTCAGTTTAACACTTACATAAGCATTAATTGTGTACTTAATTATAATAAATTATAACATAATTTAAACATCGACTGTAACCAGTTATTTTGCTAGTATTTTTTAAATTAATCTTAATATGCACCAATTTTAGAATATTAAGGGTAAAAGCAAAACTGTTATTTCTAATCCTATGATTTAGATATCTAACGGATCCTATAATTAGTAATAATAATATAATATTGTCTATGCTTAGCAAGTAAGTAACCATTTTCCATAAATAGATGAGATAAGCATTAAGAGTGAGTCATCATAAATTATAATTAATTACCCACTTGAAAACTGGTTAAGATAAGTAACTTCGTCAGATAATCTGATTTTGCACTAGATTATTGCTATCCATATTGCATTGAATCGCAAAAAAAGAAACAATGTTTATAAAGTCATAAAAAATGGTAACCTTATAATTTCATAGCCCTAAATGTATTGCAAAAAATATCTGATGTGTATTGCTCAGTGCAATTTAATACAAAAAAGCGTAAACATAAAACGAAAAAAAAATACCTCTTAAAACAAAGTCCAAAACGGAAACAAAAATTGTACTTCCCGCCAAAAACCATAGACAATACTTTAAAGCAAAGGTATTGTCTACATAGGTTGTAGTTCAGGTTGCGGACCTACATTCTCGTAGGCCTCATCTAGTAAGGAACAAACTAAGCTTATGGTATCATCAGTGAACTTCCTACTGCTGGTCAAACGGATAGAAGGTTCTGGGCAGTTAATTTCGACGTCCCGTAAGTACGCAGCAACTGCCATGGCGACGCCTTTCTCTAGGCAATAGTTGGCGATGTTACGGAGGTATGAGTGTTTCAGTCTGTCTGTTAAGTCGTCCTTTTTGAGGTAAATGTGTTTGACCGGGGAGAGATCGTCACCTCGGAACGTGAAGTGCTTCAGTCGTGATAGTGCGCTGAAAAAAGAAGAATAATATAATGACAGCCCAGGTTAAGTGTTAGGAGACAGTGGCTTTGGCCTCTGGCAAAAACCTCCATGAATCATTGTTCAGAAATTCTTAGTATAAGCTTGGACTTATCCATGTTTCACAGAAATTAAATAGGTCATCTTTGCATCCGCTAAGGAACTAAGGAATATTCATGAAGATACATAACATTACACCCTCTTATTAATTCTTAATTTGAATATTGTAAATCTCTGTCAAGAAATTGAGGTCAACCAGAGATGCAAGTAAAGCGTTGATGGCCTGTAGTCTAAGGTTGATGGCATTGTTTTGTTTATCTCTTTCAAACACTCAACTGCCATGCCATAAAAGCATTATCTCACCAAGTAATCCTAAACGCAGTTCTTTATTTTGCCTTATCTGACATACCTACATTTTTTAGCTGAATAAAGTATGTATATGGTTGAGTCAAATAATACAATTGCTTTTGGAAAAATAATTTTAATACCTACTCATAAGGTTCAGTTTGCGTTACCACTGCAAAAAATGTAGGACTTTTTCAATAGTCATACAAAAATCAACTTCACTAATGTAAAGTAGATATTATTTTTTTAAGTGGAAACAACATTAATTGGGATTAAGGATTTTAATGTACTACAGAAGCGTCAGTCCGGCGATCTCAAACAAATGCTAGTCGCGAGTGCGCTTGCACTCGCTGTACGTGAAACGTCTGCGTGCATCCGATTTTGCTCGTTGTATTTAGCCGACCTTCTGCGCCTAGCACGAAAGCGCGGAGTAAACGTAACGTAGATTCCAACGATTTTATATAAGAAAATAATCGTTACGAATATAGTATTTACTCAGTTTTAAAACTATTCACATCAATGGGTAAAATTACTGTGCCTTTGGCAAAAATATAAACCAAAATGCTATAAGATAGTTGAATTTTCGATAAAAAAAACAGTTCGAATTTACGTTACGTTTACGGCGTGCATTCGTGCTTGAGCCTCTGTACAATATATAGCCACTGGGTGACTCATGTCCCCTTGACATTATCGCTAGCAATAAATACAATAAGTACAATTGCGCATTGACTACGTTGGGTCTTATCAAATGTAGTAATGTTATCAGTATGCCAATAAAATTGCAGTAATAGGTAAATCAACATTAGTTGACGAATGGTTATGTTATTTACTTGTACGTAATATTTAAGTACGTTGGTCATTAAAACGCAAGATAGAAAATTGTTCCTATAAAATTAACGAGCTTTTAAATTACAAACTCACTACTATTGGTTTTTTTGTTTTCATTATGATGAATATTGTATGGGAAATATTTACCTGATCCTCTAAAACTAATATTAACCTTCTAACGATGAACGCTTTTTTAAAATAATGAACCTCTGGAATCTTTTTAAGGCTAGGTGGGCGCAATTTTGAGTTTTTTTAAAACAATCTGAGACATACAAAATACTGTTAAAAATTCTGAAAAAAATATATGTATTACTTAAGGATATAGTCTAGTCAAAGTCGCATTCAGTTACACGATTTAATGAATTTCACTCGATGGAAAAAAATCCCAAAGTAACCCCTTTTTGAAATGTTTTTTCAATATCATGTCTAAAGTACTGATATTTTACATTTAATTTTTATACTTAACTATAGACAGTGAATATTTATAGACAAATTCGCAGAGTTTGACTTGATAAAATAATTATTATAATTACTATGACGAAATACCTACAAATGCGCGAGCGCGGCGGCTCAGCAGGCCCGGTCAGTCGCGCGCTGGCGCTTACGGACGACGGATGTATCGACTTTTCCCGCGACAACCAGAAGGTATTGTTCCGTGGAACCGATAAAACAGTTTTCGCAAGTTATTTATAATGGGCAATAAACAGCGAAAACGAAAAAAGTCGTAGCCATCAAAATAACAAACAAAAAGAATGCAGTCCAAAGATATGTGCATAAAGTAAATGTTTCATTTATAATGTAGTTTGGTTTTGAACATATTAAAATTAAATTAAGTAAGATTTAATTTTACTTCAATCTCTGATTGATAATATACTTATAATATAAAGATAATCATGCCTAAAACTTACGGTCAAGTGCCATAGTATAAGAATTGAAGAAAGCTTACTTCAATCTCTGATTGGTAATTTATAAACATAATCATGCCTGAAGCTTACGGTCAAAGTGCCATAGAATAAGAATATCAGTATAATTACTGAAGATCACTTACTTCAACCTCTGATTGGTAATTTATAAAGATAATCATGCCTAAAACTTACGGTCATAGTGCCATAGTATAAGAATATCAGTATAACTATTGACGATCACTACGATTTTGGATAATTCATAATTTGTACCTCTGCCTGGCGTTCACAAACGAAAAGTAAATACTAATACCTGTAAATTTGACCTGTGCAATAGGTAATCTATTAAATTTTTATTGTGGGTCAGTGGAGCAGCCTCAAAAAACTAACAGCAGAAGAAGAGTTTCTAATTAATTTTAAAAAGCTGACTTAGTCTTCTGATAGGCATGCTATTGAGAGAGCTACGGTTTTGCAAAGAGACAGCAGTGAATGGCTGGAAATACGGAAAAACATAATCACCGCATCTAATTTTGGGCAAATATGCAAGAGAAAAACTAGTTTAAATACTGCTCCTTTGGTGAAAAATATACTGCACCAAAAAAAAAATTTACATGTGTAGCTGCTGTTGCACACGGAATAGAGCACGAAAGGCAAGCACTTCAACCGCTACAAAACAAAAAAATATAAATATTATGCCTTGCGGTTTGTTTATTGACATAACTTATCCATTTATTGGAGCAACTCCTAACGGATTAGTAGACGATGATATGCTGGTGGAGATCAAGTGCCCTTTAACTGCAGCAAAACAAGGGCTAACAAATGCAATACAGCTGAACAAAATACAAATATTAAAATATGACAAAAACACTTGCACCAGCACAGTAAATAAAAAATCTAGGTAATTGGTTCTATCAAATCCAGGGGCAGCTTCACGTAACTGAAAGACGACTCTTCTGCTCGCAATATGGGCAAGAAAAAATGTACCCTTGCTTACAAAACGCATCGAAAGGGACGATAATTTCTGGAAAACGCAAATGGAGCAAAATTGGTTAAATTCTACATGATAATGCCGGAAATTGTAGACAGTAGACACGCACGTGGAATGCCATGATGACAAGATGACAAAGAAAATGAAAATTGTGTAGATTTCCCAGCCTTGTCATCTCCTGAGCCACAATCAGATTTGCAACCGGGTACAAGCACACGAGAAATAAATTTAGAAGAATTTTGAGAGTATCCACTGTTGGACATAGGCCTTCCCCAAAGCGCGCCAACTCACACGGTCCTCGCGCCCTCCTCATCCAGACACTTCCGGCCACCTTCTTCAGGTCGTCGGTCCACCTAGCAAAGGGAAATCCCACGCTACGTCTTCCAGTACGCGGTCTCCACTCCAGAACTAGCTTGCCCCACGGCCATCGGTTCTACGACAGACGTGGCCTGCTCACTGCCACTTCAGCTTGCTAATTCTTTAAGCTATGTCGGATGTATTTATTACGAATCCTATCCATAAATCTATCTCGGAGCGACTTGGAACTTGTGGATCAGGTCAGCTGTTCCACGTTTCCACACCATAAGTCATAGCTGGAAGGATACATTGGTTAAAAACCTTCGTCTTCAGCCACTGAGGAATCAGTGTCGTGAACACTTGACGCAGTTTCACAAATGCTACCCAGCCCAGCTGGATTATTTGGTCAGCCTCTCCATCAAAGTTGTTTCTACCCAGTTTATTAACAACTTCGATATTGACATTGTCGACGGTCACCGGTCTCAAGTAAACGTGGGAGTTGGACATGACTTTGGTCTTGTCTACGGTCATCTTGAGACCTGTTCATCTGGAAGAATAGTTAAGGCTGGACAGCATTTTCTCGATATCCTGCAGCGACTCGCCCAGAACCACTATGTGTCGTTTATAAAACGTAGGTGTGAGATATAGGTACTCGCCGTAAACATTTATGCCACGCTATCCCTACTCGAAGACATCCTCCATTGCGCGGGTGAATAGTTTCGGGGATACTAAATCCCCCTGTTTATATTGAGATTGTTATACCTATACATATTAATATTTTAAATTGAATTTGTTTTATTTGATGCCCTTTATTATATTTATGCAAAACAGTCTTTGAAATAAATAACCCTGCAGTCCTCTCTGGTGGATACTTAGCCCATAAACTTGTACTACCTAATTTAAATGTTGAAATAAAAATAAAAAAAAATTGTTCAACCTAACCCTAGCAAACAAACGAACAAAACTTAAAAACAGTTCTCAAATCTACCAAAAGCGGACTGGCTGTTTGTTTATTTTCTGTTATTTATTAATTACTTACTTCATTTAGATACTAAACTCTAATTTATCACTACTATAAACAAAGTTTCATCATAAAAATGCATTTTTAAAGTGAAATAAAATTATCCCACTGCTTATTTCTATACTGTGTCGCTGGCGGGGTCATGCGCGAGTTCATTCCCGCTGCGTCCGCGCGATGTATTTCTCGCGCGGCCGGGGCAGTCCCAAATGCCTACTTTGGCAGGCCTACCTGGCCTTAAGCATTCAATGATGGGTATTTTTATTTTTCAGACCCCAAAATAAAAATTATTAGAGGTTCACAAAAGAGGCATTCATTATAATTATTAGAGATTCGATATTTTTATAAAATAAAAAAGGAAATTATTTGAGGTTCGATTAAATAGATGCCATATTTTATAACGCAGATACAAATGTTTCTGTATTACACTTGCGCGGGAAGCTGTCGTGTTTTCCCCGAGAACAAGGAAATAACAGTAAGTACCTCTACACTATTATTTATGACGAATTACGTCAAGAACTTCCCACATATAATCAGCTTTGATTTAAATCTTAAGGGTTCAATGAAGGCATTCGTTATCTTTATAAAGTGACATGATGATGATAATAATACGAGTACGTTGACTTCTAAGTATTCTCTCGTAAAAAGCATTCCCAGGCGAGATATTATGCTAAAATATTTACCTATTTAGTTTCTTGGAGTTTTCATTGAGCTCTTCAAGGATTTCTGGTTTGGATTCAATGATATCTAGCGCTGAGATGGCAGCTTGTGTCAACATCGGCGGCAACGACGCGCTGAAGCAGTAACCTGTAACATTGATGAATGCTTGTTAAATGTTGATTGCTGTTAGCAAACATTCTCTTTATTTTGAGAGCCAACATATAAATTGGGGCTGAAATCGGTTGAGGAACGAGAGAAGTGAATACTTCTAAGCAGTGTGATGGCTATCGATTCTCAGTGGCTGTGTGAGAGCAAATTAAATACTTATAAAGATAAATTAGGCATATTTTATCGACACATACACATTGGCAGAATATTTTTCTACAGAAACGAAGCTTAGGCAACCCAAATATACCTCACCTCCACCCCACCATCTCGCGGACCTCATAATATTTGGTCACTCCAAGCATATGCTATACTATAGACTCTATGCATTTACCATACCCTCTAGAATCTATAGTGAGGAAAATGCATCAACTCGATACATTACTTGCAGAGCAGGAAAATAATACAAATTTCTATGGAGCTCTCAATTGATCGATATCAATAGTCTCCCTATATTCTTGAGTCGTGCACTTGAGCGGGGAGACCGTAAATCAGCAAACGACCAAACGTAGGATAGGACATCCTCCTAGGACAATTAACTTCCGCCATTAAATATGTTTTTTCAATGTAGCGGCCACACATAAGACCTATATTAATCGATAGCAAGGTCTAAAGTGTCACGTTTCCGAGATAATATGAGCTATCAAAGTAAAAGTAAAGGTCGAGGAATGACTTTGACCTTGAAAGTCATTCCTGAACTTGCGAGGGTTTTATTGATGATTTTAATTCTGTAGCTAGGTACATACGTCTTCCAGCCGCGTATAATATTTTAATCAACATACAACAACAAAGCACTGGCCTGCAAATTGCAAAAAACCTAAGAAAATTTTAATTTCGCGGGCTACCCTGACGGTTCCACCTTAACCTTCTAGCTCTACTAAAGATCATAATTATGCGCTTTATTACTTTGAAAAAAGTCAAAATGGCGGAAGTTAGTCCGGCCAAAACATTCAAACCCGTTTAATAGATATTTACCTGTTATAAATTATTTTGTGATAAAAAATACGATTACAAAAAACCGATGGTTCATGTCTCATTTTATTTATTGCATTATCAAATAATAATATTGCAATCTTTCTCATATTTACAAAAGTTTTTCCACAATATGAAACAGAAATCAGTGAAACGAAACTAACGAAAAATACGAAACTATTAGAACTAAATAGGTACCTATTATTATTTCGATATTATTAATAAAAAAAAATATCGGTTGCTCGCCTCTGCACTAGAGGTGCGCACCTCTAAGGCAGAGGCGAGCAAATTAAAAAAGCCGTGCCAGCTACGCCACTGTCATTATAAGATGACAAGAAAGTACGTCTTGATTGAACAAGTGCTGTGATGGTATTGACTTTTTTTATTTGTTTTTTTTTTTGAAAAACGTTGCCCCACACTAGGAATTTCTCCTGTGTCGTGGGTGCGTTTACAAACATTTAAACTCACATACACAAACAGCCAGACCCGGAACAACTACTTGCAGGTCATACAAATACTTGTTCCGTGCGGGAATCGAACCCGCGACACGCTGCGCAGCAGTCAATCGCTTAACCACTGCGCCAACCGTGTCGTCAACTTGGTTTTATCGATTTATGTTTTGAATTGTGGATTCATCGCCGAAACTGTGACACATATCAGTATGATTCCTGTCCTATCCTAAAGGACAAAGCGGGATGAAATAAAACTCCTGTATTATATTTTTCCGGTATAGATTTTTTATTAAAAACATACTGTAGGTTAAAAAATAAATAGTTATTGCTTTATCGATATAATTTCGAACTCACTACTATTTTATAGGTATTAAAGGATGAATTCTTAGCTTGGCGCCGAGGGCACTCTTTTTCTTTTTTGACGTGGCGGTCAAAAGGTTAAGACCAACACTGTAGCAATACGTATTGCAAATAAATGATCAGAATAAATTATGATAAAGTGGAGCGACAATTTTCGCGGAATTGCGGGTAGCAACAAGCGTGGCCGACGAGACGATTGAGTTAAACGGCGTAATATTGGAGAGACCTATGTCTAGCAGTTGCCTGCTATAGGCTGATGATGGTATAAACTTAGGCAAGTTATTTTATAAGCAAATTGATTACTGACATAAATTGTCCGTATATTTATTTATATTAATTAATCAACAAGTGACAATGGACTCAAATATGTTACTTACAATACTTCTTAACAAGTCAACTTAACCTATCACTGTCATATATGTTAATGAGAATCCCTGTTACAAGTTCAACACCGATGTGGAACGGTTGCAGCAGCGATTCACACAATAGGCAGTCTGCTCGCGACACACCGCAGTATAATGTTGGGTCTGGCCGCACCCGGCGCACCAGGGAGGCGCATCATTTTCGCATCGTAGCGTAGAAGTAATCGACACGCGCTTCAGCAAACATCCCAGATGCGTTACAGAAGTGGAACCACCCCATTAACACCCGGAACGCATTATTATATTGAATTCGAAAAGCGCTGTACGATTTTTGAGTGTAATCGACACGCGCTTCAGCAAACATCCCAGATGCGTTACAGAAGTGGAACCGCCCCATTAACACCCGGAACGCATTATTATATTGAATTCGAAAAGCGCTGTACGATTTTTGAGTGTAATCGACACGCGCTTCAGCAAACATCCCTGATGCGTTACAGAAGTGGAACCACCCCATTAACACCCGGAACGCATTATTATATTGAATTCGAAAAGCGCTGTACGATTTTTGAGTGTAATCGACACGCGCTTCAGCAAACATCCCAGATGCGTTACAGAAGTGGAACCGCCCCATTAACACCCGGAACGCATTATTATATTGAATTCGAAAAGCGCTGTACGATTTTTGAGTGTAATCGACACGCGCTTCAGCAAACATCCCAGATGCGTTACAGAAGTGGAACCGCCCCATTAACACCCGGAACACATTATTATATTGAATTCGAAAAGCGCTGTACGATTTTTGAGTGTAATCGACACGCGCTTCAGCAAACATCCCAGATGCGTTACAGAAGTGGAACCGCCCCATTAACACCCGGAACGCATTATTATATTGAATTCGAAAAGCGCTGTACGATTTTTGAGTGTAATCGACACGCGCTTCAGCAAACATCCCAGATGCGTTACAGAAGTGGAACCGCCCCATTAACACCCGGAACACATTATTATATTGAATTCGAAAAGCGCTGTACGATTTTTGAGTGTAATCGACACGCGCTTCAGCAAACATCCCAGATGCGTTACAGAAGTGGAACCGCCCCATTAACACCCGGAACGCATTATTATATTGAATTCGAAAAGCGCTGTACGATTTTTGAGTGTAATCTATCCACAGGCTGCACATGCTGTGGTGCATTCAAATCACAACTGTCTTTCTTTTGACAGTTGCATGAAATGACACTTCTCAATTTTCCCTGATTGATACAATATACTGAGATATGGAAATTAATGTAATTTAATGTTTTGTGTTTCGTAATGTAAATTACTTACTACTTTAAAGAATCTAGTTCTTCTAACTTAACAGACAGCTGTGCAGGCTGGGGAGTTTGTTGCGCCACTTCTTCTTCCCAGCTAAAGCACTAGGAAGTGGTGAAGGGCGGGCATTTTCGGGGACTGTCTTATGTAATTTTGACGTTCAAAAAGTGCCGATTCTAAGCCTAGTTTGGATAAATGACGTTTGATTTTGATTTTACTAATTATACACTTACCTAGTCCCGAGAGCCTCTGGTGCTCCACAATGAAGTGTGTGCCGGCACAGAAACCACCTACAGTTGCGAAGGAATGCTCTAAAGAGCCAACGATCAGGTCGATTTCGTCACGAGGCACATTCAGTAGTTCTGTTAGACCGCGGCCGTGCTTTCCTACGACCTGCGAACAAAGTTAGAGGAGTCCCTGATAATCATGTTTAGCAGTCTCTTGCAGGGGACGTTTTTCACATTGTCAACTATGTCGGTCCTTTTATTAAAGGGTGGGCGTAGCTCTTTTAAAGGTTATCTGCAAAAGGAAACCTTACATTAGGGAGGGTTTTTTAATTAGAGAAAAGCAGTTCGTTCTGCCAAGGTCAAATGCATTTTTGTACTACTGGGCAAAGATCATCGCATATTCTTTTAAACACATTAACAGAGCCAGTGGCCCAAACAACTATATATTTTAATCATCCACAAAATCACTGATTTGATGCAAAAGCTATATTTATGACTTCTCCATAGTTTGGATTTTTCCACTGTCATCCCATCTCAAAACCTCACCCAGTACAAAAATAAAGAAACAGCTTTCAATTAACTTTGAATACTAGTTTTCAATGATAACCTTCTACTATAATATACGGCTACGTTATAATATACACTTCTGGACACATCTATTGGCCCACCTTAGAGTTTAGGTTTCGATGGCCCCTACCAAAATATGATTGCTAGATTGAACAAAAACTGTTGATGCAGTTTTAAACCTGATACATTTTACCATCTTTTTCGATCGTATTGTTTTAAATTTGAATTCAGAATACCATACGACATGGAGCTACGCCTAACAAGTCGGATATGCGCCTTGTTAAAGGCAATTGATTTTTGAATAAAAAACATGTTTTATCAAATAAAGGTTTAATTTAATAACGCGTGTTGCCTCCATGGGCATCTACCACAGCTCTCATACGATTAGGCATAGAGTTTATCAACCGCTCTATGAAATTTTGAGGGATCATCTCCCATTCCTCTTCTATGGCAGTTTTCAACTCCTGCATCGTCTGGGCAACTGGCTGACGAGCCCTAACACGTCTTTTTAGCTCGTCCCACATGTGCTCAATGGGGTTCATGTCTGGGCTTCTGGCTGGCCAGTTTATAACTGTGATGTTCACATCCCGAAGATATTCCCTGACGATTCCGGCCGCATGGGCTCTTGCATTATCATGCATAAAAAGGAAATTTGGGCCTACATAGTCCGCGTATGGTATCACGTGAGGTTCTAAGCACTCACGAATGTACCTTTCAGCATTTAATGTTGGCAGCCGTTGTCCTGTAACAACCTCAAGTTGAGTTTTGCCGCTCGCAGATATACCGCCCCAGACAGTCCATGAGCCACCGCCATAAGCAACCCTCTCTTCAAAGCAGCATTGTGCGAAACGCTCTCACTTACGTCGGTAGACCTTCTTCCTTCCATCATTGCCATGTAACACAATTTTAGACTCATCAGAAAAGAGTACACGGCTCCAATCTTGCTGTGTCCAATTTAAATGACTGCGTGCGAAATGAAGGCGCGCTGTTCGGTGGGCTCGCGTTAGTTTGGGCCCATTAGCTGGCTTGTGTGGTACCATATCGCGTTCTTTTAACCTTCTCCGAACAGTTCGAGCGCTCACAGATACTCCGTGGAAGTCGCGAAGTTGGTTTTGTATCTCAATGGAGGTAAGGTGACGATTTCACAAGCTGATCGTCACGATGAATCGATCCTGCCTTTCAGTTGTGATCCGAGATCGTGGCCTTCCTTGGCGACGAACAAAGCCGCCAGTCTCTAGGTACCTCCGATAAACATTTCGGACCGCAGATCGACTTAAATTAAGTTGAGCACTCACGTTTCTTTGGCTGTGTCCGGCCTGACTAAGTGCCACAGCTTGGGCGGCGACTTCAGGTGAAGTATCCATAGATTATTGATAGAACCTCACCTTAATGTTAAGAATAAGTAATGTTTGTTGCAAAACCAAAGATATCAATCACATTTTCAAGAATTAAATCCAAGTAAACCAATAAAACCAAGTTTTCTTAGTATTCGATTGTTTGATATCAACAAACAGGCTCCAAATTGTCTTTTGTTTCTTTAAATTCTGTGTTCGAAATTCAAAAAAAGACTATTGAATGAAATTGTGAATGTGCCAGGTTCAAAACTGCATAAAAACTTTTTGCTCGACCTAATATAAAATTTTAGCTAGGACCAAACGAAACTGAAAATACAAGGTGGGCCAATAGATGTGTCCAGAAGTGTATATAACGTACGGCTGTACGGACTAATTACACACTCATATGTATAATACGGCAGCTACTCGCACTTGACCGACATTTACGAATGAGTTCGCGTAATAAAAGCTTTTATTCATGCATGCATTCCGTGTTTATTGTTCCACTGGACCCTAATAGGACGACAAGCACTACTAGCATAACGTCTGTGGAGTTTTGCTAGCTAATTCAATTTGATCATGTATGTAGACGTAGGTATTTCTTAGCCATAATCAACCTAGTATTCCCACTGCTGGGACACAGGCGCAAAAAAAATGTACGCGTATGTAGGCGATATAAGTGGGGTAAATGATAGATAATAATCTGGCCGATCGACAGTTTCAGGGTTATTCATTATTTACGCCACAACCTGTATAATTGGAGCGACCCTATATTGACATCACACCGCACACGGGCGCAAATAAAGACTTCAGGCTGCTACGGATTAAGTCCAAGAGGGTTACCGTGGCCCCGGCACAGGCAACTGAAGGAACACGGGTGGGTTTTAGTCAGTAAGAGTCTGACACGCCCTCCTGCAAGTTATTTGATGATTTCCCACCCACAAAAAAAAAAAAAAAAGGCTGCTACGGATTATTTTTTCTGATGGAAAAATCCAATAACACTGCCCGACCTGGGAATAGAGCCCAGGACCTCATGCTCAACACCAGCAGTAGCGTTTGCGATCGCTACACCAACGTGGCAGTCCAAAGTGATACGATATAAGTAGTAGTCCTACAATTATGTACACATGTCCGCGAACCTTCCCTAGACCAAAGAGCAAACTGGGAAGAAATTTAATATCTAACACTTCAAGACTATTCAGAGAATCTCCAGAGAATTCTTTTATACCATGGTTAAGTAAAACTCACCCCAATAGTTAAGCTCTCATCCAAAATGATCCTCAACTTGTACTTCCGAGCCAGCTGCACAAATCTCTTTAGCGGGCACATCTCCCCGGTATTAAAATAAATAGCTTCAGCGATAAGGAATGCTCGTCTGCGAGGGTTGAGCTCCTTCTTCTTCTGAGCCTCGGCCAACATCTCTTCGAGGTCGTCCATGTTGTTATGTTTGAAGTAGCGGACGGTGCTGCGGGATGCGTCGATGCCTTTCTGAATCGCGAACCAGACGCATTCGTCGCTAAAATGTTTGGGGAAATCAGTATAGGGTAAAAGTAATATTCTTGGTATATAGTTATTTTACTCGGCTGGTGTAATTAATAGCTGTACAGTGTTCCAGTGCAAGGATAAATAATTATTCAGGTAGAGGAGAGAAAACTCCTAAGGCTACATAGTTTAGGGCGGACCACGCCGAAACTCAACGCATTGCAAAAATCCTCCTTCATTACTTTCATAGATTTTGTAATCTGTCTCAGAGCCGTTAATTACTGCGTTGTGGCCAAAGAGTACAGTATACTTATGTTGCGGCGCGCGGCGTGTTAAGACGGCAGTGGGTAATTTGCGTGTGGCTTTATGCTGAATATATGGTTAAATGATAATGATAAATGATAAATGATTTTATTTCTGTAAGTAGGTTTGTTACAAACACTTTTACATGTCAATCATATTTTTAAAACTAGATGAGGTCGGCGTTTCATAACTGACTACTCTGAGAAGAAAGGCCGAAACAAACTCAGAGGTCACAGTCTCTTTTAAAGTCCAGACATAATCTTGGTCAGATCATGTGAAGACCATGTAGATTGGTGTCTGAAATGGTCTTTTGAGGAAAAACCATACAGATTGAGCGGACCTGTCCAGTCAGTGCACGCATTTGTCAGTAATCTTGCCGCTCAACTGAGAACTTAAGGAGCACAACGATTCGACGAACAATACCAAAGAAAGGACATTTGGGTAGGCCGCATAAATTACTCAAGCTGCCAGATCGTGAAACTAACTAAGAAATAAAATAAAAAAGTAATAATCCACATAATCTTCACATTCACAATAATTTAAATAATATAATACTTTACAAAGTAATTACTCATGTCATTGTATGTATAAAATTCATCAATGTCAATGTGTATATAAATATTCGAACATAATCTTTGAGGACCATGTAGATTAGTATCTGAAATGGACTTCTGAGGAAAGAACCACGCAGATTAAGAGGACCTGTCCAGTCAGTGCACGCATTTGTCAGTAACCGTGCAGCTCAACTCAGAACTTTAGGAGCTCAACGATTCGACGAACAATACCAAAGAAAGGACATTTGGGTAGGCCGCATGAACTACTTAAACTGCCAGATCATGATTAAAACTGAAACAATGACCCACATAGTCCTCAAATTCACAATATTATTAAAACAATAAATTGTACTTCTCAAGGTAAGTATTCAAGTCGTTCTGTTATAATAATTATCAATTTATCAGTGTATGTAACAGAAATAAAAGAAAACATTCAGTATGCAGAAAATTGGAACAACTCAATCCCAAGCCTTTTTGTCCTCAATATAATCCTTAACGGTATAAAAGCCTTTCTGGCACAACTTACGTTTAATGAATGATTTGAATTTATTAAGGCTTAGATCTTGAACGTGGCTTGGAAGTTTATTATAAAAGCGTATACATTGACATCTGAACGAGCCACCTATTTTCTTGAGCCTTGTGGTAGGTACAACGAAGCTGTGTTTGTTCCTAGTATTTATATTATGGATATCACTGTATTTTTTAAACAAGTTTATATTTTTATGGGCATATAAAAGATTTTCAAAAATATACTGTGAAGGCACAGTCATTACATTAATCTCCTTAAATTTCTCTCTGAGAGTGTGTCTCGGGCTTAACTTATAAATTGATCGAACAGCTCTTTTCTGCAAAACAAAGATAGTCTGAATGTCGGCGGCATTTCCCCACAACAGAATACCATACGACATTACACTATGAAAATAGCTAAAGTACACTAAACGGGCTGTCTCTATGTCAGTTAAATTACGAATTTTTCTAACAGCGTATGCTGCGGAGCTAAGCTTTTTTGATAGTTTATCTATGTGTGGGCCCCACTGAAGCTTAGCATCCAAAGTTAAGCCCAAGAATACTGTGCTATCTTCAGGATTCAATTCTCTGTCCTTTATCAATACATTAGTTAACACCTGTCTAACGTGAGGCAGCGTAAACTTAATGCATTTGGTTTTTTTTTCATTAAGTAGTAAATTATTAACATTGAACCAGTGAACTACTTTTGAGATCGCGCTATTTACATCGTCAGTAACCAGCTGCTGACGTTTAAGTTTAAACAAAAGTGAAGTATCGTCCGCAAACAACACTATATCATGATTATCCTTTATGAGGTAAGGCAAGTCATTAATATAAATAAGAAACAAAAAAGGACCAAGAATTGAGCCCTGTGGGACTCCCATTGTTACTATAGATCCGGGAGATCTTTTACCATTAACGTCAACGCTCTGAACCCTATTATTCAAGTATGAAGTAAGAAGATCCAGAGCGGTGTTCCGGATCCCGTAGTGGCGGAGTTTCCTGATTAGCGTTTCATGAAGAACGCAATCGAACGCCTTGGACAAATCACAAAAAATGCCCAAGGCATCGCATTTATCTTCCCATGCATTATAGATATGTCCTAAAAGTTCAACACCGGCATCAGTAGTTGAACGACCCCTTGTAAAACCGAACTGTTTACTATGTAATAATTTATGTTTATTAAAAAATCTTTGCAATTGGGCTAAAATTAATTTCTCAAAAATTTTACTAAAGGTAGGTAGTACTGAAATAGGTCTATAATTTGTGGGGTCTGTAGTACTACCTGATTTAAACAAAGGTATTATTTTACTATTTTTCATGAGGTCAGGAAACTCTCCACAGTCGATACAATTGTTAAAAATAAGAGCTAAAGTAGGTGCTACAATGTCAATAATAGACTTAGCAACTTCTACAGAATTACCCCACAGATCTGCAGTCTTTTTTACGTTTAAAGTGTGAAAGGTTTTAATTATATCTCTACAAGTAATATGTTCAAAATGAAATTCCGAATCGCAAACATTAACATTTTCTTTAAGCAAATACTCAGCAACAGAAGGTGATGAGTTTAGTGATTTAGTAGTTGAAACGGGAATATCTGAAAAGAAATTTTCAAAGGCCGCGGCGACTTGTGAGTCAGATTTTATTATGTTGTCTTTAATGGACAGGCTGTAGTCAGTATTTCGGTTACTAGACCTTCCCGTTTCACTATTAACAATATTCCAAGTCGTTTTAATTACATTACTACTGTTTTTAATCTTCGAACTCAAATAACGGGACTTGGCCATACAACAAACTTTTTAAAATAATTTTGAATAATTTCTAACATATAAATTAAATTCAGCAGTGTTTAAAACGGTCCTTTCATTGTACAGTTCATAAAGCCGTGTTCTACTTTTATGAATACCAATGGTAGCCCAATCACTGAAAGATGCGTTGCTATTAACCGAGATAGTCTTGGGAACAAAGGTGGAATTAAATTGTTTACAGTATATATTAAAAAAATCATCATATAGATGATTAGGATCAAAATTAATAGATAAAACTGGTAATTTATTAATGAGTTTAACTTTAAAAGCTTCCAAGCGACTTGCAGTTTTGGGGTTGACAGTGATATCCTTTTTAGCCACTTTCTTGATTTGGTTTTGGATAGTAATCCTTTGCCCGCAATGATCAGAATCTAGTAAATTTATTATTTCTTTGTGGCTTGGTATAACATCTGTATAAATATTATCTAGGCATGTTGCACTAGTAGGGGTTATTCTAGTGGGCTCCAAAAATAGGTTTACAAGATTGTAGGACTGAAACAGACTTAATATTTTACTACAAGAACCTGAGTTTTCTAATAAATTAACATTAAAATCACCGCAAGTGATAATGGACTTGTTCGAGTTACAAATCTTGTTTAACACTTCATCCATTACCTTTTCAAAGCAGTCATACAATCCTGAAGGGGGTCTGTACACACTTAATACAATAAACTGCTCCAATTCTATACAGGCTATTTCTATTGTCCGCTCAACAGATAGGCTCACAATATCCTTACGTTCTTTAAATTTAAGCTGGTTGCTTACTAAAATTAAGGAGCCACCATGTATAGCATTTACTCTGCTGAACGAACTACCAACCTGGTGATTATTAAAATTGAACAAGAACTGGTGGATTTTAAGCCAATGTTCTGTTATACAAAGAATATCTATACTGTTACAGTTCATAAATAATTCTACTTCTAAATCTTTGTTCATAAATCCTTGAATGTTTTGATGCACCAGGTTGATACTATTTACTGATTTCAAGCTTTTACTTGAATTATTCTTACAATTCTGTACATTATTGCTAGAGGTTGCCTCTATTGTCTTATTTTTTAATTTAAATGATTAGCAATGTCAATGTGTACCAAATTATTGGCTGAATTATTTGATATGTTAGTATAGCTTTGCTCAATAGAAGCAATTTGTTTAGCCAAATTCTTGGCTGTAATAGAAAAGTAATATGATAGCGACACAGCTATCTGTCTTTTACAATATTTTGACAAATAGTACCTATCCACAAAATATCTATCTTTAGTCAAATATAAATGATTACCAACATAATTGTTAGTGTCAATTAGATGGAATAAATTGTTATTATTTGTCAAATTATGCAATGTCATATTAATTTCATACCTAAACTTGTTTTCTTCCTGTGGCAAACTTTGGTTATAAGGGAATGTGAACATAACAATTTTTCTTAACTTCAGGTTGCATAATGAAGTATAATATTGGAGTAATTCTCCTTTGTTCACATTACCTCTATTACCAATAAATATTAATAATGTAGTATCCTGGTTAAAATTGCATTTCATAATTTTATTCATTATGTCCAATAAAGAACAACCAGGCATACAGTGGTTCATAATTGAGTGTCCCGGATATTTATTTGTCAACAAGTGGCCTAAATCCTTCCCAATTTCATCACAAAAAAGTAAAATTTCTTTATTTACACTCTGTTTAGGGAGACAGAATGGCAAACTGGCACAAGACTGCGGTATGGCGGTATCACATATTGTCAATGAATGTTCCGGTGTGGGTTCAATAGGTGGTGGTTGACAATGATCACATTTATTTGTTTGTGAGCTTACCAGCTCATTCATTGCCAATACATATTCCCTCATTTGGTTTTCAGAGGCTGTATATTTAATGGTCATAGAAGTAAGTTTCTCCTGTAGCTGGTCAAGCTCATACTGCAAGTCTTTTGTGTCAATTTGGTATTTCCTAGTACTCTTTTCTAGGTTAAATGAATACATATCTAATTGTTTCAGTAGATGTAACCTCTCTCTATTTAGTTTTACATTTTTGATGAAGAACTTTTGTTTTTTGACCATTTTCTTAGTTTTAACTATGTATTTATTAATTTTTATGTATTTTTTAAGTTTATTTTTACTTGTAACTACCCTCACTGATTTACTTAATTTTGAATCATCACCTGTTAAATCTATTGTGTAAGAGGGGTTTATTGCAGAAACCATTGATGGGACAATAGGCACCAATTCATTGAATAGACTTTGATTCAACGAGGCAGTGATGTTTAGATTTGTAGTCTCTAGTTGTTCAATCTGACTTTGAGCCTCATGCAGCTGCTGTTGTAAAAAATATTTGTGGCTAAGAGTTTGTTCATACTCATTGCTACACTGGCTGAACCCGTCCACAACAACTTGGAGCCTGTCCCGGGCTGCTATGGCATCAGTGTGTTGAATATGTAACTGAGCCATTTCTGTTTTCAACTTGCTATTCTTTTCAAGAATACCAAGGAACTCTATTTCATTTTCATCTCTTTCCCTAATCAGTTGGGCACAGTGCTCCTTAGACGCCTTTAATTCGCTCAAAGCCTGCGTGAGTTTGGACTCTTCAAGGCGAGCCCGCGCGCTACGAGTCATAATCATGATTAGGTAAAGAGAAAAAGAAGAAGATATTGGAAAAAGACTAGTGGATTGAGTAAGAGATGATTAGTTAAACAGAAAATGAAATTTAGATCGTATAGAAAGAAGTTCTGTCACCAACTAATCAAGGTTATGTTTACGTTTTTAAGGTCATTGGCCTATACTTGTAGCCGTACTAAAAGTGATCTAATTAATTGTAGGCAAAATATTAGAACTTAAACAATCTACTACAAAGTAAAATATATAGTATTGTACCTGTTATGAGATGAAAATGCAATATTCGCTTGAGCCGGTAACTGTCAAAGGATCACAATGAAATTTTTACACATAATTTGCACTTAATGCGTAATTTTAACACATAAAACACTTAAATACGCTATAAACTAGTTAATAAATTGGAAATAGGCCTTATGTAAGAAGGAAATCTATTATTTAAAATTAAAATTAAAAGGACAAATTCAGATCAGCTGTTAGCTTTAGTGTTGCCACAGGAAAAAAACTGATAATTTAATGAGTTAATAGATATGTTAATGAGTTACTTAGATTCTAATACAACCAGTATAATTATTTGGCTCATTAATTATGTATAACCAAGTTGTAGCGAGTTTCAAAACAATAGTTTCGTAAGTATTATAATCCCTACGTTGTTGCATCATTTTAATGTATTCTAAATTATGAACCTTCAATCAATCTTATCATAACTGTCCGCCCATTTAGACGAACTCACTGAACGATGAAAGCATCAATGCATAACAACCTTGTAAGTACCTATGTTGTTTGAAGATATTTATTAACTACAAAAAAGCCACTAACTTATCATGAAATATTTCCGAAAGCACGCAAGATAGCCTCTCGAGGTGAAAAGCAATTGAAAAAAGTGAAACCATGCAATGCAAATCTAATAATGTGTTGAATGTATCATAAGTAAATGGTGGGTACAAAAATGTACATTAGGTACTAAATATAAAACTATTTACTATCTTATTCCTATAGAGAATATAAACATTTGTCCATCTGGAATGCTTTAAGTTTAGCTTTGAATAGAGTACCTTTGTAAATCAAGTATCTTAAGTCACTAGATAATTCAACTGCTTGATATTTATATAAATGTTTAGTAATATTAAGTTTAGGTGCAATTTTATTTTTTATAACGTTTCTTCTAATCTTCTCTCGAAGTTCACGTTCTTCTTGTGTTTCGTGCTCGTGTATGTATTTTGCAAAGTGGCGAAGTAGTACTAAAACATATAAACTTGGTGCTGATAACATCCAATAAAAAAATAAAATCTTTACATGACTCCCTTTGTGGGATTCTGACAATCGTTCTTTATGTACCTTTCTGTAGTATGAATGCTCTTTGGCAATTATACCCGTAACTGCTCCCCCAAAACATGATACTGTATTGTAATCTGGATTCTACCAATGCATAATACACTGCTTTAGATGAATATCGTCCCTGAGGCTATGACATAGGTATAGGATATGGCTATATATATGATGATATGATATGACATATGTGTCGCTTAACTTCAAACTCGGATAAATCCAATTCTGAGATTTTTTAAGATTTTGGTGTCAAAAGAAACGGAAAAAGAATTGCTTTTAAACAATTTTATCAGTTGTGTATAAATCCACATGGTTCTTGAGAAAATAAACCGTTAAAATCATAATATTTTATCTAAGTCAGATAGATCCATGAGACAGTTTTTTTCAAATGTAGTTAAGTCCATGAGAGCCAATCAGGTAATTGCGTTTGTTCAACATGGCCGTCAGTCCACGTAAACTCTGCGACAGTAACACCGTTCACTCCCGCTTTTTATTGTTTATTTTTATTATTTGGACAGTTCCCATGGATAATTCCATTAAAATTGTGTCACCATGTAAGGCCCGCAAGCGACCTAATATAAAACTTCGCCGTAAGAAAGAGGAAAGAGCGAAAATTCGGTAAGTTTGAAATACCTATACCTATTCGTCGTTTGGAATCTTGGGTTGGCACTAGTGTTGTGTTAACCATAATCATTATCGATTATTATTATTTTGTTGTTCTACTGTTACAGAATGATTTGGATATAATAATAAGTATGTAAGGATATAATATTGAGTACATTAATTATATTCTCCGATCAGATTTGTGTAGGTATACAGGATCATGTAAGTTTTAAAATTTATGTGGTTTGTGGAGTTTTCAATTTCAGGTGTTGCTAAAATAATCAAAAAACGCGGCCAATCGTTTGAAAATTTTAGTCCAGAGAGACTGCCAATTGGAGTTCCAGTAAATGAAGCAAAACTGAGTGATGTTCGCAAATTGCTGGAAACGCACTTTGGCCAAGAGTGGGCATCATTGGTGGAATTGAAATATTATAAAAAGTGCTTAACAGTGAGAACGTGATAGGGCGACCAATGCACGAAGAAGAAATTGAAGAAGATTACTCGGAAGAAATATTGAATTTTGTTTAAAATGATTAAATTAGATACCTCCTATTTTTGTAAAGTAAAAATAGATTTCCTTATTTTGTTTGTATTATTTTAGTTTTATTCAGTAAGCTGCTACAAATTAACTGTCGATAGTATACCGTGACTTCGCCACTACCACATCCCTAGTTCTAATCGTGTTTTTTCAAATCCAGATAAATCCGAATCCATTAAATCAAAATTCTATAGATCCACACTGAGTTTTTTCAAAGATAGATAAATTGCATTCCATTATATCAAATGAAGGTAAATCCAACTTTAATATTAAATTTTTGAAAGAATGAGTGATTTAAATACTGAATTGGCTAAACAGGATCGTTTTCTTCAATAATGTTGCCATAATATAAAAATACTGTGTTTTAATTCATGAAATTAACACCATTAACACTGTTTTTTAAATATCTCCTAGCAGGGTAGAGTGGATTTATCCGAGTTTGAAGTTAAGCGACACATATTATATACATCATACATACATCATATGGCATGATATTTTGTATTAAGAATGGGTTTGCTCTTGGCTCTAGTCTAGGTCAGTGGTGACAGAGACAGAGTCGACGATGGAGTGAGCTTACCCAGAAGAAGCCTGTTCACTCTCACTTTGAAGAGATTAGGGTTGTAAGCGTTCGGAAACACAGACGCAGGTAGAGAGTTCCACTCTTTTGCTGTGCGCATAACTAAAGACATTTGGAAACGCTTAGTGCGAATTGGTGGAATAGCAACTAGGTAAGAATGATAAGTTGCAGTGCATCTAGATGACCGATGGAAGAAGGGGGCCGGTGGTATGAGGTCGTGGAGTTCTTGGGCACACTCACCGAAGTACAATCTGTAGAAGACCGACAAGCAGGCGACCTTGCGGCGATGAGCCAAGCTGTGAAGCTTGGCATCCACCAGTTTTACGTCGCCTGTGAGCCTCTTAGCTCTGCGATCCACCGAGTCAAACGGGGCAAGTTACCTCTTTGCTGAGCCGACATAAAGGTGGCTGCAATACTCCATGCAGGAACGGACTTGCGCTTTGTAAAGGGTCAAAAACTGTCCGGGCATAAAGTATCGCTTCACTCTATTTAGGATGCCCAGTTTCTTGGCCGCTGTTTGGGCTTTGTACTCGATGGTAGCACCGAAGTTGAGACCTGATGTCAACTCCATGCCTAGGAGCTCGAGCCGATCAGTTACAGGAACAGATGTACCCCGAAAAAAAGGAGCTTGGAGGAACTGAGCATAGACAGCAGTGCTGCTGGGGAGTTTGTTTCGCCACTTCTTCTTCCCAGCTAAAGCACTGAAACGGGAAACTGGTCCTCATCAAGAAGCCGGGGCGCCCAGCAGACTCTCCATCCGCTTACCGGCCCATCGTGCTGCTCGACGAGGTGGGCAAGCTCTTTGAAAGAGTCATTGCAGACCGCCTCGTTGGGCGGCTGGGGCCGGATTTGGCAGAGCCAGTTTGGCTTCCGCAGGGGGCGCTCTACGGTGGACGCCATCATGCGCGTGCGGGCCCTCACGACGGGGGATGCTGTGGCCCGGGGTGGGGTCGTCTTGGCGGTGTCTTTAGACATCGCCAATGCCTTCAATACCCTGCCCTGGAGTTGCATCAGGGAGGCACTCCGGTATCACCGGATGCCGACCTACCTCTGTCGTGTGGTCGAATCCTATTAGACGGACAGGGCCGTCATCTACCCCGGTCACCAGGGAGTGTGGAACCGGCAAGAGATGTCGTGCGGTGTCCCACAGGGATCGGTCCTGGGGCCGCATCTGTGGGACATCGGATACGACTGGGTGCTGCGCGCCGACCTCCCTAGCGGCGTCAGCGTGGTTTGTTACACTGACGACACGCTGGTCCTGGCGCAGGGGAGGTCGCACCAGGCGGGCGGCCGAACTAGAACCGACACGCGGGGTTGCGACAATCGTGGAGAGGATCCGGCAATTGGGACTCGAGGTGGCCCTGCACAAGTCCGAGGCCATGTGTTTTCATGGTCCTCGGAACGCGCCACCGTCGGGTTCTCAAATAACGTTAGGAGGGGTTCACATCGGCGTCAAGTCGACGATGAAGTACCTGGGACTCGTCCTCGACAGCCGGTGGAACTTCGTGGAGCATTTCCGACTTGTGGCTCCTAGACTGGAAAGGGCTGAGGCTGGCTTGAAGCGGCTCCTGCCCAATCTAGGGGGGCCAAACGCCTTCTGCCGGAGGCTCTACGCGGGGGTCGTGAGCGTTCCTTGAGGCGGCGGCCAGCCCGCCGGTTGAACGCGCCCCAAAGGGTCATGGCCACCCGGCTGGTCTGGGGATACGGTACGGTCTCCGGTAAGACGGCGAGCCTCCTTGCCGGATTACCGCCATGGGATCTGGAGGCAAAAGTCCTCGCGCACATTTGGGAGTGGCGCGAGGAGGCGAAACCCGGGGCGTAGCTCTGCTGCCGCGAGAAATGACGGTAGGCGGACAGAGCTCCGGCGGGATTTCAGGGCGGCATGGAGAGTGCGATGGTCGCAACCCAGCGCTGGGCACGCCGCAAATGCGGCGATAAGTCCCCTCTTTGAGGAGTGGCTAGAGAAGCGCCACGACGTCCTCACCTTCCGCCTGACGCAGGTCCTCACCGGACACGGTTGATTCGGGAGGTTCCTGTTCCGGATAAGGCGGGAGGAATCGCCTGGGTGTCACCATTGTGTGGATCGCCCGGAGGACACGGTGGAGCAAACGTGGAGGTCTGCCCGGCTTGGGCGGAGCACCGCCGTGTCCTCGTGGAGGCGATTGGCGGTGCCGATCTCTAGCAATCGGCTCTGGTCCAGGCCATGGTACGGAACGAGAGGGCTTGGGAAGCCGTCACCTCCTTCTGCGAAGCAGTAATGTTCGCGAAGGAGGAGGCGGAACGCGTAAGGGAGAGGCAAAATTCGCGCCCTCACGCCCCTAGCCACCGCAGGAGACGCCCTGGGAGTCGGGAATCGCAGGCCGATTCCCGGCCACCGTAGGCGTGGGCTTGCGAACGGCGAGCAATGGGCAGCTCGCCGTTCGATAAGGACCAGGCCCGGGTCGACGGCGCGTTGTGTTCCACGCGCGCCTCAAAGAGATGTCAGCACCAATGACGGGGTCGGCTAGGGCCGATGCCTGCTAGGGTTGCGGGAAAGTCCGAGAGGGGGCACAGTCAACTGAAGGAACACGGGTGGGTTTTAGTCAGTAAGAGTCTGACACGCCCTCGTGCTCTGCCCGGAGCGGGAGAAGTTATATGACGATTTCCCACCCTCAAAAAAAAAAAAGGAGATATTTAGATTTATTTAGGCACTTTGCAAGTTGTTTTATATTGCTTGTCAGTGTATAATTTAAATTATGAATATTTTCTGATACATTAAATTTATAATACAATTTAATGACATGGACGTTTAATGAGGATTTAATTAAGTATGTTATTTAATGTATAGATTATATTTTTAAGTTTTTTAATTTCCCAGCTAATGTACAGACGCCAGCACATCAAGCTACTACAATCTGTCAAATTTCTTTAATAGATTTTCAACTTTATCGCTAAAGCATTAAGGTTCAAGGTTGATTGGGAAAATTTGACAGTTTCGGGTAGCTTGACCTGCTGGCGTCTGTACATAAAATACAATCAAATGCATAACATGATAAAACAAGCTTAATACCAGAAAATCAATACTGAAATCTTAACAGTAGCACAGGAAAGCTAAAGGCGGTATTTCCGTTAACGTACGCGCATACGTAAAAAATGGCGCTAACTATCGTCAAACCAAAAAAATACATTGTTTCACAAAAAAGTAACAATTTTTTTTTTTAAATAATTTATTCAATAATTACTTTCGCAGGTACTATTATCACCATTATAGAATACTTGATGAAATGTGGCTGGGGCATAAGTAAATAGATACCTTATGTGGCATAAACAAGGTAAATATTATGTAGACTGATCAAATGCAACTCAGAGGAAAAACCACATGAAACATTTTCCTGTTTCCTGGTTTTTATTCAAACTTTCCCACATTCAATAATAGATCAGGACTAGTATGACTTGTTATGAGAATGTATGTAAGTATAAACTAATATTGTATAGCAAAAAGATTAGATTTTTGTATGTTTGTTTGTTACACTTTCACATTAAAATGGCTGAATGCATTTGGATAGAATTTGGCACCATGACCTGGCTTAGGATATAGGATACTTTTTTCCAGATATTCTCGCAGGATCGAGACTTATGCGGGTGTAACCGCAGGACATGGTTTGTCTGAAATAAACCTAATTTACATAGTTATAATTGATGAAGATAGGTACATCTCAACTCACAGTTATTATATGTGACGTATTGCTGTACAAGGGAAGGAATAGTAACTAAATATGTCAGCAAAAAGGGTATAACATTAATGCTGCATTTAAAGTTTCTTATTATTCTGTACCTAAAACCAATATTTTTTGCAGCCATGTATTCATGTCTACAGAAAACGAGATGTGAACTTTATTTTGGAAACAAATGAGTTTTCCCAATCAATTTACAAACCAGATTGCTGCCCAATGTTGGTCTGACATTGAAATCAAATGTTTGAGTAATGTTTTACTTGACTGCACTCAACATTGATAGAAGTCATATATCAAGAAATTGACTGAATTTGTTATCAATTAATAACAAGGTAAGAAACTTCTTAAGAAAAAAAATTGTTTTGCATTAGTGTGCTATTGGTTTGAGTTTCTAGTAAGACGCCAATATGAATTTTCTTATGGCTATTGTGTTCAATACTTACGCAAAAATAATGTCTTTCTTCTTAGCATAGGAAGGTATTGCGCTGGCAATTGTTGAGAAGCCATAGGAGTACACACAAGTCTCTTCAACCTCCAGGAAGTGAGCCAGACGTTCTTCTAGTTCCAAATGCACGTCGATGGTACCATAGAACCCGCGAGGCCCACAGGAACCCACGCCATACTTCCCAAGAGCTTCCAAGGCACTATCCATAATAGACCCCTCTTTATCAAGACAAAGAAAACTTGAGGAGCCTACATTCAACGCGTTATCATCAATTTTACCCATCATTGGAGGTTCCTCTACCGTAACATCATGCTCCACGATAGGTATCGGCTTCCAATCTATTGCCTTCCCATTGCACAAGGGATCATAGGTTTTAGGCTTCTTTTTGGCCCAAAAATAGTAAGTAGAAATTACTAATACTTGAAAAGCGATAACCAGAGTCCACCAGCTCGCCTGTAAATTAAGAATTAGTTATAAAACCCATCTTACAGCGATGAGTAATTTAAATGATGGGAGTAGACTTACCATGTCGTAAATGTCAACTAATATCATTCTGTATGGTTTTATACACGTAGTTAAATGAGTGCTACTGGTTAGCTATTGTGTACTGTACCGAGTAAAATATCCTATAAAATTTAAAAAAATGAACTTGAGATTTTTGTAGCTATCGTGTTCAATGCCGGTCACAGACTGATAAAAAAATTATGAAACTATTCGAATTATGTTCTCTATGATAATCTGACAGATGCAAGAGGTGTAAAAACTTACTAAATCGTGAGCGTGACCCATTAGTTGATTTTTACGAATGCGGGTGTAGGTGGGTGGTACCTATGTATCACGTGTAACTATCCGAATAAATTTCCAAACAAAAACATAAATGTCAAGAAAATTGCCGTATGATTGCAGACTATCATCTGTCATCGTCATGTTTTGAAAAGTGGCCTAACCTCAGCTCAAAACAAAAATCAAAATTCAGTAAAATAAAGAAAATCACAATGAATTTCGGTGGAACTTTGAGAGTGAATAAATTCGCATGTTTTACGTTAGTTTTTATATTATTTTTAATAATTTATTGGCGAACTGGGAGCGCTAGTTTTCCCATGGAAAAAAGTGATCTTATTAACTTGAAAAGCTTATTAAAAGCGTCTATTCAGGCCGCTGAGCGGGGTGGGAAGAAAGTCATGGAAGGAAAAAGTCACGAATTAAACATAAAAAGCAAAGGTAAAACGCTGGAAGGGGTAAACGACCCGGTTACAGATGCAGATTATGCTTCGCATTGCGCAATGTATTACGGATTGAAAAACACGTTTTCGAAGTTGACTGTGGTCTCTGAAGAACATTCCAAGAGTGATCCAAGTTGTGAAAACCAACCAGTGATTGATATAGAGCAAGTACTTCCAGGGAACAACATAGTGGATTACATGAACGATGAACTAGTGTATGTTAAGGATGTGACTGTTTGGATCGACCCACTGGACGCAACCAAAGAGTACACAGGTAAAGAATTTAGCAAGAAGTTTCTTTACTTAAGAAAATACACTCTTCTAAACCTAGCTACCAGAAATAGAAACATAGGCACATTTTCATTTTAGGCTTTAACCTTAGAGCCTCAAAATTTTGTCTAATTTTATAATAAAGCTTATAATATCTAATATCACTGCAGCTTAAACATGAATAAGCAAATGTTCTAAAAATCTTGCCTGTTTTTACTAGCTAGCAAAATAAAAGTGTTTTGTGTGTGTGTGAAGCCATACTGTTGCTATAAAACCAGATAAGAAGTAAAAACAATTTAAAAATCCATTTATAGAAGACAAAACAAGTTCTGTTGCTTTTATTTTAGGTAATATTGATTTTATGAATAATTATTAGACATACTTGTAATTAATTACATTAGCTGATGGGTGGGTTTCAAATAGCTTGGAAATATATAGAAAAATAGAAAGCATTTATTCAACATGGACAAAGGAGTAGCAAAAAGGATCAACAATAATCATATTAGGTGCTTAATACTATTGTGCTGAGCATGCTCATACTAACTATTGGGTTAGTAACTCTCTCGGTTCCTTTTTTTTTTTGTTTCCGGGGTGGAAAATCCTCATGGATGTCCACCGCCCTGGGGCGGGCGGCGGGGTCTGTCAGACTCTTACTGACTAGATAGATAGATAATACGGGCTGGTGTCCGCAACTCCACGACAATGCGCGTATTTTGCGTACGGGTGGGAAAATCGGTTATTCGATCCACCCCAGCTCCTCGAGAAAGGCCAGCAACGCCTTGGTGTTGCTGACAATCTCACGTAGGGTACCTGGGTTGCCGAAGTACTTTGCCCTGTATGTGGTGACCACCGGGCAGCTTAGAAGCACATGGGCTGCTGTCTCGTCCTCCTCCATGCAGGCCCTGCACAGCGGACTGTCCGTGACTCCTAATACAAAGAGGTGTTTATTAAATGATCCGTGACCAGTTACAGCTGCTGTGACTGTACGCAGCTGTTGCTTGGTTAGTCGGAGAACCTGTTTCGTGAAGCGGCCATCGATTGTGGGGAGTGCTTCCCTAGCCTGCCTGCACTCACGTTGGTCCACCCATAGTTTGTGATGTTGGTCCCTGGTGCGTTTCCTTACCAGAGTGCGTATGAACCCGAAGGGGAGTGGCACGATGGGTTCGGGACCCACTGGTACAGCGTTCGACCCCCTTCTGGCAAGTTCGTCGGCTGCATCGTTGCCTAGCGAGCCGCTGTGTCCTTTGATCCATTGAATGGTTATGTTATTGAGGTTGCCCACCTGGTTTAGGCGCTGGTGGCACTCGTATATTAGCCCAGAATCAACGGTGTGACTGTTCAGCGCTTGCAGAACGGCCATGCTGTCTGAGAGTATGCGGATCGAGTGTTCTTTAACTTCCCTGGCCATGATGGCTGAGGCGGCTAGAGAAATACCCATGCATTCGGCCTGGAACACTGTGTTATGGACCCCCAATGGTGTGGAGATGCGTATATTGAAGTCCTCCGAGAAGATTCCAGCACCTGTGCCACTACCTGTTTTGGATCCATCCGTGAAGATGCGCAGCTCTGCCGGGCGCAAGCCCTCGCATCGGCGATCCTCATGAAGTTGGATTTTGTATTTTTTATCAAATATAAATTGTTTGGGTACCTGGTCATTTATGGCTTTCGTAATGGGGAACTCCTTGCTGAGTCCCTCAAGCAGCGCGGTGTGTGGTAAATCTCTCTTACCCCAGAGATCTAGTGCATTTAGACGAACCGCCGCCATCGTCGCTTCCTGCTGTATGAACAGGTGGAGCGGTGGTAGTCCCAGCATGGCTTCGATAGCTGCAGTCGGAGTGGTCCTCATGCAGCCTGTGGTGGCCATGCAGGCTAGTCTTTGCAGGCGTTGTAGTTTGCTAGTAGCTGTACCCAACTCAGTACGTGGCCACCAGACCACGGCCCCGTAGGTGATCATAGGGCGTATCACTGTGGTGTACAGCCATAGTATAATTTTAGGGGATAGGCCCCACTTCTTACCTATCATTCTCCTGCACTGCCAGAAGGTTATGCAGGCCCTGTTTAGTTTGTTGTCCAAGTGACTACTCCAGTTTAACTTACTGTCCAGAATGACCCCGAGATACTTGACTTCGTTGGTCAACTGCAGTTCTGTATTGAAAAGTTTTGGTAGACGGAACGGGCCTAATGCTCGTTTCTGGGTAAACATAACCAGTTCAGTTTTAGTGGGGTTCACTGATAGGTCGAATTCCCTGCACCATCTCTCTACGATTCGTAGCGCTTGCTGAGTAAGGTTGCAGATCGTACCCGTCACCTTCCCCGATACAAGGATTGCGAGGTCATCTGCATACCCTATTGTGTAGTAACGATTGGCGTTGAGTTTGGTTATGAGATCGTTAATCACCATATTCCACAGAAGAGGGGACAGCACCCCACCCTGGGGGCAGCCTCTGGCTATCATGGCCAGCTGCTGCTCATCCTCAAGGCGAACTACTCGTTTGCTTAGCATGTTAGTAATCCAGTCCGCTAGTACCTGTTCGACGCCATGTCTATAGAGGGCGCCGCTGATGCTGGAGAAGTTTGTTTTGTCGAAGGCACCTTCGATGTCTATGAAAGTGCCCAGGCAGGTGCCTTTCTGATGAATCGCTTCCTCTATCTGGCTGACTACTAGATGAAGGGCAGATTCAGTCGACTTACCCGAGCTGTATGCGTGTTGATTACCGTGTAGCGGTATGGTTTTCAGAGCGCCGTCCCTCAGCTCCCTGTCACACAGCCTTTCCAGAGTCTTTAGTAGAAAGGAGGTGAGGCTTATGGGTCTATGGGATTTGGCGTTTGTGTAGTCTCCCTTACCTGGCTTGGGGATGAATATTACTTTCACTTCCCTCCAACCTTTAGGAACGTATCTAAGGGCCAGGCACGCCCTCATTAGGGGCACCAGTCTTATTGCGACAGCGGTTCCACCCCACTGTAGCAAGGCGGGGAACACTCCGTCAGGACCGGCTGCCTTGAAAGGATGGAAGCTACGGATGGCCCATTGGAGCTTCTCCAACGTGATCACCCTACTTGCATAAAGCCATTCATTTTCTGTTGGTGTTTGTAGTACATCTTGCCAGGCGATTACCTGCGCAAAGGTACAGCCAGGGAAGTGAGTTTCCATAAGGACGCGTCTCGTTTCTTCTGGCGAGGAAGTGAGTGTATTGTCCGGTTTGCGGAGTGTAACGGGCCCAGGTGTGTACTGCTGTGACAGTACTTTCCTTACCCTGTTAGCCTGCTGACAGGACTCTATGCTACCACAGAATTTGCGCCATCCCGTGGTACTCCTGAACCTGATGCATTTTTTGTAGCTGGATTTGGCTGCGTAATAGTTGTCCCAGTCCTCATCCGCACATGTGTTCATGGCTCTGTTCAGAGCTTTCCTTACCTTACCGCGCTTGCGCTCCAGATCAGCCCCCCACCAGGGTTGCTTGCCCGGAGCGCTACGCGGGGTGGTCTCTGGGCAGGCAGTATGGTAGCTGTCTATTATTGATTTAGTAAGCTGGCTTACATGTACCTCAATCTGTGTCGTATCCGCAAATGTCGTCGGATTGTTTAGTGTCGTAAGCTTGGATACAAGGCTACGTGTATAGTTGGCTCGATCCGTGTTTCGCGGAATGCGCCGTGGTGGTGTTGGTGGAACACAGACCTGGATGTCGAAGCGGATCCACCTGTGATCAGAGCAGGAGGCCTCCTTGGAGACCCGCCACCCAGTGGTAAGTTCCGCCGCGCCCTCCGATACCAGCGTGAGATCTATGATCGTTCGGCTTCTCCTGGTTACGAATGTTGGTTCGGAGCCAGTGTTTAGTAGGGATAGGTTAGTCGAGAATAGGTAGTCAACCAATGCCTTACCCCTCTCGTTTTGCGTGTCCATACCCCACAGCTGGTGGTGAGCGTTGGCGTCGGCCCCGACGACGACCGCAAACCCACCTCTCTCGCAATAGCTCACGAGGCGGGCGAGGTCGTGCGGAGGCGGCGCTTCCGCCTCAGGCATGTAGGCCGAGGCGAAAACGATCACCCTTTCCGGGGCGTCGTCACGCTGTATACGCATACTTGCTGCAGAGACATCTCTGCAACAGAAGTCTGTTAAGATCTGTGTTTTGAGGTTACCTGTGACAAAGATGCACGATCTGGGGTGATCATGATCTGTGGTGACCAGGAGCTTACCGCCAAGATTTGAGAGTCCTTGTATGCGGCCCGCCCTAATCCACGGCTCCTGGATCAGGGCAATGGCCGTGTGCTGAACCTCCAGCCACTTGCGGAGCTGAGCCGTCGCGGTCTGACTGTGGTGGAGGTTAGCCTGGAGGACTTTACAGGTCGACGAAGGGAACGCCATCGTTGGTCGAACCCCCCTCGTCCCCTTCCAGTCTCAGCCCGGCAAACAGGTCGCCCTCGTCGAAACCGTCCCCTCCCCGACCCGAAGCCGGAGACAGGGTAATGTCGTCCAACTCCTCGCCCGATGAAGGGACGGCTCCCACGATGGCGGCATCAAACACGGCCAACTCTTCTGTGGTAGCAGCGGCCGCGGATGCTTCCGGGTTGCATGATGCTGGGGGAGTGGACTCCCCTGCTGGTGTCTGCAGTACAGTTGGCGCGTCGCCAATGGTTTCCGTGGTGGGGTCCCATCCCTGAGGGACGTCGGTGAACCTGCCGTTCCGACCCTGGAACTTCACGTACACCGCCCCTAATCCTATTGAGAGACGGCGTCCGGCCTCCATCAGGGCCGGGATTTGGTCCTCAGGGATACCGACCACCACGAACCACGCAGCGGCCTGCTTGTCGGCATGCAAGAGCACCCACCTCTTGATGTCTACCCAGGGGTTTTGGTAACTGAGAGCACGCCCAATATTGGTCGGCTCACCAAATACCCCTTGCTCGTCTGGGATCACGATCCCACATCGAGCACGTTTCATAATCTCCGCCTGACTCTTGACGACCAACGAGATGCTAGTCGGGAGAGAAAGGTCGGAGACAGTCTTCTTTAGCCATCCTAAGGTGTGGTCGTTTCCGCACCACAGCTTCAGGACACCCCCGGCGAACAGCGGCTTGGCGTTGAAGGTCGGCCCTGGAGTGTCTGGTTTGGGGGAGCAGGCCTCGAGTATGATCTGCTTCTGGATAGCAGCGAGTACCTGGTCCGATACGTCCTTGCTGAGGATCCCCGTGCGGTCGCAGGTGATCGCGACGTCGAGGGTAGCACTTGCAGCTTGGGCGTAACTTCGTTGATCAACCCTCTTGGATTGATCAAGCCGCGGCCGCTTATGCTCCCCTCGAGGTGACGAGGTCTCGTTGAGAGCTCGCTTGGCCGCGGCCTGATCCTTCCAATCGGGTCGCTGTGTGTCATTGCTACCTTTAGCCGGTCTCTCCGGAAAACTGGTTGACGGTCGGCTGGGCGCTGGCCGGCTTGCGCCGGTCTCTGCCTGCGACCGCTTCCCGTCGGAGAAGTTCAGCTGGCCGCTTGCCGGTTTGACCGACCTAGCGGCAGTAGCCTGTTTACGGGAGCCCTTACCTGTCATCCAACGTGATTGGCGGCGCTCCTTCCTCGTCACTCTGTCCTCCTTCTTACCCTGTTCGGATGGAACTGAAGGTTCAGTGCAAGGGCAACGGGCTTGTTGAGTGCGTTTACCCTTGCCCTTGCGTTTCTGCACCTGCCAGGCGCGCGAAAAAGCGTCCTCAGCGCAGCCGGCCGTCTCCGTTTGACCGGTTACGGCCGCCTGTTGGGAGGAGGCTTGAGGAGCCACAGAAGGATGAGGGTGTTTGGCAGGAAGCCCGGTGCTGGTATTACCCAGCGCCGGAGTCTGTGTGGGGAGGGTCAGACCGGCACTGGTATTAGTCGTCGCCGTCTTCGCCTGAGTATTGGAAGGGTCGGTACTGGTCCCAATCAGCGCCGGCGTCCTTTGTTTGTTCCGGGACGTTTTGTTTTTGGTCTTAGCTGTGGTTCTCGCCACAGCCGGACCTGCACCCTCTTACTGACTAAAAACCACCCCGGTGTTCCATCTCACACCTACGCCGCGGGTCGCGGGAACGTACGATCCTTCCGCAACCCCCGACTGGTGCCGGCCCGCCACTGCGGGCCTCTTCGGGTCTGGGGGGGAGTGAGGCGTTTGACTCCCCCCGCGACGTCTAAGAGGGGCGCGCGTGGAACACTACGCGCCGCCACCTCGGGTCCTGGTGTGTGGGGGGCGACAGACGTCCCCGAGTCCGTCGCCCCTGGACCCATTTAGGGGGGGCTGGAAGAGGGCGTTGTCCGCCCTCCGCCGACGCCCGGTGCGCCTTCTGCGGGCTGGGTGAGTTGACGAGATCTCCCTCTCCCTTTCCGCAGCCTCCTTCTGCGAGACGACTGTCTCACAGAAGGAAACCACCGCGTCCCAGGACTCGTCGCTGCCGACCATCGACTCGACTACGGCCGGCAGCGACAAGTCACTGCCTACTTCTGAGATGAGGGCACGGCGCGGCTCCTCCCAAGCGGCACACTCTGCCAGCGTATGCCGCGCCGTGTCGTCCCGGCAGTCGACGCAGTGGTGACACCGGGCGTCCGGCTCCCTGTTTATGCGACACAGGTACTTCCCGAAGCAGCCAGCCAGCTAGCTTCCCGATGCCCCGAGAGCACCTGCGTCACCCGAAACGACAGGGAGCCGTGCCTCCTCCCGAGCCAGCGCTCGAGCACCGGCCGGACCGCCTCGATGGTGACGAGGCCGGCGGTAGGGCGTGAAAGCCTGTCCCGCCATTCCGCCACCAGGACCTCGCGAAGCTGAGACCGACGCAGCTCTATGTGTCGCTGCATCGGTCCCTCGCCCCGCGCCCTCGCTTCCTCGCGCAACCGATACAACGACGCGAGTATACTCTCTCGGTTCCTAACTCAGCATTTGCTGGGTATTAAAAACCCAGTGCCGGTTTTTAGTTGGCACCCACCACCAAAGTGACACATGGATAAGTGTACCTAAAATAGTGTGGTTTACATGCATTGATTCTGGCCCAGATGCATGATAACTGCAAAAACAATCACCTATCATAATTTTATTACAATTTATAATTATTCTTTATTCAAGTATCATATGACTCAAAAATGATTAGTAAGACTTACAACTATATTAGTAAAAACTGACACTCCACAAAAACAAACAAATAGTAGTGGATCACCGCTGTGGCAACCCATGTGAGATTGCACAACAGCAACCCAGGAAAACACAGTCTAGGTGACTTGAAATCATGCTTAGGATACTGTTGGAGCTGCCCCACACCCTCCGCACCATGAAAGCGCACCTTTTGCGCGTGGTTGTATAGAAACAATCTGCATGCGCATCCGCGAACATCCCCGATGCACTACAGAAGCGGGGCAACCCGCACCAGCTTCCTGCCGGGGTGGCGGGAAAGTCCGAAAGGGTTACCGTGGCCCCTGGCACAGGCAACTGATGGAACACGGGTGGGTTTTAGTCAGTAAGAGTCTGACACGCCCTCCCGCTCCGCCCAGAGCGGGAGAAGTTATTTGATAATTTCCCACACTCGAAAAAAAAAAAAGCCCCACTAGCTTCCTAAACGCGTAATTATACTGAACGCGTAGAGCGCTGTACGATCGTTGCGTATATCTAGCCCACAGGCTGCTCGTGTAAAAAGACGTACAGTAGGCTCGAAAGAGCGTTATCTTAACAAGAAGTGATAATCGTGCAAACCTGCGAGCCAGCATATTCTAACAACGCCCTCCGCTCCCGTTCAATGTCGTCATCGTCTTTGAGATTGGCGGTTAATGTTTGACATAGACACTTAAAACTATAGACCCTTTTTAAAGGCGTGCCATAAAGTAAAACAGGTGCGACCTTATTAGGTCTCTTACCCCCAGCCTCAAAGACCATGATCTCTGACTTCTTGACGTTATACTCCAGGTTATGTAACCTAGCATTCGCCTCACACTGGGCAACCAGTTTTCTCAACCCACAGATTGACGCGCTCAGCAGCGCTATGTCGTCCGCGTAACTGATATTATTAACGAAGATACCGTCTACGTAACATCCAACCCTGGTACTGCTGAGCTCGGCAATCAGTTCGTTCACATAAAGGTTAAAGAGCGTAGGTGAGCTCAACCCACCCTGTATGGACGAGACAACACTCCAGCCCATCGTACAGTGTTGATCTAGTTTCCATACCAAGGCGGCTGGCGCCCAAGCTGATGGGTGCAGCGGGCGCGCTTTCAACATTGCTTCCTAACTTGGGGGGCCCGAGCGCCGCCTGTAGGCGGTTGTACGTGGGAATCGTGCGGTCCATGGCCCTGTATGGGGCCCCTGTGTGGGCGATGGACATGACGGCCGGCACTCTCGCCATTCTGCGCAAACCGCAGAGGGCGATGGCCGTCAGAGTCGTCCGCGGGTACCGCACGATTTCCTACGAGGCGGCTTGCGTCCTGGCCGGATCTCCGCCCTGGGACCTAGAGGCGAAAGTACTCGCGTCATTATATCGATGGCGCGAGGAAGAGCGGGCACGGGGCTCGAGGCCAGTGCAGCGGCACATCGCGCTGCGCCGAGAGGAGCTCCGTCAGGTCTTGGTGGCGGAATGGCGGCAAAGGCTTCTGCGCCCTACCCGCCGGCCTCGCTACCGTCGAGGCGATCCGGCCAGTACTCGACGACTGGCTCGGGAGAAGGCACGGCTCCCTGTCGTTTAGGATGACGCAGGTGCTGTCGGGGCACGGCTGCTTCGGCAAGTACCTGTGCCGCATAGACAGGGAGCCGGACGCTCGGTGCCACCATTGCGTCCATTGCGGGGAGGACACGGCGCAACACACGCTCGCCGAGTGTGTAGCTTGGGAGGAGCAGCGCCGTGTCCTCACAAATGAAGTAGGAGGCGATCTGTCGCTGCCGGCCGTAGTGCGGAGGATGGTCGGTAGCGCAGAGTCGTGGGACGCGGTGGTGTCCTTCTGCGAGGACGTGATGTCGCAGAAAGAAACTGCGGAACGGGAGAGGGAGATCTCGACTCCCTTCCCCGGCCGCAGAAGTCGCACCGGGCGCAGAAGAAGGGCGGACAACGCCCTTTTCCGGCCCCCATGAATGGGTCCAGGGGCGCGGGACTTGGGGAAGTCCTCGCCCCCTATTTGATGGACCCGAGGCGGAGGCGCGCGCCTCTGAGGCGATGCACGGGGTAGTTAAACACCTCACTACCCCGTGCAGGAGACGAGGCCCGGACAGACCGGGCCAGCACTAGTGTGGGGCTGCGGAAGAATTTGGATTCCCGCGGCCCCGCGCGCACGTGCGAGGAGACACCGGGGTGGTTTTAGCCGGTACGAGTCCGGCACGCCCCTCTGCCTTTTCCCCAGGCGGAGGTAGTCCATGAGGATTTCCTCCCGTAAAAAAAAAAAAAAAGTTTCCATACCAAAATGTATAAATATTTAAAAGTTCTGTGGGTAAATTAACCCGTTCCAACTTACTTCATAACACATCATAGGAAACCAGATCAAAAGCTAGATAGATTTAGATAGGTCCAGGAAGCAGGCATAAATAGGTGTCTCACGCTTCGCATAGTATGTCGCAGCATACGTAAGACACATCACTGCACTCTCAGTTGACAAACCAGTCCTGAAACTGAACTGGGTGTCATGTAGGGTTGTTTTTTTATTTAGTTGTGCATTAAGCATGCTGTCAAAAACCTTTGATATTACAATAGCTAGTGAAGTGGGCCTATAGTTACTGCTGTTAGAGAAGTCATTTTAAGAGACGAGACGAGACGGAGAGAGAGTTTAAAAAGTTTATTAAAAGTTAATTCTGATTCTGACTGCTACTAGATAACCTTAATTGGTGTTTTAAACATTTGTTTAGTACTGATTGTATACAAGATAGTGTCTCAAGCTGATGCAAAAGTTATCAATGCTACTTTTCTAAAATGTGATGAATGTGGGTGATCACATTATGTTTCTCTTGACAAAATACATACTTAATACATGTAAAGGGGGAAGCGCCAGGCTGCCAGTGAAATTCAAGTTTTCTTACGTTTTTAGCAATTTGTAGGTCAGTGTCAGGTTGTATGTTGAACAAAATATAAATGTGTAATCCTATTGATTGATATTTTATGAAATTGTCATTCAATAGGATTATATGAACTTTAGAGGGTTGTATTGATGATTATAATGATTATAAATCTGTAAATACATACTTGTTGCGGTCGCAAATCATATTTTGTTCAACATAATAATTATAACCTGACACTGACCTGCAAATTGCAAAAAACTTAATAAAAATTTAATTTCGCGGGAAACCTGACGCTTCGCCTTCTGTAGTTGTTGTGCACATTCATAGTAGTTACTCAGATTAGATTTACGATGTTTGATAACATTAGCAGTCCAGGAAAATAAGGCAAAATAATATCCAATCAATTTTCACACTTAATTCTGCTAGGCTCAGTACAGTACAGTGCCTATAGTTCTGTGCTACTATAGTTAGACTTTAGGTGTCGTTCACACTGTGACGCCCCGCCCCGCGCGGGTACGCGTTTTTGTTGAGCCTGTAAGTAAAGACGCGTGGGGCAGTGTGTACGACGCCTTAGTCCACGATCGCGCGGGTGGTTTTTTAACGACGTTTTAGTTACAGCGCACTGGATTTCCAACTGGAACATCCATTTACTAACGCGCTAGGGATTTTACCATTGCGCTTTGTTGGATTCTCAGCGCTCACCTCGGCGCGGAGAGTTAAATATCCAGTGCGCGAAATTAAAACGTCGAGTTAAAAGCGTCTGTGCGTACCAAAATAGTTATGACTAAATAACTTTTTTTGTATTATTAAATTAAAGAAGATCATGGTTTTTGATACTTACCGTCCTTTCATACAAATTGGGATTGAGAAATTAATATTAGATTTTATAGAGCCTAATGCTCTTTACACTGCTAGATCAAAATCATTAAATTGGTGCAAAAGTGTCTAATCTTACCCTTTCCTGATAAGTAACTGTTTTTGTTTCAATTTCAGAGGCTCTCTACCAGTATGTGACGACCATGGTGTGTGTGGCTATCAAAGGCGTGCCCATCATAGGGGTCATACACTACCCCTTCCCACCAAGGACATACTGGGGCTGGTACACCAAGAAACCATCAAGCAACATGCCCATTGTGGCCCATGTAAGTTTGAAATAAATCGTTAATTTTATTGGGAGAATATTTGGTTCTTTGGAAAGGTATATCCACTATTTTTATTATTTATCCAAATATCACTCTTACCAGGAGTTACATTGATTATCTGAAAAACCATGCCAAACTCAAACTCAAAGCAGTTATTTCAATTAAACCATTTACAGGCACTTTTGAATTGTTTTGCCATATAGGTATAATCAAATGCTCTATCCTTAAATTCATAATTGAGTCATGAACTCATGACCCATGGTTTTAAAGTTGATTTAACACTATGACAAAAGTTAACCACTCTACAAATACTTTACAGAAAGAGGAGAACAAGGAGCATCCACGAGTGGTTGTCTCCCGGTCTCATCCCGGCAAGGTCACAGAAATAGCAACCGCAGCGTTTGGTCCTAAGACCACTGTTTCTTCCGCGGCAGGCGCCGGCTACAAAGTCATGGAGGTCGTGAACGGTACCTACGACGTGTACCTCCACGCCACCACCATCAAGAAGTGGGACCTATGTGCAGGAGACGCAATCATAAAAACAGTTCGAGGTAAAATGACGACGACCAAAGGTGAATCCATTGACTATTCAGCGGATAGTGACGTGAAAGTCATTGGAGGCATTCTAGTGACCAGGTTTGACCATGATTATTACCAAGATAAGTTGCCCATAGTGTTGGACGGGGTACATTAGTGAAGTGACGTGATTGGACTGACTACTAATGTTGTTAAGTATGCTAAGTCGGAATTTGATTCATGTTAATGTTACAGGACCTTGACGTCAATACGGCATAATGAGTTTTAGAAATAGTAAGACCAGGTGGCATGGGTGATTTTTTTTCGTGTACTGGTTATTCAATTCTCGGTGTTGAATTGAGCATTAGGAATTCAACAGAACTCATCTCAGCGCGTCAAATAAATACAGTGTTGGATTTTCAACTCTCGGCGCTAAGCAGTGCTGTGCGCGTCGCTTTGTGAGTATGGAGGGTAGAGGTAAGGAGCACTATCTCTTATGGGGAAAAAGTTGAAAAAGTGTCCAGATTAAACAGTAAATAATAGTTCAAAAACCCCCCAAAATGGCGCTAGCGTAGGCAAATGATGTGGTATAAATGTAGCAGTTGTTAACGGACTGAAGTATGTCGAGTTAGAAAATTAACAGATTGAAGTATGCCGAGTTTGAAAATTTAATAGTTTTAGTGACTAGAGTATAGTTAGTGACAGTCCAGTATACCATACCTCAACAATTTACGTAGTCCAACATTATTTTGTAAACATAACCAAAAATGATTGCTTTTAAAATTTACCCGGTGGCTACTGTAGCGCCACCCTTATGTAGCACATTTTGACGGACACTTTTCATACACAGAGATAGGTCTCCTTACCCCTACCCTCCATATTTGTGAGATAAAAATACCTACTATAGTGGACTTTGTTGTGTGTAGGGTTTGTTCGTCGTGGGTATGTGCTGCTGGTATCAGAGAAAATAAAGTACTTATTTTGAATTAGGTAGGTATTATACTAAGTTATTTAGAACTGTGTCTAGTCTTTCATGGCACACACTTTTAGATAGAATATTTTTTCTCATCGCGTATTTCTATACTGATTGAGTATACAGTGATAAACTTAATTCATTTTTATGTTTTATCAAACTAAATCATTGAAATTAATTAATAAGTATAGCTGATATCGACTCAATTTTGAACATGTGTGTGGGCTTGGGCTGTGAAGTTAAATTATGATGAATTATAATTATTAAAGGTTGTAAAATGACTGTCCAAAAAAAAATGTGTCTATTTGTGATAATTTATCACAAATATGGCACATTAACTAATCATCTGAATTAACAAAATCAGTTACACATTCAGGCTAGTTTTAAAAGTTTCTCAGTTCATAGTACTGTAAATACCTCTGAAACTAAATAGTGTCAACCGACTGAGATAAAAACGAGTGTGCACTGATCTGTTTATTTATTTATCAATCATAGAATCTAACAATATTTATATTTTTATGTAACCCGATTTGTACAAAATTCTAACTGTTGTTAAATAATTAAGTTCTTTACTAATTTTAGCAAAATGTTAAATATTTCTGTACATTAAGTATTGTAATAAAGTAGCTTGCGTAGTTCGAATTATGTCAAATCAAATTCATAGAAAATTATTCCACGGTGGAGAGATTTTTAAGTATCAAGTTCTTTTTTTAATGAATATTTTTTTTGTGTGTAATCACAACTGCATAAATAAGTCACAACCTACAACGCAATGTTGCTCTGAATTGAGCCACCTAGGTGTACAGTAAATGTGTTTGTGTAAAGACTGTCTCTGTGCCTTGCAGCTACTGCATGAATTGCTGCTCATCAGGCAATGATGAACCCTTGAGGTTACCGAACGGAATCTCCATTTTAGTTTAGATCCTAGTATTAATTGAAAGTCCCTTCACCTTTTCACAGGGTATTACCAGATGAAATAAGAAATATAATCTTTTTATTTTACATTATTTTATTTATGTAATTAAATTTTATTTTGATTAGTGTTGGCATAGGGAAAGAAAGAAATGAACTTGCTATTCAGTATTGACTAGATTTAAAGGTGTCTACACACCAAAGCACAGGTGCTTGAGAATGTTGCAAGTCAGACAACTTTTGTTTAAAATGTCCGGTCGGCGGCTTTGGTGTAAAGACGCCCTAACAAATCATAGTTCTGCAGATACCATCAATTTATATGCAATAAGTAGTAGGTACGTGGAATAAAATTAAATTCGGACACATGTTTAACTATATTTTTATTTCAATAAATTAAGCAGGTTGTTTCAATAATACAATTATAATGCATTTCCGTAAATCATAAAGGTACACATCACCCAGCAATTTTTCATCTAATAATACAGGAATGTGTTGCTAGCCTAATGTGAAAGTTACCATTCGCAAAAATGAAAATAACTATCTTTCCAATGTGAATTTATAAAGATATCAACAAAGCACCGGCAAATATTGCAAAACAAATGGGGAATCACAATCATATTAAATTTCTGTCAAATATACATTTGTTTATTTAATTTATTTATTGCTAAATCACTTGAAAATACTTTGAAGTAGACTAGTAGTTGTATGCATTGCAAATAGATACGTTAGAGTGGTAGTCCTGGGGGGTCTACTCCCTGAGCACGAAATCCTTAGTTTTGGCCGAAGTTACGGGAACTTCCTACTCCGCATCACTAACGGACATATTATTAGTTCGGGGCGAGTGAATGACAACAAGATTTGACAGTACTACCGTTATGTCTTTGTCCGCCCGATAAATTAATTTGACATTTGTTTTGACGGATCAACTACTTTCGGATGGGCCCGTATCTTCATTGTCGGACTTGGAGAGTAGACCTCCCGAGGCAGACGACAGTGTTACGAACAGATATTCACAGCGAGTAAAACTAGCTTGCATATATTATAATAGAATTAGTCTATGATTCAACGAATCCCATATTGACATACGTAAATAAAATTTCATACAAAATTACATCCATCATCAAGTAGAATATTTACCTACAAATATAAAAACAGAAATTATTGAAGTTTATTGCATTCCATTATCCTCACAAAATATCCTATGAAAATCGACTGGCGTTTTTGACTAAAATTCCCAAAGCAGAAATATAGTTTAACAAGATGGTTGTAGCTTTTATACATGGTTTTAATAAAATGATTTTTGTTATAATTCAAAATTAAATGCTTCTCAAGCCTCAATATAACTTGTTTTTTGTAAATATTATATGAAGGAACACTCGAAGCCGAATAAACAGGGTCTAAGCGTAAATTATACATACAATCCAGTACCACATTGACATAACGCAAATGCAGCAAGCAGCGTAGTAAAATCACAATAATAGTAAAAATTACAAAATTATATACAACTAAACAAAGGTTGACTGATACGTGAACAAAGACTTCAATATGCGGTACATTATTTCATACCCTATTACTCTACTTACAGTATATCTATAATTTAGCACTGACATATCCTATCTGTTGGTATGAATATATTTGTAGCTGAGCTTCCAACGCCAAGTGCCTAAACGACATCTTGAAACTCACACTAATAGACATATCAAATTCAGCATTACTATTTCATGAGATTTGATGCGACCGTGTAAATATGTACTAAGAATGAATTATCTCAACAAGCGCGGTTTCAAAATGTAGGATATTGCACAGCGATTAGTCGCTCGCTACAAACTTTAGAAGATAGCTGCATTATTGAACAATCTGGGTAAACTGCTTATTGAACGGTTTTATGTCATTCACCGACAAACGGCCGATGACGATACGATACACCTATTAATTGGTTTGATACAAAATTCAGGTTGTTCTTATGCTGGGAGATCGAATAATCTAGAAGTACCCGGTCGTAATATGGCACAGTTACTTAAAGAGACTCGACTGTGACAGAAACGACGCACTGTGGGCTGAAAATCGAGCTTCTTATGCATTTAAATTCTTATCGCTTTTTTTTTGCTCGAGAAAAGCTTCCAATGCTTTCAGCAGTCATGAATATCATCTATAACAGCGGTTTTGAAGGTATTTGGATTTATTACTTTGGCAACACACTTTTTTTTTTGTTTTGTTGTTATTTCTATGAAATGATGTTCCTTATATATATTCATGATTGCTGAAAATGCCTTCAGCAATCATGAATATATAAGGAATATCATTTCATAGAATGAAGAAGCTTATCACATGAAAAAAAAAGCGAAAAGAATTTAAATGCCTATGAAGCTCGATTTACAGCCCACAGTGGCGTAGCGGCTTACAAAGCCGACGTTTTTCTACAACTCGTGTAATATCAACGGCCGCGAACTGTATTTGATTGCACACAAAACAAAGTTGTATTACAGACAGTATTGTTAGACGGAACACGAGTAGCCAAATACTTCTACAATTGAACAAATTAAAAATTGTACTATTTATTTACCCAAATCTTCAATACGTCCCAGCTTCCGTTACTCGTTAATTTATGTTCGCCAAGTCCGCCGGGTCCCCCCCCGTTACGATGCGTGTGCGCACAGTGTCGCACCGTGTCGCCGTGTATTGCACTGTGTCGCAGAGTGTTGCACCGTGTCGCACTCGCCCGCCGCGCGTCGCCTCGCGCATGCGCCTCGTATGTACATAACATTTTACAATAACATACCGTTTAGTTATAACACTTAACACATACTGAGATTTATCGTCCATGCTCGATACAGCGACGCGGTGTTTTGTTAAACGGAGTCATCTGGAATGTTACAATCATGTGAGTCTCTGCTAATAAGTGTATGTGTATTTAAGAACAAACAATCTAAATAAATATTTTTGGTCAAATTTAAATTAAACACAGATATATTATGATGACTAATTCAATTTAAGGCACAGCTCAGATATTGACCACAATGATAGAACCGCTAGTTACAGTGTGACAGTGACTACTGAGGAATTCTTATTTTGATAGACAGGGGTGGGCAGCAGTGTTGTTTTATACTGTTATTCAAATGCCCATGTCAAGCAGTGGACAATACGGTGACTCAGGACCTTTTTATCATATTTCAAACTACCTTTTTCCCGCAGTTTCGTCCGCGTGGAGGTCGGAAATTATCTACGGGAATGTACTACCGGGAACTCAAAGCATTTATTTCAAATAAACCAATTACAGGCACTTTTGAATTGTCAAGGGGTCGGTCAGTCAGAAAGATGAAGCTAATTGCCCATTCCAAAGCGTAGTAGCTACCTATGGAGAAGAACGGGCAAGAAATTCCAAGGACACTCTTTTAAATCAAAATATTATTACAAAAAAGTGGTTACATCATTCCTGTTGAAATTATACATGTGAGAACGATGTAGAAAGACGTGCACGTTAATAGCGTCCGTAATAAAAAGATAAAATAAATTCAGGAATTAAAATAAGCCGTGGCAGCTAAGAAATGACCAGTGCCTACTGACGGCGCCCGTTCACGAACATGACGTAGGTATGCATAAAAGTATCCCAGGTCATGGTTTACTTGTTTGCAAAATTTTATCGAAATCCATTCAGGTAACCGATAGACAGTTTATTTCGTATTTCTAATATTAAGTCTGGAAGTATGAAAATTGGTATTTTTTATGAAGACCAAAATAAACCAAATTTTAGTATAGTTTGCCCCTTATTACACATGACCTCGTACTGCAATTGTATGTTCAGTGTACGAACCAATGCACTCAAATATTGATTTCCTTATCTAATCATTGACACTGTGATGTGTATTGCATACTAAGATTTTAATATTCCTGATACGCTATCTTTCTAGATAAGGCATGCAGCAATGGGGAATTATGTTTGGTAAAATTGCCTTGTAATAAGAACTTATTAAAATAACCTTTATTGCTGCTAAGGGTACGAATCCCAAACGCTCAAACTCAGGACTACAGCTACATATTTTTAGACAAAGGCTGATTGAAGCGGTAGATTTTCGTGTACGTTACCCTCCTAGAGTGATATGAGTGAGAGTGAGTGTGTGAGTGAGTGTGTGTGAGTGAGTGTGTTTTTGTAGTCATTCGAATTTGGTCGGATAACCACCCGTTGTTTACATATTTTGTATTTTGTTTATATTTACTTAATGCAAAACATTCCAAGCTGAATATTTTCACTATATATTTTTGACTAAATGCACTAGTTTTTGGTTTACACCTACACATCTTGGGTTGAGCTGGTTTCTTGTATTTTGCCGTCAAAATTATGAAACCGTCGTTTTGACTTTTAGCAATATTATTCAATGACGCATGCATGTGCACTTTTGAAACTTTGTATGGTTATTATAAGCGTCAAGAAGGACCGAATACAGTTTTCAGCGAGCTTATACGTTTTCTCATTTAGGCGCTGCGATATTATTTGGGGTTTTCAAAAAACCGCGATTACTTGGAAATTATAAATATTTCCTTAAATCTCATTCTGTCACAAATACGCACAAATAAAGAGCTACTCGTGTATGTTTATTACACAGGCGCACATGCAATGGTTGTAGAGGTATACGATTCGGCGAAACGTTACTCCCGCAGGAAATGCAATATCTCGAAAACCCGAAGACGCACAATTAATTATATTGCACTTTTTTACACAAATATAAGCTCTCTGGCCATGCACAATATTTCTCTCTCCGATCATTCGTTTAGAATTTTCCTGCTGGAAAAAACGTTACTCTAGCAGGATTCGCTTTTTCCATTTTTTTTCCAAAACGACAAAGCGCACTTATTTTTTATGTGGTGCATATACACAGCAGATTATGCACTAATTATACGTTTAACTCCTATCACTCTAGGAACCACTTTCCTGCTAGGGTAACGTACACTAGATATTCTATCTGTAGTTTCGAGTGTTCTGCACCGTGCCTCAGAAAGCACGTTTAGCTGCTGACCCCGGCAGCGGCTGTCATTTGTAGATCTTTGACAGTCGTTACGTACCCACCAAAGATTAGAAGTCCGATAGTCAACCAGTCTTACCGAGGGGTATCGTATTGCCCATAAACTAGGTTGTGGTGGTCAGATAGGCAGTAATTGCTCCATGTATAATACTGGTATTTGGCTGCAAGCAAGACTGGAAGCCGACCCCAAAATAGTTAGCAAAGGCTAGGCAGATACGAATTTCGAGTAGTTTGCGTGGCAAAGCACTTCAATCGTTACGATTCTAAACCCAAGAGTATTTTGAAGTGGGTGTGGGCGGAAAATTAAGTATTTCCGGTGCACACGGCCACATATCAAGCGTGACATTTCCAGTTTTAGCTGACCTCGCATTGTATAGGCTTTTCTTACAATGAGAAGACAGCATACACTGGAAATGTATAGCTTGATATGTGGCCGTGTGTACACACGCACTTACAAACTTACTCTGCCGTTTGTCGATATTAAGTAAAGTGCTACAAGGATCACGCCTAAAATCCACAAAGGGCCAGGCAGAGGTGTGACCTATTATAGTACACCCACATTTCGCCAGTTATGTCTATGTCCCATGTAATAGGTGGCGACCTATTGCTACCAACCGTGCACAAATCCCGACTCCGGGCCGCTACTGAGAAATTCCTGATAGAAAAACCTAATAACACTTTGCTGGACCTGGGAATCAAACACAGGACATCGTGCTTAGTAGTAGCGCTGCGACCACAAAACCAACACGGTAGTGTTTTGTGAAATTGTATTGAAAAATAAAGATGGCAGTGTTAGTTCCGATTTTGGCTACGCGCCTTATACAGCTACAACTGCGTAGGGCTCGCTCTGCGGCCACGGACCTGTATTACAGGCCATCTGAGACAACGAAGTAATACAGCGGACATGCCACAAAACAGGAATGATTTTATTTTAAATATTTAATTTAATTGTACTCACCGTGATACCACCATTTCGTTTTCTTAGGATTTTTGTTGCAAGTCTTAACGTAAAATGAGTTATCTGGTGGCCGTTTCTGAAATGTAAAATAAAGCACCTTTATTTTAAGACTAATAAAGGTGACAACGCACAAGTGCGTTTTTCTGGGCGTAAGGTGCTCTAATGACCAGCTCGGGCTCTGAAATCTTGTTGGACAAAAATATTATTGTCATTCAGAAAGCATGTTAAGCCGTTGGTCACGGCTATCATTCGTAGATCTGTGACAGTCGTAATGGACAGTCACAACATGCGACACGACAGCCACCAAGGAGTATCATTTTGCCCAGTAACTGGTTTGTAGAGGTCAGACAGGCAGTCGCTTCATGTAAAATACTGGTATTCAGCTGTATCCGGTTAGACTGGAAGCCAACCCTAACATGGTTGGGAAAAGAATAGACAGATGATGAACATGCGTATCTTCGCCAGACACGACACGATTGACAGACAGAAGGACAGGGCTCCAAGTCTGCTATTTTTTTATAAATACGTCATTCCAACACGATCCCATTGTCATTTTGCTAAAAGTTCGTAATCTGCAAAATTCATAATGGTCGACATTGGTCGGTCAGTGGTCTCGTAATAGAATCGTGGTAGTGACATTGTCGTATTGCCATTATTATAAAACCCGTTAGTAGAAATTATTTTCGAAAAACTACTACTTTTCAATGAACATTTAGTCATTTTTTTTTCATTACCGCATAGGTCAGTCATTCATTTGTCATTATGTACGAGATTACCATTCTATGCTATTTCTTTCAATGGAGTGTCAGTGGTTGACCATTGGAAAGTCATAATGACGCCATTCTATTAGTAGATTACCAAACTTGTCAAAATCAATAATTATGAAATCATTAATAGATCATTCTGACACTATTGTAATAGCAGACTTGAGGCCCAGGCCTGGCTAGCAGTCGGTATGTTAATATACATAACTACTATGTACACAACACGTACCTTCTCCTTACAGCTACTGAGCATGGACACGATTGATAGGCAGACAGACTGCACGGACAAGGCTGGCGACCAGTCGTCTGTTAGTATGGACAGGCAGATGTGGCCGTTGGAGTATACGTGTGGATGTATCGGGATGTTGTTGCCTATGAACGTCACCTGGAAACAAAGTACAATCACATTAGCATTAACTTTCGAAACAACTGAAAATAGTTAGATAGTGATTTCGACTTTTCAGGATTATTGCCCGTAGAATTGCAAAATGCCTCGTAAACTACGAGTTTAATTTGTGTTTTCTACTTGTGTTTCCGCAAAAAGTAAAATCATGAATCAGTCAAAAGAACTCGTAGTATGAGCTCTTATAAATTAGAAAATCAAAGTCGAAAAGTGCTTACGAGGACGGGTCAATAAGTCCGCGACTTTTCGAATTTCCCGCCTCTAACTGAAAGGGCAACACTGCTCCTGTCAACAGGCAACTGTCAGTTGACTCCTGTCAAAATTTTAACAAGCTGCGTCATTTAGTTTGTGTTTGACAGGCATTGATAGCATACTACCGCGTGATTTTAGAAGAAAATGGAAAAGAGTGAATTTCGTGTGCTCAATTAAGCATTATTTTAGCGGATAAAAACCATCCCTCAAAAAAAGGCTAAGCTTGATAAATATTATGGGGACTCATCACCATCAATTTCAATTGTAAATAAGTGGATTACTGAATTCTTTTGTGGCCGTACAATCACGGAAGATGCCGAACGTTTTGGACGCCCAGTTGAGGTCGTTACACCCGAAACAATTGAAAAAATTCACAATATGGTGTCAGCCGATCGGAGATTAAAAGTGAGAGAGATTGTGCATCTCACTCAGTGGTTTCAACTTGAATTATCACTTGGGTATGAGAAAGCTTTCCGCAAGACGGGTGCCGCGTTTGCTCACAATCGACCACAAACGCAATCATGTGACAACTTTGTAGGAGTGTTTGGCGGTGTTCAACCGCAATATGGACGATTTTTTGCGCCGTTTCGTAACCGTGGACGAAACGTGAATTCACCACAACACACCAGGACCAAACAGCAGTCAAAACAGTGGGTTTCTCGGGGCGAATCGGCGCCAAAGCAAGCCAAGGTGGGTTTGTCAGCCAATAAAGTCATGGCGACCGTTTTTTGGGATGCACATTGACTACCATCAAAAGGGTAAAACAATCAATGGCGAATATTATGCCAACTTATTGGGTCGACTTAATGAGGATTTGAAAAACAACGACCGCATTTGGCCAAGAAAAAAATTATTTTCCACCAGGACAATGCAAAGGGCTATGAATTGCTATTTCTTGTTCCCAAACCTGAAGAAATGCCTCGGCGGAAAGAGATTTGACGCCCAACGATGAAATCATCTCGCAAACAAATACCTTTTATGATGACCTCGACCAATCTTATTTTATGGAAGGGATAAAAATTGGAGAAACGTTGGGCAAAGTTTTTAGAGCTCAAAGGAGACTACGTTGAAAAATAAAATTTATCCAAAAACCTGTTTCCCCGACGTATTGACCCGCCCTCGTAAAATACCCAGTAATTTTCCAAAGCCTTCCACGTCAAAGGCAAGGGTTGAACAAGACCGTTATTTAACGCATAATACAGTTTCACTACCGGCTCGAGAATCCAGAGCACAATTAATAAACGATTTAAACTCATTTAGCGCGAAGGATTAGCCGCCCACGTTCTAAAGATTCTGCTCCAGCCAGTTAATTTGGTCTTAACCGCTGAACAATGACCCATTTGATCCGGTAATCACTGTTCTAGACTATATTAGGTAAAGACGGGAAATGGGGTTTGAGTGCGAAGGTCTTGATTCTGTTTACTAAAATCTTTTAATTGTCTCATGCATGTGAATGATTGACTAAAATAAGAACGATTGATCACGATATCGCTTTTGTCTAAGATCTACGAGAGAGAGCCAACCTTTTTTGGGAACAACGTTGTGCTTTATATTTATCATTTAGTGAGTTTGCCCTTTGAATGGGCCTCGAATTTAAAATGTTGGGCGATTTGTCTAGCTGGCTAGCGGCTTCCAGATTTATTTGTATGTTAATAATGTTTCATCCGATAAACAGATCAGCATAAAGAAATGGAGGCGTTATAAGGAATCGAACAATGGATATTAGATTATCTTAAGGAACTTTTTAGTGACTCATAGGGTCAGAGCGTATCATATAGATAAGAATCAAATGCCATGGTAACAAATTGACTCAGCTGCTGTGAGGATATAGCGATAATCAGTTGATAAGGGAAACTCATTGCTGTTGCCCTTGCATTTCAGTATAATGTAGCGATTCATTTCAGAATACTTTGTACTTAATTTTATTCGAGACTAGCTTCTGCCCGCGACGCCGGCCGCGTATTAGTCAACTATACTATAAAACATGGCACTCGGCAATAGTGTAGCTTTCTGCCAGTAAAAGAATTTTCGAAATCGGATCCGAACTTCCAGAGATTACCTCCTAGTCCTCCTACATCTAAACATAAAAACTTTACCCCTTTATAATATTAGTATAGCTATAGACGAATTGCTGCGGTTGAAATAAATCCGGTGGCAATGAATGACGTTTTTTCGGCCAAAAAATTAAACATTTACTTGTCAAATCAAATATTCATGTTGCAAAGATTTTATCGGTTTTTTCGTAATAATAATGTGATGATTAGGTTACCATAATTATGATAAACGACTGCTGATTTTAATGTCCTCTAAAAATATACTGGCTTGACCGCTCAGTATGTAACTGAGTATATTATTATAAGAATGACGATGAGGACAGTCGCTTCCTACACGGACAGAGATGTTAATTTTAACAGCATACTACAGACTGATGCGAGGGAGAAAGTTTGGCGTAATCATTATGTCACTACAATTTGCATAAATATTGTATAATTTTAGAAGGTCTGTATTTTATGATGGTGTAGTGCTAGATTTCAATTGCGGCATTTAAGACAGGGGCATTTGGGCTGAGAAAAATATACAAAGACAAAAACATCCAAGTGAAGAAAATGTTTCGTATCGCATTTCTATTCATAAACAAGTTTTAGCTCTTAAAATAGTCGACACTGCAAAAGGCATAAGAATTAATAATCGACTCGTCTGAAAATAGTTGATAGCTTCGAACACTCGAGAAAGGCGCGGCGTAAGTTATTTTATTCACAATTAAACTAATTAAAGTGATGACGGCATTGACAGCACATGAAACAATGTAACGAAACTGATGAATCAAAGTTGATGTACATAAATAAATGATAAATGATTTTATTTCTGTAAGTAGGTTTGTACAAACACTTTTACACGTCAATCATATTTCAAAAACTAGATGAGGTCGTCGTTTCCAATCTGACTACTCTGAGAAGAAAGGCCGAAACAAACTCAGAGGTCACAGTCTCTTTTAAAGTCCAGACATAATCTTGGTCAGAAGAACATTACTTTCGCGATTCATACGTTTCGGAGGAGGTTTCTATAAAAACTAATTCATAGTTAATGTCAGAACTTTAAAATTTGACCCCTGATCGCCATTTCTTCTCAGGGGTAGTCAGATAGGAAATTTCGACTCCATCTAGCTTATTTTTATATGACGTGTAAAAGTGATTCCGATATTCTATTTAGCGCCATCGCATCGGTCAAACAAAACGCCAAGCCAAATAAGCATTTGTGTAGGGGGTAGGGCGACATGGTTTCCTATTGAACAAGTCATTTTGGGTTGACCAATGAAAATCATTTTTATACCGATCCATATCACCAGATCAAGTGTCAGATCAATGCCTAAACTTGCTGTTAACACAGAAATGTATTTATAGAGTTGTGTTGGTGTCATTCCTTATTTAATCAGATTAGTTCGCGTGATGCATCACTGTCTGACTCAGAACCTAACAATATGTCGCATATTATGGCTTCGAAGTGCTCATCGATAGATCCGTAGGTACTGATTAGACTACAGTTATAAATACAAATAGGTAACAGAAAATCAATACATACTCTGTAGCATACTAGTACATGTAGATACTTGGGGGTAAAGGTTTTATTTGAGCTAGTACTTGGGTTTGCGTAGAGAGGGTGATCAGTGGCGTCCTCTTGCTAACAAACTACAAAAAACTGGGAATGCAGTTATTATTGTCGTTTAACCTAGCCAAAATTCCCAGTCTAACCGGATGCAGCTCAATACTAGTAGATATTTTACATGCTGCCTATTTGACGTCCACAACCCAATTACTGGATAACACGATACCCCTCGGTAAGACTGGTTGCCAGACATTTGGGCTTCTAACTAGCCGTAACGACCGTCACCCATCCACGAACCGTTACCCTAGCCACAGTTGCTAAATGACACAAACAGGCCCAAAGAGTCTTCGTTAAAAAGATTAACCTGTCCAGGTTAACAAGTTTATTAATTATTTACACGTCAGACTGTGTTCCTTATGTAATACATAGCACAGATGATGATAACCAGCTGTGATGCTCAACAAGTATGCAAATTAAACCAATTAAATATTTACCTTTATTCTATTGAATGGGGTTTCGGAAAAGGCTAGAAAAGCACGCAATGCGGCAAGAAAATATCTAGGGGAAAAACGGCTAAGTACCAAAAATATTTGAAACGATAGTGAAACCACGGCACTACCGAGGCGGGCGGGATTGAGGGTATCCAAGATCTTAGTCAGAAGCGAGAAGAAAGCTTTGGGGCTCTTTTCGACATCCATAGTAACAATTCTTCAAATATTATACATACATAAACCCACGCCTTCTCGCCCATGGGGGTAGGCAGAAACTACAAAACGCCACCTGCTACGATTCTTACATAGGTACTCATAGGTCTAGTCATACCCACACGCGGCCGCCGGTTGCGAGTACTACGCACCTGGCGTTTCTGAAGAACATCACCAATAAGGTCAGTATGTTCTTCTTGGGCGTCCCTTCCCAACGTTTCCACATTGTCTAGTTATAAGTCTAAGTACGTTTTCTAGTATTCTAGTCAAGTCGTTTGTGCATTTCACCGTTCACCCATGACACGGATAGTTAATTTAATTACATCAATGAATAAACCATTTAATGAATACCGTTAACAGCTTAACTTACTTGAGTATATTTAAATAATGAATTGTACTATTTTTCGCAAAAATATCTGAATAATGAGTTGGAAAGGAATAAATAGCTTCAAAAGCGTGTTATCACTAAATTAAGAGTAATTCTAATGACTAATTATATTGTTTGCTGGGATAGTTTAATTGTAGCAGCAGGCTTTGATTTAAAACGATCACAATTATACGCTGCAATTGTTATAAAAGCAAATTTTTCAATTCGTTTTTTTTTATTAATTATATATACTATGATGAAAAAAAAAATACTACGGGCCAGTAGCGGCACATAACCACTTAAATCTTGGAACGGTTCACACATATCTGTTAACTTTTGTGTTATCTATTTACACAGGTATTCCATGTTATGAAGGTATGTAAGCCTGATATATATTTGCTCATCACTTAATTACATATAGAACTGAGCGAAGAGGCAGCAACTAAATATAAGTTGGTACTACTAACTTGTTATTCTAAATTCCTGATAAGTAACATTCTGGATCTTCTTTTTACGTGGAAATTTTCTCGACGATTTAATGCATGGTTGTCGTTTTTTACATTGAATTGAATCGAAATTTATTTATTTGCCACATTATAGGTACATACATAATAACACGGTAAAATAATTTTAGTCACACTATATTCGACTTATCAGTCGTGCAAATATTTCTATTACGTGCATAATAATATGAAATTACATCAATGTCATTAGTTAATTAATACACATCATAATCTTAATAAAATTTACAGTCTTGTTTCGTTAATATTAATTAATTAGGCACATTTCATTATAAAATATATTAAATTAGTTTTATCCCACAGTTATTATTTTATTGATTAGATTTATAATTAATGTCAATATCATTTAAATAAGTGTTCGTAAAATTTTATAAATAAACATCATGTCTGTTTAAAATTTAAATAGTCATCTATTGAATAAAAACATCTGTCACAAAGCCAATTGTTTAAAGTTCTAATAAATTCTAAGTTATTATTTTTTCTTGCCTTAAATTTTTATCGCAATGGTGTAGCAGTTTCTGTTAGGTACATAACTTTAATCTGCTTCGAGGTTACTACTAGAGGTTTTTGCACAATTTTTCTTTTAAATTGGGCTTTATCACCCTGCTCAAAAAGTGATAGGTGGATTCTTACGCATTTACACATTGCAAAAACGTATAGGGATGGGGGGAGTGTATGTAAACGTTTATCAGTGAAAATTGGTCGGGACGAATCAGTCCACTTGAGACTATAATGTTAACTGACTTTTGCAATAAATTTCATATTATTTGTGACCAGCAGTTTGGATTCCAAAAGAACAAATCGACATCGTTAGCTATTTTCTCCCTCATGCAAGACATACTTTCAAATAATAATTATATAACTACAGGCCCCTTTTTTGATCTAGCGAAAGCCTTCGATCTGGTGTCACATGACATATTGCTACAAAAATTGGAAGCTGTTGGTATTAGAGGACCGGCACATCAGTGGATGTCGTCTTTTTTTTTTTTTTTGAGGATGGGAAATCATCAAATGACTCCTCCCGCTCTGGGTGGAGCGGAAGGGACTGTCAGACTTTTACTGACTAAAACCCACCCGTGTTCCTTCTTTTCTTTGGCCCTTTATGTTCCGGGTCAGCGGTACCCCTTTTGGATGATCCCGCTTTCCCGGCAGGCTTGGGCCCTAGTGGGCCCCCTCTTCGATGCTGACATCTCTTTGAGGCGCGCGTGGAACACGTACGCGCCGTCCAGCACGGGCCTAGTCCTGATAGGACGGTGAGCTACCCGCCCGCAGGCCCGCGCCTACGGCGGCGACCTCTCACGCCCGGCCCTGGTTCAAGCCATGGTCCAGGGCGAGGGGGAGTGGGAGGCAGTCACCTCCTTCTGCGAAGTAGTCATGCTAGCGAAGGAGGTGGCGGGACGGGAGAGGGAGAGAGTCTCCCGTCCAAGCCGCCGCGGTGGACGCTCCGGGCGTCGGGAGCCGCGTGACGACTCCCGGCCACCGCCGCTGCCGATCGCCTCTACTAGGACACGGCGGTGCTCCGCCCATGCAGGGCAGGCCCCCACCGTATGCTCCACTGTGTCCTCGGGGCGATCATCGCAGTGGTGACACCCGGGCGTTTCCTCCCGCCTGATGATGTGCAGGAACCTCCCGAAACATCCGTGTCCGGTGAGGACCTGCGTCAGGCGGTAGGTGAGGACGCCGTGACGCCTCTCTAGCCACTCCTCAAAGAGGGGTCTTACCGCCGCTATCGTGGCGTGCCCTGCGCTGGGTTGCGACAGTCGCTCTTTCCATGCCGCCATGAGATCGCGCCGGAGGTCCGTCCGCTCCGCCGCGATTTGCCGCGGAAGCGGGGTTTCCCCCCGGCGTAGTGCCTCCGCGCGCCACTCATACAGGCGCGCGAGGACTATCGCCTCCAGATCCCACGGCGGCAGTCCAGCAAGGAGACTTGCCGCCTCGCCCGAGATCGTGCGGTAGCCCCGGATCAGCCTTACGGCTACCACCTTTTGGGGCGCGTTGAGATAGTGGGCGGCTCTCCGCCGCAGTGAACGCGCCCACACCGGCCCCATATGTAGCCATGGACCGCACGACCCCCGCGTAAAGCCTCCGGCAGGAGTGGATGTCGTCTTATTTAAGCAACAGAAAACAAATGTGTCATCATCAATGAAAAAACATTCATAATATCCTATTCATCGGAATATAAATATAATAAATATGGCGTTCCACAGGGAAGTGTTCTAGGCACAATATTATTCCTCATTTACATAAATGACATCATAAAAATAACTAACCATAAATGCGTATTATTTGCTGACGATATTTCTATTATAGTGACATCTAATAAAAAACTAAATATAATTTCAGAACATGAACTTGACATTAATAAGGCTAAGCGCGCACTACGATTTTAATCGTTGCGATTTTTAAATTGCGAAATAAAATCGCAAACGAAAATAATTTTTCAAGCGAATTCTCAAGCGATTTTTTAACGCAGTGCGCGGACTCCAGTATATTGGTATTGTTCACAGATTTGCGATTATTATCCGCAACGATTAAAATTCGTAGTGCGCGCTTAGCCTCATACAATTGACAAATTATTGCATTGGCTTGACATTAACCGTTTGATGATACATTTAGACAAATCCGTTTACAACCAATTTAATCGATCCAATAATTCCAAAATTGACATTAAACTCAATATAAATAAAATCAATGAAGTAACGCGTACCAGATTTATAGGTGTAATAATAGATAAAGACATTAACTGGAAAGAGCATTTATAGACAATGTTAGCACTAAAATTAATAAATTTGTTTATGCATTATAACAAGTAAAAAAATTAACAAATATAAAAACTGCTGTAATGTCATATCACGCGTACGTCGAATCGTTGTTACGTTATGGACTAATAATGACAAATAATGTGGGGTAACAGCACTGACTTTTGAAGAGCATTCATCGCTCAAAAAAGTGCATGAGAGCAATTTGTGGACTTAAGCCCGACGACTCATGTCGACCAATATTTAAAAAACTTGTTACGCGAGTGTAGTTTTTAAAGGGATTTATAGATAAAAATGTTGATGTTTAAAAAAAAAACGATTGTTGTTGCCTTAACTTGTATTTAAAATTTTGAATGCTATGTTTTATCGCAGCTAAACATGCTTGCGCCTCAATTTGTATATTTAACACCCTTGTATACCACGTTTTACGCAAATAAATATTCTATTCTATTCATAACCATTTGAGTGGGGATCCTATTGTGCGCTTTTATAATTTCTAACGTCACGATATTATAGTGGACGTACACGTCCATAAAATGTATGGATACGTACACGTTATAACGTTATTATGGACAGAAATTTATAAGCTTCTTCATATATCGCACCCCTAGATGAAGACTCCGGCAACTCAAAAAACCTCATTTTTCAGAAATGACGAAAAACTGTTTTTAGGGTATATAAGAAAGATATCAAAGATCTAATGAGAGATTCGTAAAGGTAACGTTTTCTGAAGCTGTTTAATTAGCTTATTTGTATTTTATCAGTTAAAAACGTGGAAAATAACGGGATTTTTGAGTTACTCTAGTTTTGCAGCGGGAGTAAGCAAATTTTTTGTGTACTAAGTCAAGTTACTTTACTTTATCTGAAATAAAATTGAGTTACGTTACTTTTCACCCCAAAAATAAGATAACTTTTTGTCGGGGGTTTTGAGTTACTTATGCTATGAACGGGTGATTGCAACGTGCTAATCTTAGGAACGCAAGCTTTAGTTTTTATAGATCTAAAATAGTTGAAATAAATAAAATGTGTCCTCAAATAGAAAGTTATTTATTTAAGTACTAAATGAATAACAAAGAAAACTAAATACAATAATTAGTGTTATAAAATATTAGGTAAGTCCTTTTTATAACAGTTATTACTTAAATACTAGACATTTTCATGAAATTGAGATCGTACACGTACAATAATGAATAATTATGCGTTTTTAAATAATCACAGCAATAATACCTTTACAAAATCTCCCATAAAAAAATATAAATTTGAGTATTCTTATCTCTTTACGCACTATCAGAACAATCTTAAAATAAGTACAGCCTCTGAACGGCATTATCGGCATTGTTATTTTCGTTGCGTTGAATCTCGCAATTAGGGCCAGTATCGTCATGTTCATTCGTTGAGTTACTACTGCTGCTGCTAGAGCTACTGCTCGAGCTACTACTCGAGCCTGATGAACTCGAACTGCTAGACGAAGACGAAATGGAGCGAGTTCGTGGCATTTGTGAAATAGGCGAGTTACGCAAGGGAGAGAAAATTATTTTTCTTTTGGGAATAGGGTCTAGATAGTGCGGATCTGCATCGGAATCGTCGAAATCGCTTTCATCGCCGCTATGAACTGGCGAGGTAGCATACTGACGTTTAGGAGCTCGTCGTCGTTCCTCAGCGTTTGTAGGCTCATTAAGACTCAAAGAAGATTCTAAAATGCTCGGTGATGGAGCTAACCTTCCTTCAGCTGGCAACTCAGGCTCGTTAATACTATTGAGCGTTACTATACCAGGAGATGTAATAGGTCTTGAATCATCTGTTGCTGCTGGTTGCTCAGGATCCTCTTTTTCTTCGTTAATCATTTGTACCATGAGTTTTCCTCGCCCTGTCATCATCCTAAAAATAAATAATATTCAAATTCAATAATGAATCAAGTAAAGTCAACCAACTCAAAAAACCCTCAAAAGCACGCACTGTGTTTAGTTACTGTATAACAAATAAAATAAAAAAATTGAACCTTTCATAAACAACCTATTTTCTCTTTAAAAATTACAAATTTCATTGAACAGGCAAAAATAAACAAAGTTAAAGTTAGATTCAACAAAACTACGGTAAATCGAAATTTACTTTTACTTTCATGTAAACCTGAGGAACTCGAAATATTTAAAAAAATATTGCAACATAAAATCATCAAAACCCCCGTAAATCAAAATTAACTATTACTTTTTACAATGAAATTTCAGCAAAACTCAATCAACTCAAAATAAATAAGAAACTTACTCAATAAATTTCGTGTAAACTCCAGCAACTCAAAATCTGCCACTATTCAAACGTGTGTCACTTACGCCAATCCGAAGACAACTAAAAATGGCGGACTAGTACTCGCGCCTGTCGGGGCAAGGTCATTTAAGTAAAGCAGCGTTTAGCGCCATCTTTTAACAATGGTTGAAGGTATCGTTACGCGAGTTATATTGATGCATAGGTCTTCGAGTCAGGAATTCGATAAGGCCACTAACTCAAAACTCGTACTTTTTGAGTTAGTGGGGTTTTTATCTAGGGGTGCGATATGTCCGTATATTTTACTTCCCTGTGTTATCGTGATGCTGTGATCGTCACGTGGACGTCCACAACAATATCGTCAACTTTAAAGGATCCGCTTACTCGATACAATGTGCGCATTAGAGATTACTGAATGTTGTTTTTTTTTTTCTGTTGCATACTCTGACAATTGATGATTATTATATACACAACGACTTGAATACTTACCTTTATTGTGAATGTGAGGACTATGTGGGTCATTGTTTCAGTTTCATGATCTGGCAGTTTAAGTAGTTTATGCGGCCTACCAAATGTCCTTTCTTTGGCAATACCAAAGAAAGGACATTTGGTAGGCCGCATTCGTTTCGTCGAATCGTTGAGCTCCTAAGTTCTGAGTTGAGCTCCACGGTTACTGACAAATGCGTGCACTGACTGCTGGTCCTCTTAATCTGCGTGGTTCTTTCCTCAGAAGACCATTTCAGACACCAAACAACATGGTTCTCAAAGATTATGTCCGAACTTTTATATACACATTGACATTGATGAATTTTATACATACAATGACATGAATATTTACTCTGTAAAGTATTATATTGTTTTAATTATTGTGAATGTGAAGATTATGTGGGTCATTACTTTTTTTGTTCTCTCAGTTAGTTTTTAATCACGATCTGGCAGCTTGAGTAATTTATGCGGCCTAGGTACCCAAATATCCTTTATTTGGTATTGTTCGTCGAATCGTTGTGCTTCTTAAGTCTGAGTTGAGCTGCACGATTACTGACAAATGCGTGCACTGACTGGACAGGTCCGCTCAATCTGTATGGTTTTTCCTTAAAAGGCCGTTTCAGACACCAATCTACATGGTCTTCACATGATCTGACCAAGCTTATGTCTGGACTTTAAAAGAGACTGTGACCTCTGAGTTTGTTTCGGCCTTTCTTATCAGAGTAGTCAGATAGGAAACGCCGACCTCATCTAGTTTTTAAAATATGATTGACGTGTACATGACATGATTGTGTTTGTACAAACCTACTTAGATATAAAATCATTTATCAGTCAGCTCATCACGGAAACCGAATTAATAATATTACAGGCTTCCATATCTTGATAGTACTTTTTTGACGGGGTCAAATGAGTTCATTGTAGTATTATTGTTTTAAAGGGATTGCAATAGTTGGCGTATACTAAATTGATAATGAACGTATAATGTGTTTATTGCATGATTTTTAACCAGCTTTTTAATCGTAAGCAATGTTTGGCCTCGAAGAATGTAAGTGAAAAAATCTTACTTATAATTAACGTAGATTATAAAGTTTAAATTGAATATATACCTACAATTCCAGTAAAAAATATAACAGGTTTTTCAAGAGAGCATTCTCAACTAGTTAGCTATCTACATTTAAAAAGTTCAAAAAAATCAAATGCGACCACGAGTTTGATCACCCTTCATAAAGTGGTCAAACAGTATCTAAGCATTTTTTTTTTTTTTGTAATAAGACGGCATTAGTTATGCTTGTGTAGAAATCATTGTTTGGTATTGTATTGTTGTATACAAAGTGGCGCGTACCTTATCACATTAAATTATACCACGTATTGTATTTTGCGAACGTTTAATCGACGGTAATGATATTGGCGATCCATTTTAGCTTATGGAATAGCCCGATTCAACCTATAAGGCGGCTCTGAAATGCGCACTTGTGCAGTTGTGTTGTTGTGTAGTTTGAGTCGGGCTGTAGGTGGCTTTTTCCAGAAACTTTTGCCTCTTTCCGGCGGCCAATTTGTCTCCACCCAGGCCATCACATCATGGTCAGTCACACTTTACTTTATTAATTAACAATAATTTTCCTATTAAGAAGGAATAATGTTTTTTTCTTCCTAGAATTTCCTATATTTATTTTAAATTAATTTGAATCTACAATGCAGCCGAAATTAAACTATAGCCAGCAATTAATGAATTTTTCACACAAATTATTTTTTTTTTGCGGTAATCAGCACTCGTCGAATTTATTTATTAGTATTTTATCTACTAAAACCGTACGCAAAATACGCGCTCGTGTGGTGTTACGGACTCCAGCCCGATAAACAATACCTATTAGGCTACCTATTTTACAAAGGGTAGGTACCATTAGCATAAAAATTAGCCCAAACGTAATCATATTCCACTTTTGTTGATATTTTAGACACTCATGTACACATCCATAAAACTTGTTACAGAATACAATAACACAAGTATTCTCTATAGACTCATACATGAGTCATATTAATATGGTCGTTGGGAGTGCTGCTAAGGCTCTCCTTGCGTGACCATCGCCATTGCGCGCTGTCGCATTCTTCATTATGTCAGCCCATTTATTATTGTTTTGGTCGAATTGTATGTTATAAACTAACACACTTTTCTCATAAAATCAAGCACCTACTGTCTGTTCCGATATGTCTGATTAAAGTGTAAACAATCCCTGTTCAGGTTCTAATACAGAAGTACTAAAAAGATTTCAACCTTACATCTCACCACTTTTTCCAATAATTATTGTTTGAATAATATTTTTGAATTGAGAAATGAAAAAAATCTTGCACGCGATTTAAAATTAGAATTTCAGGTTTCGGAAAGCACTCAATTTATAAGTAGCACTACAAATTGTCATCCACAGTTATGTTTTCAGATACTTTTGGGAACATACACTTACATATAAAGAACACCCCATGCCAAGATGCTAGTCAGCAAAATGGTGGCATGTTGACTGTCTAGGGTGCACAGGAGGTACAGTTACGTATCTATCTCCACTCATTGAAGTTATTTTAACACTACCAAGTGTCCATCACAATTAAGTAGGTCACTAATAAATAAAACAACTCATGCACTTACTTCAGGAGAGTCGAACGGGTACTTGTTTGTGAATTTAAACTGCAATACAAATTTTTCGCCTTCGTATAGTGTGCCGGGAACGCCTTCCATGTGTACAGTCCACCTGACAAAGAGAAACAAAATATTTTAATAGAGTGACAATTAATTGAACTACCCCGTTGGACATCGTGGTCACAAGCGCGACTACTGAGCGTGGGGTCCTGGCTTCGATTCCCTGGTCGGGCGTGTTATTGGATAGTTTTATTAGGAATTCTCAGTAGTTGCCCAGAGTTAGGAAGTTGATGGTGAGACCCCCGTGCGATACTGGCCTCGCAAGGCACGTGGCGCCATTGGTCCTGCGCCTGATCTCAACCCGGTCGTGTCGGGTTGCCGCTCCAACAACGAACAGAGAGTGAACCTGTGTTTGCGCGCACAGATCTTGTGCACTTATTTATCTCGTACATATCTGGCTAAACTCCATTGAGATTGGCCACCGTGACCAAAATTGGTAGGGAGGATTATTATTCATTGATTCTAGGGTAAAATGTATGTTGGATCTGCATACATTTTACCCTAGAATCAATTGATAAAACAGTATTTGTTATAGCCATTCCCATGTTACACCAGTTTTGATGATTCTATTCTAGAAAACTACAAAAGAAGCATGATATTATGCAAATATATAATAATTATTTGTAGTATCATATGTTTAAATCCCATTTACTAGGGGTACTTTTACCCCAAGTACCCATGCACCTCCATCTTGCCTTCTCAAGGAGGATAGATCATGATAGAGCAAAAGACGCCTGAGCTGCGGCATTGAAGAATTATAGACTGTTAAAATTTAAAGGGTTTAATTTGCTTATCACTGTTGACCAGCCAGAAGCCATAATCTGCACCAAATAAAGATATACTTAATTTTTTTTAACATTGTGCTGTAATTCAATTTAGTAATGGCCCATGGCCAGCAGTGGACTAGATTAGACAACAGAGTGTGAAAGAATAGCTGTAGAGAATACATGAGAATGGTGCCTCTTTATTCTTCTGCTCAACCTGTCAATGTCACTCCTGAACTTAGCTGTTAGAGTGCACGCAAGATAAGTGTGCGCGCGTTTGACCTTCAAGGCCTGCCAGTAATTTTAATCACTTTGGGCATAATGATGGTGATTATTTATTTTGGAAAACACGGAACACAGCACACTCTCTTGACACCTGATATAAATGTCGAGTTGGCGCCAAACAATTATTTCCGATTTCGGTTGCGACTTATTTTGCGCGTAATCTAGTGAGTCCTATAAAATTTTGTTCAAAGTTTTGAATCAAATCATTTATTTCTTTGCATAGACTAGTAATTGGTACAAAATATTTTGTTTTTTTTTGTATTAGAACTTTGCACCCAAGACTTGACTGGTGATCACAAATTAATTTAAAATATTAGATTGTATGCAACACATGGCCAGTGACAACAGACATGAGCATGAATAAATAACATCACATGACATAAACTTTGCAAACTAGCACAAGTGAAGAACCTTGTTTTGGTACAAAATTTGTTGCATCATACAAATTATATAAGTATGTATGTATGTAACTACTGTATTATCCAACTCAAAATTTATAAATTACTTACATTTATTTTTCTGTCTTTTTTTTCTGGTGGAAGAATATTATAACTTTTTGCTACCTAATAAAAAGACTAGAAAGAAACATTTTACTATGTATCTTTTATTTACTTTTTCTAAAAATTATTCACTGAAGTACAAAATGTACTATGAAACTTCTGAATAAACATTGATTGAATAACTAATATGTACTTAGTTATAACTATTTATATCAATGTTTACATCACTGTTGTTTTGGCATCAACATAATTCTCTATCCAGTAAAGACAAAGGCTACTTCAAAACACCAAAATGTACCATGCTATAATTACAAATAGATTATCAGCTAAAAAGTAACTTGATGCATAAATAAATCGATCGGTGTTTACCTACCTATTATTTCATACACGAAATGGTTCTTTAGAAAAAAACATTTTTTTTCGAACTTTGTAGTTGTTTACTTACAGTGTTAGATTTTGGCTGGCCTGATCTCCGTCTACGGTGACTCCTGGTGGCGGTTCCTTCATCAGGGACATGAGTTCTTTCTGTAATCTCCGCTAAAACAGACATCGTACCATATTTTACCCGACAAATCGATAAGTTATTTCTTTTTTGAACACAATTTCTGCACCTGGGCGCAGGGAAGACTTATTTTTCTACAACTTTGAAAGGTAAAGCTTATTTTTCTTCAATAGAATAGAATTCAGACAAAAAATCTAATAGCAAAACTGTCACAATACGGTACCCAATAAAATTACGAATCCATAGCTATTTATGTAACTGATTTGATATTATTATAGGAAATACATCATACACGTAAAGCATTAACGATTAATGTGTTTTGTAAAACGTAATATTTTAATTATTTTTTACTTACCTCAGACGGGGACATAGCCGCCATTGTAATCCAATTAGACGTTTGATGTTACTAGTACAAAAATTTGCTTCTCATGTTCAGTTCATATTTTCCTACAAGAGATCGAATCTACTACTCTCCTTTTATAATTCACTTGGAATGCATAGTCTTAATAAAAGGAATACGCTGCATTTTCTTTTCTTTATTTAATACAAGAGGAATTCAATGCTGAACATACTGCCGTCTAGAAATAATTTACAACTTTGCTTTTATTGCAACACAATGAAATAAACGTCAAAATTTTAGTTCGGATACGCTCTTAGAGTAACCAATGGCAGAAAAATCGACTAATAATCAACGAAGATAAATTATCGATAACTGGTCACCGTTTTGTTTGTTTGGCACAAACTAAAAATTAGTCATTTACAGTCTTTTTTAAAGAGCCTAGTTAGGCCAAACGTTTTTTCTTAATATTTTTCTTGGTTTCTTTTTCAATTATGGACTTCCCTCGACAGCCTTAAGTCTCCATCATCAGACCCTCGATGACAGTCATATCTCAGTTAATAGTTCTCATCAAGATGAATGAAATAAACCCAAACACGGTGTTATTGCTGTAAACTGTCGAGTAGTGGTCTCGATTGTCTTTTTCGACTCCATTATCGGATGAACTCGTCTCTATTATGTATGTTTTATTTTTATTTTTATTTTATTTTATTTGTTAGGAATAACAAACAGCAGTATATTACACAGTAGGCATACAATATAAAACTTGCAATAAAAGTAACAAATACACTACTCAAGACGTTATCCACAGATTACAATACAGAATAGCTAGCTGTTAGCAGATCAAGTTAAAAAAACACTTTAAAAAAAAACACTTATTAACTATATACTAGGGCTATCTCTTAAAATAGTTGTAATCTCACTCTTAAATACAGCTTTGCTGAGAAACATAATATCAGTAGAGCCAAACTGTTTATTATAGGTGTCAACCAAGCGATGTAACGGTGAGCGAGTGCCTGAGTTCGTTCGACAGAACGAAGTAGCAAATAGGCGTCTCGAACGAACCTGTATGTTGTAGTGTCATCAGAACAACAGATTCGGTTCACAACTAAAAATTCAGGAAGTGAAAATCAGACAACCCAATTTTTTTACCCGTATAAGTGCAGTGGTGGACTAGGCCTGTCGGAGGCCCGGGGCTGCAAAACTAAATGAACCCTCCCTGCCCTCTCAGTAGGATACAAAAAGTTTAAGAAGTAGAAGATTTATGTTTCGTAAGCAAGGTTGAATTTTTTTGCCCACTGTTTCGAAAAGGTTAGGTTTTCTTTTGACTATTCATACATAAATAGGAGTTACTTAGTCGACCTAAGGTGAAGAGTCTGATAAAAAGAAAATGTGACTGCCCCTAGAACAGGGGTTCGAGGCGGACTGCCTTTACCCCCCATCTGCCCGTAGTCAACGAGTGCATAGGAGTAAATATTTTTAAATTTTAAACAAAAAAATCGTCTCGGAGACTTTGTAAATAGTCCTCCATTTTTTAGGCGGTTTTCGTGTTCCTTTTTTAATTTACACTCTGGTACGTAAATTACTCTTTGCTCTTCCAATAAACGTCAAATACATTTTGTTATCTGTGTCTGTGCTAAGGTGAAATAGTTTGTTGTTGTGAAATGGAAATTAAATTGAAACTTAATTTAATTTTGCTATTGCGATAAACAAAGTTTATTTTCTTTCTATTTTCTTCGTTGATCGAATCAATATATTGCAACTGACAAAATCTCGAAATGTGATTGTATTCACTTTAGTATTGTTATTCAACTTTTTGCGAAATTTTGGTTGAGTTTATGCGGCCACTATGGTTTCTCACGGTAAAAAATCTTCAGCAGAGTGGATTATTGACCAGCTTAATGTGGAGAATGCCAAATTAGTAGCGTTTGTGTTGGTCATAGGTTTCATTGGCTACCATGGAGTCTTACATCTGAGATATGGTAAATATTAACCTTATGCCTATGAATTTTTACAATATCGTTATATTTTGTGTTATTCCATGCATCCAGGCAGTACCCATATTTAAGTCAGAGAATATATAGATTCATGTTTCATGCTGCTAGCAAGGGTAGACGGCACCAACAATTTTTATTTGATTTTTATTTCTTGCACCCAGCATTTCAAGATTCCAATCATAGTGTGTATAACAGAATTTAACTCTTGTCTCCTCAGGGTCAGACTCATGCACGTGGCTCCTCACATCTGGTCGGTATAAAGGTGACCACGAGTGGCAGCCATATGGCTGTATGTTACACAGATATTCAAAAACGTAAGTTCTTAATGAATGAATCATTGAGCTCCTTAAGTTCTGACTGGAGCTGCATGATTGCTGACAAATGCATGCACTGACTGGACAGGTCCACTCAATCTGTGTGGTTCTTTCCTCAAAAGACCATTTCAGACAACAATCTACATTGTCTTCTGACCAAGATTATGTCTGGACTTTAAAAGAGACTGTGACCTCTTAGTTTGTTTTGGCCTTTCTTCTCAGAGTGTCAGATAGGAAACGCCTACCTCATCTAGTTTTAAAAATAAGATTGACTATTGTATATAATCCAGTTCCTCTAACTGAACAGACAGCAGTGCTGCTGGGGAGTTTGTTGCGCCACTTCTTCGCAGCTAAAGCACTAGGAGGTGGTGAAAGGCTGGTGTTTTGGGGGCCGTCTTATGTAATTTTGACTTTCAAAAAGTGCTGTATTTCAGCCTAGATTGAATAAATTACTTTCGATTTTGATTTTGAACCACATGAAAGAAAACAAGTATTTCAGTACCACAATATAATGTGAATAAATCAATCATATTTCGTGACTACTCCTAAAAGTGCTCTAAAAATATCTTACTACTGAAATAAATTTTGGTTCACATTTTGTACAAGATTACTATTGCCTTGACTCTTAATTGCTCAGAATGGACTCAAACTCAAATATGTATAGCATTCATTCAACCTTTTGTAACAACAAAAACAATATTACAAAAGAATTCAGTTATTTCAGTGCCCTTCATTAATTCCTTAAGGGCACAGCAATTATTCTACACAATAGATACAATTTTAAAAATGTCATATTCCCGTTTTGTGTTAAATAAACAGAATCAGATAATAAACAATGTATTTGGGTATTGTTGTGATAATCTAATCAGTCCTGCCATGAATCATAGTACAGGTGTTGGCTGGATCATTCGTAATATTTTATGAATCAATCCTATCTAGCATTTTGCCTACTTTTCTAATTATCTAAGATGGACAGATAAGGGTATGGACAATATGGGTCACAATTTAATCATAAAACTATTACACCACATGGCTCACTTGGGAACCATTTTAAATCTAAATTGACTGGTTTTGTGCCTTTAGTAATTTCAAGTAATACTTGGACACTAATACAACCAGGCTCTAAATAATTGTCCAAAGAGACTAGCTAATGAAGTAAGTGGCCAAATGCATGCAGCATACAAGTGTGTGACTTCTGCAGTGGTCTTAATTCTTAACTACATTTAATTAGTGGCCCTGGGGTCAGATAATTAAGACTGTTAGGAAGAAGGATTAGACAAACGATTTTATTATCGAGTTGTTTGCTTATGGATCTTGTGAGGTCAATTTGTAATTGAGGTTATTTGAGGCGTCTGCGTTCTTATATATTAATCCTATTATTTTACTGCCGGGCCGGGCAGACCTCCACCGTATGGGCGGGGTGCCCTGCAAACCGCAACGCAAAAATCCTCCTATCACTTTCGTACATCTTGTATGAACCATCGCAAACTAGTGGCGGGCGGCACCTGGCTTTTTTATATTGAGTTACAGCCCGATGAGAGGCCTCTGTATCCAGCAGTGGGTGATTCCGGGCTGGAATAATAATGATGCAGCCCGATGCGGCTGTAGTACCTACGCGCTTGCCTTAAGAAAACAGTACAATTAATTTGTAACAAGTACATATAGATTTTCTTTAAAATATTTCGTATTTTTTAGTGACGCGAGACGATGTCTCCGGTACCTTGCCTTCTGGGGCAAGTACAACAGTTTCGCCTTCATAGGCGACTCCAGGCTTGAACAGTTGTATGAATATTTTATAGGTAAGTGCATAAAAAAAAATAAAAAAAAAATTTAGGGCTGACTAGATGCTCTACCGCGCCGCTTCTGCGAGGGCAGACGTTGGACAATTTGTCCGCGAAGATGGAACGTATGGAAATCGATGGCTATGACACACACGCAGGACAAAGTCTCGGAAAAATGGTCCATCGTCAGCTCAGCACCTTAATTTCGGCAGCTAAATCATCACGGCATCCCACGACACGGGTTTTAATTTTAAGGCTCACACAGTAATGTTGTGTCTAGTTAGTTAGTCAGATAGTGTGTGTGAAGTTAAAATTCTCAATGAACAAGCATGGTCATCACTCATCACTCCGTCAGTGCTCGCAAATTCTCTGCAAGAGGCCTTTGCTTGGCAATGGAACAATAATGCATAATCACCCTGTAACGTTTCCACTGCTGGGACACAGGCCTCCTCTCGGTGAGAGGGAGTGCCACCACTCGGGCCCTGTGCGGGTTGGTTGTCACATGTCTTCGATATATTTTTCTGGTTCTTAGACATGCCGGTTTCCTCACGATGTTTTCCTTTACTGTTCTGAGAGCAATGGTGATGAAATAATGTACACAATGAAATGCGCCTGTCTGGGTTCGAACCTAAGACCTACAACTCGTAAGTCGCGGTCGTTATCACTGGGCCACCACTGCTACCAATGGAACAGTAATAGATTGAAATAATGGGGACGGCGTGAGGTCCTGGTTGGGTTCAATCCCCGGATCCCCATCCGGGGATTGAACCCAGTGTTATTGGGATTCCATTTAGGAATTTCACAGTAGTACCATAATAGTTTACGAGCGTCGTGCCGTCTCAGTCACTAATGCCTATGTGACAGACTCTTTCCAAAGCTGGAGCCATATGACGCCCCGGTACTGTGCAGTCACGAGCATAAATACCTTACACTTACGATTCAAAAGTGATGTTCTCGTGAAATACGATTGCAACTTTGGAGAAAAAACCTATTTCATAATTATTAGTATTGCTTCGAAATTTCGAAAATACTTTGTTCGTAAAATTTATATCAATACTATAGGAGTAAATCGCTTTTAAATCTGGCGTAAGTGTAAAGTATTAATGCTTGTGAGTGTACTTCCTTACTCAATGTCTAAAAGTCACCACCGTTCACTCCCCAGGTGTGGTGCGAACTCGCCTCGACATGGACACATCCTATTCCACAGTGGACCATCACATGCCCAACTATACGTATGTGGACAACAAGCTACGGCTGTCCGTCACGTTTATATACAGTGATGACGTGTCCAAGACTATGGTTGATCAGTTTAGGACGTGGTGAGTGAGAAACTAACAATTTTTGGAACGAAGTGCCTAAAGGGGCTGACAACAGCTAAAGCGCGGTCACTGTCGGACTGCATAGAAAAGAAGGAGAAGCGTGATGACACAAAGCTGGTAATTTATTGCAAAATATGAAGCAATCCTCTCTTTACAAAAAATATATTGATTGGACTAAAAAAAATAAACACTATCACGTTAATATGTTGCTTAAAGACAATCGGAAAAAAAAACAGAATGATTGCAAGTATATTACTATGGTTTTTAATCGTTAAAAAAAATTTTTAGAGGTATCTTCGTGACTTTTTTCTAACGTACCAAATTAGTTGTATTATGTTTTCAACACACTATCTAACTAGCATTTATATCCTGAAGAATATCATATATTTTTCTAATTTTGTTTACCGCAGTGGATCATATACTTTTAGGCATTATAAAATTTGCGTTTAGGTCATGTAGTCCCCTTAACGCGGCTTGCGTGCGAGTATCGCGTGAGGAATTTCGTTCATGGGGGCCTACTCTAAGTTCGTCGGCGAAGATACGGGCCCACCCGAAAATAGTTCGATACATAAAAGTAAACATTACTCCCGATTAATTAACATTTTCGGACGGCCAAAAACACATCGGGGGTAAGGACAATATTATCAAATCAATTGGTCATTCATTTTTAGTTCGGGCCCTGGACTAATCTTATGGCCGTAAGTGATCCGGTGTTGGAAATATCCGTAATTTCGGCCGAAACTACGGACTTCGTGCTTAGGTTGTAGGCCCCCTGACGGGAGTCCCCCGACTGCACAGGTTTTATTTTTAATGAAATCTTATTTTAAAATCTAATAGAATTCTATATTAGGCTGAAAATCTGTTTTGTTTGAACACCCACTCTAAATTATTAATAAGAAAACAAATTGTCTTCAATACTTACTTAGTCCTAAAGAAATACGATAATAATAAAATATTTCTGCGTTATAATCTTTATCACCCGAAACTTAAAGTTCAAATTCCAACAGGCAGCGATCGGATCAGCCTCCCTCAGTAATCGTAGCGTCTACCGGTCTACAACTACTCAAAACTCGAAACACAACAGACTTAGTTCTCGAAGAATACAAAAGGAACCTTACGCACTTGGTACAAGCCATAGATTCGCTTGCAGCGAGGAACACACAAGTACTGTGGAAGCTTATCGAATCGGTCGATGCTACCAAGTTGAAGAATGAAAATAAAAGGATTAGTAATAGTGATATTGATTCTTATAATAAAGCTGCTATTGAGGTAAGCATCTTTGAATGTATTTTTTCGAGTTTTTGCCCATATAATAATATTGCATTATGTATAAGACAGAAATAGCACAATTATTAATCCGTAAATTTTGCACAATAAGTATTTTTGGATATTGAAATAATTTCCCGTCGATACTGACGGGAAATTATTTTGCAGAAAAAGGTCAGAATTTTCAGATTACTTTTCTTTAAAATACCGACCTACTTTTCCCTAGTTCTTTTTCAAGAAAAAATATTAAAAAGTTTTAACCCTAACGAAATACCCTGCACACCGATTGTGTGTGTAACACACTCAATCACAATCCGAAGAATTATGACGGAAATATATAATCCATTGCTTCATACGTTTAAAAATTTGTCTGCTTTACAACGTAAATAACGCAATGAATGTTGTTGAACTGTCAAAATGAAAGCCATTTCTACTGTGTGTTACACAACAAGCCTGTTGTTTTAGATCGACAAACGTTAATGTTGTTTGTTCTTTCGTGTCTTACAATCTTTCCTCATTTACAGATCTTAACCCACAGTGCAGTTAAAATCTGGAACTCAGCCCGCTTAGTTGCGGAAGACGGCGACGTGTCGCTGAGCCCGACCGCGTTGCGCCACGCCGCGCAACTGTTGCTCAACATGTTCTGCAACGACCACATGAACTTCAACGACGGCTCGTGTTGTGCGCAACCTGAACCTTATACACAGCTGCAGATATTGACTTTTGCACTGTTTTTGTTATGGTGAGATTTTATGCTATTTGATTTTTTACATCATTTATGTACAGGCGACTTCGTAATTGCTTTACCACCTTAAGCTTGAATTCATTTCTAATTAATAAATGTTATTATAATGCCATAGAGTACCTCATTTGGTACTCTAAACATAATTTAATTTAATGTAATTATTAAATGTATAATAGTATAATAACATACAAAGTGGCGCGTACCTTATCACATTAAGTTATGCCACGTATACTACATGGTATACTTAGACGATATACAAAATTTGAATGAAATCCATTCACAAAAAAAATCTGCTGTTCCATACATTTTGTCGAGCTACGTGTAACAAAATGTATGGAACAGCAAAGCGATTGTTAATCGCCTAAGTCCTGGCCGAAACCAGAATTGATTGGCGTGCAGCACGAGACGTTCGTTTAGCTGTGTATCAAGCAGACCATCAAGCACCTTAGCGATTGTGGTCGCTAGAGAAATAGGTCTATAGCTAGTGTAGTTAGGTTGTAGTGTAGTTGTTGCAATACCTACGCCGTCAAAATGTATGGAACAGATTTTTTTTAAATTGAGAACCTACGAACCATTTCCACGCCCCCTGCGTTGAAATTTTTTCAGAAGGTTCCGAACCATGTACTGAATCCATGGTAAGAGTTTGTGCGTCATGTCCATGCCACCCTAAATTATGTCATGATTGACTGCTTAGCTCCTTAAAAGTATTGCGGGATAGTAATAATTTGAAATGTTAAATCTGTAACTATCTGCAATATTCGTTCGCTATTCAGCCCAGTGCAGCCGTGAAGAAATGCAATAATTCGACCGTTGTCATAAACTGGTATATTGTGTTCTCTCTCATCTCAGTCTCTATCATCTTAGTCTCATGGAAAGAAAGAAAGGTATTTTATTTCGGACACGCACAGGAAATACAAATAATAAAAAAAAGAAAATTAAATCTAACAAAATTATGAAAACAATAAAATAAGAACATTCATGCTTTTATGCTTATCTAAGATTATAACTAGCAAAATAGTGAAAACAACAAAATAAAGACCTGTGCAAGGCCAAAAAGGCTCCTATCTCAGCATGATGCTGCGATATTTGAAAAACAAATAAATACCGCATTTCTGAAGCCCAATTCCCGTAATTAAAAACGTTCAAAATCAAGTCGCAATCTCATCTCAGCGACAATCAAATGTCAAAAATGTAGGTAAACGCTATACAGTTTTTGACAGATTGAGACTGATATTATAATGCGAACGTTCATAAAAATACGGGCATTGCCCCTCTGGTATTCTGATAGGGCCAGCTGTGATGATATATGGTTCTTGCTGACTGTAATTTTTTTCAAAATCTGTGAATGCAGATCAAAATGTTTCAAAAACTTAAGAAAAGTCTCCTAAGACCGTTTTCTTGTAGGGACAACGATTACGGTACCTACCCCATCTCAAAAATCCACCTTGTATATGTCGTGATTGACTGCTAAGCTCCATACAGATATATTATTATTATCATTTATTTGTTCGGATTACAAATGAGGTCCATTGTGTTAGTAACAATCTTACTTAGCCTATGTTAGTAATTAATAACTAAAACAGATATTGTTCGATCGGCTAATGCCCAAGCGGATTATCTGCACGGGCGGCTACCAGGTGCAGAATGATGTTGCGACTGTCACGCAACCTGCGAAGTAACGAGGCAGATTTCTTGCGCCATACAGCGTCAAAGCTGTCAGTGCGCGCGTTGGCAAACATCACCGACGCACTGCAGAAGCGTGGCAGTTGCAACAGCACCCTGAACGCATTGTTATATTGGATACGCAGAGCATTGCAAGCCCCTTGGGTATATCTGAACCACAGGGCCCCCAAGTAATTGGGACTCGAGGTGGCCCTGCACAAGTCCGAGGCCATGTGTTTTCATGCTCCTCGAAACGCGCCACCGTCGGGTTCCCAAATAACGGTAGGAGGGGTTCACATCAGCGTCGAGTCGACGATGAAGTACCTGGGACTCGTCCTCGACAGCCGGTGGAACTTCGTGGAGCATTTCCGACGTTTGGCTCCCAGACTGGAAAGGGCCGGGGCTGCCTTGAAGCGGCTCCTGCCCAATCTAGGGGACCAAACGCCTCCTGCCGGAGGCTCTACGCGGGGTTCGTGCGGTCCATGGCCCTTTACGGGGCACCGGTGTGGGCGCGTTCCTTGAGGCGGCGGCCAGCCCGCTGGTTGAACGCGCCCCAAAGGGTCATGGCCACCCGGCTGGCCCGGGGATACCGTACGATCTCCGGTGAGGCGGCGAGCCTCCTTGCCGGATTACCGCCATGGGATTTGGAGGCAAAAATCCTCGCGCACATTTGGGAGTGGCGCGAGGAGGCGAAACGCCGCCGGGGCGTAGCTCCGCTGCCGCGAGAAATCACGGTACAGCGGACAGAGCTCCGGCGGAATCTCAGGGCGGCATGGAGAGTGCGATTGTCGCAACCCAGCGCTGGGCACGCCACAATTGCGGCGATAAGTCCCCTCTTTGAGGAGTGGCTAGAGAGGCGCCACGGCGTCCTCACCTTCCGCCTGACGCAGGTCCTCACCGGACACAGTTGTTTCGGGAGGTTCCTGTTCCGGATAAGGCGAGAGGAAACGCCCGGGTGTCAGCATTGTGTGGATCGCCTGGAGGACACGGTGGAGGTCTGCCCGGCTTGGGCGGAGCACCGCCGTGTCCTCGTGGAGGCGATTGGCGGTGGCGATCTCTCGCGTCCGGCCCTGGTCCAGGCCATGGTACGGAGCGAGAGGGCTTGGGAAGCCGTCACCTCCTTCTGCGAAGCAGTAATGTTCGCGAAGAAGGAGGCGGAACGCGTGAGGGAGAGGCAAAATTCGCGCCCTCACGCCGCTAGCCGCCGCAGGAGACGCCCTGGGCGTCGGGAATCGCAGGCCGATTCCCGGCCACCGTAGGCGTGGGCTTGCGAACGGGAGCAATGGGTAGCTCGCCGTTCGATAAGGACCTGGCCCGGGTCGACGGCGCGATGTGTTCCACGCGCGCCTCAAAGAGATGTCAGCACCAATGACGGGGTCCGCTAGGGCCGATGCCTGCTAGGGTTGCGGGAAAGTCCGAGAGGGATACCGTGGCCCCTGGCACAGGCAACTGAAGGAACACGGGTGGGTTTAAAAAAAATCTGTTTAATTAACTTTTTAGAATTATGTGAAAACTGTGTAAAAGGTAAGAAATCGTTGCGTTTACAGTTCTATTTATATGCAAATAATACATTGGAAACTTGCAGGGCGTTATTTTCATTGTAAAATAATTGTAAGCATTACGGTTACTTATTTTTTAAACACTTTCACGTAATTCTGAAAAGTTAATTAAACAGATTTTTAAAATATAGCTCCGATTAAATGATAAAAATTGAAAACCACGAAATATGACACTAAATTGCGACGTTGCCACTCATAAGGTATAAACGCTCTTAAGGAATATATAAGACAGATTATATAACAAAAATATTAGGTTATTTCAAAAAAGTGTGGTACAGTCTGTTACAATAAATATTAGTTTACAGTTTAGGGATAAATCGTAATTAGAGTAACAATTGACTTAATTGAATCTGGCTTCCTAGCTAGGTGACATGGTAACCTGTATTAAGGTTCGCCAGCCCAGGTTCCCACAGAAGGAGTACAAAAAAATAATATAAAAATTAACTACAGGCTGCTTATGAGTTTATGGTGCAAAAATTGCAAAACGTAATTATGTTAATTTAAACAAAGTGTGTGAAGTGTTAGTATGTGTGTGCAATTTGTGAAGTAGGTGTGGCGTGTGTATGTTCTGTGATGTATCTGTTGTGTGTCAGTCTTTTGTGAAGTAGGTGTGGCGTGTGTGTGTAAACGGAAGTAAAAGAGATTATGTTAAGATACGGAGTGTTAGAATAATCACTATGATTGTGAAGTAAGCAGATATTCAGTGTCGTCGTAGTTTAAACTGGTTAGAAAGCGTGTTATTTATTTATATATTCTTTAATGTACACCACAAAAAACATAACAACAAAAATAAAATTGAACACTACTTAATATACAATGGGCGGCCTTATCGCTTTCTGCGATCTCTTCCAGGCACCCTTGGTTATCTGTCTTTTACACATTTCATAAGAGTATTTATATACAGGGATACTTTTGTAGTAAAAGAAAATAGGTTTAAAATGCGTGAACCTCTATGAGGTAAAGGCCGGACGATATAAAAAGGGCGCCGTTCGCCGGCAAATCGTCAGTTCGACCACAGCCGTTGAAGAGGCAACAACTAGAAAGAACACAAGCCGAAATCTGCGGACAAGAAAAAAGAACTCCGAGGTCCTTTTGGGTTGTACCCCGCTACACATATACGCATTCAGGGCTGCGTGATGACGTGTGTCGCCAGCAGAGTCACTCGACTCAGGTAGTAGGGAACATACGTCAAAAACGTTGGGAGATTGTCCCAGGACGACTGCGGGTACTAGACGTGCCCTTGCCGTCCGCTACAGATGCTTTAACGTCAGAATTATTACGCAATTATAAATACTTTCTAAAACGTTTCAATCCCAGTAAAGAACACTGTCCTTCGAGATATAGGATTTTTTTAGATATTGAAGGACAGGGGTTTTACTCATCTGTAATAGCTAGGGAATGCAGTCACGAGTCGAGATCGGCAATTCCTGATCTCGCGTACTAAGTCTGGAGTCGATATTTGCCATTTGAGATCTCGCCCGGCAAGCAGGCGAGATCGTCGAGATCGAGATTAACCTAGGCTAAGTTTTTTGGTAAATAATGATTAGTTAGTTACAAATAAGTATAAACCCCATTATATTCCCTGCAGCGCAGTGGCGTGGCTGCTCCGCGGCGCGTGCGCGTGGTGCAGGCGCGCGCGCACACAGCTGCGCGGCTACGCGCGCGTGGCCGCGCACGCCGCGCCGGCGCCGGCCTCCGCGCTCGCGGCGCTGGCGCGGCTGGGCCTCATCATGGCCTACTTCTATCTGTGCGATAGGACCAACTTCTTTATGAAGGAGAATAAATACTACTCGGAGTGGAGCTTCTGGCTTCCTGTTGGTTACGTGTTCGCACTCGGGTTGTTTTTCACGGATGAGTCGAGGTCTAATACGTGAGTTGTTTTTTTTTTATTTTGTAATTTTTTTACTAATTTGATGAAGTTATTGCAGACCGGTCTGTTTTACTGTGAACTAAGATTTAATACTTACTTCGAATTTGACATATACTGTCAATCGCACGTCAATAGGAACCTTAGTAACACTTGAACTACGAAAATGGCTCTTATTACATGAAATAACTGCTACTATACCGTATTACGAGGACAGAAGAACAATAACGGTTAAATATAAAAAGACTATACAGGGTGGCCGGAACATTGACGTCCAAAAATAAAATTTCGGTCCCTCGTATCGTGGGGTATTCGAATCACCCCCATGTATGTTCCGCGACTTTTCATAGTTTTCGAGTTATGAATTTTTTTCTGAATGTTTGAAAATTTTCGACCTGACCAACCTAAAAAAATTCTAAAAAAAAAAGTAGAGGGTTTTATCGAGTTTCTTTTTTTGCAACTGAATTTTCATAAGTAGTACTTTTATGCATAAAATAATCAGCTTCGTAACTGTGATGAAAGTTATGAAAATGTTGATCTAAAGTGAAAAATTTACGTTCGGTAAATTATGACTCAAATTTTCAACTTTAAATTAAAAATCTTAACAGGTGACTTCATAATTCCTAAGTAGGCTTCAGAATGCGCCAGACTCTCAGTTTTCATAATCATAAAAAAAATGAAGTACTTAATAGGGCTACTTTGTTTAAAATCGGCCTTCAAAGACAGCGAGGTGGAAAAATTCTTAAAATTACCCATCTGAGTAATTATTTTTTTTTTGGCTATTTTCTCGTTCCTAAGGTTAATTAATGATAAGAATACTGAAAACTAACCAACAAATAGTTTCAGAGTTGGGTAAGAAAAGTTTTACGTAAAAAGTGGTTTTGAATAAAACACAGATGATAATGTGAAAAAAGTACTTAATTTATTTTTAACATTTAGAAAAGGTTTTCAAAGTGGCCACCACCAGCAGCAATACACATTCTACACCTACGTAAGAAATTGTCTGGCAATCGTCTAAAAGCGTCTCTGTTCTCTCTCACAACACGTTCAGCTTCTGCAATCAACTGCCTCAGCTCTTGTTCACTTGAACAGTCTCGGGCGTATGCTATTTCCTTGTAATAGCCCCAAATAAAGAAATCGATGGGGTTGAGATCAGGTGAGCGTGGAGGCCACCTAATTGGTCCGCTGCGTCCGATCCATCTGTTGGGGTATGTTTCATCTAAGTAATTTCGGACCTGGGTTGCATAGTGACACGGGGCGCCGTCATTTTGCAACACCATGGTTCGTCTGAGTTCGAGATTCACATCTGCCAGCAACAATGGAAGTTCATTTTCCAAAAAGTTTTTGTATGTTTCTCCATTAAGTCTGGACGGCAGTTCAAACGGACCAATTAGTTCGCCATTGAGAATACCAGACCACAAGTTAACGCTGAAGCGATGTTGAAATGTCGAAGCTCTCACTTCGAGTGGATTTTCATTCGCCCACGTGTGGTAATTATGAATATTGAATATTCCGGATCGCTCAAATCGTGACTCATCTGACCATAAAACTTTATTGAAAAATCCAGGATCCTCTTGCTCTTTTCGTAACATGGTTTGGCAAAAATCAACGCGCAATTGGTGATCTGTAGGCAGTAAAGCTTGGACTCGTCGGACGTGGAACGCGTGGTATTCTTCATCGTGAAGAATGTCTTGGATAGAAGTCCTTGGGATGTTCAGAGCACGAGCCATACTTCTCGTACTCGTAGACGGATTTCGCTGAACTTCTTCCAGCACCATTTCTCTGCGATCCGGGTTAGCTCTAGGGATTCCTTCATGACTGCCGCGTCGACCAGGAATGCGGCCTGCCATCAAAGTGTTGTGCGTGTTAATAAAAACACGATGGTCGGGATATCGCTCAGGTTGCGGCCCACCACGACGTTGAAGTTGTTCGCGATACAGTCGCGCTGCTTCATGGCCGTTTCCTTGTGCAACTCCATAAAAATAATGCATTTCTGCATATTCACTTAACGTGTAACTCATTTTTTACACTTCCACGTAAAAAAAGTCCAAATCAGAATGCAAAACACAGTCCAATAAACGAGCAAAGTAGTCAAACAAGTAGGCAGCGGAGTCCGTGGGCAAAGCGAGTGTGGTAAAGACAAAATGGCGACACGCGTATAGCAGTAAACACAATGTGAGTACGACTGAGGTACTTGTTTTGCGTTGGCTTCGGTTGCGCGCCTTGCGTGAGAGAGATAGCAATAATTCGGTCTCTTTTCCTCTCGGTCCATTGTTATTGCAGGTAAAAGAGTTGCACCCTCGTTTACAACCCATAGTCCACGAGAACGGATCGCGCAAAATTCATTAAACTAACATTTAAAAAAATCTCCGTGTTTAAATCTTAGCTTTCCTGCAGTCATTTTTGGTTAGCAAACTAAATAACCTTAGGAGCGAGAAAATGGAAAAAAAAAATTTATTAATCAGATAGCTAATTTTAAGAATTTTCCACTTCGCAGTCTTTGAAGGCCGATTAAGGCCAAAGTTAGCCCCATTAAGTCCTACGTTTTTTAATGATTATGAAAGCTGAGAGTCTGGCGCATTCTTGAAGCCTACTTGAGAACCATGAAGTCACCTGTTTAGATTTTTAATTTGAAGTTGAAAATTTAAGTCATAATTTACCGAACGTAAATTTTTCACTTTAGATCAACATTTTCATAACTTTCACCACAGTTACGAAGCTGATTATTTTATGCATAAAAGTACTACTTATGAAAATTCAGTTGCAAAAAAAGAAACTCGATAAAACCCTCTACTTTTTTTTTGAATTTTTTTAGGTTGGTCAGGTCGAAAATTTTCAAACATTCAGAAAAAAATTCATAACTCGAAAACTATGAAAAGTCGCGGAACATACATGGGGGTGATTCGAATACCCCACGATACGAGGGACCGAAATTTTATTTTTGGACGTCAATGTTCCGGCCACCCTGTATAACTTAAGTTGAAAATACTCGTGATTTATTTTCAAAAAAGTAAACAGCACTTCCCCTTAAAACAAGTAAAAAAGCAACTGAGTTATAGAAGTACAAAGGTCCAAATTACCTAACATCCCAAATTATTATTAAAATAATTATTTTCTACAACAAAACTTGCCTTTTCAACTTCCAGAGTACTCCACCGCGAACAAACAGACGAATGGAAAGGCTGGATGCAGCTGGTCATCTTAGTCTACCAGGTTACCGGAGCCAGCAAGATATTACCCATCTACATGCTGGTCCGAGCCCTAGTCTCCGCATACCTGTTCCTCACAGGATACGGCCACTTCTACTACACCTGGAAGACAGGAGATACAGGCCTTGTCAGATATTTCAGGGTCATATTTAGGCTAAACTTTCTGACTGTTGTTCTGTGCCTGACTATGAATAGGCCGTATCAGTTTTATAGTTTCATTCCGCTGGTCTCGTTTTGGTATACTTTGGTGAGTAATTTTTTAGTTTTTTTTTTTTGTAATTATTCTCCCCTTTTCTTTAACCTATCGGCTATCCAGGCTTGACCAATGAGAGTTATTATATCCCCGGAGGGCCGACGCGCATCTATAATTTGGAATAAGGGCAGAAGGATGTTTAGATTACGAACTGTGATTAGAAAGATTGCCTTGCTGACTAGCTTTAGACAATATTTTCCCTATTTGCTAACATGACAATGAGTAATTGATGCTATAGAACATGCACTAGACGACATATAAATATAACGCATACAACCCTAGTCTCTTCAAAGTGAGAGTGAACAGGCTTTTTCTGGGTAAGCTCACTCCACCATCGACTCTGTCTCTCTCACCACTGACCTAGACTAGAGTCAAGAGCAAACCCTTTTAAAAATAATATATACAAATTGCTTCTTTTGGTCACATCTTTTCGAATGGTTATGAGGAAGCTTACAACCTGGTTCTAATTATTTTAGATGTTCGCAATATTCGCTCTCCCGCCGCACATAGCGACATCATCGAGCCACACGGTGGAGTCCAAGCCGTACCAGTACCTTTACATAGCTGTCAAGGTAAGTAATTATTATTTACTAGCTTATCCGATGGACTTTATCCTGTCCAAATTTCAATAATTAATACAAAAGTCCCATAGAAAAAGGACGTTTAGTTTTCCGGAATATGAATTTTTTCTGGGAGAATTGTCCAATTTTTCTTTCTAGAAACCTAATTCAGTCTAGCTTGGTCGAATTAACTATGCACCTGGAGTTGACGTCATTTCAACGCATTGTTTGCGACGTGGCGAGCGCGGGGAGGTGAGCGGTGTTGCGGGGGGAGAAATGGCATTCCAGCGAGGTGCACAGTTAATTCGACCAAGCGGACATCTTAAAGTAATAAATAGCCAAATCGGTCCAGCCGTTCTCAAGTGATGCGCTCACCACTACCAGCGTTTCATTTTTATTCGAACGTAGTTTTGGAACGAAGTTCTTTAACGCGACTTCCGGTTGGAGTAAATTGGAAGCAATCGTCACGTAACGAAAAAGCTTTATGTCCCCTCCACGCGACTTCGATATGCGATATGCGAGATAGTTTTCATGGTTTTCGAGGGTGTTAAAGCCGTTTATGAGTTCAAAATGAAAATCCAAGATGGCGGCTGCGAAAACTTTAAATTTTTTCATCATGGGGTATCGTTTTCATGTTTTTCGAGGGTGCAAAAGCCGATAGTGAAGTCAAAATGTAAACCCAAGATGGTGGCTGCGAAATTTTTCTAATTTTTCGTCGTGGCGGCCCTTTTTAATAGTTTTCGAGGGTGCTAAAGCCGATAGTGACGTCAAAATAAGATCCAAGATGGTGGCTGCGAAGTTTTTCTAATTTTTCGTCGTGGCGGCCCTTTTTAATAGTTTTCGAGGGTGCTAAAGCCGATAGTGACGTCAAAATAAGATCCAAGATGGTGGCTGCGAAGTTTTTCTAATTTTTCGTCGTGGCGGCCCTTTTTAATAGTTTTCGAGGGTGCTAAAGCCGATAGTGAAGTCAAAATAAAATCCAAAATGGTGGCTGCGAAATTTTTCTAATTTTTCGTCGTGCCGGCCCTTTTTAATAGTTTTCGAGGGTGCTAAAGCCGATAGTGAAGTCAAAATAAAATCCAAAATGGTGGCTGCGAAATTTTTCTAATTTTTCGTCGTGCCGGCCGTTTTTAATAGTTTTCGAGGGTGCTAAAGCCGATAGTGAAGGCCAAAATAAAAACCCAAGCTGGCGGCTGCGTAAACTTTAAAAAATTTCGTCATGGATGTCGTTTTCATGGATCTGGAGTGTGCTAAAGCCGGTAGCGACATCTAAATGAAAACCAAAGATGGCGGCAACTTTATGAGAGGTTCTAAAAACTTCTAAATGATGGCTATAGATTACAAACGCGTATTAAATTCACACTTTCCTTGTTTCTGTCTCTTTCTATTATATACAAGTGTGTGTGTGTGTGTGTGTGTGTGTGTGTGCGAATAGCGGGTAAGGAACCTCGTTCCTGACGGGGTCCCCTGACCGCCCCTTTTTTTTATTATCGATTGTATTTCCAAAACACTTAGCCTATTTTACATTGATTCTAGCCGCACAACGAAAACCTCTAGGGATTTATCGGTGTGCCGGCTCTGTGTGGCCTTTCACTTGAATATTAAAACAATGATTATTACTAAGTACAAATGATGATAATTTTTAAGTCGCTCCGGTCCACGTTGTTATGCCGACGATGTCAGCAAATGTTATCGGTCCTTCGTGCATTTCGCGCATGTACTGTTAAGGAAATTAATAGTTTCGTAGATTGACATGCCAATGCCAAAGGTATGTGAATTTACCGTATATCGATCAGCGCATATTTAGCAGGAAATGCTCGAGCAGTTTTTATAGATGAATGGATAATGAACTAAATCACAACTAAAATAAAGTTGAAAATAGCGTAGAAGAGATAATTCCTTGTGTCGTATATTAGTTATGTTGATAGTCAATTTGCTAATCAATGATTTTATCTGACTTTCCAAGCAATATGCTGAGCGATGGCCGATTTGCGCGGATATTGTCCAAAAATCTTTTCTATTTTGTGTAACTTTTTTTCAGATTAAGTTATAGACCTAAATTAATTTTATTTTTCTTTCTTTCAAGGTGATCGGTCTGTTGGTCATTGTAACAGTCCTGTACATGAGTGAGGTATTCTTTCAGAAGATATTCGTCACAAGACCTTGGAAAGCGTTATTTGTGAACTCTGACGACGACATCCATCAGTGGTGGCTGCAGTGGAAGCAAGATCGGTAAGCCTTTTGAGCTCTTTTGAGAAATTATTTTTTCCAATTGACGATAAATTAATATCAGCCTTAAGTCTGTAAATATAAGGTTGGTTTCAGAAACGCTAGTACCTAGTATTTTTCGACAGATTTTTTGTGTATGTGTAGTGGGAACTAAACTGTATTTGTAGGCATTAAACTAATTTTTCCAATATCACTTAAATCATAAATTAAATTGTTGAAAAATCTCGACTTAAACGATGGGCTATAGGGTACTTTACTTCTGATTATTAATCCAAATACTCCATTGCCATTTTGTTTGCCATCAAATATATAGTAATAATTTAACTGTGAAATAAAACTGTATCTTTCCGCAGCTACTCAATGGCGTACGGCATAATATTCGCGCTGGCCTACCTCCTAGCGCAGCGCTACAACCTGCTCGATGACAACAACCACAGTAACCTCTTCACTCCAGGAATCTCACTGAGCGCCACTCTTCTCGCCTTTATCGGCCTTGGCAGCTACGTAACGTTCACGTTCTTCTGTTCCAACACTTTTGACTGCAACGAAATACATTCTTATGTGGCCTTTCTACCTATTGTCAGCTATATTATATTAAGAAATGTCTCAGGAGCGTTGCGAATGCGACACTCTTCGATGTTTGCCTGGTTTGGGACGATTACTCTCGAACTATTCGCCTCCCAGTCCCACATTTGGTTAGCCGCCGACACCCATGGCGTCCTAGTACTTATACCAAGTGCGCCTATTTTAAATCTAATACTGACGTCGTATATTTTCGTGTGTACGACGCATGAGATACATAAGTTGACGGGGATTATTCTACCGTATGCGGTACCAGATGATTGGAAGTTGGTTTTAAGGAATTTCGGCATTTTTCTAGCAATTTTAGTACCTATAGGTATACACGATGGCATGTTTTAGTGGTAGGTTGAGTACTGATTTTGGCTGTGTTTTAAAATATGAGTGAGAAGGGTTTTTTTATTGTGGTTATAAATAAGTGCTTCTAAAGTGAACTTTCTGTGCTTTTTAAGAGATGTTTTCTGGAAGAGAAAATCTAAAGTACTTTTTTGTATCTCCCTTATTTATTTGAATCCTCGCACTTGCACGTAATAATTATAAATTAGGGAAAAAAATAAATTTGTAGAAATTCGTACGCATTTCTACGTGCATTGCATGTATTTATTTATGGAGCCTTCAGAATTGATCAATTTCTGTTAACAAACGCCTGACGCGATGTCAACAAATGAATGCAGTCTCGAGTTTTTCCACAAAAATAGATCAAGTCTGTACGCGCCCTTAGACAATTTTTGTACAATTTAAATGTAAGTTATAAATAATTATGTATATATTAGCTTTTATATAATGTATTAAAAGTCTAGTCTGTAAACATAATAAGATTGCGCGAATATTATAAGAGATTGCTGGTTTTCGATGAGACTGTAAGATGCTATTGAAACCGAAAATACGCATGGCTGCACAGGTAAACCAGAAAAGGTATGTGCTTCGGTAATCTTCGTGTTTCCGAATTATTACGAACGTCACGCCACAGAGTAACCCCCCCACAGAGACAAAGCTTCTAAGTTCTGTACTCCGCGCGCAGTGCACCTATCAATGCGAGAATGTACGAAGTTTTCTCTGTGTCGGGTTACCAACTCCAGTCGCAGATCGTCATCTGTCACTCGTTTTTTTTTTTGAATTGCATACAGTTTCTAATCTACGGTTTTGTAATGATGGTAATACAAAATAGTCACGTACTTCCATGGTTGTATAGCGCGTTCGTATTTCCGACGATACACGAAGAATCCCGAAGAGTATACTTTTCCTGGGAAATCTGTAACTATGCAAATAGCTTGTATGCCATTGTGACTTCTCCAATCAGAAGTTGTTGTCACAATGCCATCCAAACTATTTGCATGTGCTGCAACTAGCAATTTTTGGTGCTCGAATAACGTTGATAGGGGAGCGCTGTTGGTAAACATTTGTGTTTTGTGGAATGTATTGAAAAAACAAGATGGCGGCGTTAGTTACGATTTTAGCCACGCACCAAAGGATTCTTGTACACTATGCATGTTACACACGTGTGTATTTGCGGCATAAAACGCAAATACACCCATCAAAAAACTTTGCGACAGATATAATTGAAATGGCTATGTGGAAACACATCGATTTGTTTTGACTGATCTTCATAGCTTAATTTTATTAAAATGGCGTGTGTCTGTCTATGATTTATAACTGATGCAAAGCCTTTTTTTGGTTCTGTGTATGTTTGGTTATGATGGTGGATTGATTGGAACTTGGAACAATTATTATATAGTAATTTATAACAGAGTTGTTTGTTAGTTTGTAAGACATCGACTTCATCCTTTTTGCTAGAATGTCCGAACTCGAAAGCAATATCTTTCAATAACACTTACCTCAGAATAACCAAAAGCCAAACACACATAAAAAACATAAGAAGTTTTGAATTTTGCGAGCTTTTACCTATTGTAATGGTAATGTAGATTGTAGAGTTAGACAAGGTGTCAATTTAGAATTTTCAATTCAGAAACCGGGTCTTAGACTGATTAAAAAAAAAAGACTACGTGTAGTCGCTTACAATGAATAAAATACAAGTTTATAAAAAAAAAGTTACAACATTGTTACAGACATTACATTTACAACAAATAGAAAGGGAGCATGAATCTTACTGGCGACTTCAAAATTACACATTTTACTGTAAATTCTCTGAATATTGTAAAGTCAGAACAGTTGTTGCAATAGCTCTTTCGGGCTTCGATATGTAACACGCGGTCACCCGTCTTATTGTAAGACACGATCGCACTGAAAATGGATTCTTGCATGTCCATCGATTGTAGAATTTTTCATAGACACATTTAGGACTAAAATCTTGCTTAGCAAAGAGTTTTTATTAAAATGTAAGTATTATTTATTTTAATTTCGTTTATAGCTCGTACAAAGACAGTTTAATAATGAATGTAGATTTTAAATCTATAAAGAATGGAAGGTGTACTGTCCTCTCACAGATATTATACCTCTGACAACAGCAACCCGACATCAACCTTGAAAGATTACTGTGATTTTGACAGTGATGCAAAATAACTGTGAACGAACTGTATGTATGTAATGTATACACGGCCGTTAACATGGCATATCGAGTTTCTGAAAGTGTTCGGCTTTAGCTGCACCCCCACTTGAAACAAATACGCCAACAACTGTCACAACAAAGTGACCATGTTACGCATATAGGCCCCGCAGACAAGCGCGATGCGATTTTGGTAAAGTCCGTGCACAAGTGCTGGTCACCGCCTGAGGAATGTATCTTGTCAATGGCGCCCTCCCCCGTCCCACCGCTCGCACACCTCAGGCGGTGACTAGCACTTGCGCGCGGACTATAGAACAATGTTCATGAAGTTTTCATAGAAATTGTTTGCGGCGGACCCAAGGCACCCCTGGAGGATACCCCTGGGGGTGCCATGGGAACTTGGATTCGGACCCGCGGCACCCCCAGGCCAATTAGTGCAGTGCTTGCATATTTATCAAAAGAAGATAAAAAAAAATGGTTAGGTTAGGTTAAATCTGTGACCCCCTACGCAAGAGCCGAGTGAGCGAAATGTGCGGCGCCGCGGCAGTGGCCGGCGAGTGCCAGAAACGACTTGATTGAAAAAAAAAATACTTTAGTAGGTTTAAAGAATTTCAGTGTTGATTTGAAAATTTGACCCAAATGGAAATTGATTGAAATTATTTTGTCACTGTTGTCCATCTGTCCCATCACTATTCGATTGGTATATTCATGGGAACTGGGAAATGGAACCCGTCATACCTCTGATATATCGTTTGGATGTGAGGACCTGGGGGTGCCACGGGTCCGAATTTCAGTTCCCGTTGCACCCCCAGGGGTATCCTATAGGGGTGCCTTGGGTCCGGAATGAAATTGTTCTACTAGAGTCGCGTCGCGCCTTTTTGTGGGAATCTTAAAGTGGAAGGCGATTAAAAAAAAAAAAGGATTTACATCGCAAATCCTGGTTTCAGAGCGACAAATTTATCTGACGCGAACTGTAAATCCAAAAAAAGTTCATGGTGTATTAAAGGACAGGCATTAAATCTGTAGACTAAGCTCCTGGGGGGTTGTAATACAAGAGGAAGATGAAAATATTAATCGTTTTTGTCGTCTAGTTTTGAGACATTTGGAACATTGACATTGTTTGCCCTATTAATGTGGAAGATGGTACTATCAAAGTTCAGGCTTTTGTTTTAGCTGTGGGGACGCAGCTATTGTAGAACGTTGTATCTATGTCCTTAACTCATACCTGTTCTGCCATATTAACGTACCTACGGGTACTGTGAAATGCATTTATGTTTAAATGAGTATGGTTATACTTTATTTAAAAAAAAAAACATTCATAAATAGTACATATTTTTTATGAAAATATCCAACTGTAAACTTTTAACTCCCGGAGGTGGTGAACAGGCATAAAATTTCGACTTCTTCTTTTAGGCTGTACATTATTCTGTAAATATCTGTATGATAAATAAATTATTATGATTGCTAATACCTGGTTTTATTTCTGAGTAATCGATTAACTTGATGAATTAAAAAAGGGCATCTATTTTATCGAATCTCAAATCATTCCCATTTTGCTTTCCTTAAAATATTATCGAACGCTAATACATATAATGAATGCGTCTCTTTTTGTGAATCACTAAAAAATCATATTAGCATTTTATTTTATTCAGGGACAATAAACAGCTACAACGTGTGTTGGAACAGAGAAAAGATAATAGCGCACAGCAGCGCGCAGTGGTTAAGCGATTGACTGCTGCGCTGCGTGTCGCGGGTTCGATTCCCGCACGGAACAAATATTTGTATGACCTACAAGTAATTGTTCCGGGTCTGGCTGTTTGTGTATGTGACTTTAAATGTTTGTAAACGCACCCACAATACAGGAGAAATTCCTAGTGTGGGGCAACGTTTTTCTTAAAAGAAAGAAGAAGAAGAATACAAAATAATAACAATATTGCAGCCCACTACATTATACCTGCATTTATCAAAAGAAAATAGGTAATAAATGATTACATCACATTAATAATAATTAATTACATCCTGCAAAATAGAAATTCTAATTGATTGCTTGGCAACAGAGTAATAATTAACAACGAAAAAAAATTATAATAAAATCTAGACTAGCATACATTCCTAATATTTGAAATAATATAAAATAATATTTTATTTCCTATTTTGGGGCCCTAACTGCGACCAACTTGGATGTAGTGAATGAGCTGTTGGTCACAGTTTTAACCCAACCCATTTGGTCTGGCAGCTTAATTACAGCGAACATCTGTGAGAAAAGGCCAAAAAGTTAAAAAGAGGCTAATTTATTAAAAAAATGCGTGCATCATTAGAAGATCAAAAAGTTTAAGAGGATCAGTTATATTTTCCTTACGGTTTAAGACATTTATTTAGATTTAAGATTACATTCATCACTTACAGAGAAAATACAATAATAATATGTCAGTAAAATGTTAAAAATGTTAGTGGAGTTTGTGTATAGTGAGTGCTCGCATAATATTATGCCGCGGTGCAGACTAAGCTTGTTTGTTAAGGTTACAGTGCGTTTCAATAGGCGAGAATTGAACAGTTTTATACATTGTTTTAGGTTTTTTCAAATAAAATGGTGCTTTTCGTAGAGAGTAAGCGGGTGTAGGTTATTCAGTTTAAGGTAAGTTTTCGTAGTATTAGTAAAATTTACAAATTTATTCATATCGTTCTATTAATGAAAGATCATTCGAAATGTGGCGTTTCAATAGTTTCTTAAAGTTTGATTAGCTTTTAGCCTCTGCTTTTAGGTAATTTATTATAATTCTGGGCATATTTGTACAGAGTGCGCTTTTTTTCTGTAGTTAGTTCTAGGTGGTTTCAAACGGATATTATTTGCCTGTCTAGTATTACGTTTGTGTAGGTACCACCACAAATAATACCACATATGAACCACATACACACCACGTCACCACTATATGTTTGGTAAATGATTCTACTAAATATCTTCTACAAAACAGAGATAAGCTGCCACAAAATTTAAATATGTTCTCGGACCAAACTCCGGCACAGCAACTATATTTGAAGAGTCTGAAGGAAGAACTAACACGCCGCCAAAATGATGGTGAGACTGACCTTACTATAAAATACAGACATGGTACACCAACAATTATAAAAAAACCCTACAAAAAACATGAAATAAGTTGCGAAACAGCCACCGATCTGAACTGTAACACCTACGAAATACTAAACGATTATAGCACTATTAATTCTCACCAATCACGACTAAGATTTTTGTACCTAAATGCTCGAAGCATACGGAAAAGCGGAAAGTTGGACGAACTAAAATGCTTCCTGAAATCATTACCTAAAACCACACATGGCATTCTAATAACGGAAACTTGGATAGGTTCTGAAACCCAAGCTTTGGCACTGCAAATTGATAATTATACCCATTATTATAACTATAGAACAGACTCAAAAGGAGGGGGAGTATCAGCATTCATCCATAATGATTTAAAACACAGTCTATCGGAATCTAAGTACTCAGGTGGAAATAATTATCTGTGGATACACTTGGAAAGGCACGCTTTTGAAATCGGAATAATATACTACCCTGGTAATACCAATTACAAAGAGTTCCTTGACGAATATGAATCCCAGCTACAACAAAGAAAAAGAGCAATCGTTTTCGGCGATTTTAACATCGATCTTTTAGCTAAAACCAACAAAGAAACTAAACAATACAAATCAACAACTAAAGAGGCTGGATATACACTACTGAACAAAACAACCGCAAAATACTGCACAAGGGATTCAAAAACAAAAAAAAGCATTATTGACCATATCAGCACAAACTTAAAGAACGATAGCTTCCACATGGCTATATTCAAGTCTTCTATGTCTGATCACTACCAGATGTACTTAGAACTAAAGAAAGTAAAATCTCGAAAACTACGAGCTCAATACGAAGCTATAAATTACACAACCCTATATAACCTGATGGAGAAAAATGAATATGACAACCCGCATAACGATTACCTGACCTTGGAAAATGTGATAAAGTCATGTGCAGAAAAAAGCAAAGTTACGAAGACTAAAATACTTAATCTCCCACAAAAAGACTGGATTAACAAGGAGATCATAGCACAAATCAATGAAAGAAATTTGTGATGGGGACGGAACTTAAAGGAAACAGTAATAATGAACTAATGAAAGAAGAATTTGTTGAAAAACGAGACTCTGTAGCTAAACTGATAAAAAGAACAAAAAATACCTACTACTACGAAGCATTTACTAAATGTATCAAAAAACCTAAAAAAATGTGGAATCTAATAAAATCCTTAACAAATAATAAACCTACTCATGGCTGTGTTCCCTCAAAACTTGTTGTTAATTCAAAAACCACTACAAACCCTAATGAAATTTGTCAAATATTTAATGATTACTTTTCCACCATAGGACTCTTATTATCGAATGAAATACCCACTATATTCCATGACAAATGCGAACGCGCTTTACCTCTTTCTCCCCCTAAAGACTTTGAAGGGCTGTCCAGTTTAAATCCTTGTTCCACTAAAGAGATATTTAATATAATTACACACCTTGACCCAAACTGTAGTACAGGCATAGATGGCATAAACACCAAAATAATAAAATGTATCAAAAATCTGATTGTATATAACCTAAGCAAATGCTTTAATAAACTGCTAGCCGACGGAAACTTTCCTGAAACACTAAAGATAGCCAAAGTAACACCTATTTACAAATCAGGTAATGCTACTGATCCTGGTAATTATCGTCCTATTTCAGTCTTACCAATAATTTCAAAAATATTAGAAAAAATTCTCCATAACCGACTAGAAACATACCTAAACTCTATAAACTTTATTATTGAAACTCAGTATGGTTTCAGACCAAAAAGTAATACCACCTCAGCTACAATTGATCTCGTAACTAAAATTAAACACAACATAGACTCTAAAAACATTATGTTTAGGTATTTTCATAGATCTGAAAAAGGCATTCGATACGGTTTCCCACAAACTACTTTTAATGAAACTAGAATCCATTAATATTACTGGTAATGCTCTAAAAATGTTTAAATCATACCTAACCAAACGTTCGCAAGTGGTTAAACTGGGCAATCATCAAAGTGGCGCAAAACCTGTTACATGTGGCATTCCACAGGGATCAATTTTAGGTCCCTTGCTCTTCCTTATATATATAAATAATATAAATGACATAAAGTTATGCGGTCACTTAACCTTGTATGCCGACGATACATCTTTATTCTACTTTGGGTCTTCGATTCATGCCATCATCTCACAAGCTCAGGAGGACTTAAACGCCCTATTTACCTGGTTTCAGTTCAACCTTCTAACAATAAACACCTCCAAAACATGTTACGTAATATATAAGGCAAAAAACAAATATATTCCTCCATTCAACCCACTTACAGTAAATGATGAGCCGCTACAACTAAAAACTTGCGAAAAATATCTCGGGCTTAGAATAGACAGCTCCCTTTCGTGGAGTGCTCATATCGACTATATAAAAAACAAGCTCTCGACACAAGTCGGAGCTCTGCACAATTTAGTTCGATGCGTTCCACAAGGATTGCGACACACTATCTATAATTCCCTAGTAAAGCCACATCTACTATACTTGGTCGAAGTATGGGGTAGTGCTCCAAAAACAAAATTGTCACAACTACAAATTTCTCAAAATAAACTGGTAAAAACGCTCTTCAATTACCCGTACCTAACAGCAACAAAAAAAATATACAGCGATACAAAAATAATGACCATAAAACAACTATATATATATAACACATGCATCTTTATCAGAAAAGTTCTAAACAAAACCATCCACTCAAATATCACACTTACCCAACACAAACAAGTTAGTCAACGAAGCACTCGGCGAGCAAGTTTATTGGTTTTACCAAAAACTAGGAACAACTATGGTAAAAAAATGCTTACATTTGAGGGAGCACAGCTATACAACAAAATACCATCACGCATAAGGAACCTGCACTCATTTAATGCATTCAAAACCCAGCTGAGCCATTACCTGATTGCAAATCAAATATTATTTGAAAAATGAATGCTTTGGATGGGACAGGTTTTAGTTTTAATTTTAAGTTTAATTAGTATTTCTGTTCATGGATGTTGTCGAGCCTAAATTTGTTTTTTTTTTTTTATGTGTTAGTTATTGTTCTCAAGTAAGTGACATGTAATTGTTTTTATTGAGAATAAAGTTTCTTTAAACCTAAATGTTATTTGTGAGCGATCCTTTGTTATAATTTTTCTTATCAGGTCAATAATTCATTAGTACAGTTCTTTACAATTTTTTATGGTCGGTGTTAGGTAATCATATCTAAATAACGTTTTAATTAGTTTATTTTGTGATCTCGGTAGTTTATTTAAGTTGCTCTTGGCTGCTAATACATACTGCATACTTCAATTAGGTAATCCAGATGAGGCTTGACCAAAGAATTATAGATTGTGTTCCGCACATGTCTGGGCAATCATCGAGATATGGGCCGTAGGGCACCTGATAGGGATAGCAGTTTGCTTTGATTTTTTTCGATAAGTGGCTTCCATGTAAGTCCACTGTCTAGAAGTAGGCCCAGATATGTTTCTGAATTTGTTTTGTTTATTGTTTCACCGTTAATTGTTAATGGACTATATGTATCATTTTTTTTATTATTATATAAATAAAGTGTAAACTATTTATATAAATTAAGAATAGTAATGGACCCAAAATTGAGCCTTGGGGCACGCCACAGGTAATAATTCTAGGTGTGCTTTGAAGGTTACCGATTTAAAAAAATTGGGTCCTATTTGTAAGATATGATTTGAAAAATATCGTACGCTATATCTGTAACACCCAATCTCTCAGTTTTGGTAATAGTATTTCATGGCTGACGGTATCAAATGCCTTTTTGAGATCAATGAATATTCCTGAGCCTATTTTTCGATTATCGATATTGATCCTTATATTTGTCACTAGGTGAACAGTCGCAGAGATAGTATTAGACTTTGGTCTGAAGCCGTATTGCACAGGATGTCAGTGTCGGTTAGAAATTGGCTTAGACGGTTATATAGAACTTTTTCATAGACTTTACTGGTAGCACGTTGATAGGTCTATAATTACTTGGATCCATTTTGCTTCCCGATTTAAATATGGGACTTACTTTCGCACGTTTAAGAAAATTAGGAAAATATCCTTTGTTTAAGCATTTATTGAAGCAATTTGTTAGATTTTTTGCTATTAAATCTTTAACACATTTTATAGTTTTCGTGTTAATCCCATCTAAACCAGAACTAGTGTTTGTTTTTAGCTGATTCAGTATTTTTTTATACTTTATTTGTACTGGTCGGATTTAGTTTTTGTTATTGATCGCGGATCTTTTTAATTTTACTTGTTGTTGGAGTCAGCAATGCGTAGTTATTAGAGTTTTTTGGTATTTTGTTAACTAGATCGCTTCCTATTTTTGAGAAGAAACAATTAAAACAATGTCTAGTTTCACCCGAGATGGTATTCACCTTTGATAGCCCACTGCTGATTGTTTTTTGAGTGTCGGTTAATTAATTGCCACATTCTTAAAGTATCCCCCTTAAAGTCTTCGAAAGATTTACTATAGTAAATTTTTTTGGTATTTTGGATGTTGATGAAGGAATGTAGTATTCCTTTTATGAGTAAATTGTTGTTTCAGGAGCTTATCATCAGGGGTTTTTTTAGTTTTTGCCATAAATAAATAAATAGTTTCTTTCGTTTATCAGGGTAATGAGGTTGCTATTTATCCATTCTTTGCATGGTGGATTTAGTATCTTGGTTTTTCGTGTCTTGTTTTTAGATATTGCATTCAGTAGTGTAGCTTCTAGGTCATCATGGTCAAGGATATTATTGAAACAAAGCATGGTTTCAATAATATCTTCTACGGTTGTGTATACTTTTTAATAGTTTACTGACTCATACTGTATTCGCTGCCTGCATTCAGGCTCAATCCTAGTTATCTCAAGATATATTACAATACTACAATATTTATTCTAAAGTGGTTTTATAGAATAGTCTTATATTATTTTCTTCTAGCATTTGCTTATATTCTTTTTATATTGCTGTGATATTGCTATTATATTATTTCCTTAAATAAAGGACAAGGAATAAAACACTAAACATTTAACAAGCAAAATTTTATTTACCTTTATATTTTACATTGTGAATAAGACGTTATATATTGAATATACACCTTAAGTTATTACGCGTATGGTGTCAAACGTATATACATTACTTGCTTAGTGCTGGCAACACCTCCAATCAATTTCAACGATACAAATAAGTGAAACAATTTTAAATATTCTAAACAAGCCACATCAAAACATTGGTTTTAAAACCTAAGGGCTTCCACCTTTTTGGTGTTGAATTAATAATCTAAATAAGAGAAGTGAAACTTAAAAAAAAATATGACAGATTTAAGGTGAGAGACACAGAGAGTTATATCTTTCTTCTCTCTCATGTAACGAAATGTGCCTAATCGTGACGTGACCATGAAATTTCACTCTCAATTCTCGTTCGATTACCAAATCGCCGTTTCGCTTTAAAAAGTATTGTTTGCGCTAAACTTATACCCAGTTCATCCAAAGTTACAATACGTATTATTTAAACTCCGTTCTAAACCAAAATCGTGGAAGAAACCAAAATCATTTAACGCCTTATTTTCGGCATATTAGGTGTCTATCGCATTTCAATGTTATGTAGCGGTAAATTTAGGAAGACTCAAGACTGTCAGAACTGATAATGTCTGGAATTATGGTAATGTTTTTTTTTTAATTTACTTTGAAAATATGTTGCAGTAAAGTTAGGTTACTGTCTGACTGGGTAATGTCGGATTTAATAAAAATATTATTATTTTTGTAGTAGTAGTCAGTAGTGAAATGATCATAGCAAAAACATTTTTTTTTGCAACTACTTAAGTACATAGGTATTAACTGTTTTTTTGTAAAACAATTTATTTTAAGCAACTTAATTAAGAATAAACATTTAAAATAACTTTTAGACGACACCTAAACCGCATTTGAGCTTCACGCTTGCAATCACAGAATTTATTTATTTTATCATACAATTATTTTATTTACTAATTTTATAACAACGTATTGCTTACAATAATTGGGTGCTCTCACGATGATACTAATTTTGACTTTTCTATGTTGATTAAATACTAATAATATTTACTATTATGTAGTTCAAATAAACAACAGACAAATAACGAATCTTCACCTATTTTATTTAAATCTTTAGATAGGTATTTTTTTTATTAATTCAGTGAGACGCTTTTGCCTGTTGGTCAGTTGTTCCGAAATACTTATTTTATGACAAAGTACTGAAATTCAGTTGACAATGAGTAAGAAATAAATTGTTTTGATAAAATACATTGAATTAAATTTTAATATTTCCGATATTTTTAATTTCCAATTGTTAGTAAAAATCACTAAGAGCGACTGGTTCATCGCAACGATTTTTCTTAACAATGTGATAAACTGTGAACATATCGACTAACACGGCCAAATGTTCATATCTACATAATCTCCACAGACTCGAAGGCACCGAAACGTAGATCTCATAAAGATCTCAGGATCTCAAGTAATGAAACTATAGACAGAGTAAATTAATCACATCCATACATCGATCGAGCGAGAAACGAATAAGCGACATTTTAAGAGTTAAGTTTTAGAAAATCAGTCTCAATGAACAGGCCATTATTTTCATAATTTTTAGTTATACTATTTTACATTTAGACGCGTTCTAGGCATTGAATAGATATTAGTTAAATTTGGCCAGGAAAATGATCTACTGACCGAAACCTTTTGAACGTACCTATCTCAACTTTTCATACGCCAAGTAAGTCCATTGTGGATTTGTGGCTAAAACAAATGACATGGAAGTCAAAATCAAGCAACCTATACGCTGATTACATAATATAATTAGTTATAGCTTTCGTTCAAAAGGTTTATATTAGAAATGTTGTACAAAGGACGCATAAATGCTTTACTAGTTAACTATTGATTGAATGAAACCGTTCCAATTAGTTTCTATCTATGGCCACTTAATTTATGAAACTGATGTTGCAGTTAGTTATACGAAATCAGACATTTTCATATATGTCTCGCTTCTAGTTTTTCTTAAGAAATAACATCTAAATAAAAATTATAATCTTCGAACACATAGACAGTGACTTACTTAGGTATAAAAGATAACTGTATACATTTGTTACGTTACCCATTGAAACATAACTCAGATGTCTAAGATTTGCACAAAAAATGTCAGTCTTTGTACAGTCGAATCACATAAAATTATTGCAGAAACTGTAGGTGTCTAAGCATCTAAAGTTTGTTCATACTAATCTAGAGTTAAATTAAAAGGACAAAACAAAGGAACGGTTGGTTTATCTAACGGATAAGGGAGTGAGGACAGGAATACTTGAATTATCACTAGGAAAAAAAAAACAAAGAAACTAGAGATCTATCTTATATGGAACGTTTTTTAAGGTTTTTATGTTACTTAACTAAACTAGGTATCTATTGATTACAGGTAACTTTTCTATTCTGGCTAAAAATAAATATGCATTAAGTAACAACAGAATAGGGAGCTATTCAATAGGATATCTACGAAAGGAATCTCTACCGACTCGTAATTATAAGTGTGGGTTTATTTAGACAACGATGCGGTGAACTATTCTATTGGTGCGTCAAGTACGTACTTACTTTTAGATATCAATATATATATCTTAACATATTATGAGTGCTTATATTCATACATATATATATATATAGTTGTATATAAGTAGTAATTGTGCAATTGGTATACAGATTTTTTTGGGCCTTTCATTTTGTTTTATACTTACAATCTAAAACATTTTACATGTAGTTTTTTTGTCAAGAAAATGAAAAGATTTCTCTCGAGTCCGATATTTACAATAATAAATAAGTTACATATTATATTTACAAAACAGCAAAAAGTGCGCAAAAAACGATTTCACAAAATATGCATTTGAGCAATACGTTTAATATATTTACAAAAAGCATTTTATATATATAGTACTTTTAACAAAAACTACAAATAAAGCGAAATTATTATTTTTTACAAAAATACTACTTATTAAAAGGAATCCCTATTTATTTTAAGGTTCTGAAAATGATAGCGATGACTTGCTGTGTCCTAAGTTAAAGTACGTCACTAAGATTACTTACAGTAAAATATTTTTTCCTACAAAACTTCTACAAATAAGTTATTGCTATCGAGAAATTATTTACAACATGAAGCTAAGTTACAAGTACTTTAAGACATCAAAAGATAACAGAAGGAAATTAAAACGTTCGATTCCTTAAACATTATTCCTAATTAATAAACAATAACATTCCTAGTATTCTTGTCGCTTAGTTTAATATATCACATTAGATTAGAATCTTGTATACTCATGTCGATTTGATGGTTGTTGAACATGGAGATTATTTGTAAAGTCCAAAAGGGTTTTATTTACTTCTACTCTCACATTAATAATAATTTACTCAGCGACTAATGTTCTTACAGAAAAAAAAACTATTTCGAAATACATGCTATGAAAGTTTGTATTACTGCATGTTAAATGAAATGGCACTGTATTTTTCAACACAAATGTATTAACTTCAGTCAGAATTGTCTTGACCTGCGGCAGTGTTTAAAGTCCTTGTGTCTTCACTTATTAACGACCTATCGTAACGTCTTTGTCTGGTAATTTTGGGTCTAACTGCACTAAGTAGAGGAGCTGATATCGCGTGGCTGGGAAGTCGACTTAGGTCCTTCCGGCCTTGGAGTAGAGGTGAAGTGACGCTCGAGGACTCGTCTCCTTCGTCGTCGGAAAGAGCTGGGTAACTTTCTTTCATTTTCAAGCTGCGCTCTAGCCGTCGGAGAAATCTGGAATGACCTATTTGATTAACAAAAACAGAAACATATCTTATACTGGCTTGATAGTACTTAGCGTACTTAATAGTAACATTAAAACGATTGATATTACTAATAATATGAGCAATAAAGAAGAACAAACGGGTTTCTCCGTTGGCTAGTATTGGTACATACCTTATCTGATTGCTTATTGTCCGCAACTTGTTGACTTTCGGCGGTTTTCTGGAGTCCTCCGTTAGATCCAAACTCGAAGATATTTTAGACGACGTGTCCTGTAAGTTAAAAATGATTTTAAAAAGATGCACCTCTAACTTACTATTTTTAAGTACCATGCCTCTATGATATTTAGTAACCGTGAAGAGGTTGCATGAGTCTCTCTACACATTCGGAAATGATCGATCTAGTCTACTTGATAAATAACTCTTATTTTATGTAAGTACGTATTTTGTAAAGGAAAACACTATGAATCTTTCAAAACCAAAATGTTAAAATAGTAAAATAAACACACAAGAAAATGGACATATAAACATAAAAAGAAATAAGTCATAAACAACTCGAAGAAGATCCGCAAATAACATTTCAGACAGTATGAATTCTTAAAGAAAGAATGGAAATATATAAGGTGTATCTATTGATACACGAAATATTTTAAGAGATACACCTATAGCTGGTACAGAAGCCATAGAAACAATCTTTTTTTATCTGAGTATGTTATTAAAAAAAAATACTCTACACACATAATAAATACTGACTCCTTCTTATTTTTTTTCATCCATTACGCAAGTTTCTTCGACGTATACGTAGTATTCCTACTATCATTGAAGCGGGCGGCGGCATCAGATGGCGCGCGGTTTTTATGAATGATCAAAGAGAAGATCGCGAGTGCCCCGCGCGCTCGCCTCCCTCCGCAACCGCCCGCGCTCGGCGCACTGTTGCTGCAGACGCACACGATCCGCTTGTTGCCGTGCACGCGCCGGACTGCCGGCAACAAACGCAACAATGCCGAACTATAGGCATACCAACCAGGGGTGCCATTGTCATAGGGAGGCACTAAGTACCTACATCACGAGTGCTGATCTTGATGTGATTCTTCCGGTTCGGTTGGATAACGACATTGAGTTTTCTGTAGCTAAGGAAATTCTCAAAAACAGCGTGTACGTACAATAGTAGGTATATCCACGACTGCCTATCTCTGGTAAATTTTTTGATTTTTTCATCAGCTGACTAAAACGACTCGACGCACTTGTGACCTCACAGAGGTCATTAACTTATGCGAATTAGAGTTGCACCTATCAGCTGTTTATTAGTATTTACCTAGTTTACAAATGTGTATCTATGTAACTGTAGATTAGGATTAAAATTTGTTTTAATCGCATCTAAGTTCCTTTTCGTAAAACTTTAAGTAGGGAATTTAATAATGTACCTACTTAGGTTTGTGGTTTTGTATTTTAAATTGACATTTATTATTACTGTAAGCGTTAAGCTATTAAACTAAGACTAGATCAGATTACGAAGTCTACCAACGTTGGTTAATTTTTTTTAACAGCATCACGCCTGCGTTCTTCGTAGACATAGGCGGAGGTGTATTTTCGTACATCCACTACAGTTCGCCAGTGATATTGTTAGGTCCTATGTAATAGGAGGTTACTGCCCTCTCCTCTTGTTCCATGTTTGCGTCCGGCAACACGCAGACTGGAGTGAGGTAACCGTCAGGACGCGAAATAACTACCATGCTTACGCGGTGGCGCGGGGACATGCATGCGAACACAACCTCACCAAAACGCTGCTCAACACAAAATAGACGAGACGTGTCGATGTGGGCGCGTCGGGCGGTTCATTCATATAATAGGGAGTAAGAGTTTTATGCAAAACGTCTGAAGCAGTTTTAAAATTATAATAATTACGTAAAATCAAAAACATTTAGATAAAAACAAAATTTTCGTGTCTCTAGGTTCTGTACCAGCTATAGGTTTGTCTCTTCAAATATTTCGTGTATGAATAGATACATCTTGTATTTGGCGACTGTAGCCCTGTACCTACTACAAAATGAACGAAGTAAGGTCATTGCTGCCATAATACAATCACCTCTGAACTACGGCATTTTTGTCTCCTGAGCGGTTTCCGCAATCGCATCGGCTCACAAGGCTGAAAATAATCCAACACAACTACAGCCTACCGTCAAAATATCATAAGAAGCAAAAATTATCAAAACATTGAGTAATTATATCTTGTTGAAAATAACAGCGTGATTGATATATGGAAGTGCACAGTAAATAATTTTCGGAAAAATATGTATTTAGGTAAGTTTTTAGGATTTAGTGCTTTATTTGGTTTCAGTGCAGTATGTAAGAAAAGAAACAGATACACAAAAATACGACATTGAATAACACATATGTATATTTACAGGTAATAAAATGTACATATAATGAAACACTTTGGTGCACTTATTTTAAACTATTTACAATTTAATTTAAAAACTGTTTATATATATAAAAAAAAATAAATGATGTAGGTATAAAAAACTGACGAATATAATTTTTTTGGTCAAGATTACAACAACACAAAACTCGCACTACTAGACAATTTGGTAATTCCTGTTTTTGCCACGTGCCTGCGACATAACTTTTCAAAACTTGTTTTATTTACTAATACTCCAACTGAATGAAACGAAAAATCTTGAATAAAACGCACACAGCCAAGCATATTATAAGTTGGGGGATTATATCGCTGACAAAAATGCTTGGCTCAGGGCTGGTCCTGCTCCACAAGGGCGCGTAAACTAATTAATTAGCATTCGAAAATAATGTGGAGCTGATGAAGATTGTACAACCTATCTTTGCATTGTATAAATTCAATCTCTTAGTATTGTATAATTGCATAGCACATGTGTGAGCACTATGTACCCACTATAAAGCTTACTGGGTTCGTCTTTCATTGACTTGAATGTGCCCTGGCGGCTGAGAGTATGTCATGCTCACTCAAATGTGTCGCTGGTGGTGGCGTGTGTATTGGATCATTGAGTTCCCTTCAAAATGGTTGAGCTGAATGGTGCTGATCCATACGTCATGTTCGTGAACGGGCGCCGTCAGTAGGCACTGGTCATTTCTTAGCTGCCACGGCTTATTTTAATTCCATAATAGTTTTTTTTTTATCTTTTGTGCACGTGTTTCTACATCGTTCTCACATGTAGGTATAATTACAACATGAATGATGTAACCACTTTTTTGTAACAATATTTTGATTTAAAAGAGTGTCCATGGAGTTTCTTGCCCGTTCTTCTCCATAGGTGCCTACTACGCTTTGGAATGGGCAACTAGCTTCATCTTTCTGACTGACCGACCCCTTGACAATTCAAAAGTGCCTGTAATTGGTTTATTTGAAATAAATGCTTTGAGTTTTGAGTTTAAGGTTTTTTTTAAAGAATATTTATAATATAAGTACTTATAGAAAAAAACTATACTGGACATCCAAGCAAAACATTGGTTGATAAGAAAAAAAGGTTTTCATACCTGCATTTCTTTATCAGGCAGCCTTAGTTCTCTGGCTGAGGCGACGGATGCGACGCTAGCATTGGACACCGAGTCTTCTGAGGACGATGACGACGCCGGCGCCGGCGCCTGCGAGCGCGACCGTCGCCGGCCGCCTTTACGGCCACCACGCGTCGCGCCGTCTGCGCGACAGCCGGGAACCTGCAGGACATTGACTTGGATATAATGGCAGCCATTGTCAATCTTGGTTATAGAAGTTAGCAATAGTGCGAAGAGCATAAAGAAATACTTGCGTTTTGGATTTATTTTTTAATACGTGGTTTACCTATTTACCACTTCATTAGTGATTCTATTAACTAGCTTTTTCCCACGGCTTCGTCCGCGTGGATGTCGGAAAATATCTTACGGAACGTACAACCGGGATGAAAAGTACCCTATATGTTAATCCAGCTTATACACTATCTGTGTGTCATATTTCATCCAAATCCGTTCAGCCATTTTTGCGCCAATCCGGAACATACATCCAGACAAACGGACAAAAATTCTTTGTTACTATTTTATTATTATACTCTCTCACCTCCAACAAGTTGTGCATGGAGTGCGGCATGTGCGGGAGCGTGGACTTGGTGGTGCCGGTGACCTCGTGTGAGGCGGTCCGCGTGTTCCTCTTGTCCCGCTTCCTCCCACTCTTCTTCTGACAGTTACTGCCCAACTTGTTGTTCGCGCCCTTCACGCATTCCGAACTCGGAAAGTCGTACAATCCGTCAGAATCTGTAAACGGCAGCTGTCTACCGTAAAACTGCGGCGAAAACCTCCCCAAACCAGTTTTGTCGCTCAACGGACTCTCGCTCCTCGAACTGACCGGGCTCAGAGGTCTACTACCTTCTGATATCAAAGTGGGCGGCTTTAAACTTGCCTTCTCGTCTAGTCCTCTCTCGACACTAACACACTTAACTATAGAACACTTGGTCACTCCGCTAGGGGAGCACAGCGCCGCTTGTGGAACTTCTAAAGTCTCTTTCATTGCGACTAGTTCCATCTCTTTCGCGCTCGTTGGAACGTCATCTACTCTTTCGTCTGTACCTATGCCTTCGTCGTTGGATTCTAACAGGGGATCGTCGGAGAGCGTTTCGGAGTCGGATCGTCCTCGCCTACGTTCCTTACTGTCGTCGTTGGACGCCGCCGGACTGGAGTTGGTCTTCATGAGCGGCCGCCTCCGGGACTGAAAGCACGACGGTCCCCCGCCGGAGCCAGGATCCTCCATCTCCGAGGGGCACAGAGGATTGCTCGAACCGCAGCGCGAAGGTCCAGGACTCGCCATAGAGCTGTACCCTGACGAGGATAGGTTGGATTCTGAGGGTGCTCGCTCGCCTCGCACGGACATCGAGAAGGGGCTAAGGTAGCACATGTTGCCTGAGGGCGGGGGCGGTCTAGGGGACATGGGCTCGTCGGACTCCTCGCTAGCGTTGTACGTGACGGTGATGAGGGGGGGTGGCTGGAACTCTAGGTGCGGCGGCGTGCGGCGCGGTGGGGGGGAGCCGGGCGACGCGCGCTGCAGCTGCAGCAGGGGCACGCGCGGGGGGGAGGGGGGCGAGGGGGGCGACGGGTGCGACAGGCTGGGGCTGGGGGACGAGGTTACGTGCGTCGACGCCGTCGGTGTCGTCGTCGCCGTGTCCGTGCTCAGCAGGGGCTGGCGCAGCTAGAAGGCAATAAAGTAAATATGTAATATTCAGATTCAAATCAATATTCCGAAAACCACCACGGCATGGTAGCATTTACAAATCGAACGTACCTTCAACCGCAAACCAGATGTAGGTCTCTCCATTTTCATTTCACACTTAATTTCATCTAGTTCGTCTTCACTGGGTGACATGACGGTCGCCGTGGATTCTCTCTTAGTATCCTTCTCCATGCTAGCTCTAGGCAGCCTGGGGGATGGTAGTGGAGTGGGTAGGGGCGTAGGAAGAGGGGTAGGAAGCTCTCGTATTGGGGACAAGCACTTGTTGCTCCCGCTTGGTACTTCTAGAAGTATGGACGGTGGATAGAGTAGGTTGCTACCTGACGATGAAGATTTGTGAGCGCTTAAAGGGTCCAGGACCTGCAAATGTAGAGAAAATAGGTCCATCTTGGTGCTTAGGGTTTTAAACATCTAAATTTCTCTTAAGGAGTTATCATGTAGGCTATGATGGATTCACACATAATGCTTCCAAGACAGAAATGCATTTCACATAAGATGAGAGTTCGAATTTACCTGAATCTCAATAGTATTATGAGGCCTGGTGACTGGTGAGTCTGGTGCCAACGAGGGTATGTGCGAGGAAGCAATAGATAAGTCATCGGCGTCCACGGTATCATCTTGTGGTGATGAAGCTGAAGGTGTACTGGACAAGGAGACTCCTCCTGAAGATGCTCGTGACACTATCGCTGCTGACGATGACGAGAAGTTTCGAAACATCGCAAGGATGGAATCGGCGCTTGAGATTTTCGGTTGTCTGAAAACATTAATGTGTTAGGTCAGTTAAATTCGGATTTAAATCTCATTTAGTAGATTTAATTTTGATTCTATTAATAAAACCAACCTGGAATATTTCTTCAACGCAGCATGTGTCAACGTCAAGTCGAGGCTCGACATTGAATCACTTCCTTGATTGCTGGAGGTGCTATGTGGTGACCTCACTTCCACACCTGGCGAGGGCGGGGTGCTGGACGCCTTCGCTCGCATCCCCCTGTCCGCTATCATCGCCATAGGGATCGTTATAGTATTGACCATATCCACATCAGAACTCGAACTCATTTCCGCTGACACTTTGTTTAGCAGTCTTGCAAATGTCACTTTCTTTTCTAATTTAGGGTCTGATATGTGCCGCATGGATGGCGATGTCGACGGCGTAGACGCTTCACTTGCAAATGATGTCTCCTTATTCTCATTTCCATAATCCATGAATGCCGGCGCACTCTCTACGGTGCTCAACGTCCGCTTCTCAGACATCTGTATCAAATCTCCCATTGTTATCTTCTTTGAATGATCATTGGCTGTCGCGGGACTTATAAGTTGTTGCAAAATTTGCTTTTTCTCAGCTGCGTTTTTCCTAGTCGGAGTGGAATTATTACGTTTTTTACGCGGCGACGGCGTTCCTGTATCAAAAGACTCACATATACTAAATTATTGAGTTCACAAGGTTTCATGAGAAGCGACGACATCGAATGTTCATGACAAAAGCAACACAATATTTAGAAATTTAAAACAGGGGATTGAACAACAACAGTTATTGACTGAGAGATCATCATCATGCCTTCGATCTCTGTGCATACTAAGGAAGCCAATTCTTTAGGGTAAGTGCCAATAAACAAAAATTTTGGAAGTGCCAATTGTTTTTTCAATAGAAGTGTTTTGTGTTGTGTTCATGACATCAGAATGAGTAATGGAAATGTTGATTTGTCATGTTGTATAGGTATTGGAACGGTTCAAGCGAAAAACGGTTTAAAGGCATAGACAGAAATAGTATTACAACATTCGTTTCAATAGCTATACAATACGAGAGAGACAGTGTTTTGCTTTTAGTTCATCTACGATGTTATAGTAGGAATCTATCTTGTTTTTGGACCAATATGGAAAAATCTGTTAGATATTAGTTCGTTATTTGTAATGAGACAAAACAGTGTCTGAGTAAAATAGCATGCTAGCGAAATTCACATACAGAAAGAAGCCTTTGAATTGTCAATAATATTGATATAGTCTGTGTTGAATAAAAGGGAGATACTGAATCAGAGACGGACAATGATGAAGTCCAAAGTTATCAATATTATTAACAAAACAGAGGCCGAGTTAGTTGGACGATCTAGAAAGGTGTCAACGAAGGAAGGAGCGGCTACATTAGAGATGCTGTGTTTGTGCTGTCAGGGGTGCACACATCGACATCGAAAGAAGTAATAACGAGGGTAGCGGGCCATGTTACATTGGTCTTTGCATTCCACATAGAAATTTCATTCACAGCAGGGTCACATCCAGTGCTAACCGTACCGGCCGCCGCGCGCTCCGCCGAATGTTTGAAATGGTTGCGATAAGACATGAATTGGCAAATGATACTCAAACAAAATGTGCTAATAAGGCCCTGTGTCTGATAGCAAAGAAGTTGGAACAGTATTCATGTAGATTTTACGTTTTGTGAGTCTCAGTAAAGGCGACATGAAGTACATAGGTGTATGATCAGGCAAGTTGAATGTCACAGATTGAGACAAAGGGCTTTAAGCATTGCAGTTTGATTCTTTGTGAAAATGTGATATAAGAATACATACAATCTGGGTCTCTACTCTATTACATTACAGCTAACATATATTTTAGATGTTTGCATTCTATCCAGACAAAACATCTATGTAGTTGGTATATCAGAAGGAATAGTTTTAAGTACTAAAATAACATCTAATAAGTGTTCGACTAACAGAAAGATGCAAAATTGTTATTATTTGAATGCAGTTGTAGTCTACATGATCTATGAGTAAAGTATGTATTCGCAGGGGGTGCGGAGCGCGCGGGTCGCGGGTCCTAGGAACACAACGCTCCAGTCCTTACGTCCGGGCGGCGGCTTTAACAGATCGTCCAAGCTAAAGGTGCGCGCGGCTCGCGGGTGAGGCGCGAGCCCCGACACCGACGGCTTGCGGATACCCAGCCGCGTCAGCAGCGTGCGGTGCGGCGGAGCGTCGTGCAGCACGCCCGCTGTGGACAAACCCGCGTCACTGACACCCGCGCCGCGCTGTGACGTCACGCGAGCCCGCCGCGCCGTGACGTCACGTGAGCCCGCCGCGCCGTGACGTCACTAGGGCTCCTGCGTGGGCACGGCCGCGTAGCGCCGCCCCCGCGCGCCGCCCGCGGACGCTAGCCCCACACACACATAGGATTGCCAGATACGCAACACACGAGTAAACATTTAATTTTGATGAGCGTGAAAGACATGTCCGAGTCAGTTCTGTCAGTCCAGTATGAAACAATGATGGTCATTACAATTCATTCACATTGTCTCGCTGGGATTTAATATTGTAATTTTTTATTTGGTGATGTTAAGCCAATTGTATCCGGTCAGATTTATAACTTCTGGCAATCCTTTTCGACATAACTATTGGCACGATTATTTTAACTTGCCGATCCGAGGGCTGGCTTTTCCAGGACATATACATAAAGACATACTATACAGACAGATGCTACTTACTGTTTGCAGTGCGTGGATCAAGTTAAAAGAACCGTGTTTCAACGGACTCCAGAAACCTGAGAAATGCATCTATCAATGGACAGTCATCTAAGTCAATACATGCATCAATGCAGCAATATGTACAAACTATATCACATTCAGTTTCTGGACCCGCAACAGTAAAACATAGAAAAGAAGAAAGTCAAAGAAGAAAGAAAAGTAAAATTACGCAAAACGTGTCCTTACCATCCCAGAGACAGTGCGTTTATTGAGAAAATACATGAGTATAGCGGAAACAATCTGACAAAATGTTGAAACAAAGCATTATTGTACTGTGAGTCACAAATATACCTCTCATTGGACGGTCAAACTAGGTTACCGTGTATTATTAAAGTGAGAGTGGCAAGCCGAACTGAACGTATATTGAAAGTGTGCTTATGAGAGAAAAGTTAATTTGGGGTTATATTTTTGGGTCAAATATTGGGCCTAAAGATTTGTCCTCCGTGATGATTGAGGGGGGTACTTACGTCTAGCGCATCTGTCGGCTTCTTCGGCGAGGAGTTTCTCGATCTTCTCGGGGAAGTGCCTCTTGGCGCACCAGATGAGCCCGATCATGCCGAGCACCACAAATACGGTGATGAGGCCGAGCCAGAACGGCTCTTGGAGCATGCGCTGACCCAAACTGATGATGTTGGGGGTCGGGTTAGGGGTTTCACATCTGCAAAATACAGGGCACTCTAGACGATAAAAGTCCACGCATCTGTCGTCTTTTACATTCAGTGTTCTTCGCCTCTACAATTACATTTAAATTAAGTCTTACTACTTTAAGGTCATACCTTTTCCCTTTCCACGAGGGGTTACACTGGCACAGAAAGCCTCCATCCCTCTCAGTACAAGCTCCTCTGTTGTTACATGGCTTGGACGCGCAGGGTCGAACGCGCTCTGCACAGCGCCGTCCTTTCCACCCGCGTGCGCACGCACATGAAAAAGCCTCGCCTGCCTCGTTGGCACCACCGATGACTAAGGAACAGTTTCCGTACATGCAAGGGGTTTTCTCGCATGCTGTTACCAGGCAGAATAGTCCTGGAAAGTTTTTGAAAAGTTCGGCTAGATATTATTTCCTTGCTGCAGATTTGATGTCATTCAAATTAGATTTAGAGAGCTGTTTATGTTTTATAAAATCAGTCAGCATGGTACTGATGCAAATAAGCGTCTTCCAAAACGACTGGATGTCAAAACCTGAGCTGTTTCTATATCTTACCAGCATAATATCCAGCGCACTGACAGAAACTCTTCGAATTCTCTGTAACGCATCTCCCGTCGTGTAGACATGGGTTCGGGTAGCAAGACTCCAAGCTGGTCTCCTCAGATATTAGCAGTACCTTGCTGTGGTACTCCGGATCTGAAAGATAACCACGCTTTTATAAATTATTTAAAATACCTTCTAAGAACTGAATGCAGCTATGGTGGGACAACTTTTATAATTAGTTGCTTGTGTTTAGTAAATCGCAAAATATCTAATTACCTATTAATTAGATATTTGACGGCACATTTACAAAGCAGACGGTCATTGTGCTTTTGGAAATGAGAGTTCTGCCTACGAGGGCTAACATAACCTCACGCCTGTAACCCCCAAAGGGTTAAGGACGGGTGTGTGTACACTGTGTACAACAAGGCTCGATATCGGGTCCTTTTCTTTTATATATTATCATCAATGATCTACCTCATTTGTTTAAACCCAACCAGAAATTGTGTTATTTGCTGATGTTACTTCCTTAATTTTTTAAATTAATAGACGTGCATCAAATCTTGACGACGTAAATAACGCCCTACTGCAGATCCAAAATTGGTTCGCTGTTAATAATTTAACTTAAATGCTTAAATTTAATTTAAATGGGGAAAAAACTAAGTGCATGAGATTTTCTTTAACAAATGTCAAAAGTACTAATATTGTGAGATAGTATTTAATCAAGAGAAACTAGAATTCGTCCGTAGATAAAACTGTTTGCTTGGAGATCACGCTCGAATCAAGGCTTTAATGGGGTGGGCTCGTCATTTAACATCCCTTGCAGGACGCAAGAAAAACCGTCAATTCAGTGATGTAGTTAACGCGAGGCCGGTCTATTTTAGTTATTGTCATAGTAATATGTCATACGGTATTTTACTATGGGGACGGGTTGCAGACATCTAATCTATTTTTATTCTGCAGAAAAGAGCCATTAGATAATATAAATAAACTTATTATTTTATATATTATTATTGATATAAGATAGATGGCCTGCGCAGGCGCGACTCTCTAAGGGAAGATATTAACATTATGATGGTACGTTGTCAATATAGGTATCTATGAAAACATCATGTAGGTACGTAAGGAAAAATCTACATCTTTTTAATAAAAGAGGTGAAATACACAATTATATCACTAGAAATAGGGACCAATTAGTTCAACCAGGTTTCAGGCTGGCTAAAGTAGATTAATTTTTCATGGGGTGCAGTTTAAAATGTTACAATAAAATACCTCCCCACATAACTACTTCAACTGAATGAAACGAAATTGAAATCTTTTATCGAACAAACACTATGCAGCCAAGCATATTATAAGTTTGGGGATTACATCGCTGATAAAAATGCTTGGCTTAACGCTGGTCCTGCTCAACACGGGCGCATAAACTAATTAATTTGCATTTGAATACTGTTGGAGCGGCTGAAGATTTTAAAAACTATCATTGCATTGTATAAATTTCAATAAAAAAATAATACTCAAGCAGTTGCTAAGACATTTTAATTTAAATAACCTCCTTCATGACGATGTTGCTCTGCTGAAATACATATTTAACGCCTGGGAGAGCTCGCAAAATGCTATTGGAGTTTACTGTGATCTCTGCAAAGCCTTTGATTGCGTGCACCATGACACGCTTTTGCGTAAACTAATTCATTACGGTATTCAAAACGAAGCTCTTAACGTATTCAATTCATATTTACATAATAGGCACCAATGTGTAGATGTTAACGGTGTAAAATTTTCCGGGCTACCAGTTCAGTTAGGTGTACCTCAAGGCTCTATACAGGGCCCATTTTTATTCTTGGTGTATATCAATGACTTACCATTCTATTTAAAGGGTATATGTGACGTTGTACTATTTGCTGATGATACCTCTCTTACCTTTAAAGTAGACAGGAATAGACAAGATTTTGACGACGTAAACAGTACATTATCAATGGTTACAGATTGGTTTACCACAAATAACCTAGTTCTCAATGCCAAGAAAACGAAATGTGTAAAGTTCGCCTTACCGAATGTTAGAAATCTAGGACCCAACATCGTCTTAGATAAAGAAGTGCTTGAAACTGTAAACTCGGCAGTATTTCTAGGCATAACAGTTGATGCCAAGCTTCAGTGGGGATCACATATATCATGCCTAGCGGGAAGGCTCAGTTCAGACGCCTATGCCGTCAGGAAAGTAAGACAATACACTGACGTTGATACAGCTCGGCTAGTCTATTTCAGTTATTTTCATAGCGTCATGTCCTACGGCATTCTGCTGTGGGGCAAAGCCGCAGATATTCAAAATATATTTGTTCTTCAAAAACGAGCTGTTCGAGCAATTTACCAGCTAGGTGCTAGAGTTACTCTGAGATATTTTTTTAAAGATATTAGTATCCTCACGGTGGCTTCACAATTCATCTTCGCCAACATCGTATATATTAGGCAAAATATACACTTATACACAAAAAACAGTGATATTCATAATATTAACACTAGAAACAAGGACAAGCTACGTCCTCCCTTTCACCGACTTCATAAGGTCCATAACTCATTTGTTGGGCTTGGTATAAACTTTTTTAACAAGCTTCCCTCTTATTTGTTAGATTTGCCTTTTAATGCGTTTAAAGCTAAAGTAAAATCCAACCTTTGTTCAAAGGCATACTATTCTATCAACGATTACTTAAACGATAAACATAGTTGGTCGCTGTGATTAACTCAAGACAATGTTTATGTTCTTTCTCCAGAATTAGCTTACGTACTGACAAGTTATATGAGTTCATATAACTGTTTATTTTATTTGACTATGTTAGTCAATTTAGTTTAATTTAATTTTTATTTATTATTGATATGTCTTATATGATTTTGACGTTCTTAAAGTGCTGATTCTCAGCCTAGTTTGAATAAATTACTTTTGATTTTGATTTCAATGTAATTGTTCAATCTTTAGTATTATATAATTGCATAGCACATATTGTGTGAGTACTATGTACAGACGCCAGCACATCAAGCTACTACAATCTGTCAAATTTCTTTAATAGATTTTCAACTTTATCGCTAAAGCATTAAGGTTCAAGGTTGATTGGGAAAATTTGACAGTTTCGGGTAGCTTGACCTGCTGGCGTCTGTACATACTATAAAGCTCCCTTCAAAATAGTTGACCTGATTGGTGCTCATCCATGCGTCATGTTCGTGAACTGACGTGACTGGTCATCGCTTTGCCGCCACGGATTATTTTAATTAAATTTAATATATGTATTGTTTTTATCTTTTTATTACTGATGCTTTTAACGTTCTGCGTCATTCTCACATGCATAATTTGAACATGAATGATGGTACCAATATTTTGTAACCATATTTGGATTTAAAAGAGTGTCCATGGAGTTTCTTGCCCGTTCTTCTCCATAGGTACCTACTACGTTTTGAAATGAGCATCTAGCTTCATCTTTCTATCCGACCGACCCCTTAAAAATTTAAAAGTGCCAGGAATTGGTTTATTGAAATAAATGCTTTGAGTTTGCGTTTGAGTGTATCTATAGTAGGTACAACCACATTTCGCCAGTTATGTGTAAGCCCTACCCCTAGGTAATAGGGGGCGAGGCTATTGCCATCAACCGGGCACCAATCCAGATTCCGGGCTGCTAATGAGACAGAAACAAATCTAGATAAATCTTTGTTAGTTTTTCTTACCTTTGTTGACCATAAGTGAGACGTCCATATTGACCCCGCGCTCGCCCGCGCGCTGCGTCACGCTCAGCGAGTGGAGGTACGAGTTAATGACCAGAGGCGCGCGCGGTTCTAACTTCCTCTTGGTCCTCTCCACCTCGCAGAGCGTCCATTCAGTGCCGTTGTTGTCTGTGTAGCTGTCTTTCACCTGTGGATCAATTTTAGAATGGAATATGATTTATTTGCTTTTTCCAGCGTTTGGGTTGGGTGGAAAATAAATGAATAAATAACCTGCCATTCTAAAATACCTATCTGGAATAAGCTATTTATGCAAAAATCGTGTTTTGAATAGAGCAATACCTCACTAAGTGGCGACTACAAAGAATAACATAAGGTTGTATTATTCTTAACGGAGAAAAAAATCATTTGCATCACTGTAGTATAGACCTGTATCCACCCACTGCCCGCTCCACAAGGCCAGGGTTCTTCTCCAGAGGCGACCAGCGTGCTACCAGTAAAGGCCAGCGTCAGTGTATGTTGATGCGGTGCTATGAGTCGAGTCCGTAAGGCAACGCGCGCTGGAGCTAACTGTGGCCAGTTGGGAGCGGCCAGGCGACCACCTACACCTGGTGCTACTTCTACCACATGTGACGCGTTCAAGTAGCTTACTGGAAACAAGGAAGATAAAAATGAGGTCTATCTGAACTTGTACTCAGTAACGAATAAAGAAGGAAGGAATGGAATACAACTTGGACAACACGGATTTTGTTGTAAGATTAACGGGATAAGTGTCACTTGTGAGCTATGTACCTAAAGATTTTTAACAAAACAGAGTTATCTAATTAAAAGGGAAAAAAAAACTTACTAGTTTTAAAATACGCCAAAAAACCCTGTCCAGTAACATTCTCGCCGGTCTTGATCCTAAGCCGAAGTATTTCAGACTGTGACACAAAGAGACCGTTAGTCAGTATGTTAGGGTCCAAGAACGGCCTGATCGGTGGGCTCTGCAGATCTATTTGTACGTCAATGTAGGAGTCTTCCGGTATAGAATCCGTGACATTGATGGGCACGCCTTTTGCAAATACCCCGTAACCAAAGTCGAAATGGCTGATGTTCAGGAATACGCGTTTGCCTGAAATGAAAAAGTAAGATGGGTCAAGTATTGAAAGAAACAACTCGCTGCTTTATTGAATTTGCTCAGTACCCTTCAAACTCTTGTGCAAATTACAAATAATGTACTAATTAGTGTTATAGGTACATATGTCTTTGATGTATGTCTTTGATTATCCTAGTTATGGGGGTTTTCCGCATCCAGGTTTAGGTAGTTGGCTTTTTGTTTATTTGTTGTGGACACACGTTGGACGCCATTGTTTTGAAAGGGTAACATGTACATGTTATTCTTGTTTTATCAAAGACTATTCATTTCGAAGTAGGTACTTTTCACTTGTCAACCTTGATGGCCCTAGATAAGATTGCCTGCGTATCCAGAATTCGTTGACAGAGGGTAGAAGTGAATTAGCACAACTTTAACAGAGCTTTATCAAAAGTAACGATGAAGCTCTGCGCGTTATACTTTTGACGAATGTCATTCATTGCTAGATGCAAAGAGTAGTTACTAATGGCCATTCGAACAAGTTCGTAGCATATTTAAGCTATAATTTTACAAAAATGTTGAACTGCATGATACTTACCGGTGGGAGCTAGAATGTCGATGGTGCAATCCAGGTTGGGCAGCAGAAAGTGGGGATAGTTTGGACTTCGTAAGACGCCTTCCTTCGATGTTAACGTCTGTGACGGACAGCCAATCAGTTCAACTGCTCTCCATGTTACTGAGAATCCAGAACCTTGGGTGCTGTAAAACGGAGAATTTGTACTCTTAATTTTATTTGTGATATGATTGTTGAGAAGGTTAAAGATTTTTAGAGCATATAGTGGTCGGTTAAAACTGATGAGGAATTAATTGGCCTGATGTTGTTACGGTTTTGTCGGCTATACAGGGTGAAATTGAATTCATGGGCATCCTTTTAAAGGGTCATTCATTATGAACAACTTTTACTATGGGACCAAACCTGAAATCACAAAAAAAATATCAGCTGTTCCCTACATTTTGAAGGATTATGCAAACATAAATGTAGGGTAGGTTTTTGTGTTAGTCCCTTAGTAAAAGTTGTTCATAATGATGAGTACAATGACCCCTTAAAAGGATGCCCATGAATTCAATTTCAACCTGTATAATTTTGCCTTCTTTTGATTTTGTGATCCTAAATCGGTCGATTGCTTTCTCACTAGCAGTTAGAGCATTCAGCCAACTCCTCTCTCGTTTCTCGTAAAAGTTTAAGGCGTATAAATAGGGTTTAACAATTATTGTAGGAGAAACCGAGGAGAGTTGTGACAGAGGAGAGTTGTTACAAAGTCCATTTCTTGAATTCTATAATCGTTAGCGAGCTGGAAACATCGCGTTATATCTCTATCTTGACGCGCTAGCCGATGTAGTTGTTTGCTGCAGCCTACGGGGATAGGATGGGACTGTGCGACGTCGATGGTCAAAAAATCAGGAAAGTAAGTTTTTCACAGACTATTTCTGAACCAAGCAAGATTTTTAGCGCCCAGGAGGGTTGTGACAAGCTGTAACAGCTCTCTTATTTTAAGACTTTGTAAGGTTCCCGAATGCGTTTTGGTGTGTTTTTGCATGGGTTGTTGTTATATTGTTACAATATATTTAAAAAAAAATGATCGGAAGACGGATAGATCGAGGCATATCTTCGAAGAAAACACACAAATTGTCTCAATGTCGGACCAAAGTGTGATTCAGGTTATTAAAATAATGTGTTTTTTTTTTACATTTTTCTTATTATTGAAAATTCATCAAAATTGATTTTTGATTAATGTTGCCTATTTCCATTTAATTGTCCATTTAAATTCAATTCAAAACAACTTACCACTACCTTTGTCACAAACTACCTTGGTACTAGAAGAGTTGTGACATAACAACTCATTTCAGTTTTAAAAGTCGTTTTTTCTCTGAACTAGATAATTAATAAATAAAAACTATCAAAATCCTATATTCTCTATAGGATTTACATAGATTTTTTTTAGATAGACATTTTATTAGAACTGGCTATTTGTATCTAAGGGCTGATTTTTTAATAGTCAGATAACTTTTACTTGAAGAAGAAATATGACGGTTTGACATAATTATTTTCTATACAAAAGCTGTCAAACCGCCCTAATTATTCCTGAGATAAAAGTTATCTGACTATTGAAAAATCAGCCTTAAAATGTGCAAAGAGGTAAGTGCTAAGTGCTAAGACTGTTTTCGGCTGAGTTTATGTACATTGGCGTGAAAATTGTTACAACCCTCCTCGGTCTCCCTTAACTGAATCGTTTTCGATATTCCAACGTGTGTGTTATCTTTAACTTATAAGATGATATTATTATGATAATAATTATATGGCTCACTTGTAGTCAGAGTGAAAGTACAGCACGGCCCTGTTGGTGGATGCGACCCAGCGGGCTTCACCGACTGAGCCGCAGTATCTCGACGATTTCAAACTCCATGAGTCACGAAGCTGAAATAACGTAACAAATATTGAGCAGATTGCCAGCACTTGACGTTGATTCTTGCTGAGTATTGAGAATGATTAGATTAACTTTGCAATGTGCGTTGTTATTGACATAAATATGCATGCAGCATTGGTAAAAAAAAAACATCAGTTATACTCACCAACAAGCCAGCGAAATTATATCAGTTACTTTCAGTGTTAAAGACTACGTGAAAACATATTTTAATAATTACGTATTTACTCGAATTTTCCTACTTATAATAGGTGCCTACTAATCTTTAATTATAACTATAAATACGATCCCTGTTATTTCTTGGAAGGCTTCAATGCGAACAATCAGCCGGCATTAAAATTTAATTGTAATTTGTGCGATGTTTTGGGAATTATTAATTTCCCCAAGCGCTACAGCTTTCTGCAAATGACGCGGAATAGCAGTTCCTGATAGAATTTTTATTGGATATTATACCTCTGAATATTTAAAATACATCAAATAGGTTACGACATTTAGGAATGTTTCGGCAATTCGGTGATTTGAATACATATTACGCTTATTCCAATGCCGCGTACTGTAATTTAAATTTCTATACTGAGGTATCAATGGTAAATGAGTTATGTGTTTAAAAATATATATTTATATGTATCGTGTTTAAGAAATAAAGATATAGTAGCTTAATAAACAGAATAGCTCACCTCAACAAAATCATAAAGACAGTCCTTTTGGTATTCTAAATCCACGTTTTGGAAAACAAAGACCAGTCGTGTGTCCGTAGGCCCCACTACGTGCACCCAGAAATCCAGATCGTTGTCATAGATACCAGGATGATTGGGACTTGTCAATACTCCTAGACGAACAAAGAAATGCATTAAAATGTTATACGCGAATAGCTTGGCGCCCACCGCCCAGTATGGGACCAGAAAACGAACATTATTTGAATTCAGAATATCCGATTATTATCATGTTTTGGAAACTCAAATTTATTGTCGTAATACAAGTTGAAATTCCATTGCAAGCAAAATTTTGTTAAGCCTTTATATACAGAGTTGATACGACAGAGGGGCTTTCCTTTAAACTGCCTATACTAGGTACCATTTTCAAGCTCTGTACGAAAAATCAATTGAATAGGAGCAGTAGTTTAGTCGCAAATGATTTTTTAAGTTTTTTGCCATGTTTGTACACGATGTATCTTTCCTAACAGCTGATTATGTCTGACGCAAGTCACAAGTACAACCAAAAATTGTCGCTACAAAGATGGCAATGCAAACAAGGAAGCAATAAATACACACACACTTGCACTGTCATTACAAAGGGTGGTTGCGTTTTACTCTGATTTGTAAGCTATTTAGTTTGTTTGAAAAAAAAAACAACTCATTTTTGGTGCTTTTTATTTTTATACCATATCGAATTATTACTAAGCACGTATAGTATACGTAGTGTAATTTAATGCCCCTCTGTCATATCAACTCGGTCTGTATATTATAAGCAGTCAATCAATATCCACTGATGTCATACTATGACAAAGTTCAAATTCCATTCCAAGCAAAACAAGTGCTTATTACAAGTGGTCAATCAAAATCAACGTATACTACATAAACCTTAAGTAGATAGTTGATTACGTTTGGATACATGTAAGTTATTTTTTTTCCGTGCTGGGCGCCACTTTAATTGTAATGGCGCCCAGCGTGGGACCGCTTTTCTTCTTAATACAGAAACCTCAACTATTGCAGTTTTATTAAGAACTACTTAGGTATAATATTGAAGTACTTTGATAAAAGTATGTTTAGGTGTTTTGCGTACCTGAAATCCCTTCAACGGTCCTGTTCTTGAGGATATGTTCTGGGTTCAGCCGTCGCTTGCACACGTAGCCGCCTGTCATACCACATTTGTATAAGGTCCAAAACAAACCGCTTGGTAGAGACGGAACTGGTGATGACTTCCACTAAAAACATGTAGATTAATTTTGCAGGGTTCGTGACGAAGAAGTTATCTAGATATAGACAAATTTATAGCTTCTTGACACCTTGGTATATCATTTTATTATTATAAAAAGTTTAGTTGTAGCCATCTTAACGACCATTGTAGTTCAGACTTTAGAAAAGTTGCATTTATGTAGGTTGCAAAGTTTACGACAGCGGCAACTCACCTGAATACCTAAGCAGGCATCTTCGATTTCCTCAGTGTCATTATACGGCGGCCACCCTTGATACCCTACAGCGCTTCCATCGATCCAGCTCAAGCTGTCCCCATCTTCTCCTCCTTGGCGAGCTCCTAGCCAGTATATGGCACCAGCGCTGTAATCGCTGCTTTGTCGGATCCCTGAGACAATGAATCGCTCTTCGTCCGCAGAATGGACAGATGATAGATGCATGTTAAGGCCTTCACACACCTACGGAAACCACAATAATAAATTTACATTTTTGAAGGGCCATTGCCAATGTCCATGAGATCTAAAGGTTATATTAGGAGGGTAGCTTTTGAAAAGGATTATTTCAACTTATCAAAAGTTAATAAAGAGACACAGTGCGTCCCTTTATTTTGACCCAGAAAAAGCAGGGCTTTCACGATGATAAATACGGCGATCAGAGGGACCGGTCGCTAAGCACAACAGTCGTAATTGCATTGTAAAGCGTCGAGGTCGAAACGAAACGTTCGCCAAAATGGATTCCGGCTAAACCGAACCATTATTCTATATAAAATGATAATATAACAAGCAACAGAACTGGAATAGAAGTTTTGCAACTTTATTGTTCTGAGTACTTGTAATGTGCAATCATCTTTGTTGGATTAGTGAAACGTCATGGCCTTCGAAGAAGTCTATTGCATTTAAATTACAAACTGTCAAAGTGAGGAAACGGATGTAGATACTGGAATTTTGTAACATGACAGTTTTTCTCCGGAAAATAATGTAACCTCCTTCTCGATACTTTAAATTGTTATTGGTATTTTAGGTCTATCATAAGCCACTTCAATGCTTTGGCATTGACAGTTGGGTTGGATTGATTAACCGTTTTAGAACACTGTTCTACTAAAAAAATACCGCTGCAGACAGACTGTGGTACAATTTTACTTAACGCGACGGAATCGTCTGGAGACAAGGGATTAGGAATATAAATCATTGAGGATTACGCAACTGAGGGTCCACTTGGCTTTTTCCTCAGTGTTATTTTGGTAGTTACAATCTTGGAAATGCCCTTTGATACAAGAATAGTAATGTGTAATGGTGGTGTTAAAGTGCTGTTGGTAGGTACGTGATCGAAAACTAAAATGCATTGTTGCTTATCATGTCTATTCTTTATTTGCCCTTGACTCAATTTTCAACGCTTAGATGCTTTGGATGATGTACAAGGTGGGGCAAAAGTAATGTCATAATGTGAATGACGGCGTGGTTGGCGCAGTGGTTAAGTGATTGACTGCTACGCTGCCTGTCGCGAGATCGATTCCCGCACGGAACAAATATTTAAGTAGTTGTTCCGGGTCTGGCTGTTTGTGTATGTGACTTTAAATGTTTGTAAACGCACCTACAATACAGGAGAAATTCCTAGTGTGGGGCATCGTTTAAAAAAACAAAACAAAATGTGCCATAATTTTTGCTAATGGCGTCAAATTGTCATTATGATTTGATACATATGTTGTAGACAGATAGAAAATTATTTGACAATGCAATGGAGCGATACACACAGTCACACAGCTCACACAACGATGGAGATTTTAAAACACCAATTTCGGGGCCGTGTGATCTGCCGTTTTGGCGATTTGAACTGATCTGTCGGATCGCCAGATCTGATGGCACTAGATTTCTTTCTTTGATTTTAAATCTCGCGTTTACCACAACAAACTACAAACCTTGCACGTCTTGAAAGCCGACATTAAAGAAGAAATCGCCAATGTGGGAAATGTTTTGCGAGCAAGAATTCAAAATGCCGTAAAACGAACACAAATGTGCATTCTCTCAGGAGGTGGTCGTTTGACCGATATAATTTTTTCGAGTTAAGGCTCCGTAAGCACGTAAAAAACCCGCTTTTGTCAATTTCTTATCTAATTTTGATAAAGCTGGAAATAATTGAAACTTTATGTCTGTGTGATTACTAAAGTACAGTTTTCGTGGCGCTAAACCATTCGGGTCAGTCACAGCACCTGTTAATAGTTTCATCACTTTTGCGCTCTCGAAAATATAGTTTATACCTTTGATTTACTTATTGAAGATAGTTTAGTATCATAAAATGACTCTTTAATTTTAATTTATGATTAGCTGAAGATTAATGTGTGATTTTTCAATTTCGTGAAACTGTTTGCTCTTCGTGAAACTGTTTGTAAACCCTGACAGTAATGTAATTTTTCCTATTATTGATAATAGGAAAAATTACATTACTGTCAGGGTTTGTTTCAAAAAATAGGTTTTCCAACATTCTTTTTCTGCTATATTTTGCGTGGAAGTTGAAAAAAGTGGTCCAGCCACGTGCAAGTAGACCATATAATGATGTTGATGATATTTTTTAATGTTCAAAATAAAAAGTATTTTCTAGTAAAAAAATGATCAAACGTCAGTCTCGCGTCATTTTTTGGAAAACTAGTTGCGAATAATAGTGATTTTCCATGAATACGTAACTTATTTAAAAAATCCCTTTTAACCACATGCAAAACAAAGAACTAAACTTTCCGAATCACAAATAATTTTGTTTAAATAATTTTACCCTTTCCTACAAATAATGCACAAAATTGATAAAAATCAGTCGATTTTGTGCACGGCCCCTTAATGTCATTAATTTTACAACTCTAAATAAACTTCCCGTGAAAACAGAGCCCATTTTTAATTGACTTAAAAAAAAAGGACCAGGTGCTCAGTTCGGCTGTATCTTTTCTTTTTACTTTTTTTTTAAATGCTTGTTATGTCAGAACTCCGTCATTTATAAACCGATTTGAAAAATTCTTCTTTTGTTTGAAAGGATGTACTTCCAGATGAGTCCCATATACAGGAGATTGTTCTGCATCCATCCATCGTTCGCCTCAGAACCAACAGCGAAGGAAAGTGACTGCGTGTTCCAAATTACAAGTAAATGCCCATCAAGGCAAAGTTTGATGACGGACAACTTGCAGAAAGCATTTATTTAAAAAGAAACATAGATTTTAAGGTTAGGTATATTTAGTATAAACAATCCTTTCAATACTTCGAAATACATACTAGTAAATGCCTGTCACTAATGTTATTTCTATTGGAACGCAGAATGTCCGATAAATACAGATAAATAATAATAAATAATTAATATAATAAAATATATTTATAAGTGCATCAGATGTTTGTTGGTCCTGGGGCCATTTCCTTTGGTCAAGATGAGTCTGATGAGATATGATGAGTGGATTTTGAGTCAGCTTCCATAATAAGTATTTTTCCACTTAGTGTATGTTTATGATGTTGTAATAACGTCCTGTCACTGTTATTTACATTGCAAGTAGTGGTACACGACCCTGTTTAGGATAAATACCACAACAAAAAAATGAAAAATAAAAACTTTTTCACAAAAAAAAACCACCGACTTCCAAAACAAAACCCTACAAAGTGAAAAATTACTAATTTCGGAAGTCGGTAACGGAGAACGAAAATACAAAAACCAAACACACCAACTTATTTTATTTTATTACTTTATTTTTCACTTTGTATTGTTCTTTTTGGAAGGCAGTGGTGTTTTTGGTGAAAAGTTTTTTTTTTATTTCTAACCAATCGGCAGCCAATTGACATTATGATATTACTTTTGCTCCACCTTGTACATAAATAGGCTTTATAAAATTGTCCATTATTCTTCACCCCTTGTCATCTTATTTCTAGTTCACATACTTACGGTGTAATGATTTGCGCAATTCCTAAACTTACCTGTTTGGAAGTAGCCCAAGATGCTTTCGGGTAACCAGAGAACAGGTAGCAGTGTCCATTGAACAGCACCTGCTTTGAATCCATACACGAATGTGCTGTGAACAAAAACAACATAGGTATTCTATACATTCATTCATTTACCTTTTAAAACCGGAGCATTCTCCATGTCAATGAACAGAACAAGATGTAGCTTACTTTTGCGAGAAACTGTCACTTTGAATTTAATAAACTCATAACAAGTCTGTGTGTTTTCTTTTGTTTCCATTGTTCGTGCATTTATGCAAATAAATAAATGATGCCATGCACCTATTTTACTCTCTTTATTTGAGCTAGTGGTACGATTCAGTTTGCTCGTAGAATCTAGTCGAGGGTTATAGTATCCAGGGGTACCGACTTTTAGAAAACCTCGTGGGTGTTCATACTCATGTCCATTTGGGGTTCATGTTAAACGAACAGACAGGCTACTGGGTAAGGAAGATGTTGCATTTTATTGATGTAAGTAGGAAATATAGGTAAAGCAATACGAGATTGATAAAGAAAGCATTACTACTTTTGTATGGATTAGTCTTACACAAACTAATTAAGTTTTACCAAAATATATAACGAAAACAATGTAATCAATTAATTCATTAAATAATACCACCTACTCAATTTATTATAAAACAGTGTTATTTGTTAACACTTCGTTTTATTGTTGTACACGGTTTTAAATCCACCAACGACCAACAATAATAATAGTGTCTGACGGAAAGTAGTTTGTGCTGACGAATCCGAACACTGAACTGCAAGCGAAGCGAGCTCGAAAATACTATCGAAAATATTTTTATATTTAATACAGAATTAGGAGTTACATTGCTGCTGAATTTATTATTATGGCACTCCAACGACTTATCCACTAATACATTTTTTGGGTACTGTAACAATTAGGTAAACTTAAAATCCAGAGTGAATTTGTCACTTACAGACGTAAGTAGTTAGACGTCTTGCCGCGCGGCAAGTGAGTATATTAAAGAGATATCCATCGAAACCGATTGACTGATCAGTTTTGATGTATATGGTCGTGGGTGCTCCGCACTCACTTTTGTTTATCTCTCGTGGGTACCGGAACCCCCGAGCACTCATGGAGTCCGGCCCCTGATAATATCAATGCTTTTTTGGCAACAACACAATGAGTTCCATATACTTGTTGCTCTATTTAGTGTAGTTTCTCGTATAACTAAATTTCTAATAATGCCATAAAACCTAAATAGCACGAAGAATGACGGCATTACTGGTATATTTTCGTGTCGCGCCGGTACCCGGGGAACATGAAATATTTATAAGTTCAGTGATCGGAGCTCACCGGCCGCGGCAGTTGGTGCGCAATGGACCGAGTAATCTTGTTGGCAGGTGTAATGTACCTACCCAATTCTAGGGATATTTGTTGTCGTAATATGAGGGGATAAAGTCGAATACTGTGTGGCAAAATGTACCTACGCGTTCGCTTCAGCCAGTAAAAATTAAGGGTATAAAGTAGTAGATTTCCCGCGTGTGCAGCGGTTTCATTTCTTTCTCACAATAGCTACACGTCATTGGCACTCGGTGAAACCAGAATACTTTAAGAATGTACACACGTACGAGCAGGGAACGTGTTGAAGAAGTTGTGTAGTTATAAGCAAGTTAGTTTAAAAACTTCTCAACCAAAACGAAGAGTGATTTTTTTTTAATTTTGCTCTCGAGAGAAGAAAACGCGATCTTATTAAGTATTTATTTTCTACCGTTTAAACAACACTAGCTCAAACCGATGGTCTTCTATCTCATTACAAAAAGAAGCAAGACCTAGTAAAAGCTGGCGGCACTTAATTAGTATTCCAAGAGCGCTAAAAAGTGTTTTAATTAAAACATGCGCGCGCAATTCTTTCGTCGCCACGTAGTTACAAAACCGTTCGGATATATTTATTAGCTGAATTCCAAAGTGGTCACAAAGGCCAGAACATAGGGTGCGACAACACGACACGTAGGCACCGTCATATTTTAATAAACTCTGCACTGTACAGGGGCAAACAGTACTCTAGCTTTCATTGACATTCAACATTTTCTTCCTCTAATTTACCGACGTATCGAATTTATATTCAGCCAGTTCTTCAGGTAGACTTTTACGGTCAGTGACGAACTTATTTAAGCTCTTCCGTGCTTGATAAGAATTTAAGTTATTTCCAATGTTTGAAAAACAGTTTTGAGAGAAGTAGAGGGTAGTTTTGTAGCAGGGGTGGCTAATCATCTGGTTTGACCTCGACATAAATTTTGGTGTGGTGTATCCTTAGACAAATCTATCCAGAACATAGTGTACTAGATACACATGGGGACAAAAGCAATAGGTTACCTACCGTATTTTAAATATCTGAGATTAAGTATCTCCAGCCTACCGGACCAGAGTCCTCGAAAGTGCCCAATTAATAGCCATTCACTTGACTTTTATAACCGTTTATAAGCATAATTGATGAATATTATTGGCGTAATATTTCGCCGGTTATCCGCTAATTTCTAGGTACTGTGTTTGTATTCAGTGTTGTTTATTTCAAAGATAGGTATTCCGTGTAGGTAAAGGAAGCGACAAAGCTATAATACGGGGTGATATTGAGAATATTCCAATAACAATTTATTGAAAGAGATACCTAACAGAAGCTGAATCATCCAAAATGTAAATATTGTATTGAACGTAACCTAGCAAGGACTTCTTTCTCAATTAGCCGCTGTCATTGAGACTAGCGAGCAAATAAAGAAGAGTGGTTTTTTTGGTTTTCTGAGTTACCTTCAGTATAAAACGCTACATAAACAAACATAGACCGACCATCTTTTAGACCAGGCTGACGATTACTCTGACTCTGTGCCACGCTGTGTACATTTTTGAGTTTTAATTGGGACGCGCCCCCTTTAAATATTAAATGGACGGTAAAGAGGGAGGGGCGTCTAATCTCGGGCGGCTTTGTTATGTTTAAGTTTCCTGATGTTTGAATACTTAATTGCGACTCGTGTGAGGACGCTGTTGATTAATTTTCGTATCGCTGTTAACTTGCACGTGTGTGTCGGTTCTAGGAATTGTGATGGATGTTATCTGAACGTAGGTAATGGTGCCGATTCCCTTGTTCACAAACTAAACAAAATTTAAGTTGAGTGCATCTTTTTCTTTCTATTTCATTATGAAAAGGACAGAAGATAAATTTTAGTTTAGTCCTGTCAAATTAATCAGCGCCACACCAAATAACCGTCAAAGGACGGATTGAGGTGAACATATTTTGTATGCAGACAAATTACTCTTAGACTACTTACTTACTTACTACAAGACCTTTCGTATGGTCCATACATCACCATAATTGAACCACTAAAGCAGCAACTCTTCTACTGGCATCTCGAAAGACTCGCAAAGTCTGTTTTAATGCAGCGAGCTTTCAAATATGACACATGTACTTAAACATGCTTTTACTCCAACTTGACGTATCAAAGGTGCTCGTTAGATCAAATTATGTTCAACAGTATAGCTCTCAGAATAAAAAGTCGGCATAAATGCGCTTCCTCGTTAACTAGTTTCATTCATCCATTCACTCGTTCGCGAACGAAAGGAATGCCTGCATCGTTATTCAAATTTGAGTTCGGGAAATGTTATGAATTTAGCTCACTCAATAGAGAATGAGTTGGATGTCGGACTTTTGAATTTCGAGAACGTGCTTATTGATTTTGTTTTGTGCCGGTACGAAACACAATGGGTTTTGAACGAAGAAGCGGTAATGAACGAAGCAGTGATAGGTAGGTACTAGACAATGGATTAAAAAGGTATCCGATGGTGACTGGTTTCGATTAAAATGCCAATTATACGGCGCTGCTTCCGATCTGTTTTCAATTTGCCTATCTACGTTTTGTCAGACCAAAAATTATATTATGTCTTGTTATCGTTATGTGTTTTTTAATATTCTGATACTAACACGCAGACATAGATCTTCATGGTCAAGAATCATAGACGAGTTTAGACTTCATAAGCCAAGTCCGTCAACTCAAACGAAATCCACTTGTGTTAGTACGGTCAAACATTGCTAGCTTCTAAGTAATTCTTAAATAGGATAGTCAGCAACAAGCGAAGTACCTATATTTATCCTAAGCCAGGTCCATTCATTGTGACAAACTTGTCAGAAGCCTTGTCATGGAACAGGCGGTATTGCTACGATATGTTTCAACACGACGTCAATTTTGGCATTGTCAGCGGAAGCAATTTGTTCCCCGTGACGTGTTGCGCGACGTCGCGTCGTGATACTAAATAGAAGATAGGCCTTTGTACTAGAATGTTTAGCTCTGAATTTTTGACGAATTTTCGTAGGAAGTTCTAGACATAATAGAGACCTTATTGGTGATGTTCTTTAGAAAGGTAAGGGGCGTAGTAGGTACTCGCACCCGGCGTGCGACTGTGGCCAGATGTAACGAAGCAAAAGGAGTATGTTAAGATCGTAGCAGGTGGCCAATTGTAGCTTCTGCCTACCCCCATGAGAAGAAGGCGTGAGTTAATATATGTATGTAAGTTTTCGTAGGTTATCCTATCTCCACCTTGGGACCAGGGTTGTAAGCTGGTAATGAAGGTCAGATGGATGATATCATGAACAATACTTAGGAACAGCCGCATAATATATTTTATTCTTGTATCTAGGTATCTCATTCTACTTATTATAACTTAGAGACTATTGAAATAACATGCATTGACATATACGAGGTACATCCACCTTTTTTAAACAAGGAACGTTGTTTTTATTTCTCAAAAGTGGATTGGAATATGACCTATATAAAGACCAGCAAAGATTGTCTACCACAATACTTTTCAAATGTACTTAGAAACCTCAAAGAGTAAAATAAAATTTTCAATTACCGTCAAATGGGGTTACTTTGATACTACGGGGTTACTTTGATAACAACTTTAGGCTTATGAAAAACTTAATTTTATAATAACTACAACGCTATAATACAAAGAAACTACCAGTAGTGCCAAGTACTGATAGTTTATTTTTTAACTGGTGTTGTAGATATTATAAAATTAAGTTTTTCATAAGCCTAAAGTTGTTATCAAAGTAACCCCGTAGTATCAAAGTAACCCCATTTGACCGTACTCATAAATAATATGTAACACGACTTTTAACAAAATCTGTAAACGAAATATTTTACTAAAATCACAGCCCGCGTTAGCCCCCAGAGTTAGGAGGCCAGATAATAAATTATCATAAAATTCGGAGGCCTATTAAATTTCCAATGTTACGCAGACTTGCTCTAATACCAGATATTATCTTCGTTCATATTATACGGCTTTGTCTGCAGCTAAAATCATTACTATTCAGGATTTTGGCTTCGAACTGAGCTTATTATGTGGTTTTGGTACCGCTACTGATTAAAACCTCACTTAATTTGTCAAAACATAACGCGTGATATACATTGAACAGTTAGTTCATGAAAACGATGGTTCCAGTTATTTTGAAGGGTGGGCGTTTTGGGGGGACTGTCTTATGTGATTTTGACGTTCAAAAAGTGCTGATTCTCAGCCTAATTTGAATAAATGACTTTATATTTTGATTGATTTTGATTTTTTGGAGAGGCAGTGGATCGGGTATTGCTTGTATTGTCGTATTACATTAGAGAGAGGGTGCTTTATTTGGTTGGTATTATAAATTATGTACGTTACGTATAAAATGGATTTTCAGAATTAACCTCCTTCAAAAAACGGTGTTCTTGAAAAATATGTAAAAATAAAAGCTTTTAAAATTAAACGAATGGATTTCATACTGTTTTTACCGTTTATACTTGTAGTTTTAAAAACTAGGAGAAGCTAATACGCTCGATTTATGTGAACACAAATTTTTAAGAAGCTTGATGTTTTGCGCAATTTCAGGTTTGGTCAAAGTTGTTCATAATGATGAATACAATGACCCCTTAAAAAGATTAAGGGTAAACAAAAACTAAAGTCGGATATCAGGTTTTCTCCAGTCCTGTAGTTTTAGTTCAAAATATTGTATAAAATAAGATCGAGGGCAGACGTCAAGTCTAGAGAAATATAGGGTAAAATTATCTTAGGATAGCTATATCGTGTGCGGCTTGTCAACTTTTCTGTCTAGAGGTAATATACAAGTCAAATGAGATGTATGCGTGTCATGCAGCATCGAGCTGAGTACAAATAGGTAGAGGTACCTCCACGAAACCTAATAGATCGGAGTGCTTGATATGTTTTCAGAAGAATATCGCATAGCTTTTGCGTCAAGCTACAGTTTTGATAGTGTTGCACGTACAGGTTGCATGATAATAGTATCATGGTAAATATTTTTCCTTCTGTTCTTTGTTGTTGTTACAAATGTTTTTAATGTTGCATGTACTTAGCGCACCTTTAAAGACAAACCGTAACTGACCGAATTTTTTTCAAGAATTAAGTTAAATTACTTACTTATAATATACGATGAATTTGACACTTTCCTAAAAATTCCACTTTTAGAGGTAGATGGCGCTAATTTTGACCATTACAACTAAATAAAGTTTGCTACCTATCGTGCCTAAACTAGTTTTTTTTTCTTTATTATTTATTAGGGTCTTTTATACAATTGTGCTTAAATTAGTTGTGAACTGTTCGTTGAAGAGTGATGACGTGAGAAAAAAAAAGAAAAGAAAATAAGTTTGACGGAAAAGTGTGACTGTTTGGATAACCACGGCTGCAAGTCAAGATAAAGGCATTTTGTTTAGTAATTTTAATTGATAAAGTGTAACATTTTATTTAGTCACAGTTTTCTTTGTATTAAATTATGCACTTCATAATAATTATAATTTTACTGGTAAAATGTTACATTTAGTAACCTTTTACTTCTAAGTTTTGTGATAATTATCCAAATTGTATATATATATTTTTTTAAACGTTGTCACACACTAGCAATTTCTCCTGTATTGTGGGTGCGTTTACAAACATTTAAAGTCACATACACAAACAGCCAGACTAGCCATATATATTATATTTAATGAGTATAATAAGAAACATGAGTACAATAATAAAACTATAAAAAATAAAAATCATAATTAACAACATTTATTTGTAAAAAAAAAAACACTTAAGTAATTTTATGTTATAGTGTAAATAAATATCCATCATTAAGCCGAAGCCGACCCCAACATACCTAGTTGGGAAAAGGCTAGGTAGATGATGATTATGACTTCAAAAGATGGCTTCACTATGATCTTAAATATTCTATTATAAAAAAGTCGTGGATGTTTTTATTTGAGATCCTGTGTAAAAAAATTTTTTTTTCGTTTATTTACGGTTTGTCTATAAAGGTGCCATATGGATTAAACACACATGAACTGCAAAACGTTGAAACATGAAATTCATCTACTTACTTCCAGTAAAGGAGTGCCAAATTGTTTTAACTATCGATTACTTGGCAAATCTCCGATCTTTAAGATTGCCTGTTCGCGCCAGTGAGCACGCCAAGTTAGATGCAGGCGAGGCGCACGCGACTGCCTTACAAGATCGATTCCAGAAACTATCCGGACAGTCAGAACAAAAAACAGCGGAACAGAAACGAACGCTAAGTCTTACATAGCCGTGGTTAATTAAAACTAGACTGCGCTTTATTCAACTTGCCTCATCCTACTTGACGAACTTACACCACCACTCCTACATTCACTAACAAACTCTATGCTCTCGTTAATAAGGTTAGGGTAACTGCATCACTAAGTTTGTTGCCTTTGTTGTTGGTGTTAGGCGAATTTAAACTTTATGTTCAGGTACAAAAGGTGGTAGGATTGGCACAATAGGTACAAGTTGGCAACTTTATTTGTCGTATAGACGGTCTGTTCCGTTCCGTTGGTGTCCGCACGGAACGGAGCGAAAAGTTGAAATTGAAAAACGAAACACGCCGCGGAGATTTTTTCAGAGTGAACGCTGGAGTTATATTCAATGAACTTCTGATGAAATATTCTTCAATTCATTTGTGGTATGAGGCACGGATATAAGTAGGTATAATGGCTACTTCCCTAGTCCAATAATTTGATTTAAAAGGCAAAGTTTCAGATGGACTGCGTCTTATCTATTCTAAGAGTATTTTGTCGCTGGGTGCGGAGTTATAAAAGTTTATACCTTCTACCAAGTTTTGTATTATAAAAACTTGTGGAAAGTTGGTAGTGCTGAATATTGGACAATGCCGGTGCGACGAGCTTCGTGTTTAATTTGAATAAAATAGCACGAAAATGCTTAACAAATTTCTAAAGAGCAGGTGGACGCCACGTCTCCTGTTCCAGCAATTTAACTGGTGGCATATTATCATAAAATATTATTTAACTGCGTCATAACCCATAAGTAACTAATTATAGCTGAGCAGGTCCCCTGCGCAGAACTTGAGAAAGAAAGAAAGAATAACATGTATTTGGACACAGTTCGTGAAACACAAAATACAAATAACAAAATAAAAAGTGAAAATAATGTTTTGACAACAATAGTGTGTGCCTCACGGCTGCGCCAAAAAGGTTCATATCAGCATTAATGCCAGACAGATGCTGTCTGACGCATGAGCTTCCTAGTTAAATCACAAAATCCAGAAATCTAAAGTTGTTCTCTTTTTATACAACATAAAACTGACTGACTGACTGACTGTGTCATCAGGGGTGCCTCAAGGCTCGATATTGGGGCCTTTGTTATTTATTATATTCATAAATGATATTGACATGTGCTTTCTTAATACTAAATTCTTACTTTACGCAGATGATCTTAAAGTCTTTAGTCCCATCAAAACTATGCTTGACTGTCAACTACTTCAACAAGACCTCAATCGTCTTGCAAATTATTGCACTAAAAACAAACTCCAACTCAGTATTTCTAAATGTTGCTGTATTAGCTTCACTAAAAATAAAAATATTTTTAAATATCCCTATGCAATACACAGTGAATCATTGGCAAGGAAGAGTTTGATCCGCGACCTGGGAATATTACTTGACGATAAACTGCACTTAGACACACATGTTAATAAAATTGTTAATAATGCTTATCGCATGTACGGCTTTGTGATGAGATCAGCCATAGAATTTATGAACCCAAGTACATATTTATATCTCTATCGATCACTAGTTAGGTCTCAATTAGAATATGCAGTACCTGTGTGGAACCCCTACTACAATAAATATATTGAGTGTATAGAAAGCATACAACGTAAATTTTTGAAGTCTATGCATTATCGCTGCTTTAAAAGTTGTTACCTCTCTTATAGTGAGTTACTTAAAAAATATAATTTGCTTCCTTTGAGTTCAAGGCGTACTTTTCTTGAAACCACATTTTTGTATGACTTATGCAATAATTCGTATGATTGTTGAGACATGAGTAATAAGTTGTGTTATATAGTTCCTAGAACATGCCAGGGACGCGAGGTGCGCTCACGACCAGTATTCGCCACTACTTCCTGTCGTACAAACGCAGGCTTGCGTGCACCTCTTCGTCGCCTTACGAGCAATTTTAATAAGAATTTCTGCAGTTTGGATCTGTTTGCTTTGCCACATAGTAAGTTTAAACTCATGTTACTTAATATATTGAAAAATTAATGTGAAACTTTTGTTCCGCTTATATGCGGCATCTTTAGCCGCTTTGTTTTGTTGGTACTTTAATATTAATTTTCCTCTTATTTATTGTTTACAACGATAGTCATTAAATTTACCAAATTGTCTCACTGTGTATCTGTGGAGAACGTGGTTGATTTCACATTTGTATCATTTCTGTGTCCTATCTTTCTGTTTTTCTTAATGTGTAATTGTTTGTTTTCCCTAATAAATAAAATAAAATAAAACATTAAAGAAACCCTAATAAAACTAGCCCTGTTCATGATTGCTGATCTTATTCTTCAAGTGCTGTTTAGGTCCATTTCGTGTCAGATGTAGGTATCCAGTGAGTGAACTTCCCCAGACATCATTTTATACTCAAAAAGCTCATTTGGTAGATGCTCTAATATTTGGCTTTTTAAGTAAAAAATGTATGAGCCCCGCGTAGTGCCTCATCTAGTCTGCTCTAAATCCTAGTCTCAGCCATATTCCCCGGGTTACCGTGGCCCCTGGCACAGGCAACTGAAGGAACACGGGTGGGTTTTAGTCAGTAAGAGTCTGACACGCCCTTCCGCTCCGCCCAGAGCGGGAGAAGTTTTTTGATGACTTCCCATAGAAAAAAAAAAGAAAAAGTCATGTCCCCCACGACTGGTGTCGCAACAGCTTCAACGTGCCTCGATCACAGCACACACAGCACTATTAATATTCGTTCCGTGATGTACTTACAATCAGTAACAGTGACTTTCGCCCTGAACCCCGCGTAGTGCCTTGAATGGTCTGCCCTGAATCGTAGTCTTAGAACATTCCCTCTTGACTGGTACCGCAACAGTTTCAACTTGCCGCTCCAATCACCGCACAGACGTCGAGCTCGAGTCGCGTGCGCATCCCGCATCCAGCCCGCGCTGATGGCGTCCGATTCTGGTAGTTGAGTCTCTGTTTCTTCCCAAATCTGGTAAACAGAATAGTTAAAAGTTTTAAGAAACCTAGTAGAACAATTTTGTATCTCCCATCTATTTGAAACACTCTCAAGACTAGCAGCCTCGAAAACCAAACTCTTATAGGCAAATATTACGACCTATTAACTACGTACACGAAACTCCACCTACCTCTGTGTCCGAACTAAATGCTTCATGATGGTCCCGCAGCTGCCACTCCTGCGCACCGCTGCTGTTGTCCACGCCCACCTCCGTGATCTCCAGGTAATCGTAGCTGCAGCTGCAAAAAAGGGTCAACTTTAGCATAATAATCACGGGCGACCCGGCCCTGCTTCGTACGGTTTACAACTTGACAAACAAACGAGATTTCTTTCTTTTATGTAACTAAGTTTAATATTAAAATAATATACACGTTAACCTTCCGGGATACATTTTCTAAATGACGGCGAAAAGCGCATCAAAATCCGTTGCGGAGATGTGAAGAACAACACACACAGACGGACACGAAAAGCGACTTACATTTTAAATATTCATATTATAATAGCTTTTGCCCCAGGCTTCGCTCGCGTGGATGTCGCAAAATATCCCACGGGAACGTACTACCGATATCAAAAGTAACCTATCCAGGTAAAAAATATATTAATTCCGCAATACATTGTTTTCATTTAACTCTATTTGTTTACGCGGCGCACGCCTAACGCTCCCAGTCGGAATGTTTTTGTCCGACATCTTCAACAATCAACGTCTTATTTCAGTCAATTTACACAAACTTTTAATGTCCATTGGTGAAAACTGTATGAACGTTCGGTAGTTTCGGGAGTTTTTATCGGGTTCAGCCAGACAGAAAGACGCGGCGGGGGGCTTTGTTTTGATAGATTAGACTAGATAAATTATTACCAGCAAGAAGTGAAGGGCTTATACTGTATTCTTCAGACCCGCTTGCACCACAAACCACTTAATGCGATTAGCGCTAAACATATTCAAAACATCATTCTGTCTCTGTCATCTTCAAACGATTGACAGAAACAGAACGATGTTTTAAATACTTCATTTTGTGACTACTTCATTTTTGAGTGAAAATATTTAGTAAGTCCTAGGTATCCCATTTGGTCGAGTTATTTTACGTACTGAAAACTTACATAGAAAAACGTACAGGTTTCGCACTAGCTATAATGGGGGATATCTTTCTCGAGTTCGAGGTAAATAAAATTTAGTTTGAGCTTAGAGAACTTATCCAAAGAAACTAAGAATTCAAGTTAAATAGCAATGAAATATCATGATCTTTGAAAGCTTTTAAGTAAAGCAGATACTTAATTTATTTAATTAGCATCTTTCAATAGATGTCACTTCAATCTTGAAATGAGTAGAACATTATCTAATTAAAAGATTAGAAATATTAATCCTAAGAACATGGACAAAGATCGCTGCATTCACAAATTAAATGTGACGGCACGGTTGGCGCAGTGGTTAAGCGATTGACTGCTGCGCTTCGTGTCGCGGGTTCGATTCCCGCACGGAACAAATATTTGTATGACCTGCAAGTAGTTGTTCCGGGTCTGGCTGTTTGTGTATGTGAGTTTAAATGTTTGTAAACTCATCCACGATACAGGAGAAAATCCTAGTATGGGCACCGTTTTAAAAAAAAATCTCTTACCAAAGTTTTTTATTTTATTTAAGATGGGTTTGCTCTTGACTCTAGTCTAGGTCAGTGGTGACAGAGACAGAGTCGATGGTGGAGTGAGAACTTACCCAGAAGAAGCCTGTTCACTCTCACTTTGAAGATATTAGGGTTGTATGACGCAGGTAGAGAGTTCCATTCTTTGCTGTGCGCATTACAAAAGACATTTGGAAACGCTTAGTGCGAATTGGTGGAAAGTTACCTGCTTAGAACCTAAGTTTTTTAGATTAGTTTACTAAGTCGGCTTACAATTTTATGGGCTATATATTTATTTATTTTTATTTATTTATTTATTTGAACACACATACACTATCATCACAGGCTTACATAATACAATAGTGTAGCAATATTAACTTACAATAATTGTGTTACAATTATATATTAATATTATTATTAAGGGCTTATATATATATATATAGCTATATACCTATGCAGGGTGGATTTTTGAAATCCTATATATTTTCATTACTCATACTCGGAAAGTATGTCTGTAGTTGCCTGAGGAGTGGGTTGAAAGTAATACTTTTCCGCCCTAGGGAGAATCGCTTTCCACTGACGCTATCAAATTATTAAAAAAAAAACTAGTTTTATTTTCACATTTCTATTGAACCATGTTCCAACTTCAAAAACAGTCACTCAATTACAGCGCGATGTAAAATTTAAATAACATAAAGGCATAAGGCATGTATTTAAAACATTAATTAATTAAAGAATATATTTTTTAAAATTACTTTATTATCTATAATTTACTGTCAACTATTTCCTTAAAATAACATAGATTTGGACCAAATATTTACCATTTTATCAATGATGGAAATGAAAAATAATGGCTGCACAGCTAGGAACCAGCCATAGAAAAAAAAGCATTGGCGGGAAAGCAACAATCCGATCTTCATTTGTTTTTTCGAGTTGTAGAGTTTCGTTTATACTTCCGTTTATCAGAGATTTGTATTATCACAATGAGTTCATCTGATTCAGATATGGATTTAACGCATGATTTCATAAGAGAAGAGGCTCATTTTCTCTTTAGCTAA